>OZ005650.1:266180539-267520539 GCA_963930645.1 Salticus scenicus
TTTACGTAAGACTTAAGATAATAGATTACATATAGATTTCTGTTGAAATTTTTAACAGTGTATAAACAATATTGTGTACTTAAATTTAGTCTTATTTGACGAATAATTGGTAAGGTAAATTGCAATTCCACCAATTTCCATACACTATAGCCCCAATATATCGAAATACTTTGGGTGGCCCTGTAAACACGACAATACTTCGGATTAGGTTGACAGTTATGATAAAAGTGTTAAGTGACACAATCCATGCACCCCAAATAAAATGGGGCAAAATAATTGAAATGTATGTTTCCGTTTGAAATTATTTTAAACATATCTGTCTTCCTCAACAGTTGTTTTAATCTTTTGCAGTCCATCATCCAGTGGTACTGGACATCGCATTTCAGTCCAATAACACTGGACAGTGGATCGCAAAGGGTAAATGGACAACGCACAAAGTAGTCCTACAAAAGAAATTTAAAATCGGGAAGAGTGAATATTTTTCTGATATATCTGCCTCAAATAAAAGACAAGGTTCAATATATGCATAAAATTATTATCCAAAGCAGTAACATAATTTGCCTTAGAAATTCGAAATTCATCGAAGAGCAAATAAACAACAGCACATTTCTATCTTTTAATGTTTCTAAAAAAAGTTAAACAAATGTTTTGTTATAGTACATAGATATATTACATAGTCACTATAATTATTATATATATATCATTAAATATATTAGTACATATTATATAAATATTTACAATTAGTACAGTACAAAAAACTCTGCTAGTTATTAGTCTGAAGCAGCAGTAAACTTCATGTTTTTATTTTTTCCCCTATTAATTTAACAACTAATAGCTTATTGAATAACAGTTTTAGGTTTTAAATAATTGTATCAAAATTTGCATAAATTTAATTAATAGGGAGTAGATAAATTACGATCATCTGGTTTAGTAAATAATGTACTGAAATTTTAAAATATTGCAATGATTCTGAGTGGTTTATTTGAAAAAATATTTGTAATACAAAGCAGTTTTTTTAAAATATGTTATTCACAGTGATGCTCTAAGAAAGTATTTTGAAATTTTTCAAATATATATAAGTGCATAATATTATTAATGCATAAATTGTCTCGTTTAAAATTATACGTACAGTCGGTAACAAAAGTGTCCGAACACTAGCAAAAATTCCTATGTAAAAAAAGTACATTTCATACAGTTTCGTTAAATAAATCCTTGTCGAATCCTGTTCTTAGTCAGTGTAAGAACATGATTCGGTAAGGATTTATTTAACAAAATCGTATGAAGTGTACATTTTTTACATAGGAATTTTCGCTAGTGTTCGGACACTTTTGTTACCGACTGTAGAACATTTATCAAAAGCATTTTTCTTATATTCAAGCAAAAATTCAATATATTTCATAATTTCCTTTTTGCAATGTACTTTGCACAAAGTTCAAATAACATTTGAAAGGAGCAAAAATAAAGAGACAATTTTTCTTACAAGTACATTTTACATTAAAATTCCTAAAAATAAGCTCTGATCAGAATACTATAAGTAAAATGTCGTATTTAAAGTAATTTTAAGTTACAGAAATGTATGTTTTAAAGGAAATGATTCTGACAAAAATTCATAAACTCTTTATTATTCCCAGCTCAAAGTCTCCGCCCTGTTCTTTTTTTTTTTTCTTTTTTTTTTTTTTTCAGTGCACTTAGAGGGACAAGAAATTTTCGCTTTTTTTAAATATCATTTTTATTCAGAAAACTTTGCCATATGTTTATGGTAATGTGTTATGAATAAGTAAGAGAGTATAGTATAAAAGTTGTGGTAGTAAAAGAGGGTGAAGTTTCTTATTTCTAAAAGTATTTTGAAAAAAAGGGCGGAGACTTTTCGAGTTTTGCTTGTATTTCTGTTATGAAATTATTAACACTATTAAAGTTGAAGTTGTTACCACGTTTTTTACTGCTACAATTGCTACTGCTACTATTACTACTACGATTGCTGATAACATTAATAACAATAATAACAGTTTTTCTTAAAATGCATGACAAATAATATCAATTATAATTATTTACCACATTTAAAGAGTTTGATCAATTAAAAAAATATTTTGTAGTATTTTATATTATTTTTTAAAATTCCAAATATTATATCGATTCATTTTTTCACACACATTTTAGGAGATATTTGTAAAAGGCATAATATAGTACTATATAAAATTCGTATGCAGCATCACGCTTGATTAAAAAAAAAAAAAAAAAAAAAAAAAACAAGCTTTAAAAGTGTATCATATTTCCAGATAGCACAAAGGTATAAAAATATGACATTGGAAGATATAAAATGACTCCCCCCCCCCACACACACATTTAAAAAATAGTTCTTTCTGATATCTGGCAATACTGCCAATATTTCCTAATATCAATAAATGTCACTTTTGGGCTTCTCATATTATATGCATGCTGAAAAAACACATTGGTTCTTTTTATAATGTCCATATATAGTTGGTTGGTTGATGGGTTTAACGTCGCATTAGTACTGCACTATGGATAATTGGCGATGGTCTGGGACGCACTCCTAAGGGTGTTCCGGAGACATGCCATCATAATTTTTATCCTCCGTGGAAGGGGATGTTTCCCCTACTTTGGTGACCCCCAGAGGTATGATTTGTCGATAGATGTCTCCCAATATCCAAAAAACGATATTGCTTGTCGAATGTAGGTAGATAACGCAGAATAATATTAAAATAATATAATTTTTACGACATTATCTAACATTAAAAAATCGTCTAAAATAAAGCATTAAAAAATAACATTTCTTAAAAAAATATTATTTATAAAAATTTATTTTTCAAAATATTATTTTCGAATCACAATTGTTATAAGTAATGAAAATAATTCTTTTAAATGCTTCAATTTTATATTACATCCGTCAATATCGATAAAAACTGTACGTTTGACGTATAATATTATAGTGACATTCAAAATATCGGCCAATATTGGTAGGACATTAGCCGATATTTTTGTGCTACTAGGGTTAATAATAATAATGAAAAAAAAAGCTTTAGAATTAAAAAATCTAAACACATGAAATAAGAAATCAAAATTTACCCAAATGGAAAAATTTCTAACATTTAAAATGGTTATAAATTGAAGCAAAAATTTAAATTAACGTTATTTTTTACCGACAGTAGAAAAATGTGAGCTGTTATTATCTAGTAAAACAAAACAAATTTTAAATCTTCAAAAACTAGAGTCTTTCAAAAATACTGAAAATCTCACTGATAGCAAATATAATACAAAATTCATGTTAAGCGATTTTACTTAAGCTCTTAAGTTATAGGAGTTTACAAATAATGCGTCTCATATATTAGAATTGGATTAAATTAATTTTTAATCAGATTTATTCTAATTAATAAATTTTGTCATGCTTATAATATTACTTTAAAGTATACGAGATTCAATTAAAAAGTGCTTACGAGTGGATGTAATTACATGTTGTGTGTTGAAAATTAAGAATGTATTTTACAACAAATACTTTTATTTTGAAAAAGAAATAAACCAGAGTATCAAAGTGTAGAATTTGGTAAATTTGTAAAAAAAAATAAACTAATTAATAATGTAATAAATAAATAAACATTTCTGCTAAATTTTACTGTATTTACCTAAAATCTGCTGAAAAAAATGCGAAATACCTACAGATTAGCAATCAGCGAAAATCATCTCTATCTTCAAAAAAGGAGATAGAAACTGCTGTGGAAATTACAGAATAATTAGCTTGCTTAACAGCACCTATAAACTATACAGTAAAATTTATAATAATAGAATAATGATGATAATGGATTTACTACTTCTAGAAGAACATTCTGGTTTCAGACGAGACATATCTTGTATGGATGATGTTTTTGTTGTGAAACAAATAATTGAGAAACACCGAGAATTCAATCTTGAAACGCATACAACCTTCATAGATTATGAAAAAACTTTTGATCGTGTCGATAGTGAAAAATTATGGATTATAATGAAAAAGAGAGGAATCCCAGGACGTTTAATTCAAGCATGCCAATCTCTATACCAAAATACTAATTGATACGGAGGAAGTAGAAACTAACCAAGGAGTTAGACAAGGCTGTGATCTATCCCCAACCCTCTTCGATATTTATATTGATGACATAATACGAATGTGGAAATTATCAATAAATGCTGGCATCCATTTGAATATGTCCACTTGTGTAAATACACTACTGTTTGAAGATGACCAGATCATAATTTAATCAAATGAAGATGACCTTCAAAGATCTCTATATTTACTTTATAAAATGTGCCAAGACTAAAATATAAAAATATCCATTTCAAAAACAGAAACAATGGCATTTATGGGAAAAGAACCAGTAAGAACGAGAATTGTTATTGATAATAAAATTATCAAACAGATACGACACTTCACCTATCTGGGATGTGACATTACCTTTGACAATGATAACGATTCTCCAATAAAGCTACACAAATTCCAACACATTTGTGGCACTCTCATAAGAACACTAAAGAGAAAAACGAGAAAAGAAACACAGCCGAAGTTTTATGGGGTTATGGCAGTGCCCACTTTGGTATATGGCTCAGAGACATGGACCCTGGGTGCCCATGATAGAAGCAGAATCCAGGATGCGGTACCTACGATCACTAAAGGGCTGCAAAATTATGGACAAAATCAGAAATAAAGATATTCGAAGATAAAAGATCAATGAATACCGCACTAATTGAAAAAATCATGTCCAACGTATGACACGCTGAAGACTGCCTTCTACTACATTCCAAGGGACAAGGGAGACTGCGACAGACCCAAAAAACGGTGGTTAGACCAAGAAGCCGGAACAGGCTCCCAGCCTAATCCTTGAAGAAAATGATGATGATGACTCAATTTTATCTGAAGTATAATGTCAAAAATTACAAAAATATTTTTCTTATTTTAGTATAAGTATACAAATTAATTATATGTGTATTAATGTGTACATAAGTGAATGTTTTTCTTTTTGTTTTATGAGTGAGTGTTTACATATTTTTAAATTTGAAAACGGGAATTTATTAATATGAATAAATTTAATTTTAGGTTTGAATTTAAATTATGTTGATAGTAAGATAAATAAATAATAATCAAAAAGCATGTAATTCGAAAAAATAAAATTACTTATAATTATTTTGCGTGTTCAGAGTCACAATGTTCAAAATACAATAAAAATGCATTTATGTCTTGAATTTGACATTTACGTGTTACTAAGTTGCGTTAGAAGGAAATGTTATCGATTTTCCACACTAATTTCAATAAATGGTAAACATGTCTAAAATTTTAAAAAAGAATTATATATAACTATTCAAAAAAAAAAAAAAAAAAAAAAAAAAAAAAAGAGAGAGAGAGAGAGAGAGAGAGAGAGAGAGAGAGAGAGAGAGAGAGAGAGAGAGAGAGAGAGAGAGAGAGAGAGAGAGAGAGAGAGAGAGAGAGAGAGAGAGAGAGAGAGAGAGAGAGAGAGAGAAATTGCTTGGATTTTAGTATATTTAATGTATAGTTGCTTTGTTAAAATGAAAAAAAAAAAAAAAAAAAAAATCAGTTTAATTCGAAAACTTTTTTTTAAAATATTCCTTTTACGCACTAATAATTGTTTTTCGAGTTCTCTTGCATAACAGGAACTATGTGCGTGATTTCGTAGCATTAAATAAAGTATAAATTTAAAACATTCACGTTTAAGGTACATCAAGTATTTCATGATGAATAATCTAGTGTAATTATGTTGTTCTTTATTTCTGTCCCATACTGAAAGTTTAATTTTGCAGCCAAAATAGATTGTAATGTAAGCGCACAGACAAAAAAAAACATTAAAGTACAATCTGAGTAACTATTAGTTGAAAATAGAAGTTTTGTGACCAAAGCCATTTAACAGAAAGTAATACATTATTTCAGTAAAAGAAACACTGTTCTTAAAATCTAAATGATAATCATTCTCTTTTTTTACTAATATTATTACATATTTCAGGATTTGGAACCTTTATAGATTTTCCAACTTACTAATTTATTTATTTATTTTTTAAAATTTATGAAGTTGGAGCTAAATAATTCTTTATAAACCAAATCTCTAAAAATGATAGAATTTTGTATCATAAAGATCAATTAAATTATCTTTATCAATTAATTTATCATTAAATAATCAATATTTGTCAGTCGATTGTCTTTTGCATATAAAATTTATAAATATTTAAATATAAATCAAACGTATAATGCAGATAAAAACACACACACACACACACACACACACAAAATGCTAATGAGTTTCTTAAATTCTCAAAATTTACAATAGTATTTAGAACATAAATTTTTAGAAACTAATAAATGTCAGAAATGAATGCTTAAATGAATCAGTATAATAACCAGAAAATTATAAATCCTTCCTGTTTAGACTCAAAAAGTTTTTATTGCCTGTATGTACTGCAATAATAATCGCAAAAATGATCTTGTTGATTTGAAATTTTTTACAAAAATTTACGAATTATATGATATTAGCTGCATAGGTTTAGGTGTATATAGTCTTTGAGGATCGTGTACAACGATATACAAATGAGTTTAATGAGTCTGTATATATATTACGGTGCATGAACGGTATTTTTTTAAAGTGCATTTTAACATTGTTACACAACATTTTACAGATGAAATGTATACTATAAATATGATTATTAACATAGTTTTTGTAGAATATGTTGTGTGTAGAGTTATAAATTACTTTATTGAGCTACAGTAAAGAATTCTGATAGGTTTTTATGCATGGTTCCTACTGGTTTTGAATTTTGTTACTATTATCCTTATGTTACATAAAGAAAACAAATATTCAACTGAGTTTAAGAAAGCTGTATCTTTTCTCATACAGAAATGCATGTCATGCTAAACAAGTTAATCTTATATATATACGCAATGTTGCTGAATTAGACAGACTTTTTCATAAGGGTGATAGTAGGCATGAAGAGGATAAAAGATTATCAAATAACAAAGGTTGCAAATAGCGTTTAACGGAAGAAAATTGCAAAAATAATTATGAAGGATGTGATCACATTTTAACGTCAGAATAGAGACTATTAAAATTTTTTACAGTAATTGTTCTAAGTTTTGTCTGTCATGGTCATTTCGCAGCCGACAAAGACTGACTAAGGATTGCTGAACACGTTCAAACCTATCTGGTACGCTCATGAAGTCTGCTGAGGTGACGACGATCCGTGTTATGTGATCTTCCATTGTATCCACAGGTTCCTGAAAATCAAGGAATTTCAGGTGGGTTCAGTAAAAGAAATTCAAGGAATTGAGTTCTGGAGAACATCGAGGTCAAGTAACAGATGTGCTGCGCCCACCACCCGGCATATTTAACATCGAGGTGGTTAGGAACCGCAATCGAAAATGTGCTGGTGCGACGTCCTGCAGAAACCACATGTTTTCACACACAGTGGTTGATTTTCCTATAGAAAATTCAGTAGGACGTGTTGTAGTAAAATAAAGTATTTTGTGCCATTGAGACGCCCCGGCAAAAGGTACGGTGCCAAAAGATGTTCGCTGAGGATCCTTGACCACGCGTTAATACTGAATCTGTTTACACTTTAGATAACACAAATCTATGGGGATTTTCCGATGATGCCTCTTCGTATACTGCTTTTGTACATCCTCGGTGCTAACTCCCCATTGCCATCTACTTGGCCATGAAATTGCATTTCCGCATACTACTCGTTCGTGCTGTAATCTGACTTGCTTTTTTCAACCTGCTGTTTCCGTTTAACGTCCGCAAATTTTGCAACTCGCGTTAATAAACACTTACTAGCTGCTTTAATTTTCTCATACGAACGAGAAATTTGCGAAAGAAAAGGTTTCATCTTTTCCACCGTAGTGCTCTTATCCAAGGCATTCGTTTTTATCCCACTAAGCGTAGTTTGAGAAACTGTGCAGTAATTTTTTATCCCCATGATGCCTACAATAACCCCTCTGAATTTGTCGGTCTAATTCGGCAACACTCTGTATAATTGGACTTATTATAAAATAAATAAAATTTAACTGTTCAGAATACAATTATTCAAATGAAACATTGAGGTTCTTGGTCTGTACGTAATAATATAAAAGCATATTGTAAAAAAGTTATAATAGAACCCATAATGTATAAAAGCATAATAGATATATAATTGTCCATGGAAACATATTTCAAACGTAAATATAAGTGAAAAGATGGATAAGTAAACTTAAGACTTCTTTTCTTTTCTTTTCTTAAAATAAATAAATAAAAGAATTTTGCTTACGCTTAACATCAAACGATTTATAATTAATATATATATATATATATATATATATATATTGATAAAATGTTCTCTTCTTTTCTTCCCTTCTCAAAATTCAAATTCTTCTACTTCTCTTGTTCTTTCATTTATTCCGGATTGTATTATTAATCTTTCTCCGAATCCACATACTAATAACAACATTATAATCCTTCTCTACATCTAATATTTTTCTCAAGTTTCTATCCTTTATAAGCTTGTTTTTACAACTCATTGTGTTTGCTTACATTATTTTCATTCAAAGTCAGTATTTCAATATATTTTCTGTAACCTAATACTTTAATTTTTTATGGCATTTAGATCTAGTAATACATGTTTATAATTATAGATGAAAACAATATCTTCAATGAAATATTTATTTAATGCATTGATTTAGGTATTTTATCGATTGTTAAAATTTTAATAAACAATATGTCAGAGATAGAAACAACTATAGAGAAAGCTAAACTATTTTATTTCAATTATATAGCGTTGAAATGCATGTAGGTTTGCGTATGATTTGCATTTCTGAATCATTGCAAACTAAGTGTAAATTTAATTTATTTTTGTTTTACGAAAATGTAAATTTATATATAAAACTTTACTTAAGAAGTTAATGTAAGAAAAAAAAAAAAAAAAACACATTTTATTATATACTAGCTGGCTTCGCCCGCTAGCAGGTCAGTATTTTCAAATTAATCACTAAAAATAATGAATCACTAACAGAAACTTTTAGTGTTAAGAAAAGAAATTAAAAAAAAAAAAATCATTTCTGATTGGGTAAAAAGTCGGGCCGGGTCCCCACGCGCTGCGCGCGCCTATTCCTTCCCTGACCCTACGTGCCCCCTAAAAAAAATCATTTCTGATCGGGTAAAAACTCGCACCGGGTCCCCACTGCCTTCGGCAGCGCAGTATCGTGCGCGCTGCGCGCGCGTGTTCCTTCCGTGACCCTTCGTGCCCCCTAAAAAAAATCATTTCTCATCGGGTAAAAACTCGCACTGGGTCCCCACTGTCTTCAGCAGCGCAGTTTTTTTGTTAGGTTCCGTCGAGAAATGAACCTCTTTGAACAGGTTGCCATGGTGATGAAACGGACGTCTACATTATTTGATTACGGTTTTCATTTTCGAATGAAGTAAAGCATTTTCAATGGTTTAGAGATTCAGAATTTCATCGAAAACTGCCGCGATACTGAAAATTAAAAAATTTATAACTCATTCAGTTTTTGAAATTTTCTCTCAATCTTTTGGGAATTCAAATGTTTAAGCGAGATCTATATACAAAAAAAAAAAAAAAAAAAAAAAAAAAAAAAAAAAAAAAAGAAATGATTTATCTCTAAACGCTTTTGAGTTATAAAATGTTTTGCGAAAAAATCGATGGTTCGTAAAATCTAAAAATATGGATCGCTAATCCGTATTTTGTAAAAATGTTTATATGGTTCGAAAGAGGATTAAATGGCCTTTCTTTATATACCAGATGTTAAGCAATGGAAGAGTTACTCGGTCGTACAGGGCGTTTCGAAAAAGACGACCGCGAAAAAACGAAATTTTTGACCCTTTTTAAAACTTTTTTAAAAAATATAAAAAATCCGTATTTTTTTAAAAAAATTGTACCGTAAGAATCGGTAATAAATGCTCTTTCTCATGGTACAGGTGTATTTTCGTTATTTCCAACAGATCGGAAGCGATCGCTTTACAAAAACCCACGAAATTTTCTCTCTTTCCCTTTTCTTTCAAGGTAAGCGGTCCCGGTCGAAAATGATGAACGCGTGCCATTTTGAATCGTTTTTTCGTTAGACAATGGTCGACATTTTAATTAATATCTCCGCTAATTAGGGTCGCATCGTTTAGCAAATTAGATAACCCAGATCTGCGATAAATTCTCTGTCCGACGGTACCTGTTCGAAGTCCGTGCGACCGTTAGCGGCCGAGCTTTTGCTGCGTCCAGCCGTTTCTCACAGACACACACACACACAGACACACGCGTACAGGTTTTAATAATATAAGGAGACTAGCTGGCTTCGCCCGCTAGCGGGTCAGTATTTTCAAATGAATCACTAAAATTAATGAATCACTAACAGTAACTTTTAGTGTTAAGAAAAGAAATTAAAAAAAAAAAAATTGTGAATGGGTAAAAAGTCGGCCAGGGTCCCCACTGCCTTCGGCAGCGCAGTCCCGTGTGCGCTGCACGCGCACAGCTTAAGGGATACACGCGCTGCGCGCGCGTATTCCTTCCCTCACCCTTCGTGGCTCCTAAAAAAAAATCGGATCGGGTAAAAACTCCCGTCGGATCCCCACTGCCTCCGGCAGCGCAGACCCGTGCGCGCTGCGCACGCACGTGTGGAGGTATACGTGCGCTGCGCGCACACATTGCTTCTCAAGTCAAAATTTTATTCTTAAGAAAATTTAAAAAATCATTTCTCATCGGGTACAAATTCGGACCGTGTCCCCACTGCCTTCGGCAGCGCAGTCCCGTGCGTTCTGCGCGCGCACAAGTTAGGGGATACGCGCGCGGTGCACGCCTATTTCTTCCCCCACCCTTTCCTGCCCTCTTAATTAACCTACGTATACCATTTTTTAACGATCTAACTCAATTAACTGAGATGCAAAAGAAAGCGTATTCAGGACACCTCAAAACGTGTAAATCTGGTGAAAACTTTCGATAATATAAAAGTACTTTAAAATATCTTTCGAATGATGTATTAAAAATAATTTAATCATAATTAGAAATTGAAATATTGAAAATTTAAAATATTACAGCGCCATCTGGCGGTAGAAATTTCTGTATTCCACTGTTCAATTCCAAATCAAAAAAGCTTTCTAATGATGTATTACTTATGAAATTATTTTAATTAGTAGCTGAGAAATAAAAGAAAACGTAATCAGGACACCTGAAAACGTGTAAATCTGGTGAAAACTTTCGATAATTTAAAAGAACTTAAAAATATCTTTCGAATGATGCATTAAAAATAATTGAATCATAATTAGAAATTGAAATATTGAAGTTTGAAAATATTACAGCGCCATCTGGCGGTACAAATTTCTGTATTCCACTGCTTGATTCCAATTCAAAAAAGCTTTCTAATGATGTCTTACTTATGAAATTATTTTAATTAGTAGCTGAGATACAAAAGAAAAGTAATTCAGGACACCTCAAAACGTGTAAGTCTGGTGAAAACTTTCGATAATTTAAAAGAACTTTAAAATATCTTTCGAATGATGTATTAAAAATAATTTTATCATAATTAGAAATTGAAATATTGAAATTTGAAAATATTACAGCGCCATAAAAGAAAATTAATTCAGGAAACCTCAAAACGTGTAAATTTGTTGAAAACTTTGAATAATATAAAAGAACTTTAAAATATCTTTCGAATGATATATAAAAAATAAATTAATCGTAAAAAATAAATTAATCCAAAACACGTGACCATTTTTTTTTTCTTAGCTTCCGTCGAGAGAGAAATGAACCTCTTCTCTTCCTTGAAGTGGTTCCTATGGTAACGAAAAGCGGCAATGAACACGTAATATGATCTGATAAAATGTGATTCGTGTAAAGATAAAATTTAATTTGCAATTAAAATGTAAATCTTTTGTTTATTGACGAAAATCGATGAAATTTCAACTGCAAGTTTGTTTTGTGGTGTTAAGATTGTATATGAAGTGAAATGTGTAAAATTTGAAAAATTGAAGAAAATAGAAAATAGCAATTTTTAATCGCAGTACGAAACACATGACCTCATTAAATACCAGATGTGTTTCCGTTGAAGACTGCCGTAGACTATCGTCTGGAAAGCTAAGATTCTTGTGATTTGTTGCCAATATTTTTTTATAGTTTAGTTAATTTTAAAAAATCTAATTGTCCGATCGATAAGCCGTTTAAACCATCGGATTAAGAAAAAAAAGCCCTTTCCAATGGTATCTTGTTTGTAACAATACGATTGATATTTCTAATTTATTTTCCACTTTTTCCGTAAAAATGTCGCTTTTTAAGCATTTAATCATGAATTCTGGGTCATTTTTCGTTAGACAATGGTCGACATTTTAATTAATATCTCCGCTAATTAGGGTCGAATCGTTTAGCAAATTAGATAACCCAGATCTGCTATAAATTCTCTGTCCGACGGTACCTGTTCGAAGTCCGTGCGACCGTTAGCGGCGGAGCTTTTGCGGTTTCAAGCCGTTTCTCACAGACAGACAGACAGACACACACACAGAAACACAGACACACGCGTACAGATTTTAATAATATAAGGAGATTTTTTAAGAAAAATATTCAAATATTTTTTCAATATTTTTTAACGAATACACTGAAAAATTAATCCCATCACTCTTTTTTATCATTCTACACTCCTACCCAAAAGTTTAGCAAGAATTGCAATCCACACAATTTCATCCACAAATTGAACTGGATCTGTATTAACATATCCTAAAGTTCATTTCGTTCACTTAACGATACAGGGTGATCACACACATTATTGATTTCACTCAATTTGTTACCGGTTCCCTAAATGTTGTCTTAAACCAATCTTCGCTGAAAAACACGAGGAAGACCCAGTTCATTAAATACTTAATGTTTGAAAACATTTTATCGAGAGATAAGATTTTAAATTGGAAAAAACTGATCGTTTTCAAATCTTGCTAAACTTTTGAGCAAGAGTGTAATACATTGTCTAGAAAATTAAATAAAATCTGAAAAGATCTGAATAACAGCGTCCCCTATCGGTTGATATGCAGCCAAATTAAGTCAGAATATGTTTTATTTTTAATGATTATCTCTCATATGAAGTTTGGTGCACTCATACGCCTTAGAAGTCTTCTCGTAAATGGAAAAAATTGTTGCATAGCAGAGTCTTTTTTTGGTCGATATGAATCTTAATTGAGTGAAAACAGCTTTTCATTATAGCCATCTCATAAAATAAGTTGATGTACTGTTACACGACAGAAGCTGAAATATAGTCTTTATGTGCAAGAAATTTTTATCGTAGCAGCTCCACCTATCAGTCGATATGTACTAAAAGGGAGACAGCGTAATTTTGATGAATTTATGTACTATTTATTTACATCAAGTTTGATAAATTTATATACTATAGAAACGGAGTGTGATTATTCAGGAAATAGAGAAAATTGCAGCATAACAGATTAAGCTTTTGCCCGATATGCATTATAATAATTATCCTATATATTAAGTTTGTACATTTATAACTTATAGAAGCTCGTATAGTTTTCTTATTAATTGAAAGAAATTCAGCACAACAGCGCCTTTTAACAGCACAAATGTTAATAGACACCGATATATGTATAGAAAGTTTAAAATGTTCTGGGAGTTAGCTTTTGATCTACAGCTGTCACAGGAGATTTGATACATACACGCACATATATATTCTAAAAGTGGTTAAATCGTATTTAGGACATCTCAAAATTGCCTATTCGTCAACAACCTGTATTAGAAAATTTTTACATATCTGTTTTACAACGTCTTAAGATTATAAAAGAAAGTAATAAATATTAGTTCTAAATTCTAATTTTAACTCGATACCTTGCTTCTATATAGAGCCATCTTATTGTAGCGCAGCAATCTTTCAAATATTTTATGTAAAGAGTGCTTGCAAATTTTATCTTACACAATATTAGTCATGAAAATAGAATGTGATACTTCTAAATATATTCCTAACTCACTTTTAGAATATTTTCTCCATACTATAATAACATCAGATTGCAATCAACTATGTTGCGTAGTTTTCATGAAAGTAAAATTTACTTATATCGAAATACATGTCTTAATATTACTATTCATTTTGTTTGAAATAAGCTGAAAATGTCAGCAACATTTTTATTCTTGAATGCAATCTTAGAGAATACTTTCAAACAAAGGTTGGATTATTGTTATTATATATCATACATCTGAAATTTGGATGCTATTGTTGAGAATAATTTGAATTTATTTTGTGTTTAAGATTTTCAAATAAATTTAAGAAGAGTTTATATCTTCAGCTTACCTGCGTATCTTTACTTTTACTTTTGTAAATATAGTTCGGTTATTACAAAACTGATATAGAATATTAAATTTCACCTATAAAATGTTTCCTATGGGAATGGTCCATGAGATATATTGGAATGATTCTTAATTTGAATTTATTTTATGGTAAAATTTTTTAAAATAATTTTAAGAAGTGTTTTTATTTTCTGCTTATCTGTCTATCTACATATCTTTACTCTAACGTCTGTAAATATAGTTAAATTATTACTAAACTGTTGTATAATATTCAACTTCAAATTAGAGTGTTCCCTATTGGAATGGTTCGTTGGGAATTTTGGTTTGATTACAAATGCACACAAAAGTAATCATATGAATTAAAGTTTAAGTGTGCTAATTTTAAGAAGTACATTAAATAGCATTATATTAAATCGAACATAATGAAATAAACATACATTGTTAACGTGTATCGCAAAATGATGTTCCTTTTACTATCTAATAAAAATAACACTAATCTTTCGTTTTGCAGGAACTTCCGAAGATAATTATCTATACTGCATTTTTTTGGTAATAGCAATTGTAAGAACATTCTGGGTCCTAGAACTATAATAACAGTGCTCGGCGTGAAAATTGCCTCTGACACCATTGCGACATATTCTTATGTAAAATGACCTCCTGAATCCGAATATTAAACCCATTTTGCCCTATCACCAACAGTGTTTTAGGAATGGCCCTCTATTTTTATCATTTTTTCGGTGATTTTATGTCTATAAATTTTATTTTTAGGAAGGGGAGGATGATTTTAACCGTTAAATATATTCTGAGGAGCTACAGAGTTGGAAAATTCTAAAACATGGACATTTGCGCAAGTGAAAAAATTTGGGGGGATTTGCCACTGAAATTATGCATTACATATCTTATATTTTTTAAAAATCTGTTATTAATATTATTTTTTAAGCTTTATATTTTTTTGTTTTTAGGTGTTAAATTAATTATTTTTCATTCTTCAAGTTAAATTCATGTTCATAAAATTATCGAACAGGGAAAGAAATTGAGGAAGGGGGTGGTGTATCTAGAAGACGGTCGATGACTGGGCAAAATGAGAGTCATATTCAGATTCAGGAGGTCATTTTACATAAGTATCAGCAAGACTGGTATCAGATCTCGATTTTTTTTTTTTTTTTTTTTTTTTTTTTTTTTTTTTTTTGCAGAGCAGTGTAATTAGGAAGCCATAACCTCTATTCGACTATTCCAAAGCCCCGGACCAACCCGACTGCTACTTGGGGCGTTTGATTCATTAATTACGGACTTTCCCTGATCTGGATAAAAAATTATGAGCTGTTACCAGTTGGTGTTGCCATCTATTATGTATTTATTGAGATGAAGTCAGACTTCCACGCTTGTGGTGCTCGATTCTTGCCTTAAATTCGGTAGTGTCATAACTGGGCTCGAAATTTTTGAGTGACATTAGTAAAAACAACAACGATAAATCTTTCTGTAAACTAAATTTTAATATATTATGCGATAGGTTTAAATTGCATTAATAATTTTCATGGTTTCTCAAATAATTTGAATACAATCACACTGTTAGAAAAATTCAAGCAAGATTACGGGCAAAGCTATTCGGTAGAGATTCAAGGCAAACTCTGTTAAAAAAAAACAAAACCGTAAATGATATATCGCAATTTTACGTTGTGAGAAACACACAAAAAACTGGTAAAAAAAGCTATTTCTATGGATGTATAAAGAAAATCTTTCAATCAATAAAAAATACAATTTTATTTTCAGTTTAAAATATGAAGTGATTCTTATATGACGTCACTGAAAAGCCAACATTTTACATTTGAAGGAATTTGACCGTAAAAATACAGTTTGATGGAACGTTTGAGCAATTTACTTCCAGTTCCTTCCAGTTTACTTGACCAATTAAAATTCCAGTATTTCAAAATTACACTTTCATGGCATCAATTTACGGTCTATGACATATTATTAATTTTCCGTAAAATTATACAGGCATATCCCGTAATTTACGCCATCCCCTTCGTGAAAGATCAAAATTGTGATGGCATGTTTCCGGATCATCCTTAGAAGTGTGTCCCAGACCTTTGCCAATTGCACAAATCTCAGCACTGCGACGTTTAACAATACAACCAACCAACCCGTAATTTTACTTTTTTTTTTTACGGGTCACTGCTATTGAATGTAACTGCCAAAAGTATGTATGCTTTTAGTTAAATTGTACATTTTTCAGAAGAACATATTTCAGCGAGTCATTAGGTAGCATACAATCGTATCCAGAGTAGAGCAAAATAATTCAGATAGGGGAGAGTTGTCTAAAACGGAGACGGCGGGTCAAATGGGGACGGTCAGTTTCTCATTTAGTGATGCCTTCTTTGAATCCAATAGTCTACGATAATTCTGATTCGGCTATATGCAAGTTTGAATCTAGTTGTTGAGATATTTAGCCGGTTCTGTTATTTTCTACAAAGTTTTCAATATTTTGCGATTTTCATTTCGATTGTGGCCGTACACTGTATTGGATCTTATCAAGTGACCGTTGAACGTTCGATTTTGGTAAGTACGTTATGGATTCGTATAGATTTAATTTACATTTTCACATATTGTTTTATAGTTTTGTCTGACACGTATGCGAAGGGACGCTACGTTTTTAGCATATGTCATGGTCGGCTCAAACTGGGACATTGACGGCAGTCCAAAACGGGGTCGTCCCCATTTTGGACGCCTTGGAAGTAGGATAAATTTGTAATTGCTATTTCGTTTTAAAGTGTTTTAAATGAGTACAAGTGCTTATTTATGTGTGTAATACAGTCGGTAACAAAAGTGTCCGAACACTAGCAAAAATTCCTATGTGAAAAAAGTACACTTCATACGGTTTTGTTAAATAAATCCTTATCGAATCATGTTCTTACACTGACTAAGAACAGGATTCGACAAGGATTTATATAACAAAACCGTATGAAGTGTACTTATTTTACATAAGAATTTTTGCTAGTGTTTGGACACTTTTGTTACCGACTGTACATATGTGGAGAGGACGAATAAGAGACAAGAAAATGGCTCATACATCATCCTGAACGCTACCTTACAATTTACTAGGTCGGAAAACTTTTCGGAACTGCATTTTCAAGAGCAGCTACTTTAAAAATGCTATGAATGGATTTAAAAAAAAACAGGCATATATCCCTTTAACAGTGATATGTTCCTTGAACATTTATTTGCGCCTTCAGAAACAACTGAAAATCCTTCTTACAGCTCTTTAGAGCCTCAGTTAGCATCAAGGTGTGAAAACGTCACACCCCAACCTTCCACTTCATCATTTGGGATATCTCCAGCTATAAAACCCAGAAATGTTCAGCTTTTAATACTTCGCCTAAAATAATAATGCTTCTACCACAAGAAACTGAACGTTTGCAAAAAAGAGTGAATGACGAGAGGTAAAAGTGTCATACTCACTTCATCACCTTAAAAAGCAGAAGTGGAAGCTGTAGAGCAGGAAAAAAATGCAAAGTAAAATAAACAGAAAAGAAAATTGGTCAAGAAGCCCACCGAACCTAATCCTAGATATCCAAAAGCTAAGAAAGAGAAGAAAAAAAAAATTCAAGAACCAATATTATCATCTGATGAGGAAAATGAACTTTACATTGGCTCGAAAGACAAAGAGGGGTAGATTCAATGTAGCAGCTGTCGAAGTTGAGCACATGAAGCCTGTTCAAGTGTTGAAAAAAGCGATATCAGTTTCATATGTGACGTCTCCGTTTGATTATTTTTTTCTGTCATGCTAGTAACTGTTGAAAAAGATAACAAAATACTTTATCTGCATTTTGATTTTGCATTAACTTCACCTTTTCGTTATAATACAAGTTTTTCTAATAAAATTTCGCATTAGGACATGAATTTACGTTATTTCTTATGAGTACCCCATTTTACCCAACCGGTTGTCCAAAACGGGGACTTTGCACATTTTTCAGAAAAGTGTGTTTTCTGCTTATACTAATGATATTTTTTAAAAATAACCTTGCCATCTGATAGTCCAAAACATGTTCTAATCAGGAAATGCTTTGCCGAATTTTTCTTATTTATAGATTTTTTTTTGCGGACAGAGATGTGTTAACGTCCCCGTTTTGGACAACTTTCCCCTGCCTATAATAATTCGTAGTAAACTGATAATTCAATTGTTTTTAATAATTTTGTATGTATTTTAACTAAATTGCTATTTTAAAATCTTTTTTGAACAAGAATATTTTTCTCTAATTGTGTTTTAACTGTATGTAAATATTGAGTAAAATATTTTAAACTCTACAAAATTCAAGTTTACAGTTGTGACAGCCAGGGATAGTTACCGGACAAAGCGGCGCCTACAAAGAATATCAATTAAAAAGAATTTGCCCTAGCAGAGATTTCTTTTATTTGAAAATATATTAAGCAATGATGAAAAAATTTAATGAATGTAACGTATTAAACTCTTAAAAATTAAAGTTTATGGAAATGACTATGGAATATTTACTGAACAAAGTGGCCATCAATGAGAACTCAATTACAAATAATTTGTATTTGTACAAACTTCCTTCTTTTTTTTTTTTTTTTTTTTGAATTATACCAAGTAATACTGAAAAATGTAAGTAATGTAATGCATTAAACTTTAGAAAATTAAAAGCAATAGATAAATATGTGGAATTTATAATTGACAAAGTATCCATGATAAAGAACTGCAAAGAATTTATCTTAGTACACTAATAGTATACACTAAAACTATGCACTAATTATATACTGAAAATAGCTACATACTCATATGTTATTATATAATATTAACTCACCTACACTCAAACACACACACACACATACACACATACATATAAACCAGATGAGTATATTTAAAGTGTGTGTTAGTATATGCAAAAATATATTTTAAATTTAAGAATTAATTACCTTTCTTTTATAGCATTGAAAAGATAATTATACAATTTTAGTTTTGTATGCTATCTACATCATCAGTTTTAAGGCAGAAAAGAAACTTTCCAACAAATAGTAATATAAAAATAACTTTCAGAAAAATATACCATGTAAAAAGAGATAAAGTTTCTGAACAAATAAAACCAACAGTATTAAACGATAAGCATTTATTTATATATTCGAGTCAATATTTCTTCTTGAATATGGAATAAAGAGTCATCGAAAGGAAAAGATTCTTTATAACAATCTTAGTTAAGAAAATAAAAACAGTAAAGAAAAATTCATAACTATTATGTAGTTACTTGTTTTCTTCCCAGGAAAAAAATTCTAGAGATAAAGAAAGTTTATGTGTTTTTAGAACCCTTACTTGCACGATCGTAAACTTCTGCGTTTCATGTAAGTTTTTCAATGGTTTAAAATTGGCGATATTCAGATCTTTTTTTATGAGAGATTTCCTTTGTTCCCATTCTATTTCCTAAAAATATCCTATTTCCTATTTTCAGAAAAAATGCTACGTACAGGAAAACATTGTAATCATGAAAAAATCCGACTATGAGGTTTAAAAATTGTTGTATTTAATAACAAGAGAATAAAAAAGAAAATGTTAATTATCAGTAAATAATACCTGTATGTAATTTCTTTTTAAAAAAGACTTTTTAATCTTTCTCACCTAGTATTGTTATGTAAAGTAATCTAATAATCTGGTGTGGCACTCACATGACTTTTTCTAACTTTGTATTTTGATACCATATTAACACCCCCATGCTATGCTATCACTCCTAACACACATGTCATATCTTTTAGAAAAATGCGTTAAAAACTAAAAGCATATTAATTGTCATTGCGTTTAGTGTATCTATGCTAACTTTCGTTCAGTTAATTTCGTGTACCGAACAAGTTAATTTTTAATTTGCACAAATGATTTCGTGTTGTCTTCATCTGCTTTTTCCTTGAAATAGAAGTGCTTGATTGACCTTAAATGCTTTGTCATCGCGATCGCAGTATGGCTTCTTCTTATCGATGTTCGAGACTCGTAGAGTTTACTACAAGCACTAAACAAGCACTTCACCATTCATTTCTAAACTTCCATGGTGATGTCAACAATACGTCACCAAAACATGTGACGTACTAAATCGATCTTTTTCTTAGTTTTGTAGCTGATGGTGGCAAATATTTTTAGGCGATTTATTTTGAAATAAGTTTTTTTTTTCATAGAACAATGTAATATCTTGAGATTTAATAGCTTTAGAAAGCAAACTAAAAGATTTTATGTAACATTTATGTTCTTAGCTAGTGTTGTAAATTAAGTATTAAATATTTTTCAATGCAAAGAATTTTTTTCTATATATTTATGTTAAAGAAGACTAATGTTAAATTTATTGGGAATATATTGTATTTTTGAATATTATTGTTAATTTCAATAATTCTTTTTATTCGATTTCTTTTTCTTGGTAAACTTTTCTTTTGCACTTTTTTAATCTATAATTTTAAAATATCGCATGTAATAATTTGACTATTTGTCATGATGTATTTCTTATTAATATCGTTTCTTCGTCACCTTGTTATTGTTATTTTTACTTAAATATTTTTCAAAAAGGGTTTTGTTACAAGTTAAATGCATGCAAAAATGGCGCTTGCTCCTGTAAATCTTTAAAAATGTTGTCATCTTGTAAAATGGTAGATAATCTAGTTAATAATTAAAAGAATAACACCTGTATTAAAACCAATTTAATGAAACAATAACTAATAGTTGTTTTCCTCACAAGAATATTATATTTCATCAATCGTTGACCCCTTATTTATAACATTCTGAAATAAATAAAAATTGTACTGTTTCAAGTATATATTTTTCAGTTATTTAAGAGCATTTTTAAAGATATAAACAATGAAAATTATGCATATCACCTCATCATGTTAATTAATCAGAGTTCAATGAGTAGGTACTTTAAAGTACTATCGTTACATAGAGATTGAAAAAAGATCAGGTCTTTGGGGGAGGAGGGGGAAGCTTTCATTTATTTTTATTATCTTTATACTTTTTTGAAGACTGATGATTGGTATTTCAGATTATGCACAATTTAATTATAACACAGTTGAAGATAAAGAAAAATGGCAATCAAAACATTAACACCACGTTATAAAACCATTTTTAAAATATAATGGAAAATCTAACTTCATTGATCATCTAGTGTCGTTTAAAAAATTTAAAGTAATTTTTTTTACTTGAAATTATTATAAGTACATTTGACACCATCAGTAAATAACGTGTTAAGGAAGTTTTATAAATATGTATACACCAAGATATATGAAAGTATATTAATGTATATATATATAAATAATAGGATAAAAAATATATAATAGGATAAAAAAAGAGGTTAGAATTAAATTAGTATTATTATATTTAAAATTATTATTTTCATATTTTAAATTATGATTGCAAAATGAATTAAGAGAAATCTCATATTAGGTAGTAAGTTACTTTAATAGTAGTATTTAAAAAAAAAAAAAAAAATGGAATTCGTAATCGTGATCATTCGAAAATGAATAAGCAAGTTAATAATTTAAATTGAATTAGCATTTTGATGTCTGAAATATTTCATAAATAAGTTAAATGATATTTAGAGATTAAGATTTATGACTGTAATTGGGTAATAGTCGATGAAAATTAGGGTTTGATTATTATGTCAGATGCAATAGCTATAAATATTGTTCTTTATGACAGCGACTTGGCAAATGTGGACGTCACTTCGTCAAGTAGTGCGAAATCATTAGCCGATAGGACACAAAGAAGCATTGCGTTATTAAATAATATAACCAATAAAGAAATAGGGAGGAGATTAAGTTTACGCCAAAAATATGCCAAAATAATAACTATAAAAGAGGAAACACGACAAAATTAAAGGCTTTCCTCCAACTATCCTCTGTTAAGAATAATCTAACGAAGTTTCGGCGGCCACCGGATCCGAAACTATGTAACGGCGAGTTCAGTCTAAAGCCCTAATGTGAAGCCACGGCATATTTCCAGACCTGCGGTCCGGGACCGTAAGATTAAGTTATGCAGCCTGTTAGCCAAATATGAACTACCTATTCTGACTTCTGCTACCTCCAATCATGATTTGGGATTACAATAAAGTTATGCATCGCAAGCCTAATGGTGTTCCTTGTGTCTTGACTGCAAGTTACTGCCTCCAGAAACTGTGACGGACTCCCATTATATCACACACACATACACATATGTGTATCAGACTTCTTCTGCAAAATTATTCTAAAATTGAATTTATATTTGAAAAACTTAAAATAAAACATGCATAAACATAATTAAGAATTTGTTTATCTATCATTATATCCATATCTCTCTCTCTCTCTCTATATATATATATCAATTTTCTTCTGTAAAATGATTCTAAAATTGGACTGATACTTGAAAGACTTAAAATAAAACCTTTGTAAACTTAATGAAATATCTATTTATCTACCATTAAATCCTTATATTTCTTTTTTTATGTTACTATTTAAGGATTTATCGTTTTCTCTTTTTAAAATATTTTCTTTTTATATGTATATCCTATAAAATAGTATATGATAAAACCTCTATATGAAAAACCTGTTAAGTTTAATGAAATATCAGTTTATCTAAAATTATATCCGTATATCTGTATATATCACTTTTTTCTGTAAAATGGTATTAAAATTGGATTGATTTTTCTAAAATTTAAAATAAATCTGTGTAAACTTAATGAAATATTTATTTATCGACCATTATATACGTATATATCCTTTTTTTTTTTCATATTATTATTAAGGGATTTATCATTATCTTAAAAAAAAAAAAATAATAACCTTCGCATATGTAGGGGAGAGTGTTGTACCTTGGGACATTAGCAATTTCTTAAAGCCTATTGGCAATACCATTTTTTTTTTTTAATTTCAAACTGTGACTCTAACAAATAGATAACAGCACAGTGAAAAGCAGCTTCAGAAACACAGAACAGAGGACTTAGTGAGTGAAGGAAAATTTCATCATTTAAAAGTAAATTTTTTTTCCATTCTAATTTCGATTTCTGAACTAATGTTTGTAAAATTATACTACTCAATTTTAAATGGATATTGAACAAAAGATTTTTAAATATTTTGGTTATGAGAAAGTAATGATACTGCATTTTGATTGATCACGATTTTGATTTTATTCAAAACATGCAGTGATTGTACCTTGGGGCATGATCCAAGGTAAAACATGCCATACACATGGTTCTCAATAATTTGGATAATGTTTTAGTATAAATATATCTTTTAGTATGTTTTAATATAACATTGAAATAACAATAATTTAATATAATATTTAATATTAGTAATATTTTAGCATAACTTCAAATGTAACTATTAGAAAGCTGATTCAACTCAAGTGTTAAGTAAAGCTGCTCAATCTGAAACAGCAAATGCGACATATGAGTTAAAAGCTGTATGTGTAGCCAACTAATCTTCAGATTCACAATCTGTGACATCCCCAATAATGATTTGGGTATTTTCCAAAATTTCAGCTTGAAAAAACAATGGCAATAGAAGAAAAGCAAAATCTTGCATATAACAGATTCGCCAGTAAAAGTTGACATTTAAACTGCAAAGTAGAAAACAAATGCATCCAGAATGGGGTAAAAGGACCACCCATACAACAAATTAGCAGTTCTCAGAATCTAATATTTATCAAATAATTTTATCAAATACAGAATATGACAGCATTGAATATAATTAAACCACAGATATATTAGAAAAATAGAAGCTGAAAGATTATCTTTTTACAGAAGTATCTGAAATCATAACTATAATAATGATAATAAAACTATTAATTTTACTGTTTGAACACATAGAACATCTCTTGGTTACATCTTTGATCTGAAATAGTAGAGGTCCTTAACAATGAGGTTTTTGAAGAGTATATTTAATAATATTTGTTAATTTACGAATCAGTTTTGATCTGTCAAATTTATTATTATTTCTGTAATGCATCTACAAATGTATTTCTTTAATTTAATTAGGCCTTAATATATTATTATTGTTAATCATTTGCATAAAACAGATTTAGGAATTGCATGAGAAACTGCATGAATCTTGAAACATTTCCCAAGGTACAACATGGTGTTGTACCTTAGGACAGTTTACACTTCCAACTTAAAATTGCTGGCAATTTTTTATTTTAAAATTGATTGAATTTAAAAAACTATATTACAGAGCAGAATGTTGGAATATTTAAATATTGCCTTTAGAATTCAAATCTAGCTTTAACTGTAGAAGTTAAAAATTAAAATATCAAAAGTATCTTAAGGTACAACACTCTCCCTTATATCCAATAAAATATTATATCATAAGAAATTATAAATTATCCCTAAAGAAAGGGTTAAATTGAACACGCGTCATTTGTTAATTATATTAAAAACACTTTAAAACATGTAAAATTAAATTTTATTTAAAAGATTTTTTTTTTTAATTTTTAACATCTTTTAAAAAATTTAATTTTACGTGTTTTAAATTGTTTTTAATATAATTCATAAGAAATCAGTTTTCCCAACAACAAATATCTTTTAATAAGACTTTATTTTTTATAAGATTTATGAAGAATACAGGGATTTACTTAAAACAAATTTTCTCTAAAAAATAAGGATATTTTTTAATTATTCACAATTACCCTTTTTATTTTTAAATAGACTCTGGTAAACTAAATAGATTCTATAGCATGGTATATTTAAACTTAGCGTTCCTTTCATTTCAGCTCTCTCTCCCGTGTTTTCATTGTCAGATATTACGGGTGGCCTCTTAGATGGGATAGGAGACATACTCAGACTGTTCAGAATTATCTTTAAGTAAGCGCTTGTCATACCAGAAAATGAGAATAAGCTGTTTCTATTTTTGTTTTTATTCCGTTCAGTAACTACAAATTACAACCTTCAGAGATCTAAAAATGAGGCCATTGTGAAGGGGGTTCTGAGACAGAGTGGTCGAGAAAAATTATTTTTATAAAAGTCTTAGCAAGTATAACGTAGATGAAAGGGGAAAAAAAATAATTGTATAATTGCTTAAACTTTAACAACGGAAGATGATATCTCATTAAATACTAATAAAAAACAACTTACATAAATGTGCAATAATTTCGATAGACAAAACTCATTTCACATACAAAATTTAAAATTTTATATTACAGATTAATCAAATTTAAACTTTTATAATTTTTACTTTATACGTAAAATTTTTATTATTTATTTTCACTCCTTTTTTACTTCCTTTATCCGACTACCGTAGGTAATGTAAGTATTGTATTCAGTCCGAAAATTCGATTTCGAGTTTATCACTTGATATCTTTTCTCACGTTTTACTTGTTTATTACAGTAAAATTGACAGTTATTCTGATTAAGTATGTCAGTTTTAGATCTCAGATATTGGCGTTTCAAAAAGTGGCTGTACCGATTTTTTCCCCCTTATTTTTTAACTCGCTATGTAAACTCTGTTTTATATTTCTTAACATATGTACCAGATTACCCTCACTGGAAAATTTTTAGGTGTCTACTTTATTAAGTCAATGTTATGTCTTCTAATCACATTATCTCCAAAAAGTGCATATAATGCGTGTAATAGTAAGTAATGGAAGTCGTGTGGTTGTTTCCCATCAGATGTATTTATATATATATATATATATTTGGTTATGTATTGTCTATACAAAGAAAGATTATATCAAACAACTAAGTTTTTTTATAGGAAAGGATTGTCAGGATATACAAAAAGAAGAAGAAGTTAAAGAAAGAAAAGATTGGTTTAACAAAACCAATTTCTTTTTCACGATGTTTATTTTTATTTATTTATTTATTTATTTTAAATACTTATATTGAAAATTTACAACTTCACTTAGACGTTATGTCCCTACATGTACAAAAACTTTCTCTAACATTCTTCCTAGATAACTGTTACTATTATAAATATTTCTTTTTAATTTCACAGTGATTCGTTGAAAATAACAGGTGATCCAAAAGTCACATAAAAAATAAAAATATATATTCTAAAAAATATATATTTTATAAAAATATATAAGAAGGAAAAAAAAAGATTGGTTTAGCTAAACCAGTTTCTTTTTCACGATGTTTCTTTTTATTTATTTATTTATTTTCATAAATACTTCAGTAAGAAGTTTTGCACCTACATGTACAAAAACTTTCTCCAATTCTCTTCACAGATAACTGTTACTATTATAAATAGTTCTTTTTAATTTCAGAATGATTCGTTAAAAGTACCAGGTGATCCAAAAGTCACAGAAAAAATAAAAAATATATATTATTCAAAAAGTATTGACCGTAACACTATGCGGTTTTCACTGATATGTGCATAAATACAAGGGATTTTCTTAGGTTACAAAAGATTTATTAGCAAATAAGTTTATTTATTTTTCATCAGGTAGCGCTTTAATTGTAAAATTTACATTTACAATGTCGTATCACATTCAACAACATAATTAAGACTTTAAATGCTCATTGTGACGACTGTCATTCATTAGAATGACCGTCAGACATTGCGAGTTGGAATTGCTTCTAAAAAAAGCTAAAGTATTCGCAAAATCGCGTCTATTGATCAAGCAGATCTGTTTAATATGTGAGAGGGTACAACGAATACAGCGCGATATACCGAAGAAAAATGCAGCTATTTCTTTCGTACATACTTTTAAAAAAATCCCATATTTTTTTTTGTACATTTTTGTGAAAATTGCATAGAGCTACAGATAGTACGTTTTGAATAATATGTTTTTTATTTTTTCTGTAACTTTTGGATCACCTGGAAATTCCCATTGTACACATTTATTCGAAATTTCGTCCTATACTGTCATATTAAAAGTTGTGAGAAAATGTGATAGCAACGTTTCTTGTAAGACGATTTCAAACCAATACCAACTTTAAGTCAATGTCCATCCAAATTGATTTTACTTAAGTCAATACCCATCAATTTTATATTGAATTTTATTCATTAGTTTGGGATATACAGCGCCCACAAAATTTTGAATACACATATACAGGGACACAGACTGACATTTTCTAAAAAATGGCCAAATCGTGTTTAAGCCATTTCAAAACGTGAGAAAATATCAAAAACCAGAGGTAAAAATTTTCACGAATCGAATAGTTTTTTCTTATGTATATAGGAGAAAATAAAATTAAACATTAATTTTATTTACGTTGTTTTGAAATCGTAAGATTAAACGTCTTTGTTGTTTGCTTAGTTAAACTTAAATCAAAAGATATAGACATAATTTTCATTCTATTACGCAGTTCCACTGTTTGTTAATGAATTTTATCTCGGTATGCAAAATGATTTACAGTTTTTAAAATAGATCGTTCTATTGATATAATATAATCAATAGTTTCTAAAGTGTTTCCTCTAATCGATTATAAACTCTACCAACTTTGCACCAATTTTGTATGTCGATAAAAAATGTTCAACAAAAGCAACCTCTTTTTACGATTTTTTCTCATAATTCTAGCAGCTTGTTTTCTTCTAAGTTTATCAGTATATTGGCTTTCTAATTTTTCCAGCTTACGCGCGAAGGAAGTTCTTAAAAGTTTTTCAATTATTGCAAAATAAATAAAATTTATTTTGGAAAATATTTTAATATATATTTAAATAATTTAATGTATTCATAAAGCTATGTTTTTATATCTATGTTAATGCACTTTACAAGTAAAAACAACAGGAAAAAAACCGCCATGTTAATTAATTTTTAAAAAATGCGTTTTTTTTTTTTTTTTTTTTTTTTTAAGATATTTTTAAATGTACACGGTTTATTTTGTTATAAAAAAATATGTTGTACTATAAAATTGAACTTAAGTCACACGATATCATTGTATGTATATTATATATATTTTTTTAGAATGTAAAAATCTGTAACAGGCATTTCTTAAAAAAAAAAAAAAAAAAAGTAACCAGTATTAAAGAGAGCAATTAATTATTAATGAGTAAATAAAAGGGAAATTTGTGTATTATTTCACTTTATTTGTTAGGTAGAAGGTCAACATAGCCTACTTTAAATGTAAATGATACAGTACTATCTTGATAGCTTAAAAAATTAGAAATTTTATAGATTAAAATAAAATAAATTACTGCTTGAATTGAAAGTCTAAGCAAATGTAAATTCTTTTACAGAGAGAAAGGATTGTTTTTCAAATTATGAATTACAAATAATAAAATTTTAAATTGTTACTATAAAAATATTAATAATAATAAAAAAAAAACATCCAGGTTAATTCAATAATAATAATAATAATAATTATTATTATTATCCTGATAGTTCTCTTAAAATATGCGTAAATCATTTTCTTCATTATACAGGTCTGCAAAATTGCATTTTTAATTTTTTTTTTCGCACTGCTTTGAATGTCTTTGAATGTTTTAATGCGCGGAATTAAAAAAATATTTGTGTTTTCTTCGTATTACGTAAGGGTTTTTCACAAAGTAATTCACACAAAGCCTATAATATATTCCTTACTCTTTATTTATAAAACACGTTAAAATAGGCTATTATTTATACATTATGTTTTAAATATGATTCTTTATATCGAAGCTCTTTTTAGAGCTTTTTCTCTTGTGCATTGCTTGGGGGCTTGAGGAGGATTCAATATACAGCATTCAACAGTCATCTGCTTACACGTTAATATTTCATCATCCCTGATAGCTTCTATACATTTTTTTTTAATGGTCCTCTTGAAATAACTTTCCTTGTTCTTCACTCACATCACATAGATTTTACAGAAAATAATTTAGATGGGAGTTCATAAGTGGAACTTTATGCTGAAAAAAATCCAATGTTTTACCAAAACCGTACGTAATGCAAATTTTTGAAAATCTTTTCTTTAATCAGCATCCAAAAATATACACACACACACACACACACACACAAAAAAAAAAAAAAAAAAAATCATCGCTGTGTTATTTTTAATGTGTCATCAATGTGTTATTTTAAAAAATATCCTTTAAACAAGTTTTTCTACTTCAGTAAAAATACTTTAAATTTAACTGAAAATTTAGTTATGATAAAGTTCTGGTACAATAAAATATTTGAAAAACAAATAGATTCTAATTAAAAAAAGAAAAGAAAATCTTGTATATAGTAGGCGTATGTTGTTAATTAAAATTATTTCTCACACAAAATAAGTTTGTTTTCATTTTTAACATTCATACATCCACACTTACACATATATATATACATACACACGCACTTCACTTAGCAAAGTGGGTGCAATAATTTAATGTATAAATTTTATTGCCTGTATTGTGTTTCAATATTGTTGACTAATAAAATTACAAAAAAAAAAAAAAAAAAAAAAAAAAATCGTAGATTGAATAAATGTATTTGCTTTGTTTAGTTACTAACTTTTAATTAATACTTAATGAAACAACTTAAAATAATTCTTGTTACGGGGTGAAAAACAAAAAATGAGGGTGAGTTAAAATATTAGGATATTAATTTTAATATCAGCATAGATAACGCAAAGCTGAAGTCGAATAGTAGGTGACAAAATGAAGTGTAAATCCATTTAAGCAATGAAAATATCTTTCAATGAATAGATTTGAATCGATCAGAATGATAAATGAATAGAAGTAATACAAAATAGGGTGATATTGTCAAGCCAAAGAATATATGTTTGCTAAAACTGATATTTCAAACACTATCGATTTATTGGGTTTTACTCTCAACACTACTGTTATTGGCGTAACGTTAGTATTATATGTTTTGACTTGTACCATTATCCCATGAATTAAGCGGTACGTTATCGCAAAAATATTTTTCTAGAAGCAGCTAATTACAACTTAAAAAAAAAAAAAAAAAGAAAGAAAATTGTAATATAATTTTATTTTCCCCTACTAGGTAAAGTTTTTGATCCTACTTATTTTTTATAAAATGTGCAAACGAAAGTATAACCCTGTCGATCAAAATTCTAGTAGAATTATTAAAAGAATCATAAACTATATAAATATAGAATTTGAATTTTTTACTGAATTTGCCGAATTTGATTAATTGAAAATGAAAATTAATTTCTCCCTTTTCTTTTTTTTCTGGTTTAAAAATTTAATTTTTTTTTCTTCTTTATTGCCTTAATGTATTCATTTTTCTTCTATTGCACTAATTGTACTGTTTTAGATTAAGGGCCCGCTTCACTCAACGACGCCGGAAGTCGAAGCTAATGTTATTCTATGGGAAAATTTTCTTTACAAATAACTTATTAACTAATACATATTTTTCAATTCTGTTTTCACATTCAAAAAATTCCCAGCTGTTAAATTGACGGACCTTTTTTAAAAAAATATTTTTTTTTAAACTTTTTGCATTTTATTTTGAAGCTGCCAAATACGAATTTTCAATATGTGAAATTTCTTCATTTTGCAATTTCAAAATAAAATATTAAAAATTACAAAATACATTTTTAAAAAAGGTCTGTCAATTTAACAATTGGGAATTTTCTGAATTGGAAAAAAGAATTTAAAAATATGCATTAGTTAATAAGTTATTTGTAAAGAAAATTTCCCCATAGAATAACATTGGCTCGGGCTTCCGGGAACGGTAAGTGAAGAGAGCCGTTAATGAGATTTCTAGAAAAATAATACTTGAAATAAGTAAGAAATATTATTATTATTCAAAATATTAATGCACCGTTAAATTATACTCATATTAGTGATATTGGATTTATAGTTAATGTTAGAAGTATTTTGTAGAAATTATTTGATTTTTAGTAGATTTATACATAATTGTTGTTGATTCCGTTTCACAAGAAATAAGCCGAATTTATTGAAAATGAAAGTAATATTGAGCTGAAATCTCAAATTTATTTATTTATTTATTTATTTTTTGACTGATATTCTTATACAATCATTCTTCGGGGGAAATACAGGATAGGCCAAAAGTTCCTGACACGTTTTAAACTTTGCTATAAAATCAAGTAAGGAGCATACGAAATTGCGATTTGCACGACAAAGTTTTTTAAGGGAAAAAGTTTTGCTCAAGGGAAAAAAAAAGAATAATAATAAAAGTTAAATACTTTCTTTCAGATGGCGCTACTTGTGCCTATTTTTTACGTATAGCTTTTCTCGTATATTTGTTGTGATCATCTCGAGTCTCAGATTAATATACTCTTAATTTATTCTTGTGGGTCTACATGGAAGACTATGCTTCCACTGTGGTTGACATTGAAGTAATGAAGATACTGAATAACATTGAAGCACTGAATAACATATGTAATACAGTCTTCATGATAATGACAGCAAATACTTGGATTCAATTCATTCTTCGTCTGAATGCGGATTGAGATATAAATTACACACACATTAATATATCATAATGAGCTTCCGAAAATAAATGCTCTTCAGTTACTTGTCTTGCATTTTTGAAGTTTTTTGTTGATGTTTTTAAGGTACAACACTATCTATGAGAAAAAAAAAAAATGTAACTAACTCTTTTGTTTCCTTACAAAACTTTTCATCGTAAGAAGCATTGTAGTCCAAACCATACTATCACACGTCAATTGCTTGATTATATATTGAAGTTTCAAATGCCATTTTAAATTCTTTCAGCCCACAACGTATTATTCATCATTAAATATTAATCTCTTACAAACATTAATTTATTGACTTTTTTTTATGTTTCCATATTAAGAATGAAATTATAAACTTTGTTTCAATTCACAAAGGCTAATAAAATTGTTCTAATTAACAAAAGAATATTATTAAATTATTAGTAAAAAATAATAATTAAACTGACCAAACATGAAAAAGTTAATTGTTTCAAAAATGTTTTGAAAAATATATTTGGCCGATGAAAATATTTTATTTGTTTATTAAAACTATTTTTCATCTCGAAGCTAAAAAAAAAAAAAAAAAAAAAAAAATAAGTTTAATGCGTACGTAAAACATTAATTAGGAACATAGACATGTTATAATCATCTGCGAAAAATAATAAAACTTTCACTTTTAACTAGAACTTGAGGTATAAAGTGATTTTATTCAAATCATTTTTTTTTAAAGGATAATACAATATCACATTATTTATTAATATATAAGCTGGAAAAAAAAAAAAAAAAAGTATTATGACTTTTTATAAAAATTTCTTGCATTATTTTTTTTACAAAAAGATGAGCTATATTTTATGTTAAATACTTTATTAACTAATAACAATGAATAAAAACAAGTTTGCTTCTGAAATCTGTTTAGGTAAATAAATGAATAAATCTTACGCTTTAAGGTAAATATTTTCACGGTTAAAACAAATAAACATTTTCCCCTGAGTATATAGTTTATGCATTTATATCTTCTTACAAATGAGTTTTATTTATGAGGGCTTATCTTCATTTATTGCAAGTAAGTTTCAGGGTAATCTAATACATGTTTTATCCGAAGAAATATTTTCTAAAATCTTTTTACATATGATTGTTGATTTCTCATAAGTAATTGGATTTTTTTTTTTTTTTTTAATCCTTAAACGTTTACTAAACATTTTCTTTTGAAAACTGCTAATCTATTTTCCAAAGTAGCTGTTAGGACACATAGCTGATCATGAATGCGTAATATATATATATATATTTGAGAAATTTCTGAAGATTAAAGGAAATAAAATTTGTTTTTGAACTCTTACTTTTTAAATATGTAGAAATTCTATAAAAGAACTTCTTTTAGTTCGACATATTTATAATAAATTACGAATTTAACAGCTATCAATTTGAAAACATACGATATTTCATAAATGCGACAGGCATGTTTAATAATAATGTAATTATACAAAAGTTTGTATCAATATTTCAGTGTAAATAGAAAAAAAAAATTATTGTTATTATTATTATTATTATTATTATTATTATTATTATTATTATTATTATTATTATTATTATTATTATTATTAGGACTGAGGGCCTATTAGTCTCAATCTGGGATTTTTGCGTTGTCGTTTTTGATAGTTGGACATTTGTCGAAATCTAAAATTTATCGAAAATATAATTGAATGATTTGAAAGCGATGTTATAATTTGAAAAAAAAATAAACTAATAGTCCTCCGTCCTAAATTAAATTCTGCTTTTGCCAGAATTTCATCAAAATCCATTCTTTATATTATTATTATTGAAAGAAAAAAAAAAAAAAAAGAAAATTAATAATAATCAGTATCGTTACAAGCGATATCGAAAAAGTTTTTTTTTTTTTTTTTTTTTTTTTTTTAAATAATTTTGAATTAGGAAATAAGAAGTGCGCGAGCAATATGAAATAAAAATAAGTAAAAAAATGAATTTAATGGTATAATTTTTATATAAAACAAGATAGCGTGCTATCTTAAAAAGTAGATGTAAAATTTAAAGTTCATTTTTTTGGCAACAATTACAAATTAAAATAAATAATTTAATGAAAGTTTAGAAGTTAGAATTTCTATTTTGTTTTTCAAATAAATGCAAACAAAAGGCACATTTTCATTTTCATTTATTTATTTATTTTTTTAGCTTAACAAAAAATTAATTTTTCAATTAAGAAAATATTGAAAATTTTCAATAATTGAAATTTTCAATATTGAGACGTAGATGCAAAAGTTTGAAGTTTGTAAATAAATAATAATAATATAGTTATCCTAAAAATTGTATCAGTATTTCAATATAATACAAAAAAAATAATAATAAAATAAATAAATAAATTTGACAAAAAAATTACATTTTAATAAAAAAAAAAAAAAATGAAAATTTTCAATAATTGAAATTTTAATTGTTGAAATATTGATACAAAAGTTTGTAAATGCATACTGGTATGCGGAAGAATACATCACCAATCAGAATTTATAATTAAGATATTGGGATTCACGATGGTCAACACCATTGTTTAGCATGTCACTACACTCAAAAAGGAGTACATGGGATTTTCAAATATGAGTATATTTATTTCGAAGCTATTTTGACACAATTTTGCTCATTTTTGAAAAACTACCTTTTACACTGTAGCTGAGATGATTTTTTTTTTTTTTTTTTTGCTTATTTTACTAGATTCTAGAGACTGGCAACAATTTTTTTTTTTTTTTTTCACAATAAAATTTGCCCATACGCCCAAATTCTTTTTGTGAATGAAATGCTTTTCTAACGAAGCAAAGTAGAGGATGACTTTGCAGTATTACTACTCGTATATACACTTGTATTTACTTGCAAATAGCACTTACTAACTTCAAATACGGTCGGACTAACCCACAGATGGAGTCGTAAGTGAAATATTTCTATACGGGTAAGATAATAATAACCTTCAAATCTTCAAATGATACACGTCAAAGTTTCAAGGTATTTCGACCGTTCCTTAGTGATATATTAAAGTTATATTGACTCTACTTTTGATATTTTCAAAACGATGGACAGAACTGAATTTCGTATGTTGATTAAACTTCGTTTTTTGATAGGCAAAAACATTATTGAAGCTCAGCGATGGTTTAAAGAGTATTACAAGCCATTGAAAACTTTTGTTATTATAAAGCACAAATCATTGTAAAGCATATATGTAACATGTAGTTGTGTTACATACATGCTTTAATCTAAAAATATAGTTTTCAAAATTATTCTAAGTATAGTGATATATCAAACTCAATATTTTAGAAAATGTTTTAAAAAACTTTATTCGTTATATCTGTACTGATAAGTATAAAGGATTTAAGTCCAAAAATGTCGATTTTGAGTTAAGTACATCGTCAGACCCAGAAAAAAAATTCTCTATCGATTGGTATAAAGGATTTAAATCCATGTCATTTAGTCTTTGAGAAAATCCATTGGTAAAAAAATATTCGAGTCAGAAATTTAGCATTAATTTTTGTATAAAATATTTAATTCAATTTTTCCCCTTTATTAAATGAAGTTTGACAATCACTGAACGGTATAAAGGGTATAAATCAACATAATCCCTTTTTCCTAATCGATTCTGCTGATTAGTTTTTAGTTAGTTTACCTTTATTTTTCGTCTCCTGAAAAATCAAGAATATGGACTTAAATCCTTTATACTTATCAGTACAGATATATCAAAATTAATTAGCACATAAATTTCTTTTTCTGTAAATTTTCTTTACCTTCTAAAAGAGTTCTTAAAAAAAAAAAAAAATGTAAATTTAGAAAAATATGCCATAAAATCTTGTTTATGATAAGGAAAAATTTCGTTTTTAATTTAATGTGGAGAGTACATTTTTTATTGACTTATGTTTTATTACAATTCATCTAAATGATCAGTCAGATTACAAAATGACCAGTATATATATATCAGTTAAAATAATACTTAAATGTTTATTTTATTTATCTCAGTTCCTAAATGAAATGCGATTTAAACCAAACCATTCTTTACATACAAATTTGTTCTACTTAAAAATTAGGTGTTACTACATTTTCATATAAATTTCTTTTTATTACTTCTTTCCCTACACATATAAGTTTTTAAATATTATAATAAGAAAATTACTTTAAATTAACACTATTCTTTTAGAAATATCAAATCCTAGCGCAAATTTAATTTTAAAAATAATTTTAAGAAAAATTCAACTAATAGTATTAAAAATATCTGCTTTTTTCCCTAATGAAAGTTAGTAATATCTTTTTTTCATTTATTTTGTGTCATTACTTGATTCATTGTCAATATATAGTTCAAGTATAAGTCATTATCAATGAAATTTTAACATAGAGTAAAAAGTTATAAATACTTTGATTCTTTAATATAATTTTTATATTCAAACTCATACTACGTTATATTTAAATTTATTTGAATGTAACATTTATATTCAAATAAACGTTTCAAACAAATATTTATCATAATTTGAGACTAATATATATATATATATATAAATCTTTTTGAATATTCTATAAAATTATTTGTCGAAACAAAATAAACATAGACGCTAAATATTTATGGAAATCTATTACGATTTCATTAGCGGAAAAAGAAAATCGAAAATTTATTACCTAAACAAAATGAAAATTTTGTAAGGCTCTTACAACCTGTTTTGCCAATCGATCAAAGTGATAAATGTGTCGAAATTGTTTAACATGGAAGAGATAAGAGGCAAGCCGAAAAGTGTATCTGATTGATACTTTTAAAACTGGAGATGACACTTGCTGAAACAAGTATAGTTTCTCACCGGAGGGGAGGACGTTGAATAATGACTTTTAGGGAACTATACTTATTAGGGTAAAATAACTGAAAAAGATTTTGAAAATGTAGGTTAATTTGTATAATTTGAATCCTTATAAAGTACATAAATCTGCAAAATCACCAATCAACACTGCATATATAGTGTATTAAAAGCATTTGTTTTTACAGCTCCATTTATATATATATATATATATATATATATATATATATTTAATCCTTTTACTGTTTAATACTCAATAATCTGTATTATCGTCTTGAAATCGTGTTTACTAAAAAATAAAACTTTAACGAATAACGGACATTTCTTTATCTATGCGTTGGTATGCGTTTTGGTAGTAAGAACAATTCGTACGTAATCCTATTTGTTTTCATGCTTTTCTACATAAATTTATGCAGGCAATATTTTTTTTGGATGACTCTTTCAATAATTTAAAAGATAGAACTTATTAAATACCTTTCCATTGTGTGTTTATTCTTATTTCCGAATACCATAAAACTATGTTTTTGAATAAGCTATTAATACAGATATAAATTCTATGTAAACCATCCTCAGTTACAATTCGATAAATTTATACATAAAATATTTAAAAATCTGATAATAATGATTTCTTATTTTCTTGTTACCAAAAAATTGATATATCTTTAAATACACTTCCTCCTATTACCTGTTCCTATATACTTTTCCCATTGCAATAGGGTTTGCTCCTTGAGCCCGCTGAAGATTATCGTGTACTTTAATGGTGGGTTGTGTACGTAAAATTCGTCGTGGCCGCAATGTCCTCCATGTTCCCGTCCACATTGTAGCTCTGGAAGTCACAGAAGCGGGGGGAACCATACCCTTTGTGGAGGATCAAAATTGTGATGGCATGTCTGCAGAACCTTAGAAGTGAGTCCCAGACCGTCGCCAGTTCTCTATATTCTAGTGCAACGTAAAAGTCCACTCTCTCGCTCCCTTCCTATTCGAATATACAGGGTGGTTAGACACTCTGCTCAAAAGTTTAACAAGATTTGCAAACGATCATTTTTTTTTTTTTTCAGTTTGGAGACTTATCTCTCGATTAAATGTTTTCAATCATTGGGTATTTAAAGAAATGGGTCTTCCTCGTGTTTCTCAGTGAAGACTGGTTCCAGACAACATTAAGGGGACCGGTAACAAATCGAGCAAAATCAATATTTGTGATCACCCTATATCGTTAAATGAACAAACTGAATTTTAACTTTAGGATATATTAATACAGATCCACTTCAATTTGTGGATGAATTTGTGTGAAGATAGCATATTAAATAACGGAGATATATGCATTTATTTAAAACTCAAAAAAAAAAAAAAAAAAAAAAAAAAAAATCATGTTTTTAATTTATAGTATACAGAGTGTTTTTACAAAAATTATTCCCACTTTCAGATAAATTGAAAAAACACTTTTGAAACAATATACCGCAAACGGAATACAAATATCTTAAATATCTCATGAAATATGAATATTTTTATGAAAAATATTTTCACTGCACATGTGCGAAAGATAGAAAAAATTTTATTGCATAGTTTGAAAGCTAGATATATTGGGCAACTTGAGTCAAAAGTTCATTTGAATAGAGTAAAAATTCAGCAACTTATCCGCAAAAGAACGAGCTAAATTTTAGATATTTTCCAAAAGTTGAAATTTCATAAAGAGTTTTTCACATGTCGCGTAATTAATTTAAAGATCCAATTATTTTAAACACTCAGCAAAAGTTCTTTTTTGCGAAAAACCCCTTATCATCTCACAAAACTTAGTAAATAAACAAAAATATGTTAGAGTTATAAGCTTATAAGGGGTTTTTTAACAAAAAAGTACTTTTGGAGCGTGGTTGAAATAATTGGATCTTCAAATTAATTACACGGCATTTGAAAAATCCCTTATAAAATTTCAATTCTTGGAAAATATCTAAAATCCAGCTCGTTCTTTTGCCGACAATTTGCTTAATTTTTACTCTATTCAAATGCACTTCTGAGAATAGTTGCCCAAAATACCGTATTTACGCATGTATAACGCGCACCGGTACACACAGATATATATATATATATATTTTTTTTTTTTTTACTGCTGCATGCATATACTCGACATAAGTATGAATCAAGACATATATTCAAAGAAAAAAAAAAACCTGAAAAAAACCTTACTTAATAAAAGTATTGCATTTCACTCCTTGCAGTTTTTTTTTAATACAAAAAAGCTAGTAACAATATATTTTTTGACATTTATTAGCAAATACTACTGTTAAAGTCACAGTCTTCGTTTTCACTGGCACAGTCAATGTCCTCGTAAATCGTATTGCCCTCAGTTCCCACCATCTGATTAGAAATTTCAATCAATTTGAAACTCTTTATTATCATATCGGCAGAGATAGAATTCGAAGCTTCATTTATAAACTGACATACTGTTGAGAGTAACGCACGCTTCATTTTCATGCTTGGAGTGAATGTGTGATCTGTAATTGTCATTCACCGACTGTATGCATGACGAAATGCAACTTTAAGTAGTCGGTAGACTACGACATCTGATGTCTGCAGCACTTTCATCATCTCACCAGGTATCACCACAAAATCACTTGAGCGACAATTTTCGTTTTTATTTCAAGTGTCATATGTTCACGGAAACTGTCCAGGACCAATATCGATGGCTGATGGAAAGCAGCTGGCCGACGCTCCCATACAACGTCAATCCAGTCTTTCATGAGCTCTACCGTCATCCACCCCCTTTTTTGTGCTTTTATAATTATTCCGACTAAAGAGATTCTTTTGGGATAGTTTCCCATTTAAAATATCGTGTCAACTTGCGGCCATCAGCCGTAACGCTCAGTATAACGGTGCATCGTTACATGTCTGCTCCTGTCGTTCGCAGTTGAGCACTTCTATCTCCAATGGGATGAACAGTTGGGGTTTCCTGCATATCAAAGCCCAATGGAGTTTTATATGCAGGTGTGAGAACAAGTTCACACATATGTTCTTTTAAATATTTAATTTCTTTCTAAATAATTCAATTTTTAATTTTAAATAAAAAAGTCAATTTATTAAGAATAGTTTTAAAATTAATTAATTCTTTTAACAAATTTATTTTAATTTAATTTATTCCAATAAAAAAAGAACATTTTATTCTGTAATATCCTTTGAAATCAATTCATTCTATTATAAAAGTCAATCTATATTTAATTTAATTTGTATTTTACTAAGGGACTTATTCGTATGTAGATAGATACATTTCCCCCTTTTCAATAACGTTATGTTCAATATCTCATTTAATTATAGATAGAAAATAATTTATTTGTCTAAATTACTTTATAATATAAACAGAAGTTGCAAAATTTATTTCATTTCCTGTCATTTGTGCTATCATAATGACTTTGTTCAGTCTCATTGGCGTCAACTCGTTTCTTTTAATAATAATAATAAAATGAAAAAGAACAGATAAATTCTTAATGATATATTGATGGCGCCAATAAAAAATAATTACTTTGGCGTAATTTATGTTGCCAAGCTTGGCTTTGTCTTTTGAATAACGGATTAAATTTTTGAATTAACCAATTAGAACATTCTTTTGGCGCTTTATTTGGCATTAGTTTATTAATTTCGGGTTTGAATTGGCGAATGCAATTCAGTACTTCTCTCGCATCAAAACAGTCAACATCTCTTGTTTGCTGGTGTAAGAAACTATCGTTTGCTCTCCCTCTCTCTCTCTTCCTTTTTAGATCATATGAGAACCATTATAAGTGAATGCTTGATAATTCATGTTTTTTTAACATAAAAATAAAGAACGCTTTCTATTGCAAGTGACTTTTATTATTTATTGTCAAGTATCACTCCTTTTTGAAAGATTATGGATTTCCAGCCCTGGTGTTTTGCGGTAAGCGATGTACTACAACTACATGATGGTGCCACTTATTTCACGGACAATAAAACTTCTTCACAAATCTTGGTCTCCGTGACCATTGGTTCTTCATTGTTTTTCTACTAGGATCAAGAGAGAGGGAGGGGCTGTTACAAAAATTTTTATTCGTTGCATTCTCAGTCGGACTATTAAAAAAACTATTACTTTATCTCATTCGCCATTAGACTATCAAATTTGTTTTCCTTAAGACTAAAAAATGGTCATTACTGGATTCTTTTAAAACTTTATGAATCTAAATTTTTGGTGTCTTCTACCGATCATCGTAGTATACAACATTAAATACCATCTGAGGCGAAGCCTTAAAAAAAGAATGTTGTTTCCTTTCCTATTACCATGTGTCTGCGGGAGTCCATTTGCCGGATCAGAATTAGAGATTTCCCATCTGCCCACTGCACTCCCCATGATTGATAAATGCGGAATAACGGATTACCAAGACAGTTTTATATAAGATATTTAGTGGTATATCAAGTGTGAGTTATTGTGATTTGTGTTTGCTTTCACCGTTTCTTTACGCACAGGAGAAAAACCAAAAGAGAAAGTATGTTGCGTGTATTATATCTTCCTTTCTACTTTTCTTTTCTCATACAGGAGGAAAGTCCATCGTGTTTATTTAATTACTATTTATGTCGAATGCTCATGGGAACATACTGTGTGTTGACATTTTTCTATAGATCGACATGTTTCTGACGAATATATTACTTCAGAATAGGAATGTTAAAGATTTTTCAGCAATATAGAGGACAAAATAAACATGATTTGCTCTCGGAAGATCCTGAAGATTTTTACATTATGTGACGTCTCAAGAATTTTATTAACGTTTTTCCAGATAAGTTTTTTTATATATATTTTTTTTTTCAGTATGTAGATATATATAAAAACAAATGCACTTATATTTCAATGCAAATATTCAATTAACTAAAACTAATTTAAAATAAATAAATAAATCTTTAATTGTACTTTTGAATGTTAAGTACCAATTTTTTTAAAAAGAAAGTAATATATATGTGTGCATTTGTTCTTTTAAATAAACAATTTCGTGAATTTGGAAGAAAGTTTAATTCTTCAAAAAAAAAAAAAAAAAAAAAAAGAAAAGAAAAAAAAAAGTTCAAAATTTTCCACTGATAGCTTGCTTTAATATGCTTTTTAATAATCTATTTTTCTTTGTTATGCTTATATATGTGTTTATACTTATACTTGATATGGTCAACTTTTGTATGGAGAGGTCAGTTTATTAAAGTTAAATTTTTCAATACTATTGCTTGAGAATGGTGTGCATGAAAATGTATTATTAGGATTAAAATTGAAATTTTATTAGGATTTTTTTAATTTCTCGATGGGTTTAAATAATACACATATACATATTTTTTTTAATTAGTTATTATTTTTTTTAGGAACTAGTGTAAATAATGTGTTAAATATATTAGAAAATGCACATTATAATGTTTTAAACAACTTTACACCGACGTTTCCTGTTTTTTTTTTACACTTTCACATACACTTTTAAACAACCCATTTGAGAAATTTTGAAATGTTAACTTAATAATTTAATTTATATAAATTTAAAACTCATTTTTTTACACTATTATTGCAAACAAACGATTTTTAGGGAAGTGTATAATAATAGATTTACAACAAATGTGTACATTTGTGAAAGAAAGAAAGAAATTGTGCATGCACTCTGATTTTCAGTAATATGTAGTTATATACTTATTTTCTCAAACTTATTTTGCATAAAATGATTATTGTTATTTCTTAAATAATTTTTCTATTGATATGAATATTTATAGATATTTGAAAATTATGTTTTTGCCCATATCATTATCAAATTTACTCAATTACATGAATATTTACCAGGAATTGATTTTAAAAAAAAAAAAGACCTTTCTTTTATTTCATTGGTAGATAATGTTGATATATATATATTGATGGATGATTTTCATTTTAACTCATTACTGAGATCATGACTTAGATTAATTTTATCTGCTTTAATTTAGTTACATACGAAGCTTTTACACTGCAATATTTTTTTTACAAATTAACAATCTAAATACTATAAACATGTATCACACTGAATTGTAATATTCATTTTTTTTTAATAAATTCAATTTTGGGCAATTTATCATAATTGCATTTTATTTTTATCTTGTGTATTTGTGCCCCATTGCTGTGTTGAGTGCCGGCTTAAATGCAGAAATGGTATTTTGATGCTCAATGCATAATCCTTTCTCTTGATTTCTGGCCAAAAATTTGTCTTGTGTAAGGGTTGTGCTTTGAGTAACTTAATTTGCATAATACACATTTTATTACACTTTCATACAATAATTTTAGCTATAAACTTTTTCACAATTTAACATTTATAAAATATCAAGTAATTCTAGCCGTGTCAGTAGCTTAAAACTGTTTTGCTAGTTTTGATTTCTTATTTTACAAAACAAACTATGCATGATTGTGTAAATCTAGCCTGATCTGTTTTATTTAAAAAAAGAGAAAACTTTGCTAGTCACAGTGTTACATGTGCATAGTACACACAATCTAAAATATTTTCTAAAAAATACACCATTTTTTTTTTACATGTATATTTTTTTTTCAGTTGTACAAAATATCTATTTGCCCATTTTTAAACCTTTAAGGAAACACAAAAGTTTGTAATTTTATTTACACAATTTATTTATATTTTAATAATTGAAAGTTGTATTGCAGGTACTGGGTCTTGAATAAATTATGAGAAAAATAATTCATCCTCTGTCAAAAAAAAAAAAAAAAAAAAAAATTAAATACTTTGTACATTAAATTTATTCAAACATTTACAAATCATATTCAGTTTTTTTTCCCTCTTACTGCATAATATATAATTATATTTGGTCTGCTCAGATTGTTTTTGATATGCTAATAATTTTTTTTAAATAAATCATAATGCAATTTTTTTTTCCATACAGGTATAAATTTATCACCTTTCATATTTTTCAATATTTTTATTTTTATTTTGCATATTACAATTTTATTTATGGTATTGGCACAGAAATTGAATTTCTTCAAGACACATTTTTTTACATAATAATGAACAATTAATTGTTGTGCCAAATGTGATTTTGGTTCCATAAAGTTATTTATAAGTTATTTTGACACACACAAGATTAAAATTTACTTATGATGTGTTCACATAAACCTGGCTGGATCATCGAGATCTTGAAATATGTCAGTCGTGAATTAAACACCTCATGTCTTAAAATACAATCACACACTTACTCATTTTAAAATACATTATTTATTTCATTTGTCAATTTACCATATTTAATAATTAATGCAGTTAACTGAAGGTTATTTTTTTGAAATTATCAAATATTTTGAATTACACATTTTTTTTATTTTTCTCATTTACCTTTATTGACTATTTTTGTATAAACACATGATGATAGCAGATGAATGTTTGATGAAGAAGAGAAATATTTAAGAGAAATAATAAGATTTAAAAAAAAAAAAAAAAAAAGAATTGATTTATGATCAATGAGGTCAACTGATTTTTGTCAATGGGAATTCACGAATAAATATGCTAGCAGATTCAATCATATGAATCATATTTTTGTGTACACTTGTTGAAGGCAAATATAATTGCCGTTTAATTTTATTCCAGCTGATGATTTAAATTGTGTTGACGTATTCTGTTGAAAAGGTCAACTAATATTTATATATTTTGCATATGCACTGATTTATTTGAGTTGACGTATTCTGTTGAAAAGGTCAACCGTTATTATTCTGGCCATGCTTTACATATTATTTGCGCTATTTTTAAGAGGATCCTCACACAATAAAAATAATAATAATAATAATTAAATAAAAAAAGGCCTATATATTTTTTTATGTGTACACTAACAAAAATTTTTTTTTTTACTTTTTCTTTTTGTTTACATTTTAGTGCACGTTAAATTCGTGATTAGAGAGCTTTCACTACAGCTATGATAATTTGTTTTTGTGGCAATTTATTTTAATTTTAATATATTGTGGAACACTTACAGACATATACTAAATTTTTTAATAGTTCAAATTATTTCAGTTGATATTCATTTTTTACAATATTGTTTAAATATTAAAACATATCACCCATTTAATTGCAAATTTAATTACATTTACACATTTACCCTTTAAAACACAATTGTGTTGCTCTGGTTGTCAGTATAATAATGACTTCTATAATCTTTGGATTTCGACCATTATATAGGTTTCAACACCTGTAATTGTGTAGGGGACTTCTAATTTTTACAATTTTTAAAGTTATAATTTAATAATTAATTCACACAAATAAAAAGAGTTTAAATTTATATATTTTTGTTGCTAGATCTCTATGTGTGTTCCCGTATATGTTTTCTTTTGGGTCGGAATTTCATTGTATTATTGGCTGATTTATAAGCTTGTCAGTCATAATACAAATATATCCAATAGTATTATTTTATTCTCTTGTACACGCATGTTTTACCATGCTTTTCTGCATTACTATCAGACTTGGCCTCACAACCCAATGTTTGACACACACACACACACTTTCACAAAATTTTCTCTGACCTATTTAGTTGATATTTTATTGGTTCACATGTGGTGATGTAGTTTTACATTTTTGTTTATTAAATTTTTACAAGCATTTTTACACAAAAAAAAAAAAAAAAAAAAAAACTGGTTATATTAATAAAACACACCTACACAAAATAATAAGTAGATAAATAATTTTTATTTCTTTGTCAACTTGCAGTAAATTCTGATATTTTTTTTTTTAGAGTCTATGTGGTTTTCAAATAAAAATAAATTCATTGATAAAACGTGAAATATCCGTACATATTCTGTACGTGTTAGAAAATTTTTAGTTTACAAATAATTTCTTGTTTAATAAGTAAAATGTTTTTGTTTTTATTTTCTTTCAACTTAAATTAAATACTTATTTATTTAAAATTTCTCATTTAAAACAATCCAATTTTGTAATGTTTTGCACCACAGATGCATTTTGAATGGTACCTTGAAATCATCTGTGTGTTGAAAGAGGTAGTCTGTGCAGAAGCATGTGGCTGGTTCACTCTTCATTTTTTTTTTAGACTATTTCTTGCTGAGCAATCTCCTTATATTATTAAATATTATAAAATTATCCGTGTAACATACGATATGATTCTTGGGCAATATATGGAATATTGCTTAGGCTTGATAAAACAATAATTCAAATTAATTCTAAAACAATATATATTTAGAAATTTTATAGTTTTTGACAATTTTTCTACATGGTTTTGTCTTGTTACATCTATACTAAAATGACTTTAATTTTTATCGATGCCAATTTTGTTACAAAATTATATAAATAAATTTTTCAAATACTAATTACTTGTTAAAGTTCTGTTTAGGAAAAGGAAATTATTTCATAAGAGTAAATTTTTAATAATTTTTGACCAACACAATATATTGAAATAAAGTTTGTTCAGAATTTCTGCAGAGAAAATAAATTATAATACAAAAAATAAAAATAATTTGTTTTTCTTTGAAACATTACTAGAACTATTACATGTGCGATCTTATTTCAACATAGGGCTAGATTTTTTTTTTTTTTTTTTTTTTTTTCTACACATTTTTTACACATAAGACATTTCATTATGTCTCTTTGCAGAATGCTGGTTGTCATCTTTTGCACAACATGAGGCCTCTTCTGCTTCTCATACAGTTCATTATGCTATGTTCGGTATGGCATCACAAAACCATGTTGGTCATAGCTATTGTACTATTCTACACACTCTGGCTCATTTTGTTAAAATTTAGATTTTCACGTGCAGAATAAATTTTATATACTCTAAAATTATTTGGAATTTTTTTCATATTAATGCTATATTATTTTATTTAAATTAACAATTAAAAATTTAAATCAGTTGATTTGCATATTTTTTTGCTACTGATTTCCTTTTCCTTTTCTCAAGCATATATGCCATTTTATGAATGTGAACTTTGATATTTTCAACAAGTTATATATTGTGTCACACTTGTATACTTCACTAATTAGATAACTATTTCATGTTCAATACACAATGTTATAACAATGATATGTCTTGTGAGTTGTTCTATAACTATGTATATTATTCAGATTTTCAATTTATACTTATATGCCACCTTTGTTTTATTGTTGTTTGACAAAAGATTATTTGTATTGTTTTCAGCAATATTACTTGAGATATTCAATTTGTCATGTGCTGATTCTAGGTGAGAGAGAGCAAACTTTTTTTTTCTCTTTTTTTTTTTTAGGGCATTGGGGAGAAATATGTGAGAACAAGTTCACACATATGTTCTTTTAAATATTTAATTTCTTTCTAAATAATTCAATTTTTAATTTTAAATAAAAAAGTCAATTTATTAAGAATAGTTTTAAAATTAATTAATTCTTTTAACAAATTTATTTTAATTTAATTTATTCCAATAAAAAAAGAACATTTTATTCTGTAATATCCTTTGAAATCAATTCATTCTATTATAAAAGTCAATCTATATTTAATTTAATTTGTATTTTACTAAGGGACTTATTCGTATGTAGATAGATACATTTCCCCCTTTTCAATAACGTTATGTTCAATATCTCATTTAATTATAGATAGAAAATAATTTATTTGTCTAAATTACTTTATAATATAAACAGAAGTTGCAAAATTTATTTCATTTCCTGTCATTTGTGCTATCATAATGACTTTGTTCAGTCTCATTGGCGTCAACTCGTTTCTTTTAATAATAATAATAAAATGAAAAAGAACAGATAAATTCTTAATGATATATTGATGGCGCCAATAAAAAATAATTACTTTGGCGTAATTTATGTTGCCAAGCTTGGCTTTGTCTTTTGAATAACGGATTAAATTTTTGAATTAACCAATTAGAACATTCTTTTGGCGCTTTATTTGGCATTAGTTTATTAATTTCGGGTTTGAATTGGCGAATGCAATTCAGTACTTCTCTCGCATCAAAACAGTCAACATCTCTTGTTTACTGGTGTAAGAAACTATCGTTTGCTCTCCCTCTCTCTCTCTTCCTTTTTAGATCATATGAGAACCATTATAAGTGAATGCTTGATAATTCATGTTTTTTTAACATAAAAATAAAGAACGCTTTCTATTGCAAGTGACTTTTATTATTTATTGTCAAGTATCACTCCTTTTTGAAAGATTATGGATTTCCAGCCCTGGTGTTTTGCGGTAAGCGATGTACTACAACTACATGATGGTGCCACTTATTTCACGGACAATAAAACTTCTTCACAGCAGGAAAAACCCAATGCAGATCAAATCCTAAAGGAGTTTGATCTGCATTGCCGCTTTGGCTTTGCGACATTAATTTGTTTTCGTAGCCTTATAATATACTGGAAAAATTGTGTTAGGGGTCTTTAGTTCTTAGGATTAACTATTATAGAATAGTATGAAGATATCTTTTGAATAATGAAATTGAAACATCAAGCATCGGGGTTGATTCATTTGGTTCCCACTTCAGTTGGTTCACATTCACAAACTGAAAAATAACCTGCATGTCAAATTTATGGTGAGTGTTATATACGAGATAAAAAAAGATCGTGATTTTTTTTTTTTGCTTGTAAAGTACAGGGTGCACGTTATACATGCATGAGAGTTATACACGCGTAAATACAGTATCTAGCTTTCAGTCTATGCAATAAAAATTTCTCTATCTTCCGCACATGCGCAGTGAAAACGATTTCATAAAAATTCATTAAAAAAAAAATTTTTCATGAGATATTTAAGATATTTGTATTCCGATTGCAGAATATTGTGTCGAAAGTGGTTTATCAGATTATCTGAAAGTGGATTAATTTTCGTTCAAAACTCTGTATATTATAAATAAAAAAACATGCTGATTTTTTTGGCGTTTTTTAAAATAAATGCCGTTATCGTTAATATCTCCGTTATTTAATATGCTATCGTCACACACATTCACCCACAAATTGAACTGGGTCTATATTAATATATCCTAAAGTTAAAATTTATTTTGTTCAATTAACGATACAGGGTGATCACAAACATTATTGATTTTGCTCAATTTGTTACCGTCCACGTAAATGGTGTCTTAAACCATTCTTCACTGAAAAACACGAGGAAGATCCAGTTCTTTAAATGCCCAATGTTTGAAAACATTTCATCCAGAGATAAGTTTTTAAATTGAAAAAACAAACAAAAAAAAAAAAAAAACCTGATCTTTTGCAAATATTGCTAAATTTTGAGCAGGAGTGTAATTAAATTTTCGTTGTAAGTAGCATCCTGCAGCTAAAACACGCGAGAGGATTGTTACCAAATTTGCACAAAAAAAAAAAAAAAAAAAAAAAAAAAAGAAGTCGATTAGATATTGCATTTTACGCATAAATGGCAAATTTAAGAATGAAAAAGCTCCCATGGGATGAAAAACTAACCAGCGTTTACACCGTGCGTCATATGCATACGTTATAACAGAATTTGGTGCTCAAACTATAAACAAATTTTGCTGCTAATTTTACAAGTTATTTTTAAACTAATTTTTACAAAGTCAGTACCTTGCGTTATTAAACTACCCATTTAAATCCGCAATAACACAGGTAAGAAAATAGATCTTGGAAAAAAGATGAAGCTCTCTGGACATTGATACACCAGCTCTGTTATAATCCCCCCCACCCCCCACCAAAACAAAAATCATTATTTCAATAATCCCAGCTGCAACCTTAGAAAAATTCAGGACAAATTAAATTTTACATTAATAATTCAAGCACTAAGAAAAAACTTCACCTCTCTAGTGAAGAGATGCACAACACATAAATTACAAGCAAACTTATACTTAAGTTTATTAAAAGTTACAGCTGCGACCTAAACTGCTAAAAATTTAAACATTTATAACAGTCCTAATTAATCACACTACAATTAAAATAATGATTAAAAATAAATAAATAAACAAACACAATTTTTTTTCGCTTTTTCTTTTATATAATTTACATAATTATCATTACACTTAAAAAAGAAAAACTGAGGAAATTCAGATAATTGATAACAAACACACTTTTTTTCTTTTCTCTTCTCTTTTATATAATTTGCATAATTATTATTACACATGAAAGAGCAAAACTGAGAAAATTCGTATAATTGATAACCTAATCTCAGAACATAAAATTTAGTTGCACAAACAGATACTTAATTTCGTTCATATTACTCTTTTACAAAAAACCCCATATATATACAATTATAAAGAGAGAAAAAAAAAAGTTAGCAGCAATATTTACTCCAAGGTGAAGGCTGGTTAGAACTTTTAGAGTGTCCAGCGGGCCTCTCTTTGCTAGAGAGAATTGCGGGTATAAAAGGGCTGTTGACAACATTGGAAAGTTCGGCAACTAAAAAAAAAAAAAAAAAAAAAAAAAAAAATTCCTCTTCATCTGAGCGACCAACTATTTCTTCTCACATAGCCAGTTCTGGTCATTGCTTTCCACATGTAGGTCCTGCATAGGCTTCATTTTAACTATTTGCGGGTAACAGAATGTGCTTCTAAGAATCTAAGACGGAAGGTGGCCGCTCATCAAGATGCAGCGGTTTTGAGCAATTTTAACCTTTAGAGAGGGACTCCGATGGCACTGTGGAGATTCAAAAGAGCCCGTGTCTAAAGATTAAACCTCCTCCGTTGTTTATTGCATAAACAGAAAAAAAAAATTACAGCGGAGCGCCAAAGCGGAGCTTTCACACGACAGAGGGCGACAAGGTAACAAGAATATAAAAAGAAGAACGGAGCCTTGCTCCTCGCATGGAAAGGCTTGTGTTGAAAAATTGTATGGACCTTCAAGAGAAAAGTTAGTAACTGCCTTGGAAGATTGAAAAATTTACCACATAAAGTCAGGACAGCAACTCCATCTTTTCAAATCTCCAGCCTACGAACTGGTATCACTGACTCCGTTGGTGAATTATCTTTTTATAGTACAATCCCATTAAAAATTGACGAGATTGAATTTAAATAAAATAAACAGCCGACACAAACATTCACATATGACGATCGTGAAGAAGAGTAAGGTAGTTAGGCTGAATGGTTTGAACTAACCCATCTTGTCACGAGACAAATAATTTTCGATTAAAAAAAATCCTTGACATGTAATTGTCAGCTTCTTAACCTTATAAAACGAAAGAGTCGAAAGGGCCCTTTCATGGGTCGAAGTTTTTCTATAACAAACTATACAAAACTCACTCCATGTGTACTTCAAGATTGTTCTGCCTCAACTAACTAATTTCGCGCCCAAAGCAGGAACGCTATCTTCCTGGTTGCCAACCGGTCAAGACAAACTTCACGAGTGAAATAGGGCAGACAATCAGCGACGGAAACTGTTCCGTTGATCCACTCATTGAACGAGGACAAAGGGTTGACCGGAGCATCTCCTTCGTGACTGAACACCCATTTCGCCCTGAAGCTCGACCTCTAAAATGACCGTTAGTTAATTCAAGGTCAAAACGCCCCACGAGTCACGCACCTTTTATCACATGAAACCAGATGTTAACTAAACTAAAATATAATGTGAAATCTTTGTCGAATTTAGTACGGATAAACGAAAAAGAATGAAAGAAAGTAAAAATAAAAAGACCTGATGTAATATTTTTTTTTTAAAGAAAACATTTAATTGAATTTACAAATTAATTATTTTAAAGAAAGGAAAAAAAATTAGACTATCACAAATGTTATTATATAATCATAACACACAGTTTTAATTTTAGGATCTTCATACAAAGCACCCATTGATGGACATTTTAAAACTAATTTATTCTTTGAGTGCATGTTTTACAGTGTATATGCGTAGGTTGCTTTGACAACAAAATAACACTGTTTTACAAGAAGAAATTCAAGTAAACGATTTCAAGGAATTCTCGAGTACCGATAAATATATTTTGAAAAAGATTAAAAAGATGTAATATAAAAGCTAAGAATTATATGTGCCCCTTTTTCAACTTGCCGCTTAAATACGACAAAGACCCCTTAAAATGACCTCCCCTTCACGGAAGGCATACTACCCAGACCTAGAACCCTCGGGTAGTCAATCAGCCTTCACACTAACAATAACACTAACACCAACACCCAATTTACTTTTAAACTGACTAAAATTAAATTTATTTCTCCATTTTCATTGCCATTATATGGTATATTTATTTTAACAGTAACTTTTGAAAATAGAATTTCCTCTTTTTTATCTAAGCTAGTATGTAAAATAAATTTCCAAAAGTATTTGCATACATTTATTTGTAAAAATAAAACTTCTTTTATCATAGGGAGTAAAAACATTTTACTACTAGTAAGTACCTCATAATGCCTTCATGCTTGATTTCCAAATATGCACTATGACATAAAACTATCTTTTTATTTTACGCTCTAAAATTTTGTCTATCTTTTTCAACCAGTCTTGCATAAACTTTCTTGCATGTACTTTTGTAGAGAGACAGAATATATTGAAAACTTAATGTGAAGTATCCTCTTAATTTTTTTTCAACAGTATTCTTTCAGAAAAAAAGAAAAAAAAATGTCAGTATTGAAGATGTCTTCATTTATCAAATAATATAATAAATGCTATATTATTGCAGTAAAAATGCTGACTATTAAAAAATAAATCTTTCATTTTTAGTTTTTTTTCTTTTTTAATGTAAAAGAATTTTAATTGTGGTAAAAGGAAACAACATTAATATATATATATATATTAATATTATTATTTGATATTGTTTAATCAAAACAATTCTGTTAACAGACTATATATTTATCAAGGTGGATAATATAGCAAAAAAAAAAAAATATCAACCAATGAAGCCATTAAACAATTATTTTTCGATCCATGAAATTTATTGTCTATTTAAAATCTTAATCTTTTAAAAAATCTATTTTTTAATTACAATCAATCTTTTTTATGAAATCATCTGTCATATATGCAAACACACTCATAAATTTATACATACGATTTTCATGTACTTGCATATATAATATTTTCTCAATTATCATGTACTTAGTCTAAGGCATACACGAGTGCTTACGCATACTTTTAGAGTCCATGCAAATTAATTTGCCGTATATGCAATTTTAAATGCATATCCACATACAATTATATGCATACTACGAATTTATGTAATATTTAATGGATAATTTAGACCTGAAATATGTAGTATACTGTCTTTGATAAATGTACAGGGTGGTATAAAATAACTCCCCCTATTTGGAGTCATCTACTTCAGAAACTAATGATCTACTTCTAAAAACTAACTTCTAGAAACTTCTAGAAACTAATGATAACTTCATCTACAGATTGTGGAAGACATGGGAAAAGAAATGTTAAAAGAAAATATGACCTCTTGTATCATTAAATAATGTATATATATATATATATATATATATACATACATATATATATATATATATATATATATATATATATATATATATATATATTCTACGAATGCATTAAAATCATTCTATTAATGTTTATGGAAATAAATATTTATTTTATATATGTTATTCACTTTTCAAGTGATAAATTGTAATTTCAGGAAAGGAAACTTAAAGCATAAGAAATAAATTTTGTTTACAAAATCTTTTGTTACTTTTTTTTTTTTTTTTTTTTTTTTTATTTCAAGACGAAATTATGGACATTTGCATGATAGTCGTTGCTTTTAACCCCCACACAATCTGTGATAATTTATAATACATAAATAAGTTTTGAGTGCACAACTTACTCCAATTTTAAGGGCTTTTTTTTGTTAATAAAACAGTAGTTTGTGTTATTGTGAAAGAAAAAGAGTTAAAGCAATAAATTATTAAACTGGCTTTTCTAGAAGAAAAAAAAAAGAAAAAAAGATAGTATACTGCTTCATTTGTTTGTTAAAAAAAATACTTATGAGAGTGATTTTATTTTCTAACTTTCTAACATTTTCTAACTTTATTTTCTAAAAATTTGATAGCTGATATCTAATCAACGGGTGACTGTATAACAAGCCTTGTAGCGTTCCTAATATTTTTTTCGCATTTTATTATATTGTCACCACTATCCTCAAAAAGAAATTTTCTTGAATATTTTAATGCTAAAATATTATGTAAAAAAGTATTGCTTTAAAATAGAGGCGACAACATACTAAAATGAGCGTAAAATTACAGTAACTGAGAGGCCTGGTGTAATCAATAACAGTGTGATGAATATTTTCTTACCTGGGAAACAAATAAATAAATAAGAACAATAATAATAATAATTGAAAGAAAACATTGGTATAGTTGTCGGAATAGTTAAAATTTTATTATGCATATAGTTTATTTTTTACTTGTTGTTTTAACAACAGAAATGTACCCAATTTTGTAATTTTCTTGCATGTTATTTAAAAAAATTTAGCATTATGCAAAATTTATTTAGAAGTTAAAAAACGTATTTCTTTTTTTTCATTATCGACAGACAATTTAGATAAAAATTTAAAAAATAATTTAGATCAAAATAAATTATATATATTGTACATTTTAGTAGATTAAACATGTTCGTTATAATTAACATATTAATTATATATCTATGATAAGCTGTATTTATATAATAGATATGTGTTAATTATTTTGATTTGCAATTTTTTTAATGCCTGTAATAAGTTTAGCAGCAATAGGATCATTTTAACAAAGTACTTGTCTACTTTGATAAATGTTTCTTGTTCAAAACATGAATTATTGCTTTCTTTGCAAATATAATTTTATTGGACGTCATGCAACGAAACAAAATCTTCCTTAAGAAAAATATTTTTCATAGCAACACTGAATACTTTTTGTTTTTTATTTCCTCCCATATTTTAAAAATGTATTTATTTACATCCTTATAAATAAAGTTTGTTGAAAGGCTAACAAATGTTTTCTATAATTTTCAGAGGAAAAAATGTTGTAAAAGAATAAATATTTATGAGAGATATTTTAAAGGGTAATATCATAATCTTTCAGTTATTTTTATCTTGCCGTGGAGTTTAAAAAAAAAAAAAAAAAAAAAAAAGACAAAAAATATGACATAAATGTTTTTTTCGAAATTTCTTATAAAAATTCAAGAATTTATATGCGTTATTAAACGATATTTAAAGTTAAAAACTATAAAATCTTGAAAGAGATTTCTAAAAATACAATGATAATTTAAATTTGAATATAAACAATATAAGTTAAAAAACTATAGGATAAAATCTAGCTTTTCACTAAAAATAACAAGTGATAAATCATTATTTTTAAATTAAAAATAGTAAATAATCTCTAAAGAATGGCGAAATTTTTTTTAAATTACTGTTTAAGGCGATGGCACGGCTGAAGTAGTTTTCATATAAAAGCTTATAGTTCCATTTGATACTTATAAAATGAATTAGATTATGTTTGTTCAACAAAATTTATATTCAGGCGACAATTCTTATGGTCTTTGATGTATATTTTACACATTTGAAATCTTTAAATTGCGTTTTCTCAGTTTGCATGTTTTAATGAAATGATGATCTTTAAAATGCTTAAAATTTTACAGATGCTTAAAAAGAGACTAGTTAGCTTTTGCTATCTTTGAGACAGAAAAAGATTCAATTTGCACCTTTGTATTCTACCAGGTCTCTGCTGAAGTTAGAATGCAAAAATATTATTATCTACGTCCAAATTTTTTTTAAAAATTTTGATTTTTCGTTTTTGGTTTGATTTGGGTAGTCTTTGACACTGTTCATATTAATTGTTGATCATATTTATTAATCTTTAAATTACAATTGTAAGCTCTGATTATCAATATATATATATATATATATACATATCATAATAAATTTTAACATTAAAATTTTAGCATTTAATAGATATATGTTAACACCAACACCACAAAAATAAAACTGGGTGCAACACAGTATAAAAACTAGCACAGAAATGTTGCGATTCATAATTAGATGCAATAAGAGATAAAACCAATTTAAATTACTTATGCCCACATGAGTAAAAAGGATCACTAAACATATTGACGAAGAAAATTGATGAAGGATCTCATTAAATATATTAAAAGCGATTCAGGAATTAAGAATTCAGTTAAAAAATATGAAAAAAAAGGGGGGGTGGTGACCACAGGAATAATAATTGGATTAAAAAATGCTTAAAAATAAAAATAATGGAGCATGTACTTCCTTAAAGCAGAGAAAGCTGCAAGATTTCGTAAAACAGTATAGCTAACAATAGAAAAAATATTGTTCATGCTCCAATATTGCAACAAAACCATTTTGAATGAGAAATGAAACAAAATATTAAATCAAACAATCAAGAAAACCAGAGAGAAAAATGAAAAAAATCAGAGTAACCACACGTCAAGCTATCACACAACACGGAGACTAACAAGTTGCCATCGTAACAATGAAATTAAAAATAAATTCCTTGCAAACATCGATTAATCGATAAAGAATTAACAACTGAGCATTTTCAATAACGATAAAATTCACTTTGTAATTGTATTTTAAATTAGTTAAATTTAAATTTTTTCTTAAAACAAATAACTTAAAAACGTTCATGGAAAGGAATTTAATGACAGCAAACATTAATACATCAGTGTGCTAACACCATCTATTGTGAAGCTAGATAAACAGTAAAAGTCAGTTAAAATGTTTTAGGTTTAAAGAAGAAATCGCTATTAAGTGTATTATTTAATAGAAGATGATTTATCTTAATGATTTAAGTGGATATGTAGCACATTTTAACTAACCCTTTATTTACTGACGGTACTTTAAAGTACCATTAAATTAAGAAGCTTATAAAAATCGAAATTATGTAAGAAATGTCAAAGAAATTTGTAAGAATAGAACGTGTATATACTTCCCTTTAATCTCACTATAAGTCGCTAGACGTTGCATGTAACCATTTTTGTTCAATAAAGGATTTTATAGAGTGCTGCCGCTGTTTTTGCTTGGTATTTTTCAGGATCTCCACTTGTGTTATAATTAATTTCGATATTACCTCAAGAATCTACTATCAATCTTAGAAAAAATATAAGGAACATAAAAAGTAAATCTATTTTTACCATTTTTTATGGTTATAAAACCATAAGACGGAGAGTAAGAAGTACCAGAGTAAGAAGTAAGAAGTACCACTGAAGTACCACCTCAGTAAATCCCCATTAATTACAATGATGAGGTGTTATACATAATTTTTATTGTATATATATTTGAAAAATACTTATAAGTAATTTAAAAAATATGTTACAGATACATTTTCTGTCTCTTTCATAATGCAGGAGATAAAGGGTTTTAAATAGTTTTGATCTTATTGTTAATAACAATAATTAAATGTTAAGTTGTAAAAAGTCACAATCATAAGTAATTCAAAAAAGCACACATGTAAGGATAAACAATTCAAGACTATCTTAATTTATTAAATTTTTTATTTTATTTGTTTATTATTATTATTATTATTTGAACCTTACGTAAAAGAATTAGGGATGGATTTTTAAATACCTTTAAAAGAAAAAAGTATTATAAATAGAAACATAACAAAAGCATGTTTTTCTTTTTCTTTTTTTCTTTTTCTTTTTTTCTTTTTCTTGTTTCTTTTCTTTTCTTTCTTTTCTTTTCTTTTCTTTTTTTTTAATTTTCAAATTGTTACCTAGACATGCTCTTTTTAAAAATTTTTCTCGAAAACTAGTAAATAAATTTAAAAATCCATCTCTAATTCTTTTAAGTAGATTTTATTAAACATTGAAAAAAACTATATTAAGTCTCTCCTTATATATCTGTAGAAGTTAAACAATTTTCAAGATCAAGAATTCATGAAAAAAAAAGCAAACTGAGAAAACACAGTTTAAAGATTTCAAATCTGTAAAAAATGTATCAAAAACCATAAGAATTGTTTCCTGAATACATATTTTACTGAAGAAATCTAATCTGGTTCAGTTTGTAAAAATTAAATAGAAATATAAGCTTTTATATGAAATCTATTCAGTCGGGCCGTCAAAGGCGCCAAATCCCCTTAAGAGTTATGAAATTTTGCATATGCATTGAAATGTATGAATAAGAAGTATATTAAAATTTATTGATAGCAATTTAAGTAATACAAATAAAATTCTAAATATGACATTTTTTGAAATATTTAAGATCCTCCATGCTAACTACTTAATAATTTTCATTTTTGATTTTACATTATCACACTTTAACAAAATATTTTCTACATATTTGAGTATAACTTTGTGGATTTATTAGTAAGTTATTCTTTTCAAAAAAAATTTTTTTAATTCGAATGCTGGCAAAAAAAAAAAAAAAAAAAAAAAAACTTGTAACATTCAATAAATAATTGAACTTCAATTAAATTTTGGACTGATTATTAAATTACATTTTAAAATTAAGCTATTATTCAGTTAACAATACGATGTCCAGATATGTTTAGAATACATTGTTAAACTGAAATAATGTAAAATCTAAAACAATGCGAAAATCAATTAGCATCAATTTTTTCAATAAATTAATGAATAGAATTTAATAAAATATAATTTTTTTTTTTTTTTTTTAAGTTAAAAAGTTTTTGAAAATTTTCATATGTTTTATATGTTTTACATATAAATGCATATGCTTGTAAAAAATAATCCCTATAAGACAGTAATTTAAAAAATCGGTTTCTAGCGTCCATCAACCCCTCAAAAGCTTATGTTTAAAGTACGAAATGGTTGTAGCAAATTAAAGTTATTTTTAATATTTGTAGAAAACATTTAGTCTTTAGTACAATTTTTCTTTCACTGTAATTTAAATAAATTTTGAATATTGTGGAATGAGAATTTAAATATTTTTTTAATAGTTCAAAATTTATAATTTTCTATAAAATTAAATCTCTTTTTTTTACTTATATGATTATCTTATCTCTCTTATTATCTCTTATTTAACAAAATCGTGCACCAAAAACTGCCAAAACTACGACTCTTCTCACAATTACGCTTTATGGATGATAATTTATTATAATTTTATGAAAAATATCTAATTTGTATTGCGTTTTCAATCTTTTTTTAAATGTCGCAGTTTCTGTCTTAAAGTATTTTCTATATTTACATTTTTAACTGGTATATGCAACATCACATATTAACAGGTACATGCAACACTGAATAATTCCAAAAATACATAAATTAGCTAAAATGGAAATACATAAATTATGTATAATTATTCCATAATTATTCCATAATTTATGGAAATACATAAATTAGCTAAAACCTTAAAAAAGGATACTTTGAAATAATTAATTAATTAATTAATTTATTATTATTATTATTATTTTACTTAGTTTTATTACGTTAATTTTGTCGATTGGTATCGCCAACAATGAAACAAATCAATTGAAAAGCAATTGTTTTAAATTCTAAACTAACTTAAAATAGCTAAAATAGTTCCTTTCCTTTGAAAATGTATAATAAATAGGTATCTTCCACATTTAGGCATAAGATATGTTTCATTACGTTTTAAAATGCAATTTTTTCAAAATTTGCAATTTTATTTATGGAAAAATAAAAGTCTGTTTACTGAAAATGATACCTTAAATTAATATATCTATAATTCAAGATAAAGTTGAATTAAGAAATGAAATTTGTCTGAAAAATTACTTAAAACAATTCATAAATTGAATTTCCTAATTTTTTAAAAAATGATTTTAGTTCTATACATCCTCCATTTACACGGAAATTTGAATCGAGAGTAGCGAATATTTTCTAAAGAGAAAAGCATGTTCTCTTTTCAATATGACTTTATCTGTAACAGAAGAAGCGTTTTATCGTTTTATGCAAAGCATTCTGATACCGTTTCACGTAAATAAATTCTCATTTCTATCGCATTTTCTTATGTAATTAGATATCTGACCTCAATTTTCATACTTTTGTAGATGTTTTATAGCAAACAGAATGCATTTAAAACAAACATTTAGTATTTGATTGTTAGTACTTGAATTAAATTTATATTTTAAAAGGGTAAATATTTATAAGTAGTACAAAGTAATACTTTTTGCCCCCTGTAATATTCTTCCGGTGTTTAAATGAAAAATTTTAAAGTAGGATGCTAAAATGTCGATATGATGTCAGCATTATTAATAGACAGATTGGTGTAACAATATATTTTTTTAAAAACATATTAAAAACACTTTTAAAAACACATCATAAAAATTTTATTAAAATCATACACTGATGGGAAAAAAAATCCCAACACCAGGAAGGAGCTGTGCTAGATAAACGAAATTTAGTAGGCGTGTTTATACATCTGAAAGATGACGTCGATTCAAATTTCGAGCTACGCGCATAAGTGTGGTGCATGTAGCGACACTATGAACATGCAAATGAGGTTTGCTTTAAATAAGCGCTGTAAGGTTCGTGATCGTTATGTACAGTTGAGATTTGACGTAGTGGGTTAATGTTAGTCAAGGATGCCTCTAAGAAGACGAAGAAGCTATTATCAACAGCTCACTGAGTTTGAACGAGGTCGTGTAGTAGGGCTACGAGAAGGTGGGTTTTCTTTCCGCGATATTGCAGAAAGACTTGGCAGGAATGTATCCACTGTGCATGAGTGTTGGCAGCAGTGGTCAGGGGAAGGTACTGCCTCAAGAAGACCGGGTTCCGGGCGACCACGTGGCACTACTGAGAGGGAAGACCGCCGTGTTCGGCGTATGGCTGTAGCTAATCGTACTGCGTCTGCAGCTGAAATTCGAATTGCAGTTGGCACCACAGTGACAGGACAGGACACAGGCAAGGAGGGCGACTCACCTTTCGGTTTAGAGTCATGACCAAGGCCACCCCCCACTGAAACCAGTATCTAACTCTCCAGCGAGCCCGCGGACAGGGGCACGGGCCCGGGAGAAGTCCGCGGGAAGGGAAGACCCACAAATCTCGCATTGAGCAACTAGCTGCTCTCCGGCGGGTGTGCTAGGCCGGGTGCCAGGAAAATCTACTTGAGCCTATTAGAGGAACAAGGCCTGGCGGTGAAGAGTATGTGACAGATTACAAGTAGAGCAACCCCGGCGCCTCGTGCCACCGAGGCAACCCGCAACATAACACATCACCTATTACTTTACGAGCGACGAGTGGGTGATGCCTCCAATTGAGTGCAGGAACATCCTTTCCACCCGACATGCTTCTCGGCCACGCCGACCTCGTTAGTTCACCGGCATAGCCGGCTATCCAGGGTCACCACTTGGCGGTGAGGCCGACTGCCGCAACTAGCTCCCAGCTACCTGAGTGGCAGCTCGGGGCCAGGGACCCCCACCACAGTGACACAACGAACTGTTACAAATCGGTTACTTCAAGGACAGATCCGAGCCAGACGCCCTGTAGCGTGCATTCCACTGACTCCAAACCACTGCCGTTTGCGACGTGAGTGGTGTCAAGCTAGAGTTCACTGGAGGACGGAGTGGAGATCTGTTGTGTTTTCTGATGAAAGCCGGTTCTGCCTTGGTCGCAGTGATAGCCGTGTGTTGGTTAGAAGGAGGCCAGGTGAACGCCTGCTAGCGACCTGTCTGCGGCTTAGACACACAGGGCCTACTCCTGGAGTTATGGTTTGGGGAGCAATTTCGTATGACAGCAGGAGCACTCTCGTGGTTATACCACGCACCCTGACTGCAAATTTGTACGTCAGTCTAGTGATACAACCTGTTGTACTGCCATTCATGAACAGCATTCAAGGGGGTGTTTTCCAACAGGATAACGCTCGCCCTCATACCGCTGTTGTAACCCAACATGCTCTACAGAGTGTCGACATGTTGCCTTGGCCTGCTAGATCACCAGATCTTTCTCCAATCGAGCACGTATGGGACATCATTGGACGACAACTCCAGCGTCATCCACAACCAGCATTAACCGTCCCTGCATTGACCGCCGAAGTGCAACAGGCATGGAACTCCATCCCATTAACTGATATCCGACACCTGTACGAAACAATGCATGCACGTTTGCATGCTTGCATTCAAAATTCTGGCGGTTACACCGGTTACTAATGTACCAACATTTCACATTTGAAATGGCTCTTCTCGCCAATGGCTCTACCTGTGATCTTGAAACTTTAATCAATTAAATATGTTACCTAGACAAATGTATTGCTGAAATTTCATTACTGTACAATAATTTTTTCTTGGTGTTGGGATTTTTTTTCCATCAGTGTATTATACAAACATTTACTAAGCTATTCGCCATTAAGTCATGGCATCATCAGGTAAATATTTTTTACAAAAAAAAAAGCAGAACAGACAGCATCTTTATATACCCGAAGAGCTTGAACGGTTACAGCAAAGACATCTTGAACTGAACAGAAAAGGTCAACTTGTTACTTGAATTTATAGGTTTTGGTTGAGTTCGATCAAGGTAGCACCAGGACTACTTACCGCAAATTCTAGTAGGAGAAAACGTCTTAGGTCAGGAGCGGGAAGACATCTTAAACTGAACAGAGAACTTCTTCCCGCCCCTGACCTAAGACAAAGTTTTCTCCTACTGGAATTTGCGGAAAGTAGTCTTGGTGCTACCTTGATCGAACTCAACGAAAACCTATGAATTCAAATAACAAGTTGACCTTTTCTGTTCAGTTCAAGACATCTTTGCTGTAACGGTTCAAGATCCTCGGATATATAAAGATGCTGTCTCTTCTGCTTTTGTTCTAAAAATCGTTTACCTGATGATGCCATGACTTAATGGCGAAAAGTTTAGTAAATGTTTGTATAATATGATTTTAATAAAATTTTTATGACGTGTTTTTAAAAGTGTTTTTAATATGTTTTTAATTAAAATGATAACATGTGGACTTTATACGAAATCTAAACTTTTAGAAGATTCGAGTTTTAATATATTTTTTAAAAGACAACAATTTTCATTAAAGGTATTAAACGATTTACTTTAACGCTAGTGCAACACATTTGTCATAAAAATTATCTTGCAGTAAATCACATTATCTATAGTTTGTCAACTAATCTCGATCCAGATTATGAAAAATTAAGAGAAATAGTATAATGGAAAAAAATTCGTATTGATGTTTAAGTAATGTACTCTTTTTTGAATAAATTTTGTATGCCTTAAAAATTGAGCAGTGCTAACAAAAATTCAGTTTGAAGCATACATATATATTAATAACTGTCATAAGTTATTTTCTGTCATTCACTTCAGTTAATAATAAAAGATATTTTCACTTATTGCATATTTAAATATCTTTCTTTACTAACAATAATTAACATAACCCTATTAAAACGATCTGGTATTGATCAATAAAACAAAATCATTGCAAGGAAAGGCAAGGCAAAAGCATGTGAAAGCGAAGAGTTTTTTCAGGATGTATTTGCCTTATTAACATAATAATTTATGTGGATTGAAATTGAATCTGTAAACGAGAAATAAATTAGTGAAGCATATGAACAAAATACATTTTCAACAACTGCCATGAATTATTTCAATCTAAATATAATTTTAATAAATTTGTTCTTTTTGTGGAGAAACACATTATTTAGGGGAGTTGTGCAATAACCTACAACCTGAAATAATAAAAATACCCCAGAGGATTGGCGTTCAAAAGTAGTAAGTAAAAATGCAAAAAAAAAAAAAAAAAAAATCGGCGAGGTTTTTGCATTTGATGGTGTTTATTCAAAGATTTTTACTTACTAATCTACAATCTGGCTCTTTAACCTAATACTAATCAGCAAAAAGTTATTTTGCAAAATTTTACATATGTCTCTGCACAATAATGACTATACACAATAAAAAATCATTTTGTAGATCCGTTGAATTTTATTCCATTTCAGTTTCGGTTCAAGAGAATTCAACTCACAATAATTTCCAATTTTTTACTAATCAACATGTTTTCAGTCATTGAATGGGGGATTTAATTTAACAAAAGTATGTTTTAATGCTAATTAAGTTATATGTCTATTTTTTTCTGGAAGAATTGATTTGGAGTGTTGTCTATGGTCATATTTTGCTTTAGAGGAAATATAACGACACCTATCTTTCTTGGTAGGATCTTAGATTGCATTATTTACACCTGTGGCATTACCAAAAACATTATCGATCTGATGGTTCTAGGAATGGTAATTAATTCTACAGCTTAAATGCATATATTTAACATATATTTGGACCTCATAAACAAAATGTATCTATTTCTAGACATCAACAAAAATGTTTGATTTTTGAAAGTTAATTCATTTAGACATTCTTAAGTCAAGTTGTATACTCACAATTTTCTCAGGATTTATTTTTGCTGAATTGAGTAGCTCTTGCAATTGCAAGCATCAAAGATTTCTCATCTATCATCGAGTTTCAGACTTTTACATCACGAGCTAGCTCTCACTTGTCCTTCTACTAAAGAAGTATATACTACACTCTTCTTACAAACTAACTGACCATCGAATTTTTAATTGTCTGTCTTTATACCACGAGTGAAAATGTTTTCCTTACTTTTCTTCAAGGGCATTATTTAGTATTAAAAAACTAAATAATAACCCGTTTATTGAGTTCGGAAAATCGTTTATATATCTTTCTTCTTCTTCAGCTATTGATAAAGGAATTTTATAGATTTAAACAAACAAGTATCTAATTTTAAGACAGTGAATTTTATTTTATTAAGCATGGATGAATAAATATTTAATGCTATAAACCAATTACGTGTAATGAATCTGCTGTCCGCAGATTTTGCCTAGCTTAGCAAAACTATTCTCTGTTAGATAACTTGTTTCTATTTAAGACTCGAATATGTTGAACATTATTATTAAATAACATTTTTTCAGTATTAGTGAATAACCATTGAAAAAGCCATTGACTGTAAGCCAAAGAAATGACCATTTGCATGTTGCAAGAGTTTTATAGTGCGTTTATCAATTAAAGTTTTTAATGTATACATGAAGTAAGAAAATAATATGTATTTTATGTAACTTTTATACAGTATGTCTAAAATTAAACTGAGAGTACTCAAAAGCGAACACCATAAGTTTTATTGAACGAACCCGAATGAATATCTAAATGCGTGCTATAATATGGATATCATTTAATGTTTAAAAAAAAAAAAAAAAAAAAAAAAAAAAAAACATAAAACCAGAAAATAATATGTAATTTTTATACGACTTTGCAGTATGGATAAAATTATACTGGTAGTAGTACTCAGAGGTCAACAGCTTAGATTTTACTAGTCGGAAACGAATGAAAATTTTAATATGTGCTATAGAGATTATGAGGCCAAAATCACGTGATAAAGTACGTTATGCATTTTGCCAACATATTGCGCTTTTGGATTGAAGTAGATGCAAATGAGGTAAAAGGTAAAAGAATTTCGCAACAAAACCGATTCCTGTAGTTAAAACAAATCATTTGCTCATAATGACTACGATACTGGACAAGCATAAACATGGATTACTTGGTTTTATAACAAAATTCAATTGTATCTGCATTACGCCACAAAGTGCCGTGCGTTGCATAAACAGCTCAGCAGCGTTAAGCGTAACAGACATAAATGCAAGCTGTTGGCGAAATTTAAAATATTATTTTTAGGTAAAAACTGCCGCATGGAACATAACACACATTGGAAGTTACATTCGTATGAAATCAGTAGAATGGGAGCTTTTTGTCTCTGAAAGCTGTTAGTTTTAATAACTTTGCATTTCGCAAATTATGCAAAAGCAATGTAAAACTTTTTAATGCTTATTTGTACAAATAAACTTATTCTATTTCTATCAAACAAAACCATTTTCATATTATGGTTTTAATAAAGTTTTTTACTGCTAATAAAGTACAAATAGATTTATTTTATTTCTGTCTACAATATATATATATATATATATGTATGATTCTAATAACGATTTTTTTTTAAATACAAAATTAATGGCACACAGTATGTTTTTTTTTTTTTTTTTTTTTTTTTTTATACATTTCAAAAACTGTATTTTTTACGTATAACATGGCATTTAATACAAACATATTAATGGTAGAAAAAAAGATAATCAAATATATATATATATTTTCATTCCATACATGCCCAGAACATCTGCTTAGTTACAAATTTAAAGTGATATACCATTAATATTAGATGAGATTGAATGGACTTCGAGGAAGTAATTTGCATAATATATCCATTACCAGCACGCACTGAAACGGATATAGTGAGAGGAAATGACGATTTCTCAAATTAAACATTAGAACTTTTTCACTTACTTCGCGCTACATTTTTCTTAGTGGGTTTCATTTGAAATCAATTTGAATGTATAATGAGTAAAGATCTACAAGTGCAAAGTTCTTGGCACAACACCAAAAGTTTCAACAAATTCCACTGCTGATACATTTGACGTTTTGATTTATTTATTTATTATTTATCTCGGAAATTATAGTTGCTTTAAACTTTCTACAACAGAAAATAAAATTGTGTCTTTCCTTTCGTTTATTGCTGAACTTGGATTAAGCATTTAATCTAGCACCTTAAATAAATTTCTGAAAGTATCATTCAATATGATACGTACATTTAATATTACCATTTAATATTTCCGAGTTTTAAAGAGAAAAATCACATACGTTTACTACTTTTATTTTTTAAGATTTTACTGAATGTATTTTGTGGATTGCTCTGGGAATATATTAAATGTTTTAGAAGAATACATAACTGATTTTTTTTTTTTTTTTTTAGGAAATACACTCAACGGCAAAAAAAAAAAAAAAAAAAAAAAAAAAAAAAAAAATTGTTTTGGCTTAGTTAGAAGAGTATGTTTATATCTTTGTTTTTATATCAAGTTGTCACCTCTTTGAAACAAGAGGAGGAATCAATTTGATAAAAAAAAGTTAGTTGTGGCTGCAGTATAGGCTATGTTTATATCTTTGTTTTTATATCAAGTTGTCACCTTTTTGAAACAAGAGGAGGAATCAATTTGATAAAAAAAGTTAGTTGTGGCTGCAGTGCATATCAAGTTTCATGAAAATCTGTCTAAAAAATACGTTTTGTATGTCAGTTTCAAATTTTCAAGTGCTTGCCATTTTGAAATAAAACGGTGGATCAAATTGATTAATAAATTCGATTGAGACCTTTATATGGGATCTATATATACAGCGTATTAAGTAAATTGTTTCAAAAATACTTTTTTTTTTTTTTTTTTTTTTTTTTTTTTTTTTTTACGAATGTGTTATTTTAAAATGGTTTTTAATTTCAACGCTATTTAGCGGATCTTTTTTGGACATCGAATTCGTTCAAGATATTTTTAAGATAAGTCCATTGTCCAGTTATAAGATTATTTTTTATAAATTTTTATATTTTGACACTATTTTGTCACTAACATAGTTTATTTTAGAAATTTTTTTGAAACTAAAATTTGCATATTTATCAAGAACATTGTTAAAATTTGTTCATTGCAACTTTCTGGAGTATCTAAAAAGATGTTCCTTTGAAAGCAATTATATATTTAAAATTATTCTACAAGTGGTAGATAAAATCATGTTCATCTAAATATTTCACAAATAAGAAATTTGTTGACATCAATTCAAAAGAAACACTAGAGTAAAAAAAAAAAAAAAAAAAAAAAAAGCAGAGTCACATATAGTGCTGAACATTGAAACTAAGATAAGTCAGTTGTTATTAGCATTTTTGTAAATATTGAAATTAAAAGGTAAATTAATATACTGTAGACATCAGAAAATTTTCTTCCATATCATTCTATTTAACAGAGTCACCCATCGATTGATATACACAAAGACATAATTTTCTCAGCTTCTCACAATTAACATTTTATATATGCAATATACAGAAAATTTTACTAATATATGCTGAAATATAGCCATTTTGAAAATCGTAAATATTAACAACAGCGTCGTCTATCGGACGATAGGCTGTTATCGATGCTGAAATGTTATGCTGACATCTAAGTTGAATCATCATAATATTTCATTTCATTTAAAGCTGAGATATAGCTTTGATATATATGGAAATTATTGCAGAATTGCAGCGTCATCTTTCATCCGATATGCACCCAAACTGAATCAGCGTAGTTATACACTAATTATTTTTTAATTTATATATTATAAAAGAAGAAATATGGCATTTCCGTAAACGAAATTAAACTACGGCATGGTGGCCAATATGCATTCAAATTAATATAGTTTACAAAGTATCCATCTCACATACTACGTTTGGTACATTGCTACATTATAAAGTTGAAATACAACTTCTCTTAAACAGAAAAGTTACTGCATAGCAGTGCCACATTTTGAGTGATGTATATCAAAAGCTAATCAGCACCAATTTAAGTAAAGTAATAACCAAATATCAAGTTTGTTTCTGTTCCCTCCATTGGTTCCTAAGATGTACAGCCCACAAAATTTTCATAATAGCTACACACACACACACACACACACATACACATAAACTCTCAGACACACACACACATACACACAGACACACAAACATACACACAGACACACAAACATACAAATAAACATTTAGACACACGCACACAATCATACGGACGAACAGACATTTTTAAAAAGTGGTCAAATAGTACTAAGAACGTATGAAAATGCTTAAATTTGTCTAAAACATGAAGTTGAAATTTTTCATAAATCCAGTACTTTCTCTTTTCTATATAAAAGATAATAATATAGTACTCTTTTTACTTACAAGGAAACATTCAAAAGGTGTCATCTTCAAAAAGTATTGAAAAAAATATATTTGATTCTACTCTTCATAAAACACCAGAAAATGAAAAAAAAAAAAAAAAAAAAAAAAAAAATCGGCTAAAATTAATTACAGCGACCACAAAAAAATATCAAAATTAAGCATATTTGGCGATTTCACACTGCTAGGCGATTGATTTTGAGTACTTGGCGGAAAAGCAAAACACGGTTCTGTTCGTACACGGCAATCTCGGTGCTAGCAAACGTATCGCCTAACAGCGCTAAATCGCCAAATATGCTTAAATTTGATAATTTTTTGTTGTCGCTGTAATTAATTTCAGCCGATATTTTTTTCATTTTCTATTGTTTTATGAAAAGTAGAATCACATATATTTTTTTCAATACTTTTTGAAGATGACACCTTTTGAATGTATCCTTGTTAGTCTCTTCTAGTTGTATGCTTCAATATGCTTCAAATTATTTATCGAGGTTTAATTGTTCTAGACAAATCATGTAAAATAACTTGTATTATAGAAACATATTGCTGACTCTGTCTTCTGGTGTAATTTTATTTTCTGACGCAAGCTCTCAAAAACTAGTTTTAATGCACAAGATTGACTCCTGATGTTTCTTTTCGTATTTTTCTTAATCGGCGGCAATGGTGTACTCTATGTGTAATGCAAAATAACTATTAAGATAATTTATTTTACAATATTATAAATTATTGAGAAATACTTTCATTACAAATACATTTAATGCAAGCTTAATGTCGTATACAAATTAACCATTTAAGTATTTATTTATAATTATTATTTTAAACTAAATATCTTTACGTAGTAGATAAACATCACGTACGTTTAATTAAACATTACGCTTGACAAAATAAATAAATAAATAAATAAATAAAAATAAAATAAAATAAAATAAAATAAAATAAAATAAAATAAAATAAAATAAAATAAATAAAAAATAAAATAAATAAAATAAAATAAAATAAAATAAAATGAAAAAATAAGCTGCGCTGATGCTGAAAATATTTAATTGTGCGGTGACGTCTTAGCACGTCATATTCGATGAGGTACGGCTTGCGCATGACGTATACACAATTCTTCACCATTGAATTGGTTAAAATGTTATTAGAACTATTTTTTTATATTTTAGCTAAGGTGGTATGATGGTTGTTTTTCCGTATAGTGTATCATATTGCAATTCTTTTGCCATTTAAAAATTATAAGAAAGAAAGAAAGAAAATTAGTCTTAATTCAATGCCAATCATTTATGAGCCTTGCTGTTTGACATGTTTTTCAAAAGGAAAAAAAAAAAAAAAAAAAAAAAAAAAGAATATTTAATGAATTTTTTGTTGATCGGAATATAGAAAAGGAAGATGAGAAATATTCTTATTATTATTATTTTTCTAAAGATACCACTAAACATTTTCCGGTAAACACTTAATCTTTAACTATTGTGACAAAAATTGTCACATAAGTACTTTAAGCGCTTTTTCAGATCGCGAAGTTAAAATATGAATATATATTAAATTAACCGATAAAAAACATTGTACAGAAATACTTATCTATTTAAATATTTTAGAAATCAGTAAAAAAAAAAAAAAAAAAAAAAAAAAAAAAAACTAAAGGTTAATCTATAAATAATGAGAAGATAGGATTACAAAGGAATGTCGACGTATGTGATCAACAAAAGAAGGAAAATTACAGTTAGTGATCTGTGAGACCACTAACAGCAGTAAATGGTTAATTCTATTTATACTTGGATAATTACTTTAAATAAATATAAATATTTTTCCCATTTATTTTTCAAGGAAATGAAACTGTTTTAATGAATTTTATTTATAATCAGTTTTCTGAAAAATACTTCAAAAATAAATAAATAAATAAATAAAATAAAACAAAATAAATAAATAAATAAATACAGTAATTAAAAGGGCTTTTCAAAATCACTAAACTTGAAACTGTACACTTACAGAAAAGTTTTGTAGTATTAACAAAAGTTTAGTCCGCGCAACAAAACTTCTTTTTAAATATAGTCCAATAGAAATTTTGTTTAAGATAACAAAATAATTCTAATAATTTGTTTTGCAATTACAACGATTTTTAATTACAAATATGCAAAATAGTAGTAAAGTTAAACAAAAAATTTTATTAGAAATAATTTTTGTTGAAATTTTGCATATTTGTTAATAATACTTGTGTTGTCGTAACAAAATGGATTTTTTACTTCGAATAAAAATTTGGTTCAAAAGAACAAATAACCCCAACAAAATCCATTTTTTAGTTTTAAGAAAATCTTTTGTCTGGGTCAAGGTTATCTTGGAATGTAATTATCTATTTATAATTCGCATTAAAGCAGTTTTATTTTTAATCGTAAGATATATGCAGATTATGTTCAGAACGTGTGCGATAAAATATCTTATACCTATAAAAATTATACACGAAAAAGTTATTTTTCGTAAAATTTTAGGAAATTAAAAGTAATTTTCCGTCTCATTATAAGTTTTAGTCAGCAAGACTTATAGCAAAAATTGAGCTAATAAAATCACGAACGCCTTATTCAGTACATTTTACAAGGACACACGTGACCTTGTACATACTTAAAAAAATTTTGAGAATAAATAAATAACTATTTTCTGATTCTAGTAAATTTCAAAGAAAATACATTAATATCTTTTGGCATTTTATTATTATGACTTACAGACAAGTAAGTTATCAAGTTAATATTTTTCTTTTCTAGTGATACACATTTATTTTTTTGTAAAGCCATTCCGTTATTCAAAAAAATTGTGAAATTTGATGGATCATGAACGTGCCACATACAGGTCAAGTTATGAATAATTCAAATATTCACTCACACTTGAAAACAAAATACTTAACTTAGTAAGGATTTATTTAACGGCTAACGTGGAATTCATTGTGTATTCAGATTTCGTGTTTGAAATTTTAACGTGACTTTTGTTTAAAGTTTATTTGTTTTAGACTTTTAGGTATGTATTTTACTACTAATTGAATTCTCAGGAAGGAAGCGGAATTTCAAAGACGTGATTAAGTTCACTTTTATAAATATTTGTGTAAGAATATGATTTAAGTTCATTTCTGTAGATATTTCTATAAGAATATGATTTTGAATGCTGTTAATGTTTGTTTAAGCATATGCATTAGTTACTTTTCTCATAGCTACTAAAAGGACGTGTTAATAAATAACACATATATTATAAGGGAAAAAAAGGAATTAATAACAGTATGAAACAGAAATGAAATTATTACCCATTTATTAGTTTTCCATATATTTCTCTGCATGTTAAGTCCTTTGGGGGTGCTAGGAAAGGTAACTTTAAAATTTCAAATAGGAAGGTATGTCTTGAGATATATCACTAGAAATGTATCTTCAAGACAAGGAATTTGATATAAGTAGTTTTTTCCTGCAAAGATTATTAAAGAAGATACATAAGTATAAAATCCCCATTTCAATACTCAAAAAATGTTCCACACCCCGTCCTATCTCGGAAATGCATTTTGAAAAATGGTAAAACATGTGCTAAATAAATTCAAGGGGGACCTCTTTTGGGGAATACGTTTTGGCCCGGCAGCCTAGAGGGCTGCAAGGAAGGACATCTTTAAAATTTCTAATAGGAAGACATGCCTTGTGATACATCCCTTGTTTTTTTTTTTGTTTTTTTTTTGAGACAATGAATTTGATTTGATATAGACAGTTTTGTCCTTTCACGATTTTTAAAGGAGATGCACACGTATATCCTTTAATAATCAACGCAAGACAAAACTATTTATACCAAATTCATTGTCCTGAAGAGATGTTTTCAAGGATGTATCACAAGCCATACCTTCCCATTTGAAATTTTAAAGTTTTCTTCCCTATCTGCCTCTGTAGACCTCCGGGTCCAAAATTTTTACACTGAAAGACGTCCTTCTCAAATTAACTGAACGCATGTTTCTCCATTTTTCAAAGTTCAGACGCATTTCCGAGATAGGAAGGGGTTGGGGGACTTTTTGCGGGCATTATATATATATATATAATCTGTATATATCTTAATGTAATTACTACAATAATTTATATATGTATGTATATATATGTATTACATTTAGTTTTCATTTCAGTAGCGCATAGAAATATGTTACTTTTCTAAAATTTAAATTTTTATATAATGTAGTGCTATAGCAATTTTAGCAATAAATTGTTCTGAAAAATATTTAATATTAAAATCACCAATTAATGATTTAACAATTTATTGCTTAAATAAAACATGAATCATAATATTCAATCCTGTTTTTCGTTTTATAATAATAATAATAAGCAATATTTTTAAGATAATCGTTAATGATACATTTTGGATAATTTAAAGAGAGAAATACACACACACACACACACACACACACACACACACATATATATATATAATGAATCTGTATATATCTTAAAATAATTACTACAATAAACTTTTAATAAAAATCTGAATTTCTAGAATTCATAGTACATTTCTGAGAAATTTGGACACATTACAGTTAGTAACTGAGGATTTGGGTTTTTGTTGCTCGTTTGCTTTCATAGCAAACTAATACGTTATACACTTTTTCAAATGTCACCTTCATTCGAATTCTGAACAGTGGATCGCTTTTTCTCCTTTTTTTGATTTCCATTGCGCATTCACGAAACACAATGTAATAAAGTAAATTTTCTAAAAAAGAGATAATTATTTTCCCCTTTATTTTCGTTATATGTTACTTTTCGAGTAGTACTAGTTGGTAAAAATTAAAGAAAAGAAAAATACCTACCATAGAAAATATTTTAAAAATATAATAAGTTTTTAAATGCAAGTGATTGTATACGCACTACCTTTCCATAAATGACCGGACATTTTCGATTTTAGACTTTTTTTAAGTATCTCAAAAACTACTAAACAAACCATCTTCAAACTTCAGGAGTGTGAAGAACATGTTATACTTTTACTGATTCCCCTTTCACATTCGGCACAAAATTTTCACTGAAATATATTGAGGTATAGCATGTTAACGTCTGAAATCGAAAGTGTCCGGTCATTTATGGAAAGGGAGTGTATAAAAATGTGAAGCACACACGACAGATAATCAAACACACGTTTGTCTATTAATATTTTCTTAAAATTTTAATTTCAGTGATTTTATATTTTAATTTGTTAATTAAATACGCTTAAAAAAGCAGCAGTATCTCTTGATATAAATAAACCTTGAAAATGTGTTCATACTTAAATGTTGTACGGAGATTAATCAAATCAAGCCAAAGTATAACGAAAAAAAAAAAAAAAACTTTATTAAGATTAATCCTTTATTAATATTTGTAATATATTACATTAAAATAGCGTAAAGACAATTTTTATTAAAAGAAACTAGTATAAAAAAATTGGTTTTGGTATTTTTCTGTCTCTGCGCTCTAGAACTAAATGCTTTTGCACCATTATTTACTCTAGAACTAATTACAGTGATAATAGACTTTTAAATGGCAAAACTGGACAAAAAACTTAATAATTCAATTTTCCTAAAATGCGAAACTACATAACAGTAGCATGTGTGGAAAAGGTTTTTTTTTTTTTTTTAGTTACCGTCATTATATGCTGAATTATAGGCGTTTATATTTGTAAACAAATATTGAATCTGTTAAAAAAGGAAAACTTTAAACATCATTTTCTCAAAATTAATTAATTTTTATGTAGTAGTGTCAAGTTTAAAATTTTCGATAGTTTTTTTTTTTTTTTGCTGAAACTTTATAAAACTTCATTTAATGTTTACATATAAATCTTTTATCACATAACTTTTTTTTTTTTCAAAGCTTTAAAGCTTTGAAAAAAAAATATTGAACTTTTTTTGAAAAATACTGATGTTTACATAAAAAAAAATTGTATAATTTTTATAATAGATAAAAAAAAAAAGTCAACTAATTTTTGTTAAAATCCTCTAAAACTACCTGTAAAAAAAAAAAAAAAAAAAAAAAAAAAAAGCTAAAAATTGGAAAGCTAAGTAAAAAATTAATACGCAAACTGCTTTTTGAAATGTAACGATTAATTAAAAAATTTAATTAATATCTTAATTAATTACAATGCGAATGTTAATTTTAATATGGCATTCCTCACCTATAAATAACACTATATGAAACTGCAACTTTTTTCCGCAATAAACTTATAATGGTAATTTTCTTCTTTCTTTAAAATCCATTGTCGTCGTAAATCGAGATCTATGGCTTAGAGAAGCTTCACTACGAACGTTTAAGCCTTATTAGGGATAGAACCTGACAACCTGATAGCTGACTGAAAGGCAGCTATTCGGTCAACGTAACTAATTAGTCACTAGATGGGCCCAGGCAATACGTTTAAGTAAATAGGATAGAACTCTCGCAAAAGGGCCTTTTTCAAAAGAGGCTACGGAGATTCCAATAAGAAATGGCCTGTAAATGGACAAGCAACACTTTGTTTTGGATGAAAATGGAATTTGAACTGAGTTATACTTGGTTTGAGTTTCACTTTATGATAAGTATATGGTACTGTTTGGGGCCAATGTTCACTGATAAAATAATGACCAGTTGACATGATCACGAGTCGAATCACCAGTTGATTCATCCATTCCAGTTGAAGGGTTTATGGATTATCAGGAAAAAAGGTAGTGCCTCCACTGAAGGTCGCTCAACTTATAAATTCACAGGTTTCTTAATGAATAAAACAATGCTCTTTCTTACCCCTGAGACAATCACTTTGTTGTTGTAATTCGTAAACTTTCTTCCCCCAATTTTGTTTGTCCGTTTTTATAAATAATCTGATTGTCCAGTTGGTTAATCAAAAATATAGATGAACACTAACATTTAGTGAAATCCAATTGATACTTTTAATTTTTAGCTGCATATGTCTGAAAAGTAAATTGAAAAATAAGGATATTTTTAAAATTTTACTTCAATATTTGAAATACTCCTAAAATTGATATGTGTTATAATATATAATATATATTTTGAGGAAAATGTTTTTTTTTTTTTTCAATAACTATTATAAAGAATACCAATACGTACTCCGTGTGCAATAATCCCTCTCTTTTTTAAAAAATAAATTATAAAAACAGATATTCCTTATACCATGTCATTTTATTGTCCATTTCTTTCCTTTTTCGAACAAATCCCTAAGAAAGAAATAATAATGACTGCTCTTTCTGCCTCTTTGGGAATGAAATTATGCATAAAAAAATTATAATCTGAAACTTACTTCTTACAAATCAATCTTTTTTGTCCAATTCCAAAAACTCATCTTTAGTAGCATTAAGAGATCTTCCCTCTTAGAATTTGAAAGAGTTCCACATGAGTCTTAATTCTCAAGCTGATTTCTGGAAAATTGAATTGAATTCATTTTTCTATTCATAAAATATTACATTTCTCATTTATTACTTACTTTTTGATTTCTTGCCAGTTCATCGGATTTAATAATTTTAAATGAAGTATATAGTATGCATAAGAATTTGGATATATGTTAAGGATTAAAAGTATTCCTATTGTGCCTATATGTTTTATTTTATTTGCAAACTTATTAAAATATCAACAAACAATTTTTAAATACTTCGTTACTTGTATTATATAAAAATGATCTCTGAAATCTAAAAAAAATACGAAATTGAATTATGGTAATTACGACTACTCCTTACAATGATTTTATATTATTTTTGAATAATACCATTCTCCCACGGAAAGCATGGAATTTTGGAAAACGTCCAATAGTAGTGAATCCACAGAGTGTGTGTGAAAAAAAAAAGTTAAGATGTTTTGTTTATTTATTTATTATTATTTTCTTGTATATCTATTCACATAATCTAATTACGCGTTGTTTACTCAATAGTATTTTCATGTACATGCGTAACACCTTAAATAATTATGTTTTGATTTATTTTTTTATAATATTTATTTAATTTATACAGATAAATTTTCATAATTTTATTTCTTTTTTATCTAATAGCACGGCACTTGCGACTAATCATTGGCGGGAAGCCGCTGAATTGATGGCCATTTGTGTAGAAGTAAGCACCCAATGGGCGGCCGTCGCTACCCCTACAGAGGCAACACACATCGATGCCTTTTCGGGATTCGAACCTTACCCTGTACACGAATGCCCTATACCCTGTATTCGAACCTTTCCACAACAAACAAACAAAACATATGAATATTATACCTAATATGTGCAAGAATGCGTTAAAGTTACAAGTCATTTATAGCTTTTTTTGATACAGGGTGATCCAAAATATTTGCGATTTTCTTCAATTTGTGGTTGGTCCCCTAATTGCACTCTGAACTAAATCGGTAGTGGAAAATGTGAGTTTTTAAATGTTCTTTGCATGTCTGAAGTCTCGGGCCATTTTGTCGAGTATTTTTTTTTTTAATCGAAAAATGTAAAAATAAAAAAAAATGTTTTTTTATAATTCGACCACACGTTGTATATATACCAATAATTTCTGCAATAATTATGCATTTCTGCAATAATTATGATTAATGGATATTGCATACAATAAATATAAAATTTATTACAGTTTTTTTTTTTTTTTTTAAGTTGTAAATTTGATTTTTTTTTTAATTCATTATCCGTATTTCATAATGCAATATTCTGCAAATTACAAAACATTAAAATTTATGATTAATTTTACTATTCCGCGTTATTATCTTAAGAAAAGGGAAAGAAAATAAATAAAAATAATCAAATGACGAAGAAACACAAATTTAAATAATCGTATTTCTAAAAATGATGAAATCATTAAACGATCTCAAATATGTTCATAGGATTAGTTTTATTTACATATTGAAAACATTTTGTAATTCGACATTTATAAAACATGAGATTTTTTTAAAGCAAAATATATAATATTAATACAAGTTTTCAAATTAAGCCTTTTCTAAAAACAAAAGTTACACAATTTTGAAGATATTACGTCCGATTCAGATTAATATATTTTTATGAGATTATTAGCTCATTTGTACAAGGTGTACAACATTTTATACGAATGCGCATACTTTCCTGTTTAATCGTCAACCATTATGTAAAATTAGTTAAAATAAAAAGTTGTCCTAAAAATATGATTCAACATGTATGTATGTTAGACAGAGTTCCTGCAGTCTTTAGTTTTCCCCATGAATAATTTTTAAAATTAATACCCCGTTTAGTGAGAAATACACTGGTTAACATTCATACAAATTTTTAAAAGGATTGAAGGAAAATAAATTCACATGGATCAAAGAAACTGGCTATTCTCGAAATTCGGAAATTAAGAAAAATAAAGTTTAAAAAGTTGTAAAAGCTTTTAATTAATTTTTGTGGAATGGTATTATTTTAAAAGTATTATATAGCTTTTATACATTTTATAATAACTATTTGGATATTTTCAGTTGTATCGATTTTGACAATTTTCATCGTACTTTGTCCATTTAAAAAATCGAATTTATTATATCAAATATCTTACTTTATTTAGTTTATACACGGTACCAATACGTGGTTTTATATGCTTAATATTTATCGGTGTTTTAAACACATTGACAGAATAACACATGTAACTAACGCGCTGATTACTGCGCTACCAAGACTTATACCACATCTAACTGTTGATTTTTTTTTTTTAATTTATTTGTAAACTAATATCTCTTAATAGTTGATTTCTCTATTAACTTCTTCAAAGAATATTTTCTTAGTTAAAGCCTTTCATACATTTTCAAAAGCTTTCAAAAAATGATTGATGATGTTATTGCTTGAATTAATTTGATGTGTAACGCTTGAAACCCTCCAAAGGTCTTAAGTTTTATCTTTACTAGACATTATTTTCTTTTTTATATATGAACATAATGCTTTCGACATTCATCTAAAAATAAATTGAGCGTTTTCAGCGTACAAGATACATACTTTAAGAACAAAAAATTTGAGTATGGAGAAGATTTATTTTTACTTAACATAGTTTGGAAAAATATGTAAAAGAAATAGAAATTTTAAATTATAGTGAGAAATATTTTCTCTATTGATTTTCTATAAATATATTATTCGTTATGTATTTTTAAGTATATTCTGAACAAAAATGGAGTCATGGTATGAAGTATATATAATATATATAAATGATAGATAACGTAATAAAATTTAATCGTAAAATTTAGCAATTAATGGATCTGAAACAATACCAATATATTTACTAAGAATCATCTAAATAATCGAAAATTATTATGTCTTCGTTGAAGAATATATCGAGTATTTCTTAACAAATCTTTTTCTTTCGAAATATGATTTCTACTTCGAATAATATTCATTAAAAACCTTTACAAAATCATAAAATCTTTAAAAGATCAATGTTTGATGTAGTTACCTGAATTAATAGGGCACATATTCATAATTGATCATCTCGTAATTTCTAGCTTCGATATTAGAGTTGGCCGAACACCGTCGTTTATATTAATGGTAGTTGGTGCACATAAATCCGTCGTATCCGCGATGCTCTCCGTGTTCCCATCCAAATTATATCACTGTGGGTTACCGAAGCGGGGGAAACTATCCCCTGCTTGAACGATTAAAATTGTCGTGGCATACCTCCGGAACACCCTTAGAAGCATGTTCCAAGACTGTTGCCATTTACCCACAGCTTAACAACCAGTGTGCCGCAAAACGAATTCACTCCTCAACAATTGTTACATTGAATGTCCTAAGTTTTTAATGTTCAATGTTGTAGTAATTAACGTTAAATATAATAGATATAGATTTAAAATGTCACGTAGGAGAAGAAAATATCGGTAAGACATTCGTGAAATATTTATTATAAGTTTAAAGATTTTTTTGGAAAACGTAGAACCGGATTGGAATATATTATTGCAATTTATAAATACAGTAAGACCCCGCTTAACGCTGTTTCATTTAGCGCTGTTTCGGTTTAGCGCTCTTTTATTTCCCCTGTGTATTCCCCGAAATTGCTCGCAGCAGTACGGGGATTCCCTGAAATTGTGCGCGCGTTGTTTCGCATTACGTTCTACTTTGATGGAACGCATCCCCCGCGTTAAGCGGGGTCTTACTGTATAGGTATAATACTGTTATTTGAATTCTACAGAATTGTTTTTGTAATCTATAGTTTTAATTAATGATCAGTATTTTAATATCATTAATTTTATACACATTTTAAGAAATATTAATAATTTTAGATACTTCTAAATTTAAACCGATCGTCTTTATGCGTCGGATTAATCTTTTTATGTATTCTAAATATCTTATGTTTCTAAATTTCTTACATATTCTAATAGCTTTTCAAATTAAAGTTTTCAGTAAAAAACTGTGTAAATAGTTTGTTTTTATAGAAATGCTTTATAACGCTGAAAAATTAAATGATACACAAAGTATAATTACCTTTTGACAATTAATGCTTTTATAAATAATCACATTTACTACATGATTTTATTTGTTATTTACTACAAAGTAATGTTGCTGTAGTTTTATTTGCTTAAGTTGATCTCTAAGAAATGCTATATGTATATTCCCTAAAGTGAAGAAAAGTTTATTCTGTCAAAAAATGTAACAATGTAACTTCAAACGATACAATGAATCGTCTGAGTAATTTGAATGAAATTAATGAAGAGATGTCAGTTGAAAATAAATTAAAGAGATTTCGCACCTGGTAATATTTGTAATTTATTACGAAATATTGTTAGAATAGTCCGTTTTTTTTTTTTTTTTTAACACCATTTAGTTTGCAGAGAATTTTTCTCTAATATTTAATTACGAAGAAATATGAAGAAAAATGCTGTTTATAAATAGCGGTGTGAAAAAAAGGCAAATACTAAAAACAATTCGGAATAAATTATAAATATTACCAGGTATGGAATTTAATGAGAATTATATAATAAATATTTCGTAAAATATATGTACATATATGAAAAAAAAAAAAATATATATATATATATATATAAATATATTATACATTGTTATCTAGTTTTTGTTAAAATATCGTGCAGTAATATTTTAGAATAAAATCTTGTAATTTTTGATTTCCGTCCAACAAATTTGATCTTGAAAACTCAAATTGTGTTTTTCAATTTCCAGTGAAATAAAATTTTTAGTTATAAATTGAAATGTGATGTTTCGTGCTAGTGTATGATAAATATTATAATACAGTTAAGTACTTATATTTATTTAAGAATCGTTATTATTGTGCGTTTATTTAATAATTATTATTAATTTAAGTTGTGTTACTTAATATGTGTTAGGCATTTGCACATTTTCGATTTATATGTTTATATATCTCAATGCTCCTGTTTAATTTTTTAAAAATGCAATTTGCATTAAAGATGTTTTAATAACTTATTGATGTAGTATAATCCACAGATCTTCGTTTTTCAAACATATTTATTAATTAACATAAAAAGAATTGTTTACATACGTACAGTTTAAACTATGATACTTTCCCGCACAGCTACATACCGCTAGTATATTTCAAACATCAACTACAACTGACTAAACAGCAAGTCAAAACGAAAAACATTCTAACAACTGGCTAAATAGTTCTTTGTTTTTCTACCAGAATTCTGCAATCGGCTAAATAGCTTCTATGTTGCATTACCAGCATGACGAATATCGCCATATCTTTGAAAGGAAGGCAGTTAACCTTTGTTACTTTGTTACAGTAGGATTTTCAGCAGTAATACTGCATACAGTTATTTTGTCTGGAAGTAGTTCATAAAGTTGAAATTTGTATTTAATATAAAATGTAATTTCCATTCAATTAGTTCTAGGAAATATATTTTTGTGTATATATTCAAACATAATTTCATCTATAGATTCAGATTTGTAATTGTTATTGAATGATATTGCGACTGATTAATGTTTGGTTAAATTAGTTTTTAACACAAGTTATGTTTGTTTTCTTCAATATTTCTTTCAGACGAATACTGGTATTAATTTACAAAATGCTAGAGTTAACCCTTTCGCTACCAGCGTCACATATATGTGACGATCCGATTTTCTTACCTAAGCCCGGCGTCACAAATATGTGACGGGTGTTCATTAGCAGTTTATGATAATTGTTTGCATCAAATCGTGTCGCACACAGACGGGTTATGTTTTAAACAATAAAATAGATACAGGATGTTATTGGTTTTAGTTAGAACGTTATAGATACATCCTACAAAATTAAATGACAATTGGTATCATATTTAAACAGTAAGACGTCTGGGCTGTGGTGGCGGTTTTTCTCCTGAGGCTCTGTTAGCGAAAGGGTTAAAGAATTTTTGTATGGAAACAGAGAATTTTGTTAAAAGAAAGAAACAAATGATAGTTATAAAATAAATGAACAAGATTTAAAGGTGTAATTCTACCCATACTTTATCTAAGCTAAAACAGAAATTAATTCAAAAAATTAACAAGAAATTTAATCCAATTTTTCTTACAATATATTATATAAATACGTTATAATATTTGTATAATTTGTTATAATATTGTATAATATACGCATAGTTTTAAAGCTGAATTTATGCTTATTTTAAAACGATTTTACTTTGTATCTTTAATATGTAACGTAGTTCTTGAAAATTTGAATTTCGTATTTTCTTAAATTTAAATTATAATCACTGTTTCAGTTTCTCCTTTATACTAAAGCATATTCATTCTAAAATATGCTCGTTGCATTTTGTGATCAACGAAGCGAAAATGTAATTTTTCTTTTCCAATTCCGCTATAAATCGCTTTTAAAATTGCTTCATATATGTTAAAATGGTCGGAAATGAAAAATGGAGAACATGAAAAAATAAACTAACTAGAAGAGTAACATTCTGGAGAAAACGAATTCTTTAGTGTAAATGATAGTGAATATTTTTGCTTAGAATTCGGTGGATAAAATACTTAAATGCAAGCTCCAGAAAAGATAGAAGCAAGAATATATTAATAAGAAAAACTTCTCTTTTAACCAGTATGTATAGAAAAGATTTACACTAAGGTATTTTACAAATATATGTGCATAAAAGGATTTTCTAAAATTTATGTTGATAACATTTGAGTAGTTTTTATGCAGAGAAAAGTATAAGGAATATGTATAATTAATTCACACAATTGTGTGGTATACAAACAATTAAAGTCTACTTTCAAGTCTAGGGTATATTAAATTTTCACTTTAAAGATTATGTTTTCGACAAAAAAAATGATATGTCTATTTTTTTTTTAAACATTTGTATTTTATGTTTATTATTTCAAAGGATTTGAAACAAAATATACACATCCTTCTTTGTCCTTTTGGTATTACTTGTTAAATTTTGTTTCAGAAATATTTTTTGCTTGTAACATTATCTTTTAATTACTAGAGCCTAATATTTATGGATGTACATACAGCGATATGGATGAATAATAAATTATATAAAATATTTATTTTACAACATTTAAAACATTTTTTTTAAGTAAAAATATCGAAAAATTACTCACGTGATTCCCTAATAAATATTTTAAATAATCATATAAATTTACGGTTCATAAAAAAAATAAGCAGAGAATTTGTCTTTTTACTGTTATAATTATAACGAAAATTATAAGGCATATTAAACAATCTGGTGGGAGACAACCACACGACTTCCATTACCCACTATTGCACGCATTATATGCATTTTTTTTTTCGATATAATATGATCAGAAGACAAAATTGACCTAAGGAAATCGAAACCTAAAATGTTTTCTGTATGAGAAACTTAATGCACATGTAAAGGCACAAAACAAAGCTTACACAGAGGTTAAAAAATGAAGGGGAAAGAAATGATAGAGTTATTTTTTGAAACACCAATTTTCGAAATCTAAAACTGACCTACCTAAGCAAGATGACCGTTAATTTTCTTGTAATAACTTCGTAATACTCGAGAAAGGATATCTAAAATTGATTTATGTAAAAATTTTCTAGAAAATCGTTAGAGCCGTTTTTGAGATACCAACTTTTACCAGAACTTGGCATACTCAATTATTGACCGGGAAACAATAATTACATACAAAAGATATTTAAAAGAAAGTTAATATGACGAGTTTAAAAAAATCCGTACAGCAATTTTTAAAGGAACGCATTTGCGAGGTTTGAAATTGAGCTATTTATACAGAACGTCTATCAATTTTCCTGAACTAAACAACTATATCATTCGAAAGGACATCTAACAGAGTATTTATATAGCAACTTTCAAGAAAAACATTGGAGCCGTTTTTGAGATACGGATTTACCGTCCCCTTCCGGTTTTCCAAATTTACCAAATTTAGAAAATTCATCTGTACACCGGACATGTATCAATTCTTAAGTTTCGTATTTCTATCTTTGTTAGTTTCGGAGATATGATAGCCAGAAGATCCCCCCCCCCCCCCACACACACAAACATACATACAAACACTGACCAATTGCCAAAAACTACTTTCTTGGACTCAGGCGAAAAAATCAGGTGAAAAATCGATATCGAATTTTTAGACCGAATACAATACTTTCATTGCCTGCGGTAGTACGGTAATGGAAGTAAAATAAACATTTTATGCAATTGTTTTTGTGTTTTCTTGTCTTGTGTTGTGTACGTCGTGTATGTATTACAAGTTTCACACTTAAAAAAAAAATTATTCATTGAGTTTTCCATTGTTGAATTTTCTTAAGGTTTCATTTATTTGCACAGTTTTCCTGTAGTCATTACGATTTGTAAATATTCATAACAATACTATAGCGGCTGTAAAAGTAGTGAAAAGTGAAGTTGTGGATACAGCTTTATATAGAAATAAGCATGTTTGTGTTTAATATCTTCATATTCATTTTTAATTGAGAAGGATTTAGAAAAATAAATATTATATTAGAACAAGCATTTATTTTTAAAACCTTTAAATAATACACATTTTAATCAATTATTTCAAATGTATTAGTTTTATTGAACAAAATTTTCAGACAGTTTGTGTTTAATATTTTCATATTAATTTTTCATTGAGAAGGATTTAGAAAAACAAATATATTAGAACAAACATTTTTTTTTTAAATCTTTCACAATACATATTTTAATCAATTATTCCAAGTGTTTTAGTTTTATTGAACAAAATTTTTAGATAGTTAATTTCAGTATTCCTAAAAAATTATTTCAACGTAATACATATTACATTAAAAGTAATAAAAAACAAAGTAGTAAAATTAATGAAGTACCAACGATAACAATAGTGTAAAGACCTAATTAGTACAATTGCTTCTTATTTTCCAAAGATTAAAAATTCCTCTCTTCCCATTTACATCTAATTTACATTGTCTTTTCTTATTTTATCACTGTGGTCCTCCTTCTTTTATTAAAAAAACTCTCAAAGAAATGAATTTTCAAAGCCTAGCTTGTTAAAAAGACATTAGCAGAGACATTATTAATTAAATTTAATTCTATCAGCATAAAATATGTAATGTTAACGAAGAAATATTCTTTTCAGGAGTTGTTAACGTGCTTAGAAATAAATTAAATTTTTAATAAGTTAATTTTACGTAAATAATGTTTTCATAATTTAAAGACATTTCGTCACATGAAAGCCTATAAACTTTTTTTCTGTCAACTGATTTTAAGAGTTTAAGTATATAAATGATTAGAAAAAATGTGTTGCAGCAGAAAAAATATGTTTCAATATTTCTGAGTATAATAACTTTGTTAGAATGTTATATTAAATATGAAAACATTTTGTTATTCGCTAAAAATACAAAGAATGTTTTTTAAATAAAATATCTATAGTCTATGCATTAAAAAAATATCTAAAACTTATCGTTATTAGAAAGAGAAAAAAGGTATTTGTTCTCAGCAAACTATTTTTATTTTTCATACTGCCTTGTCACTGTTAGTCGCAACTATACATTTTGTTCTTCTGTTACATGAGATTATTGATTTTTTGACCAAAAATCTAGAGCAAAAGACATAAAATAGATATCGTAGGCCAAATCTGGGATTTTCAGCTTTATGCATCAATTCTTGTCTTTCATTTCAGTTTGAGTTTACATTGCCCTGTTAAAATACTTTGATAGTATAGACAGTCTTTTCCGATAAGAGGACTATATCAATATTGAATTTGTATTTCTATTAGTCAGTAATATGTATAAAAGCTGTATAATATGTCTTTTTCTCAAAGTATTATGTACTCTCGGTTTATGATATAACATTAGCCGGAAATCATATTTTGAGATAAGTACACTACTTTTAGGGTATTTAAAAAAGACATTTTGGTATGTTTTAATGTTTCGTAACTATTTTTTTTTGTGTTTTGTAACTATTTTTTTGTCACCTTAATAAACAAATGATTTTTGGAATGTTGAAAAAGCTAAAAGCTATACAAATAATTCACGAACAGATATTTTTTTTAATGGAAAAAGCTATTTTGTGCATTTTTATTTATGTTAAAAGCAAATTATTCAAAATTTAATCACAGCTCCCCTTTTGAAGGTCGCAGAATAAAGTATTTTATTAACAAGTTAAGTGCCACGCAAATTCTTAAAATCCATTAAAATTCCACACTTTTAAATAATACCAAACTTTGAAATATGGAACAATTCCATACTTTTAAATAATTTTTATAATTCCATACTTTTAAATAATTTTTATAATTCCATACTTTTAAATAATTTTTATAATTCCATACTTTTACGCGGCTTTATATCATATTTGACGCTGTCAGCCACCGATGGGTGAGAAGGCGCTCAACGTTTTAATTTTTTATTGGTACTGCTTTTACATTCGGGGTAACACTTTCACTGAAATATTTGAAGTATAACATGTTCTGTACACTCCTAAAATTTCAAGATGAATCCTTCAGTACTTAGAGATATATGACAAAATGTCTAGCATCTAGAATCGCTGACATGGCGCTCAACGTGTTAATAACACATGTCTATAGAATACATTAATTTTTCGCCCTGTTGAGTGATTTCCACATATTTATTTTTTCTAACTTTATATTTCTTAATGTAAATTTTCATATTTTTAAGTTTTATTTATATTTTCTGTGCTTCATCCTTTTTAAATTTAGCGCATTATAATGGCCATTTAGATTTCAAATCAACTAAACTGTTAACTTCTTCCTTTGCAAGAATACTTAATATTTTTAAATGTTTCTTAAGATTTGAATTGCCCGCACACTACAATGCTGTTTATATTCATATTTTTTCCCCACAAAATAAATAAATAAATTAAATAAATTAAATAATATATAGAAAAGTACTGAATGGCAGAAAAAAACTCTTTTAATGCAGTATTTTACTAATAAACTTGATAAATTTACTTGTTTAATTTTTTTTTAATTATAAATTCTTACGCAGAAAAATTGCATAGAAAGCATGTTTTACTTTTTCGGCTTTCTAGAATAGTTTAATTAATTAAAATAATGTTGAGTAATAACACATAAAAATCCACTGGGATTTTCTGAAGAGTATATCTGATTTGTATTCATACTAAGAATGTATGCGTGCTTAGATATAGATTGTTACGCAACAACTGCACGTGATATAACGTGTGAAACTGTGTCAAGTTCATTATAGGGAGGAAAAAAAAATATATGGATTAATATTATTCTTTTAATCATTTAAGAAAAACTTTGAATAATGTACACTTGATCAAAATTAATTACAGTATTTTTTGTCGGTGCTAATCACAAAATGTGCAGATTTCAAATTTATGTAAATGAAGTTTCGTGAATGTATAAAAAAGATATTGTGTCAAAATTTACATTTAATAAATAATATATGTAAAAGAAAATTTTTTTTAAAATCATAAACTTCATCGTAAAACCTTTGATATCACGTTTTTCAACCGACTTTAACAAGGAAGAGGTTCTCAATTCAGACCGTATGTTTTTTTTTTTTTTTTTTAGCTCATAACTTCTGAACGGATGCTCCAATTTTGATACTTTTTGTTTTGCTGCAAAGGTCTTGGTCTGAAATAGTAATATCTTTACGATCAAGAGAAAATACAGGTTGCCCAAAAAAGTCAGTCCCGACTCTTTTAACTGCTGAACGTCTTTCCAAACTAAATTTCTGTTAATTAAATGAAATGTCATCGTCTCATGAAGATGGAATCAACATTTGGTAAAGAGGAATCGTTTTAAGAAACAGATTTATCAAGAGAAATTCTTAAAATATGCAAGTTATTCGATATATGTAAACAGCATCAGGAAATAACGCCTGAAATTCACTTGCGGTGAGGAAAATTCGTAAACGTAAAGGTAAACCACAAAGTATTAAAATTACAAAAATTCGTCTATTATTCTTTCTTCAAATCGAACAATCAAGATTCTATTCTCGAAGCAGAAGTGTCTTTCTTTGCTTATAATCGAACTGGTGAATGAACAGTATGAGGATTCCCGAAGAGTTTCTTATACATCAACAATATATATAATGTCCTCGTAGAACACAGACTATTTATCTCTAGAAACATTAGATGTTCAACTACTTAGAAGCAGTAAATACACTAAACGTAAACAATCAAAAGTAAAGTATCCTACGTCGTAATACGATCCAAAAGGTATTTCTTATTAAATGGACACACAAAAAAAAAGTCATTCTGTAGAATAATGTTATACATAGATTAAAAAAGTACCACAAGGAATGCACTGAAAATTTTGTAAAAATTCTGAGGTCATACATGTAAATTGGAATTATATATATATATATATATATATATATATACAGGGTTGACCAAAAGTCATACCATCACCTTTATATTTTTATATTAAGAATGCGCCTGAATATCTGAAAACTGTAACACAGATGTTCAATTAATTTAAGGGGAATTTCATTTAATATATATATTTTTTTTTTGGGGGGGGGGAGAGGACATCTAGGGGGACTTTAAAATTTTAAATGAAAAAAAAAGGGGGGGTGGGACTTTTGTGATTGAAAGATCTTTACAAGACAAACATTTTGTCAAAGAAAAAAGAAAAAAAAAGTCTACTATGCTTTTTCAGGAAGTTATGACTGACTACGATTTTCGTTTAGAGATCAAATGTAAAAAACGTGTCTAATCAATATAGGAGAATTTTGTTTCGTTTAAAAATAATGGATCGAAGGGATAATTTTGAAATTTAAAACGCTGAGGAGCTCTTTGTTGGTTCGTTGGAAAGGTCTTCTCTAAATAAACATTTTTTAAAAATATGTTTGCAAACGAACTCCGGTGTGAATCCTCACTTCCTTCGGCAACGTCTTGCCTGCCCACAATAAGTCAGGTCCGGGTCCCACCTGTTGGTGGCAATGTCCTATTTTTTTATTCCCTTTTTAATTTACAGTCTCAAAGGTAAGTGCAATTAAGTCTCACTCTTCGAAAATCTAAAAAATTAATTCTCAAATTCCGAGATATATTTAAAATTTTAAAATATTTGCCCTCATATTCTCTTATTAGATTTATAGCTTAAAAAATATGCGTTGTTGATTCCTTTATGCATAAAAACCGAGAAGCAAGTTTTTTCTAGCTTTGTAGCTCTATTTTAAAATTTTAAAATGCCTCTTCCCATTTCTCCTCTAATAATTATACCCCTAAAAATTTAGTGACACGATTTTTAAATAGTTTTTCACATTTCTTTTTTTGTTTTTTTAGATATTTTCCCGTTCTTCCGCCTCCTTATTTGAATAATTTTAAAACTTACGATTATATCCGCATTAGATTACTCACTTCCAAAAACTTTGAAACATGGTTTTCTTAGCCACTCGCCTCAAGTTTAAAAACATTTTTTTTTAATGAAATTTTAAATTTAATAAATTAAATCGCTATTTCTTATTTTTTTTTTTTTTTTTAATTTGGTTCAAGTATATACAATATATCAATAATATCAGCCAACAAGCGGCGCTGTTATTCTGCATTAGCCATTTAGAGAAGGCTATATCTCAGCTTTTTTAGTTCATACACGCAGTGAGTGGAACTACTATTATATATATATAGATTAGGATATATATATAAAACATTAAAGATCTCTCTTTTTTATTTATTTATTTATGTACTTATTTATTTTTGGATAAGCGTAAAATATACCAAGTAAATAAAATACTAACGTAACAATTCTTTTTTTTTTTTTAGTTTGTCAGTTGCTGAATCGTTATTTTTCGAATCCTGTGAATATAATTTAAATAAAAATTTAAAAATTCGAATTTCTGTAGCTGATATAAAAAACGGATTACTAAAGAACAATCTTCTGAAAATCAAAATTTTATCTTAATAATCTGGTGTTTCACTCACACGACTTTCTCTTACGCTAAAATTTAATACTATAAATACAGGTTGGAGATTAAGAGGTAAGATAACGAGTACTGTTATGTAAACCTATGTTAAACAATTCAGATTAGGCTTCGAAAGTGCTTTATATGGTAATTAGTTCAGTGTGAGGGGCGGGCTACCATTTCTCTCAACCCCCCGTTTCATTAATGCACCTACATTTATACAGAATTTAATTCTGTTATTAAAATTAAAAGTTTACTTAAAATTATACAGACAATTTTCACACGCAACATTCCTTGAAACTTATCAATCTTGATCAAACTTTTCCAGCCAAATACGTATATTAACTTCAAAATACAACATTTGGATCTCCTAAAGTTATTCCTTTTTAAGTCACTCTAAGAGACACAGACAAAGATCAAACGTTAAAAAACTGGACTACGGTAATCAGGAAACCTCAAAATATGTAAATATACAAAAACAAGCGATAAATATTTAGCTTAAAACCTATATTATTTACCATATCTCTAGGAGGAATTTATTTCAATTCCCGAACAGCTTTTCTGGAACTGGTAAAATATTATTAATAAAGCACATCCACTAACAACAAAAAAGAATGTTATCGCTTAAATAGTTGGAGCCCTGTATATCTTTCGAAGATTATATACAGACAACATGGTGCATACAAATAGAATCCTATAGTAATCATACATGGCCCAGCCTGAAATATACTTCCATCAATTTGCAACGATTGTCGCACTTTTATCTAGTTCTTTTGTGTAGCGTTGTAAACGAATTGTCAATGATTTCCCTACTTTATTCTACATGAGACATTTTTTTATGCATATAAAAAAAATATATTCGTTTCATTTGGTTTAGTGCAGTCTATAGATGTTAAACTCTACTTACCTGCAATTTTGCCCATAGACTAATGTAGTTGAACACTTTTCAGTGTCCCTGTACACGTACCATCTGCTTCATCTCAACGAAAAGCTTAGTATAGCATCCCTATATGATACACATTTAGAATACCGAGTTTGGAATTTCTGCTACTATTTGTTATTGAGATATGCTAACACACACAGAGACCCACAGACAGACAGACACACAAACCATTCGCTAAAAATATGATTTGCATATTCAGGGGACCTCAGAACATGTAAATATAACAAACACTCACTTTCGAAAATTTGACGCTAAAACAATACTTTCTCTATCTTATGGGTAATAGAAAGTAAAAAAAATATGGTAAATATCGAATAATGATATTTAAAACATATCTTAATCAATTTGCAATTAAAAAGCAAATAAAATACGAATCAAACTTATGTATTCAAAATACGATTAGGATTAAATTTATATTCGCTTGACGAAGTGAAAAATTACATTTCTGCTTGAATCATCCTATTATTAGATGGAACAATAATCTTCCAAAATAAGTCCAATACGCATCATTAACGATACTTGAAGATATTTTAGCCGTCAGTTCTTATAACTCTGAAACTCTGAATTTCTAGATAAATGTCTGTAGTGGCTTATTTATTTGTTGTCTGTCTATCCCTTTTATTGTTAAGAGATTAGATGGAAATAATAAGATGACTGCGAGTATTTTATACAATGATAATGATTATATTTTATTAAAAAGTGACTTAAATTTGTTTGATATATTTTTGTGATATTATTAAGGATTAAAAAAAAATTCAGTATAGAAATCTTGTATTTTTTCAATGTAAAAGGGTTCTATGATTTAATTTACCTTCACAAAATAAATCAGAATACAGAGCAAATACACACTGCTCAAAATATTAAAGAATATTGAAAATTTGTAAATATTCATGATAAATTAGTCTATTATCTTGATAATTAATACATTATCTAAATGCATAATGCATTATAAGAAATGAAATCTTGTGAAGATGAAAGAAAAAATGAATTTTATTGTGTTTCTTCAGCATAAAACGAAAAATACAGAATTTTTGTAAGATACACAACTAAAAATGAAAAAAATCTTGACAGAAAATCGGTTTTAACCCTTTAACGTTGACTAGTTAATTTATTTTAAAAAATAATAAACTAATTTCAAAAAGGGCTTCTAGAAACATAGCTGATCATAAATATTTAAAAAATAAAAAAAAAATAGCGTTGTTACTTTTCGAGAAACTTTTAATTTGAAACACCTATAAGTTAACCTTATAAAATTCAAATAATATTTAATGTAATAAATAAAATTCTTTGTAAGTAAACATTATCGACTACAAAAACTCGTAAAAGTTGTTTCAGGTGAAAATAGTAGTCCAGCTCTTCTTTAAATGAAAAAAACTAGACATGAGTGCATCGTCAAACAAGCAATTTGCACTCGCGTCCACTAAGAAACTTTAAGTGACTTATGTATTTAGCTTCCTTTGAAGCATTATTTATTAAATTTTGGAATGATGCTGTTATCTACCGAACAGAGAAGGAACAAAAGTTTAAAAATTGATTAAAACAAGGGAGAAATGTTAAAAAAAACAGCTGCATAAAAATTGTTAAATGATGTCAAATGTTTGGTTTCGCTGCGAAACCAATGAACGTTAATGGGTTAAAAGGGAATTTGGTTTCCTTTGGGGTCATGTAAGAGTTATTATCCGTCACAATAGTACGAGGACATGCTGTGAACGATGCACATACCATACACATAGGTCTCCTAGTTTACGAACCTACAGAATAACGTCTGTTTCAAACGAATTGATTCAAAATTAATCTATCAGTACCAGAACTATGATGCTACTGTGGAATTGTTCGATTACCTTCGTTGCTCATCTATATGCTTCGCCTGATTTTCGGTGTGCGCTTGCAATAATCTATATTGGATCATAGAATCACATTTTATGATACTCCAATGGATTTCGAAATTACGGCTTTACCCTCTTTAAGAGACCCGTAAATACAGGCTAAAACACCGTCAAAAGACTCCCACGGAAGGTACTCCCCTCAGACCTAGGACCCTAGTGCAGTCAATCGGCCTTAATCCTAACACCAGCACACATGATTTCTAAGCAACCAATTCTTCTTCAGACTTCTGATTCGGGTAAATCATTTTGTTGAGAGATCGCTCTCACTGATACCGAGTACTGAAAGCAAGCCGATTAGAACTTTCCACTTTTTCCATTAAGGGCCCTCTTCACTCACCGCCGCCGGATGCCGAAGCTAATGTTATTCTATGTGAAAATTTTCTTTACAAATAATTCATTAACTAATACATATTTTTAAATTCTGTTTTCACATTCTGAAAATTTCCAGATGTTAAATTGACGGATCTTTTTTAAAAAATTACTTTTTTACTTTTTTATATTTTATTTTGAAGTTGCAAAATACGAATTTTCAATATGTGAAATTTTTTCATTTTACAAGTTCAAAATAAAATATTAAAAATTAAAAAAATACATTTTTAAAAAAGGTCCGTCAATTTAACAGTTGGGAATTTTCTGAATGTGAAAACAGAATTTAAAAATATGTATTAGCTAATAAGTTATTTGTAAAGAAAATTTCCCCATAGAGTAACATTGGCTCGAACTTCCGGCGACGGTAAGTGAAGAGGACCGTTAAGTATGATGATAGAATTTTCATTCGTGGTTGCGTGCATGTTACATGTAATTGACATCAGAGGCACACTCGACATATCTCTAAATTTTCCGACACTTGAATTTTTTTTTTTTTTTTTTAACACACTGATTTTATATTTAAGAAAAATTCCGATTATATATATATATATATACATATATATATATATATATTTAATCAGAAAACTTATGCATTAATGTTTTTTGGGCAGCGTAAATTATTGCTATATATCTATTAATAGTCTAATCAAGACTTCGCGCTAATTCTTTTAAAGAAAAACAAGAACGAAAAAGCATGTGATGCGCATTGGTTATTAACAGTTGCCAACTGTGCGTACTTGTTGTATGGTATAACTTTTAATGTTCTTTACCTACGTTTTCACACCACGGACAGACAGAAGGTATGATAGACTGTTTGAATTCATAACCACAGACAGACAGTTAGACGGACAGACGGACAGACAGACAAACTGAAGTCATTATTACTTTTCAATTTTATTGGAAAGTGTTAAAAATGTTTAATTTTAGTGTGGAAAAATAGTTTTTTGATGGCTTAAGATAGCTGGAGCATTTTATCAACGCAAGACATTAAGAAAAAAAAAACTTTTATGATGAGTACACAAACTTAATAAAAATATGGTAGAAAATATTACTTAACTGTAAATAATATTAATATTATTAATTATTTTAAAATATTAATCCAAAAAATGAACACTGCAAGCTGCTTTAGATAATTAGTTATCCAGAATATCCTTACGTAAACTTGGAAAAGATAATGAAATTGTCAAACTATATCCATTCAGAAACTTTTCTGGATTTAAACGGGCTAAACAATTTAAGTATTGTTAGTATAGAACGAAATGGAAAATCAGTAATTTATTTTTATGTATTATAATTACATTTTTGTAATTTAAAACTTTTGCGATTAAGTTTAGGATTGAAAGAAAAAAAAAAAAAATCAATTCTTTGATCCTCTGTTAAAATAACATTTACGTCTGCAATTGTCATTTTTAATAAAATATGTTTTGTCCTATTTATTAAAAAACACATTTGAATTGCAGTGTCTTAAAAATATAATAATAATAAGAAGAACAACAATAATAGTAAAAATAAATGGTGTAGAGGGCATAGAGTTTGTATGATAGGAAAAGCCCTTTATATTTTGGTTTGCAGAATATATATACATATATATATAATAATTCGAATTAATAACTTTTTTCATATTCTAGTGATGAATTCTTATTTAAAGTTCATACTTTTAGTTAAACGAGCTAAAAAAAAAAAAAAAAAAAAAAATTGCAGTTTTAGTATACGAGCTAAAAGTAGGAATAATGTTTCTAGTACGTGATAAATACAGCACGCTGTTGCTTAAAAAAAAAAAAAAAAAAAAAAAAAAAAAACGATTAACTTCTTTATGAACGTCCGTTGTCAAAACACATTTTTTTCTTTTTTAAATCTGCTTTAGTTGCAGATTAATAAAATATTAAAAAATGACAGAAATATTATAGTTAATGTCTTTTTACAATATAGCAGACCATTACAAGTATTTTATTTCTATGTGTCATTTGAGGAAGTATGCCATCTGTTATGAAGGATATATTGGACAGGAATCGCAGTTTAAACACGAGTTATGGCAGTTTTATGGATTAATCGATAACAATTACTTTTTGTTGCAGTATGACCAAAACACAAAAATAGAATCAGTGTTACGAAGACATAGACAAATAAATAATTATTTAGAAAATAATACTTTATTTTAAAAATTCGCTCGTGTTGCATAATACATTTATTTTATTGATTAATGAGATGTCGAAAACAAAATGTGTTATAAAAAATATGAAGTGTTTTTAGATAATAAATATTTCAATATTTTAGTTGTTAATTGAGAATTTAATTTATTATATGAAGCATAAAAAAAAAATCAAAATAAGCAATATTATTATTAATATGATTATTAAAGCTAAGCAATATTCACAATTGTTTGTTGATTTACGCCTATATTAGCCTCGCTTGCCTTTCCACTCTCCAATGCAAGGAAACAGGTTTATTGGTAACTTTTGTTAGTTTGTCAACATAAAAAACTTGAAGATTTTTATCATTACACAATATTCCTGTATTTAAAAATATACTTTACCTAATTTTATAGAGTAATCAGTACAAATGTTATTTGTGTTAAACAAGCGTTTCAATTTGAAACCTGGTTAAAACTTTGTAACAAATATCTCTCCACATTCCTTTTAAATATTAAATAATATTTTTATTTCCAATGATTAAAACATTGAGGATCAAACGATTAAAACAAAGAGGATTATTTATACATTTTTGTCAAAATCATAGGATTAATTTAGAAGAAAACTTTATCAAAATTAAAGAAAACTATTGCAAAATAGTCAAATCTTTCCATAGTAAGGCCATTTTAGTTTTCAAAAACAATTCATATAATTATTTTATTTTAAAACTATGGAATAAATCTAGTTTTTTTTTTTTTTTTTTTTTTTTTGGTTTGTTTGTTTCCTAAACTATAAATGATGTCATATATATAAATTCGACATGGCTTTAGTTTATCAGAATAAGAAATTACCTTGGTTTCTAAATATTGCGTGATACATATTTATAATTTTAATACTTTTATACTAAGTTACTAAAAGCAATTTAGCAAAAAAAAAAAAAAAAAAAAAAAAACCTTTATTTTTGAATTTTGTAAGAATATTGATTAATAAGCACACAATAAAATTTGTCGAACATCAACAGTCAACCTCACTCACGCTTCCAGACATTAGTTTTTGCTTATTTCTTCACGTTTTGTCTTTAATTTTGAAAAGCCTTTATAAATTAACTTATTGGTAATCATTACTGTTTGGCTTGTGTTACTGTTTTACTGTAATGTCGGGCAAATTAATAACTATATTTTGGACTTCAATTCATTGGTATTATGAGAAATATCTTAGTATTTTTCCCTCTTCTAATAATTTGCAAGATAATGAAAATTACCTTGCAGCGGGAAAGTATTTCAAAATATTTCTCATGTTTTTTTTTGTTTGTTTTTTAAATTACACTGGATTAATCTTCCTTTGTCGTGTTATTTCTGTATTATATGTTTGGCATTTATCCTTGTTACACATAGTTTTCAATTGTTTATTATATATATTAATCTATATATATAAGAACAAATAGGCTTTAAATGTACAATACGTTTAAATGTCGCAAAAGAAAAAAAAAAAAAATCTGGAGTGACTCCACTCGACTTTCCGAACATTGAGTAACTAACAGTTTTGTAGATAAAATAAAGAAAGAGGAATTGCTAAACAAACAAAAGAGAGAAAACCATAATAGAGTGTTTTTTTCTCCATATATCACACGAGGTTTTATTTAACGCTACTGAACTTTGAGCCCTTAGATCATAATGATAAAGAATTTTTCGTTTTGTCCCTGTAAAAATCTATAGATGCTAGATTCACCAAAATGCTTATAGTTAGTGCAACAGTGATTTATAATATTCATACAAATTTTCAGCTCAATTGAATAAGGCGTTTAGATGCTATCGCACTTTTAAAAATTTGGTCTCATAGGCCATAATGATAAAGAATTTTTCTTTGTGTCCCTGTAAAAAAACTGTAGTGCTAGATTCACCAAAATCTATACAGTTGGTGCAAATGCGACCTATAACATGTGTACAATTTTTTTGCTCAGATTAATAAGGCGTTTAGACGCTATCACACTTTTAAAAATTTGGCCCCATTGGCCTTAATGATAAAGAATTTTTCTTTGTGTCCCTGTAAAAAAACTATAAGTGCTAGATTCTCCAAAATCTATATAGATTGAGTATCTGTGACGTGACCTATAATATGAGTATAAAATTTTTGCTCAATTGAATAAGGCGTTTAGATGCTATCGCACTTTTAAGATTTTGGTCCCATAGGCCATAATGATAAAGAATTTTTCTTTGTGTCCCTGTAAAAAAAGTATAAGTGCTAGATTCACCAAAATCTATAGGGTTCGTACTATGGTGACTAACAATATACGTACCAACTTTCAGGTTAATCGAACAAAGCCTTTAGACGCTAGCGTGTTCACAAACATACACACATACACACATACACACATACACACACACATACATACATCATCGTAAAAATAGTGAAAACGGACTCAGGGGACCTCAAAACGTATAGAAACATCAAAATCTCGAATTCGGATTTTTGACATGATTACAATACTTTCCTCACTATAGTGTTCGGAAAGTAAACTAGTATGCTGTGGCCACCACAAGACTTTCTTCTATATTTTCCTATACAAATTCACGCAGTAACAATATTAAAAAAAAAAAAAAAAAAAAAAAAAAAAAAAAAAGAACGATTTTTTTTTTTCAAAGTTTTCTTTCGTTAAAAAAAAAATCGATAACTTTGTTTTAAATTATCACATTTTTATAGTTCAACCATTCGTTTTAAAGATATTGACTAGACCTTTCGTAAGATACCCATCTTGAAAATTTACCCCCCCCCCCCCCGGGGGTACTTTCCCCTGGGGGGGGGAAGCGATGACCGAGATTTTTTTCCTAATTAACTACTACTATTATCAATAATTCATATTAATTTCACAATCACAGGTTAAGAATAACTCCCATTATGTACATTTATACGAAATTTTGTCCCATACTGCCATGTTAAAAATGTAGAAAAAATACGATCACAGCACCACCTCTTGAGTGATTGATCCCCAAATCTAATCAGCCCCAGTTTATGTCAGGGGCCAACTACATACCAAGTCTGGTTAAATTTCGTTAAACAAAAAAAAAAAAAAAAAAAAAAAAAAAACGATTTTTTTTTAAGTTCTTTTTTGTTAAAAGTAAAAAAAATCGATAACTTTGTTTTAAATTATCACAGATTTATAGTTCAACCATTCGTTTTAAAGGTATTGACGAGACCTTTCGAAAGATATCCATCTTGAAAATTTACTCCCCTCGAGGGGGGACTTCCCCCCAGGGGGGTTCACGAGGCTCCTACGCATACAAAATTTTTTCCCCAGTTGACTACCTCTATTATAAATAATTCTTGTAAATTTCATAATGATTACTAAAAAATAATTCTCTTTATGCACATTTATACAAAATTTTGTCCTATATCACCATGTTAAAATTTTAGAAAAAGCGGGATGGCAACGCAACCTGTAAGACAATTTTTACCAAAAGTTGATAGGCACTAATTTATGTCAAGGTGCAACTACATACTAATTTGTATGAAATTCTGTGCAGTAGTTCCTGAGATACAGTTGCCACAAAATTTTGTCACACACACACACACACACAGACAGACTGACAGACAGACAGACAGACAGACAGACAGACATTTTCTAAAAAGGGTCAAATCGTGTTCTACAGCTCTCAAAACGTGTAAATCCATCAAAAACCCGAGGTCGAAAATTTTTACGAATCCAATACTTTCTCTATATTACATATAGAAGAAAGTAAAAAACAGAAGGTGAGTCTTATATTGAAAACGTCGCTGCAAAATCTTTACTATTGCTAAATTCTAATTATAAGTGTTTCTTTAATACAGAGAGGGTGAGAGCGATATTTTGACATCATTAAATATTTGGATTGTGACAAATACGAAATTACTAATATTTGTCCCTTATAACTTCTCTTGCGATTACGCTATATATTTTTTAAACATTATGTAGGTACCACAACAACATATATATATATATATATATATATATATTAAATAAAATACATTTCTTATTCTTACATGCCATTATTCCACTAATTATTTTCCTTTTCAATGCTTGGTGCGACCACAGCATGATGATCAAATTAGTAAATAATTGCATGCGAGGTATGACCCCCCCCACCCCTCCTCAAAAAAAAAAAAAAAAATCACTATTGAAAGGTATAGGGGGGGGGGACAAATACGCAGTCAAAAGAGCGAAACAAATACAAGAAACTGATTCCACTAAAAAAATACAGGGAACTATGATAAGGCAAAAGCAATGAACAACAGGTGGGTCGAATTCAGCATTTAAACCACGAAGTCAAGTTTTCAGCTTCCCACCTTGCATGCGACCTAGGATTTCAGTGATCTTTTTATAAAATTTAAATAATGCTAACAGACGATAAGCAGAGATGGAAAATTTTTTTGACTAGTGCAGAAATTACATATTTTTTCACTATCTGCCCTCCTTTTATTTTTTTCACTAATTCAGTTTCTAAATTTGTGGGATGTAAGAAACATGTTACACCTTATACATTTCTATGAAAGTTTTATTCTGAAAGCAGAAAGTGGACTAGTAACAAATAAAAAAAATATAGCGTTTGGAACTCCCTCTAAAAGATAATGCTAGAAAGATAACTGTACCACTTGATTATAAGACTTCTTTAATTGTCTTTATTGTCGATGAATATGTTTTCTATAATTGTCGATGAATGCACTTTATTCAGTGTAACTTCTCGAAACAGTTGAACAAAACTGTGATTTGAATGAAAATTCGCGAATCAGTTTAATAATGCTGTGGCTGATATCCCAAATATCGGTATTCGACAAATGTTCTCGAAACTGTCAAAGAAAAAGCCACTTCTTCTACAAGAGTAAACCAGGCGGCGTCACATATCCCACAGAGCAGGAATTTCACTTATTCACGAACAGGGATCAATGCCTCAAAAATGTAATCGTTCAGAACAGCTCACTGAACATAACCCACTCTCGATCGTAAATCTACTCTTATTTATGCCCTTGGTGGTGGAGTATGACGATGGCACTGTGTTAAAATACAATGGAAAGTTCCAAAACTCGGCTTTTATTCAAGTTAGAGCTTCGAAACTTCGGGAATCCTAAACTATCCTTTTCACCAAATTTGGTCGCAGTCGCCAAGTTGTTCTTCATAGAATATTATAGAATGCCATTTCTTCCCCCTTTTCTTGCAAATTTACTTTCAAATATTTGGAATTTTGCAGTTTTTCTAAAATACTTTTAAGTTTACCATAATAAAATCCATTACGAATAGAGAATTCATTAACAGAATCGTTTACTTTAGCTATTTAATTTTACATCTTAAATTTCTGAGACAGGCTTCTTCTAAAAATTTAATATATATATATCATATTTGTCAACCATCTCATTAATAACCGTACAATTGTTAACGCCCCCTGAAAAAACGCCCCTTTTCTCATACCACTATATTTTTAGAGTTATTCTCTTCAATTGTTGTTACGATTAAATAAGACTAAAATTACTCTAAAAAACTATTGGTGTGAAAAAAAGGCGGGTACTAAAAATTGTGCGGTTCATAATGAGAAGGTTTACAAGTATGTTATATATATATATATATATATATATATATACAGGGTGATTCAACGATGATGGGACAAACGTTGAGGGGAGGTAGGACACATCATTAGGAATCAGAATTGCATAGGAACCCATGCCCCAAACGTCATTTTAACCCTTTACGGACCATGTGTTTTCTGTGTTTTTTACTAGTAAGCTCCGCCTACTGCAGTTCCTCTTCAGTGGTGTATTATTTATCAGAGAGATTCTATTTATAATTGTTTATCATACAAAAGGCCATTCATAATGGAAATTTTGTTTCCGAATAATGCACATTGCTTGAATAAATATTAATATTGTGAATATTTTTTAGATATACTGTAACGCACAGAATTTAAAAGTTACAACGTAGGTGGAGTTTCAAATACGAATATTTCTACGGTCATTAAGGGGTTGAAAAGTTTACTAAAACATACATCTTTTGTATAGGCATAACACAAAAAAAAATAAATATGAAAAAAAAACGTGCAAAAAAAAAAAAAAAAAAAAAAAAAAAAAAAACGAAAGTAAAAACGCATAAAAACAAATACAGCTGTTCAAGCATTTTGTGATTCGGCATGCGCCTGTTTGGAAATCATTCCTGACACAGTCATAGCGCTGCTCTACTGTTCCCATTAGCAGCACTGTATATTAAATGCATGTCTGCTTTTTCATTATTAGTAAAATCTCCCATCTCCGCCGAAAAACATAGTTTAAAATTACACTTTACAGCAGATGCAGATAACGAATGACCAGGTCCACTAAAGCTCTTTAACTTCAGCATTACCAGTCAATCACCCCAATTTTGTTTAGTTGCATTACTTGTGGAAATTGCAATTTTAAGCATTTATTGTCAATATTACTGGAAAGAAACACTTTGCGATGTATTTGCAACTCCGCCTACTGCGTAAGTTTTAAATTTCGTGTGTTACTGTACATCTAAAAAATCATTCAGAATATAAACATTTATTCGACCAGTATGAAGTATTTGGAAACAACATTTTATCATGCATTTTGTAACATTAACAGTAAAAGACAGAACTTTTCTGTTAAATAGGGCACCATTCATAAGCAATTGCAATAGCCGGAGCTTTCTGTTAAAACCCCCAAAAAACATATGGTCCGTAAAGGGTTAAAATGGCGTTTGGGGACATGGGTTCCAATGCAATTCTGAGTCCTAATGCTGTGTCCTACCTCCCCTAAAAGTTTGTTCCATCAGCGTTGAATCACACTGTATATATATATTATTACAGTGTAAAACATTATTATAATATTTTAAGGTACTTTATAAAAACTTGGATTTAAACTTGCTTTTAAAAAAAGTGTTTGTGTATGGAGAAGAGGTGTTTTATAACACGTTTTATACTTCAATTGCAACATGAACATAACGTTTTAATATTTAAGAATATATACATATAATAAAAGAAAACGTAAACTTTCCCATTTTTGTACTAACAATTAAATCATCAAACAACAAGAAGCATAATACACGAACTATAAAATTTTTAAAAACATTTTAATTCGAGTTTTAACTACCTTGGTGTTGCATTTACAGAGTTGCTTTTAGTATAATAAAAATTATTCGCGTAGGTAACATTTCTGTTTTGTAGTTTCAATAAAATGTTAAAAGCTACGACTTGAGCAATTCTCATGCGTTTGAAATAAGTTTTATTCTTAAATAAATAAAGCTTAAGTGGTAAGTATAAATTTTAATTATCCAGTAAAAGTTTTGTGGCAAAATATTTACTTTTCCAATATCGTTCTTCTTAAATGCTTTTATAGTCTTGTGTAAAGCAACATAAAAGCGTTAAAATTTAAAGAACAAATTCCAGATTTTTTTTTTTTTTTTAGTAGATACATAAACGTATAATGCTAATAGGATTTATATTTCTTAATTAAATTTAAGATCCAATACTTAACATCAGCGATTTTCGAATCGAATAATTTCTTTATAGCATGCTATGCACAAAATTCTCTTAAAAATGCAAATAAAGCGTTAACGACATTAGAATTATTTGATTATGAAAACGATTTAATTAAAGATTTCAAACAAAAATAAAAATTTTAAAAGAACGATTTCACTAGACAACATTTAATAAATATATTGGTTTGAATATTAAGGAAATTTAAATTATCTTACATAACAAAATGTAAAATTTACGTAGATTTCAGTAGCAATTAATGATTCCTCGAGAAAAAAAAAAAAAAAAAAAAAAGTAGAACATCCAGCAATTGTATACAATAATATCTATATTTTTCAATATGATTTATTAATCCGAAATTATAAAATTATAAATGCTCAACGATTATTTGTATGATAAAGTATAATTATTAATTCTATGTACATTTAATAATTATTCAGTATTTCTAACTATCTCAAACTGGAATTTTATGAATTGTAAAATATATACACCATCTACCAATATGTATTTAGACGCTTTCAAATTTAGACTTAATGTTATATCTCTCGAAAAATTCTTGAAAATTATCTCGAAACTTTGGGAGTATAAAAAACATGTACCTCGTATATTTCAGCAAAAGTTTTATCCTGAAGAAGAAAAGAGCACTAGTAAAATTTAAACCAAAAAAAAAAAAAAAAAGATATAGGGTTTTATCAATATTTATTTACAATCAGCGAACACTGTATTACCATTGGGCATTGACGAAATAAAAATAAAAATGTTAGTAAAATCCTTTATAGTTTAGCTTTTATTTTGAGAGGAACTGAGATTCTATTCATTCTATCTCTCATAACTTTTTGACTTTACAAGATAGTTGTTTGGAGCTTTTATATAAGTAGCTCAATACGTTTTTCTATTAAATTATGCAAATGAAATGTTTTAAAAGCTTGCGCATGCGTAGTGAAAAGTTATTTAGTAAAAATGCCGCTATTTTATAAGATATTTAACATTTTTGCCTTTTGTTTGTAGTGTCCTGTGACTAATGTAGTACGTCAACGTTCCTAAAGTTGGCTTTGCACTGGGTGTGTCCTACGTGTTACAACTAAAAAAGTTTGAAACCTTTTATAAAAGCAGTTATATATCCATGGATACATGCAGTAGCCTCATAAGAATGTATACAGATAATTAGAATTGATATTTCACATGTTGCAGTCAAAATGCGTGTCAAGTATTCATTTTTACAGGGTCATCCAAAACGTTTTCACTTTTGTTTAATTTTTTACTCGTCCTCTTTTGCTCTTCAGGGCAAAATTTCTCTGAAATATATGATATGTAACACGTTCTTTTTACTTCCAAAGTTTTAAGATAATTCCTGTAGAATTTTTCTAGAATTTAGACAAAACGTGTAAATTCGAAAGTGCCCAAATACTTATAGTACTTACCACTATATTTATTTATTAATTTTCTAAAGTATGTTTGCACGATCGATAACGGAGAAAACTATTATATAAATATAGAGGTGTAAGAAACAGAAAAAAAAAAACTGTAGCAGGTCTGGATATGTTTAATGAAAAAGTAAATATATAAAGGTCATTAAGTACCCTTTTTTTTTTCTTTCATTATCCGTTTCACTGTACGCACATAGCAAAGGGTCGGTTTAAATATGTTGATCGAAGCCATCCTTTAAATTGTTATTTTCTATATTTTGTAATTCAATGCATAATGTACTTGTGCGATGTGCCTAAATGTTATATAAACCGAACAAACTGAACAGTTTTTGTAATGTGATTATTATAATGACACGTTAACGCTTACAAACAACTTAAAAATGCATAAATATGAGCAAATGTGATTTATAAATCAGGCTGATAAATTAATAAAAGGGAGTTAATTTTAATTAAATAAAGTCATTTTTTAACTAAAAATTTTTTAAAAATCTGTTGATGTTTATTTTTAAAAGTTTTTCTTAAAATTTGTTCGAAATTTAGAAATATTACCTGAGATGTCGCTTTTGTTCTCATATTGAAAATTATCGAAAATTAAAATAAAGAAAGAAATGCTTTACAGATTTCTGAAATTTTTGATTTTTTAGCATTAATATTTTTAATATTATACAAAGTGCTAGTTAGGTGAATCCATATGGGGCGTTGCGGATACGAAGGGCGAACTCGACAAAAGGAGGTTTTGAGAAAAACGCATTTGAAAATAATTTTGCCATTGCCGATGCGAAGGGTGAACTCAGCAAAAAAGGTTAAACTTGTTTTCATTGAAAGATGCCTAATTTTTCGTTTATTAATGGTAAATCCATGAATGGATGGTGAAAAAAAAATGACCTGACGTCGAGTTCGTCTTTCGTATCCGCAACGCCTCATATATTATATACTGAAAATTTTACTTCGCAAAAAATAACCTTTTACTTTCTCTCTTTTTTAAATTTTCTATATTCAAACATTTTTTTAATAACTAACTGAATATTTCGTGGTTTAAGAAAATGAAACCAATTTAAAAAAATAAGAACAAACCAGCAAAATATGAAAAAATATTTTTACAGCATATTCCTGAAAAAAAGAAGAAAAAAAAAATCTCCTCAGAGTTTCCGGTAGATCGAACTGTCATAGATCTTAAAAGACAAACTTTTCCTGCCTAACGTTTTTCCCCCTAATGCAGAGTCGTAAAATAGTTCAGGTAGCCTTCGGCTTAACTTTTTGTTAGGTTACTCAGCTGATGTATTGGAATATAAATCATCGCTCCAAATAACTTTTTCCCCATTTCTTATGTAGGAAATATTATCTTTACTATGCTTCTAAAAACAAGATATAAGATTTATTAAAAGAGATAACTAATGTTTTTAAAGGAAAAGTTTTAAAAAATGTCTGAACCTAAATTTTAAACTTAGTTTATACGTATATTTAAAAAAAAAAAAAGAAAAAAAAAAAAAAAATGAATGTTAAACAAATAAAATCATTTAACTTTTGAAAAAGAGTTGTTGAGGATTTCATTTATTGATATTTTTCATTTCTAATGATACATATTTACTGTTAATTCCTTTAACAAAATATCTGCCTAAGATTGTTAAATTAACAGTAAGTGGAACGTGGAAAAAATCTAATTTATTTCATTTAGGGTCTGTATCTAAATGTAGATCGTACATTTTCGGATGTCAGTTCCATGTTTATACACAAAATTATGTCCATATATTTAAACTGAAATAGTTTACAACATAGCCTATAGAGCCAAGAGGATGTATAAACATATTAAGAAGCATTTTACAGACATCATTACTAATCTTATAATACACTGCATAAATTGCACTTGTTGATTTCATACAAGGTACGCTAATTATATCGTGGGTTAAACAAATATCAGAAATGCTTCAACGATAACATTATATTAGATTAACGGGGATTTTGATTCATAAAATAAAAAATTTCTGATTTACAAATAAAGTACGTGACATACAATTACGCTTAAATCGTAATTGTATTATATAATAATGATAAGAAATATTATTAACTACATGTTTCAATTAAATCTATTTATCATTCTGAATTGTTATTTAATAATTATATTTCATAAGAATGAAACATCTCACATTTTTCTCCCTGTCAATTGACAAGGACCCCCCCCCCCACACACACACTCGTTTAATAATTGTCAGAAAAGAGAATATTCTTGTTTATTTCGATAACAGCTTCTTTCATTCTTAATGAAGATATAAAATTACTTGGGATATGCCTAAAGTCATTTACTTCCTACGCACAAAAATACGGAAGATAACTTCTCAAGTGGCTACAAATCAATTTAAGTGGACTCTATCACTATTTATTTTCTATCCCTACTCAGAAAAATGATTCACTTCTGCCTGAAATTATTTCCGTATTGAAAAGAATGAAGTTATTTCTGAATTGCACGAGTATGCAACTTGCATTTTTAAAATAAACAAAATTGTACTTGGTTTCAATTTCAGTATTTTATAATTTATGATAAAAAAAGTGATTCTTATTATTTTCTTATTTAAATATAAAAAAAATCTGGAGTGACTCCACTCGACTTTCCGAACATTGAGTAATTAACAGTTTTGTAGATAAAGTAAAGAAAGAGGAGTTAAACAAACAAAAGAGAGAAAACCATAATAGAGTGTTTGAGTATTTTTCTCCATCTATTACATGATGTTTTATTTAACGCTACTGAACTTTGAGCCCATAGATCATAATGATAAAGAATTTTTCGTTGTGTCCCTGTAAAAACCTATAAATGCTAGATTCACCAAAATGCTTATAGTTAGTGCAACAGTGATTTATAATACTCATATAAATTTTCAGCTCAATTCAATAAGGCGTTTAGATGCTATTGTACTTTTAAAAATTTAGTCCCATAGGCCATAATGATAAAGAATTTTTCTTTGTGTCCCTGTAAAAAAACTGTAAGTGCAAGATTCACCAAAATCTATACAGTTAGTTCAACTGTGATCTATAACATGTGTACAAATTTTTTGCTCAGATTAATAAGGCGTTTAGACGCTATCACACTTTTAAAAATTTGGCCCCATAGGCCATAATGATAAAGCATTTTTCTTTGTGTCCCTGTAAAAAAACTATAAGTGCTAGATTCTCCAAAATCTATACAGATTGAGTATTTGTGACTTATAATATGTGTATAAATTTTTTGCTCAATTGAATTAGGCGTTTAGATGCTATCGCTTTTTTAAGATTTTGCTCCCATAGGCCATAATGATAAAGAATTTTTCTTTGTGTCCCTGTAAAAAAACTATAAGTGCTAGATTCACCAAAATCTATAAGGTTCGTACTATGGTGACTTACAATATGCGTACCAACTTTCAGGTTAATCGAACAAAGCGTTTAGACGCTAGCGTGTTCACTCACAGACATACACACATACACACACACATACATACATCATCGTAAAAATAGTGAAAACGGACTCAGGGGACCTCAAAACGTATAGAAACATCAAAATCTCGAATTCGGATTTTTGACATGATTACAATACTTTCCTCACTATAGTGTTCGGAAAGTAAAAACGTATATTCATGTTAGGTTTTATTTCTTAGAGACCATTGAAAACATCACGAGCATTAGTATAATCTAATTGAAAGAGAAAAAAAAATGTATGGAGAGAAAAAAACCTGAAATATTTCAAAGTGATTAAAAATATATACAAAATATCGAACTGACAGAAAACAACAAGCTGGTAAACTCTGTAAACATTAATGCAGTTGTAGATTTTTAAACCTATTTCTTAATCTGCACAAATAACACTCTTCTTATTTCAGTTATTGTTTTTTTAATAAATTATTTTAAAAAACTACAAAAATCGATGGAATTAAACAAATTTAAATGTAATCTTATATGACTGAACAAATTATGCAAAATTTTACTTATATAGTTATATACTTACTTATACAATAAACGTGCAAATTTTCCATTGCAAAATTCTTCAAACGTGTCAAAAAAAAAAAAAAAAAAAGTATTACTGTATGACACATTTATGTTTATATAAGTTAATGTAGAAAGTTTTAGAAGTGGGTTTATTTTAAATCAATTACTAAGTTCAAAATTTGTAACAATTTTAATATTTCTTTCCATAAACGTCCTATGAAGATTTTTCGAAAGCCTTCAGAGATATAGAATTAATGGACCATTTCGTTTCTTTAGTACTACTGTACAAACACAAATGTAGTTGTAATATATCATCATAAACTCAGCTTGCATTTAACGCCTCATATATTTTAAAATATTACAGCATGTATGAAAAGTAAGTCTGTTTGAATTGACGACAAAGTTTTTTTTCTTATTATATTCATGTTAAATTTTACAAAAAAAAAAAAAAAGAGAGGTATGATTATTTAAGCTTGTTTGAAAAATTATAAAATTAGTACTCTTAATTAATAACAATAAAATTGTAGCACAAATGTTAATATAGAAAAAAATTAACGTTATTTCTCCATCTGTAAGATAATTTCATTTAAAATTATTTACATATTCATGTTCCCAAAACTTCATTTTGTTGAATTTAAATAAATATCTTATTGAATGAATTATTTTAAAACATCATACAAGTTTAAAAAATACAAAAATGTATGAAATTTTTAATTAATGAATTCTGAAAAATAATTAAAAGATATTAATTCATTTTATATATGTTGTTTTAGATAAATTTTAATGCAAGTATGCGAATTCTAAAATAAGTTATGTTATGTGGATCGTAAAATATGTGCATTAATAATTGGGCTACATTTTTTAATATAATTAACTCGAAGTATTAAATTTGTAATTTTACATAAGCTGAAACAAGTATTCAAAATTTTGTGTTTATCAAAATTCAAAAATTCGTGATTAATCGAAACATACTTTTACATGATTTATGACATTTTATAAAGGTATGAGACCCTTTCAAGTATTGCGATCGACAAGCTTATGGTATTACTTGATTATTTTAAATACCGGCAAGTTGATTGAATCAAGTCTCTAAATTGAAAAAAATGTCCATTAATATGTGATTAGAAATATTGCAATGACTTTTGTAAATCTTTTAAATACTACTACAATTTTTATTTTGTGATTTTTACTTCCATATACAAAGTATAAGGAAGTATAGTAATCCCGATTTGCGAAATGGATTTTGTATGTCACATTGCTCGAAAACGAATGATCACTGAATGTTCCCAATTTATACGTGTGATTGTCATAATGTCTAGTTGTACACCTGCAAGTGTCGTCTTAACACGAACTCTCGTTTTAGAGATATAAGCGACTTTACACGATTTTTCGTGACGTCTGTATGTATGTGTGTCTGTGTGTATGTGTGTGTGTATGTCGCATAACTCAAAAACGGTTGGACGTAGAAAGTTGCGAATAGGTACATAGGTTTATTATAACATCTAGTTGTGCACCTCCTTTTTGGACTTTGTGTACGATTTTCCATTTTGGAGATATTTAGGAAAATTAGGTTCCAAATGACCAAAAATACAAAGGTTTTGGCCATAATGTATCAAAAAACGTTTTGGACAAATCTTGCAATCGATTTTTAACTGACTTCCCGACTAGCTAGACATTTGAAACTTTCAGAAAAGCTCAGAACACGTTGACAATGCATTTTTTAAATATTTTTAACCAACTGTTGAAGATACCTGCTGCCTTCAGCAGCGTTTATATGATTCAACAGAAAAAATATTTAACTAACTTCTCGACTAGCTAGACATTTGAAACTTTCAGAATAGTTCAGAACACGGTGAAAATGCATTTTTTAAATACTTTTAGCCAACTGTTTCGGATCCCTGCTGTCTTCGGCAGCGTTACCTGGACAAATCTTGCAATCGATTTTTAACTAACTTCCCGACTAGCTAGACATTTGAAACTTCCAGAAAAGCTCAGAACATGGTGACAATGCATTTTTTAAACATTTTTAACAAATTGTTTCTGGTCATTGCTGCCTTCGGAAGCGTTTATACGGTTCAACAGAAAATTTATTTAACTAACTTCCCGACTAGCTAGACATTTGAAACTTTCAGAATAGTTCAGAACACGGTGAAAATGCATTTTTTAAATTCTTTTAGCCAGCTGCTTCGGATTCTTGCTGCTTTCGGCAGCGTTACCTGTACAAATCTTGCAATCGCTTTTTAACTAACCTCCCGACTAGCTAGACATTTGAAACTTTCAGAATAGTCCAGAACACTGAGAAAATGCATCTTTAAAATAATTTTAACCAACTGTTTCGGGTTCCTGCTGCCTTCGGCTGCGTTAGCAGTACAAAGCTTGCAATCGATTTTTCACGAAATTCCCGACTAGCTAGATATTTGAAACTTTCAGGATAGCTCAGAACACGGTGAAAATGCATTTTTTAAATTCTTTTAGCCAGCTGCTTCGGATTCTTGCTGCTTTCGGCAGCGTTACCTGTACAAATCTTGCAATCGCTTTTTAACTAACCTCCCGACTAGCTAGACATTTGAAACTTTCAGAAAAGCCCAGAACACGGTGATAATGCATTTTTTAAATATTTTTAGCCATCTGTCTTGGGTCCAACATTATGTTTCGGTTTAACATTATGTATATATTTCTAAAGGTGTATAAGGATGTCATGTGGTGCCCACATCAGATTTTTTTCTTATAAAATTCTGCACGTGTAAATGAAATTTTGAAATGGAATTAGTACATAAAATTACTTTTTTCTTTATACAAGTAGAAAGTTCTGGATTTGTGAAATTTTTGAATTCTGGTTTTTGATGGATATATACAGTTTGAGATGTTCTGAATACAATTTTATGATTTTTAAGAAAACCTCTCTATGCCTGATTGTAAATTCTGTCTGTGTGTCTCTGTCAGTTACCAAATTTTTAAATTTGGTAACTGACTACCGAATTAAAAAATTAAAGTTAAAATTTTCAAGCATTGTATCCCATGAAATAATGAACACAATTTTTCAAAACTTTATATATGACTGAACTTCAAGACATATAGATACTGATTAGATTTTAGAAAACATCGCTCATTAGGTGGCGTTGTTATCTTGAAATTTCCTCTATTAATGGGTACAATGAGAGAAAATTTTGTAACTGACATCCAGAATCTAAATTGTGGCTCTAGAAAAAATAGTTTCATGTTATCCTTATAAATTCTAGTCCCCTTTGAAAGCGAGTTCTAGAAACCCCTATTTGAATTCTAGAGCGTATTGCCTATATTCTCGAGGGCAAAGTTATTTAAAAATATCTGCAAATAAATGCGAACAGAAGAGGCGGGTTTCAGCGACTATAAACTTGGTTTATTACCCAATTCTAGAAAATCGAGCTAAACTTTCTCGCAACACAAAAGATTCAGAATATTCAGAATATTGTTTCACCATCTAGAAAAGTTTAGACTAGAAATTCTCAAATATTTCGTCTATTCAGTTTATTGGCGTGCCTTATGCGCATAGCTCGGAAATCTATATTTCTGGTTATGGGATTTAGAAAATGACCACTTATTCATTCTAGATGAAGGCAGTATATTTTATTTCTCAGCGAAGAATATACTTCAACGTCTATATATTATAGATGTATCGAACTTGATATATTAGGCGGCTATTTTGAAAGAAAGAGAGGGTTTAATTTGGACGCTTATCAACTGTCAGTTGTCATTCATTTTACTCATTTTTTATATTTTTCAGATGAATTTAAATCAGCACGTAATAAATAAAATTCCATCTAACTGCATATACATAATATTTGTTATGAGAGGCTACGCTAAATAAATTTTTGTGCCTGTTAATCGGTAAGTTGTGTTGTTATATATAATGGTATAAAAGAAAGTTTTACGATGGCTACAGCATACTGGTTATCTAATGTTTATAATCATATCGTTTGTATTCTAGATTACTTATCAAATTACCTTATTCATCATATTAAAAATATTGCAAATGTGTGTATTATGCAATGACCTGATTCTTGTTTTTTAACTAATTAGTCCAATAAGTAATTTGAATTATTATTTATGTTTTTTCCTTGCTGCAAGCATTGTACTGGTTTACAAATACACTGAAAAAAAAATATGTCTTCATCCAGAACAAATAAGTGGTCATTTTCTAAATCCCTAAACTAGAAATATAGATTTCCGAGCTATGTGAATAAGGCACGCGAATAAGCTGAATAAACGAAATGATCGAGAATTTCTTGTCTATACATTTCTAGATGATGAAACAATATTCTGAATCCTTTGTATTGCAAGAAAATTCTAGCTTGATTTTCTAAAACTGGATAATAAATCTAGATTATATAGTTGCTAAAACATGCCTCTTGTATTCACATTTATTTGCTGAGATTTTGACCTCTATAATATAGGCAAACGCGGTAAAATTCTAATAGGAGTTTTTAGAACTCGCTTTGAAAGGGGGCTGGAATTTATAAAGATGACATGGAACTACTTTTACCAGAGCTACAATTTAGATTTTAGATGCCAGCTACAGAATTTTTTCTCAGTGTATGAATGACTGTGAGGTTTCTTACAAAATTGTAGAAATCCACATTGAAGAATATTCTTTGTAAAAAAATTTTATCCATGTAAAACTTTATCATAAATGATAAAAAATGCAGTGATTAATACATAGAAGTATCGTAACGTTTTAATTATTAATAAAAAGTAGTTGTATAGGAAATTGATTTTTATTTGTTTTTATTGATATTTATTTCTTTATATATATAGTCACCATATATATTTTTGTATATTCCTCACAGCGTTTCTTGAAATTTTTGAAAACCGCACATATAAATCACCGCATTGTGGAACTCGGCAGAATACGACGAAAGTTTGTTTTCATCAATCTACGGCTACTTAAACCAAATACAATAACATTAACAGCTCTAATTTTCAACATCGTGTACATAAAGTTCACAATTAATTTCCAAAGTATATGATATCCAGCTGTCTCGGTTATTCGTTTATAATAATTAAAATTTTACAATATCTGCTCATGTGAAATAATGAGAAATGTTTAGCAAGTTATTTCAATCTATAACTTCCTGAAACCAAGCAAATGAACATCGATAATTCGGAGTTGAGACATGTACATTTGGATAAGTTAATGTGTATAATAAATTCAATTATATACATATGGATCAGTTAATACGCATAATTAATTTATACAGATGTCTTGTTTAATTTGAGTAATAATTAAATGCAGTGAAATAAAATGAAGCAGCAAATATACTCAAAAATGAGTAAAAATGTGTCAAATTTGAGTATGTCACCACAATAGCTCTGAATCCCAAATATACTTGCTTCCGTGGAGGATCAAAATTGTGATGGCATGTCTCCGGACCACCTCTAGGGGTGTGTCCCAGACCGTCGTCAATTGCTCATCTGCGCAGCACTAGTGCGACATAAAACCCAACCAACCAACCAACCCAAATATACTAAAATTTAAAATCTCGTGTACTTATTATTGAGTGTATTAACATGCTCAAAAATTGGCATCGGCCATCGTGAATACAAGTATTTCAAACATAGATTCTCCTTGATGTATTCTTCCGCAAACCAGTATCAAACAGCCATGAAATATAGTTCTCGAGATCTGAGGGAATAAGTTTTGTGTTTGAACCCTTTCTGTTTAAATTTGTAGAAATTCTATTAAAGAACTTCTTTTAGTTCAGCGTAATTATAATTACACGGTGGTTCGAAAAACATGATAGAAAGTATTTTAAGTTCCTGATTTCGAATGTACTGATATAATTCCTCCATATTGCAATTGTTCATATATTGAAATTTAAGGTGCATGCTTGCTTACCGGAAATAATGAATAACCAATATGGAATCACTGACCTTGGAAGAACGATTATTTATCGTAAGAATATTTTTTGAGGTGCCATTGAGGAACGGAAAGTGCTCATCTCAGTGTCTTCTCACGACTGTATCCACTAAGGGTCAAGGTGTGGTGTGCCATATCGTCGAAGCGGGTGAGTGGTCCGATATTCATTGATGGTATGGTCACGGGAGTGAAGTATCGAGAATTTCTAGAGCGTCACTTTGGCCCTGAAGCGGGCTGTCTCAACATGACACGCTAGTACTGGTTCATGCATAATGGGGCTCGTCCCCATAGAACTGCTGATGTCTTCCTGTGGCTTAAAACGACGTTTAGTGAGCGTTTGATTGCATTGGATGCAGAAAAATGCACGGGGCACGGGATAGAGGGATCCCCATACAGTCCGGACCTAAATCCGTGGGACCTCTTCTTATGGGTTTACACGAAGGACAGAATCTATAGGAATCTCCTGATTCACTTAAGGGCCTCAAATCTACCATCAGAATTGAGATTGATGCACTTGATTCCGACACACACCCGCGTTTTATTACAAAGTTTCGGAACTGGCTTTATAACACTATAGTCGGGGACGGTAGACATTTCGAGCACCTTGTATATTAAATGTCATTCATATCTTTATTCAATAGCATAGGTTTCATGTTCTTGCATATTTTATTTTTTCCACAACGATCGCTTACTTTCTATCATGTTTTTCGGACCACCCAGTAATTATGAAGTGCACATATGAAGAGCTTGTTTCCAAAAGGCGTTAAGTCAAAAATTTCAAAAATTGACTTTTCGACGCAAAAGGTCGCAGCACACGTCTAAGAATATATTTTCAATAAGTAGAAGTTCCAAACGAAGTTTAGTCATAATAAAAACAGAAAGTGAAATCCGTGTTTTTTTCCAAAAAGAATTAAGTCACAAGTAAGTTTTGTGCCAAAAAGGATTAAGTCAAGTTTAACCAATTGTAAAAGTGCCTTGAGATCACGTGGTTTGTCTGGCCTTGAATGAAAAGTCAAAAGTAAGGAAAAAAATGTTGTTGTAGATTGTCACATTGAGACAGATTTTTTTCCAATAGAAAAATATAAAGATGAATGTATTTATAACCTTTATTAGAATGTGTTTGTAAATATTTTAATCTTGGTTTTGGAACCCCGAAAAAAGACATTTGTTCCTTCTGTATTAGAAAAAAAAACACAAATGAATTCAGAAAAATGTAAAGAAAAAAGAAAAGACCCTGTTAGCCGAACTTTTGATTCATAAACATCGGAGCAAAAAAAAAAAAAAATTATATTCCCTTTTAGGGGAAAAGCTTATAGGAGAAGATGAAATTACAATATGTTTTGACCTGATGCAAAATCAGGAATTACCACACAAATAAAAATTATACCATGTTAGGAATATTTTCAGCAGTGGTTGTTCAAAAGGACTTCACTTTCACATACTATTTACCAGTGCGTGGTCACTCCTACTTACTAGCAGATAGGAGATTCGGACGAGTGGAGACTAGTTTAAAAAAAGTGGATACTATTTTACTTTCTAATGAATATTTTGAACATTTCTCTAAAGCTGAAAATCTTTTCAAGTATAAGAAGCAGTGGTATATTTTAGACTGGAAAAATTTTGCACATAGTTGTCTAAAAAGCAAACAAGGTTTCTTGATTTCAGAGGCAAACGTACTGGAAATTGCGAAGAGAGATGTAGGAATCAAGATAACGTACTGTGGTTCGTTTTGCCGCCAAAACATCCTGAAACGAGGGACAAAAAGTCTCCCGTGCGCCCCTTCTGAAATAAAAACAAAAAACAATATGAAACAAGCAAAGAAAAACAGATGCTTTTAAATTACTTAACGCTTTAGGAATTAACAAATTGCACGATTTTTCTTTATTTTTATTAATAATCTCTCAATAATATTGCTAACACTAACACAAGCGAAAATAATTGTAAAGGTGGCGAAATGGAATTTATAAATGAAGATTTGTAGTAACTACCTACCTTCCAAAATTGTATAGCTAAAATGTATGCTGTATTTACATGAAAGAAGAATACTTGGATTACTTTCAAATGGAAGTAAATCATTTCATTTCGCTATTTGTTTGTGCCAAAAGGGCTTAAGTCATAGTTTTGTTCCAAAAGGAGTTAAGTCATTTCTTTCTTTTTTTATTTCTAAATAACTATACTATCAGGATTTTTTTAAACATGCAATTTAGTGTTATTATCATTCATATATTACTGGGAAAAATTATCTTTTCCTTAATTTCAATAATAAATCTTACAGAACAAAACCGTGTTTTCTCAAGAACTGAAAAAAATGACTTAACGCCATTTGGAAACAAGCTCTTCATATATTAATTTGAAAACATGCAATATTTCATAAATGAGACAAACGCCTTTTCCTTTTTGCAATAAAATTACTCATTTTGAAATTAGTATGTCCATTTACTCATTTTTGAGAACCTCAAGTTTTATAGTATGCTTATGATATCCTATATAATATTATAATATTTAATTTTCTATCCAAAAGGAAAAGTATAGAAGGTTTTGATTAAGATCGGTTCGTTACTTTCGCAAATAAGTTATTGTTTTCGCCTTCAAGAGTATATTCCTCCGGGCATTTAACTCTTGGGAAGATTTACAAAACAGAAAGCTTGAGGTGTTCAAAGTTATAAATAAAGCAAGTATCAGAAAATTTATTGAAGAAACTTGAAGTCTGCCTATACTTTTATTCACTTTTTAGTAATATCGAAAATCTTAAAAAGAACTTTAGCTTGATTACTCGATAAATTGTTCACAAAGGTTAAGGTATGTAACATATATTTTTATAAAGTAGGCTTTTGATTTATTATACAGCATTAGAAAAATATTATTAAAAATCCCAATCATTAGAATTGTTAAATAAAAAATAATAAAATTGCAGCATCTGTTAAAGCTGTTTTATTTACTCACAATTAAATTTACCAAATTCAAATTAACTTTCAGTATTAATCATTTCAATTATCAAATTATATTTGAATTCATGCACTGTAAAAAATAGGTTCTTAAAAATAAGTATATATTGTCTCAGAATAGCCCCGAAACAATATATACTTAAATTTGAAAACCCATGTACCCATTTTGAATATATTGGCATGTCAAACATGGGAATATTGGGATTATTACTGGTCAACCCCAGTTTTGAGCATGTCAATATACTCAGAAATGAATAAATGGGTTTTCAAATTTAAGTATATATTGTTTCGGGGCTATTTTGAGACAATATATACTTATTTTTAAGAACCTATTTCTTACAGTATGTTTTCAAGTAAAAATTCAAAATGTGTATGCATTTTTTACTTATCTTTAAAAAATTGAAATAAATTAACTGATTTAAATAATGGTATAGTTTAATAAACTAAATAATAATTAATTCTCAAACAATAATTGTTGATAATATTAGTATTTGAACTTCGCCCACTTAGAGGTCGATATTTCCAAATTCAATGTTTCTCATCTATTTAACTCTCATGCCAATTAAAAATCATTTAACATTTACTTGCTATTTTAAATATATTGACGTTAGAGTTTACATTATAAATTTACGTCATAATGTTAAGTCAAAAAAGCTTAAAATAAGAATCACAATTTTTTTTATTTAAAAGTAATGCAACATAATACGTTAAATATGTTTTGACAGCTGCTATCAGTTAAAAGGAGTTATATATACAGAAAATCAAAGAAAGTAGTTTTAAAAAGTATCGAGAAAACTTGAGAAAGAAGTGTCAAGTGTAAAATACCTTACAACAAACAAAAATATTACTTAATAATAATGAAAAAAAAAAAAAAAAAAAAAGTGCTATTGCATGTAGTTTAACCCACTGCTTGGCGTTGGATGTTCTTTTTCTTTTCAGCTCTTTTATCTTCTTCTTCTTTTTTCTTTTACAATAACACTGTAGATTTTGCTAACAACTTCCTTATATTTTTATTTCCATAATTCAGCCTGCAATTCCTAGGTCCAAAAAGGAATATTGCGTCAAACTGTCTAATTTTTTAAAAACGTACAAAATGGTAGGCTAAACTACTTCTTTGCAAAATATCTATATTAAAACAATGCGGATTAAATAAACCAATAAAAAAAATCTTAAAATTCAAAATATTCTTAAATTACATTAATTAAAATTGAACTATCAAACAATATGCTAAAAAAAAAAAAAAAAAAAAAAAAAAAAAGAATTACTATATAAGAGTATTAAAAAGATGACGAAATTCTGCACTAAGTTGATATGTAACGTAACGAATGAAAAAGTTTTACTTTTCAAAAGATTATTTGGTTATTCCCAAGTAATATAAACTATAATACAGTGCGACGCAAAAGTTTAGACAATAACGTTATTCATCTTTAAAATTTAGAATTATGACTTCAGAATTACAAAAACCTGTATATATATTTAAAATATGTTTTAAAATGCTATAATCAAAATACAGTCGTTTGATTTGCTATAACTTTAATTTTTTCATAAAAATAAAAATTTGCTTGTCGCAAAAGTTTTGACACTATTATGAGTTTCTGTGAATATTTGCTGGCATATGCAAATTTAAAATCGATGATCTCACAGATTTTGAGTACTTAAGTTCTGCAAACAATAACGCTTCGTATTCGACATGCCGCGAGGTAAAAAAATTCAAGGGAATGAGGTTTCGATGATTTGGCAGTTGAAAGCTGAAGGGAAGCGCGTTTCAGAAATTTTAGCTGTTATTAATAGATCTAAGAAATCTATTCATCGAGTTTTATCGCGTGGTTGTGAATATAAAGCAAAATGTAGATCTGGGAGTCCACGTGTAAGAAATATACAAGAGGATCGCCTGATACAAAGACTAGCGAGTACCCAAAAAATGAGTGTACGTGGAGTTCAAATGTCATCGGGACTCTCTGTATCAAAGGATACGATTCGTAGATGAATTGTGGAAAAAGGAACAACAGTTTAAAGCAAAATGTAAAAGAAAGCAGCTCTAAAGCCGCATCATAAGTTACAAAGAATGTTGTGGGCTCGAAAGCATATGTCATATGGACAGAAATGACAATCAGTCATATTTAGCGATGAAAAAAGGTAGAATCTAGATGGTCCAGATGTCTGATCACCGTATTGGCATGATTGCGGAAGGAACCTGTAGGTTTTTTCAGTCGCAGATAAGGAGAGGGCTCGGTGATGATTTGGGCAGCCATTTGCTATAATGGAAAAGTATCTCTGACCTTTACCAGTGGTCGTCAAATATCACAACATTATACAAAGACATTAGAAAAAAATTTAATGCCATTTGCTGAGCTTCTAGGTGGCCCTCAGTGGCAATTTTAACAAGACAATGTTTCGATTCACATTGCAAACAATACAGAACCTTGGTTTAATTCTCATAATATAAGAGTTCTCGACTGGCCAGCAAGTAACACAGATCTTAACCCTACAGAGAATCTTTGCGGCATCATGTCTCGCAAAGTTTATAGCAATGGTAGACAATACTTTTCTGTACAGGAACTCAAGAGATCTATTGAGGATGCATAGTATGACATCGGTCCCCAAACTATGCAAAATTTAGTTTCTTCGATGGAATCTCGTATTTATCAAGTAATACAGAAGCACGGATGCACAATTAGGTTTTTAAAATTGTTTATTTAGATTTTATTTAATTTTTGTCTAAAGTTTTGAGACAGTATTATATTTTTGTTACCATTTAATTACTTGCAATATGTACAGTACCATTTTTCATTGTTATAAATATTATTTATATGCACAGCACATTACATTCAAGCTATGTTAGGAAAATTGATTAAATATTTTTCGAAATCTGAATGAATTTCTTCATTGTCTAAACTTTTGCTTCGTACTGTACTATTTACTTATTACTATATGTTTATATTACTGTTTGTTTATAATATTTTTGCATTTTTAAATAATCCTTATTTATTTCGTTTGTTTCAAATCATGGATGAAATGTTATAGTCTTTTTTTCAATGCCTTATTGAAACTGTGACACTTTTTCTATTGAACTATATTTTGTATCATAATTTCAACCATTACAAGCCACACACACAAAAAAAAAAAAGAAAAAAAAATCTTTATCTCAGTTTATTGTTGTGGCCACGACGTTATAGTCGTAAGCAGAATAATTGTATTTCGCGCATAACAATACCATATTTTTAGTTTCTATTTAAAATTATCTTTGGTTTTCCTATACAACCATTTGTGTTATTTATTTTCAGTTGTAGTTTACTTATTAAATCTAATTGGTAAACTGTTTTTTACATGAATGGGAGAAAAACGAAAGTATAGTGTAAACAAAGTACAGTAAATCGAGGAAAAAAAAAAGAAAGAAAGAAAGAAAGAAAAAAATATCAAAACAAATGCAATTTTTATTCATGTAGATCAGGTGAAAAAGAAAACGAAGCTGTTGTAGGAGTGTAATACATATCTACTATATCACAGAATTTTTTGTGTATAATGCATTTTTTTAATTTCAAAAATTCCGATGATGTAGGTATTTTTTCTGAAATAATTACTAATAAATATAACAAGCACTTTTCTCGCATGTCTGAGAAAATATAAAGGAACTTCATGAACATACATACCACTTTCATGATTATTAATATGTTAGGGGGACCGGAAAATAATGTCGTTTTGAATTAAAATACTGACATCGGAAATTTATCCTGGATAAAATTTAAGATATTCTTAGGTAACTTATAAGATGGTTATTTGTAAAGTACCATGTAAACACTGTTAAACAAAAATTTCCAGTTTCATTTTATTAATTCAAAACGACATTATTTTCCGGTCCCCCTAATATATATATATATATATATCAATTATATTCATTTATACAATAAACTTTATTAAATGCGCAAAAATACAGCCCTTTTATGTATTTTTAATACACACACACACACACACACACACACACGCACACACACACACACACACATATATATATATATATATATATATATTGAAAAATATTTTTATATATAAATATTTTTGCGTAAGAAATAGAAAAACAACTAGAAAAATACCAGATTCTCTTAGGAAATTAGTAAAAAAAAAAAATCAATTTAAAAGGAACTCTTGTAAATGTAGGCGAAAAAAAAAAAAAAAAAATAACCCTTAAATAAGAAAATATTATTTCAAAAATTTTTACGATAATATCGCATGAAAACATCCTTGAATATCTACTGCATAAACAGTTTTCAAAATCTTTTTTCTCGAGTCCTTTTTTGAAAGAATTTATTTGTCTTATAACCTTAGGGATCGAAGTGTATTTCAACGATATTTGCTACCGAAAATCTTCTATTTTTTTAATCTTAAGATGAAATATTCTGTTATATATTTTGCAAGTAATGTTATTTTTCAAAAAAATGTCGAATTTGTAAGAACTCATAAGTTTTTTGTTATTATTAAAATATATAATAAAAATATTTTTTATTAATTTTTTTCTCTTTAAAAATGTATTTTAATATAACGTAATTAAAACAATGAAATGATTAATGCCGCTCTGCTAGTTTATTGAAGTAAAGGGCGTAATTCCTAATTTGTCGAAAACGATACGAAACACCTCATCGTCCAATTCTTTACTAAACCAGTGCTAGGATAAACTTTAATAATTTTATCTTTTTGTGTTCAGGTAACTCCACAGAATCCATGTAACCCTGATTTACGGTTCATATATTATTAACTCTTTAAATAATACTTGTGTGTATATAACTCTTTAAATAATAATAATTTAAATAATAATGAAAATCCTCCTTGCTTCTGAAATGTTTATAGAGTTATACAATTTATTGAGTATGTAAGTAGATACACTTGAAATTATTTTATTTTATTTTTATTATTTTATTTATTTATTGTGATTAGAAATAAATTTGTTTTACAGATTTTTCTTATTAAATTTACTATTTTTTCAAAATACACGTGAATACACAGGAATTCAAATCTCTAAAAAAATTGTTTTTTTCGAGAGTCCGATTTTTTTAAATATACATATACAATATCCAATACATGTTTTCAAAATTACAAGTAAAGTATAATAAACAACAAGCTGTTTTCTTGCTTTCTTCTTCCGCGCATAAATCTGAAACAAATAAATGAACATTATAAACAAGAAATATCGATATGTTTCTTACAAAATCATCAATTAAATTTTATATACCTTTAACATCGGAAATAATTTGTCAAATAATATTAAATTTTATCTTTAATTTTTCTAAAACTTTCATGTTTGACGAAAGGGAAAAAAATCCTTAAAAAAGAAAATGAAAACAATGTTCGTTCTGAAAAAGCATTAGGGGTAAGTGAATATACACATGCCGCCAAATGTTAAATGATAAAAAGTTATAAATGTGTAAAGTATAAAAATATAAGAAATGCCCATAAATGATTTTTGCCAATAAATAATTTGCTTACGTGTGCGTATTTTTTAAATTAATCTCGGAAAAAAAGGAATAAAACGAAAACAACATTAAAGGAAAAAGAGAGAAATTGGTCTTACATATTTATTTAATTATTTTGAAAGTATGCATGTCCTGATTTATTTGTAACGCATCTTAAGTGCATTTAAATGTTCAGTTTTCTTTTCTAAAATTGTGTAATATTTAATTTTTTCAGCAGCAAATTTTTATGATTCCCGGAGTTAATATGAAAATCGATTTTTTTCAAACCTAATAATTAATATGCGATTCAAATTCTATGTTCATATGTACATTTGACTTAAATTTATGTGCAACAAAAGTATGTGAAATTACAATGTGAATTGTTTGTTTTGTGAAAGTCAGATTTGAATTGCAGATAGAAATACCTTTGCCATCATACAAAGAACACATTTTAATTGTATTTTGAAGTATTCATTTCGATTAAATAGTGTTATTAATGTTAAGTATAATAACGTATTAAAATGCTATATTATTTTTTTAGTAAGTAAATTAAAACTAATTTTTATTTATTTTTCATAACAGTTTTAGACTACGATGGTAGTTGTTAAGCAATATTAAATACTATATACATTGCTGCGTTTTTATTTAATAGTTGAAGATTACTGCACTTCTGGGGTTAAGTATTATTTTATGTTTCCATCAATAAATTATTGATACATGAATTAAATAACTTGGCGAGAAATAATCTTTTTGGATCTCTTTGTAAACTCTCTGCACAGTAATCAACTCGTTGTAATTCACCCTTTTTTTGTCTACCCTCAACTTAAATATCTTAAAAAAAAAAACTACTTTTTTTAATTTATTATTTTTCCATAACCGTTTCTGTGTTGTGACTCCTTATATGTATTACGTTAGCATGTCATATTTTTAGAAGTTTTTTTTTTTCTTTTCTGTATCATAAATAACAATTTATTTTCATCTGTGGCATTATTTATCCTTTTTATTTCTGTTTCCCAATATATTCTGGCTATGATATCACAATATTAGTTTTTTCAAAAATGCTACATTTTTAAAATGTATTGATATTTTGTTTTTTGAACAAAAAATAATTAAATAAAAAAATGAATTTACACACAAAAAAATAATAAAATTTTCATTTAAACAAAATTTAATTTTAGATTTAAAAAAAAAAGGGGGGGGGGCAACCTTTTTTTTTTTAATCTTTGTTATATAATGTATAAAAAAGATATATATGTATACATACATATTAAATTACCTATTTTATCTTGATACCAAAGGGAAAGAAAAGATTTCATTTGGTGTATTTTTCTTAAGATAAACAGAGACCCATTCATAAAAATCGCATTAAGATAATAATATTTTGATTAACCCTATTAGTGGATTCTACACCCCCCTTTTAACCGGAAAACTGTCCCCCCCCCTTGAAACTTGTGAAAATTATATTAAGAAATTATTACTCATCAGTATTTTACTACAAAGATTAAGATTGATGGAACAATTCTTTAAATATACTAGAAAAGTCTGAAAAAGTAGATTTGCTTTACTTTCTTTTTCTCTACTTTTTTTTTCTCCTAACACATGTTAGGATTGATTTTTTGAAAACATTTGACATACCCATTCTTTAAAGGCTTAACCTTTTCAAAAGAATAAAAATACATCTATTTTCAATTTTGCGACATCTTTTTTGTTTAAAGTCTAACATTTTTAGAATATGTTAGAGATTACTTGAAGCAATCGTCTGCGTTTTCCCCCGCAAAAGATGACAAATGCATAAGAGAAGGCATTTTAAAATATTATTGAAATTTTCTAAATTCTATTAGATATTTTATGCTGTGAATGACAGTTTTAAAAATCTGTGTGTTTGAATTATTTCACGTTATATTTTATAATAGGAATTTTGAAATTACTGCTTTATTTTCTTTCCATTATATTTGAAAGTTATTATGATTATTTATTTATTTATTTTATTATTATTCAAAGTTATTTTGATAGTACAATTTTATAAAATAAAGAGGTTTAAAATGTTTTCCGTAAATCTTAATTTTTTATTCTGTTTCGGAAGAAACTTTTTATTGTAATAACTTGTTTACCATTTATATGAAAATTTAAAAATGCAAAAATCGCAGTACATTACTTTAGGAATTTTTAATGTAGAATATTCATATATTCTATTATTATTATTATTATTATTATTATTATTTTTAAGTAAGATTTCTAAATTAAATATGTGTGTGTTCATGCACTTTTTACTTTCCGAACACTATAGTGAGGTATTGTAATCATGTCACAAACTCGAGTTTGAGATTTTGGTGTTTCTACACGTTTTGAGGTCCCCTGAATTCATATTTACTATTTTTACTAAATGTATGTGTATGTGTGTATATATGTGTGCTTGTATGTGAGTGAACACGATAGCGTATAAATGCTGAAAGCTGGTACATATGCTATAGGTCACCCATAGAACGAACTCTATTTATTTTGATGTTTTTAGCTCTTAAAGTTTTTTTACAGGGACATAAAGAAAAATTCTTTATCATTATGGTCAATAGGCCCAAATTTTTTAAAGTGCGATTGCGTATAAATGCCATACTCGAGTAAGCTAAACATTTGTACACATGTTATGAGCCACTGTCACACGAATTGTATAAATTTTGGTGAAGCTAGCTTTCGTAGTTTTTTTACAGGGATACAAAGAAAAATTCTTTATCATTATGGTTTATATGGCCTCAAATCTTTTAAACTGAGATAGCGACTAAACGTCTCATTCAATTTAGGTGAAAATTCATACACATGCTATAGGTACCCGTTGCACGACGTTCATAAATTTTGGTGAATCTAACGCGTATAGTTCTTTTACAGAAACACAAGGAAAATTCTTTATCATTACGCCCTAAGAACTCAAATTATTTAAAGTGAGATTGCGTCTAAACAACTTGTTTGAATGAACTGAAAATTCATACACATGTTACAGGTCACAAACGCAGAAACATTGGAGGTTTTGGTGAATATAACACTTAGACACTTTTATATAGCCTTATTCACCAAACCAGTGTTAACCCATGCACTGAGAAAAATTCTGCAACTGACTTCTAGAATATAAATTGGGGCTCTAGAAAAAATAGTTCCATGCCATCCTTATAAATTCTAGTCCCCTTGGAAAGCGAGTTCCAGAAGCCCCTATTAGAATTCTAGAGCGTTTGCCTATATTCTCGAAGGCAAAGTTATTTAAAAATCTCTGCAAATAAATGAGACTACAAGAGGCGGGTTTCTGGAACTTTAATCTTGGTTTATTACCAAATTCTAGAAAATCAAGCAAGAATTTCTCGCAATATAAATTATTCAGAATATTTGGAATATTCAAAATATTGTTTCACCATCTAGAAATGTGCACACTAGAAATTCTCGATAATTTCGTCTATTCAGTTTATTGGCGTGCCTTATGCGCGTAGCTCGGAAATCTATATTTCTAGTTAAGGGATTTAGAAAATGGTCACTTATTCATTCTAGAGAAAGGCGGTATATATTTTTTCTCAGTGGGGTTCACGCAACACTTGTGTTAGAGTTAACATTCCCTTAACCCTGGGTAGAAAGTTTTCGTATTCACCAACCGTGGATTAGTTGACCCCAGAGTTATCTGTAAGTGTCTCGCTGATTGGTCAATGGAAAAGCAATGTGTAAAGCATGTTTTCTTTGTAACTGTAACATGCTCATTTAGCACCAGAGTTAACCCACCAATTTCGGAGGATTAAAATAAGAGTGTTAACTCGCTGATTTTGCGTGGTGAATACCGATTTTGAGATAACCTAGCATATTATCGGGTTAACATCACTGTTAAAAATTTGGTGAATAAGGCTGTTACACAGGGACGCAAAGAAAAATACTTTATTACTGTGGTTTATGGGCTGAAGTTATTTAAAATGCGATATTTTAATGAAATTTTATTTTTCCGACTGAGTGAAAATAATGCCTGGACCGGGAGTCGAACCCCGGAATTTTGACTTACAAGGTCAAGGCTCTACCAATTGAGCTATCCAGGCCGACAACCGGTCAGCATTACTCACTTAGACAACCTTTAGACCCGGTCCAGGCATTATTTTCACTCAGTCGGAAAAATAAAATTTCATTAAAATAGGATTTTCTTCCAACCAGTTGATTATGATTTTAATAAAAATTATAAAATGCGATAGTCTCTAAATGCCTCATCCGATTGATCTGAAAATACATGTGCATGTAATAGGTAACCGTCGTACGAACTTTATAGATTTTGGTGGATCTAGCACTTACAGATTTTTTAGGGATACAAAGAAAATTTATCATTATAATCTATGGGCTCACATTATTTGAAGGGCAAATAGCGTTAAATTAAAACAACATACTCTATGAAGAAAAATACTGATACACTCTATTATAATTTTCTCATACTTTAATTTATTAATACAAGCATTAATTACTTAATGTTCAGAAAGTTGAGGGAGTCACTCCAAATTTTTTGATTCTGTATTTAAATTCACAGTTGTTTGTACAATGTTTGGAAAAATTTAGATAACTGTATTTTTGAGTGGCATTAATGCGATTTTGCATTAAAGATTTAATTAGCGAAATACTTCATCTTTAATTGGTTTTATAATTGGTAATTTTTATAAAGTAAAAAGTGATGTTCACTTTTCAAAAATAAAAGCTTTATAAATAAAACATCATGAAATTCACAAATAGTTTATTTATTGATTATTATTTTTTATTTTTAACAAACCTTTTAATATTTTATAGAAAATCATTTTTAAATTATTATTTCGCCTTTTCATTATCCAGCATTTCAGAACAATAAAGAAATATTGTATATTAAGTCTTAAGATCGATGCGGTAACAAGAAAAAGTTAAATGTACTTTTAAAATAATCTAAAATATGTTGAGGAGCAGTTTTATTTGACATATAATTCATTGTTATGAATGCTGCCACCCGTCTCAAGCCCTCGTTCAATTATAGTGCTAACATTTATTTAAAATAATCTGGTGTGTCACTCACACGACTTTCTCTTACCCTGAAATTTAACACTATAAATACAGGTTGAAGATTAAAAGGTAAGATAACGAGTACTGTTATGTTAACCTGTGTTAAATAATTCATATTACGCTTCTGAAGAGTTTTATATGATAATTAGTTCTGTGTGAGGGGGGCTACCGCCCCCCTCAACCCCCCGTTTCATTAATGCACCTACATTTACATAGAATTTAATTCGGTTATTAAAAAATAATTCTGTTTTTAAAAAATAATTTATTAAAATTATTATTTAAAAAAAAATATCTCTTATGATAATGACGACGATTTCCATATTAGAGAAGTGGTATAACACCAAATATCCAAAAAAAAGTCCATTTTATTCTCATCATTAAAAAGAAGGGTAAAAAAAAAAACGATTTTTTTTTTCAAAGTTTTTTTTTTTTTTTTTTTTTCGTTAAAAGTAAAAAAATCGATAACTTTGTTTTAAATTATCGCAGATCGATGGTTCAACCATTCGTTTTAAAGGTATTGGCGAGCTCTTTAGAAAGATACCCCTCATGAAAATTTACTCCCCTCGAAGGGGGACTTCCCCCCCAGGGGGGGGGGAGGCGAGGCTCCTACATACACAAAATTTTTTTCCCAGTTAACTATCTCTATTACAAAAAATATATATTCGTTTCATTTGGTTTAGTTCAGTCTATAGACGTTAAACTCTACTTTCCGACAATTTCCCCCATAGACGTAATGTATTAGAATTCTCTTGATTGTCCCTGTGCACGAACCATTTGCTTGATCTTAACGAAAAAATTACTGTAGCATCCCTATATGATACACATTTAGAATACCAAGTTTGAACTTTCTGCCATAATTTGTTTTTGAGATATGCTGATAACAGACAGACACGCAGACCATTTGCTAAAAACATGATTTTCGTATTCAGGGGATTTTAAAACATGTAAATATAGCAAAATCTTGCGTTCGAAATTTTGACCCAAAAACAATACTTTCTCTACCTTATGGGTAAGAGAAAGTAAAAAGAAAGAAAAAATCAAAGCTAACACAAACTTCAGACCTTCAAATTTGAATTTCCTGTAGTTGTTTGGTTTTAAAAAATTAAAGAAAATTGCATTTTTTATGAAAAATACGATAAAGTAATAAATGCCTCGTATATAAATATCACTTATATTCTTATATGCTATGATGAAAATGCTTAATACGTATAAACTGAAAAAATCTTACATAAAATGTCTGTAATTTAAACTATTGTACATTTCAGATTTTTTTTTTTTTTTTTTTGTTATGTTGTACAGCATTTGTTGATAACGGTAACAACATTTATCACAAAATTAGTGATAAAAAGAATATTGTTTTGAAAAAAATTGAAGTAATAATATCTTAAGGATTCAATTTAGGATTTTAATTTAAAACTTGAAATTACTTCAGATAAAAAGCCGAAGTTACATCATAAAAGAAATATACTATTAAAATTATTGCTCAGTGAATAAGAGAATATGTCAAACGTTTATTTTGAACAGATTTTTTTTTTTTCTTACCACACATCATCTCATGTATAAAATCGTTAATTTTAAATATATCCTGTCTTTGACAACAATTTAATTAAAAATAAAAAAAAGGATTTTGAGTTATATTTTTATGCTATTTAACCATAATACAAAAAAATATTTTTAATGATTAAACATTTTCTCATGATAATATCTACGATACTAAAATAAAAAATTCGTACATATTAGCTGAAATATATCTAATTTCTGCTAAATAATAAATAGTTGTTTCAATCATTTTAAAAGAAAAATAACTGCCTGAATAAAATACTTTTTATTTCAAAGACGTTATATAAATGTTTTGTTCGTAAAAAATCTAAACAAGCAAATCAAATGACAGTTACACTTGTATATTGTCTCTATTTATCTGAGAACGTAATCTGCTTTCTTTAGCTGTAAAAGATTTATTAATTTTCTGTTCTGTTGGAAAAAGCAATAAACGTTTGCTTTCTCAATTAGAGTGAACTTTTCTATTTCGATGGATGACATATTATATATATGGATAAAATGTGTTTGGAAAACCTTGACCTTTGTTTTTATTCATTTAATATTGATTGAAGACATACAGCATAGTTACCAACATTTATGCTTTTTGTGTACCAGGATATTTTAATAGAAATTTTAATTTTATTTAATCAGAAAAAAAGGTTACAGAAATATATACAAAATTTGTGTTTAATTTTTTTTATATATTTCGGTAGACAAAAAGCGAAAATAGTGCACACTATGCGTACAGTTTAAATTATAAAATTGCCACAAAAGCTACAGATTTTTTTTAAATCAGTCTAAAGTTTCAAGTGATTAAATTTGAAAAATCATAAAGTTTAAAATTTCATAAGGCTGTTGTATAAAACACTCCAAACTCTAATTCAATAATATACAAAATTTAAATTTAAATATTTAAGAAAAAATTAAAGAAAATCTGAGAAAAATATATTAAAAGAAAGCTGTTGACAAATTTGTTACAAATTAAAAGTTTACGCTATAATGTTTTTATTTTTTTTTCTCTCTTAAATTATGTTTCCTTAAACGTTTCTCCTGATGCATATATATATATATATTTCTTTCGGAAAACATATTTCGAGGCATTTGAAAGTGAGATATGTGTCTCTGACTTTTTCATGACATAAGTCTGAAATTTTGTATATAAATTTATTAGAGTGTGGGGAATTTTTCATAGGGTAAAAGTTGCTTGGTATTGAATTTGTATAAAAAATTTCAATTTTGTAATTCTTGAAAAAACTTCAGTGAAATCTTTAGCTTTTTTCATAAAATTCTGTACCTTTTTATAAGTAATTTAGCAAATTATAATATATGCCTAAAGTCAATATTTAAAGAATTATTGTGCGGTCTACTTTTTTTCGAATATATGCATATGGAAGTTTACATAGTGGATCATTCTCTGCATATAATGTGAAATGTATCTAAATTTTTTAGGAAGAAAATATATAGAATAATATACATTTTTATTGCATAAAAATCATAATCAAATCATCAAATATCATAATATTTCCAATTAGATGATGTAGAAATGCTGATATCATAATATGCAAATTAATATTTACTTGTTTGCAATTAATATACATACTTGTATAGAAGGAAATTAGTTTGAATAATAGATATAAGTTTACTGTAAAATTTATCAGCAGGTGCAAATTTTGTTTATTTTTCTCATTAAATTTTCCTATTTTATTTTAGATCAGTGAATATAATCGAAAACTATGATCGAAAACGTGATATCCAACTAAAGTAATGCAACTATAAACTATAAAATGTGATTTTTTTAAAGTGTCAACTTACGTAAGATATCGCAGTAAGAAAAAATGCCAGTTTTTTATTTATGCTCCTTTAGTAATAAAAAAGTTCAGTAAAGCACAAAGCATCATAAGAAGAGAAAATATGGATCAATTCTTACGAAATAAATTTAAAATTTACATCCTTCTGTTCAATATGCTTTTTGTAGGCTAAAATATAATGAGCATGAACTATTTTAATCCCTATGATTCTAAGCATAACTAAGCTTTCTTTACACAGCACATTCACTGCGTGGAATTTTTACTTTATCACGATTTATTAAACTGTTTCACTGTTGGATTAATTTAATAAAAGCAAGTGACATTACTTAATGTCCATAATAGAAGAATTACGATGTTCATTGTATCTAAAACTACTTGTTTTAAAGGAACAACTATATATGTATATATACAGGTTATCCTAGCAAGACCGCCTAAACTCCTCACAGTCAGGTTTCTCGCTTGGAGTATATAAAAAATGCCAAAAAATTCCCTACGACAAATAGCTTTTGAGAAAAATACTACAAAAATATTATGTAATATCTGGCGCACGTAAACATTTTTATAGGATTCATTATCATCGGTATTTACATAAGTTTACATAAGAAGATCTTCAAAATATCCATCGTGCATGAGCAACTGCATATGTGGTATGTTTAATAAGATTTAATATATGCGCAATATGTACGAACAGACTGTATTAGTATGCGAAGGATATTGGCAGCTACTAGATGCAATCTTTTAAATACGATTCAAAGCACATCTTAATGTCATGAACCGGCGCATACAAGTAAACCACGATATGTGCAGTTGTTATTTTTAATATCTTCGTCCGAAAAATTATACAAATACCAATATTCTTGTTTTCAATTTTTTTTTTTTTTTTTTTTATCGAATATGATGCTATATTTTTTTCTTTTGCATTTTTCTAGAAAATTATTTTTCGCTGAGATATCTTTCTTTGGGCATGTACCCCAGACGAGAAATCTGGCTGTTCAGAATTCGGGTGGTCTCGATAGAGATAACATGTATATATATCGTTCATATTTATGGATTATTACATTGTAACATAATAAATCTTTACTAAAATGATATATTTGCACGATCTATTTTTAAGAATTAATAAGTGTAAAAGTTCCTTCTCAACCAAAGAATTTAATAAATATAGAATGTTAAACATCAATATTGCTTTTTACTTTCTCTTACCCGTATATACCTATAGCAGAGAAAGTACTGTTTTTGGGTCAAATTTCCGAAAGTGAGGTTTTTGTTATATTTACGCGTTTCGAGGTTCCCTGAATCTAAAATTCATATCTTCAACGGTTGGTCTGTGTGTATGTGTGCCTATGTTTGTCTGTTATTAGCATATCTCAAGAACAAATAATAGCAGAAAGTTCAAACTTGGTATTTTAAATATATATCATATAGGGATGCTACGTTAAACTTTTCGTTGAGATGAATCAAATGGTTCGAGTACAGGGACACCCAAGATAATTCAAATACATTACGTCTATGGGGGAAATTGCAGGTAAGTAGAGTTTAACATCTATAGACTGCACTAAACCAAATGAAGCGAATATATATTTTTTACATACGTAAAAACATGTTTCAAGTAGAATATGGTATAGGAATCATTAACTATTTGTTTACAGGGCTACACAAAAGAACTAGATTATAGTCCGACAATATTTGAAAATTGATGCGTAAAAACATGTATCATGTAAAGTATGGCATCAAAATCATTCACTGTTCGTTTACCCAAAAATCTAGATAATTGAACATCTTGAAAGTTGATGGAGGTGTATTTCAGGTTGTACCGTATGTCATATTTATGTGTACCATGTGGTGTGTTCAAAACTTTCAGAAGATATACAGGGCATATACATATACAAATTTAAGTCGTAACACCCTTTTTATTGTTAGTGAAAATGATTTACTATAATATTTTACTCTGTCCAGGAAAGCTGCTCATGAATTGAAATTAATTCCTAATAGCCATATGGTAAATAATGTATTTTTTAAAAGCTAAACATTCATCGCTTGGTATTTTTGAATATTTACACGTTTTGAGGCTTCCTGAATACCGAAGTCAAATTTTTCACGTTAGATCTTTGTCTGTGTCTCTTAGAGTAAATTAAAAACAAAAACTCGTAATTTCCGGCGATCCAAATGTTGTATTTTGAAGCTAATACGTTTGTAACTGGAAAAGTTTGATCAAGATTAATAAGTTTCAAGTAATGTTGCGTATGAAAGTTGTCTGGTTAATTTTAAATGAACTGTTGAATTTAATAACAGATTTGAATTCTATAAATGCTGGTAAATAACGAAACCGGGGGTTAAGGGGACGGTAGCCCCCTCGCACAGAGTCATTTGTCCAATAAAGCTGTTCCGAAGCATTTTTTTAATTATTTTAACGTAAGTTTACCTAACAGTACTCGTTATCGTACCCCTTAATCTCCAATTTGTATTTATAGTGTTAACTTTCAGTTTAAGAGAAAGTCCTGTGAGTGACGCACCAGATTATTCTGAAATATTTTAGATTCATCATATTTTTATACATCTGTAGTCTGCAGAAGGAATCTGTAATTTTCTGCAAAAGGTATTTTACTTTATTATGGAAGTTTTATTTCATGAACAGGTTTAGTAAATCATACAAATCACTTAATAATGGTCTTTAAACTACATTCATATGTTGATTATACCAAAATATATGCATTTTATGGTATTAAATTAATGAAACTTGCACAAATAGTATATTTTGCATCCAGTTTCCTGTCCTCTAGAAGTAAAAAAAAAAAAAAAATACCCACTGTCTAGCTGCGTGAGACGTTAAATTCTCAATCTCAATATAAAGAAATTTATTTTTTAAAATTATGTATTTGAGTATCTTTATTTGCATTTATTCGAAGTTAATTTAAACCTACTTTTTATTTTAATATAAAATATTTCTTTACTGATGTATAATGAAGTTAAAAAATGAATAAATTCGTTGAGCCGTATGTAGTATAATTTAAAGTAACCGTAATTTTACAGTCAACCAAATAATAAAATAAAGTGAATCAATTTTCTTGAATTGATTATTTTTCGGGCCACTTAGAAAGTAACACACAATTAACTTCAAAAGGATACAGGTATTTTTTAAATTGTCGTGGCAATATCTCCCTAGACACAAACGAATTTTTAAATTGAAAAAGAAATGGTGGAACAATTTTATTAAAATACGATGTTAAATCAAGCTGAAAAGAACATTTTATCTGCAATGCTATCTTCATAAATGAATATTTTCTCAAGTGACTCTCCCTTCTAAGGCGGATTGGTGATTTATTGAAGATATTTTCTTTCTTTCTTATTGTGTTCAAGAAGGATTTTTATAAAAATTAATGAAGCAAATATTTTTTCCTAAAAGAACAAGTGCTGCTACACTCTGCGACGGTATTTTGCATTTGCTCATTTTAAAAGAATTTAAAACCTTTATATGTCAGAAAGTATGTTGTAAAAATTTAATACGTTGAACTGATTTATTTTAACTAGAGACTTTTACATATTTATGGTGCAGAAAAAAATTAAAACATCAGTTTGTGATTTACTTTAAATTAACATCTTTAAATAGATATAAGATTTATAAATTTTGTAGCAATAAATTACTGAAGCTTGCTAGGAGCAGTGGAAACTGTTTTCAGATTATTGTTTTCAATGTTTAAATTTTTTTTGGTGAAATTATAAGTATTGATTTTAATTTAGTAAGAACAAAAATATTATTCAATTTGCATTCATTATAAAACGCATTCTAGCTGCACTTACCTGATTAATCTTTTAATCTTCAACAATTCAGTTTCATTTCTATTATAAAAAATGCAAAACACAACTAGAAATCCAAATTTAGCAATATCCACTTGTATACTAAAATGTACAAGGTGATTAAGTTACGATTTCAAAACGCTATAATTTTAAAACTGCCTATCAGAGCGATTCGATATTATACCAGAGCAATCGTGAGGCAATGAAATTTTGTTTGTCAAAAGAAAAAAAAAATACTAATCTGCCGTTAATTATCCGTAAAGTATTTGTTTCATGATGCTCCTCTTTTTCTCTTTTCACTATGACTGTTTCCGCTGTAAACAGGTATTCTTGCCTTTTTGCTAAAAAAAATTGTAGTAAACCTTTGAAGTGTATTGTTTCCTGCTTTTCCATTGTGTTGCTAGCAACATTCTTGTGTTTAATGAGTCCATTTAGGCGTTTCCCCTGACGTTACCCTGGCAGCGCTATCTATAGGAACATGTTAGAACTACTTTTTTCCTCCCCCATACAAAATGTCATTGCCTCGCGATTGCTCTGGTAAATTATCAAATCGCTCTGATGGGTAGTTAAAATTATAGCATTTTGAAATCACAACTTCAAGTATAATAACTCTGTATGTGAATATTTTTATGTAAACCAATCACTAATGCTAATCATAATTTATTTTATGGGAAACATGCTTTTGTAGATTTTGATAATCTATATATATAAAAGAGTAAACTCACTGATTCACTCACTGACTCAACACGGTTGTGACGATCCTATGGAAGATAGAGTCGCAATTTTTGGTGAGCAGGTTGATTTTAGGACCCTGACGCTCACTAAGACGGGATTTTGCGAAATACCCCCCGTTCCCCCCACGGGGGGGGCAGAAGGCAAAAATCACCTTTATAAGCATATCTCGGCTCCAAATTGCTTCACGGGGAAGAAATTGCAGATGGGGAGACTAGACTTGAATACAAAAAAATCATTTTCTGCGATTTTGGAATTTTGGATTTTTAAGGGGGGTAGGGGGTAAAAATGAGATTTTCGGGGGCGCATAAGGCAAAAACAAATTTATAAGTACAACTCGGCACAAAATTACTTCACAGGGAAGAAATTGCAGATGGGGAGACTAGGCTTGAATACGAAAAAAGCATTTTCTGCGATTTTGTAATTTTTGACTTTTAAGGGGGGAAGGGGGTGAAAATGATTTTCGGAGTTGCTGAAGACAAAAACACATTTATAAGCATAAATGAATACAAAAAAATCATTTTCTGCGATTTTGGAATTTTGGATTTTTAAGGGGGAAAAAGGGTGAAAATGATTCCAAAAACTCATTTTTTGATTTTTTTCCGTTTTTTTTTTTTTTTTTTTTTTTTTTTTTTGGGGGGGGGGGGGGGGGCAAAAAAATAAAAATAGTGTCACATCGTTCAAAATTGGTGCATAGAGGTTTTCGATACTTACAAATCGATTGCGGATATTTTCGAATTTGCAAAATTATTAGAAGAGGTAGGAAGGAGGGGCAGTATGGGGGGGCTATGGGCAAAAACAAATAGAAATACAGTTAGGCCGTTCAAAATTGGTACAAATAGGTTTTAAAGGCCTGCAAGTCGAATGGGGATATTTTCGAAAGTGTACAGTTATTAGGAGGGGCGAGAAGCGGGAAGGGGAGAGGGGGGGGGCAAAAAAATTAAAAATAGAGTTAGATCGTTCAAAATTGGTATATAGAGGTTTTCGATACTTACAAATCGATTTCGGATATTTTCGAATTTTTAAAATTATTAGGAGGGGTGGGAAGGGGGGGTTTGGGCAAAAACAAATAGAAATACAGTTAGGCCGTTCAAAATTGGTACAGATAGGTTTTAGAGGCCAGCAAGTCGAATGGGGATATTTTCGAAAGTGTATAGTTATTAGGAGGGCCGGGAAGGGGGTGGGAACGGAGGGGCAAACAAAATAGAATAGAGTTAGAGCATTCAAAATTAGTATATAGAGGTTTTCGATACCTACAAATCGATTGCGGATATTTTCGAATTTTTAAAATTATTAGGATAGACGGGAGGGGGGGGCGAAGGGGGAAAATAATAGAAATAAGAGTTAGAGCATTTTGGGAATTTTTTCCGAAGGCAGTGAGAACCCGGTGCGACATTTTTCCTAATAAGATTTTTTTTCTGTTTTTTTTCACGTGATAAAAATTAATGCAATTTTGAGAATTCAGTAATTATAGCGATTCATTTAAAAATAGGGACCAGCGAAGCGGGCGTTGCCTGCTAGTATACTATAAATTCGTCATGTTTCGATCAGCATAAAGAAATAAAATATGCTTTTAAAAATTGTTTTTTGCAGACTGTAATATACTCATTCTTTTTTGTTGCAGTACCCGAATAAAAAGTGCTACATATATTATTTGCATGAATTACTATGTATCTTACAAAATCTATGTTTAGAACTTCTTGTTTATGAGAAGGAATAATATAGATTGCCTTTGTGTATATAGTATATTAGCAAAAAATAGATTACACCACAGACGATAATTAAGTATGAATTTTGAATAATAATAATAAATGACTGTCATGACACAATTCAAAATACCTTTCGAGTAGTTTCCATTGAAATCTCATATTGTCAGTGTTGGGCAAAATACAATCATCTGGATAACTAACGATTAATGATTAAATTAATCGTTAATCAAAAATATTTTGACTAATGATTAATTTAATCGTTAATCAAAAATTTTTGACTAATGATTAAATTAATCGTTAAGCATAAATATTTTGATTAACGAATAATTCAATCGTTAATCGCAAATGTTTTGATTGATCAATGAATTAATCGTTAATCGTGGATATTATGACTAACGATTAAATTAATCATTAGTCATATTTTTTATGACTAACGAATAAATCAATCTTTAATCGTATTTTTATGACTAATGATTAAATCAATCATTAGTCAAAAGTGTTATGACTAACGATTAAATCAGTAAATAATTAAAAATTTTATAAAAAAGAATAAGAATTCACTTTAAAACATCTTTCAATATCGTTTAAATGTGTTTAGAACTTCAATTCACATTTCAGTCTATCTATATAATTATCTATCTGTCCATCAGCTTTTCTTATCATAGTTTTAAAATGACTTGAAATTGATGTATGTATATTATTCAGGTAGAGTTTTGCATCTGGTCGGATGCCAGTCGAGTTAGCATTAAATTTAGACCCGCGGATAAAAACGAGAGTCTAAGAGAGAGAATTTTTTACCATGTTTTTATAAACTTCGATTTTTGTTTGTTTGTTTGTTTTTATGTTTGTTTGTTTGTTTGTTTGTCCAGTACAAATCTTGCAATCGATATTTAACTAACTTCCAGACAAGCTAGACATTTGAAACTTTCTGGACAGCTCAGAATCTGATGGCAACACAGTATGTCGAATACATTTCTTTAATACTTTTAGTCAATTGTTTCAAATCCCTACTGCCTTCGGCAGCGTTTGTATGACTCGACAGAAAATTTATTTAACTAACTTCCCGACGATCTAGACATTTGAAACTTTTAGAATAGTTCAGAACACGGTGAAAATGCATTTTAAAAATACTTATAGCCAACTGTTTTGGGTTCCTGCTGCCTTCGGCAGCGTTACCAGTACAAAACTTGCAATCGATTTTCCCACACTCCCAGACTAGCTAGAAATTTGAAACTTTCAGGATAGCTCAGAACACGATGACAATACATATTTTTAATACTTTTAGTCAACTACTTTAGGACCCTACTGCCTTCGGCAGCGTTTATATGATTCAACAGAAAATTTATTTAACTAACTTCCCGACTAGCTAGACATTTGAAACTTTCAGAATAGTTTAGAACACGGTGAAAATGCATTGTTTAATTGTTTTTAACCAACTGCTTTGGTTTCCTGCTGCCTTCGGCATTGTTATCAGCACAAAGCTTGCAATCAATTTTTTACTAACTTCCCGATTAGCTAGACATTTGAAACTTTCAGGATAGCCCAGAACACGGTAACAATACATTTTTTTGATACTTTTAGTCAACTGTTTAGGTCCCTACTGCCTTCGGCAGCGTTTATATGATTCAATAGAAAATTTATTTAACTAACTTACCGACTAGCTAGACATTTGAAACTTTCAGGATAGCTCAGAACACAGTGACAATACATTTTTTTAATACTTTTAATCAACTGCTTCAGGTCCCTACTGCCTTCGGCATCGTTTCTATGATTCAAGAGAGAATTTATATAACTAACTTCCCGACCAGCTAGACATTTGAAACTTTTAGAATAGTTCAGAACACTGTGAAAATGCATTTTTAAAGTACTTATAGCCAACTGTTTCGGGTTCCTGCTGCCTTCGGCAGACGGTGTACTGGTCATGAAGGAAATTTTTTCTTTCATCTGTAAACAAAGTTTTTTTTTTTTTTTTTTTCAGTTTTTAGCTCTGGTTTTTTTTTGTATAATATCACGTTTTGAGGTGCTCTAATTACGAATGTTCAATTTTTAACGTTTAGTATGTATGCATATCCGTTATCAGCATAAATTAAAAACAAATAATTGCAGGAAATTCAACTTTCGTATTTTGAAATTCGTATTTGGTTGCCAATTTAAAATTTCATCAAGATTGATAAGTTTAATCTCAAATTTACAACATTTTGATTTAAAAAATAATAATGATTGTATGCGCTATAATTAAACGGGGTTTGAGAGGGGTGGAAGTCCCACTTACACAGAATTATATGTAAAATAAAATTGTTCCTAAACCTATACTGGATTATTTTTTAAAGTACATTGACTTTTGTTATCTTACGTTATAGATCTTAACACTTAATACGTACAATTTATAATTACAATATTGAAATGCAGATGAAGAGAAAGTCGTGTGAGTGACACATCAGATTATTACTGTTATTTTTAAGCATCTGCCACATATTTTCTTTTTCCAGTTTAATGAAGTCTTTATTTTTTTGAGAAATAATTAAAAAAAAGAGAGAGAAAATTGTTATAAATAACTTATTATTTCATTATTGCCGTAATGACATGTTATTTACAACAAATGAGTCCCTTAACATAACTTGTAAAATTTTTAATTTCTACTTAGAATAGACATAAAATACATTTTAAATATTTGCTATAAATCCTGTATGATGAAGTTACGTTTAATACATTTAAACTAAAAAATTTTCCACACTTTAGTTTTATTTTATTAATTTTTATCACAAAGAAAAGACGATATCTTTTACAAATGATTCTTTTAATCATAAATTTTTCTTTTCCTCTTTTTTAAAAGCTGACTTTTGTTTCAGCTTAGATGAGAGTATGAATTTTTCTTCTGATTTTTCATTTCACATACGCTTAATGGTTATTAGTTTTTTTTTTTTTTTTTTTTTTTTTTAAAGAAAGAAGATGGATGATGAAGATCAATATCAAAGGATTATAATTTTTTCTTGTGAATTTTTGTTGGATCTTGTTCCGAAAATTAGCATGGATTGTTAGGTTAAAGTACAATGCTTAATGACAAATTATTACGTTTTGTAAATGTTATTTTATTTTATTCCTAGGAAAGGTCATTATTTAAAGAATAAATCTTAAATCTTAAAGATTTTTTATTTTAAATAAAAATGCGATTTTTTAAAATTTACTTCCTTTTACATTTATAAAGTATGTAATTCTACATTTCAAGGCACTAAAATTTTGTTTTCACAAAAATTTTGTATATTTATTTTCTTCTTCTTGTTTTATTATGCTTTGACATTCGTATTACGAAAGACGCCTAAAAATCTTACCTTTAATTATAGCTAACAATTGTTCTCACACTCTCTAGAGAATAAATTAAACGTTATGCATTAATGATGAAAGCACTTTTGAAAAAATTTTCTGCATGAGGATATATGTTTGTTTATTTTATTTTTCGTTGAATAATTTAGTCTTTTTCTTCACAGACCTTAAATCAATAAGTTGTTTCTTAAAATAATATACTGAGAAATCTGTTAAAATAACAGCTGGAAATGGAAGAAAAACTTAGAGATTCGGGAAAAAAAATTGCATGCTATTAATTTTTTTTCTCTATAAATAAAAAATATTACAATAGATTGTTTCAAATAAATGGTTTTTGAACGACATTGAATAAAAATAGATTGCTAAAAATAAATTTTTGAATCCACATTCTCATTAAGCTATTTGTTTTCTAAACATATTCAATATAATAGATAAAATTATGCTCAAAAGTACTCTAAAAAAACAAATAACTTGACTAATTTTAATTTTTTAAATGTGTAAATGTCATGTACAAAATGAATATAAAATAATAATAATAATAGTTACGTTTTCTTAAATAATAATAATAATAATAATAAATAACGAAAAAATACATTAACAACAACAAAAAAAAAAAAAAAAAAAGTTAAAAATCTACTTAACTAATGTTTTCATGACCGTAATAGTTATGCGTTTTAAAAACCTTTATGTCTTAAGACATACTGTTAAAGTTGTGCATTATGCCCTTCCATGCCCTGAAGCAAGTTAACTGGTTAAGTGAAAATGTTTCAGTAATAAAACTATAGCAATCATGCTTTAATGCTTTTTATCTTTTAATATTTTTTAAAATTTAAAATAGAGAGCAGAATGAAACCTTTTCTCGTTAGAATTTTCTCATATGTTATAAAAATATAAAGTGTTTTTTCTTCTAAGAAATCCTTTTTTTTCTTTTAAACTGTACCTAATGTTTAATTTAGGATTTTAAAAACATTTAAGTACGTAAAAACCTTCTGAGCGTTACAATTAAGTAGTTTGATTACAGTTGAAAGAGATATTATTTCTCATTATATTTAGCGAAAAAAAAAAAAAAAAAAAAAAACATTTATTTAACGTAAAAGTGAACTTTAACAAGCAATATTTCATTGAGAATATTCCTGTATTTCATTTAAATTTAGCAAAAAACATTGAGAAAGAAATTTAATTTTGAATCCTTCAAACTGAAATCTTCGTCAAAACTTTGTACCCAATAAAAGTAAAGTTCTAAAGAAAATGGGTACGAAACACTGTAAAATCTAAGAAATATATAACAGACACACACAGACAAAAGAAAAAAATGCAGAAAATGAATGAATTTCGCAACATAACATCTACTGAAAAACCATGTTTGTCATTTTGTATCAATATAAGCACAAAGTAAAAAAGTTAAAATAAAGAAAAAGAAAAAGAAAAAAACTGAATGAGTCTTTTTTAAATAAGTGTTGTAAACTAACAAAAACGTGCAATTTATGTTGCATACTTAATAAGTTCAAGTTTTCAATCTTCTTTGCTAAACACAAGTAAAGTATATTCTAATTGGATGTACATACATAAAACGGCTAAAACAAATTCCGTTTATTAAAAATCCACAGAAAATTATTTCTCAGATTTAAAAAAAAAAAAAAAAAAAAAAAAAAGATATTTATCACTATATTTTTATCACAATTATTTATAAATGAAACTCTTTCGAGGAGAAACGTTGTAATTAATATAAAAGAAGGAGAAACAAAATTGGCTCTTCATAACATTATGAATATATGAAACAAATGATATAAAAACTAAAAAATAGACTAAAAGTATTAATACTTGCTAGAAAAAGTCTTCTAGTGGAAAATATACAGATAATGTTATATCATAACATGACAGTTTAACATACTCAAACTTGACACAAATTACGAAAAATCTTAATTTCTTCGTGCTATAAATGTATTTTCTTTATTGTGCATTTTTATTTCTACATTCAATTAGTGTTTATGCAAACAAATTTGTCTGGCTGGTCCCATTTAATAGAAAATTTCTAAAATTGCTTAATGTGATTAAGTGTAAAATGTGGTATCAACAAATAATTTCTTTCTTTCTTTTTTTTTCTTTCATTGAAAAAGCGCATATTTCCTTTTAAATCTATTCTCTTTAGGGTAATTCGGGAAATAATAGACGCAAACAGAAAATACAATATAATGAAGATGCAGTATGATGTGTATAATATAGTATACCAAATTTTCAAAAAAAGTCTTTGCACTCGGTCTAATACCCTACGTATTATAATTAAAAAAGCGGAAATTTCTTTTGCAATTCTTTAAATAAACCGTTATATCTCCTTGACTATATGTGGTAGCTTCATAAAAAGTTATACAAATATTGGAAAAGTCCTCTTAATTACAGGCTACAGCAAAAACGCATTTAAAACTTTACTTTTTACAGGATGATCCAAGGCATTTTAAATTTTTCGTACCTAAAATTACTTGTTTGAAAGGAACTACTCTCTCTCTCTCTCTCTCTCTCTCTATATATATATATATATATATATATATATATATGACCGCCCAAATTCTACACACTCAGATTCCTATCTCGGAGTACATTGAAAATGAACGAAAAGATCTCTACGACGAATAGTTTTCGAGAAGAAATACTAGAAAAGTATGATGTGATGTACGGTGCACGCAAAAAGCTTTATTGGAAATATCACCATAGGTATTACCAATAAGATACCCTAAATACGCATTATATTGCATTACATTAATGAAGCTTGCACAAATAGTATATTTTGCATTCAGTTTCCGGTTCTCTAGAAGTATGGAAAACAATACCCACTGTGTAGATGCGTGAGACGTTAAACCTCAATCTCAACATAAAGAGAAAAGTTTATTTTTTTATACTGGTTTAAAATTATGTATTTGAGTATCTATAGTTGCATTTATTTAAAGTTAGTTTACAACAAAAACCTATTTTTTGTTTTAATATAAAGTATTTTTTTACTGGAAATATAATGAAGTTAAAATATGAATAACTTCGGCCAGTCGTGTAGAGTATAATTTAAAATAACAGTAATTTTATAGTAATAAAGTAAATCAGTTTTCTTAAACTGATTATTTTTCGAGCCATTTAGGAAGTAACATCCAATTATGTTTAAAAGGATTCAGGTAATTTTTAAATTATCGTACTAGACAATAACGAATTTTTAAACTGAAAAATAAATGGTGTCACATTTTTATTATCATATGGTGTTAAATCAAGCTGAAAAGAACGTTTTGCCTGCAATGCTATATCTCCATAAATGAGTATTTTCTCGAGTGACTCTCCCTTCTTAGGTGTATTAGTGATTTATCGAAGATATTTTCTTTCTTTCTTATTGTATTCAAGTAGCATTTTTATAAAAAATAATGAAGCAAATATTTTCCCCAAAAGAAAAAGGGCTATACTCTGCGACAGTATTCTGTACTTACTTATTTTAAAAGGATGAAAAACCTTTATGTGTCAGTAAGTATGTTGCAAAAATTTGAATTGATAGACATATCCTTAGTTATGGTTAAAATATTTTAAATATCAGTTCGTGATATGATGGAAATTCACTTTTTTAAATAGCTGTACGATTTATAAATATTGTTGAAATGAATTACTGAAGCTTTCTAGAATCAGCGGAAACATTTTTCAAACTATTATTTTAAGCGTTTAAATATTTGGTGAAATTTTAACTATTGATTTTTAACCTCGAAGAACAAAACATTGTTCAATTTGCATTGATTTTTGATTTACTTGATTCATCATTTAACCTTTAACAATTCAATTTCGTTTCAGGTATTAAAAATGCAAAGCAAAACTGGAAATACACTTACAGCAATATCTACTTATATATTTAAATCCTATAGAATATTTTTATTTGGCCCTGTAAGCCGATCGATAATGCTAGTCACACTTTATTTAATGGGAACGTGCTCTTGTAACTTTTGGTAATATAATAGAAATTCGTTATGTTTTGGTCAGCATAAAAAAATTATACATGCCTTTAAGAAATGCTTCTTATAGACTGCAATATACTCATTATTTTAGTTCCTGTACCCGAATAAATAGCGCTATTTATATTATTTGCAGGAATTATGAAGAAGGGCATCTTATAAAAGCTACATATAGAACACTTCTTTTTATAAGAAAGCATAATATAGATTGAATTTGTGTATGTTGGCAATAAATAAATTATACCACATTCATTTAAGTAAGAATCTTGAATAATAATAGTAATAATAATAATAATAATAATAATAATAATAAAGCTCTATCATGACACAATAAAAAATGCCTTTCGAGTAGTTTCCATTGAAATCTCATAACATATATGAATACTTTGAGCGAAAATATAAGCAAATCATTAATAATAATCATATTATATTTAATAGGAATTGTTTTGTATCCGCAATGTGTGTGTTAGTTTCGCTATGATTTGTGTAGTATAAAGGTATTTAAAGAGACTTAAAAAAGAAAAGGAAAAAGAAATACTTTCCAGTATTTTGTAAGTCTTTTTGTGCAGAAACTAGTAGTTGCATTTATATATTTAGTTCGTAAGATAGAAGAATAAATCTTACAAAATCTATATATTTAGCTTTATTTTTAAACAGAAAATGCAAAAAATGATTGCTATTTACAAACCTGTATATTAGCTTAAAATATAATGTATCCCATGTATCGTACTTGATACAGAATACAGAATGTATACATATATAGTGTATTATAACTTTAAAACAGTGAAAAACTCTGATAATAATAATATAACTTACAGCACTACAGAAATTACCTTCAAGAAACTTGTACTTGTGTATTGTATCTCTTAATGTATTTGAACATGTTATAAACAAAGCACTGCAATTCTTCTACGTGTCCTTGTACACAAACCAGTTGAGTTATTTAGACAATTTAAAACAGGAAACATGTAGTAGACAACCTTAACAATATGTATCAGTTTCAAAATATTCTAAAACTTTTTAATGAAGTTATCGCTTGAAAAGGCAGGGAGATAGACAGAGAGACAGACGGACAGATAGAACCAAAGCCACCCACGCTTTTCAGCTTACTGGAAAGTGTTGAAAAGTTTATTTATTCGATTTTTAGAGTAGATTTTAATTGCATTTGATTTTTCTTTCTTTTTTTTTTTAATATAAAAGCATTTTAAAAATTTCTTTATAAAAAAATTGGTGTGTGTGTATTTTAACATTGAATCAAAATTATGATTATTTAACAACTTTTCAAAATCACACTTTGTTTATGTATTGACTATTTACAATTTTCTTAAACCTGTTCACTGTGTTTTGTTTTCAAAATATTTCCGCATCAATTTCTCTATGGAAAATCTAACGTTAATTAAATATTTTTATTAAATATTTCATACGTGTAATTTCAGAATTCGGCGAACATTTTAAGGATGAACATTTTAAACTACACTGTAAAACATTTTTGCAAATCTACCGAAAGGTTTATCCAGAGTCCCTGTAAATTTCCAATAAAAAACTAAGTTAAAGTAAGTAATCGAGATTCTCAATCTTTATTCTGTATTTTTTATCTATTTTCGATATTTAATTTCTTAATAAATATAAAAAAATGAATTTTTCGACTTTAGGAAAAGCGTTCTAAGTCACAAATATACTCTCGCTAATTAAATTAATATTAGTCAATAAAATTCATATATAAAATATATTTTTTTAACATCTCCATTTATTTTTCTCTGTAATCTTAGATAAGACTTAAGATAATTGATTACCAGCAGTTTTCTTTTTAAATTTTAACAGCGTAATCTTTCACATTTTTATACAATTTTCAATACATTTTTTTTTTCTTAAAGAAATCTAATATATATATATATATATATTATTTGGAACGGGCATGAAATATTTACGTTTAATAATTTAACAGGAAATATTGACTTTTAAAATATTAAACTTCAAAACCTCTTATCAGTATTTCTGTACATACAAATGTAACATTTTTCATTTATCTAAACACATATTGGGCTATAAAAATTTTGAGGATTGGAGAAAACTTATTAAAAATAGTATATTAAAATTTTCACAAACCAAACATCTATATTTTTCGATTACTTGTCATTTTAGCTGTTCAAACATATCTTTCATGATTGAACTAAAACATACATTTTAGGTTCCATGAAAAAATGTCTGCCTTCTTCTCACATTGCTAAAATAATATTTTCTTTTACTTGTCAGACGAAATTTTTTTCCTTTTTCATTTCATTTCATTTCATTTCATTTCTTTATTTCTTTTTTCTTTTTTAATATATATATATATATATTTTGACAGTTCATGTATTTCCAATTTTGACTTAGTTATGTTTTCGATAATGAGAGAAAAAATCTGCTTTACACTTTTTCTTTACCCTAGCACTCGCCTTATATTTTCTTTTCAAGCACTTGCCATTCAAGCACTTGCCATATATTTTCTTTTCACAATTTAAATAGGTCTTTTTCGCACAAAGAATAAACAATAACGAAAAATCATGCGGTATGAATTAATTATTAACACTTTCCAAATGTACGTAATTCTTGTATCGTGTAACTATCAATGCTCTTTGCCTACTTAATCACACAACGGATAGACAGTAGTTCTGAAAGGCGTACCGATAGACTAATTGAATTCCTAATCATTCTTAAACGTTGTTAGGAAGTGTTAAATATGCTTAACACAAAAGGAAACGCATTCCTTATATTCTAATTGCAGCCCTTAATGTATCTGAATATTTTAGTGTAGCACTGTAAATCTCAAGGTTAACAAAATCATTTTCTATACAAAATATTATTTTAGCATATTAACAATAAATGTCAATTTCTTGCTGATTTTTACAACAGAAAGTTCTTTAAATGCAATTTATAAAAATCTCTGTCCTAAAATGCATTGCATTGGCATGTTTTTAGGTGTCCCTTTACGCAAACCATTTGCGCAGAATCTATTAATGCCGTTTAAAATAGAGAACATTCATAGTGAATTTGAATAACATATATAACTTTTTAAAAATTATTAAAATATTTACGGACGTTGGGGGCGGTCAGACGAACAGATAGCCAGTTGGACAGTCGGACAAATAGATACACATATTGATATCATATTCCCTCATAAAAGATGTTAAAAAGTGTTAAACCACTAAATGTAAACGAAAATGCAACTCCATTAAATTTCCAATAAAAACCCTCAATGTAACGGAATATTTTTTTTTTTTTAGAAATACCTCTCATAGAACGAATGCTTTTGAATATTTTCGGGTGTCCCTGTACATAAACCAGTGGTGGTATTTACTCCAGTTTCTATAGCAAACATCTGATAGTGAATTTAAATATAATATTTCAATTTTATTGAAATTTGTGTAAAATAAAATAATTAAAATATTGTTTGTAAAAATACCTCTCACAGAATACAATGCTTTGGAATACTTTTGGGTGTCCCTGTACAAAAGCCAGCAGGTCTATTCAGTCCATTTTCAATAGAGAACGTCCGATAGTGAACTTGAATAATGTATCAGTTTCACGAAGTTCCATGAATATTTACAGGAGCTAGAGCGCGGATAGACAGACAGACAGACAAACCGAAGTCCTTAACACTTTTCAGTGTTATTGCAAAGTGTTAAAAACATTTAGAAAGTGATAACAACAGGTAATATAAACGAAAATGCAATTCCAGCATATTTCCAATAATACCAAATAATACAACTGAACATTTTTGTGTGGCCCTGCAAACTTAATGCTAATCATACTGTATTCTATGGAAACCATTCTTTTGTGCATAGGAATAATATATTTTAATTGTATTAAGATTTATAAAGTAATGTTCTTAAAATTTGGTTTATAGATAAATATCTCATGGAACTTTCAATTCAGAAATTTAATTCATCAACCTGGAAATTAATTTTAAATAGAATGGAGTAGAAGGCTGATTTTTTACCAACTATGTGAAAAATACCAGAGCCGGGAATCGAACCCGGGCCTTCCGCATAACGCGCGGATGCTCTAACCACTGAGCTACCCTGGCTGATAACCAGCTCGGCACTTCTCACATAATTTACGTTGGCAAGGTCACCGAGTCTGCATTAAAGCAGCTATATCAAGTGACAAATTATGTTTTGCCATGTTTGCCATGTTTTAATTTGTCACTTGATATAGCTGCTTTAATGCAGACTCGGTGACCTTGCCAACGTAAATTATGTGAGAAGTGCCGAGCTGGTTCTCAGCCAGGGTAGCTCAGTGGTTAGAGCATCCGCGCGTTATGCGGAAGGCCCGGGTTCGATTCCCGGCTCTGGTATTTTTTACATAGTTGGTAAAAAATCAGCCTTCTACTCCATTCTATTTAAAATTAATCTCATGGAACGCAATACTTTGGAATATTTTCGGCTGTTCCTGTATACAAACCACTGATGGTATTTACTTCATTTTCAATTGTGAATATACGATAGTGGACTTGAATAACTTATTTCAATTTCATTAAGATTTGTGTAAAGTAACGGTATTTAAATATGGTTTGTAGAAATAAATACCTTCTCATAGAACAAAAAGCCTTGGAATACTTTCGAGTGTCCCTGTGCACAAACCAGAAAAGATATTCACTTCTTTTTCAATAGGGAACATCCGATAATGAACTTGAATATCAAACTATATCAGTTTCAAGAAATTCCGCTAATATTTACATGAGTTTGAACGCGGACAGACAGAAAAACAAGCCAAAATCATTAACACATTTCAACCTTGTTGGACAGTGTTAAAAAAAAAAAATGACAATTGTTATAAATAATTTATTTCTTCATTATTGTCATAATACCATGTTATTTACAATTAAAAAATCACTTAATTTTTAAACTATTTATTTTCTACTTAAACATAAGATACATTTTAAATGTTTGTCACAAATTCTTTACATGAAATTGTGTTTAATACATATAAACTAACAAACTTTTCGCACTTTAATTTTATTTTATTCACTTTTGTCACAAAGAAAAAGCGATATCTTTTAAAAATGATTCCTTTAACCATAACTTTTTCTTTTTTCCTTTTTCAAAAAGCTGACTTTGTTTCTGCTTAGATGAAAGTGTGAATTTTTCTTCTGATTTTTAACTTAACAGACACTTCACGGTTGTTAGTTTTCTTTTCTTCTTCCTTTTTTTTTTTTTTTTAAGAAAGAATATGGAAGATAGAAGATGAAGATCAATATCAAAAGAATATATATATATTATGTATATATATTATTGTGAATTTATGTCGCTTCTTGTTGCGAAAATTAGTATGGATTGTTCAGTTAAAGTATATAATGCTTAATGACAAAATAATACTTTTTGTAAAAGACATGTTATTTTATGCCCAGGAAAAGTCATTATTTAAAGAATAAATCTTGAAGCTTAAAGCTTTTTATTTGTAAATAAAAATGCGATTTTTTTTTTTAATTCTTTTTTTTTTTTTTTTTTTTAGCATTACTAGGGGGCTGTGCCCCCTGCTCGCTCCGCTCACCAACCCCCGAAGAAGGCTTCGCCTCCCCCCGAATCACTTTACTTATTAACACATGCAGAGCTCTGCCCGCCTATTCGCTGCTTTCTTTCACATAAAAGGAATATTAATAGTGCATATTACAAGACAAAAGCAGAAAATTATTATGGAAATCCTCATATTGAATGTCAAATTGAAATATATAATTTTTTTATATATTTTTTTTTAAATAGAAAGTAATTCATAATATCTAGACCATTTTGCATTTCAGCTTTAATATATGACCCTTTTTATTCCTTTTTTACAACCTTAGATCCGAATCAACGTACCCCAGTTGGTAGAGCACCGAGCTCGTAATTGGAAGATTGCGGGTTCGGTTCTCGAGCCGGGCAAAGACCGTCATGGACACTAACGGTGGCTGGTGCACGTAAAATATGTCGTGGCCGCAATATCCTCCGTGTTCCCATCAAAATTATACCTCTGGGGGCTACCGAAGCTGGGAAATCATCCCCTTCGTGTAGGACCAAATCTCTGGTGGCATGTCTCCATCGCATCCATAGGGGTGCGTCCCACATCGTTGCCAATTATCCATGGCGCAGTAATAATGCCACGCCAAACACATCCTACCTAATTATCTACCTACCTATGTGACGACCTAGATGTCGTCATCATCCTTTAACTTAAAATTGAAGCTGAAACTGAAATACTTAAGTAAATTATGAAGTGAAGACAAAGTCAGATTTATAAAATAAATGAGCTTTTATTTTGAGCTTAAATAAAAAGGTGGGCGCTGGACTTTAATTATATTTAATAACTTGTAAACTTAGTTGGGCAGCCTTCTTAAATACTTTTAATTTTACTTAATCAACCACAAATAATTTTAACTACTACATTTAACTTTATTAACTCTCGCGGCTCAGTAACTTTTCGATAGCGGGAGGATCCCTGACACCACTATCTACTCGACTTACTTCCGACTAACTTCTAGCCGCTAACTTCCCTACTATATCCTCTAGTCGCTAACAGCTAGCCTTCTACTAACTCTCTTACTCTCCCTCCAACTAAATCACTCCCTTCCATTAAACTTCTTTTACTCTCCTTCCAACTAACTAACTCCCTTCCAATTCACTAACTCCTTCCAACTAACTTCTAGCCGCTAACCTCCCTACTATTATCTCCTCCAACTAACTCTCTTACTCTCCTTCCAACTCACTCTCAAAAGCAATCTTCCTTCTCCTTTTATACAGTTTCTTTCCAAAATACTTTATAAAATTAACATATTACAATTTCGTTCAACCCAGGAACTAACTCTATTGATCAGCCGAATCCTAAATTCTTCGCATTCATGTTCTACTCGTAAAGTGCGAATTTTAATTGTAGAATTACGCTAACGCTATACCTCACACCTACCACCAGGGATCATATTTTAGTTTTCCCGTGTAAGAAAATTAATTTTCTAAAAGTAGAAAAAAAGTTTATATTTATTTTCTTTCTTTTTTACTTCCATGGTTTCGGGCCCGTAATTGGAACATTGCCGATTCGATACTTGAGCCGACCAAAGACCGCCGTGTACACTAATAATGGCTGGTGCACATAAAATCTGTCGTGGCCGCAAAGTCCTCCATGTTCCCATCCACACTATACCTCTGAGGATAACCAAAGCGGGGGAAGGGGGGGAGGGATACCCTCAGTGAAGGATCAAAATTGGGATGGCATGTCTTTGTGCATCCCAGACCGTCGCCAATTGCCCATAGCGCAGTAATGGTGCGACGTTAAATCTAACCTACCTACCTACTTACCTGCGTACAACCATGGATCATATTTTAATTTTCTCGTGTAAAATGACTTTCTGGCAGAAGAACAACGTCACTGGGAGAAACTTTTTTCAAAATGGCAAATAGAATACCTCCATAAACTTGTCGTTTTTAGTTAATAACTTCTTTAATTAAAATGATAGAAATTAAATTTTTAAGCAGCTGAAATGTCTCCCTTGGAGTATTCGGAACACATTGATACCTCTCATGACACGAAGGACCTCTGTTAGAGGATGCTGTCGCAGACAAAAAAAATTTGACGCCAGTGACAGTAACTTTTTTTTAATATATAGAGAAATGTGCCTAATTTTACATTAAAATGTATTAAAATTTGGGTCTTGAATTTTAACGCCCAAAAAATTTTGTATATTTATTTTATTATGATTTGACATTTTTATTTCAAATGACGCATAAAAACTTGACCTTTAAATATGTCTAACAACTGTTGTCACACCCTCTAGAGAATAAATTATATATGTCTGTTTATTTAATTTTTTCGTCGAATAATTTTGTCTTTCTTTTAATAGACTTAAATCAGAAAGTTGTTTGTTAAAATAATATACTGAGAAATCTATATAATAACACCTGGAAGTGAAACAAAAACGTAAAAGTTCGAAATATATATATATATATATATATATATATATATACAGGGTGTCCAATAAGTTCTCATACAATTTAAAACTTAAAATACACAAAAGTTAAAAAAAATAATAGGCTTTTATTTAAAAGCAAATTACAAAACAAACATTCAGAAATCCATCATAACAAATATTTAGAGATACTTCCACCGTTTTGTTTTTTTACCAGCTTTAGTCTTTTCTCGAAGCTATCACATGCGGCACGTATGGCTTGCATTGGGATTTCATCCCATACTTTAAGTATAACGTTTTTGAATTGTGTTAAATTGCTGCATTTCACATTTTTAAGCTTCGACAACATATAACCCCATGCAAAATAATCTAAGGGGTTTAGGTCGGGGGAGCTGGGAGGCCATTCTTCTTTTGGCAAAAAGTCGGTCAAATTTTCTCGGCACCATTGTAGCACCTTATTAGCTGTGTGGGTTGGCGCACCGTCTTGCTGGAAGCAATAATAATCGTCACCATACATGTATTGTAGATTTGATAATAAAACTTTCTCCAAAACTTCCTTCTGATACATTTCTGTATTAATCTTTACTCCCTTTTCAATAAAACACAAAGGAAGTTACCCCCTTTTCGAAAAATCCCCTCATACCATTAATGATTAAGCATTTTGAAATCTTGGCACCATAACTTGATTGTCAGGGATATCTTGAATTGATGCCGACCATACTTGATCATTCTGGGGATTGTGGGATTGTTGTAAAACGAAAAGTTTCTCATCGGAGAAGATGAATTCATCACCCGCGTGCCAAGAGAGCAAGGTGTTAACTCTTTCAAAACTCTTTTCTTTTGAGGCCTTTGAAATTCCGTGCGTTCTTGTTTTTTTGTAAGCTTCTTAGATCTATCTTAGATCATTTTTTAGAAGATCGTGGACAGATGATTTTGAAATCTTGCAACCTCGTGATAACTTTCTAAGAGAGGTCTGTCCATTTCTTCGGATGCGCTCTCTTACTGCTTAAATGACTTTTTCAGTCCGTGCAGTGCGAGGTCTGCCGGATCTGCCGGACCTGTCCTGCACATATGAAGTTTCATTATACCTTCGTATCATCCTATAAACGAAATCACGTTTGACACCTAAGTTTTTTCAGGTCTCTGAAGATTTTACCTGCTTTCTGTCCTTCTAAATATTTTTTCACGATTACCTTTCTATATCCTTTCATGGTTTCTGAAACAAAATGAAAAATATTACAACTGATTCTATTACATATATTCTTTAAAGACACATTGTAAAACAATGTTAAAAAACTTTTGATAGCCTAGAATTAATAGTTTTTAATAAGACCACATTCAAAATACTGTATGAGAACTTTTTGGACACCCTGTATATATATATATATATGTGTGTGTGTGTGTTGCATTATTTTTTTTTCCTCTATAAATAAATATATATATTACAGTAGATTGGTTCAAGTAAATGATTCTTAAATGACGTTAAATAGAAATAAATTGGTAAAAATAAATGTTTTAATCCAAATTCCTATTAAATTATTTATTTTCGAAACATATTTAATATAATAGATAAGATTATGCTTAATTCTTAAAAAGCAAATATGTTGACTAAATTTAATTTTTTTTATTTCAGTATAAATGTCATTTACAAAATAAACTTATTTGCAAAAATAATAGTTGCTTTTTCTTGAATTAAAAAATGTTTTTAACGAAAAAGATACAGTAAAAAAAAAAAAAAAAAAAAAAAAGAATACAGTAAAAAATAGTTAAAATTTACTTAACTAATGTTTTCAGGATCGTAAAAGGTGTGCATATTAAAAATTTTTATGTCTCTAGACATATTCTTAAAGTTTTGCGTTGTAAAGTCTTCCATGCCCTAGAGCAAGTTAACTTGTTAAGTAAAAATCTTTCAATAATAAAATTGTAGCAATTAAATTTTAAAATGATTTTATCTTGCATTTTTTTATATTAAAAATAGAGAATGAAATGAAATCTTTTCTTATTAGCGTTTTATCATACCTTTAAAAATGAGAGATTTTTTACTTTTAAAAATCATGTTTCTTTTAAAATGTACTTAATATTTAATTCATCTTTTTAAAAAACATTTAAGTACGTAAAAACCAGGTGGGTATTACAGTTAATGTATTTTAATTACAGTTGAAGGAGATTTTGTTTCTCATTATATTTACCGAGAAAAAAGTATTATTTATGTAATGTAAAAATAAACTGTAAAAATTAAGAATTTTTATATGTTTTACTTAAATTTAATAAGAAACCTTAAGGAGGAGATTTGTTTTTTAAATCTTTAAATCTGAAATCTTCTTTAAAACTTTGCACCTAATAAAAGTTAGGTTTTAAAATGATCGTATGAAACACTGTAAAATCTAAGAATTATGTAACATAACAATAATATTAATAAAAAAGAATAATGCAGAATATGAATGAATTTTAGTACATAATATCCTCTAGTGAAAACAACACTGATTATTTGATGAAAATATGAACAAAGAAAAAATAGATAAAACAAAGAAAAAAAAAAAAAACCTGAATGAATTTTTTTTTTTAATTTTCACATTTAAGCAATATTTTGCTATTTCTTCAGCATCAAGTGGTACGTAATACGGCCTTAATTCGAAAATATAACTAGTATTTTTAATCCGTAAGAACTGTTTTTACGGTAGCTCTGATAAAAGATTTTTGAAAGGTTTACACGGTATAACTGCTTTATTCTTACACAATCGATGAAGATAGTTTTCATTGAATCTTCTTAATAAATTATTTTTATACAAATTATAATAGTAGTTTATTGTAATGTTCAAAGTTAAGTTCAGTATGTTAACTTAAATGTATATTTTTTAAAGTAAAAAAAATTGTTTTGTAAAGTTACCTGATAAAAACGTTATATAAATATGAATTTTTCAGAGAAATACTGTTATTGCTATTATTATTATTATTATTATTATTATTATTATTATTATTATTTATCAAAATTTTAGATTTTAGTATAATCATATAATATTGAAAGACTATTCTGAAATAAAACGTCAAGTAAAAAAAATCAACTCTATGTTTAACACCTTAACAGCTGTTGTCCACCGGTGGATTTTTTTTTTTTTTTTTTTTTTAATTCCGACCTAGAGATTAAGGGAAAGTTGAAGCAACATTAACATTTTGTGAGCTGTAATTTTATAAAGAAATTTAAATTTTGTGAGTCTAAGTATATGGGAGTTCACATTTTGCTTGTCAAAGCGTAAATTCCCTTTTCCTTTTTTTCAGTAGGTAATTTTATTAGATTTACTATCCACATAATAAAATATAAATGGCAGAATTGCTTGCGCAAAACATTTATTGAGCAGAATAGTACTCCACAAAATTTTGTAACAAACTTTCGTCATACCAAGTCGCCAGTTTAGTTTACTGATTATTCAAAATTAAAGAAATATTTGTTTTCTATTTACGATTAATATTATTAAGAATATTTTATACAAACAATTTAGAGAACGAAATAATAAATCTTTGAAAATAAGTTATTTTCCTCTGCCATGATTTTATCAGGACGTAATATTTGTTTGTGTATAAAAAGAACGCAGAGTGAAAATTAAAGTTACAGTCAATGCACTGTACAAAGAATTTTCATTCTTGCATTCCGTCACATAAGAATATCTTTTTATACTTCGAACAAATGTAAAAAGAAAATTGGAATCTCATCTTACGTCAGTGATCCAGAAACAACAACAGTATCCATGAAAAATTTATCTTTCTCGCAGAGAGATATCACATTTTTCTGGTTCTGTTTCACGTATCCTAAAACACAAAACACAAACTCCTAGACACAAGAAAGTGCCAGCACGTTCCGCTTGGAGTGGCTAAGCGCAATATAAATAACTAAATGGAAATAAGCATGGTACCGAAAATAAAAATAGTATAATATGTTATTAAATGAATATTTTTGTTTTGTTGTTTATACATTTAATTTTGTAATAAAAACTGATATCAGCATTTTTATTATTGTAGCCTGTGAATGAAAAATAATATGCCTTTCTTAAAGAAACTTTTATAATGTTTTCGTTTTATTATACATGCTTCGTTTTCATTTAATATAATAAATTCTTTTTTTTTTTTTTTTTTTTTTTTTTTTTAACCAAAAAATATATATTTAATTAAAAAAAAATTGAATACCACAATAATTGTTTCAGTTATTATGTGTGAAAATAATGTGTCGTATACACTGTTAACTGCATATATTTAAGTTTTATTAATATACAGGGTGTTTAAAATTCATGAATAAAGGTTCGTAATGAACAAGATCTAAAGTAAAACCTTGTGCTAAAATATATTTAAAAATATTTCATTTTGTAACTTTTTTTAAATATTCATTACAATATATGAAGAACGCGTTTATTTTATCAGTTAATTTTAAACATAGTATATTTAAATTTTATTTTTGAAATGGTATTAAGCACAAAATCAGTGGCGTAACAGAATGGGATATTTTGATTATAATTATATAGAGTGTTTATTAAAGATTTATAGTCAGAAAGTTAAGTCTTTCTCTATAAATCAATGATTTTCAATGTTATCAATTGAATTAACCCTCACTTCCACAAGATCAAGGCGTTACTGGGTAAAAATTGCTTTCAGGTGCCGCTTGGCACATTTGGCGAAAATCACCAGCACCGCGCCTTTTTGTATCATTTGGAAGTTGCAACATTCCACTGGTTACGTTTGTTAACCCTGGCAAATTATTGCACTTTTGAATGAGGCGGATTTAACTAAATGTCAACTACAAAATGGGGTCAAAATAACCCCATCTTGGGAAAGCGAGAGTTAAAGCCTGTATAAGTTTCTGATTTATATTATCTTTGTTTTCTGACTGTATCTAGGAATTTTAGGACTGTATCTAGGACTGTATCTAGGACATGGAATTTTATTTAATTATTTATATCTACAGACAGATTTAATTAAATGATTTTAATGAAGCTAAATTAAAAAACATTACTAGTCTAGTAATTAATTAATAACAATATAAGAAAAGTCACAGTAATATTTATCTATTTTCTGCTGGAAAGCACCGTTCTCATGTATTCCTTTGTGTAGAACGTAAAACTGAAAGAACAGAATCAATATGACTGCTGTAAGTGTTGAAGATTGTTCTAAGATCATCGTGCGTATTTATCGGATTTCTCCGAATATACGAGTAACATTTCTAAGCTGGAAGCAAACCACATCGGTTCTTAAGGTGTTAAGAAGCACTTCAGTAGAAAGTAATCCGGTTTAACCGTAGTTCATAAAGGGTTAGAGATAATTACGTCAATTATAAGGATCCCATAAATACTGATGTCATTCATGTTTTCAAAATCGTTGGCAACATAAGGATATTTATGTTTCTGTCTGTTATAGAAAAAAAAATTGTAAAAAAAACTTTGAATACACTTTATAGTTTAGGTAATATTTAAAACTGTCTTAAGAATGCATTATATATTTATAGATATATATGAAATATTTACAGAAATATTCATAGGTATAACTCTAATTTTTATTTTTTATTTTTTACTTTACTATTTTGATGCATCAAATATTGTGACAAACTTTGATCTTAAAATAATAGTAATATATACAAGGTAACACCCAAAAAATGATATTAAAATAATAATAATAATAATAAATGTGTTATTTCGTATACAATTTCGACATTCTAGAAAACAATATTTTTTATTACTTTTTTTTGCACATATAAGAAGAAAGTATTAGATTCGTGAAAATTTTTATTTTTCTATTTTTCGATGGACATACTGATTTTGAGATGTTCTGAACACAATTCGAACATTTTTAGAAAATGTGTGTCTGTGGGTTGTTAGCTACCAAATTTTTGTGGAAACTGTATTTCATGAAATAACAGACGTAAACCTATAAAACTTTATTTTAGCTTAGAACTTGATATGAATTGATGTTCATTAAATTTTTTATGTATATTGTTCCGCAGGTGGCACTGCAATGCTGAACCATTCCCCGATTATAATAAGACTATATCAGAGGTTTTGTAAAATATAAGTGCACGAAACGTTATACATTTTTTGCTTTACGTAAATATTTCATTTATAATGATTTGTTGTTTAAACATATGTTGACAAAAAAAAAAGTAAAAATAGAAACAAAATAAGCAAGTACATTAGTCATTTCGCAATTAAAAACTAGTATGTTGTGGGTATCACAAAAATGCCTTTCTTTCTATATAATAAAGCAAACTGTTAGTTAATAGGCTCAAAAATTAAATATCTTCCTACAATAACGGTTTTATAAATTTAATTTATTGCAGTTAAAAAAAACAGATATTCAGGTAAAGCCATATGGGTATTCTCAGAATGTAAATAATGACAACGCCACCTGTTGGCCAGTACACACCCAGATAAAGTCACCCGCCTTTTACATAATAACCAAATCAGATATCATTTTTTAAAATTTATAATGGTTAAAATATAGTCTTCGCATAAAGGGAAAAACCTGCAGCGCGTAGTAGCTCCACCTGTTGACCAATATGAACCCAAATTAAATAAACCCAAATTTCATAATAAAATTCTCACATATAAAGTTTTATGAAATTACACACAATGGAAGCTGAGATACAGTTTTCCCGGACACGGTAAATTTCAGCATATCAGCGCCACCTAACGCGTGATATGCCCTAAAATTTATAGACTAGTCTACTCGCATTAATATATATATATATAAATGATAGATATCGTAATAAAATTTAATCTTAAAATTTAGCAATTAATAGATCTAAAACAATACCAACACATAAAAATATAGAACTGAATTTAACTTAGAGGAAAGACTGACACAAAATTGTTGCAATTTAGAACCAATAAGAGACAAGTATAACTTAAAATACTTACGCCGACATGAATGACAATAAAAAAGGACTATTAAACTTGATGACAGAGAAAACAAATAATTAACCACAGAAATAATTGGATAAAAATGCTTAGAAGTAAGATACTCTTCAGAGGGCGAGTACTTCATAAAGCTGCGAAAGCTGCATCGATTTCGTAAAACAATATAGCTAATCATAGCAATTTATATCATTTCAAGCCAAAATATCATTTCAGTCAAAATTTATTTTAAAGTTAATAAAAGTTTAATCTAGTTAGAGTTAATTTAAATTGTACGTAAAACAAGAATCATTAAACCGTTCAAGGAAAGGATTAAAGAAAGAATACATAAGTCAGAAGTGAGCAAGTGCCATCTAGCGGTTAGCTTTATAAACAATAAGTCAGTTAAATTATTTCAGGATAAAAAAACAATGCTATAAGGAGTGTACTTAAGAAGTATTAACTGCATGATTAAGAGAATTTTTGGCACCAATCAAATAATAAGAGTTATTAGTAGTGGAACATGTTAATGTTAAACCTAAAAATCTTAAGCTAAGAGTTGAACTTAGTTTTATTAACCCAAAATTAATTAAACTTAAAGTCGAAGTATTAAGAAAAATTAAAATCAAAGTATTAAGAAGAATTAAAATCAAAGTATTAAGAAGAATTAAATGTTAAGTTGTAAAAAGACTCAATCACAAGCAATAATCGCAAAGAGCACACATGTAAGGATACGCATTACAAGGCAGTCATCAATAATTAAAGTTATTAATTTAAATGTGATGATTTTTTTAATATATATTTTATAGATATTATTTTTGTTATTAAATTGGATCGATTATTTAAACTAAACAAGGGAAGCCACTAGTAGCCAGAAGCACACAATTAAATTTAACGAGAAAAGAGTTCAAATTTCATAGTATCAACCAAAAAAAATAAGAAGAATGTAACTTGCAGTAATCCCAATTATATATATATATTATGAAGCAAATCTTTCGAATGCAGAGATTATTGTGACATTCTGTTCTTCTACTGTAATTTAAAAGCGATATGACTCCTAACATGAGTTTACTTATAAATGCGTTAATATTCATACTTACTGCTATACAAATGTTTATAAATGTCATCCAATGTACGTATATGTATTTTGTATACTATCAAAATATTTCGTACAGTGCACTTTTAAAAGTAAGTTTTAATACATTCAAAATTTCTTATGTTATACACAGAATTTTCATTTTATAATTAAACATCCATACTTGTAAGTATTAGGCAATATCTAAATCACTAAAAAGGTGTGTTTCGTATTATACCTGTATTTTGTGTAACAGAATTTGAATTCAGTATTACATAAAATAAATGTAAAATTATTTTAAGGCGGGTCACGGGTCCCGTTGTTGAACAGAGGCTGCGGTTCGGGTGCGGGTCAAGTTTTCCCGGCCCTCGTAGGACACTAACGTAAACACATAGATAGACATCATTACTAAAGTGGCTAAAACAAGTTTAATATCTTTTAAAACCAGAAGATGAAGTTTTTTTTTTTTTTTTTTTTGGTAAGTCAAATACTTTCTTCAAATCAATATACACTAGAAGAAAGTAATAGGCGTAATGGACTTTTTTTTTTTTTTTTTACAATAAAATCCTAATTATTGTTAATATATTTCGATAACTTATTCTACATGTATTTGGCAAATAACATTTAGAAGTAAAAATCTTGTTTTCTAAAAGAAAAAAAAAATGATTGAAATGATGACTAGAAAAAAATAACTATTCAACTTCTTGGATATATACCAAGTCGCGTATCTGGGGAAACGATAAGCAGAAATGTAATGAATATATAATATTACAATCTTTTTTCTTCTTCTTTGAGAACTTAAAGAAAGTTACGCTTCTGTTTTCAAGAAGACAATATTGTCAATGTATATCTACTCTCACCTTACTTGTTATTTTTTGTTATCTTGTGCACTATTTAAAGTGTATTTTTTGGATAAGTGTATATGTACATGCAAGAATGTAAGATGTATATATGTATTTATTTTCTAAATGAAATCTTTTATATTTTTTAAAAAACTTTCCATTATATCCAGTAAATTTCAATGTTTTTTTTTTTTTTTTTTTTTTTTTTTTTAATTATAAAATGAAAAATGATGGCAATAGTACTCAATAAATAATAAATGCTGTAAATTTAAAACATAACAAACATATACCTTGAAAGTATTTCAGCTTTATCTAAATTGTTATTCTTGTTCAAAATCAGTTAGTGTTTTGTTAATGAGAAAAATTTTATTTAATGAATTGGGTAATTTGGCCATTTTTACTTTCTCATACCCATACATGTGGTAGAGTAAGTATTGTTGATGTGTCAAATTATCGAAATTGAGTTTTTGCTATATTTATATGTTTTACTGTCCCCTGAATCCGAAAAAATATGTTTTTTGTTTTTTTAACGCTTGGTCTCTATGTGTGTGTGTTATCAGCATATAACAAAAAAATAAAAATAAAAAAATAGCAGCAGGCATTTAACTCGGTATTTTATATCTGTATAATATAGGGATGCTACACTAAACGTTTTGTTGAGATCAAGCAAATGGCTCGTGTGCAGAGATACCCAAGAGAACTGAAATATATTACGTTCATGGAGAAAATTGCAGCTAAATAGAGCTATAGATTGCACTAAATAAAATGAATATATATATATATATATATTTCTATATGCGTAAAAGCAGATTTCATATAGAGTATGGTACGGAAATCAATGATAGTTTGTTTACAGGGTTGCGCAAAGAACTAGAATATAATGGGACAATATTTGAAATTTGATGGAAATGTATTTCCTGTTGTAATATATATTATTAATATAAGATTATATTTATGTGCACCGTGTTATATACACTTAATATTTAGAAGATATACAGGATTGCCAATAATTATGCTGAAACATTCTTTTTTTTTAATGAATGGAAAAAAAGGCGGGTACTAAAAATATTACGATTCATAATGAGATGGTTGACAGGTATGTTAACGTAGCTTTATATAACAGTACTCGTTATCTTACCTCTTAATCTTCAATCTGCATATATAGTATTAAATTTCAGGGTAAGAGAAAATCGTTGAGTGCCTCATCTGATTATCTATTATAATTATCTATCTATCTATCTATCTATCTATCTATATATATATATGAATGTGTCAATATTTCTCCCCGACTTATCAAGTTATGTATATGTAATTTAGATAGATAAATACAAAGGTGAAGATGTGTGTAAAAAAAAAAAATCTTATGTACACAACATATGAATGCCTAAAATTAATATACCCAATTTTATGAAAAATATTAAAAATATATGTATTTAATCTTTGAAATGCATTTATTCATTTTTGTATGATATGTTTGTACATAAATATATATCTACATTAGCATGCAGTAGAAAATTTTTAATTTTAAATATTATTTCATATATTTATATATAGAGCTCAAATACTTAGTGTATCTATTTTTACATAATAAACAAGTTTACTGAAATATTTTATTTTATAAAGTTTTAAAGAAGAGAAACAACGATTAGGTTTTCACAGTTATGATAATTATCCTGGGTGTTTGCCATGATATTTATTTGAAAGTAAAATAAGAAGTGTTGAAATTGACAACAGATGTTATTAAATTTTTTTTTTAAAATGTTAAAATTTTGCTGTCACTTTCCTGGATAGCTCAGTACCTAATTTTTGTATTTAGTAGAATAAAAAAAAATAATTTAAAGTAATTTTATGTCATCTAATGATCCTTGTTACATTTGTTATCCACTTATGTTGTTATAAACAAATGAACTGAATTATCAATTTTGGAAATACAAGAAGAGCAATTTTGAAAATTTTAAATTTAGTATCTTTTCAAAGAAAATGGAATGGTACAAAGTAAAGTTACTTATTTGTCACTTTATACAATAATTAATTATTAATTTCATAGAAAATTGCTTATATGCAAAATGAAAGATTATTTAAATATTTCTATAAATTTATATTCTAGGTAAATTTACGCACTATTTGCTTATATTATTTTCTGGATAATTGATAAATGGATACATAAATGGGATGATCTTTTTATATTCTTTAAAAAGTACTATATTTTTATGCCTTGAAATATCAATCACAGTATGTATATATATATACACAGTTAAAATAGACTAAATAAATTGATATATTTTTTAAATATTCCATTAACAAAAAATAAATAAATAAATAAATAAATAAATAAATAAATGAATAAAAATAAAAATAAATAACTAAGTAAATAAATAAATAAATAAAATAAAATATTACATTTAGGTGAAACGTTTGTGGGTTCTGCAATATAAAACACCAAACAATTGCTATCGAAAGTAAGATATTGCAAAATAAAAAATTTCTGTTTTTTCTAGTATTTATTTACAAATACGCAGCAGTGATTTGGACCCAGATAAGTTTGCCTCAGACACAGTCTAGATTGCATCTCATGTTCATCTTGAATATAGGTTAAGATAGTTTTACATTGAGGCATGGTTTTCCTTCTTTTTTATTTTCAGTTACATCTGGGCATTAAATTTTACAAAATATTAAACAATATAAAAGATGATATTTTGCTTTAGCTTGTCTGTGCCAATCATGCGTTTGGAAATATGCCAATCATGAGTTTGAAAGTAATAATTCATAACAGTGTGTATGTATTTACACTGAAATAATACAAGTCATGCTACCCTTAAATAGACGCCATATTACCCCAAAATTAGGGTAAGATTCTGAGACGAAAAAGAAAGATAACTTTTATTTCAAAGTTTTTATAATATTTATGAAATTAGAAATAATTTTTTTAAGTACCCAAAAGTATAAATTTTTATAAGGGTCCAATAAATAGCAAATATAACAATACGGGTTTTAATAGAAATATTAAATAGATTACGGCATCTTCCAACTATACTTAAACAAAACTAGATTTTAAAAATAAAACTCCTCACGCCAGGGCGGATAATTTTATTTTATCGAAATAAGATATTTGTTTAGCGATGAAACATAATATTTTTCAATTTATAGCACATAGAGTTTCTTGTGTGATATTTTCATAATGAAAAAAGAAAAAAAAACTTTTAGCTTTCTTTTTGATTTTATATTAACGTATTACAAAGAATGAAAAAAAACTTTTTGGAATTACCGAAAATAATCATTAATACATTCTTGAGCCATTAATAATGTTTGATATCTGTAAATATTTCATAATGGAACGAAGAGATTTGAACTTATGTTTATCTTTAATTATCTTTTAATAGACTATTCCGAACATACGTGATGAAATAGCAACTAATAAAAAAACTATAAACTTTCCAAGTATATTTTTAGTAATATCTTTTTAATGATAGGAGATTACATTTATATAGTTCTGTCTATATAAGCATGAAAAAAGAAATTGAAGTTATATAATTATTTATACAATAAAAATATTAGACGCTGGAATTTTTTCAGTTTATAAAATAATTATTTTACAGTCAATTTAAAGGAAAATTTAAAATATGTATTATGGGGCCATTACAAAACTTTCTTCTATATTTTTCGATGGAAATTTACGCAGTACAAATAACTTATTAAAATTATTATTTATTTATTTATGTATTCACTGAAAGAGAGGAGCTGCTCGGGAATATACTTACAGCATTAGCACTCCTCCTCCGACATTACCTAGCACGTTGATATTCGTGTATAAAAGTAACTCGGAAAACAAGGACTGGCATCTAACAACTCTGTATCTTTAGAAATCGTCTAGCCGGACCACCCTTCAAAGCTTGAAATGGAGTTGGGAAGACTATGCTTGGATCACAAATGACCCCAACGCGACAAAGGAAAAGTATTATTCATAAAAATCATTTTGCATCATGCATGCAGACGCTTTTCATCTCAGAGAGGTACATCAGAAAGTATATCAGAAGTATATATCAGGAGTAAGAAGACTTTATTTCAACAATGATTGTTATAATCATTGTCGAAATAAAGTTTATTGAAAGATTACTATTTCGAAAATTTCCATATAAACAATTCTTTTTAATTTCACAATGCTTCCTTTAAAATAATTATCTCCCTGCAGATTCATACAAAATTTTGTTCTTAACTTTGACGTGTTAAAAATTAAAGAAAAAATATGATATCAACGCCACCTGTATGGCAATTTTACCGAAACATAAATACTACATTATATCAATAGGCAAATGTATATAAATTTACATGAAATTCTGTGCATTTATTTGTGAAATAAAACTGTCACAAAATATTTGACACAGACACACAAACACAAAGACAGACGTTTTTCGAAAATTGTAGAATCGTGTCCTGTATCTTTAAAAACATATATATTCTTTGAAAATTGGAATTCAAAAATTCTTACGAAAGCGATATTTTATTCAATTCGATAAAGAAGAAAGTAAAAATACATTTTAACAATCTTAAATGGAGATGAAACTTTGTTTCAATATTGTTATGAATTAGAATTCATTTAACCCTGGTATAAAAAGAAGGTGTCATTCATCAAGATTTTAGCGTCTTAATACAACATTCTCCTGTAGGGGTTAATAAGTTTTAAGTGATGTATAAAAACAATGTGAAATTTATTTTTATTTTAACCGTCTTTGAAATTATATATTGAAGAATATTATTTTTTAAAGTTGCAATACGTATATACCACAAAAATTTCCAACTTAAAAAAAAAAAAGTGGGAGCATACTTTTTCTAATTAAATTTACAGAATATTGTAAAAAAAAAAAATGAAAACAATTTTTTTAATAAATTGTAATTAATTATAAGATATAATATCATCAGTAGGTATTTACTGTTAAACGAAATATAGTATTGTATCAAAGGGTATGCTGAAATTTTAGATTTTTATTCTTATACATAAAAATGAATGGAGAAGTTTATATAATTAGGTCTAAAAATTAAACGTAGTAACAATTGACGAAGCTAAAAAATAAAAATAAAAATAAATAAATGAAGAATGAAGAATGAAGAAAGATAAATGGAATCAAACTAATTATGTATCGACGATGCATATGCTAAGTATAACTTTATTCAAGCACAACAACGATTTAGAACAACTCCGTGTTTTCTTCATCTTCTACCCTTTTGACTTCCTCATAATAAAACGAGTGACTTCTATTGTGGGACTGTACGTAAAAAAAGAAAATGTTTATGTCGTATTCTGCTAGTTATGACATTTGAAAAAAGACAATCTGAAATTCTCTTGGCAACTGACACACAAGCAGTTGAGAAATTTAGCTGGTGGGAGCAATTTCTCCCTTGCCTCCCGCTCATAATATAACAATAGGATTAAGAGCAAACGTTCACTGCCAAACATATTTTCACAAAACATTCTAGCTTATGCGCGTAACATTTATTAATACTCTTTTTTTTTTTACACACTTTTTTTATATCAGGTAAAGACATTGTGGAAATGCGTATCGTACATATTCACATTTAAAGTTAGAACTAAGTTGGTTACTAGATTAAAATTTATGCTGCTCTTAAAGTGTGTTGCTTTCTTTTTTTCTAAAGGTAATACAACAAATATTTTTAGAAGGTATGCTTTAAGATAATTGTATGTGTAAAATAACAAACGTGAAATTGCTCACTATAACTTCAAAAGTATTAGGAAGCTTAAATATTTAACCATGTACCCATTCCGAACATACATATGTAAGGAAAGTATTGTAAACATGACAAAAATTCGACTTTGAGATTTTGGTTTATCTATAAGTTTTGAGGTCCCTGAGTTTATTTTTGCTATTTTTATGGTGATGTATGTGTGTGTGTGTGTGTGTGAGTGAACATGATAGCATCTAAACGCTATATTCAAATGAACTGAAAGTTCGTACCGTAGTAGGAACTCTATTGATTTTGGCTAATCTAGCACTTATAGTTTTTTTACAGGGGCACACACACACACACACACACACACACAAAAAAACCTCTTTATTATTATGGACTGCGAGCTCAAAATCTTTAAAGTGCGATAGCGTCTGAATGAATTATTCGATTGAATTAAAAAATTATATACATGCTATAGGTCATCGTCGCAAGAACTGTATAAATTTTAGTAAATCTTCTACTCATAGTTTTTTTTTAAGAGTCACAAAAGAAAATTCTTTATCATTATGTCCTATGGGTTCAAATTATTTAAAGTGCTATAGCAACTAAATGTCTCATTCGAATGAACTGGAAATTTATGCACATATTATAGGTCACCGTTGCACGAACTGTATAAATTTTGGTGAATTTAGAATTTAGAATTTTATTTACGGGGATTCAAAGAAAATCTCTTTAACATAATATTGACTCAAATTGTTTAAAGTGCGGTAGCATCTAACCACTTTATTCTTTTCAGCTGAAAATATGCATACATATTAAAGATTATCATCGCACGAAGGATATAGATTTTGGTGAATCTAGAATTTGTAGACTTTTACAGGTATACAACGAAAAATTCTTTATCATTATGACTTACAGGCTCAATTAAGTTCTATAGCGTTAAATTAAACAACATACTATATAGAGAAAAATAAAAATATTATAAAATCTCATTACAATTTTCTAATTTGTTTGTATAAGAAAATCTCTTACTTTATGTAAAAAAACCGTTAATAGTTTAATGTTCGAAAGTCGAGTGGAGTCACTCCAGATTTTTTTAGTTGGAAATAGTATAGATCCGTCAGTTACTAGTAATTATCATGAAATAAATACTAACAAAAAACATATGCCATGAAACTATTCTAAAAGCAAATCACGCGCTAGAAAGCTAAATAAAATAATAAATTACTCAATAACGAATTAAAGGAATTTCGAGTGCATATGTTAACCAAATTATTATATTAAAACATTTTTTTCGGAACATGTAAAAGCACGTTTTTCAAGAAAATGGCGTTCCGACTCCTCTAAAACAAATAATTTACAATAAAAAATCGCATTCGTTATAAAAACTTTATGCGCCGCAGGCGTTTATATATATCCCAGTGATTACTGAAAATAAAATTTAGCTTATCTAATCACAAATACGTAAACATAAAATCATTTTCATAAACAATATAACGTTTTAGAAAAAACGTCTGTTCAAGGTAGGAAAATACTACGACAACAATGTCTTAACGCGTTATTTTAGAAAAAAAAAATGTATGAACATTAATTTCATAAATTTATAAAGAAAAATTTAATTTTAAAGATTTTATTAAAAAAACAAATCATTCTGTAAATTTCACGATGTGTTTTAAATCATTTGTGAAACATTAGTAAAAAAGTACAAATTAAGAATTGAATAATTTGATTTTTAACAAAAAAAAAAAAAAAAAAAAAAAATTAAATTCCAGAAAAGAGTTCTTGCTTTGAACTTGGCTCACAGTCTATCCATCCGTCTGTCTGCTCGCGCTCTAATTTTAGAACTGTAACAAATTTGATACTGAGTATGTGATTGAAAAAGTATAGTGTGAACAAGGATAGTAAATAATTCATTTTTATTTTTTATTTTTTACCCTTTTTAGGATGCAATATTACGTAATAAATACTGCAAAATTTGGCACGGACAATGTTTCTAATTTATTTAATAAGTTCGTCTCTCTGGAATATGCAGATTATAATGTTAAACTCGTGATTGCTACTAACTCTCCCGATTTTGGCATGTTATCAAGAAATTTAACGCCAATATTTCCGAACAGTATATATATATATATATATATATATATTTGCATAACATCTTACAATTAAAAATAAATTTCATATTACTACTATTATAGTAGAAAAATAAATGCTTTGAATTTCGCCGACGAAAAAAAAAATTGGGAATTTAAAGAATATTTGTGTTTAACCGTAGTATTTGCAGACAAGTTTAACATTCTATTTTCTTCTTAATTACAGAACATTAAAAATATTTTTTGCCATTAATATGGAAGGAGATAAAAGACTGTGCTTTCTTTTTAACCATGAGATAAAAGTATTTTATTTCAACTAGAAGGACTTGAAAAAAATTCTTTGAATCTTAAGTAAAAATTTAATTCAAGACTAATAAAAGAGTTAAAATCATCAAAGAAAATGTCACATTTTAATTAAAATAAAAAGTTTTTTAATCCTCAACTTTTTTTCAAATACATTAAAATATTTTTTTTATTGCTTATATTATAACAAAAAAAAAAAAAAAAAAAAAAAAGCAGTGATAGCAGGAGTTAAGTGTTAAATGGGTTTTAATGTTGCGTCGAACTATAGCTACACGGTGGGCAATCGATAATTGTAAAAAACTGTTATTAGTTACGTGCAATAAAGAACTATGAGAAGAAATAAAATGGAAATACCAATTATAAATATTTTTTTTTATTTCCAAGATAGTTTCTTTTAAATACACTTTGTTTTGTTAGAAATGAAACTTAAACAACTTTTACTTTTCATGTTATTTTATGAAATTAACAGTGCAGTTTAAAATTTTTAAATAGAACAGTAATAATAGTAATTTTTAAATAGAATAGTTTATCTCTAAAAATTTTAAATAGAACATTTTACATTAAAATTAACAACTACAAAAAAATTCTCTTAATTTTATAATTTGAGCACTTTCCATTTGTATCCTCCAAATCCTTTTTGAAGACTGCGGATGTGGATACTTTCGTCTGCTTCTGTTCTCTTTCTTTTCTTCTGCAGCATATAGCGCCATTTTGCGTCAAATTTAGCTGGTTCTACTTCATTACATGCATTACCATTGGCTAAAATTTAAGATGCTTCCCATTTAACGGAATGGTGAAAATTATTATATCGTGACTCCGTGCCACGCTGAAAAATAAGGCGCCTGCACTTTATCGTAAATATTAGCACCTTTTCTCGTTACTTCTTAACTCAATTGGATAAAGTGTCATGTTAATAATGCGGTGGTCGTGGGTTCAACCCCCAAAGGCCGATACATTACTTTATTGCAGATAATTAATGCACTGTTAAAAAAAAAAAAAAAAAAAAAAAAAAAAAACAGTTAAAAGTACAGGAAATATCTGACATCTGGGGTGCCCGTATTTCTCCGTCAAATCAGTTTAAAACCGTAAAATTGTATCACTGACATATATTTTACACAGGAATCCTGTAAATCAAACAGTTTTTTTGTTAAAAGTACAGTTTTGTCCTGTATATTTGACAAAGTAATACTGGCACCCCAGATGCCACATTTTTACTTTAACAGTTTTTTTTTTTTTTTTTTACAGTGTAGAAAGGATGTCAATTGATAAAAGAAGGATCTTTCACTGTCCGCACACTAACCTAAAATTTTTTTACTAATTTTTTTCAGAAGCTTCTTTTAGTTACTAAAATGCATAAAATAAAAATTTAAGTAAAACTAAATACATAAGTGAAATAAAATAAAAATTAACACTGGAAGCTTTTTATTGTGAAGTCCTAAAAAGCATTTAAAATAAAAATATACATATTCTTGCAAAGACATGCTATAAAAAATAAATAAAAGTTTCAACAATAAGAAAATTGTTGAAACAAAAAAAAAAAAAAAAAAAAAAAAAATATATATATATATATATATATATACATTCTAATGGCTCGGCGCACATGCCAAAAGCATTGCCCGGGGGGAGTGGGGTCGCCGAATTGGTGACCATTTGTGAAAGGGCGCCCAATGGGCGATCATCGTAATCCCTAACAGGGACAACACATTCATATATATATATATATATTTCACTTTGCAAGAAATCACTTTGAAAATTTCACTTAGAAAATTTAAAAAAAAATATTCAAAATATTTTTAAAAGCAATCGAGAACAATATTATTTTTGTATAACGATTTGTTAGAATCTTCTATTATGTATGGCCTACTATCTTAGATATCCAAATAGAAGCTAATTATACAGCATATAATGATATTGCTATGAAAATTGTCGACTTTTTTTAATATTGAAAGTAGTTTGTATAGAAATAGACATGTGTTAGTCAACGTAATAACTTTATTTAATGAGTACTCTCGGAGCAGCCGAATAAAACTGTTATTCGTATCAGAAAAGTAAAGTAAAGAGCGTTAAATACACTACAAAACTGGGATTTTGTTATTCATGAACAAATATTAATCTTTTGAAGCACGATTTTGCAGGGACGACAGTTTAATTTTAAGTCTGAACATAAACTGAAGTCTTCGAGAGTAACTCTCCTCTTTTTAAAATCTCATTATTCGTTTTTGAAACTTTCGAGGTAGTTCTACGCTAGAAAGCAATGGAGCATTCCGGAAAATTCCAAAACTCAGCTTTTGTAAAAGTTAGAAGTTTAAAACATAGGTAATCCTAAATTTTAATTTTTAACAAATTTGGTCACCAAGCTACCAAGCTCGTAACCAAATGTACTAAAGTCGACGTTGACGTTGACAACGAACTTCACGACTTGGCAAAATTGGGGACAAAATTTGGTGGAAAACAGTAATTCCTTGTTGCCACAATCGGTAAGTCCTTTCTCAAAGTTAAACGTAGTCATTTGTTTTAAAAAATATAAATAAAGTAACATTTTTCGTGATTAAATTTTTCTAAAGATTATATAAGGAAGCCATCTACAATTGTGGGTTGAACTCTGAGCTGTGACTTTGTCAATGACTGCTTTCACAACAAACTGTCGAATACTATGCCTGAACGAACAATATTTGTATGGGAATGTCTCCTGTTATGGGCATTCTCTGGTTATGGATACCCTACTATATCTTTTAACAGAAAACAATTATGGTGGATATGAGTATTGTGACAATGATAAATAATATTTTTTAAGTTACTCTGAATAAGCTATAAGTTCTACATGGTCAAAATAGATATAGTTAGTGTGACGGTGATCTATAACATATATAAATTTTCAGCTCAATCCAATATGGCTTTTAGACGTTATCACACTTTAAAGAATTTGAACCCATAGAGCATAATGATAAAGAATTTTTCGTTGTCTCCCTGTAAAAGAACTATACGTGGTAGATTAATCAATATTTATTCACTTCGCGCAACAGTGACTTATAGCATGTGTATAAATTTTCAGCTCAATGGAATAAGGTGTTTAGACGCTATCGCAGTATAAAGAATTCGGGCCCATATAGGCCATAACCAAAAAAAAAATTTCTTTGTGTCCCAGTAAAAAACCTATAAACGCTAGATTCACCGAAATTTACACAGTTCGTGCGTCGGTGACTTAAAATATGTGGAATAAGGTATTTAGACACTGTCGCACTTTAAAGAATTTTGGCCTATAGAACATAATGATAAAGAATTCTTCTTTGTGTCCATGTAAAAAAACTATAAGCGCTAAATTCACCAAAATCAATAGGATTCGTTCTATAGTGCCCTATAATATATGTACTAACTTTTAGCTCATTAGAATAAAGCGTTTAGGCGTTATCGTATTCACTGAGATACATACACACACACATCATCGTAAAAACAGTAAATGGGAATTCAGGGGACCTCAAAACGTGTAGAGAAACCAAAATCTCAAATTCAGATTTTTTACACGATTACAATATTTTCCTCACTAGAGTGTTCGGAAAGTAAAAATGAGCTGTTAAAACGCTTTGAATTGTAAAGACAAAATAATTCCAGAGAGAAATGACTACTACGTTTTGCATTAATTATCATGACCTATATGCAAAATAATGGAAAATATTTAAGCATTAATAATTTTATAAAGAAATAACTCTTTAAAAATAATTAAGAATTCTTTTTTTAAAGTTATACAATTATCAATTTAATTTGCTATAAAAATGAATTATTTTAAACGAGTGATGTTCCTTAAACCATATAAACATATGTATATTTCAATATACCTTTACCTGACGCGTGTCTAATTCAAATATTTCTATTAAGAAAGTTAAAAATAATTTTTTTTTTTATTCAGAAAATAATCCCTACATTTTCCTTCATTTTATCACGTAGACATGCATTTTCCTTAGTAGTTTCTTCATGATTGCATACGTGAACGTAGCTGGACGAAATAAAGTAAGGGTTTAAAAATTGTTTCTTAACCTTGAAATGGAAATTTTAAACAGAGGCATTTACTCACATGTATAGAATTATTTTCTTTTAATGAGAAAGTAAAAAAAAAAAAAAAAAAAGAATGTGATACATATTAAAAAATGAATCTATTAATGTAACTTTTTAAAAGTTAAAGAACTTTTTGAAGGTACAAATATAAGTTTACTTATATTTTAAAAATTTATGAAAAATCTATTGAAAATTACCTTTTTTCTATTATTCAATGCTTCGACTTTTTAGTCTACATTTACAAAAGTGCCCTTATATAATTCTTGGGGAGTGAACATATTAGTCTGCTTGAGTTTTATGTAAATGAATGTATGATTTTTATAAAGATTTAGATACCTGTGATTTTGTTTCGATTACTAACGAAGGGTGGTCACAGGCCATATTTTCCCCTGATTCTTCTACCAGTATTTTCCTACCAGAATATTAAATAGTAAGTTTTCACGATTAATTAAATAAAAGTTATCATATAAATATTTTGGTGAAAGAATCAGGGAAAAAAAGCGGATCTGTAGCCACCCTGTAACATAGTGATGGTGAAAATTTATCAGTTGTTCCTGTAACGATATAGTATGATTGATTATACATACAGCGACATTCTTTGTATTTTATTTTCATGATTTATTGTGTGTTACGCAAATTTTAGTATTCTAGCTCTTAGATATAGAATTTACAAATAGTTTCGAATGATTCGATTCTTCATGAATAATAATATGAAAATTGTATTTTTTAAACATATTACTCACGTACCAGCAATCGCTGAAATTTCACAATAATCTTGATTTATTTTCAAATGCCATTCTTTCATGAATTATTTTTAAATTATTATTAAACTATTAAGATCTGCTAATGCCCACAGGTAAAGTATTCACCTCATTATAGTAATTAATGAAGGTTTTGTTAGGTGGTACTGTAGTGTACAACTGGTACATTGAGGTCGAAAAAGATATTTGAACCTTAAAAAAATGAGAAAAAGGATTTATTTGTTTATATTCCTTATACTTTTTAAAGATTGATTGTCGATTCTTCAAGTAATACAGGAATTAGTTATAACACACGTAAAGATAGTGAAAAATACCAAGCAAAAACAGCGTGAGTATTTTAACCTATTACGGCAACTTTCTTGCATAACATTTACATTTTATGAATATTTTTTTATTATTTTGTCGTAGTTATATATTGAGAAAAATATTCTATAAATAAAATGGGGCGAAATAAAGGCGGAGTTAAAAATTCTCCGGTATAATTTAAAATTTCGGCAACTAATCATAAAGACTAAGATCATAACTCAACAAGTATTTATTTAACAAAACAGTATTAGGTGCACATCTTTTAAATACAAATTATTGCTAGCGCTTCAATAATTTTGCTGCCGATGGTACAACAATATTAAATAATTTGCAGTGAATTCCCCATAGACACACAAGAGGCAGATATTACCAGAGATGTGGCTTTTGTCTATCGTTGCCATTCCTGTATAATGCCGAATTTCGGATTCTGGAGACGGTTAAAAAAAGAATGTGAGTCGCCTAGAATGGGTTAAAATAATCCAGTCACTTATCAAAGTTCTTTGATACAGTTCCAGACATTTAACAAACTCATTCTCATCGTCTTGTCCTTACCAATAAGCTGTGTAATCTATCCTAGTATAGAATTTAATGAAATCAATGCGCAATCTCTCCTAAGTAACAAATGCGCAAACTCTCTCATTTCGGTAGGAGAGATTGAGCAGCCTTTTATTCAATAACTGTTGGCTTTTATAGAGAACTGTCGGTGTTCATTTCATTAGTCTAGGTTAGTAGCTTATGAGAAATCATTTAATTAAAAAATATTTTGCACTACTTCCACCCTATAGAAATTCCTAGGAAGTGACATGAAAATTCAAGTATTTTTTTTTTTAATCAAAATAACCACATTTTGTCTTAAACGATCGGAACAATTACCTTGCAAATTCAAGTCGGCACTCTACTCTTGCTGTTGTACAACTACCTAGAGTAGCAGGGATCGTACACTACTCCTTCCCTCCGATCTTCTATATGCACAGTCTCTCCTACCACACGATCTCTCCTAGCTTTACTTTTTATAATAAATAGGATTTATTTCCCCCCTCGCACAATAAAAGTTTCTTCAAAAAATTACTCTCTTACTGGTCTTAAAATGGGAAGAATTATAATGTTGTTTTCGCTATGCAAATTGCACAATGTATTAAATTAACGAATATGTTAACTTGAGATTAAAATATAATCGTGATTTTAAAGAAAAATCTTATATCTATTAAGTAAGGCTTTAAAAAAAACGTATTTTTTATGTATTAAAAATAAAACAATAGCCAAGTGTCTCGTGGTAGTGTTCAGAAGATTGAAAAAAAAAAAAAAAAATACATATTAATTTAACCTTTAAAATACTTTGAAATTATGTAATAGGTTCAATAAATGCTTGCAGCTACAGCAAAATTACTTAGGAAATTATTTAATTAGTATTTTGTTTCTTAGAGATTTCTCATTAGATTTTTCCCTTGGGACGGATTAGTCTGCGAAGGCAATTACAAACAGTGCACATTTTTTGAAAAGTTACTCAAATTATTTATAAGAAAATTTCTTTAATATTTTTATAAAAGAAATTAAAAAAAAAAAAAAAAAAAATCAATTAACTCAAATTATTTCTAAGAAAATGTCTTTAATATTTTTATGAAAGGAAAAAAAAAAAAAATCAATATAGTTTATTTAGTCGATTTTGTCATCAGATTCAACTTATCCATAAAGGACAAATTTTTAGACCTGTTATTAAACGCAGTTAATATTCTGATTTTTTTTTCGATAATTAATTAAAATGGTTTTTAACGTTATTAAAATATATGTTATTCTAGCGAAAACAAAATCCCTCTTTTCATTTTGTACATATTTTGCTAAAAACATCGTTAATTTAACTTTTATTTATTAAAAAGTAAAATAAATGAATTTCATGATCATAAACATGATCTTCAACAACAAATATTCTTTCTTTTGCTAAAGATTTATAATATTTAAGTAATTTTTGTTCCACTAATAAAAAAAAAATGTGAATATAGATATTTTGCGAATTCCATTACGAGCCGAAGGATTTTTAGACCTCGATATGGTAATATCTGTGTTAAGGGTTCATCCAAAGATTTAGAAGATTAAAACTTTGACTTTCCAGTAAGAGTAACCGATTCATGTTATAAGTAACCAAAAACATTTTGAAAAAAAAAAAGAAAAAAAAAACCAAACTAACATAAATGAGCACTTACAGACGTGTGAAAAGTCTTATAATAATTATGAATTTTAAAAGTTTTTTTTTTATTTTTATCCGTTTTTTTTAAATACATGATTTAACTCAATAAAAATAATTTCACCTCTTAATATGATTTCTTATTCATTCTTAAGTGTAACTGGAGGATATTTGTAACACTTTACAACATTATTTAAAAGAATTCATGATTTCCTCATCTCCGCCACCAGTGGATTGGAAGATGTGCTCTCGAAGCTGTTAAACGGGAGATTCCTGTTTTGAACTCATGTCGTGCTAATCCCCCTATAAATTCAAAGTTTTCATAGCTTTTTCTGCTGGAGTAAATACAGGCGTATAAACAGGCGTAAATACAGGATAGGATCCCCTTAGAAAGATCCATTACCATCTTATCCATCTTACCAGGCCTAGGTTCGTCGAGTAGACAATGGGCTTTAACTCGTAGACTACTACCTTTCATCTCTTCCTGTTAAAATGCTTTTTTTTTTTTTTTTTTTTTTTTAGAATGCCTTGAAGCTCATATAGTTCTTCAAATCCACCATGGCATGTTCGCTATGTAAACACATTACTGGAAGGAGTCACAAAGAAATTTCGATAATTAGGGATAATTAAGAAAAAAGAATAGAAAACAAGAGTTTTTGTACACTGAATACTTTTAGATAATTATTTTCACATGAACTTTTTTTTTTTTTTTAATAAAACACATTTTAGCATTTATAGTTATTACTAAACAAATGTTTATTGTATTTTACATTTAATTTTGCAATTTAAAAATTTAAAAAACTATTTTTAATAATAATTATTTTTCATTCACATTACACATTCAAAAATTGTTTCTATTCATTGTTTTAATTAAAAAAATATGCATATAAAATTCCTTTTTAGCCTCTTGACAATAAATTGAAATATGCTAATGCTAAAAACTGAATAATTGCTTAAGCGTTTAAAACAAAATAATGTTCCTTTAAAATTGTTGTCAAGAAAACGTAAGTAATTGTATAATGAATGCATACGAAGCTTTACATAAATAATTATGTAGTTTCTTTAACAAAATGTTAGGTAAATCTCCACATACAATAAAATAGGAGGTATGTGTGTATATCCGTCGCTTTGTAGGAAAACGGTTTATTGTAAAGATACAGAATTTTGCATGAAGTTCTGTATTGGCCTCTCATGGTGCATCCTGAACCTGATTTTCAAAATTTCAATTAGTTTTTATTATTATTATTTTATTTTTTTATATATTATTTATTATTATTATTATTTTTAATTAGTTCAAATCTATTTATTTCTGAAACGATCGTCTATGCAAATAGGAACGTAAATGGAAAGACTTTTCATGGCCCATTAGTTCAGTTGGTTAGAGCGTAAGATGCTAAAGTCGTGGGTTCCATCCTCAAAGGGATAATATGTTATTTTTTGCAGATAATTAATAGTAAAAATACCAATTGATAAAAGAAAATCTTTCGGCGTCTTCACAGTATCCTAAACCGCAAAAATGGCAGGAAAGTGATTAAAACAAAAAAAAAAAAAAAAAAAAAAAAAGTAAAGCTTACAAGTAGCAGGTGTGTTAGTCGCTTTTTAAGGAAATGGCTGATCGCAGAGCTACAAAATTTTGCATGGAGGTCCGTTTTGAGCTCTCCTGATGCACCTCGAAGCCAAATTTTTGAATTTGGGATAAGTTTATTTTTTTAATTAATTAAATTATTTTCAGCTGATTAGATTGTCTGGTGCTACCACCTGTTGTCAGAGAGTCAATATGATATTTTGTCCGAAAAATATTTTCCGAAAAACATAATTCTTGAATAATAGCAGCGCCACTTACTGTCCAAATAGCACCTAAATTGAAATGTCCGAATAAGGCGAAAATGCAAGGAGTGAGGACTCGGAACCTTCATAGCGGAGGCAGGAAAGACGCTGCTAAAGGCAGCGGCGACCCGAAATGAGGTTTTAAGTGATTTCAATGAAATTGTTATTAGTTTTTATTTATAAAATGATTTAAAATATAGTGATTCATGTATTTGAAATTTACTTTAAATATAGTGACTAGGAAAGTTGGCAAAGCCTACTAGTGGAAAAAAATAAAACAAAATTATTTTATTTATTTACCTTTCTCTCCGTAAACAACATTGCTACTTAAGTTTTTAAATATAAATACCTAAAAAGTCATTGAAGAAGTCTCATATATATATTATAAAACAACTTGATATGAAACAACGATATCATAACTAGCAAAGTTTACCTTTTAAACTTTAAGAGAAATGTTTAACTAGATTCATAAAAACTTTAGAAAATAAGTGTTTTAAATGTAAAAACAAAAAGCTACTTAAATAAATCCATTATACAAGTTCCGAGTTACTTTTGTCCAAGAGTTCTTTTCTTCGTAAATTTCTAGGATCTTAATGAACGAAACTTAAAATAGAAAGTATAAGTAGTAACACGTGTGTATATGAGATTGCAAAATTTTTTTTTTTTTTCCTGAAAGTGAAAATGAAATATGTTTTTAGCAAATTAAAGATAATAAGCAGGTTAAGAAAAGAGTCTTTTTCAAGAACATTTAAAGTTTGAATTGAATTATTTTATATAAAATTTTCAACAAACTTAAATTTTAAATGAAACTAATGAAGTTGGGAACAGGTTAGACATTATTTTTAATCTTTAAATTTAGTTTTAAAGCAAAATAATACACTCATGTTTGTAAAAATTGCAACACCGTAAAAGAATTGTCTGAAATTAATGAAATTTATTCCACATATTACTGATAGTGGCAAAAATAAAAGATCAAACGTACAAGACAAAAAAAAAAAAAAAAGAACGTCTATTTTCAGTACTTTGTGTGTATGCAACCAACGATGAGGCGGCGTATGAATTCCGTTAGTTGTTAGTATGGCACCCTCCGTTTTGACGGGGCATATTGACCATCAACGACACGTTTACCGCAGACAGAGGATGATAAGCAAATTTCAACGAGCCTTTACAGTCCTTTATATACCTAGAATAAGTGATTGATAAGGAAGCGGTTCTCGTTCCACGCATACGCAATCGCTTTGTAATACTAATCATTTGCATACCTTACCTCACTTTACATTTCCTGTAAGTTTGGTTCAATTTGCGTAATCCCTTCATGGTGTTGCAATTTTCACAAACATGAAGTTTGTGTGTGTGTGTGCGTGTGCGTGTATTGCGTATACACGCACACACACACACACAAAAGTGAGATATAGACAGATAGATAGATTTTCTGATCAATTTAAAATGAACCGTTAAGCTTACTAAATTATTTTCTTTTTGCGTCTTTTTAAATTTTTTCAGTAATATCACCATTTGTCATGTCTGAAGCATTCTAAAATTAATATTATTTAAAAAGCTCTGAGCTTAAATGCGCCTGCATAATCATAAAAAATATGTTATTAATTTATGACATCCTGAAAGAATTCTTCAAAAAGATTTTGAAATAAACAATAATGAGAAATTGTAAAAGAGGTAACCGTGAAATTGTATAAATTTGTTGTTTATGCATTATATATATATATATATATGCTAATATGCATGAAATGAATTCGACTGACAGTTATTAATTTTTTGTAATATATTTATATAACGTTGATTTTTCACCTGCTTACTTTTAAAATGAAACAAAAGTTTCGCTTAGCATTAAAAAAAATTGTAATATTTATTTAATTTTCTCTAAGATAGGTTAAATTTTATTGCTTTCCCAAATTTTAAAAACATTTATTAAGATTTCTCCGAAATATTTTCATTAAAATAAATATATTTCGTTAAGTTATATAGCTGAAAAATTGAATATTAAATTTGCTTTTAAATATATATATATATATATATATATATAAAGAGAGAGAGAGAGAGATAAAACTTTTTGATTTAAACAACGCTGCATTTATGCATTAATAAATTGTAATATTTATTCCATTTTCTCTAATATATGTCAAATTTTATTGCTTTCTAAATTTTAAAAACATTTATCAAAATTTCCCCCAAAAACATTTTCATTAAAATAAATATATTTCTTTAAGTTATATATCTGAAGAATTGAATATTAAATTTGCTTTTAGATATTAAACAAGTAATATAAAAGAAAATTTTTAAAAGTCAATTCCTACTTACAAACACTATCGAAAAAGTTTTTTTTTTTTAATTATTATTATTTTGAATTAGAAAATAAAAAGCGCGCGTGCAAAATGAAATAAAAATAATTATAAGATAAAAAAAACTTTTTATATACCATGTTTTATATTTTCTGATGAATCATAGAGCTCTTATCAATGTGCATAATTTTTTTAAAGTGATTAATGATGTCAATTTTTGTGAGATGCATAATTTAACTTTTTATAATTTTTTAATGTTCGCGTTTAACTAAATGTATTTATTTTTATGTCGAAAGAAAATGATTTATCCAACTAACTATCCAATAACTAGACACTCCATGACAACCGAAATTCATCTCTGCTCGACACCTTCAACTAGCTATATCATCCACTAGCCTTCACTTAAATGGAGGAAATTGTAACATAATAGCCAGTTTTGATCTAGAGCTATCGCAAAAACCTTTCCATTTATTGGCTCTCAAACGTGCAGATAGACATCATGTGAAGTCTCCGTTCCGACTTCTACTAGATTCATTATACTTAACTGAATGTAGAACACAATCAGGAGACATAATTTAAAGAGACATCTATCTTTATTATAACTTTAAAGTGAAGAGGGGCGTAGGAATAAGAAAGAACTCACTAAAGGACTTAACTTAGGTAATTTAAACTATCCTAAAAAATAGATATCACCACTTGAAGCTTGCAAAGGTAGTAGTCTATATGGCCGAGGACCATTTTCGAGAGCGAAGTAAAGCACTGTATATCACCAGCAACACACCTATCAACTCACAATACTTTTTATCTCCAATAACGTAACTATCAACGCAACATATAACCACCACAAACAACACTATACAACAACAACACATCGTGTTTCCATTAAGTGTTCTATTTAAAGTCCTCAAACATAGAAAATACGATTCACTTCATTTTACCAAACTATTTCTTTATAGACTATCTGCATTCAGTTTTTAAACACTTTTCACAATCTACATAGATCCTTTCAATTTATCCAACTAACTATCCAATAACTAGACACTCCATGGTAGCTGAAATTCACCTCTGCTCGACACCATCAACTAGCTATATCATCCACAACATCACCAAAATATGTTGGATCCAGCTAGAAAATTTCCCAATCTCAACCAAGCATTCTATCCCAACTTGACGCTGTCACTTTACACTACTTTCAATACTGAATTCCCTTGGCGACCTTTACTTCCCTAACTCGACGCCACTCCTACCTCACAATCATTGTGTGGACGGATAAAACTCTCTAAACCATGAAGTCGGAAAATTTGTGAACATATATTAATATTTTATTTTTAAGAATATGTAAGGAAAAAATATATATATAATAAAACCTTCAGATTTCTCGTAAGTTATCTTTATTTTTCTGGGATAATAGAAATGTATTTATTGTATTTCTTAATAATTTAAGTTTGAAGTTATTTATTATAGTTATTTATTTTACATACACATTGCATAGTACGTGTATTAAAAGTAATTGTAATACGTGTACTATATTTGTTACATCTTCTACGCATGTTATATATGATAGTAGATCTCATTGGAACTTTTTGGATGTTTACCTACACCGAAATAACGTAACTGAATTTTTTTCCATATAAATATAATTCAAAAGATAACATTAAAAGAAGAATGTTCAAAAAATTGTAATTGCTTATAAATATGTATCACACATAACAGACTACACGAAATTCTTAATATATTTAAAATTAAAAAATCTTTATAATAGGATATTTTTAACTACCTAAATTTTTAACCTCAAATAAAATCAGAAGATAAAGAATGATATAAAATAAGATATAAAATTTAGTCAAAACGTAGACATGAAAAACATTTGTTATTGGCTCTAGGGTGAAAATTCTAGAATGAACATATTATTATTTTTCTTAACAGCGACAAAAAAATAAAAAATAAAAATAAAAATAAAAATAAAAATAAAAAATAATAAAAACAAATAAATAAGTCTGTTTATAAAATAAATCTTAATAATAGCGATGCGTAAAATACTGAAACGTTAAAATAAAATATTTTTGAAGAATGCATAATTTTTTTTTTTATAAATGTAATAGTACATTTTTTAATAATAATCATATTTCAAGGTACTTATTTAAATTAATATTTTGCACTCAGAGGATGTTATTTGAGAATAACAATTTGGTATGTTAATACTGTATGCACAAAAATCACTTGGGAGAATCTGGTTAACATTTTAGCGGTGTCAAATACTAAATTTGTACATGCTAAAAACATGATAATGATGTAATTTATTTCGGAAATCGTCCTTTTTGCATCCAAAGCCTACTGCATACTTCAATCTAAATTGAAGAAAATATTTTTCCCTTTTTCCCTCTAAAATCGTTTTATTAAAAATTTATTTTATAATTCCGTAGAAAAATAAGAGCACACTGTAAACTTAAATATTCATAATAATGTCTTTAACTCTTATTCATCATATCATTTATGTGAAGACTATCTAGCGAAATTAATTCATCATAACATTTACGTTCAGATCATTATTAATATAGTCGGCTTTATCGCATAATATATGTTAGGTAACTATTAATCAGGTTATGTAAGAGCATTACGAAATGCTTTTGTCATCTGACATAATACATCTAAAATGTCTAGTAATATCAATGAGGAAATGAGCTTTTAAAAGTGACTTGTGTTGACATATTTGTAATTATCCTCTAACACACGTACAAATTTATTTAGCTAAAAAATAAAGTACTATTATATCTGGATTATTACGTTAACACACATCAAAATGTATAAGTAGAATTTCTATTCGAATTATATGAATAAAAGTTTTCTATCGTATTTTCAGTTTTTGAAAAACAGATGCGTCTGATTACATACGTAAAAGATCGAACTACTGGTTTGGTTTATTCTTAATTGTCACTGATTTTTTATTCCAAGAAATTAGAACATATTTCGTACAATAAAATCTGATGGACTTAAAATATTTTAAAGACTTGAAAAGAATATTTGAAACAACACAACTCTTTATTAAAAGATTATTCAAATGTTATTTTATTTAAAAGCAAAATATATACAAAAATATGATTTTTTTGGTTGTAAATGGTTATTAGATGTCGATTAAGTAATAAGGCATTGATGCGTTACGTCATAAGATACAAGTTTGAATCCAGGCCTGAAAGATTTTCATTCTTTATAAAATAAAGTCGATATTCTTATTAAAAATGCGCGTAATCAGTCAGATAATTCAAACTAGTGGACAGAATACTTAGAGAATTTAAAGCTTAGAAAAAATCTTTTAACAAACATTTATATGCAATACTTAACGTATCTTTTGAATCAGTTGGTTTATTTAGACTATTAAGTTATTCTTATCAGTGACATTTTCCTATTTAATATATATGCCATTTTGTTTCAGTAAAAATGTCATAGTAAGTTTGTTTTTTCCAAAAACATTTCATCTCTAAGTTTACACATATCGAAGTGTTAAAAGCAGAATTTGAACTACAAATTTTTCGTTATCTATTCCGTTTTTAGAAATCACATACGACTGATTGTATGTTAAACAGGCAGAATAGCTGATTTTGAATTAGCTATTGGATCAGCTATACGAATTTTCGTAGTCACATTTTAAAAATAAAAATAAAAATAAAAATTGTACCTTTAAGTCTGAGGATCGTTTATTGTAATGGAAAGTATTTTCTAAACATAGAAAAAATATTTAAAACAACAGAACTTTTCATTAAGGAATTATTCAATTGTTAATCATTTTAAACGCAATAAATATACAAAAATATGATTTTATTTAGTGACAAATGCTAGTTGAGTGTCGATTAAGGAGAACAGAAGTGCATTATACCATAAGAGACGGATTTGAATCCAGACCATTTTTCACTCTCGCTGAAAAGATTTCGACATTTTATAGCCATACCATTTACATTATACAACATTTTATTTTTAAATTAAAGATATAAACTACATTTCATGTTGATTGATACAATACACTAAAAAAAAGTATATCAGTGGAGTCGATTATTGGAAGAAAATCAATTGTAAATATTTTTTATTGGCAAACTATTGCATCAGAAGTAAAAGAATACTTGATTATAAAATATTTTTTTTATATTAAAATAAATATATTTATTACTTTTAGTTTTAATATTCAATTTTTATGTATGTAATGAAATTGATGTTCCCCTTTTTCTTATTTAAGAATAAAAGTATTCATTTTAGTTCAACTTTTATGTATTTATTGAAAATATATTTTAATTATGCAAATTCATAAAACCTTGATGGTAATGATAAATGAAGAATTTATATTATTCACCATTTTCTGATTATCAAATGGGAGTGAAATCGCCCTAGTAAATGATATATTTCGCATTAAGAGATTTGATGTACGATAAAATCGCTCCAATAATAGTCTATTGCAGTTTGAAATTTAATATTATTCATGGTTATATAGCTGATACTTTAAAAAGAAATTTTAAATGATGATAAATTTATAAATGTATAGTTGAGTGGACGAAGAGTGTGATTTAAAATAAATTATACAAATATCCTATTATTGATATTAGTATATTAAAATAAATATAAATCAATTGCTAATACATATATTTTTTTCTTTTTTAGGTAAGTACTTCCATTTTCTTCATTCATCAACTAAGGTAAAAAACTTTATTTCCAATTCTTTCTTTTATCTTATTTCTTGTTTCTTTCCTTCCTTTCTTTTTCTTCCTTTCTTTTTTTTTTTAATGCAGAGCTGCCAACCTAATCCGGCAAATTGTTAGTACCGCCCCTTTTTCTACACTACTCATATTTTAGAGTATTTTTCTACTTAATTCATCATAAATACATTTGAAGAGAATTGCTCTAAAAATTAAGTGGTGTAGAAAAAAGGGCGTTTTTCAATGGGCGTTAACAATTTGCCGGATTAGGTTGGCAGCTCTGTTAATGCCATTTAAATTTATTCAAACAAAGTTATAAGATATAAATTTTTATCAATTGAAAAAAATAAAAATAATAATAGTTTTTATTTGGTATTCTATTGAAGAAGTAAATTTATCTTATGTGAAAAAAAAAAAAAAAAAAAAAAAAAAGGAAAAGAAAGAAAAAAGGAAAAGAATAAAAGAAAGAGAAAGAAAAAGATTCGAAGTTGGCATTTAAAAATAATATTTGTTATTTGATGAAATTTTCCTGTGTAAATGTAATTATGTTTGTCTTAGACAAGTAGAAATTTTAACGAATTTAATTTTACAGGCCAAAATTGGTTGACTAATTCAACAAATAGATTAATTTAATTATCAATACTTACCTAATGGGCTCTTTCCAGTGTCGTCTACTAAATCACGTGATGTAGAAACAACAAAGAATCTAATTCTGAGAATCGCATTAAGTTAAATATTGTCCTTACGAAAAAATGTATTAATATAATATAAAATAAAATAAAATTCATATTGTGCATTTCAAAACAGTACAATAATTGTCAGTTTAATAATTCAAGATGAAAAAACACTTTATATGTTTATTCTTTTTCACATGCAAGAATCAATTTTTGTATGTTGTAGTGTAACTATTACATTAACTGATCTAGTAATTAATAACTTGTTCTTGTGGAATGTTTATGGATTATAATTTAAAATTAAATTAAAATGTTTTCAGTTTTTAATCGCGTAAAGGTGTTACAACAAGTTAATTAACCTAGCTACTGACTGAAATGGCTTTACACCGTACGATGTGCACTGTTAAGGATTTAAGTACTGAGAATCAGAATTAATAACAAATTATTAAAAAATAATTAATAACAAATACAAACTAAATGATAATTGTAAATGTATCCAGAAAAAAAATATGATGAATAATGATATAAAATGCAATAAAAAATGATGATATATAAAACATAACACAGATTAAATCGGATTGATAAAAAATAAGATAGAAAATGTGTTATTTCAGCAATCGCTATAGATAAATATAGAAGATTGCATCTGCTCTTGGTTTAAAACAACTATATGATGTTACCTCTGACGTCAGGTGGGAAGAGCCCAATAGCTATTAAATTACATAAAATATTACATTATAATTGCAAGTTTTAATCGATAAAAGTAATTTTTCAATTATATAAGAACGAAAACCCATGTGAAAAAAATTTAGCAATAAAAAATAAACCAGAGGACTCGGGTTAAAAAGTTTTTAATAAAAAACTTTAATTGAAACATCATAGATTACAAAAAATTCGCAAGAAGTGTTTCAGGTCGAAATAATAGTATGGTCCTTCAACAGGCGAAAACAAGTAAGCATGAGTGGTGCGTTATTGCTTTGACACCGCACTCGTGCCCACCTTTTTTCGTCTATTGAAGGGTCGAACTATTATTTTAATCCGAAATAATTATTTTGAGTTTTTTGAAAATATGATATTTTCATACAAAGTTTTTTTTTTTTTTTTTTTTTTTTTTTCCCTCTAAATTATTATTTAATAAAAATGTCTGTTTACTTTTAGATTCGAAGAGTAAATAAAATAAACTGATGCACATTAAATATATTCTTAAAATTAACTTTTAGTTATACAACATCATAAGAAGATCTATTTCTAAACATGACATTTTTCTCAGATATATTCCATTAATACTATTATTTTTACTATTATTTTCCCCTCTTTTTTTGAAAATCCTGAATAAGAAATTTATCAAAGAAAATATGTTTAAAAAAAAAAAAAATGCAGTGACACCCTTATAACACTTTTTATATTTCTATTACATATAGCAATTTTTTTTTCTCATATAGTATTCTACTGCGGCTTTATATTTAATCCAGTTAGTTCTAAAAATTATGGTTTTCGAAAGTCATAACTTATATATTACAATTTTGTTCAACCGTTATAAAATGAAACTAACTATTTATATTTTAGTATAGAGTAGAATGAAAAATGCCTTTTATTAAAAAGTTCTTTAATATAAAAAAAGGCTTTAAAAAGTTTTTTGGTTTCACACTTAAAAAATATAAGAAACTTGGAAACATATTTCTTATAACACATAAATTTCATTTGAAAGGGTTCAATATAAAAATCATCACTTTTGTATATTTATTGTTATTCTTCTGCATGTGATACATAAATTAATACGAATTCTGTGTTCACTATACAAATTGTTAAAGAACTAGTTGACATGGGTGGATTCTGTTCAGTTCCCCATCACATATACCATTATCCATCACTGCCTAGACTGAAATGTTCGACCCATTAGGCTATCTTACTTTCAATTTAATGCATTAACATTTCCTAATATGCTAAATATTTTTACTAATGTTAGTTTCGTATTTTAGTTTTTATGCAATTTCTTACTATTCCCAATGCAATAATCCTCATGATGCACGTTCATGCAAAATTTTGACTTATTTTCTCATGATGAGAAAAATCTTTAAATTTCAGATAACTTACAAGGGGTTCAAATTAGATTGTTCACAGTTAATGAGGTTGATGCCAGTATTATAAACAGTACTTTGAAATTGGTTTTACATCGTTACGATGAAAATACCCTTATAAAGTATAATTTATGCTAAATTTTAACTTATTCTCCCATATTAAGAAAATCTTAAATTTCGAATAACTTACGAAGTTTTCAAAGTAGTTTGTTCATAGTTAATGGTATTTATGCCAGCATCATAAATAATATTTTAAAACTAATTTGACATCTTTGCGATTAAAATAATCTTCATAATGCAGGTTAATTTAAAATTTTCCCTTTTTCTCAATAGCTAAAAATATCACAAATTTCGAATAACGTACAAAGTTTTAAATTATAATAAAGAAAAAATAAATATAAATTTCTTACCACCATTAAAAGTATTATTTTAATACTGGTCTGACCACAATATGATTATTCGTTTTTGCAATATTGTCTACACACACAAACTAACGAACGAGCAAACTAACAAACTGACTAATCTACAGACGGACACTACTACATCGATTTTGTAATTTTCAGTTTTCATATTATCATATTTTTTAGTTTTCCATTATAATATAGATATGATTAACTTGGATATTCATCAATTTTTTTTTCTTCTTTTTTTCACGATTTGAGATGGGATAAATCGAAAAAATCACAAAATTTATCTGATATCCGTCAGTCATGGAATAACCTAAATTATCTATGTTTTTTAAACATCGTTTCTTCCATGAAGAAGGTTAATGAAGGAATTTAACCGAAACGTTGGAAATTAAATAAAATTTATTAACATTTTTAAGATTGATATGCTGAAAGTTATTTTGTATATTACTTTTTCATAATTATTAAAACAGCATATATAAAAAAGTGGAATAAATATTTCTGATATCCGTCAGTTTGTTAGTTTATTAATTTGCGTAGACTGTATCTCGAGAAAAAATAATCGTAAATGTATCAGAACGATTTTAAAATTTAATTTGAATTTTTTGTAAGTTATTTGAAATTTACGTTTTCCTTAACTTAATTTCACATAAAAACTCATGTTATTAGGGCTGTTTTATCGTAAAGATGTCGGGAAAGTTGTAAAATGCTATTTATGATACTGGCGTGAACATAGTTGACAATTAACATTCGACTTTGAAAACTTGGTAAGCTATTCGGAATTTAAGATTTTTTTTTTTTTTTTTTAACTAGGGCGAATAGAGCCCTAGTTAAAAACCTAGAGTCTAGTTTCGCATTAACGAGAATAGTGAGGATTATTTTCATTAAAAATATGTGCGAACAATTATAAAATATCATTTATGATACTGACATAACCGTCACGGAATATGAATATTCTAATTTGAAAACTTCGTATACTATATTTAAAGTTAGTTTTTCTTAACATGACAGAATTCAGAAAAACTTTCTATAAATGTGTATTATAAGAGTTATTTTAATTGTAAATAGATCGGATCAATTTTGTAATATATCTTATAATATTGGCATAAACATTATTGACTATAAACATTTTTGTCTAGAAACATTCTACTTTATTTCTAGATTCTTAGGGCACTCGAATTTAAACATTTTCGTATCAGAATAGAACAGGATAATATTTATCATAAATTTGCATTATAGAGATTATTAAATTAGAAATACTATGAAATTGTATGAAAAATAAATCGAAACTTAAGCTAATAAAATAAATTAATCAATAAATTAGGATAAAGTAATTGTAACGAATCGAGATAAGGTAGCCTAGTGGGTAAGGTATTTCAGTCTACGAAAGTGCCGGGTGGTTGGCAGATTTCACTTTTCTTAACATGAATACAATATAGCATAGAATAGAAATTTATGAGAACAAATATATGATTGAGAACTGAGCAGAGTCCATCTATGTAGGCTAGATATTTTTTTTTTTTTTTTTAATGTATTAGAGTTTATTTCAGTAGTGATTTGAAAGTTTCGCTAAACTTCACTGGGTAATTTCATAGTAGACATTTCTTTTGTTGATATGAGTACCTAATTTCCTCATCAAACTCATAAACGGAAAGGTTGATTATTTCATTGTTACTTATATTACCGATCAACAACCCTTCCTGAACTTTCCTTTCCATTTGTTAATTGCTTCCAGTGTCCGATTACAAATTAGGATGCTTTTGTGATAAATTTCGTACAATAAGATAAGCTTAGAGAAGTTAATACAGTTCGAGGCGAAATTCACGGAAATTCAACTTTTTTTAAACTATATGTTCAAAACAATGACGTTTTTGAAAGGTTGAGAGGAATTAGTGATTTCATCACTAGCTAAAAATTTATTTTTAATATTCGAAAGTAATTTAAGCTATTTTAGATTAAAGATTCTTTTATTTTCGAATTCAAAGATTCTTTTATGTTACGGGAAAACTCTTGATTTATTCAATGTAAAATTTATACCTTTCTTAATAGCGTCCCAAACAACCTAACTGTTTATATTGGCTGCTATTTGAGTATTTCAGTCTCATTAATGACGTTTCGTGTTAACCTGAAACCACAAGCTCATCACTATTTCATTTGAAGATTATAATAATTGTCGATAATGAAGCCTTTTATAGTAGTAATATTTTAAAATGATATGTGTATAAATTTGTCAGAATAGAATACATAATGACAGCGAATTTTCATTATCTAACGATATGGTCAAACCTATCCTATGCACTATATTTATATAACTTGTAAAAGTACTTTGCTGAAATATTACTCTTTTTTTTTTAAATTCCAGATCAGTGATAAAACTTTATATGGAAATTATTATACGACATTAATAACACAGGTCTGCGAAACACAGGTCTAAAATTTTTTTGGCACTTCGTTGGCAGTTTCTAATGTGTTTTGATACGCTAAATTCAGAAATGGAAAAGTCGGAAAATTTCACACAGAGACTGTAACAAATTATAAACTATTTATGTATAAAATACATTAAAACAGGCTATCTTTTAATTGTGTTTCTTTGCATAGAAGATCCCTTTAGAGCTTTTTCTCTTGTGCATGGCTTGATGGCCTTAAGGGGGATGATTCTCTATGCAGCATCCAATAATTATCTGATATCATGTCAACATTTCATTGTTCCTCAAACCTTTTGTACATTTCTTTGATGCCTTGATGAAATAATTATCATTTTTCTTCACTCACATCACCCAGATTTTACAGGAAACAATTCAGATGAGAGTTGAAAAAAGAGAGCTTTAATCTAAAAAAAAAAAAAAAAAAAAATCCCATTTTTTTTGTCAATATATGAGGGTTGTCTTTAAAATAAGGTTTCCAACGAATTTTAACAATGAAAAACATGTTTATTGGTATTGAATAATACATATTTGGAAAGCTTAGACTTTCCCCTATTTTCGACATAATCACCGTTGAGATCAATGCATTTTTAAATGCGGTGCACCATCTTCTTTATGCCTGAATCGTAGAATTCTGTCGCCTCGCGTCGAAAAAACCTTTTCTTTCACCTCTTCGTCGTTAGTGAAATGCGACCCACCCAGGTGTTTCTTCAATACAGGGAAGAGGTGGAAATCCCTGGGGGCCAAGTTTGGGCTGTAGGGTATTTGTGTGACAGTATTCCATCCAAATCCGTTGATAAGAACGGTTGTGACACGGGCAGTGTATGGACGAGCGTTGTCCTGATGAAGACGCACTCCGCTTGTGAGCATGCTTCTCCTCTTGTTCATACACAGTTGGGAATGAATGTCCACTGGTGCAGCGTTTTTTGCACACAAAAACGAATCACAGAGCGTAATTCGTAGCTGGCGTGAAAAGCGAGTGGGAGTTCCATCTCTCACGGCCACCAAGATAAGAATGAACGTCTCAGACAGCTCGCCGGGGCGGGGACTGGGAGAAAGGGAGCCCAGCTACACGCCAGTGTCGCCAAAACCCGCGTAACAGCGTTTCTAGCTTCCGCAGCTCCTTGGAATTCTTGTTTTACGGACAAGCCTCGTAGTACGTGATGGAAATTTTTGAATAGATTTTCCTTATTCAACATCCAAAAATACACCAGAAAAACGCATCATTTTTAAGAAAAAAAATTTCATCTCAGGCCTGTGTAAACCGTTAAACAGGTAAACAAATATATTTTCATATAAGTAACAGTACACTGAAAATTCGCGTTCTGTTTAAAATCTTCAAATGAGTTTATAAGAGTAATTCATTGTAACATACAAAAGATTTTTTTAAAACTTTTCTTCTGAGTGTATTACTTTCTTTTAATGCTTTAAACGTTTTCCTTAAACGTTTTAAAAAATGAAACATACTATTTGTTTACTTTTAAATATATATTATATCTTTATCACTTTTTGTAAAAAGTAAATAAATAGATAAATAAATAAATAAATAAATAACAGTGCAAAAGTAGCAGTATTTTTGTCTATTTAAAATATCGTCCATTCTTACTGGACATTATCTCGCAAAAGTGACTTTCTTTTGCAAAATTTGTCTAAGTAATGTGCTTTCTTTTTAACCTGAAGATATTCTTTTATAGATAGTCTTTACTTCGTTCCTGATGTCACAGCCAAGTCGAGACTAGTCTAGGCAAAGAAAATAAAATTTTAATACCTTTTTATTCTTTGGGATTATTTTTTTAAATAAAGATGTTATCGTTTTTCTCGGCTTTCATGTAAGCCTACCTTTATCTTTCATATTTATTTCTCTTTTGCTGTTCAGAAAAATGACAAAGTAGAAATTATTTTGTAAAGAAACATCTATAAATCAAGTTTGATAAGCAATTAAATATTAAAGTAAGAACATCTTTTTTTATTTTTATATTTCTGCTGAGTTAAAAAAAAAAAAAAAGAATGTTTTTTTCCAAAAAGATTATTTAAGTTTTGAAATAAAATTGTGTTATGGCTACAGATATTTTGTAGGCATATAATAAAATACAAAACATGGGTATTTAAAATCAATTTAAAAAAGAGTTGTAAGTAAACACAGTTTTTATAAAAATGTGTACAGAAAAAAAAAAAAAAAAAGACTGCATTGTGGGGGAAAAATTACTTTTGTTGGAGAAAAATCTTTTACATAATAACTTTTTTAGAATGATCATGATTTTTGTAATGATTCTTATAATAATATAGTTAAAATATTGAATAACATTATAAGTGTGTACTATCATTCAAGATTTAAACCAAAGCTTTCCAGAGTAAGCGTTGTCACACAATGTTTAAAAAATGTCGCAAAGTAAACTTGACGTTAGCGCTTCTCGTCGTGCAGTGACTGCGGTACCCAAATAAAAGCTGTGAAAAACCCGCCCCTATTTTGCTTTCTAATTCTAGCTAATAATATCAAGTAAACAATCACATTATTATTAGCTAACGTCTAACAAGTTTTGTATATAAAGTCAAAAGTACGCTAATATTTTCAAGTAAATAATCCCATCTACAGGGTTTATTTAGAGCCAGAATTAATTAGTGTAAAATATAATTTTTTAAATCGATCGTCTAATGTTGTAAATTGTATTGTAAATACGAAAAAAATCATGTATTAGTACATTTAAGAAGAAAATGTTAATGTACGCAATTTTCGAAATTAAAATCTTGACTAAAAAAAAAGAAATTAAAATTTTGGAAAAGGAATCGCTTATAAAAGATGACTTTATCGCTATTACTTTTATTTAAAAAAGCATTATGTCACGTTCCATAAAATCAATCAGACGCAAACAAAAATTTCGCAAATATTTTATCATCTGAACAAAATATATTTGTAATCGCTTTATAACCTAATATATAACTAAAATAACATTTAGGAATGATAAAATAACATTTAAGAATTAACAAATAGAATATACACTAACTTGTTCTACCCTCATAACAAATCAAAGCAACCGAATTCAAAATTAGATTTTCTCTTGATCCGTTATGAATAAAAAATTTAAAAGATTAAGATTTCAATAATTATATAAATTGTAAGAAGTATTCAAAATGCACTTTTTAAAAAAAATAATTGTAAAACATATTACTTATCTTAAAATACGAAAAATATGAATATTTTAAAAATTTATGAATTTTTCCGTTTTGATGTGAATTCGGTCAAACAGAATTCTATTTTAATTTAAAGATGGAGCATCGGGCAAGTAAACAAATTCTATTCGAGCATGCGCAGTTTCAGCCTGAGTAGTTTAGGTACCGCCAGCACCAGATGGCTTTGTCATCGATCAGTGACTTAATTATGACGTAATCATGACGTAGTACGCTACCCATTGTTCCATTGTGGTGAATACGCTTACTCTGAAAAGCTTTAATTTACAGTCGGCAGCAAAAGTATCCGAGCACTAGAAAAAATTTCTCTATAAAAAAAAGTACACTTAATACTGTTTTGTTAAATAAATCACTGTCGAATAATATTATTAGACTGATTAAGAACAGAATTCGACAAAAATTTATTGAAAAAATCTGTATTAAGTGTACTTTTTTTATATAGGAATTTTTGCTGGCGCTCGGATCCTTTTGTTATCGACTGTAAACAATATTGGATTCCTATAAACTTCGGTTATAGATTATTATATATTCATTTTTTCATTTGTATTTAGTTCTTCTACAAAATTTATTGGCTTCATCAGAGCCTTTTCTTTATTTATTAAGAAGATAGTATTTTCAATAGATTTTTTTAAATTATTTATTAATAGTAATAATAGAAAAAAAAACTAAATAACTTTTTAACTCATTTTTATTCAATTGATTTTTGCAGTGAAAATATACTGCTATTTTCCTTACTTTCATTCACGCTAGACGCCTTTCTCTCTGTATTTGTGGTTTAGGAGAAGCATAAAAACCTTTAAGCGAAAAAGAACTTTTTATAAAATGAAGATTGATGTTCTATTAAATAAGAATTGAAGTTCTTGATTAATTGTTATTTTATACGTAGTGACTGATGATAAGATAAAATACTTTGTTTTGACAACTGGGTTAACAAATTTCAACGAAGATATTTTATACAATTCAAATCTAGTAACAGAAGCTAAACAAATGAAATATTATACAGAATTAAGAAAAATATGCACAGATATGCTGTGTAGCATTTGAGAAGCACATGATCATCTTCAGTCGGTAACAAAAGTGTCCGAATACTAGTAAAAATCCCTACGTAAAAAAAGTACACTTCATACGGATTTGTTAAATGAATCCTTGTCGAATCCTGTTCTTAGTTAGTGTAAGAACATGATTCTATAAGGATTTATTTAACAAAACTGTATGAAGTCTACTTTTTTTACAAAGGAATTTTTGCTAGTGTTCGAACAATTTTGTTACCGACTGTACGTTCAATCTTGTATCAACCAAATGAGGATTTGTAAAATACTAAATTTAAGTTAAACTCTTTATTGCTTATGTATATATATACAGTCGGCTGCAAAATTATTCGAGCACTAGCAATAATCCTTGCCAAAAAAAAGTACACTTAATACAGCTTTGTTAAACAAATCCTTGTCGAGTCATGTTCTTAATCAGTCTAAGAACATGATTCGACAAGGATTTACTTAGCAAAACAGTCTTAAGTGTACTTTTTAAACATAGGAATTATTGGCTAGTGCTCGAATAATTTTGCAGCCGACTGTATATTTAAAAAAAAAAGGTAATTTTATTATACTTTTTAAAATATAGACTAATAAATAGTACATATAAATTCATTTTATTTTTATATACATTGTACATGTACAAGGCTGATATCGTATGACAATATATGCAAAAAATCATTATTTCACGTTCTTGAGAGGTGTGTTAATTATAATACAGTTGCTTAAAAATTTCCTAACAGTTTGAAATTGTCATTTGTCACAACATTATTTAGTATGTACAATAATTTCAGAACTTTAAATTTCCTCCAGTGACGGAGTTTATCTTATTTCTCCGAAACACACATAAATATGGACTAGAATTCTTAATAAAAAGACCCATACGAAAGGCATTTCACCGAGACCTGGTATCGACTTTCTGTCAATCTGTCTTAACCCAATACTCTACACTATATTACTGATTACAAATTAAGACTTTTTGTGGAAGAATTTGTATAATAAGATACAGGGTGCTCCAGAAAGAACTCCCCAACTTTGAAATGACATTGCTGCGAAACAGTGAGAGACAGAAAGGTGAAACAAAAGGAATGTTGGGCAGACAGCTCTTGAATTTTCTATGGGAATAAATTACATTTTTTTCTGGTCTGGACCCTCTTTAATATAAATTTTTTTTTGAAAGCTTCGCCTTGTCATCGTAGGATTTCGATCTGATCGTTGGTAATCAGCACAATAAACGCACGTTGCTTCAAGGAATACACATGATGTTCTACAATTTACAATGATAACTAATTCGATATAACTTTCTTGCATGTGTCAGGAATGAAACGAGCTGACTTTCTGTATTTCTGAGTATTAATTAAACTTGTGGCGTCACCTATTAGCTAGTTATGTTATTTCAAAGTTGGGAAGCCCTTTCTTAACTAGTATATTGTGGCCACTACAAGACTTCCTTCTATATTTTCCTATACAAATTCAATGAGTTACAATATTAAAAAAAAAAAAAAAAAAAAAAAAAAAATTGTTAAAAGTAAAAAAAAAATCGATAACTTTGTTTTAAATTATCACAGATTTAAAGTTCAACCATTCGTTTTAAAGGAATAGACGAGACCTGTCGAGAGATACCCATCTTGAAAATTTACCCCCCCCCCGGCCCAGGGGGAAGCGATTCCCCCACATGCACAAATTTTTTTCCTAGTTAACCGCTACCATTATCAATAATGCATATTAATTTTACAATCACAAGTTAAAAATAACTCTCATTATGTACATTTATACGAAATTTTGTCCTATACTGCCGTGTTAAAAATTTAGTAAAAATGCGATCACAGCGCCACCTGATAAGCGATTCATCCCCAAATGTAATCAGCACCAGTTTATGTCAGGGGCCAACTAAATACCAAGTTTGGTTAAATTTCGTACAAAAAATAAAAAATCGATAACTTTATTTTAAATTATCACAGATTTATAGTTCAACCATTCTTTTTAAAGGTATTGACGAGACCTTTCGAAAGATACCCATCTTGAAAATTTACTTCCCTCGGTGGCGTACTTCCCCCCCAGGGGGGAAGCGATGCCCCGACATGCACAAAATGTTTTGCCTAGTTAACTACTACTATTATCAATAATTCATATTAATTTTATAATCACAAGTTTAAAATAACTCTCATTATGCACATTTACACGGAATTTCGTCCATAGAATTTTGTCCCTGTTTGTATGTTGTTAAAAGTGATTGATCCCCAAATCTAATCAGCACCAGTTTATGTTAGGGTGCAACTAAATACCAAGTTTGGTTAAATTGCATTCATTGGTCCGTGAGATACAGTGTCCACAAAAATCGTGATACACACAGACCGAGAGAAAGACAGACATTTTCTAAAAACTATCAATTCGTGTTCAGGAAATCCAAAAACGTGTAAATCCATCAAAAAACGGAGGTTGAAAATTTTCACGAATCCAATACTTTCTCTATATTACATATAGAAGAAAGTAACATACATGTAAATAGCGAAATTAAATACAGTTTCATGAGGAATTTAACGGCAATCCAATTTTTGTGGTTATACGTTCAATGATTTTTTTTTTTTTTTTTTTTTTTTTTTTTTTTTTAAATCGAGATAAATTAGTGGTTCATTTATTACGTAAATATTTGCTTTTGTTATCTGAAAGTCATTTGAGTTACTTTCACTTCGACTTCAAAGATCACTTTATAAAACAGGAAAACGCTTGACTTATTCAAAGGGCGATTTATGTTCTTTTCGGGAGTTTCTCAATCAACCCAATTTTTATATTAGACAGATTTAAGTACTTCAGTTTTATTAATTAAGTTTTTGCTAACATGAAATTACAAACCACCAGTGTTATTTACCAAGAATAAAAGAAGTGGTTAAAATAAGTTCTTATAGAATAAAAATATTCTAAAATGAAATCTGTATAATTTTCTCAGAATAGAAAATGTAATGAAAGTGAATTTTCAATCTCAAACTATCTTATCGAATCTACCCACCTGTTATTCAACATTTTGTCCTGGAATATTACTTTATCTTTTTTCAGTTTTGTGAAATATATATATATATATATATATATACATAAATTGACTATACGACATTAATAATTCTTTTAGTATATTTTTTAAATATATTGCTCAAATGAGGAGCAGTATAAGCAAACTTATGTAATTTGAATGTTTTAAATAATGATATATGAATATTTCAGTATAATATCCAAACAATTTTTTAAACTTTTTAATTTTAGCAGAGAGTATTATTTTTCTGATGCTTTGGATGTATTCAGTAAAGCTTTTAGGAAATCTAATAGATTTGTTTACGTTTTAAATATTTATTATATCTTTCTCGCTTTTTGTAAATGAAAACTTTAATACCAGTGCAAAAGTAGTAATATTTTTTGTCTATCTGAAATGTCTTTCATTGTTGCTAGACGTAATCCCATAAAAAAAAAATCTGTTTAATTATTGTATTCACTATTGACATCAGTTCCCGGTTGAACTTGAAATGCATCTAAAGTCACAGTGCAATTTTTCAACAAAACTTGACACGACCTTCTGCCATGTAGTGGCTTCGTTTTTTTTTTTGTTTTTTTTAGATTTTTAACTAAAAATGACAAATCTCACAGCATATGAAATCTTCGTCACTAGAAGACAAAGTAAAGCATCAAATTTGGCTGGTAAGCTGTACCAATGCCTCCACGCTGAGCTCTACGTCACGGAAGATAGGCCGATTTCATCCAATCCCCACGATTCAACATGTATCATAGGAAGTGTTGATTGGATAAAATCGGCCGATCTTCCATGACGTTGAGCTCAGCTCGAAGGCATTATTACAGGAGGTGTTGGCTGTACCCGACCATGGAGATAAAAGTCCCTGACTCTGACTTTAGACTAGGGTGACCAAATCTTTAAATACAGAAAAGGGGACAAATGTTCTCACATTTTACTTTAAAATTGGGGACACCATGCTTTTAATAGAATATTTCATATTCTAGATTAAAATGCAATAATTACACACTTAAAGTAAATGCAATATACAAGAATATATTTCTACACTTAATAAAATACCTGTAGTTTTTTTTTTTTTTAGGTAAAAATTATTCTTCATCAAATGTGCTTCTCAAATACCCAGAGACCTGTTCACTGACTTACTCTAAATAAATAACTTTATATCGGAATTTTGTAATTGAAATTCTTGATGTAAAATTCCAATGAACACAATGCGAATATAGATTTCTGCGCAAAAAACCGCTAAATTACATATATCATTAGTCTTCAGAAAGGTACCTTCCTTTGAAACAGAAAATGCCAGATTTTAGAGGCAAAACCAGCGATGATAAAATTTAGAATTCTGCATAGGAATTTTTTTTTAAATCTAAAATGATTAATGAATTGTGCTTGATTTTATATGCTTTTATTTTGCCCTGATTAGATAAATCTGCATAAATCAAAAGTAAAGATGCCTTCTCCCGTCACATTTCATTTCTTTCAATATTCAATAATCAGTTAATAAACAGTCTCAACAATAGCTTTACATTTAGTCCTTGCACAGGAATAAGTAAGACTATACATTTTTTTTTGTTGTTGTTGTTAATATCTAAGCACAGTTGTATGAAATATTAAAAAGGATGGATGTTGCTGTCTTATGTTTCTAAAGACACAGTTAGCTCGATATATGATACTTATCACTGCCTGCGAATTCATGTTGGTTGACTAGGTTTAATATCGCACTATCTATACAGTGGGAATTGGTGACGGCCTGGGATTCATCCCTGTGGATGATTCAGAGACAAAATTGTGATAGCAAATCACAATTTTGATCTCTTGCGTAGGGATTGTTTTACCTCTAAAAATTATTAAACAACAATAAGTATTTTAACTGAAATTAATGGTGAATACTGCTATGAGAAATCTTTTTTTTTTCCAACCGGAAGATATTCTTTTTTAGATAGTCCTGCTTAAAGATAATTCTATCGATGTCTTAGTCAAGATGAGTCTAGCCTAGGCACATAAAATAAAACTTTGATAAGTTTTAATTCCGTCGAATTATTTATTTAGTTTTTTTTAAATAAAGATATTATCGTTTTTCACGGTTTCATCTAAGTTTACCTTTATCTTTTTTCACATTTTTTTTTTTCTTTTGCGGTTCAGAAAAGTAGAAAAGTAAAAATTATTCTGTAAAAAAAAAAAAAAATACATTGTATAAATTAAGTTTGATCTACTCTACTCTTTAATATAAATAAAAAACACATTTTTTATTTTATATTTCTATTATAAAAAACGTTATTATTTTCCAAAAAGATTTTTCAAGCTTTGAATAAAAATTTTATTTTAGTTACAAACATTTTGTATGCGTAATAAAACAAATATATATACTTTTGAAAATCGAATTTAAGAAAAAGATGCAGAAAATACGCTTTTTTACTTCCATTACCCTACTACTGTAGGTAATGGAAGTATTGTATTCGGCCCAAAAATTCGATATCGAGTTTTCACTTGATTTACACGTTTTAAGGCCTCTTGAGTTCAAAAAAGTAGTTTTTGGCAATTGGTCAGTGTGTGTGTATGATTATGTATTAGGGTGGTTCGAAAAAATCGACTTTTTTATTTCGGAATCGCGTTACCTCTCAAAAGTTGTAGTTTGGTATCCTCAGTTGGGGAAAAATAACAAAAAAATTCTAAGTTGACATCTTCAGTTCGCGCATGAGGCTGAAAATTTGAAAAAATATGTTAAAATTTGAAATTTTCAAAAAATAATAAAATTAGTTTTTTTGTAATTTTTTTACAATGCAACAGCCATAAATTGTTAGTATATAGCGTAGTTTCAACCTAAAAAAAATATATAACTTTTAGATGATATATTCAGTTTTCGAATGAGGTTTAAACTTTGAAAAAAAATGTCAAAAACTGAACACGAACAGTAACTGACCGGCAAGCACAAAGTTGGCGCCGCGCCGTCGCATTCTTATTCCATTGCCGACTTGTCTAGGCACACTGAGGAAAAATTCTGTATCTGACATCTAGAATCTAAATTGTAGATCTAGAATCTAAATTGTAGATCTAGAAAAAATAGTTCCATGTTATCCTTATAAATTCTAGTCCCCTTGAAAAGCGAGTTCTAGAAGCCCGTATTAGAATTCTAGAGCATTTGCCTATATTCTCGAGAGCAAAGTTATTTAAAAATCTCTGCAAGTAAATGAGACTACAAGAGGCGGGTTTCAGCAACTATAATCTTGGTGTATGACCTAATTCCAGGAAATCAAGTGCGAATTTCTCGCAATACAAAAAATTCAGAATATTCTGAATATTGAGAATATTGTTTCACCATCTAGAAATGTGTAAATAAGAAATTCTTGACCATTTCGTCTATTCAGTTTATTGGCGTACCTTATGCGCATAGTTTCTCAGGACAAATTGCCAAGAAGTTGACTGACAGTGAAAAACTCTCGGTTGCTAATTTTGAAACGACTAATACTGAGGTGATAAATGTGACCAAAACTGACTTAAACAAGGACCAACAGTATTTACTTAATATTTATGGAGCAGTCAAGACAGTAAAGTGTGCGCTAGATCTCGCTGTGAAAGGTCCTGGTCCTCTTAGTAACTCTAGGTGGTTAACTTGTACAAACAGGATCTTAAAATTATATATTTCTGAAGTAAAACTTTCTGACGAAATTAAACTTCTGGTCGGCTATATTATGAAGATATACGCTCCAGTATGGTTTGGAATTAAAATGCATCCCTCCGTAAAGTTTGGAGCAGTTTACGTGTATAAATTAGTACAGAAGACTTGACAGCTGCCCGAGAGGGTACGTAAAATAATTGATCCTGTCATTCAGAGGAATGCGTATTTTTGTCATCCCGAAAATCTTTTAATTTCAATGGTACTAGATGAGAGAGTGCACGTAAGATAGCTAGCTTTTCGAAGATTGCTAAAAGCAAGAAAACAGGAGACAAAAGGAAATCGATGCGATCTTATCAACCACCGACCATCAATTTTGCAGCTTCAAATTACATTGAACTTATTGATTGATCCAAGTGCAAACTTACACCTCCTCTAGTAATGAGCAATGTGTCAACGCAAAACCTAGATGAACTTATTAATACTAATGTTCTCCCAGAGTTCGAGCTAATTAAATTTCTTTGCCACACGCAAAGGGTAGAAAGAATTGTAAAGCCCTTAACAGAATCTTGTATTAAAGTGAAGAAGAGAACAGGGATGTTTCCATAAGGACAACTTTGCTCTCAAGGTCAACTATGCCATTATTTGACTATAAATCTCAATTTAAAACAATGCTCAACACATCTGAGGAATGTTAAAGACACAAGAAATAGGTAAAATCTATATATCATTCTGTAATTAGCTATGACATGCAATGTTATTATGTACATATAAATGTGTGTGTAACTATACTTGTACGTATAATACTGTAATAAAAGGTTATATTCAACAAATTTAGAATTTTTAAAATACTTTTGAAACGTAAATATGCCATGTATGTATTATTGTATATTAAACACGTAAATTTCAAATTTTAGAAGATTTTAGCCCAATTTAAGGCGTATGCGCGAACTTAAGATATTATGTAAAAGCTATAAAATATTTTTTTAGGTTCAAACTACGCTATATACTGACAATTTATGGCTGTTGCATTATAAAAAATTACACAAAAAAAAACTAATTTTATTATTTTATTGAAAATTTCAAGTTTTAACATATTTTTCCAAACTTTCAGCCTCATGCGCGAACTGAAGATGTCAACTTAGAATTTTTTTATTATTTTTCCCCAATTGAGGATACCAAACTACAACTTTTGAGAGGTAACGCGATTCCGAAATAAAAAAATCGATTTTTTCGAACCACCCTATTATGTATGTGTGTCTGTAGGAAATCTTCTGGCTATCATATTTCCGAAATGAATAAAGATAGAACTACGAAACTTCAGAAGTGATACAGGTCTGGTGTACAGGTGAATTTTCCAAATTTTATTGAAAAATTGAAAAACCGGAAGTGGACAATCGGAAACCGGAATTGGGACCGTAAGTCCGTATCTCAAAAACAGCTATAACGATTTTCTTCAAAGTCGCAATATAAACACTCTATTAGATGTCCTTTTGAATGATATAGTTGGTTAGTTCAGGAAAATTGATAGGCGTTCTGTATAAATAGCTCAATTTTAAGTCTCTCAAGTGTGCGCTCCTTTAAAAACGGCTGTACGGATTTTTTCAAACTAGTTATATTAACTCTCCCTTTTAAATATCCTTTTGCATGTAATTATTGTTTTCCGATCAAAAATTGAGTATTCCAAGTTTTGGTAAAAAGTGGTATCTCAGAAAAAGCTCTAATGATTTTCTTGAAAATGTTACATAATTTCATTTTTGATGTCTTTTCTCATCTAATATCTGGTTATTACAGGAAAATTAACTGTCATCCGGTTTAAGCAGTTTAATTTTAGATCTCGGAAATTGGTGTTTCAAAAACTAACTTTACCATTTTTTTTTTTTTTTTTTTTTTTAACTCTCTATGTAAACTTTGTTTTATATGTTTTTACACGTAACACTTATATTAAGTTCCTCATGCAGTAAAAATTTTAGGTTCCCACTTCTTTAGGTCAATTTTATATCTTCTCATCAAGTTATCTCAAAAAAAAAAAAAAAGAAAAAAAAAAAAAGAGTATAATACGGGTAATAGTGAGTAATGGAAGTCGTGTGGTTGTTTCAGACCAGATTTTTTTAAATTAAATTAAATTATTTTTTTTTTTATATTAGAGAACAAATATTACATAGTAACTTTTACATAAATTTATTATAATGCTTAAAATACTATTGAGAACTATATTGTATACTAACAATGATCATACATACATATGTTCATTGTTTTTAATTATATTTATTCCTTTTACAAAATTTGTTGACTTAATAATAGCATCCCCAATAGAGTAGAAGATATATCCCCAATAGACCTTGTTAAATTCATTTATAGTCGCAAATTTCTGTAGCAAATTTCTGTTTAAGAAAAAAAACTTAAATAATAATTTAATGCATTTTTGCTGAATTGATTTTTGCAATGAAAATATATTATGAATTTCCTAACTATCATTCAGGCCAGATGCCATTCCCTTTATATATTTGGTTCTGAAGAATAAACATAAATAATTTTTGTGATTAAAGAAACTCTTTTTAAAATCAAGATTGAAATACTATAAAATAAGAATTTAACTTCTTGATTTATATTTATTTTATACATAGTGACTAATGATAAAATAAAATGCTTTGACAAACGTATTGATCAGAATTTTTCAGCGAAGAATTTGCATACGACTGAATTCCAATAACTGAAGCAAAATAAACGAAATATCTAGAATTAATAAAATAAAAATTTGCATTCAATTAAGAAAGAGATGCGCAGATATGCCGCATAGCATTTAAAAAGCACGTTTTAGATCGATATCTTCTATATAGTTTAAGCGACACCACACGGAAATTCTTTTCTATGTAATAAATATTGCATATGAACCTGCTTATTTTACAGATAGGTATAGGATATAAATCTTTTGAAGATTATTTTCAATGTATAAAACATTAATTTTACATGTTAATGTGATTAAAAAAAAATGGAAATTAAGGGCTACTAAGAAATTTATAATGGGGTAATATAATTTTTAAATTATAATTTAAAAAAATTGTTGTATAAACATTTCTATAAAATTAAATTATTTTGTACATAATAGAATATTTATTATATACATATATATTAAAAGAAAAAAAATCTAGTCTTTTCAATGGGAAATATATATTGCTGTATAGGGCGATTTTCTATGACATAAAAAGAAGTAGATTCATTTGCAGGTGAATCGATACCAATAAAAGAAAGTATTTGTTTTTCTGTCATTGTGCAGCATACAGTAAAAAAATACGGCACGTAAAGTTCTCAAAAATTCTTCTAGATAAAGGAATGAAAGCATATTTTTATTTAATGATTTTTAAAATATTACTTTCAGTTAATCAAATAATATTTTTTCTTTTTTTTTACTTGATTTTATCGTTCGCAAAGTAATGTAGGTATAGCTTTAGTATAAGACCCCGTTAGCGAGTTTTAATTTTTTTGCGATTTTGGCGATGAATTAAAATGGCTATCTCAATTGCCTAAGTAAATACCTTTTCGAAAGTCGTCCGATCAATTTCCTTGCCAAATTTCAAATGTCGCCACGTGGGTTTTATACTAAAGCTATTCCCTAAAGCGAATGAATATTGAATTTATTTTAAATTAATCGTGTTTATAATTACCATAATGAAACTCAAATAATTAGCTGTCATTTATCGGCTATATATCAAGGTACTGTGCCATGGTTTTGATTTGCTGAAAATAGTCGCCAATCGAAATATATTTAATTAAAAGTTTCAGTTATTTATAAAAAAAAAAAAAAAAAAAAAAAAAAAAAAATCATTTAGATATAGTGACTAGTGAAGCGAACAAAACCTGCTATTAATTAATGAAGTTAAAATTGCACTTTATGAGAATTGAAACTTGTAATTTAACCTTTAGCTAAAACGGATGTCATTTATTTATACACTAATTTTTGTAATTAATTTTTAATGTGTTACAAATGTATGTAGTTAGAAAAGTATGCAGTTGTATATCACAATAATATGCAGTTTGATATTTCATAGTTCAACCAGAGAATGGCACTTTTCTTAAGGACCTCCACACTATATTATGCATTTATTAACTTATACATACGATGAGACTCTACGTTAGTGGTGCCTAATTTTTAATAATTAAAAGAATAAATAATAATACAAAATAAAATATTTGTGAATTTATTTGTTTCGAATTTATTATTATTTTTACTATTATTAATATTTAAAAGTTATTCGTTATGTAATTTTACTATAATAATTTTATTTTGTTTTTATTTATCTTATCTGGTTAGATTTTTGTGCATGATTCGAATGTTCATAGCGTGTTCCACAGGATTAACACTCCTAAATGCCAATTGGCGGTGCCAAATGGAAGAATGCCTAGAGAAATGTTTAAATTTGATAATTTGCTAGTTAGTTATTATGTTTGTCTGTGTACATATTATTTCAAGAACATATGATTTTTCAGATATCAGGTAAGTTTTAAAATATCCCTTATGATAGTGCTATTGCTTTTGGGACCACCGTTAGGGGTGTGTTCCAGACCGTTGCTAATTCCCCATAGCATAACACTCGTGTGACATAAAAACTACTTATTCACTCTATTGATTTACCACATTCGGATTTGAAAACTTCGTAAGGTATTCGAAATTTGGGATTTTCTCAGCATGGAAGATTATGGCAAAATTTCACATAAACGTTTTTTAAAAGGAATATTTTATTATAAAGATATTCAATCAGCTTTAATGTGATATGCTGACGTGAACAATACTTACTATGAACATTCTTTTTTTTGAAATTTTGTAAGTTATTACGGTTAAATTACTATGATTTTCTTAACAGGACACAACAGAACAAAATTTCACATAAATGTCCACCATGAAGTATATTTTCATCGTAAAAATGTCAGATCACTTTTAAAATATTATTTTTTATGATGTAATGAACGTAAATGTCCACGAATATTCCAATTTTAAAATTTCATAAGGTATTCCAAATTTACGATTTTCTTAACAAGACAGAATAAGGAAAATTTCGTATAAACGTTCATTATGAGGAATAATTTTATCATAAATATATCAGAACAGGTTTATTATATCATTTATGATACTGGCATGAACTTCATTAAAATTAAAATTATAATATTTTATAAATATTCTAATTTGAAAACTGCATAAGTTACTTCGTAACAGAGGGGATGGTTTAAACTGTCGTATAAAGTTGTATTAAGAGGGATTGAAAATAGTATGGAATGGACTTTATCCTAGTTAAAACATAAAATACACGTCATCACTGCAAGACAAACTGTAACATTATAATTTTTATATTTGCATTGTATAGAGAAATGTTTGTAACCTATGGGGAAATTCACAGGAAAACGAAGAATTAGAAATCACATGTCGTATTTTAGCCTCAAACTCAGAAAACGGATAAAGTCCACAGCATCAAACCTGGAATGTGTAACTAACTCTAATTAAAGTAACTAGCACATTAGGATAAGGTAAATGTATCAAAATGGATGTAGTTAACCTAAATGGTTATTTTAATTAACCTAATGAGTTATTTTAGTCTGGACACTGTGGTGAGAGCTGTAGAGTTCAATTCTCGTAATTTGTTTTACTATGCCCTATAGTAGAAATGTATGAGATGGAATACATGATGAAAATTTAGAAAAATCCATCTATGCCAGGTAATGTTATTTAACTTACAAAATAGATATAAGAATAAAAATGACAGACAGAGAAATAAGAAAAAATAAAAATAAGTATAAGAATAGAAATAGAAATAAAAATAAAAATGACACATTGAGTCTCGCATAATTGAAACGTAATACACTGAATGGGTACTCAAATATATTCTTCTTCTACTTTTTTTTTTTTTTTTTTTTTTTTTTTAATATTATATGACAAAATTTTCCTACATTTTTCTGCTTTACACCATGCTGTTAATTGAATGTTTTTTAATATTTTAAGAATATATATATATATATATATATATAATTTTTTTTTTCAAAATGTTTGATACAGTTTAATCGATAATGATCAACAACTGTTTATTTTCCAGCGATTTCTTTTAAATTGGCTATTTTTAGCTCAACAAGTGCCGTTTTTATGGAAAGGAAAGTCATATTTATGGTTCTTTTTATTGGCAGATAATCGTATCTGTTTTGATAAGCTAATCCTGAAAATGTCACTCAAAGGCTTAAAGGATGACAAATGCAACAAGAAGATTTGGAAGATATTACTTTCTTGCAAAAAACAGTAAATGGTTAATCCCAATAGTCTGTCTCCCATTCAATGATCATTTCGATTCAATCAGTTTTAGAAACTACCATGTAAATTCTTTTAAATTTATAAATTTTATTTTGCTTAATTTCTTGTTTTATATTAACTTAAAGAGCATACATTTATGATCAGTTATAGTTAACTTTTCTAAACTATTTTAACCCATGAAAAACGCATGCGATTCTATATCATACATAATTTATTTTATATACTTCCTAAAAAAAAACGCAATAGAGTTTTATATTTATTCAATTTGGAAATTAAATTTTGGGTTACAAGAAAACATATTGATTAAGGGTAATTCGCAATAAATAAATAAATAAATAAATAAATAAACCTCCAGCATGTAAAGTTACTGCAGTGTATAATGTTTAAGATAATTATTTTTCAAATGTTGAAAAATTTTATGTTCATCATACATGATATCTTCAGTTTATTGTTTTCTTCAACATTCAAGAGAACAAAGTAATGGATCCCAAATAAATTTCGACCTTCAGTTATTGGCTGTTTCATACAATTTAAGATACGATGAATGCGTTTTGATCATTTTTGTTATGATGTCAGAGACAAAAGTTTTGTGGCAACTCTAGATCATGTTGTAATGCTCAGAATTTCCTATAAATTTAAATTTAATTGGTTCTCAAATATAAATTTTAGTCGATCAATTTTTTATACATAGCGGTCAACAGTTGCTGCTGCTATTTTCCAATTTCTTCCATATACGTTAAGTCTATATCTCAGATTATACAATGTGTAAAACTTAATATGTGAGAGGGCCAATGTAAAAAAATATGCTAATTCTTTTGGGGTACATACCAACAAACAGGAGACGCTAGCTATCTTGCAATTTCCTGCATTTACGTGAAGGATACATTTCATCTCTATAGTGTAAAAGTGGTTCTTCATATATCAGATAAATTTTCTGAAAAACTATGCTGATTCAATTAGGTGCATATTAGCCAACAGGTGGGGTTTTCCCACAGAATTTTATTTGTTTTTACGTATTGTGACGGCTACGTCCTGCTAGTTTTTTATTTGAATTCAAATATGTAAAACATTCATTAAATTTTAAAATAAAATATTGATTACTTTCTTGCTACCAAAAATTCTCAAAAAGTATTAAAATAATAAAAATTTGAAATATTTTAATTCAGTTAAGATTTTGTATAATGAAAAGGTGTCAAATTACTACCAATGCAAAATAGATTTCATACAACTATTCAGAAATAGTAATCTTTCCATATTAAATCGCAAATAATTACTATAAAAAATTCTACAAACATATTCCGGTATTAAGGTTACGGACAATCCGTAATAACTTGGCATTTCTTATTAAACATATAATAAATTGCATTGAAAAGAGTTTACGTCATCATGAGATTGCACAATGCTGTTTTACAGGACCGAATAGTGGTTTTGAATTTACTGCATCTCTATGTTTAATTTCTTTAAACAATATTATAATTTAACAACTAAAGTTTTTAAATGAGCTCTATCTTTCTCTCTCTCTCTCTCTATATATATATATATATATTTAAACTTAAAATTTACACCCCCCCCCACACACACGAAAAAAAAGGGTATAAACATCTATAATTTACTATATTGTTATATATATATATATATATATATATATATATATATGCAAATACGCGTATGAATTTAAGAGAATTCAGTGCAAGATTAAAGTACGAATGCATGAAAATGCAATGATCATGTTTCGACATGAAGAATAAATTGAGCACATCTCTTTAAGCATAAAACACTTGCAATTTTTTAAATATTGCTTTTATAATATAAATTTCATCATAATAAAAAAAGCATAAATATGTTTTTAATCATTTCACGCTAATATAAGTCTTGGGAATCAAAATACTTATAATTTTCTTAATATAATAAGTTAAGAAAACATTTTGGAAAGATAAATGGAAAATTAATTGAAAGAGAAAATCCGCTTTCAAATTATACTTCAAGTAAGGGAAATAATTCTTCTCTGAGCAGGTTTGACAAATATTTTAAGATTCAGTATTTCAACATTAGCAATTTTCTAAGAAAATGGAATATCAATTATTGGCGATCAATCATTTTAAGAATTGTTTTAATAATCGATTTAAAAATGTGTTACATCGTTTTTTAATTTCGACGTAAGACATATATTCAGCATTTTATGAACATTGAACCTATACTAATCGTAAAAACTTTATACTAAATTTTCAGCGATTTTGTATACAATGGAAAAATATTAGTACAGTCACCCCAAAAAAAAAACGCCACCCCCCCACCTAATTTCGCCGTAAATTATCGTAGAAACATTTGACTGGTACCGATCGATTTGTAATAACGTCTAGTGTATAATGGTATAGTTAAATTTTGCCTAAGGGGTCATCTACATATTAAAACTGGCATTAACTTCATTTTCTTCAATAGCAACCCCTATTCTTGACTTCATATTCAGATTTCTGAGATCAAGGCGGTTCGAAAAACATACCTATTTATATACCTTAAATCAATTTTAAATAGAGTTACACGTGAAAATGTATTAGGGGTCCGTCTATACATTTAGAAAATATAAATCACGATCTACCACCCAGTATACATTATTTATTAAGTTTCACACCGGAAAAGAATTTCAGAAATGTTAATTATAAAATAAAAAAAAATGACTAATTCACAGAACTTTCTGAGTTAGTTTATGAATTAAAAGATTTTTATTGGTTTCTACTGATTAAACATCAGATAGTTCACTTCATACGAAGAAAATTAAATAGCTTGAATAGATATTAAAATATCTGTCAAAAAAAAAAAAAAAAAAAAAAAAAAAAAAGATGAATGGTTTTAAATTTGTTTGAAAATTCTAAATTATTTTAACTCAAGCTGCCGTATAATTGTCTGAAACGGCGGCACTCAACCTGGTTCCCACGGCCGTTTCACAGTGACAATGGGAGTTTGTTCTGATACTGCAGTACTTTAATTTTCTTTAATTGACTTTTTTAAAATATTAAAACATATTTTTATTTATTTATTTTTTTTTTTTTTTTAATTAATTATTATTATTTTTTTTTCATGACATTATTAAAAACTTTTACATAAATCTCCACGATATTCTTTTGCTTTTATATTTTATAATGTGTAACAAATTAATATGTAAAATAATAAATCCTACTACTTAATGGGATGTTCTAAAATTCTACACTTTAACACAGATACCGAAGTGGACGATGGGTGTAGAAAGGCTGACTACCCTTAATCTAAATCTTCACTTGAAAACGTCAAAATGTTACATAACTCTTTTTTTTTTTTTTTTTTAAGGAAAAAAGAAGAAGATAAGGAGGAGAAAGAAAGATCAAAACGAATATAAAGCATATTAAACGTTAATACCCTTTAAACACTGGAAAAAGGCGGGGTTTTGTATTGTGTGTCATTTGGGAGCTGTAGAGTGCCAGAAAATTACTTTGTGTAATAAAACTTTTCATTTAAAGGGTATTTAAAGCAGCATTATATTTAATACATAGACTATTCAGAAAAAAAATACCATTCATCTGGTTCATGAAAAATAAAGGACATTTTCTGGCATTGCTCTATGTATATACATTCTTGTCAACCTATCCCGAAAGATTACTGGTCCCGCCCCTTTCCGTACATTTTTTTCACATCAGTCATTTTAGAGCCGTGTCAGCCATCGGTGGCTGACACTGATCTTTCCATTTAGGCTAAGTCAGCCGGCAGTGTAAAATATGATATAAAACTACAGAACTTACATAGTTTTAAGTAATTACTGACAATTTATTTAAAATTTACTTCATGTTTTTTTTTTTTAATAGGATTTTTATAGGATTATATCGTTAAGGCCTAATGGGGTTTATTGAAACTCGATAAACATAACACGCTTCTAAGCAGCACGTGTGGCCTGAATGGGATTTCCATAAGAATTCGCGTGGCGCTCAATGAGTTAATCGTAAATGTATTTGAAGTTAAGTACTCTAAAAATTAAATTGTGTACACACAGGGGCGGGAACTAACAATGTTACGGGTTAAGTTGGCAAGTATGCATATATATTTTGCTTGATTTATAAAAATTTATAACACATTTTCTTCTTTTTTTTTTACTATTTTGTGTTTATATCTCTCATTAAAAATAAATACAATATTCATATATAAACATTTCCATACAGTAATGTATATAAACATATTGATTAAAGAAGATTTGTTGATATTATATAATTATTCTTCTATCTGTATAGTATATTAACACAAATATATTTTGTAAATTTCGCAGCATCGAAAAACAGCAACATAGCTTCCATATCAAGGCTTAATGTAAATAGCCACGCCTTTTCACAATTTTTCTAAAACTTTATAATATAAAGCAAAATAATTTTGCATATTTGTAATTAAATCATTTAAGTTTTGTCTTCAATAATCGATGTAGTAAATACCATTGTGATTTATGCATACCAGCGTCACATATAGAGTCAAATAGGAATATGCAAATTTGTCTTTTCTTTTAAATAGTGTTTCAGCGAATCAGAGGCGGGGCTTCTTTTCTTTTGAAATTCTTTCACAGTCCCTCGCCTACATTGTGATAACTTTACAAAAATATGCCAATTTGTATAATAAACATCGAAATGTTGCTTAGGAAACAATAAAAATAACATAAAGGTAAATTAAAATAGTTTTCCGTCAAATTATATACAAACATTTACTTATAGAGGATACAGATTATAACAAGTGACGGCCCCCTAACAGGAATAAAAAGTGAAATATCACTGTAACTCAAAAAATAATGTAAGGAACGAGCTGTAAATTTGGAAACCTATGTTTTTGATGATGCCCGTTCTATTCGTGCAAAAATTAACATAGGTCATAATTCATAATTTTTTCAAATATGAATTTATTAATAATTTTCATAATTCAAAAAATGTTTTTTTAGCAAAAATTTGCATGGAATATGTTTGGGTTACTTCATTCTAACGAATAAAAAAAACAGAATTTAAATATCATAATTATTTCGGAAGATATGATTTAATGTTTGTCACATTCATTTAACATTAGCACCCCCAAACTTTGACAGCTTATAACTCTATGTAAAATTGAGCGAAATATATAAACTATACCGTTTTCCGTGATGATTTGATCCAAAGAATTCAAATAAATTATAAAAAATGGGGGTTACCATTGAAAAAAATGAAGTTGATGTCAGTTTTAATATGTAGACGCCCCCCTAAGTAAAATCTAACTATAACATTATAAACTAGACGTTATTACAAACTGATTGGTACCAGTCGCATGTTTCTACGATAATTTACGGCAAAATTAGGTGGGGGGGTGGCGTTTTTTTTTTGGGTGACTGTACAAATCATAGTATAACTATACTATGATTTCTTTAGATGTCAAATCACTTTTTACAAATGTTCCGGTTCAAGGTGCTCTGGTTTGTTTAGAGAGAAGACGACGTGAATTACATTATTCTTCTATTGAAATTGAGGAGCTTGTAAATTTAGTTCTTTTGTGTATCAGGCAAACTGCCTTCATTTTTAATGGTACTTATTATTCCCAATATGATGGTATGGCCATGGGTAGTCCTCTCTATCCTTTACTTTGCGACATTTATATGCACTATTTTGAAGAAAAATTCTTCGGTGTATATAAATTTCCTCACTGGTTTAGGTATGTGGATGACACTTTCGTACTTGTCTCCCCTGATGTCGATTTGTCCAATTTGCTTTCATTGGTCAATTCAATTGACCCATGCATTCAATTCACTTTTGAGGTTGAACAGGATTGCTCTTTGCCTTTCCTTGATGTTCTTGTGAATAAAGACAAGGATTGTTTCTCAACTACTGTTTTTAGAAAACCACTCTCAGTCTCTTTGCCGCCGCATGCTCTCTCTAACCACGCCCCTCAACAAAAAATGTCTGCTTTTTACACTTATGATTATCGTGCCTTACACATTTGTTCTGATCCGTCTAATCTTTCGAAAGAAATTAATTATTTAAAATCTCTTGCTCTCTCTCGTGGCTATAACCCATCTATCATCGATAAAGCTCTATATAAATTTAAGAATCCTAAACGTTCTGCTCCCAAATTAAACGACCACAGTCTCATCCCAGTTATTTTACCTTTTTATTCTTCACTCTCTTTTAAAATCTCTAAAATTCTTTCACCGTTTGGTTTCAAAATTATTTACAAACCCGTCAATAAAACAAAATTATCTTCTCTTAAGGATCCCATTCCCACCGAAAACGTTCTGGAATTTATTTAATTCCGTGTTCGTCCTGCAACTTAGGTTATATTTGTTAAACTAGGAGGCGTTTGAAATACAGAATAAATGAGCATCGTCGGAATGTTCGTAATGAAGAGATTACCAAATCTTCTATTGCTTCCCATTGCTAGTCTCAAGGTCATCGTTTTGATTTTTCCAAAACTATCATAATTTCATCTCCTGTCTGTTCCTCCCATTTGGATATTCATGAAGCATTTTACATATTTAAAAATTCGAAAAATCTTGTTAATGATATTTCTTCCACTCCATTCTTCTCTGATGCTTGGAAATTTTTCACGTAACTTAGATCTTCGTTTAAATTTTGATATCCGTAGACTGTTATATGTTTAATCTCACTCATTTATTTATTTTCTTGTTTTCTTGTACAATTCTATTCACACCAGTAGCTATATTTACTTTCTACTTTGTAAAGTTTTTCTTTTCATTTTAAACGATTTTGTGCGTTGCCACTTTGACTGCAGCACTCGTGCTTACTTTATTCGCCTGATGAAGGGTCGTGTGTTTTTTCGACCCAAAACAATTGTTGCGAGTTTATTGTATTTTATGGTGTTTATTCAAAGTTTGTAAGTAATAATATATATATATATATATATACATATTAATTCGTATATTAATTATGTTACATATTAGAAATAATTATTAATGTATTTACAGATTTTATTTATGGGTCATTTAAAAGGCATATTTCTAGAAGTTAATAAATCTATCTCATGATATACTTCATGATTACCTGATGAAAAAGAACGATAAACTAAAAAATATACATGATATAAGTATCATTTGTTAAAGAAAACTTATTGTAATCTCCTTTAATAGGATGTACAAACTATTTTTTCCTCATGTAATTTTAGAGAAATTAATGATTAAAATAATTATAAAGAAGAGCGTTATTAACAAAACCTGATCGCCTTGCAAAAGGGTAAAATTGCAATGTTTTCACTATACTAATTTATAGTGTACTGAAACGACAGTTTCAGTACATCTTGGCTTTAAATATATACTATGTACTGGAAGGTAAATCATGATGTGTGAGGAAGGTAAGTCATCTATGATATATAATATTCACAATTTAATACAAGTAAAAATTTTATTATTAACTGATTTTAATTTGTAAGTGTACTGAGGAAAAAAAAACAGCTTAGTGAATGAAAATATCCATTCGCGGAGATCTGAAAATTAAATGACACAAATATATTTATGTGTCTAAATCGTTTTATGAAGATTAGATTTAGTACATTTAGGCAAAATTAATTATAAATAGTTGTTAAAAAACTTATTATAAATGGTTAAAAATGTATATTTTTTAATTGAATATTACTCGATTCACGATGGTGAGATACTTGATTTATTAATCTGGCTACATTTCACGATTTGTTTTGTGTCTTAGCCATATAATGATAAAAAAGCTTTAGTAATGGAGGAAATTCTTTTCAAAATTGAGTTTTTACGATCATAAAATACTTCGAGGTCCCTAAATTTCGAAACCAGTTTTATAATTGTTGATTTGTTTCTATATTTTTTCCGTCGGCAAGAAGGTAATTTCGCTTATTCAGTGTAGAATAAAACTTGATTTTTTCCTACCCAGAAAATGAACTGTAATCAGTCAAATGTCTTCCATTCTGTTCGATGACCTTTTGCCATCTTTTTGGTAATTTAATGAATATGCACCCATGCAATTCTGGTATTTATCAGAAAATAACTCAGCCAAGTGCAATTTGGGGTCATCGTTATTGCCAAACTTTCTACCATTTAAAAAAAATTGTAAACTTTGAAATAAACTATAATTCGATATTGCAAAGTCCGGACTATATGAGTATGCGGCATCACTTCTCAATTAAGCTCCAATATTTTTTTACTTGTTGCTAAATATGTCATGCTGTTGTTGTGAAACACGAATCCTTTGAAATTCGTCCATTCGATCCCTTGCTCTTTGATTGCTTTCTCGACTAAATGTTTGGCAGTAAACATCTGAGTTAATCGCTTGTTTTATTAGAAAAAACTGAAAATGCACAGTATCTTTGTAATCACAAGAAATTGTAGGCGCCACGTTTTTCATCACCCATAAAACTAATTTTAGAAAAAAAAAAAAAAAAAAAAGAGGATTGTATTACGCTTAAAATGCATATCAGAAATTTTGTTTCGTAAATTTCTTCCAATTCATGCGGAAGTTAAACGCCGAGATTCTAATGAGTCCATGATATATCGTGCAATTTTCATATGTTGTGTGTGATACATTTGACTCTTTTGCAATCTACAAAAAGTAACATTGACAGTAAAATAACAAAACAAATATGCTGCTATCTTTTTGTGCAAACTAAAGGTAAATTTCTTGCCAATCCACTATATGTATGTGCATGCGTTACTGGGCGTGTGTGGCCTGTTATCGGTATAACTGAAACAAATATTAACAGAAGATCCAAACTCGGCATTCTCAGTATATTATATGGAGATGAAACTTTTGTTAAAATTGGACAAATAATTACTGTTCAGGAACAATCAAAAGTCATATTGATTTCACATTCTAAAAATCTTCTTATTTACGATTTTCACAAAAATTATATTCTTCAGGGTGGTGACAGACCCGCCTTTTTTGCCTGATTCTACCACCAGAATATTTATGTAATAATTTTTTATTTAATTAAACGTGCAGACTTACTACTAAAAATTCCGAAAGAAAATACTGGTGGAAGAATAAGGGAAAAATGTGGCCTGTCGACACCCTGTTACGGTTATTTTTTTTTGAGAAAACAAGATTTCTGTCATATTTCTCCCGAAATGGAGCGAGCGGATTACTAGCGAACGCTAATTTTCCTGAAGATGTAGATAAGTGTGATATAGGTTTATCGTAACAAAAAAACTTAATATAATACATTTTTATCAAAATCATAAAGCCATTTCTCAGAAACACAGGATAAATACACAATATTAACTCATATAATAATAAGGGGGATAAAATTTTAAACTTTTGTGTATAAACTTGTATTTTTTTGTAAAACGCTTTTAGCATTCTGTTTATACTCGTATCATAAAACCTTTTTACATAAAAGAATATTATATGCTATCGAAATGTGCTGCGGTATTTTTCTGTTTCAGTGTTTTTTATGGCATAAGTGATTTGTTCCATTTATGCATAAATTAATTTTTCTTGATCTATTTCACAACTAATGGTAGTTTCATTATATCTGAACATTTAGTTCAATATATATTTCATTGCTTGATTACACTTCAGTGGTATAGAGTAATATTACAAGTGTTTTAATGTGTAATAGATAATTGGTACCTTCCAAATAAAGGTACTTCTTTCATTGATATAATTTTATTAATGTATCTGGAAAAATTTTGTTAGGGTGTTCGAATAAACTTTTAATTTAATGAAATATATTTTCTTGTTTGTCCAATGTGCATTGTAACAGTTGATTACGTATTTTAATGTTGATAATTTCAAAAGGTTTGGTTCCCTTTTATTTATTTATTATTATTTTTTGTCTGTATGTGTTTTCTTATAAGCCTTTTAAAGAAATGTTCCGCATTAGTAGTCGATGAGTACGTGATTTGTTATGTCCAGTATGCTAATATTTTATTTGCAAAACACATCAATAAAGCACCATATTATATTACAAAAATAAACATTAGTGTAAAACGTACTACTTTCTCTTACCCCACATTACTACAGATATATTATTGCAGTTTAACCCTCAGCCGTAACTAACGCTCTAAAGAAATCTAAACAGTGTTGACGAATTTAGGGACTCTTTTATTGAACTCTCACCAATAATTTTGAGGAGTGATATTTGATAGATATAATCGACGAATAACCGTCGAAGTGATTCGTCAACCAAAGCAGTTAAAATTTAGGGGTGAATATTAAGAAAAATGTCCTTAATTTCGCAACACTGACCCGAAGAGTGAAATTAAACAGGGCCGGTAAAGGGTGAAAGAGGAGGATAAAATGTCTGCGTAAAGATTATAAAATAAATAAATAAATAAATGAAATAACAATTAAACATTGCTTTAAAAGTAGTTTTATTTAAAATACAATTTTGTTTGAGAGAGGCTACTGCCTCCCCCCCCCCTCTACACACACCAACATCCAGGGGTTGCATCGTTCTAATGTTTTTATGATCGTTTTATTATTCTTTCACCAAAAATTTCAGAAAAAAAAAATCTAGAAGGTTTATTTTAGCATGAAAATCTTCAGGAAATTTTTCTTTTTGAAAATTGTGGTGAGAGTATAATAAAATGATCGTAAAAATATAGGAACTCTGCCATAACTGCAACACCTCATTTGGATATTGTAGCTATTTTCACTAAATGCTGAAACTGAAAGAAAAAAATGAAAAAAAAAAATGAAATTGTTTAGATTTAAATAAAAATCAAATTATTCGTAGAATCGCTTCCCTCAACACTTTTTGAATTTAATATGACTAATTTTGAAAAGTTTAAAGTATATTATCTGTGAATTATAACGCATCAAACAATGTACATAAATTTTGCAAAGTAAAAAATGATAATATAGAAAATACTCATTATTTTCATTACTTTATTTAAATGTAATTTTACAAATGTACTGTGCATTTGAATAATTTTGGATGATACTATATATGGAACATATGTCGGATGTCAATAAAAATTTTAAGTAATATACCTATATGTTACAGATTTAAATATCGAATTTGGACTACATGCTAAAGTTTGTTCCTAACTTTTGCTGTTAACAATCTGGACGATTCACAAGTGTCATTGACGTTTCAGCAATTACCCAAGAGAGAAAAAAAAGTAGTAAAAAAAAAATATATATATATATATATAAAACAAGCAAAAAAATTAAAATTAAAATGTGCAAAAAATTAAAAATAGAATATAAAGTAGAAAGTGCTTGCAAACTGCATGTTCTTAATGTGTTTATTTAAAAAAAAGAATTTTTTTTTTTTTTTTTTTTTTTTTTTTTTTTTTTTAATTAAAAGAATGTTTCAGAATTAAAAAATGAAAATTTATAACTTATTATTCATGATTTTGCACCTATGTTCTATCCTGTAAAAATTACCTTGTAAAAATTAAATACTGTTATATACTGTAAAAATTTAAAAATATATTGTAAACATATAATAAAACGTTATTTAAATTAGTAAATATTACTTTTTCACATTTTAAAAATACCATGTTACAGAACTATGTTAAAAATATAGAATAAATTTTTTTGAATAAACTAACCGTTTTTAACGAAATTTGGTTAATTTTCAGAAGGTATATTTTATTACAGTCATTCTTATCTTTTATGACTTGCATCCGTTTTCTGTTTGTGCTTTAAATAATTAAATATAATACAAAATAAATAAATAAATGAAAAGTACAATATACAATAGTTACAATAAAGCAACTTTATTACACAATCAACAATTGTAACATGATTTTTTTTTTCAATACATAAAAATATTACATTGGAAAATAAATATAGACAAAAAATTCAATATTTTTATAAATGTTTGTATGTATTTAAATTGTCAAAATTAAAATTATCATAGATTTTTTTAGAATTTTTACATAAATTCAGGCGATTTAGTTTTCTTCGAATGCCACAGATTGTTCTAAGACATCCTCCAGTAAATATCTTCCTCTATTTTTGCTCTAGTAAAATTCAACACTTACCTGTTATCTACGTTGTTTTTGCACAAGAAGGGATCTGTTTATAATACGATGTTACTAATCATACAAAAGGTATAAAGATATTAATTTTATTATCACATGAATTCATTCTCCAAAAATGTTACGGTTCAACATGTTCAGAAAAATATATCCTTTTCAAAATAAAATATAATTTTGTTTTGGTAAAAAGCTCTTTTGATCTATTAAATTTATTAAAATATATTCGTTTTTACTGTTATAATTCTCGAGTACTTTTTACTTAGTAAAAAGGTAAAAATATCTTCTCTGTTACTGAGTAACTGAGAGAAAATGTTAATATTTTTCTTGAAAGTGCATTTTTATCTGAACATACTTAAAGTTAAAATTGTACACTATTGTACACTGTGTCATACAAAAGGTATAAAGATATTAATTTCGTTAACATATGAATTCATTATCCAAAAATGTTACAGTTCAACATGTTCAGGAAAAATGTATTTTTTGTTTTTCAAATTAAAATAACATTTTATTTTGGTAAAAAAAGCTCTTTTGATCTAGTAAATTTATTAAAATATATTGGTTTTTACTGTTATAATTCTAAAGTATTTTTTATTTAGTAAAAAGGTGAAAATATCTACTCTGTTACTGAGTAACGGAGAGAAAATATTAATATTGTCCTTGAAAAGGTGTATTTTTATCTGAAAATACTAAAAGTTAAAATTGTACACTATATTTGGTGAATAACACATTTAAAAAATATAAGTCATGTAATTAAAATTAATCCTAAAATTAATAATCTCATTCACAATAAGCGTAATATCTTTAAAAATATTTTTATTTTAACAGAAAACATTCAAAACAGAAAGCATTCAACTTTTTAAATTATTTAATAAAAGTCTTATTTTAGAATATTCAGATTCTGAGAGCAGATAAGGTTTGCTTCTCGTTTTATCATCATTATATATTTTACTAAATAAGAAAGATGCTAAATTGTTACATTTATGAAACAATATAAATTAGAACTGATACAAATTATTAAATACCACATATTTCATTGCATATCCATTAATTCCAATGTTAGTCATTCATAATAATGCAGTAAATTTGAACAAAGGATTAGTTTCAATACATAGAACTAATATAATCTGTAATATTTAATACATAAAGCTAATATAGTTTTAATCCCTATTTATGTGGTGTTAGTTAAATAAAATTACAACAAATTAATATTATAAAAAATAAAAAATAAAAAATTAAATAGTAATTATATTTATTAATAACATGTTCACCTAGAAAAGGATACAGCTGAAAGTAATTTTATTTTTATTGATTTGAATGAGAGAAAATAAGAGCATTTCCCTGATGCAAACGCATTTACTTTTATAATGTAACACAATTTACTGTTAAAACTTTTCTTACATAGAAAACATTTCTAAAGGTATATTTTCTGGATAATTTACAATTCAATAAAATTTATTTAATTTTTTTTTTTCAATTTCATTATTGAAATGATCAGAAATAGTTAATCAGTAAATCCTCCAGAAAATAATAGTGTTGTAATTTAACAGCCTAAATATTTTCTCTCATTCATACCAACTTAAAGTCACAATTCAAACGAATTTATCTAGCAAGTATAGAGCGACGTTGATAATAAATTCAGTTTATTAAAATACAAAACATGTACTTTAAAAATGCTGTGACATATTTTTAGTTGGATAATAATAAAACAAATTGAGTCACTGAAACAGAAACTGTATATTATACATATGCCCCGTTGTATATATATATAACAATTGTTATGATATATGAAGAATGAGTCACAGAAAATATACAAAATTTATTGAATCAAAATTCAGTCCTTTCTTTGGGGGATAACGCATATCATTAAAAATAGTAAGAATGAATTATTAATAAATCCAGAAATAATAATATAACTGAGTCTCAGAAACATCTAAATGTATTATAAATAAAACATTTTTAAAAGCCTTTTAATAAGCTAAAAAAAAAAGTTAGATAGAAATCATTATCCTGAAAATACAAAAACATTATTTTGAAATATGATAAATGAGTCACAGAAAATATACAAAATTTATTGAATGAAAATTGCAGTCATTTCTTTGAGGGATAATGCATATCATTAAAAATGGTAAGAATGAATTATTAATAAATCCAGATATAATAATAGAACTGAGTCTCAGAAACATCTAAATTGTTAATAAGTTAAACATTTTAAAAAGCCTGTTAATACGGTAAAAAAAAGTAAATAAAAGTTAGACAGAAAATCATTATCCTGAAAATACAAAAATCATTATTTTTAAACGTATATTAAACGAACTGTTGGTGTAAAATTAATCATAAAAATTACTAAATATTGCTTAACTATTCTTTAAAAATACTTACGAAAAAGTAAAATTAAAAAAGGTATTATGCTCGAAAAAAATCTGAGATATTTACAAAAATCTCGAGGCCACATCATGGCACAGAGATTTTACTTACAACCAAACTGGTTACATCTACGGAAAACTAGCGGTACAAATGAAGCACCGTATTTATACAGTGCATCCCGGAAGTACGGGCGATGAATAGCATAAAGAAAAGTTTCTTTCTTGGAAAATTTGTATATCCTATTTAGAGATTACATATTAATAAGTGTTTCTGAAATACTTTTAACATTAAAATTAGAAAATAAATAAATATATTTTAATAGAAGTTTTTTTTTTTTTTTTTTTTTTTTTCCCAAATAGCTGTATTGATATTTCCAGTAATCTATAAAAATTTTATTTTTATAATAATTAAATGTTTGTTTAATGAAATACGTTATACGATTTAAAATAATTTCAAATTACACATCACTATTAGATTTTAAACATTTAGCAATGATATTAATAACTAGCGGATATTGTGTATCCTGGAACTTCTGACAATGAACATCACGAAGAAAGATTCTAAAGCCTTTCTTTCTTGGAAATTATTATATCTTTCTGGATATTATGTATTAATAAATGCCTAGATAAAATTAATATTAAATTAAGAAAATAATAAAGAAATTTATATGGAAGAATACATTATTGTATTATTATTTGCAGTAATTTATAGACATAGCCATTTTCAAAATTTTTAAATACGTAAACGAATTAAAAAAACTTAAATGCATCATAATATTATATATATATATATATATATATATAATAAATAATTTTCTACTTTTTATTTTTTAACATCTATTAATCTACTAATGTGTGTGCGTATGTGTATGTGACAAAAATTTTGTAGCAATTGTATCACAGGAAGTACTGCACAGGATTTCATACAAATTGTTATGCAGTTAAACCTTAACATAAACTAGTGGCTAATCGCCGAATATGTAGCGCTGCAATCCTGTAAAATATATTATGAAATTAAAAAAGTATTATTTATAGTAGTGATAAGTCAATTAAGAAAAAAAAAATGGAGACTTAGGAGCAATGCTCCCCCTGTCTGAGGAAGGCAAATTTTCTAGAGAACACCTCAGTACTTTTAAAACTCATGGTTGAATCATAGATCTGTGATAATTTAAACAATTTTAAGGAAAAACAAATGAGATATCGTTAATAAACCATAAAAGCAAGTTTTTTTTGTATATTTAGTGTTATATTCCTGTGAGGAAAAGATCATCTGTATTCGTTGCGGAAAATAATTTTAATAAAATATTTGTACTTAGCAAACTTGTATAGTAGGATATAAAAGAAAGTTTTATGATGGCCACAACTTACTCAATTTTAAACATAATAATAATAATAAAAAAAAAAAATTATCATTATGGACGGTGTTCTACTTATTGTAATACACGGTGTTCTAATATATTTTATATTTTTCATTATTATGAGAGTTGAAGATTTTCTAGTAATTCTATATAATTTGAAGCAATAGTAAAAATTACGTTAATAAAATATAATATACATAGTAGAACAATTGATTGAGAATAGATTGTAGAGTAATTTGTGTTTGCTTTTGTTAATTTTTATCTAACTTATTTAGGATAAGATGGAGATTTCCCAATTTTCTTTTAAACCTAACAAGTATGAATTAACACATTACAAAGCAGCATAAAAAGTTTTATTTTTATTTATTATTATTATTATTATTATTTATTCATTTATTTTTATTTTTATTTTTTTATCATTACAAAACTAGAAAACAAGCATTGCTAACTATCAAATACGTTGTAAATTTTTACTAGCAATGCAACTTATTAATGAACTAGCAGGCTACGCCCGCTTCGCTGGTCACTATATTCCAATGAATTTTCGAAAGAATTGAATTAATATTTATTTTTTTACACCACGTTATAGAAAAAAACTTAAAAAAAAAAAAAAAAAAAAAAAAAAAAAAACTGAAATTGCTTCAAACCTTGCTTTGCGTACCCGCTGTCTATGGCAGCTCTTTTCCTGCCCGCACTGCCTCAGGTCTAGGTTTCCCATGCCTGCAGAAAGATCTTTCCCGGGCACTTCAATCTGGATATTTATCGACGACAGGGGGGATCTGCTACTATTTAAGAACTACGATTTTAAAGATGACTGTATCTCAGCATCTATTAAATATTTTAGTTTTGAACCATGTATTTTATAGCTCATGCTATTTACACTATATTACGATTTGATTCCGACCAATGTAATAAAATAAAATAAAATAAAAAGTAGATTAATCAATATATATATATATATATATATATATAAACAAATAAATTTTAATCCTTTTTACTATGTATATCAACCATTTTTCCCGATAAATTCTGCAAAAAAATAAATAAAAATAAATAAATAAATCTATACATATAATAAAATAAGATGTTTCTGTGTGTGTCACTGTGTATGGTTTCCAGAGCTTTTTAAAAAAACGGCTGATGGCTGAGCTACAAAAATTTGCATGGTGGTTCGTAATGACCTCTCCTGATGCACCTCGAAGCCCGATTTTCGAATTTTGTTTTAGTTTTCTTTTAATTAATTAAAATGTTAAAATAAAAACATTCTAATTACTGATAAATTGGCCATTTAATTTTAATCCTTAATTTAATTGTTTCCAAAAAAAATTATCATTATTTTTTGGACAGGAAAAAAAAAAAAAAAAAAAAAAAAAAACGTGAACAATAAAAATTATTTATTTAAAATATTTAATTTTATTCCTTAATTTAATTGTTGCCAAAAAAATTATCATTATTTTTTCGACAGAAAAAAAGAAAAAAAAAACGTGAATAATAAAAATTACATTTATTTAAAATGAGGAAAGTAAATTAAAAAAATTAGAAATATCAGTCGTATCGTTACAAATAAGATACCAAATGAAAGATGCAATTTTTGTGAATCCAACGGATTAAACAGCTTATCGATCGGACAATTAGATTTTTTAAAATTAACTAATGTATGTATTTTAGGTGGCAAGAGAAGGAGATTGTATGGAAACCGTTTGGAAATTTTTTTTAAATGTGCTACTGATTAAGTCACATGTTTTTTTAAAAGTGGGATTAAAAATTGCAGTTTTGAATTTTTTTTTAATTTTCTTTCACACACACAAACATATAGTATACAGCCTGTACAACACTAGACCAAATTGAAGTTCAAATTTCATCAATATTTAAATAAATAACTGAAAATAAAAATATGTTTAATGGGAAATAAATATAACCATTAAAAGTTTAGCTGTCTAAAATATGGCAGAAATAGCGCTCATAGCATATTGTTACAAGGTATTGTGATTAAGTCTTATTGTTACAAGGTATCTAAAATGGTGACAAAAATTCAAAAGTCGCCAAAGAGAGCTATATTAAGGCGTTACTATGATCATGCTTACAAACCATGAATTATATATAACCACAAAAAATTAATTGTCTCATGCAACAGACGTAGCCGGTCATAGCATATTATATTATTTAGCGTGAAATTTTTATCATTTTTATGGTTGATCGGGGATAAACAAAATAAACATAGGAAATAACGTAAAAGCAAATATTATGTACACCACGTATAGTGTTGTTCATATGTAACTGGGATTCAAATATAAAGGGGATACTTCATTTTTTTTTCGATACTATCTATTTCGAAACTGTTATCTAATAAGGACTTAATGGAAACCTATTGGTAAACCATTGTCTCAGGTAATAGGGACAAGCGCCCGAGTTTTAGCGGATGTCCAAATCGCGACCGAAGGCAGCAGGAATCCGAAGCGAGCTTTTGAGCAATTTTAGTATTTTATTTTATTTTTATAAAGCTATATAGAAAAGCGTTTCCTTTAAATTTAGTGACCAGCGAAGCGGGCAAAGCCTGCTAGTAAATAAATAAAATAATAAATATTTTTTTTTTCTTTTAAAGGAAATAATTAATGAAAAATAGGAAGTTGTTCTACTATAATACGTTTTTTAATTTAGAACTAATTTTGCTTAATTTTTTCTACTGCATTACGATTTTATTTTCAATAAATATAACAAATTAAAAAAAAGAAAAAAAAAAAAAAAAAAAAATTCGCCTTTAAATGAATGTATTAAATAAAAATAAGTTGCGTAATAACGGTTGCTAAGATACGCAGACGATTGAAGCAAAACAATAAATCTATGAAAAATAAAACAAAGAAGCCAATATTTAAAATCAGAAAAACATTAATTTAAAAAATTCAAATTTGAAATTCGAAAACATCTCGATGAGGTGAACAACTGCAGGGTCCCAGGTACCTATATGCCAAAATCTAAAATGTTTAATTTTTTCTACTGTATGTGTATAACTATTTGATTTCAATAAATATAATAAAAATAATTTCTTCCTCAAATGAATTTAAATAAATAAATAGTTTAATAGCCGTTGCTAAGATAAATCGATGCTAAGACTTTTGAAACGAAAGAATTTTCTGAAAAATGAAACATTGAAGTCAATATTTAAAATCGAAAAAACATTAATTAAAAAAATCTGGAGTGACTCCACTCGACTTTCCGAACATTGAGTAACTAACAGTTTTGTAGATAAAATAAAGAAAGAGGAGTTGCTAAACAAACAAAAAAGAGAAAACCTTAACAGAGTGTTTGAGTATTTTTCTCCATATATCACACGAGGTTTTATTTAACGCTACTGAACTTTGAGCCCTTAGATCATAAGGATAAAGAATTTTTCGTTGTGTCCCTGTAAAAATCTATAAATGCTAGATTCACCAAAATGCTTATAGGTAGTGCAACATTGATTTATAATATTCATACAAATTTTCAGCTCAATTGAATAAGGCGTTTAGATGCTATCGCTGGTCTCATAGGCCATAAAGATAAAGAATTTTTCTTTGTGTCCCTGTAAAAAACTGTAAGTGCTAGATTCACCAAAATCTATACAGTTGGTTCAAATGTGACCTATAACATGTGTACAAATTCTTCGCTGAGATTAATAAGGCGTTTAGACACTATCACACTTTTAAAAATTTGGCAAAGAATTTTTCTTTGTGTCCCTGTAAAAAAACTATAAGTGCTAGATTCTCCAAAATGTATACAGATTGAGTATCTGTGACCTATAATATGTGTATAAAGTTTTTGCTCAATTGAATAAGGCGTTTAGATGCTATCGCACTTTTAAGATTTTGGTCCCTTGGCCATAATGATAAAGAATTTTTCTTTGTGTCCCTGTAAAAAAACTATAAGTGCTAGATTCACCAAAATCTATAGGGTTCTTACTATGGTGACTTACAATATACGTACCAACTTTCAGCTTATTCGAACAAAGCGTTTAGACGCTAGCGTGTTCACTCACAGACATACACACATACATACACACATACATACACACATACATACACACACACATACATACATCATCGTAAAAATAGTGAAAACGGACTCGTTGGACCTCGAAACGTATAGAAACATCAAAATCTCGAATTTGGATTTTTGACATGATTACAATACTTTCCTCACTATAGTGTTCGGAAAGTAAAAATTCAAATTCGAAATTTGAAAAAATCTCGATGAGGTGCACACTTGCACGATCCCAGGTACCTATGCGCCAAATTTGGAGGCTCTGCGCTTAGTAGTATGAGCACCAGAGCGCAGACAGATACACACACAGACACACAGACACACAGACACTTCTCTTTATTTATATAGATAGATGGTTAATCAGTAATTATTATCCAATAATTGCGCGTAAAAAAAAGGGTGCGATTTTTTTAGTTCCCCATCATACTATAGGTATGGGGAACTTAGGTAATCGTGAAAATTTTCGACCTCGGTTTTTTTACTTTTCTACACGTTTTCAGGTGTGAGGAATCCGAAAATGACAAAATTTCTATGGTGTCTGTCTGTAGAGTGTCTGTTAGTCTGTTAGTGTGTTAGTCCGTTAGTTTGTTAGTCTGTGTACACGATATCTCAAGAACAAATTGTCGCAGAGAGGTCAGATCAGATTTAAAATATTACTTTTGACACTGGCAAGAACCCTATTCATTTGCAACATTCGAATTTAAAAACTTCGTAATTTATTAGAAATTTACGATTTTCTTAACATGGGAGAATAGGACAAAAATTCACTTAAACGTGCATTAAATGGAAACGTAAAGATGTCATCGTAAAGGTGTCAGACCAGTTTTAAAATATCAGTTTTGATGCCGGAATGAACATCAGTGACCATAAATATGCTACTTTGAAAATTTCGTAAGTTATTGGAAATTTACGAATTTCTTAACATGGCAGTATAGGGCAAAATTTCCCATAAACGTCAATTTTGAGAGATATTTTCATCGTAAAGATGTCAAACTTCTTTTGAAATATTATTTAGGACACTGGTATGAAATTAATGACTATGAATTTTCTAATATAAAGATTTCGTAAGTTATTGGAAATTTACGAATTTCTTAAAATGGCAGAATAGAGAAAATTTCACATAAACATCAATCTTGAGAGATATTTTCATCGTAAAGATGTCAGACCACTTTCGAAATATTATTTAGGATACTGGCATGAATGTCATAGACTGTGATTTTTCCAATTTAAAAAATTCGTAAGTTATTTAGAATTTACGATTTACTTAACATGTCAGAATAAGGCAAAATTGAGCATAAACTTCCATTTGGAGGATCCTAAATACATTAGACAACTTCAAAATTACGTTTATGATATTTATTTGAGCATGATTGAATACAAATATTCTACTAGAAAAATTTCGTAAATGATTCGTAATTTACGATTTTATCAACATAATGAAATTGTAAATTTTTCATATAAATATGAATTTTGAGGATTATTGCATTGGAAATAGTAGCATGAAAACTAAACAATCGAATTGACCCTGATAAAATAAATTAATAGATTAGAATAAGATAAATATATCGAAGTGAACGGTGGGGATTAGGCGGGTATTTCATTCTGTCACTGTATCAAGCTTTGGTCAAATTCATTTCTTTTAACATGATTATAATATGTCTCGCACTAGAAATTTCTGAGAACATATATATGATGGGGAACTGAGCAGAGTCCACCTATGCCAACTAGTTTTGCATGGGTACGTGTGGTCGGAAAATTAAAATTATGTTTTTCGAAATGATAGCTTTTCTATATATTTTGAAATTAAGTTATTGTTTCTTCAAGAAAGTAGTAAAATAAAAAGTAATTTTAATTTAAAAATGAACAAATAAAAAATGTTTTAACCTGGGAATTATTTGCAAAAAATTTAGTTAATTAAAAATATTACGAATAAACACTTTGGATGGAATTTTTTTTAAAAATCAATATAAAATTTTTATGAAAACGTTATTTTATTTTTGATCAATTTGAAATTACTTATATTTTCTAAAATTAGATATTTAAAATCTACAAACTAATAGTACACTTAAAATATATATATATATATATATATGCATTCAGTTTATCTTATTTATTTATTTTTATTTATTTATTTTTAAGCCAAGATACAATTAAATATTCAATTTGATTTATTAGTAAGAAAATTATTTTTATAACATAAACTAAATGCATCATATAATTATTTTGTACTAATTAGTTTTTATTTGTAAGATAAAAATATTATTTTTTAATGAATAGACTAAATGTATCAATATTAAAATAAGTTAAAATAATTAAGAATGTAAAAAATGCGTTTTTTTTACATATTTACGAATCTTAAAGGTTAAAGAAAAATTGTATGTTATTCATTGGTTATGAAACAGTTTCAATATGTGAAGTAAGTTACAATGATATCTTTGCCAAATTTAGGGCCGCGATGGCCTGGTCGGCAAGAACATCGGACTCGCAATTGAAAGATTGTGGGCTCGATCCTCGAGCTGGTCGAAGACCGCCGTATGCACTAATTAAGACTGGAGCACGATATATCTGTTGTGATAGTAGAGTCCTCCAAGTTCCCGTCAAAATTATACTTATGGGGCACTGGACTATTGGACTACTCGGCCCTGAACTGAGTCAAAATTCAAGCTCTTGTATTTTGATAGTGCTGCCATCTTTCACCAGCTCTTGAGCTAAGTCGTTCTTCTACAAATTGAGGGGCTCCTTTAACACAGAAAACACTCCATGCTGCCTTAAATCTGGGTAGTTTCACTACCGGGACACGGAGTTCCGAGTAGCATAAGTAACAACAGCAACAACATACTTATTAATATAGGCTCAAAAGTGAATAATGAAACGATAACTCCAATGTCATAGTCACTAACCACTATTCCTATAGTAGATAAATTTAAGCATTTATAACTTACTTTTGAAATTGTTTAATGTCGGGCTTTTTTCCATACTTGCTAGTGTGTGGTTGCTTTCAATGCTATACTGATTGTTATACTGATACTTTTGGTTATACTGATAAATATGATTAAATAAATATACTATTATCATAGTTGCCATCATTTTAGTTTATAACTTTTTTTTTTTTTTTTTTTTTTTGCCACGCTTTATTTTTAGAATATTTTTCTCCAATATATAACTACAGTAAAATAAGAAATATTTACTCAAAAGAAAAAAAAAAAAAAGGGGGGGGGGGTTCTGGAATAAAGGCGGGGCTGAAAATTCTCCGGAATAAATTAAAATGTTGGCAAGTCTGCTATTATGCGTGTAACTCAAAAAGACTTTGAGATGACTTACTTAATAATAGAAATATGCTATATCATGGGGAATATTCTGAAATCTTATAATTATAATACACTTTTATTTAGTTTAAGAACGCATAATACTAACAAAAAACATTTCTAAGGGCTGTTTAATAGCAGTTCATTCATTTTCTCCCATGTTATTATCAGTAAGTGTTTTAAAATTTGATAGAATTATCTTAAACAATCATTTTATTGAACACTAAAAGTAAATTGCAAACTTTCCACTGGTATTTTAATTTTACATAAAAAACTCACTTAGCAAGAATAGAGTTTTTACTAAGCACATTTGGAGATTCACTAAATTTTACTTAAATACTTTAATTCGAGAAATATTTCACTTCTTTCACCTTAAAATATCTCAACCGAAATAACTGAAATACAGGAGAACTCCGAAAATTTCCCAAATGCCATCACCTTGTTCTAAGAACTTTTATCACTTTCTACAAAACTAACGCCAACTAAACGAAATTCGACTGAACACCTTTTGCTCAACTAACCAACTGTTTATGGACAAATTACATATTAATCTAATCGCAATTTAGAGCGAGTAAATGAGGCCTCATTACATTACACATTTACTTAAATGTGAATATTTTAGTTAAATTTTCATTTGCTGCTTATATATAACAATAGATAAAATAAATAAATAAATAAATAAATAAAATAAAGTATCATAGTTGAAAATAAAAAATTGTTTCAGTTTAAATACATAGTCTTATCAGCATATGTATTATCAAATTATAAATGTAATGTTTGTTAAGAATATGAACTTTAAATTGACAAATTTAGTATAAAATAATGTATTAGGTACTAATAAAATGAACAACCGTATGATTCTGACGTGATTAGAAACAACTATAATGTTAACAATAAAGAACTGATTCTATGGAATTTTTTATTTTTATATTAAAACCTATTTTTAGATCATAATTTATTAAACGGCTAAATAAAAATTCACCTGTTTTATTTCACATTTATAACCCAAATCATCTATCTATATATCTATCTATCTATACACACACACACATATATATATTTATGTATGTGCATATATACATATGCATTAGTTTCAATAAATTTCATTCATAAAGGATTACTATCGTGTATTTTGTACGTGAGATAAACATATTTAAAACCCATGTGCACGTACACTCATATTTAAAATAGTTTCAATATTCGACTACATCTCTTTTGAAGCATAAAGTGTGAAATAGCAGACACGCAGTGGAAATTTAAAGGAATAAACATATTTTATCCAATAAATACATTTTTACAGAGGAAAATAAACTGTTGAAATTCCGGGAAGCTACTCCGTGTTCCAGAAAACATTTGCTTGGATTTCTGAGCTTTTAAAATGACATATCTGAGATACGTATTTAAATGTATAAAAATTCTACAAGTATATATTTTATTCGAGATATCTTTTTAGTTATTTTTTCCTCCGTTTTATAACAATTTCTTTTTATCTAAAGGTATTTGTGTCATTTGCATAGATAGATATTTTTATGCCGTGTATATATGTTTTTAAACACCACTATTTTAAGGTTTTTCAATTTCATATTTTTCATTCAGAATATTTTTTTATACTACGTTTTCTTAAATAATATTACTGCAGTTTATTCAATGGTTTTGTTAAAGAAAAAAAAGAGAAATCTTTAGTTGTGTTAAAAAAATGTGCCTTATTTCCTTAAACATCAGTGGTAATATAAATACTTTTTAATGTGAAATTTCTTGGAATTCCACTTTACAACAATTTATTTTACTTTTTATTTAATATAATTTTCAGTTGAAGTACAACTATACTTTAAAAATTTTTCGCTCCAGCGTGGAAATATTGGTTATACTTGTGATAATTAAATGATAATTTCATCATTACATTATAATTTTTTCAAACACATACAAAGAAAGAAAGAAAGAAAATAGATACTTAGAACCACCACCACACTGTTACATATAAAAGAATGGACGAAAATGGAAAAAAAAAACTGAGACTCGACAAAATTTTATGAAATAAAGCTATATATATATATGTGTGTGTGTGTGTGTGTGTGTGTGTGTGTGTGTGTGTGTGTGTGTGTGTATAATTAAAATCCAAAGAAAACCGTTACATAAAGCTAAAAACATACTCAACATACCTACACATGGTTAAAATCACCGAATTCACAAAACAGGTCGATTTGCCAATGAGGATTTACCATGGTTAGGAAAAAAAGAAATATGTATAAGAATTAACACGATTGAACAATATGAAGAGAGCAACAAAGTGAATCACAACCATAATTTATATAAAAATTTAGCTATAAAAGTGAAGATCATATAAATAATAATAAAAAAAAAATAACAATGAATTAATGATAATTTGTATAGATTTACATTATCGTTTTTAGTTTAACATACTTAGTATTTAAAATGAAAAAGTTGAAAAAGTTGAAAAAGTTGAAAATGGTACTACATCTTTGTTTAAATCATAACCATTCTATTACAAAAGCAATACAAAATTTTCATTAAAAATTATTTTTATTTTTATTTCTATATTATATTTAGACGAGCACTAAAAATATTTCTATGCTTAAATAAAATACAAATTTAAATAAATTTAAATGGATTAAAAAATTGTTTACTATTAAAGAGCAATTTATTTTATGTTCGAAAATATGTTTAACTAAAAATATTCATTTAATTGAAAGAAGATTAATTGTTTTAAATAACTCACTTCTCTCTATATATATAAAAGAGAAGTATCTGTGTGTCTATGTACGTGTGTGCGTGCCTGTCTGCGCTTTGATGCTTAGATTACTGATCGCAGAGCTACAAAATACTTTGCGTATGGGTAGCCCGGACTCTACAGATGTGCATTTTATTCAGATGTTTCCAAATTTCGAATTTGATTTTTGTTGTTATTATTTTTTTTTTTCAATTTTATCAATTCACTTTTCTGTTTCATTTTCTAAAATTTATTCTTTCAATTCAATCGAACTTAACAACGGCTAGTACACTATTTTTTATTTACTTTATTCATTTATTTAAAAGTGAAATGTTCTTTATTATTATTGAAGTCAAATAGTAATACAGTAAAGAAAATTAAACATATTAAATTTTAAATTTAAAAAATCTATCTAGCAATTATGTTTATGAATAATATTTTATAAAATACCTGATTGTACTAAAATTATACATTTGTGCAAATGGAGGGCTATAAAAAGCGAGTGATTAGGTCTCACTAATGCATGGGGCAAAAACTATCCGTAAAACCGTGGTTCTTGGATAATAGCAGTTCCATCTGTCGACCAATAAATAACCAAATTAAAATGCCTGTAAAAGTGTTGCCGAAAGCAGTGTAAAATAATATAGCATAGGATTGGAAGATGCTGCTGATGGCAGCAGGTACCCGAACCGTTGTTCAGAGCGATTTAAGTGGGATACTTTTTTTTCTTTTACCCATAAAATGATACATAGAATTACCGATTCAATTTTGAGAATTCATTTTAATATTGTGATATTGTGACCAGCGAATCGGGCAAAGCCTACTAGTACAATAATATATTGTAATTTTATATGATTATTTTATGTATATATATATTTTTTAAATTCCATTCTAAAAATACAAAAAATCTATAATAATTTTAGATGAAAAGGATTTTACATTTAGTAGTTATTTAAGTTCAATTCTAAAAGTAAAATAGTAATAATAATAACAGTAATAATAATAATATAATATAATATAACATAATATAATATAATATAAATCAATTATGCTTAAATGTCAAATAGCAAGATGCTATAAAATTTTAGCACATTGGCAATTTCTCAGAGTAATATATTAATCAAACTAGCAATACTATATTTTTAATGAGTTTTAACAATATTGAAATTAATTTTTTAACAATACTGAAATCAGTTCTGTAATAATATTGAAATTAATTTTATTGTTAATATTATTAAAAATTTCATATATATATGGACAAATAACCATATATTCTTATACATATCATATATATATATATATATATATATATATATATATATATATATATATATATATATATATATATATATATATATATATATTAAAAGATATAAATTATTAGAACAACAATCTATGTGCTATTTTTTAAATAAAATGATTAAGGTATGATTACTACAAAGGGCATTCCATAAAAACTGAGAGTTATTTTTTTACTTAGTGGCAACACCGCGAAACTAAAAAATAGAAGTGCAGGCGATTTTTTCAAACTGTTAACTGTACGTTTATACAAAATTCTAAACGAAGCAGACGATTTTATTTTCCTATTTCCGTGCTTGTTTAAAGAACTGTTTTATTTTCCCTACAAAAATGGAGATTAGTGATTCAGAGTTAAAAAATCGAAATGCGTTGTGCCATACAATTTTGCTACCGTTTGGGCAAAACAGCTCCAGAAACAGTTAAGTTAATGAAAGAAGCTTACAAAGACAAATGTTTTGGTGAGTCTACGATATTTAGATGGCATGGTGATTTCAAGAAAGGCCGTTTGTCTGCAGAAATGGCTCCTAGGCCAGGGTGACCAAAAAGCGTTGTGAATGATCGAAATGTTAACATTGTGTGGGTAATCCTTCAAGAAAATCGGCGAATGACATGTGAAGAGATAGCGGCATCAACAAACATTTCGAAAACGTCGATATTTCGCATTCTACGCAACAATTTACAGCTTCGCTATGTTTGTTCCAGATGGGTCCCTCATCACCTTACTAAAGAACAAATGAAAACAAGAATTCACCAATGTTGTGAATGGAAACAGATGCTTCAAAATGATCCAAATCTCCTAAAGACTGTAATAACAGGTGATGAAATTTGGATGCATCATTATGATCCCCTTACCAAGTCCGCAACAAGTGTATGGAAACATACTGATTCTCCGCCTCCGAAAAAAATCCGACAGACCAAATCTGCTGGAAAGGTCATGATGATTATTTTCTTTGATCATAAAGATGTAATCTATCAGCATGTTGTGCCTCCAAAAACTACTGTGAATGGTGAATATTATGTTTCAGTTTTGAAAATTTTGCGACAACACATATCGAGAAAGCGTCATGAACTAGTAGGGAGTTGGAGATTAAATCACGATAATGCTCGCCCGCATGTCGCTACATCTGTTCAGCAATATCTTAGTAAATGCAATATTAAAATCATGCCACATCCCCCTTACAGTCCAGATCTCGCACCATGCGATTTCTGGCTGTTTCCGACGTTGAAGGAGAAGCTCCGTAGCAGAAAATTTAATACAGATTCTGAAGTTATTTCAGATATGGAGGGTTCTTTGAAGCAGCTTCCAGAAAAGGGCTTCTCTACCTGTTTTGAAAAGTGGGTTCAACGATAGGACCGTTGCATATCATCTGACGGAAGGTATTTTGAAAAAGAATGATGCATTTTTTGCTGTAAGTATATTTCTTGATTTTTTATGATTTTACTCTCAATTTTTATGGAATGCCCTTTGTATATTACAAATATAATGTTACCATTAGGTTAAAATAAATGAATATATAAACTGAGCGTAAATATTTTTTTTTAAATAATGTTACTGTTTTAAAGTAACAGTCAACATTATATTTAAACTAATTAAAATTAATTAATATAATTTTTTTAAAGTAATAGTTAAATGTAAATCTAAATAAAATTACAGTAAAAAAAAAAATATTGTTGAGTAATAGTTAGTCTTTAAAATCAAATTAAATATAGATGTACAAATTAAATTAAAAAAAAAAGTATGACATTTGCTAATAATAATATTTAACCGATTAATATTCCCAGCTCAGTTCCCACAATACATGTTATTATCATTTAATACGTAATATCGCCAAAATCTGTAAGATATACCTTTCAATCTCTCTTTTTTTTTCTTTTGTATTATGATATCTTATAAATATGCTCAACAAGTGTGATGTGAATAGCGAAAATAGAAACTCTAAAGTTTTCCATAGGTTGCAGATAATCGTATTGATCTTGAAAAGTTAATCTTATAGATGTCACTTAAAAGCTTATAGGATAGAGATAAAACAAGATGGTACAGATACTGTATATTCTTCAGAAAGTTATTTTAAGATTTTCTTTGAAACAAGAAGTTTAAAATTTCGGAAACAGGGGGGAAAAGAGTCTAGTAAAATACAATATTTCTAAGCCATCTACTTAAATATGCTATTATAAGTTTATTTGGACAATATTAAATATATATATATATATATGTAGTTATTTGATTTAAAAGCCCATATGGTTGTCACGTATAGGTAGAATATAAAATATAAGAAAGAAGATCGCTGAATTAAATTACTAACACAGCAAACTTTTAAAAGGAAGATGGAGATTATTATTTTAACGGGTACAGTATGAAAAAATATTAGGATGCTGATGACGAATTACCTTTCATACATTGTAGAATAAAAATAATGAAAATGTTGTTTATAATACTTTTCAAAGACATTTTTGTTATTCTTTGCAGCAGTCTCTAAGTTCCTTTTTTTTCCTCGTTAAAGTTTCCTAATACAAATGATTTACATTTAAGGCTTTATTTATTTATTTATTTAAGTTACCATTGTTAATTTAATACAAATGTAAATCTTTAACAGTATGCAAGATAAAAAGTATTTCAGGAACATATATAATAACAATTTGATTTGAACGTTGAAACAGGACGTTATTATTATTAAAATAAATCTATAATTTTTATGCAGAAATCTAGAAAATATAAAAAATATATAAATCTCTAGGAAATATCTTTTAGTTAATATCTTTTAGTTACGGTTTGTCATATATGTCGAAATAATCTTGAGAAAATATCCTGAAATTTCGTGTGTGTAAAGGACATATTATGTCTCATGTGTTTTAGCGAAATTTTTGTCTCGAAAACAAAACTTGGATAATAAAAAAAATTAACGGAAAAAAGAGAAAAACAGAATGTTTGGAATCATCTTGTAAGATGTGAGGCTTCAAATGCCTTACAGTTGTAGTATATTATTATAAAAAAATTTAAAAATTTTTATATTCATGAAAACGGTCTAAGTTTCTTTAAAAAAAAATAATTGCCACTTTTTCTATTAAATGCAGGATATTAAACCAAATGCAATGTTATTTTTAGAAAACTTGACAAACTACAGTAGACACAACATCCAGCAGTCAGAATATAAAATATAAAATATAAATATGCATACTTTGAATAGTGAATATGGTAAATATGAATAGTGAAATATAAGTATTTTTGCTAAATAAATTTTAACTGCTCTTGCTCAATTTTTTTTTTTTTTTTTTTTTTTTTTTTTTTGCACAATATATTTGTCAAAAAAAAAAAAAAAAAATTAGCTACTTACCAAGCAATAAAATCCCAAGCAAATATTATGAAATATTGGGGACATTCAAAACGTTATTTTTTTTAGGATGAACTGAGTTTCAGTTTTCATAAAAAAAGAAAGAAGTTTTACTTAAATTTTCAATTTAATATAAAAATTTGTAATATAGTATAATTCGATGTAAATAAATATGGATGGATAAAACCCGCTATCATTTTCTGTATATTGAGAGAAACTGAAATTTACTTCATTCTATGGATGAAAACTTTTTGAATCTTCATGGAATTTGCTTAGGATTTTCATATAAGTAGCTGAATATTTTTAAAAGATATGTTATATAAAAGAAAATTTGCTTGGATTTTTAATTATTATTATTATTATTTTTTAAATATTCAAATACATTTGATTAACAACCTATGTAAAACAAGACTTGTTAACACTTGCACGTGCAGAGTTAAATGTTATTTTGTAAAAATTATTAATTTTCTTTAGATATTTAATAATCTTATTTTCTAGATGCAGTGTGCTGTATATAATGCAGTGTTTCCTAAAATTAGGATTGCTTCATCTTAAATACCCTGCCTATTATGTTCGAAAAACGGGCAAACTTGAAACAAACGTTATAATATTTTTACTTGCATCAATATATTAAGACAAATACAAATAAGAAGCTCATAATCGCATGCTGCAATTACATACCATTTCAAGCATTATTTTTTATAGAAGCATCACAATCCTTGTAATTTTTCTTCAATTTTTGATTGGTTCTCCTTTTATCATCGAGAAATAACTTTCATTTTTTTTTACACACGCGAGGTTTTATAATAACTCATCGATTATTTTTTCTAGGTATTTGACAAAATATCTAAAATCTAGTGTTCTTTGATTTATGGTAAAGTAGAGTATGTCGTAAATAGCATGTAGGACATTATTAAACTGAATATAAAATAACGATGTATTGTATATTATATTTCTAGTACTATTTTTCTATATTTTTCATAAGCACCATATTTATTAATAATTAATGTTAAAAAGCTAATAAAATTTAACCATACACCTGAGTTATGTTTAGTTTTAGAGAAAAAACATGTAAACAAGATTCATTTGAAATATATCAAAAATTATAACACAAATTCTATAATAAAATAAAACTCACTTTGAGACGTGCCAGGTTGAAAATATTTTGTATATTATAAATTATTAAAAATGCATAAAGCTGTTCCTTTTTAAGCAAAAACATTATTAAGTGTGATGTACATTAAAATCAGCATGCTTATAGGTACAATGTTTTAACTTGGGCACGATTGAGGGTATTACAAGGATATTACAAGTATACTTGAAGATAATTAAATATACAAATTTAGTTATCTTCATTGTCTTTTTAGTCAGCATTCAGGAGATATATTAACGTCTAATACTACAGACATCATATAGAGAATATAGACTAGTTGAAAAACTTAATAGTAAAAATAAGCATATACGATTTTTAAATAAATGTATAAGCGGTATATATATATATATATAAACGGAAATATTATTTATTAAAAGAAATTATAATTTATTTAAAACAGTAAAAGACCAGACTTTGATAACAATAAGATAAGATAATTTTTTTTTAAGCATGTTGGTTTAAAAACAATCTAAGTATTGAAAATTGCATTGAAAATACGCAAATCTTTTCATTGGTAAATAACAACTTATTCATGTGAGTATCATTTTATCGACGATAACTTTGTGAATTTTCGTAAAGTTTATTTGATATTTTCATAGAAGAAATTAAACATGCTTGGATAATAAATTATGGGGGGGGGGGGGTGAAAGCTTGCAAATGCGCGGTTAAAAATTATTTAGTAGAAATGCTCATATTTTATCGGATATTTATAGTTTTTGTATTCAGATGGCAGTATGATGAGTCTCATGTGGTATATCAAGTTTTTTTTTTTTTTTTCTTTTCCTTTTTCAAAGTAATATTGCCTTGGGTTGAATATCCTGAATGTTGTTAAAAAAATTAAAAAAGGAACATTATTATTTTTTTAAATTTTTAAAGAAACATTTATATCTCTATTAGTATACAGGCTATTCAGATACAAATGAATGTCGACGTTAATGTAAATCTGATTACAGATAATTAAAAGAAGCCTCGTAGTCACCTGCTACAGCTATCTATTTACATACGAGCATGACGTTTTACAGTGACGTCTCAAATATTCTGGTTTTTATTTAATTTATAGCTGGCGACCTTTATGTCTTTAGGGCAAAATTTTTACTGAGTATATGAAGTATAACGTGATCTTTATGCGTCCAAATTTTTAGAATAAATGGTCAAATATTTAACAAAACGAGTATAACTGGAAGTTGTCTATCGTATATGGCATGGTCGTGTATTTTATGCCCGATAAAATACGTTTTTAAAATATTACTTTTGATCTCATAGTATTTGTAGTATTACACAGCTTTCATTTTTTTTTTTTCAATTTTTTCATTTATTTTTATTAAAACTGTCTGCAAAATGTGTTTTATATTTTACTTTAAAATTTTTATTATGATTTTTGAGTAACTTTTTCTAAATTGTTTCTCTTCCCTATTTTCATTTACTATTAACATTCCAAATTCAGTTTAATTTTGGAAATCAAATTCATAAAACATATATATGGTAATAATTACACTTTCTGAAAGTTAATATAAATATTATAAAAATAAAAAGTTATTTATTTTATATGTTAGTATACATACAGCTGAAAATGTTCATTACACTGTAAACTGTAATTTTAAGAACTAGATCCTTCTATGAGTATCAGATTTTTGAAAAAGAAGGAAAAAGTGAAAGAATTTTATTTTATTATTTTTAAAGGATTGCAGTAACATTTTGTTTCAAACAAATATTTATATGTGAGTGACGAAAATGTCCATAAAATTCATTTTTATTAAATTTGATGGTCACTATAAAGAATTTTTTTTTTCACTAACACACGCAGCGTACGTCAAAAATTATTATCGTGACAAAAAGACAAATCAATTTTTTTCTAGACACCTATCATTAACCACAATCTAGAAAAAAAAAAAAAAAAAAAAAAAAAAAAAAGACTTTTTTTTTGTACAAGGATTATTGCAAAAAATGACACATTCATCAACTGAGACTCTCTCAAAGCTTTATCGGAAACGATGTAGTATAAATTAATCAAGTGCAGGCCAACTCTTTTCTAATATAAAGTTTATAGTTTCGACATGATTGAAGTTCTATTTAAAGAAGATAATTTCCTTGATGGAATTTTATATTATTAGTGAGTTTTGAATGATTGGTTTAAATATTTTCGTGACTGGTTATGAAACGTATGGGTTATGGTCCGTTTAAATTTCCTGTTATTTCATGATCTTTAAAGCTCAAGATTGTGTGATTAATTTTTAATGATGTCTCTTTGAAAACACGTATCACGTGAAGTACTGGATATAAAGCACGCAACTTTGATTTTATTCCTGGGTAATATTATATTGAATTTTCCAACGTCTTTCAAATAAGGTACTTATTTGTTTCATTGTTTTCTTGTTATTGTTAATTATTTGTTACATTAACTTTTATTACGATGTTATCATATGTTACATAGTTTAGCTATACACAAATATAGGTAATGTTAATTGAATAAATGTGCAAAACAGCTGATATTCCATATGTATTATAAATTATGAATGAAAACTCTAATAAAAGTATTCTGGATATATTTTTATTCTAGAGTGTTTCTTAAAAAGATAGTATGTGCGCAAGGGGGGGGGAGAAGGGGGATTTAGTCTAGTTATATTTTCAAAAAAATCTCGAATTTTAAAAAGTATACTAATGATAATAAATGTAAAAATATAATTATTTCTTAGAAATGAATATGCTATAATTGCTGTATATAAGTGTAAGGTAAAATAGGTTGACTCAACTGCATGTCACCGCAGGTAAGCAGTATGGAAAATAAAATCGTAACGTAGCGCCGGAGTTGAGATGAAAGGATGTAACCAGTGGTGAAAAGTGAAAGTCGGTCGGAGGTCGGAACGCGAAGACTGGGCCCAACACAGAATGACGCAATAGATTGGAGTTGGGATGAGTTTGCGCCGGCATGGAATCACTAGAAGAAAAGTAGGACTCACACAGTTTGCGTAGGATGTGTGAATACGATTAATTATTGAAGTTAGTGAATTGAAATGATGAAGGTTGTCGGTTTTCAAGGTAATTAAATAGTGAAGTGTAGGAAAAGAGTGTGGTTGGTGGCGTACGGAGTAGTGGATTATTACGAGATAGAGTGTTGAGCGAATCTTGTGATTATCGAAGTATTGTCAATCTAGTGTAGAATAAGTAGCGAGACGGTAGAGAATTTCTCTTCATTGACGGGGCTTTGACTGTATCTTTTGAGAGCTAAGCAGCCAGCTTTTCGCCGGACCTAGTTAATCACCAGTGGTGAGATTAATCTTTATATTTATTTAATTTATTTATCTGATTACTTAACTGAGTTTCTCTACGAACAGTTCCATCCAATATTTCGAGTCGACATAAACTTTTTATTCGCATTTATATAAAAAGTCTCATAAAGTTATTTATTAAATTAAGTGTCAAGTTAAAATGGGGTCTGAAGCAGCCGAGGTAAACGCTCAGACCTACATAAGTACATAATAGTACAGCAAATATTACATCATCTGTAAGAGTGAGTCATAACAGATCATGAAAACAACATATAAATCATTGGTGCAGGTAAAACTATATAATAATAATAAATAATAATAATAATAATAATAATAATAATAATAAAACATACTTACTACACATTTTTATGATGTTCAAGCTTTTAACTAAACTTTTAGTGTCATATAGCGCAGACGATATTAGTTTTAAAGTGTCTTTTCATTAAATATTTGTTTCTACATTCTTTAATGTATTTTCTCTATATCTAATGAAACCATATATATATATATATATATATATTATTATTATTATTATATAAAAAAATATAAAATTTTTTATTAAAGATTTAATATAAAATGTATTAGTAGAACATTTTTTTTTTCAAATTAGAACACACAATTATGTTCGCATTATTGATTAAATTAATTAAAATGATATAAAGCAAGACATAAAATAACTAAATAATCTGAAAATTCATTTGACATATTTGTCCTATTTACATTTTTATTTTATTCAAGGAATCTAAATCAAATAATTACTTTTAAATCAAAAATAATTTTAAAATGCTAGTTAATAAATGCGTGAATAAATAAGTTAGATTAAGAGTTAGTGATAGGGTAAGTCAAGAGAATAAACTAGAGCAAGTGATATTGTTTAAACTTGAAATAATACCTTTTTTAAACTAGGCAACGAAATCACAGCTTTGGACAACAGTGCTACATAACCTATTTTGTACAACCAGTGTTTACTTTAGAATCATTGGTAAAGCATTCGCCTAGAATTCGGTAGTTCCCGAGTTCTATTCTACCTACTCCTCTCCCTAGATGAAAATATGCGTATGCAATGACGTAATCTCCATTCAGAAACAACAGATGACACCACGTACGCTAGGCATTCGGCATGTTATCGTTTTTGAGAGAAAAGCTCTGTAAAAAATTAGAACATGTCGAATTATTTTGCAAAAAGTATGTCTAAAATAGGACCACGCAGTATTATTTTTGCGAAGAAAGAGTGTTTCATAAATAAAAACACCAATTTTTCGAATATCAGACATTTATATTCTGATGGGTTTAAAAATATGTAATGATAAAAAATACAGATTTAACAGTTCTTTTACGACAGAAGATAGTAAAATAATATGCCACCATAGCAACATTTCAAATACACATACATTTCATATAACAAAACTTCAAAATGAATACAGATATCGAATTTAGATATCTGTAGATACCAAAATTAAAGTGTACCATACTCAAAAAGTTATTTAAAATTATAGCTAAATAAATAAATAAATAAATAAAACGTACAGTTTGAATCATTATTAAGAAATTTAGTTCATCGAATATCATGCGACTTAAATATAAGCTTAACAAAATAAATAAATAAATAAAGTAAAGTAAAGTAAATCATACCTTTAAAACAATAAAAAGGGAATCGTACATCGTTACGGAACTATTGTTGTATAACAGTTGTATTACGTTTTGGGATTGTTCTAACATAAGAAATGATGTCTAAATAGAAAAGTATAATCAGCAGTATTAAGACTGACGCCAAAAAGGAATAGAAAACAATTTTAAAGATGCTGATATCAGAAAAATTTAATGACATTCCCCCCCCCCCCCCCCTAAAAACTATTTAATGTTTTATTTGAAATACTCACTTTGAAGTTATATTGGCCACACACACACACAAAATAATAATAATAATAAAAAAGTTATCTATCTACTATTTATTGATTATTATTTTATCTGTAAATAAAAAGAGCTCTAGAGTCATATATATATTATATATTTTTGATTTTCTGTATTAAGAATCCTCTTTAGTATGATATTACATTTCGAAATATTAAAAAAAAAAAAAAAAAAAAAAAAAAAAAAAAACTTATCTTAAAAATGGCTCACTTTTTGAAGTAGATGCGTAGTAGTCTTGCGATTTTTAATGCTACTTTTTTAAAACAGTTATCCTGATCTCATTTTATTGAAAAAATTAAATTTTTAGAAAAATAAAAGATTTTTTTTTTAAATTAAGAAATAGTGATAATTAAAATCAGGAAGGCTTGCCAACCATGCATTTGTTAATTAATGATTACAATAAAGTTAATGATTGTAAGATAAAATTAATGTTTAATACAATAAAATTAAATTAAGTTCAATAAAAGTATAATTAATATTATATTCTTTTGAATTCGAGGCTTATTGCATAATATATTTATAAAAGCCCAAGTTCAAATACTTTATGAAAATACTTTATAAACTCATGCTATTGGAATAATACGTTAAAAAAAAATGTAGTTTAGGAATTACTTTTAATAATCGTTTCAGTCTAGACAGCCAAATTAAACTACATGTATAATTGTATAATTACTTTAGCTTTATTTGAAAAATGTATTAAAATGGTGCAAAAAAAAATTACTCAAATGATTTTATTTTAATTTTTTAATGAGAATAAACTGAAAAAAGTCTTCATTTAATTATGTACATAAAACATAAAGTAGCAATAAAATTACGAAAAAACGTTTCTAAACTTCTTATGTATGTATTTTAAATGCATTATCATTTTCTAATTTTCTTTCTCATATAAATAGCACTACTTTTCATATTAACATTAGAAATTTAAAATTTTTCGAGAGTAATATATACAGTTGCAAACAATCCCAAAGAATGATGTCTTGAGAATGATATTGCCAATAAAACGTTCTACATAACGATTGAATAAATAACAAAAGTTAAAAGTTTATAAAAAAAAATCGAACATATTTTTATTATAATGTAATTTTTCTTAATTTCTTGTACTGTGTTTAGCTGTCATAACTTTTTAATAAGAAACTATCTGTGTATGCATTTAAACGATAACAAACTGAATGATTTTAGATTGAAATAGTATTTGATTGTTATATAATTTTATATTAAGTTTTAATATGCAGACTAAATAAATAAAGAAAGGAAATTTTCTTTTTCGTTTAAAAAAATTAAATATTCGGAAAATTTGTCAAATGAATCCTTTCTTTAATGCCCAAAGTAAAGAACATGTTTATAAAAAGTTGTAAAAACTACTTCTACTTCGTAATCGTTGTTAGTAATTTTTGTAGTTTTAATTATCTTGTCCTTGTTTAAAAACTTCATAAACATCAGAAAAATCTCGTATTGAATTTTTAAATACTTATTAAAATTTGAGAATTTAAATAGAGTCACAAATTACGTTAAAATGTACTAATCATTTATGTAGAACTAATTAATTTGCTATTTTATTTCTTTTCCTTTACCGTTATTATTATTACATTAAAATGTCTTTTTAAAAATTCATTGTTTCATATTTTAGAATTTTGATAGCTGGAAGTTAAACTTTTAAAGTCAACATCACACCCGTAGAGACATTTCTAATGTTTTGAATTCCGAAAATCTCTGAAGTGAATTTCAAAATTTAAAATTATATTGAAACTGAATATTTGCATTTCTCCGTCTCCCGAGTTTCTTTATTGATTTTATTCCAGGTCTTGAAATTGGATTTATTTTGAAATTTTAAATCTTTGTATTCCCTTTTATTGAAATATCCCATGCAAATCAAGATTAGACTCGAGTTTTTTTCATAAATTCAATTTTAATGGTTTTTTTTTTTTTTTTTTTTTTTTTTTTGTAAATTAAAATTTTTAATGTGGGTGGATATTTATGAAAACAAAAATGTAAATAAAATTATGTCTTTGGTATTCACACAATTCCCTTTTTTTTTCTTTTTTTTTGTAATATACACAAATGCTCTCTAAATGTGATATACACACATGCTCTCACAAATGTATCCTCTAGTAGATACTTTGAATAAATTCAGTCTGTCTTTTTGAACGACCCTATTTAAAAAATTTCTATAAACGAAATTATTGTTTAGAAAATTATAAATTTTTTTGTAGGATATAATGAAGGAAAGGGAATTTGTCTGACTGAATAAAAATTTAGTTCAAAATTTTGCCAACAGAGTGCCGGGGGGGGGGGGGTACTCTCCGCCCTTTTTTTTGGACACTCTTAGATATAAGAAATTTCGATCTTTTATACCACGACTAATTTCATGCAGAAATACTTTTGGTATATTTATAGTAATGCGTCACGATTATACAGGATTTAGATTATTTTATAAAAATAGTGGTAGCAATAAATTTCAAAATTTATCATGCATGAGAGAGTCCTGAAAAAAGAGCGGTGAATACGACCCCTGTCATGCTTTTTTTTTTTTTTTTTTTTTTTTTTTTTTTTTAAATAAACTATACATATACTACTGTGATTTCCTAACCACATTTTGGAAGAGTAAAACATTTTGGAAGATCCGTAAACTAGGATCAACCGGCCCCAAGTAACTCCTTTAAATATTCTTAACATTTAGCTGCTTACCATTTTTGAAACGTTAAATATATTTCAAAACATTTTTCGCTAAAAAAAGTGATTTAGGTAACACTTTTTCAGATCCACTAAAGATTTAAATGGAAAAAATACGTAAATAAATGTTTATATTTACATAGCGAATTTAGTGAATTATAAAAATAAACACGAAATTATTACAAGCAAATTAATAAATTAAAAATAAAATTTGTCTAAAAATAAAAATATTAAAATAATATTTTAAAGGGGTTGATTTTTCGTTTTCTTAATCGTGGCTTAGTCCTAAATTTCTGCTAAAGTATTTCTTCAAAATTTATCGTCAGCATATGTCCGTTTTCATTCGTATTTCACCATAATGAGATTAAATGAGCTCTATAAATTCTTGAGAGATTTGTTCAAGGTGATTCTTAAATTCAATTTCCTATCCTTACTGTAATTAGGTACATCATGTATCTTTCGTTTATAGTGGAAATGTCAAATAAATGAACCGTTTTTTTTTTTTTTTTTTTTTAATAACTTAGTATGTTTATATACTTGTAGATAATAATGTGGAAAATCGGTAGAATTTCATACGTTTAAGCAATACTTCATAAATAATAAATTTGATAAAAGGATAAACATTATTTTATCAAACGGAATTTGAAATATTACATTAGAAGCCGAATGCTTAAAGCGAATTTTTTTTTTTTTCTTTGCGGAGTTGGGTTGCAGGATATTGACCGATGCCTATCGTGTTCGAATCTTTGTTAGGGTATAGGTATTAGTAGCATATTGAATTTAAATTATTCCTCAAATATGGGGTTTATTAACTTTTCTATTTATAAAATGACCATAATGAAAAACTAGTACGTTGTGACGGTCTCTTGTATATTTTACTGAATAAATTCACGTAGTACAAATTATTTATTAAAATTATTTTCCATAAGTGTAGACGATTTTCCTCTCAGAGAAGTATAACACTAAACGTCGAAAGAAAATCAAATTTGTACCCTATAGACGGCATATAAGAATATACCTTTTACTTTTTTAAAAAATATTTTTGTTAAAAAAAGTCAAAGTTATTAATGAATTCCTAAAATCTATAGTCATTACAAAAATTTTATCACACATACGTATAAAGGTACACAGACAAAAACACGTTTTCAAAAAATGATCAAATTGTGTTCAGAATATTTCAGAATGTGAAAATCCTTCGAAAATTAGAAGTCGAGAAATTTTTACGAATCCATTACTTCCTTTTATTGAACATAAATTACATTTATTTTTTATTTGTCTATAAAATGAACATATTACAAAATCAGACGCTTATTATTTAGGTTTCAGAGTTTTATTTAAATAGTGTTAGAAATATTCAAAAACTTTACGTCTTTTCTGCCTGTTTCCTGTAGAAAAGAAAATATTATGCGCATAATTTCAAAACATTAAAAAATCACGCCATATAAAAATTATTTAAAATTTATATATTTGCTTCTAGAATGCCAAAGCATGTTTTTTCCTATCCAAAGAACTGTTTTCTTTTATATGTATTATAATTTTTATCTGTAATACAATATCATACAAAGTCTTCACGTGGAGACATTTATTTTATGGCATATTATATAATTAATCGTAAACATAAAAAAAAAAGGTTGCATAATCATTAAATCAATTTTTCTTCTTCTTCTTTTTTTTCTTTCTATTTTTTACGGAGGCAAATAAAAGCAAAAAAGACGCAACCATTCTTTCTTAACTTTAAATAATAAAAAACCCGATAAAAAATAAAAAGTTAATTAATTGTTTTTTTCATTGTTGTATGTTTTCTGAGTAATGAACAATGATGTTTATTTGTAATTTAGAAACTATTATCTTAAATATTTAAATGCCAATAATTTCTTTTAAGATAATTATGCATGTGGGAACAAAAAAACATTAAAAAGTAAAATTAATTAAAAAATCTTTTATTCCACTAATGAATGTGTTTAAAAAATATCATCATTATTCTTTATTTCCATTACCCTACTACCGTAGTTAATGGAAGTATTGTATTCGGTCCAAAAATTCGATATAGAGATTTCACCTGATTTACACGTTTTAAGGTCCCCTGAGTCCAAAACAGTGGTTTTTGGCAATTGGTCAGTGTTTGTCTATGTATGTATATGTGTATGTAGAATGTTCTGGTTATCATATCTCCGAAACTAATGAAGACAGATTTGCAAAACTTCATAATTAAAACAGGTCGTGTATACAGATGAATTTTCCAAATTTTGGTGAAAATTGAAAAACCGGAAGTGGGACACTGGAAACCTGAAGTGAGACCGTAAGTCTGTATCTCAAAAACGGCTATAGCGATTTTCTTCAAATTTGCTATATAAATACTCTGTTAGATGTCCTTTCGAACAATATAGTTGATTAGTTCACGTAAATTGACAAACGTCCTGTATAAATAGCTCAATTTCAGGACTCACAAGCGCGTTCCTTTGAAATCGGCTGTACTGATTTTTTTCAAACTTGCCATATTAATATACTTTTAAATATCCTTTTGTATGTAATCATTGTTTTTCTGTCAATTGAGTTTTGGTAAACGTTGGTATCTCAAAAACGACTCTAACGATTTTCTTGAAAATTGTAATATAAATCCATTCCTTTCTCATGTACTACATGGTTATTAGAGGAAAATTAACAGTCATTCTGCTTAGGTAGGTCAGTTTTAGATATCTGAAATTGGTATTTCAAAAAATAACTCTACCATTTTTTTTTCCTTATTTTTTACCTCACTATATGTAAGCTTCGTTTTATATGTCTTTATATGTGTATGAAGTTTTTCTTATCGGAAAAGGTTTAGGCTCCTACTACTTCTTTAGGTCACTTTTATGTCTTCTGATCACATTATGTCCAAAACATGCATATAATACGTGTAATAGTAGATAATAGAAGTCGTGTGGCTGTTTCACAGCAGATTTTTTAAATATAAAATTTTCCTTCTACTTATTGATAATGTCATTTATATATCCTGTAATATATATATATATATATATATATTAGTAAAGCTGTTTTATTCTACAGAATCGGACATATTTTCTAAGAAAAAGTACGTTGCCCTTAAAATATTATTATACTAAGATTAAAAAAAAAAAAAAAAAAAAAAAAAAATCTAATATATGCATTTTTAAATGCTGTTTGTAAATTATTCCTAAGAATATTTATTTTCTAATTTTTATCCAAGAACATTAAACGAATATTTTGATAACAAATGATATTTTGTTTAATCATTAGCATTGAAAAAAAAAAAGAGAAATTCAAAATTTTCAAAAAGCTGTAATATTAGACAACGCATTGTTGACATAAGTGTAAGTTTAGCTTAAAAAAATAAAGGAAAGAAAGAAAGAAAGAAAGAGCAGTAACTAAGAGGTACAAAATAATATTTTGCAATATCAATAAAGAACATGTTTGTTTTCAAAATTTAATTCTGTTTATAATAATTTTATATATAATTCCAATAAATATAAATATTTCTATTGTATAATTTAGTCAAAGAACGCCAGAAAGTGATTTTTTTTTTCAAAATAATAATAATAATGAAAACACGGCTTGTTTGCTTGTTTGTTTGTTTTTACGTTAAAAATAATTTTATCTCAATTCGTTTATAATTAATAATTATGGAATCAAATCATTAATCATTAGTTTTTTACTAAAATCCAAATAATTAATCTAAAAGCAGATGAAGAAACGTATTTTAACCTTCTGGTTCTATAATAAATATTAAAAGGATTTTAAAATAAATAAAGATGTGTAACTCGCCCCCTTTCTTTTATTTTGTTTTCATTAATGAAACCAATAAATTTTATTCTACTGTGAAAAAAATTATACGCACATTCTACATTAAATTTCCTAGAATTATTTTAAACAAATCACGCTAAAAAAACAAAAGGATTTGAAAATAATTCAAGTTTCTGTTTATTATGAGCTAGTATTGAATTTTTCTTAATTTCTCATACATTAAATTAAATATGTTTAAATACTAATTTTTAATTTTACTTCAGCGCGTTAATTAAAATAATTTCAATACAGAAAATTAGTAAACTCAATTTTTCTTTTCTTTCTTCATGTAAATATACAACGTTCAAAATGTAAAGTAAACATTGATTTTTTTTTTTTTTTTTTTTTTTTTTTTTTTTTTTTTTAAGAATTGTTTTCAAGGAAGATTATTTTCTCGAAAATAATTAATGTAAACGATTTTCAACATGAGTATGTTATTTACATGTCATTTGATACCTTTCTTCAGACAAATTTCTGTGAAAGAAGGAACATAAAGTTCCAAGAAACACTCATAAAGTTGCGTTACTTTATAGTCATTTAAAATAGAAACGAAATCGATAAAGCTCAAGGATTGTGATATTGCAATTTCTACTGATTAGAAACCATAAATTTTTTAAATTAATATTTCTTGGGGAAAATGCTAATATACAAGCAAATTATTTTTATATAATTTACCTTTTTAAATTGCTTTTAAGTTGTGTTGATTTTAGTTCAATATTTTATCATTTTCTTTTCTTTTCTTTCTTTTTTTTTCTCTCTTTTTTTTTTTTATTGCATACGGCGCGTGAGATAGTTTAAACATGTTTAATTTTTAGCATAGCTTGTTTAAACAAAGCTTTTTGAATTAACAATAGATATTATTGAATAAGCTTATTAATGTCTTTATTGTTTATAAAAAAATGTATTCGACAAAAATTTATTATCTAAATAGTATAATAAGCATGTATTAAAATGAATGATTTTTAATTCCTCTAAAATTTTTGGCAGGATTCCACTTAAAGTGATTTATTTTATATGAATTTTCATAGACATGAAAATATGTATAGGATTAATCAGATTTTTACAATTAGTCAGTATGTTTAACAATTTACGTATACCATTTGCCAATTTACAATAGTTTTAATATTATATTTACTCATAATTTTTATAATACGAAAAAAAAAAAAAAATGAAATTCTAGTTTTAAATATTCCAAAACAAAAGAAAGAATTCTGCTTTTTGTATGATAATTTGACAGCTTGTGTTTCTAAAGCAAAAATCTCGAGAAATATCTACATATTTTGATATTCTCTTAGCTTCGAATTTATCCATTGTTATAACTAAAAAAATAAGGCTATAATCACTATATAATCACTATCCATTATAAAAAAAAAATAAAATAACTTATTTATCTACACTGAGAAAATATTCTGCAACTGACATCCAGAATCTAAATTGTGGCTCTAAAAAAAATAGTTCCATGTCATCCTTATAAATCCTAGTCCCATTGGAAAGCGAGTTCTAGAAGCCCCTGTTAGAATTCTAGAGCTTTTGGCTATATTCTCGAGGGCAAAGTTATTTAACAATCTCTGCAAATAAATGAGACTACAAGAGGCGGATTTCTGCAACAATAATCTTGGTTTATTACCCAATTCTAGAAAATCAAGCTACAATTTCTCGCAATATAAATGATTCAGAATATTTAGAGTGATCAGAATATTGTTTCACCATCTCGAAATGTGTACACTAGAAATTCTCGATAATTTCGTCTATTCAGTTTATTGGCGTGCCTTATGCGCATAGCTCGGAAATCTATATTTCTAGTTAAGGAATGTAGAAAATGGTCACTTATTAATTCTAGAGAAAGGCGGTATATTTTTTTTTTCTCAGTGTAAAACATCAAAAATGTGTATAACTGTTTTCATGTATAAATTTTTGATGCAAAACTCGAGTTATTTTTTTTAAAGCAGCGAAACTGAACAGGATAGAAATCGAACTACAGCACTTTGACTTAACGTGTTGATATTTTACCAACTTAATTAAGTCTGTTGTGAAAAATAATTTGTTATTCCCATCAGAAATATTAGCTCATAATTGGCAAGTCTTTCGGTTTACAATCAAATAAAACTGACATAAAAAAAGGAAGTTCTGCAATAAAAAAAGTGCATTCAAATACCAGATTACATGGCGGACATGGTAGTACATATCGAAATGGTTGAGGTTACTATTGTTTGTGTTCTTTTGTGACAGTCAACATATCAGAAATTAAATGACATGCATTTTACATATGAATTTTAAATACTGACTGTTTTATCTGCATTAAAAGTCAAATGCACAATTTGGTTATTTAAGAAAGTTTACAGAAACATAATTATCTTGAGTTAAACCCTCCTGAATTAACCATTTGCTGGCGCAAACCCTCTAAATTTCTCTAAACAGAGTTACCAAATTTAAGAACTCTTATTCAGTTTTCACCAATAATTTTGAGGAGTGATATTTGCTATACATAATGGGCGAATAACCTTCGAAGTGATTAGGTAACCGTTACAGTTAAAATTTAGTGGTGGATATTGAAGAAAAAGTCCCTAAATTTGGCAACACTTGTAAGGCAAGGGGTTGAGTCAATTGCAGCTCACCGCAGGTAAGCGATGGGAAAGTAAGATCGTAACGCAGCACCGAAGATTGAGAATGCAAGTCTGGTACCAGCAGCCGATGATGCAATAGATTGAGGTTGGGATGATTTTACCCCATTAAAAGTGATGGTGCAATGGATTGAAGCTGGGATGATTTTACGCCGGCACGGATTCGCTAAGAGGAAGGTAGGATTCTCGTCGTTTACGTAGGATGGGTGAATACGATCAGTTATTGGAATGAAGAATTGAGGTGATGGAGTTGTCTGTTTTAAGGTAGTTAAATAGCGAGTGTGGGAAGAGAATGTTGTTGTGTGGTGGCGTGGATACTACTAGACAATTTTTTATTGTTGGTGTAGCGAGATACGAGATAATTTGGTGTTGGTGCAACGAGGGATTCCCTTGAGAGCAGCGACGAGCTTTTTTCCTGACTTAGTAATTCCCCAGGGGTGAGATTTAAATCTTTATATTTCTTTAATTTATCTGATTTTTAACTGAGTTTCTTATAAATGGCAAATTATCTCCCTTATATTTAAAGCGGAAATAAATCCTTTATTTTTACTTTTATAAAGAGTCTCATAATTTTCTTTATTAAATTGAGTTCAAGATTAAAATGGGGTCTGAGATAGACGAGGCAAGCGCTCAGACCTCACACACTGACCAGAGCAGCGAGGTTAAATAGGACCAGCAAAGGGTTAAACATTTTGTTTACTGATGGTCTGTCTATCTTATTAAATAAATAAATAAATATATATATATATAAATAGCTATTTAGTTTTTTTTTCACATTATTTGGGTATTCTTATACAAGAAATAAATCAAAATGTTTTTGCTATATTTCTCAGAGGCAAAGATTAGGAAATTCAGATTATTATAAATCTTAGTAGAGACACCATGTAAGAAAAACGCAGAAATCTATTTAGTAACTAATGCCTTTCATTTGTGCTTAGAGGATTTCCTTCTGTAAGATCTTTGTAGAAATGTTGAGGCGTCTGAGAAAATAGGTAAAAGAAAAGAGAAAATATTTTCTACAAGTTGATACTCTAGCTTTTAATCTGATTATTTCAACACTGATTCTGATTAATTTTTTTATTCTCCGAACTACTGATGTAATTATGACTATTGATGTTTGTAATAACATAAATATTTTTAATTGGCTCAGGTGACTTTAAGAACATCTTGCTAATAAAAAATAAATTAAAATTTGAAATTCTCTCTCTCTCTCTCTTTTTTTTATAAGCTTGCTCACCGTAGAATATTTTATAAACTTTAATGTAATTTCTTATTTATATCAAAATTTTTACCTAATTTATAGCAGAAGGAAATGCATAGTTTGTAAACTACACTGATCTGCATAAAAATCGAAATCTTATGTAAAATGGCTTCCTGAATCCGAATATGACACCAATTTTGCACCATAACCCACCACTTTTTGGGGGTGGGGGACGCCTTCCTAAGTTTATTACTGTTTGGTAATTTTATGGTTATTAGTTTAATATGGAGGGAGGAAAAAATTATTTTAACTGTTAAAATAATCTCTGAAGGGCTATAGAGGTGCAAAATTGCAAAACATTAACATTCGCAGAAAGGGAGAAATTTAGGGGGGAGGGATTCGTCACTGAAATTATAAATTACATTTATTATATTTTATTAATCTATAATAATTATTATTTATTATTTGTTATACATTTTTTAAGTGTTAAAATAACCAGTTCCACCCTCCAAATCAAATTCCTGACCATAAAATTTCCGAGCACTGATAAAAATTGGGGAAGGGGGTAGCGTTCCGAGAAAACGGTGGGTGATTGGGCAAAACGGGGCTCATATTCAGATTCAGAAAGTCATTTTGCGTAAGAATCAACAGGAATGATATCAGGGTTCGATTTTCTTTTTCAGCATAGTGTTATTCATAGTTACTACTATGATCATACTACATGACAACCAATAAATACACCAGTTTAAAATAATGATAAGGAAATTAATTTAATATATTATATACAGAAAATTTGGTGCATTTTAAGAAGTGTGCTGTAATAACGTGAAAATATCGCGCTTATTAAATCCCTATTTTTATTTGAAGTAATAGTTGTATATAAAATATAAAAAGGATCTTGAATTTTATTACAATAATTAGATACATATACTTCTGATTATCCGCGGAATTGAGTGGCGTAAATTCAGTTGGTAATTAATGAAACATATAGTGTAAATATACTGATACAAAATCAAAAAGGTAATTAAATTTTTTTTTAATTAATTTTGCAAAAATCTTCAGCAAAATATTTATGATATTACACATCATAAAGCCATTATTTGAGTTTTCAAAAAGAGCCATTAAATTGCAATATCTTTGATTAAGTTTTAAGCGTTTAACATACTTGAAATATCTATTATATTTAATTAATTTCATACATTAATTAAATAACTACTTCTAATTAAAATAATATTTTTATATTATTAAGGCAAATCTATGTGTTAAGGCAAATTAATATTCAGCTTAATACTTAGTTGAGGATATTAAATATTGATTAGTGATATCATTTTTTGTTTTCTGTAGTTGATTCCCAGAAAAATAATTTTTTTTTTCGAAGTAAGAAGTTTAAAGACTAGGAATGATATAATTCCACCCCAAGGAAGCAATATTCTCTAAATTGGATATATTTGTATTACTTACGTAAAAATAAAATACCTAATCCTGGAGACGTTCATTAAATATTCTTTTTACCTTATTTTTTGCCACTAATTATAGATAAAACGATTTTTTTAATTCAACAGATGTTTTTATTTTGATATTTTTTGCTAGAGCTCATTAAAATTCTTTTATAAAATTATCTGAGAAGAAATATTTACATAATTTAACAGTATTATTTTGATCAAATGAAAAAATTTCAATAACACAATTCAAGCATTTGCTAGTGAATACCTATTTAAAAATTAAAGTGATTCATGTAAAATTTCAATTAAAACTTTTGGTGCATTTTTGTTTATTTATCATTCATAATCATATACGAGAATATGCAATGACTTTATATTTTATGCAATTTATCGTCAATGGGAGAAAAATCAGGAAATAAGCTCGGGCATCTAAACAAATTATCCCAAAAAAATTATAGATGTTCTAAAATTTGATATGACAGTAAACAAAAGCTAAAAATTGTATCAAACACAGCAAAAATAAATATATTTTATTTCCAACAAAATAGTTAGGATCCTTCTTTATTTTAAAAAAAGAATCTCAATTTTGTTTCAGAAAGGTATCGATGAAGTCGTATTTTATATAGACTAAAATTTAAGCTACACTGTCTAGTTAATTTATTGTCCCCTTCTTAAACTCGTTGTCCCATTTAGTAACTAGAATACCTTTAAAATATTTACATGTTTATTAAAACTAATACTTTTTCACAGCCACATAAGTCAAAGAGCGTTTATACGCAATTATTTAAAAATAACTTCTAAAAATAATTATTGACATGTGGACATAATTTTTTCTAGTCATCCAAATTTATCAACTTAAAAACATTTTTAATTAATTCATGAACCAGGTGAATTGTGTTTTCATTGCAATCAGGTGAAAAATTATCCAAAATATGCCCAATATTAATATTTTGGGAATAAAAGCAACAGAAAACTTTCAAACTTTGATTTTAAATTAAAGTGATTAAATCCTTTCTAAATTATGTTGTGAAAATAAAATTCATTTCCAAATTAAATTGTCTTTTTCATATTTATAACGTTTTAGAATAACATTTATTTCATTCAGATTATATTTATATTCGATAAGAATGATTTACAAAAATCACCGTGTAATAAAAAATAAATAGATATCTTTCAAATATTTTATCTTTATTATCTATGTTAGTTTTCGTTTAAAAAAACCAAAAATCGCTATTTTTTACTTTCTCTTACCCATAAGGTAGAGAAAGTATTGTTTTTTACTTTCTCTTACCCATAAGGTAGAGAAAGTATTGTTTTTGGGTCAAATTTTCGAACGCGAGGTTTTGTTATATTTACACGTTTTGAGGTCCCCTGAATACGAAAATTATGTTTTTAGCAAATGGTCTGTGTGTATGTCTGTGTGTCTGTGTGTCTGTATGTGTGTCTGTGTGTCTGTGTGTCTGTATGTGTGTCTGTGTGTCGGTGTGTCTGTGTGTGTGTCTGTCTGTTATCAGCATATCTCAAAAACAAATTATGGCAGTAAGTTCAAACTTGGTATTCTAAATGTGTATCATATAAGGATGCTACAGTAAGCCTTTCGTTAAGATCAAGCAAATGGTTCGTGTACAGGGACAATCAAGAGAATTCTTATACATTACGTCTATGGGGGAAATTGCAGGTAAGTAGAGTTTAACGTCTATAGACTGCACTAAACCAAATGAAACGAATATATATTTTTTGTAAAAGAGATAGTTAACTGGGAAAAAAAAATTGTGTATGCAGTAGCCTCGCCTTCCCCCCTGGGGGGGAAGTCCCCCCTCGAGGGGAGTAAATTTTCATGATGGGTATCTTTCAAGAGCTTGCGAATACCTTTAAAACGAATGGTTGAAACATCCATCTGCGATAATTTAAAACAAAGTTATCGATTTTTTTTTTTTACTTTGAACGAAAAAAAAAAAAAAAAAAAACTTAGAAAAAAAAAAAATCGTACTTTTTTTTTTTTTTTTTTTTTTTTTTAAATATTGAGAATAAAATGGACTTTTTTTGGATATTTGGTGTTGTACTACTTCTCTAATATGGAAATCGTCTGCATTATCATAAAAGATAATTTTTTTAAATAATAATTTTAATAAATTATTTTTTAAAAACAGAATTATTTTTTAATAACCGAATTAAATTCTATATAAATGTAGGTGCATTAATGAAACGGCGGGTTGAGGGGGCGGTAGCCCCCCTCACACAGAACTAATTATCATATAAAACTCTTCAGAAACCTAATATGAATTGTTTAACACAGGTTTACATAACAGTACTCGTTATCTTACCTTTTAATCTGCAACCTGTATTTATAGTATTAAATTTCAGGGTAAGAGAAAGTCGTGTGAGTGACACACCAGATTATTTATTATCGTCTATTTTGACAAATACACCGACACAAAATTCTGTGACTGACATCTAGAAGTTAAATAGTGTCTCTAGTAAATATAATTCCACGTCATCTTTATAAATTCTAGCATCCCTTGCTAACGAGTTAAAAAAAAAAAAAAAACCTTAATGCTAGACCGTTTCCCAATGTTATCATCCTCAAACGTGTTTAAAAACCGAAATAAATGCGAACTCAAGAAGCGGGTGTTAGTAATGATAATCTCGGGTTATCACCCAATTCTAGAAAACAGAGCGAGAATTTCTCGCAATGGAAAGGATTTATAATATTCATAATATTGCTTCATCATCTAGAAAAGTATAGACTAGAAATTCTCAATGATTGCGTCTATCCAGGTTATTTCTTTACCTTATAACCATAGCTCGTCTATATATATAAAAGAGCAGAGTCTGTCTGTGTGTGTGTTCGCTATAGAATCCTAGGCCGTTTCACCGAGCGGGACCAAATTTGGCACGGTTAATGTTTACGACCCGAGAAAGACAACGCCGCAAGCGATTTTACAAAATTCGCCCCCCAAGGGGGGGAGGGGGGGGCAAAACGTAATTTCACAAAATACTCCATATCTTAAACAAAAAAACAGATATCCGTAAAATTTTTGCTTTTAAATATAGCTAATACAAATGTCTAAAAATCGGTTTCTGGAATTTTTGAAATTCGGTCCCCAAGGGGGGCGGGAGGGGGGGGGGCAAAACGTGATTTCACATGCGTAAGGGGGGGCTATGGGGCAAAAACAAATAGAAGCACAGTTAGGCCGTACAAAATTGGTACAGATAGGTTTAAGAGGCCTGCAAGTCGAATGGGGATATTTTCGATTGTGTAAAGTTATTAGGAAGGGCGAGTAGGGGGGGAGGGCAAAAAAAATAAAAATAGTGTCAGATCGTTGAAAATTGGTACATAGAGGTTTCCGATACTTACAAATCGATTGCGGATGATTTTGAATTTGTAAAATTATTAGGAGGGGCGGGTAGGGGGGTGGGGCGGTAAGGGGGGGCTATGGGGCAAAAACAAATAGAAATACAGTTAGGTCGTTCAAAATTGGTACAGATAGGTTTAAGAGGCCTGTAAGTCGAATGGGGATATTTTTGATTGTGTAAAGTTATTAGGAGGGGCGAGTAGAGGGGGAGGGGAGGGGGGCAAAAAAATAAAAATAGTGTCAGATCGTTCAAAATTGGTACATAGAGGTTTTCGATACTTACAAATCGATTGCGGATATTTTTGAATTTGTAAAATTATTAGGAGGGGCGGGTAGGGGGGGTGGGGCGGTAAGGGGGTCTATGGGGCAAAAACAAATAGAAATACAGTTAAGCCGTTCAAAATTGGTACAGATAGGTTTAAGAGGCCTGCAAGTCGAATGGGGATATTTTCGATTGTGTGAAGTTATTAAGAGGGGCGAGAAGGGGGAGGGGAGAGGGGGGACAAAAAAATAAAAATACAGTTAGATCGTTCAAAATTGGTATATAGAGGTTTTCGATACTTACAAATCGATTGCGGATATATTCGAATTTGTAAACTTATTAGGGCGCTCATATATATGCATTCGCGCGTGCGCATCGCGCACGGGTCTACGCTGCCGAAGGCAGTGGGAACCCGGTGCGACATTTTTCCCGATCAGAGTTTTTTTTTCTTTTTTTTTTTTTTTCACATGATAAAAAATTCATTAATTATAATGATTCATTTAAAAATAGTGACCAGCGAAGCGGGCGTAGCCTGCTAGTAAATATATATTTCTGGTTAAGGGTTCCAGAAAAGCTTATTTGGAGACAGTATATTTTTTTACTTTCTTCTATATTCAATAGAAGAAAGTATTGGATTCGTAAAAATTTTCGACCTCCGGTTTTTGATGAATTTACACGTTTTTAGAGCTGTAGAACACGATTTAACCATTTTAAAAAAATGTCCGTATGTCTGTGTGTGAGAGAGACAAAATTTTGTGACAACTGTATCTCAGGGACTATTGCACAGAATTTCATACAAATTGGTATGTACTTACACATTGACATAAATTAGTGCCTAGAAACTTTTGGTAAAAATTGTCCAAAACTTTGCGTTGCCATCCTGCTTTTTCTACATTTTAACATGGAGGTATAGGAAAATTTTGTATAAATGTGCATAAAGAGAATTATTTTTTAAGAATCATTACGAAATTTAAAAGAATCATTTATAATAGAGACAGTCAACTGGGAAAACAAATTGTATATGCAAGAGCCTCGCCTCCTCCATGAAGGGGGGGGGAGGGGGGAAGTCCTCCCTCGAAGGGAGTATTTTTTCATGATGAGTATCTTTCAAAAGAGCTCGCCAATACCTTTAAAATGAATAGCTGAGCTATCGATCTGCGATAATTTAAAATAAAGTTATCGATTTTTTTTTTTTTTTTTTTTAATCCTTTTTCTTTTTCTTTCTTTTTTTCTTTTTTTTTTTTTTTAAATGTAATATTGAGAATAAAACTGACTTTTTTTTCTTTTTTTTTATATTTAGTGTTATACTACTTCTCTAATATGGAAATCGTCTGCATTATTATGGAATATAATATTTTTTAATAATATTTTTAATAAATTATTTTTACTGAGGGAATTTGTATAAGAAAATATAGAAGAAAGTCATGTGGCGGCCACAACATGCTAGTTTCTCAGTGTAATTGACATTATCATGTTTATAGGTGAATTAAAATATAATTCATTCCCCTTGGTTTAATTTTGGAAATTATTTTATTATTCTTACTCATATACTTGAGTGTTACATTTTTGGTAAAAGTTTCATTTTAAATAAGTCTTTCAAGCTCTTTGTTATATTGAACCTTTGTTTTTGTAAGTGTTAATAAATATCCTATATTTTATGTTCTGTGTTAAGTATTGAAATACGTTTTTTATATATTTCGTGGTAATAAACTGTTTGAAGTATTCTGTATATGCGTTATTTTCAATTTTGAATTATGTAAAAATAGTTTGTAAAAATCAGAATTCTTTAATATTTAAATGAATTTTTTTAAGGCATTTTCGTTTTCTATTTGCTTATAGTTATAAGTACTTACACGTTGTTTAAATATAGGGTGTTTCAAAAGTAATAAATGAATAATAATTAAATGCACTGTTTGAAAAAACAAATAGTAAAAGTAGACAGAAAGGAATTATTTTGTGTATAATTTTCTTTTCCAACTATTTTTTTTTTTATCGCATTCTCTTTATAAAGTTATTTTTTCAACTAAATAATTTAAAAATATAAATATAAGGAAAAAATAAACACTTTTAAATATTTTAATATATTTTTTTTACTTTTATATCCTGATGTTTTTTCGACATCTGTACTCCTATGGTAACATAATTTACCGCCTCAAAATAGGATTATTTGTTACTATGATGAGGTGGTAGTAATGTTTATTGCTTTTATCTTTAAAAACATTATGCCTATCTTTTTTTTTTTTTTTCCAGCAACTTCGTAAAATAATTTATCACTTATTGTTTCGAAAAAAAGTAATATTTTTGGTGGCTTGCCAGGTTATATTTACTTTATGAATTGGTAGGGCGTAGATATTAAATACATATCATCGTCGAAGACTTTCAACTCCTGTATTTGTTTTTCATCAACTCTTTGAAAGAAATTCGGCTTCGGCTTTCAATCAATGAAGCTTTGCCTAACGTGATAAGATTTTATATTCTTGTTGTGTCTCGAATGGCGAGAAAGAGATATCTGACAAAAAATAATTTATTTTGAGAAAATTCTGAATTGAGTATGCAAAGTACTTCGAGTGTATGATTTTGATAAAATCTGTAACATTACATGCCAGCATAAAATGGCGTTAGTTCTTATTATCTTTTATATATTGTTCTATAGTAAAACTGTCTACTAATATTACTAGAAAGGTCTTGCTTAAAAAAAAAAAAAATAAATAAATAAAATAATTTTTAAAATGAGAAAACACTACTTTTTATTTATATTCCATGTAAAATAATACACTCATGTTTGTGAAAATTGCAAAACTATGAAGAAATGCGAATATCATAATGATATTTATTGGGCACGTACATTATAGTAAGAAGAACAGCTGATTAAAAGTTCAGGAAATTTGGAGTAATATGTACTGAGAAAACAGTGCATAAAGCAGTGACCTCTGTGAACAATAACAGCACTTATCTGCCTAGGCATTGAATCAAACAGCGATTGGATGACATGTACGAGTAAAGCACTTCATGAAGCTTCAAGTGGTGGGGAACCAGTCGCTTTTCAACGATTAAACAGTCATTTTCATTGATACGAGATCAGAAAAACGCGCTACCCAGAGCAACAGTCGAACACCTACGGCATCAATGAAGGTCCAGGCAATATGAACAGCTTGCGGTCGTGCATTTTCCTGCTTAAATGTTGCGCTTCGTAGGCCTTGAATATAGGACAGAGCGAAGGACCTTAACTCAACAGAAATGTAATAGTCTGGTATTCAGAGTGGTGGGAATGAAAACAAGAGGTGATCTAGACGTGAATCCAATGGTACCACATACTATCACTCCAGGTGGTAACCCAGTATGCGGCTACCAAAATTTTGATTACCCTGAAAACTGCATCACTGATACGGGCACCTTTAATGCGTGATCAATGACGAACCTGGACGCAGGTTTTGGCATGAAGTCGCCTTTCAGACAAATCACAATCCTGTTTTTAGCATCAAGATTGCCTTATCCGTATTTAACGACATTGTGAAGAATGCACATTGCCAATTCGAATTCGACATCGTAAAACTGTTCATGACCTGCAGTGATGGTATGGGGTCCCATTGAACACACGTCTCGATTACTTCTTGTTCGCATTCCCGGCACTTTGAATAGCGGCCATTAAATTTCTGGTGAGTTAAGGCTCGCCCCTCTTCTCTATATTAAAAGTCTCCGCAGAGCAACATTTAAGCAGCATAATGCACGACCACAAGTTTTCTGTATTGTCCGGACCTTCCTTGATACAGAATGTGTTCAACCGTTGCTCTAGCCAGCACAATCTTCTGATCTCGCACCAATGAAAATGACTGTTTAATCGTTGAAAAGCGACTGACCCCCCACCATTCACCAGTAGCTACGATCGATAAATTGTGGCATCGTGGTGAAGCTTCAGGAAGTTCTTTACCCGTATATATCATCCAATCGCTGTTTGATTCAATGCTTAGGCAGATAAGTGCTGTTATTGCTCACAGTGGTCGCTGCTTTATGTAATGTTTTCTCAGTACATATTACTCCAAATTTCCTGAAATTTTAATTAAGTTCTTCTTACTATAATGTATGTGCCAAATAAATATTATTATGATATTCATATTCCTTCTTGGTGTTGCAATTTTCACAAACATGAGTGTACTTGCAGATAGGAAAGAAGAATAGAATATTTCTGATTTTAAAATTAATATTATATATACAGTGTGATTAGGAAAAAATCTACCCCTATATATGAGACCATAGCTACCATACCGTTCCGAGAAACTGAATAAAAATTTGGTGGAAGGTATTTTGAGGTATGCTCTCAAGAATTATATAAAAAACAACAGTTAAACTCTAACAGTTACGGTTATATTGACAAAATTTCGAAAATTTCAACTTTCAACACATACTTTTTTTTTTATTGAAATGGAATCGCCATAGCAAAAAAAACCATAAATAATGTTGAAACGGTACCTCTAGCATGAAAATCACCAATGCTAGGCATACTAAGAAAAAAAGAGAAAACAGCTGTGATGTGCCTACCAGAGCACGACTTACATTTTCTTAATGAAATCACACTTCACACTGAGTCTTCGGCCCTCACTAATGTCTACTGATTCTGCTTCGAAACGAGAATAATAGACCACAGTATCCTTTCATTTCATGTAGGTCTACTGAATAAGGGTTTTAATTTCGTTGTTAGTAGTAAGACACCGTCATGAGTGACGTCATCACACTAAGTGAAAAGTAAGGCATTGTGAAATGCGTGATGTGTATCTTACTTTCTTGCTCTGTGAACAATATCCCGCTTACTGGGAAACATCATTATCATCCTCAAAATCTGTTTTGATTGCCATTTTACAATACCTTGTTTTTCATGTACTGTGATCACGTCATCATGACTGCGTCTTACAACTAACAACGAAATTAAAACCTTTATTCAGTAGCCTTTCGCGAAATTAAGGATACCTTGATCTCTTCTTTTCGTTTCGAAGCAGAATCAGTAGACTTTAGTCTGAACCAAAGACTCAGTGTGAAATGTGACGTCATTAAGAAAATGAAAGTGGTGCTCTGGTAGGCACGTAACAGTCGTTTTTTTTTTTTCTTTTTCTGTTAGCCTGCTAGCACTGCTGATTTTCGTGCTAGAGGTAACGTTCCAACGCTATTTATGGTTTTTTGCTATGGAGATTACATTTCAATAAAAAAGTAGGTGTTGCAATTTGAAACTTTCGAAATTTTCGCACTGTAACCGTAACTGTTAGAGTTTATCTGTTGTTTTTTATATAATTTTTGAGCGCATACCTCAAAATACCTTCCACCAAATTTTTATTCAGTTTCTCGGAACGGTATGGTAACTATGGTCTCATATATCGGGGTAGTTTTTTTTCTAATTACCCTGTATATATATATTATCGTTTATAAAAAAGATATATATTAATAATAAAGGAAAAATAAGTAAATAAATAAAATGCAATAAAATCTTTTTTACCAAGTTTTTCATAACATTTTTCATATACCGAATTCAATATACACATAATTAGACATCTGATACTTTGAGCTAAAATATTAACATAAAATGTTAGTAATTTTAAATTTGTACATATTTAAAAAAAAAATTAATTAAACAATTAATTAAGAAATATTCAAAAGTAATATGAATCTCTAAATAAAATATAACAGCTAAATTACTAAATTATTATAATTCTAAGTTGAACATTAAACCTTGAAATTATAACCTGTTTGTTAAAATAGTATTCAGAGTTAACTATTGTAAAAGATGATGATTTTAATCAATTAGACAGTTGGAATCTCTTTGATTTATTTAATTATTTACACATTTTCTCCCGAATTTCTTCTCAAAACATTAAAAAATTTTTATTGCTTTAAGAGAAATTTCCAAAAGGAAAAGAAAACAAAATTAAAACTTTTTGTAAGTATTATGAAAAATATTATGAAAAAATAAATAAAAATTAAAACCAATGTTTTTTCTATAGTAAATATGATAGGAAATGCATTAATAATTGCGAATTTGTTTATATATAATATGATAGCTTAAATTACCTTGGGTATTGGTTGAAATATTAATAATAAATGTTATTTCTTGGAACACCGACTTATTTTGGAACTCTCAGCCGAACTTCTCAATAAAGGGTACTTAAAAAGCCCTAGAGTTTTCTGATAAAATCTGCTTACCGTCATCAACTTGACAAGGCACTAAGACAAAAGTTAAATATAGGGAAATATCTTCCGTCTCTTAAGTTTTTGGTTCACATGAAATCCATTAGCCCCTTGAAATATTTTAAGGAGCTATGGTTTTTACTTTTTACTTAAAATTCCATTATTAGAGAAACAACCTTCTAAATATACATATGCGCAAGACAATTTCAGGATTATTTCATCACTTGTACTGTATTTACCAAAAGATAGCTTTTAATATAATTGAAAGAAATTGATACAAATATAAATAAATATTAATTTAAGGATTTTTTCAATGTATTTTTAAGTATTTTCAGTTTTTTTTTTCTTTTCTTAATTGATTTTGAAATGGAAATCAATTACAATCAGTTTTCATAAAATATAGATGAATGTTCTTCTTATTTATTTATTTATTTATTTTTCATATATATATAAAGGACTGTCTTTTGTTTCTTAAAATCATACATCACCCAGCAACGCCAAGCATTTATGAATCATTAGTAATAAAAATAAATAAATAAATAAAATAAAAAATAAAATAAGTAGCAAATAACTATATTTACAAGTATTCTCAAATATATGTTGCAATTATTTTTTATTAAGTTTTGTAATTGGAAAAAAGGAAATGAAAAAATGAAAATGTATATTATATATGTATATATATATATATACATATACATATATAATTCTGTTTAATTCTGTTTATAATGCTACTTATAATCGATTTTACAAATCAATATATTTTAATACTTTCTTCGTTCTTAATTCACTATAGATTTCGATTAAACTAATTTCGGTTCATATACGTATATGTTTTCTATTGCTTTGTCATAAAGAGTTATGTCATAAAATTTAGTCATAAAATATTTTGATATTTTTCTTGAAAAAGAAAATCTCCGTGGAGCATTTTATAATAATAAATGTTAGATGATCAGTTTTTGCCTTTATTTCAAATCCCCATCTCATTATAGATATATAGAACTTAGGTATACGTGAAAATTTTTGACTCGGATTTTTTGATATTTTCATGGGTTTTGAGGCATGGGGAATCCGAAAATCACAATGTCGATATGGTATCCGTCTGTAGGTTAAAATGATATTTATTTAATATTCTAGTTTGTTAAAATGAATAGAATCTCGAGAAGGAATGATTATAATATACTTAAACCAGTATTAAAAAATCATATTGATTTCAAGCATTCCAATTTGAAAACGTCATAGTTATGCGAAATAGACGATTTTCTTAAAACAGCAAAATAGGGGAAAATTTAGAATAAACGAGAAATAATTTCATTGCAAAGGTGTCGGACTAGTTTTAAAATATAATTTATTAAATTGGCATGAACATCATTAACCTCGAACATTCTACATTGAATAGCTTGTATGTTATTTGAAATGTATAACTTTCTTAACGTGTGAGAATACGACAAAATTTCGTATAATCACGCATTATAAGTATAATTACAATGTAAGTGATGCAGAATCGTATAAAACTAAATTACAAAACTAATTTTAATAAAATTAGTTAAGCAGTTAATATAAGGCAGATGTATTGATTTGAGATAATGTAGCCTTGTAGGGGGATTATTCAGTCTGCGATTGTATTAAGTAATCGGCTGACTTTATTTCTCGTAGCATGATTATGTTTAGACTGAATATAATGTAAAATTTATGACGAGAAATATACGATGGGAAATTTAGCAGTGTCTACGTATGGCAACTAGTTTGAAAAGCAATATACAGCTTATCACTTTCAAACGACGATAATTGTTTATCATAAAATATAGCTTTTAACTGTGCCTTTTACTTATAAATCCTAAGATTAAACAACCTGAATACAAAAGATGTTTCCGCAGAGTTGACAATACTAAAAAATATTTTTTGGCGTCTTGCCAGATTATATTTACATTACGAATTGAAATTGGGTAGATATTAAATATATATCATCGTCGAAGTCTTTCAGCTCCTGTATTTGTTTTTCATTAATTCTTAGTAAACAAAAGCGGCTTCGGTTTTCAATCAACGAAACTTTCTTAACATGAAAAGATTTTATATTTTTGTCGTGTCAAAAATAGTGAGAAAGAGTTGTCTGCCACAGAAAAGGAATAAATAATTCCTTTTTAGAAAATTCTTTTCAGTCAGAGAGATGTTAAATTGTTCATAATTGATCATTGATGCAATAAAATCTAAGATGATAAAATAAACTGACATTTAACACATAATTATCATTACTTTTTAAATTTGAAAAGATTATTTATTTTGCATAACAATTTTATTAAATAGTAAAAGTGGCAGTATGTTAGATACAGCTTTTAAATTATGTACAAATAATAAATTTTGATCTGTCTTTTCATTAATTATTGATCATTATTTAACACGCAGATGGGATGAGTTGTCGACAACGAGTCATCATCTTCACGTTATTTCCTAAAGTGTGCGTTGACTTTTAAAAATTAAGTTTTCTTTTTAAATTAGTCAATTTCGCATGGGATGTTGATACTAGTCGGAAAATGTATTTTACGTGTCTGTCAACAATGTTAACTATATTGTTAGAAAAAAGAAATAACTATTCGAGAACATAATATTTTGGAACTCTTAGCTTAAAAATTGTTGACAAATGATAATAAAATAATCTTCAAAAGTGATTACCAAATAACAGAAATTGCAGCTATATTAACACTTTAATATGATTTAAAATCATTTCTTTTTAAATATAATCATATTCTGATCTACTTGTGCTATTGCTAATTTGACAAACAACATTGTAGAAAAACATGATTTGACTATTTTCCTGTTTTTAAAAACCTCATGGTACTAACAGTGATTATTGATAATGGGAAAGGCGCGAACGCTAATGATCCCCAGGCCATCTGAAATCTCACCAAAGCGATAGCATCCCACACACAGGAAAGTCAGATGCGGAAATTTTGAAAGCTTACTGGGAATCTATACTTTAGAGATCTAGGCCCTCCTTACACTTGGAAAATACTCTACCTGTAACACGTGAAGGCCGACCTGACTAGGATGAGGTATTGTACAGAACACATGCATACAGGATGTATTAATAGCGGGAAAAGGAGAAGGCATTGCTCCCAGAATGTTAAAACCCTTTCGAAGAATACAGTGAACTTGTGATTTCTGATACAGGCAAAGAAAGTATAATTTATCAAAAATTATAAAGAACTTTTATGTTTTTACAGAAAAATCAGATATTCCATCATTGAATTTTAAAATTTTAAATTAAAATGTTAATGACAGAACATCAAAACAATTGTATAGCAATTTAGGATGTATAATGTTGAAATAAAAATTTATTTTAGACTATAAGAGGAAAAAACGTAAATATTACATATCTTTTTTTTTTCCCTTTAAATCTTATTATTTACTTGTTACATGGTTTGAGCACAGTGGCTAATGCTGTTTTAATGATGTAAAATTATAACCTAGCTAAAATATATATATTGGATTTTTTTTTTTTTTTTTTTTTTTTTTTTTGTTATTTATGACAAAATTTTATATTTTATAATATGTGTGTAACTTGTTTTAGTTTTCCTGTAAATATTTTTTAAACCGAAAAAAAAAAAAAAAAAAAAGAAAAACATAATAATAATAATAATAATAATAATACCATAGAAATATTTTGTATGTATGTCCATCATTTATTAACAATTATAAGATATATGACCATCATAATAATGTTGCGTCATGCTTTGTGTCATTTTTGATACGCAAAATGTTGCATTAATATTATACATAATTTTTTATGCACTTGATAAGTAGCCCGATGATGATCGTATCGATTTTGTAAGCACGGATTACGCAATGTCTGTAAATTATGATCAGGTTGTTCATAAGTTCTAATTTGGCGTAGCATGATATTCTAGTTATGCTTAACGGGATTAAGATCCGTAGAGTTAAAGTGCGAGAATGTTAACAAGAACTCACCTAATGATTGTAAAATAAATTTAGAAAAATATATGACTTTATGACCTAAGACATTGTCGGGATCGAATGTTCAAGCTTCAATGGGAAAAACAATTATAGCTAAACAACAATAATGCTTACATAGTTGAAATCTTTCGCGGAGGGATTCAACAGCAAAGACTGTTCCTAGGTATGTTCGTAAAACATTGCTAAGAACATACTGTCTATCAAATAATAACGCTGGCACCAAATATTCCAGTGCATGCATAGAACAGCTTTCCCTCATGCAGTGCAGATAACACATCCGTACGTGGCTATAGAAGTTATTTTAAGAAGGGCCACTGTCTGAAAAGTTTAAAACTCTGCTCGGCTTCTCCGTATTCTAACCATGACACAATGCCTACTGTATTTGTTAACAGCGATAGAGCGTGATGAACAGAGGTACGCACAAAAGTCATCTTCGGTCGAAGGCCAAACACACGACAAATTTATTAACAGTGATCTCAGAAATATTCCTACATAGATTTGTGTTGCCTTCATTATGCTCAGTTGTCAAATAAGTCTCAGAAAACCCCATATTTTGTTTTGATATTTCAGAACGGGCATTTCATATTTACTAACAACCATGGTTCTGGAATAGTTAACTATATTATTTTAAATACTCATTTCGAGTCTCTGGGCTATTATAATTTAAACTGTCAAGACTGTATATGTAAACAATATTTCGCATTAAGAATATGTTTACTAATCAGAAATACGTCTATATAGTACAAGAAAAAAAATATAAAATTCAAAACACTTACCATATACTTTACAGTATTTTTCAGGTAAACTACGATATCACTTTTGCTTGATATTGGGGTGGGTATAGAGTTTTCCTCAAGTTTTGGTTCTATAAATATTTTTAATTACCTATTTATACATGAATAAATATTTTGAAGTTTATTTTTTTCCTATACACTATACTTGCACACTTGATCGGTTCACTTGTCACTATATTTAAATGAATTCTCAAAATCCCATAACGTATTCTGACACGAACTCGGATGAGTTTCTAATGCCTTCGACAGTGATTTTCTCGCCTGTATTATGTCGGGTCCGAATCCCTAAGGCTTGCTGTAGTGTTATTTTGGGCTTCTTTTTCATGTTTTCCAACCTTTAATATTACCAGCATAAAATATCTCTTCAAACCTTTAATTATTAGACTAAGTTCCGTATTTCAGTTTTCACATAATTCTATAGTATTTTCAATGCAACCATCTCCATAATGCAAGTTTATGAGAAATATTGCCGTATACTGCCACTAGAAAATTTTAAATTTCGAATAACTTGCGAAGTTTGCTGGTTAGAATATTCATAGTCAATGATGTTCAAGCTAGCATTTAAAAGTAGTCTGACATTTTGCGATGAGAAAATTTCTTATAATGAATGATTATGCGACATTTTCCCCTATTTTACCATACTAAAAAAATTGTAAATTTCAATCAACTTACGAAATTTTCAAAGTAGCATGTTCACAGTTAATGATGTTCATTTCAGCACCATATCTGATAATAAGAAAGCACCACAGAACTCGGGGTTTAAAAGAATAATTACAAAACTTTGAATAAACACCATAAGATGCAATAAACTCGCAAAATGTTTCGGGTCGAAAGGACACAAGACTTTACATCAGGCGAAGAAAGTAGGCATGAGTGCTGCAGTCAAAGCAGCAACGCATTGCAAATTAATTGCATTTTATTGTGTTTATTCAAAGTGTGAGGTATAGCAAAGTTAGCTATAATTAAAATTCGCACTTTACGAATAAAACATGAATGTGTAGACTTTAGGATTCAGTAGATTAATAGAGTTAGTTCTCATCCTAAATTAAAATCGTAATTTGTCATATGCTAATAAGTTTGGAAAGTAACTTGTATAAAAGGAGAAGGAAGATTGCTTTTGGGAGTTAGTTGGAAGGAGTTGGAGTAGAGATAGTAGAGAGGTAGCCGAGAGAGGTAGATGGTGAATTAGAAGTAGTAGGGGGTTGAAGGAGTTAGTTGTTAGCTGCTTAGAGTAGAAGATAGTAAGTCGAGTAGTATAGTGGCGTCAGGGAATCCTCCCACATACGAAAGATTACTAAGCAGTAAGAGTTAATGAATTTAAATAAAGTAATTGAGATAAATGGTGGTTATTTATTGAAATTAAAGTATTTGTGAAGGCTGCCCATTTAAGTTCACGAAGTTATTAAAAATGTGTTATAGTCCAACGCCCACCTTTTCTTTAAGCTCTTAATAAAGCTCATTTATTTTATAAATCTGACTTTGTCATTACTTCATAATATAATCCAAGTCTCATGCTCATAAATTTAATTAAGTAATTAAGTTTCAGCTTCAATCTAAAGTTAAATTGAATCATGGCCTACTTTCGTTCGTCACAAAAGTTTTGTACTTATTACCGTATTTGATAATTTAAAGCTCGTATGATCTGTTTATTATAAAAATATTCTTTTATAATACACGTTAAGGGAAGATTTATTCCTATTCTAAGACGTTAAAAAAATTGTAAATTTTGAATAACTTACGAAATTTTTAATTCAGAATGTTTTAAAAGTGGAATTTTTTTAATTTATGATGTTCATGCCAGTATTCTAAATGATATTTTAAAAGTAGTCTGACATCTTTGCGGTAAAAATATTATTCGAAATTTTGCCCTTTTTTGATTTGTTAAGAAATTTGTAAATTTTAATTAACTTACGAAATTTTCAAAGTAGAATGTTTATAGTTAATGGTATTCAATCCAGCACCATATCTGATATTTTAAGCTAGTATAATATTCTAACGAAAAAATATATTCATTTCAATGCACTTTAAGGAGGAATTTAACCATATTCTCCCATGTTAAGAAAATTGCAAATTTCGAATAGCTTACGAAATTTTTAAATTATATTGTTGAAAATTAACAGGGTCTTGTTAGTGTCATAAGTGATATTTTAAATCTCGTACGACCTCTCTATGTCTATTTGTTCTATAGATATCGTGTACACATACTAACATACTAACATACTAACATACTAACTAATGTCCTATCTCATAACGTCATAACAAACTAACTGCAGCAAAATCATTAATAACAAGAAATATGAAGTAAATTGTAATTCCATTAGATTTCATTTCAAATCTTCAACCGTTGTCGTGATTCCACTTTGGTTATCATGAACAACATGTACACTAATATGCATGCATGCACGAAAGGCGCACGAGAAGCCCCTCATGCAGTTGTAAGTCCTAGAAAAGAAACATTTGAAATGGAACGAAAAATGTTAATAAGAAGAAGATACTGTAAATGACATGAGAAGATAGGAAAAAAATATACAAGAAAATTAGTTTTCATGTCTTTTTATTGAAATGATATAATAATAAACAGATATTAAATCTCGTAAATGATAATTCATTTTTATAAAAGTGCTTTTTTTTATATATATATATATCAAATTAGCACAGTTTTAAAAAAGAAAAATCAACCCTGAAGAGAAACCTTGTATATATGTTAGAAAATCTACTTTTAAAATTTGATATTATACATTATTATTGAATTTTCCAATATGTGCTTTCATGAATATATATGTTTTTTATAGAAGTTTTTCAAATGAAATTCGCCCTTTTGGAAATTAAATTAATCCTTTTGCAAATTGAATTCACCCTATTTCAAGTGAAATTTACCCTTTTGCAAGTGACATTAACTCTGTTACAAAGGAAATTCTCCTTTTTGCAAATTAATTTCAGTTTTTTTCAAAAGAAATTCACTGTTTTACAAATCAAATTCATCTTGTATTGTATTTAAAAATCCCATAAAAAATAATACAAATTACATACTAATAATCGGAAATTTTATTATAAATCTTTCAAATACTTACATATGGAGGTGAAAATTTGTATTAAACCTGCGTGCTGATATATCAATAATAATAATAATAATGATGCAAGAAGAACTGTTTATAAACTATGTTATATGTACAGTACATATAACCTAATCTATAACTGTTCTCCTGCAGCAACAGCTGTTAACTTAACATACGTATTCATATAATAATTATAACAATTTGTAGACGTAACAGTTCCAACAAAGCTATTAATTACATCTACTACCAAAATTGGTAATAACTATTTCCAAAGCAGATTTCATCCGTTTCAGAGACAGAACGATTCCATTTTGGAATTGAGTTTGCTAAAGGACCTGAAATGGATATAATTTTCCCCTCCGTATTGTATATCCAATATTTTATCAATTTAAACTGGGTAGTTTGAAAGATAGCATGTATGTACACTGTTAAAAATTTCTGTAAATTTAATGTAAATATTTATCCAGAGCCTCTGTAAATTTACAGTAATTCTTAGTTAAAAGTGAATAATTGAGATTCTCAATCTTTACTCTGTATTTTTACGTAATTTTATTATTTAATATTTTAATTACAATTAAAAATGACCGTTTCTACTTTAGAAAAAGCATTCCAAGTCCGAAATATATGCTTACCGATAATTAATTAAATTAATATTAGTCATTAAAATGAATGTATAAAGTAAGTTTTTTAACATCGCCGTTTATTTTTCTCTGTAATTTTACTGAAGACTTAAGATAATAGATTACGCAGAGTTTTCTGTTGAAATATTTAACAGTGTAGGAGTACTTGATTTGAAAAAAGCTGAATTTAATTTTCAAAAGAATGAAATTGGGTTGCAAAAGAATGAATTTTATTTGCAATGGGGCGAATTTAGTTGAAAAAGGATTAATTTAATTTGCAAAAGGGTAAATTTTATTTGAGAAACATCTTACAATGAGAAATTATAGTTGAATTTCATTTTTTTTTTTTTTTTTTTTGTGATATTTTTAGTAATGTTCAGCATAATTATCTCAGCGAGCAATAAATAAACAATAAAGTGTGGAATATTTTTTTTATTTAATTGTAACTTTTAAAATTTTTCAGTTGTGCTTCAAATATTTAAACAATTAATTAAAATTTTAAAGACTAAGAAAGAGGCATTATTACATAAAACTTAGCTGTTTTAAAACATTTTTTTTTTTTTTTTTTTTTTTTTTTAATGCAATTCTCAAGTTTTTAAACATTAAAGATATATCGCTAACTACAATATTTTTTAATTTTTGTACCGCATGTGAAATTCATATTTAAATTTTCATTGTTTAAATTATGTCACCAATCTAACGATTTTTTGCATTTAAATTTGATGCATATTATTGAGGGTTAAATAGATAAATGTAAAATAATTTATTGTAAAATAATTTTAGCCATAGATTTTATTATAAAATTCAAAGTAAATTATGCCTCGTTTTCCTATGCGTACATTTTGATAAAAGAATGAATAAAATGATGAGAAAATTGATTCCGAATTAAATAACTAAATAAATACAGCGTATATATTATTTATTTATTAAACATTTACTTTAATTGCCAGTTCAACACAAAAACTTGAAAAGCATCTAAAGTCACTGTGCAGTGTTCTTCCAAAATTTGGCGCGATGCTTCTGTCATCTAGCAACTAAGGATTCTTATACTGTGAGATTTGTTATTTTCAACTAAATATCTGAAAATAACGATGGCAGAAGCAGCGCGTCAAATTTTGTTGGAAAATTGCACTCTAACATTAGAAGATTTTCAAGTTTTCGTGTTCAACCGAGAGTTGACGTTAATGGTGAATACAGCCGTTAAACTTCTAAAGAAGGGCGTTTGAAAAATACTACCAGAATAATTTGGTAAAATTAATACTAAAATTTCTATAAAAATTATTCAAATATCACTGCAAGAAAATTATGTTAAGAAAACCGAAGTCTTCTGTAAGTTTCCTATTGAAAATTTCTGTTTTTAAAATGACAAAAATTTTCTATAAAATTACATCTGAACTTGTCAAAAGTAACTATTTTTTAATTTAATTTAATTTAATTTTATTTATTTATTTATTTATTGGTAATGGTTAAATTATGTATCAATGGTTACTGGTGAATACATGCTTTTTTTCTGGTTTTTTTTTTTTTTTTCTGTTTTTTTTTTTTCTCTGTTTTTTTTTTTTTTTTTTTTTTTTTTTTGCATGCAGAAAACATGTTATCAAAGAATGGATTAGGAAGTGATCAATACGAAATTCAAAATTCCGTAGCTGTAATATGAAGTCATTGTCTTGTATGTGGTGGGCACAGCTTCAATCCTGGCTGATAAAGCAGAATTGAAGTTAATCATGATGCTAAGTCATCAGGAGTTATTTATTTATTTATTTATTTATTTTTATTTTTTCATAGTAACGTACGGTAAAAATCTGTTATGTACTATTAGGACCTTGAATAAGTTCTCGCTATTACCTATTAATTGGCAAACCCAATTAAACATAATGGAATGTTATTCGAATGTTTAAAAGTATGTTTTTCTGTGGAAAATTGTTGGAATAGAATTGGAAATCCGTTTACAGGGTTACACGAAAAAATGGCTATAAGTTATCCAATCATTTCGCATGAAATTTTGTATAAATAATTATGAATGTTACTAGGAAAATATCCGCAAAAACGCATTTGTTTTTGTAGCGAGTCAATCATATACATATATAATACGGAATAAATAAAAATACTCTGTTGAATAATGAGTGAGGAAAATAGTACGTTGAGGTTCCTGATTTGCAGATCTATTAGTTTTATTTATTTATTTTTTTATTTCCAATGGCTAGGCAACAGTTACAGAGGACTATAAAGTTACGAAACAAATTATAAACAATGTAACATAGAACAAAAGACCGAAGTCATTGCCTAAGGAGCGATCTTGCTTCCCAATATCACGAATCTTCTGTAGAACATCGAAAAGCCCTCCAACGGGGCAGATGGTCCCTGTCCATTACTTCTCCAGAATCACAAAGTGAGCAAGTAGAACCGTTTAAGACACCTATGCGCTTCAAATGAGCGGCAAGACAGTCGTGTCCTGTAGATAGGCGGAAAGTCGAAACTGCCTTACGTCTTGGTTTATCAGGAATAAGAGGACTTCAATTCTTCCATTTCTTTAGAGCTGTACGATTCTCAGGATCTCGTAAGGCATTAGATGTAGATAAATTCTTTAAAAACAGTTTAATCCTCCAGTAAGAAAGGGCTGTATTGGGATGTTCTAGTATGGTGGCACCTCTTTTTGCAAGGAAGTCCTCTTGTTCATTGCCCCAAAGTCCACAATGGCCGGGCACCCACTGGAGAACAATTTGTTTCCCTTTAAAGTGAGAGTTCTCAAGGATTCTTGACATTGACATATTTCAGGTGTTAATGGATGATCAACAGCGCTAATTGACTGGATATCTGCCTGAGAATCAGAAAGAATGACTGCCCTTTTAAACTTACAATGGACAGCTAATAGCTGTTTTAAGGCTATACGTATCGCCACACCTTCACCATAAAAGGAGGCACCAATATAGCCCGCTGGGGCATAGGATGAAAAAACATCTAAGAAGCTAGTTTTATAAAAATAGGAATTTGTACCTATAATTCTTTTTATTTATTTATTTATTTTTTCATGAAAGAATAAAGCAATAGTGTTCAGTTTCACTCTCTTGGAAAATTTTCTGCAATGAAAGCAGTCTACAAATATATATATATATATATATATATATTCTGTATGAAGTATTAAATTTTTATTAATAACGCATAAATGTTAGTAATATAAATAATAATGGTAACGCATAAATGTTAATAAAATTTTATAAAGTGTAAGTATTAAACCAGTAATAAATGGTTAAAAAAAAAAAAAAAAAAAAAAAAAAAGTGCAATTTCTTAACAAAAACTTTCGGAAATGAAAAGTAGTTGTAAAATATTGAGTAACTATGTTTATTTTAAATTAATTTCTGTTTATTCAGTGTAGCTATAAAAATTATTATTATATATGAATTTCACTTTATTTTAAAACAATAATTAAAAATAAATACATTTTTGCAATTACAGTTCATATTTGTCAGATTATTTGCTTTTTTCTTTTATTTAAAGCATTTGGCTCATTTATGCATTATCTACCAAAAAGTATTTGGACACTTTTGAATTTACACGTTTTGTAAAATATCTAGAAAAGTTCTTTTTGGAATCATCTTGAAACTTTGGCAGTATAAAGAACATGTTATACCTCATATATTTCAGCAAAAGTTATGTCCTGAAGAGGAAAAAAAGACCAGTAAAAAATCAAAGGAAAATCGAAATGTTTTGGATCCTCCTGTTAAAAGTAATACTTAAAATGCATTTTGGCTGAAGCATGTGATTCTGAGGACGTTTCTCATTATCTGTACAAATTTTTACGAGGTTACCCAATATATACATGGATATATAAAGTTTTTTTTTAAAAAATTGCAAAAAAAAAAAAAAAAATCCACTTTTTTAATTGTAACACGTAGGATATTACACTTAGTGCAAAGCCAATTTTAGGAAATGCGACATCCTACATCAGACACAGCATACTGCAGCTAGAATCCAAAAATGTTAAATATCTTGTAAAATATGAGCATTTTTATTAAAATTTTTTAACTATGCATGCGTTAGCTTTAAAAAAAAGTAATTTGTATAATTTAATAGCCAAAAATGTTGAGCAACTTATATGAAAACCCAAACAAATATCGTGTAAATTGTGAAAGTTATGAGGATAGATTGAACAGGATTTCAAAAAAAAAAAAAAAAAAAAAAAAGGAAGAAGATAGGGAGTTTTATCAACATTTATTTACAATCAGCGAACACTGTGTTACCATTAGACATTCATTGAATCAAGCTTTTATTTTGAGAGAACTGAAATTCTGTTCATTCTATCTCTCATAACTTTTAGAATTTGCACGATATTTATTTGGGGGTTTTATGTAAGTTGCTCAATATTTTTGGCTATTAAATTATGCAAATAAAATTTTTTAAAAGCTAGCGCATGCGTAGTTGAAAATTATTTAGCAAAATGTTCATATTTCGCAAGATATTTAACATTTTTGTATCCAGATTGTAATATGCTGCGTCTAATGTAGGGTTCCGAATTTCCTAAAAATGGCTTTGTACTGAGTCTAATACCCTACGTTTTATAATTAGAATAGTAGGATTTTTTTTTTTTCACAGTTAAAAAAACAAAACAGCAACAACAAAAAAAACTTAATATTTTCATGAATATATGAGGCAGCCTCATAAAAATTATTTATACAGTTTATGAGAAACATCCTCAAAATGGCATGCGACAGCCAAAACGCATTGAAAGCATTACTTTTTACAGGATGATCCAAAACATTTTGATTTATTTTTAATTTTTTCCTGGTCCCCTTTCCTACTTCAGGACACAACTTTTACTGAACTTGTACGAGGTACAAATCTTTTTTACACTCCCAAAATTTTAAGATGATTCTTAAAGAACTTTTCTAGATATTTGGCCAAACGTCTAAATTCTACTTATTGGTAGTCTACTTATTAGTAGATAGTGTATTACGAAGTATTTAAATGCGTGTGTATATAAAGATTATCGTTTATGTTTTGTAAAAGTTTTTTTTTTTTTTTTCACTTAAGATTTGAATAAATTTAATTTTAACTTAATAGTCTGTTAAAAAAAGGTCTATTATTATTATTATTTTCATTAAAAAAAAAAAAAAAAAAAAAAAAAAAAGGAAGAACGAGAAGAATTAAGAATTTATTTTTAATGAATTACTAAAATGTAGTATAATTTTTCGTTTGAAATAAAATTATTAAATAATAATAATCACTAAATAATTTTCAAAAACAAAGGTATGTGTTTAATTTTCCTTATATAATAACTTTTTAATCGTGTTTCTTAATTTTACGTGAAAAACTCTGTTTTATTTCTAAAAATGTTCAACGCGATATGCATAAAATGGAATTTTATTTCGAGAAGATTTAATTTCTTGAGTGCCTCTTTATCGCCGGAAAACAAGAATAATCTGACATCACCTATACAACAAATGTCCGAGTATGTGTAATAGTGGAAAAAGGCAGATTGATGCACGTACGTCCTCTGTATTTATGTGGAACAATAAAAACACATTTTTGTAGCAAAACTTTCTGGAGCTCTGCCAAATCAGAAAACTTTTCTTTACCCGGCATCTCTAAAAGATTAAAGTTACAATTACGGCATTTAAGCAAAGTAATCTTTTGGGAACTTACATTAAGTAACTTGCAGGTCATAATGTGGCTTGATAAAAGTTTTTGTGGTCGTATAGTGTTGATCTTACAGTTTAAAATTGCTGTACTATAAATAAAGTTACCAGTTTGCGTAAAAAATAAAACATTGTGTGAAATTAGATTATTTGAAAGATATTTGATAGTTATAACTTCGATAGAAGCTATTTAAAGACATTTTTACTGATATGAAAATTACTAATAAATTTATAAGATAGTTATTCCTTTAATTAATCTAAAAATATGACAAATGATCTATATTTAAGAAAAAAGGTTATTCTTCTTTTAAGAAAAAAAAAAAAAAAAGACCTAGAAATTATTTTATTTGTATTTTACATTATTTTTAAATGGATAACACACTTATCTTTTTAATTTTAATTCTTAAAAAAAAAAAAAAAAAAAAAGTAATAATAATAATAATAATGTTAACTATTATTCAATGTGAAACATATGTTTAAGAACTTTTTGTTTTATACTGCATATTTAAAAATGATTTTATTAATTTCAAAAATATAAAATGTATTTTTTCTTTTTAATCTCAAAAAACAAAATGTTATATTACTGGTAACAATATTTCATAATTACACTGTGTAAAACAACGTAAAATTTATTAAAATTGCGCATATAACATAAGTATCGAATCTAATGAGTTAAAATCTTTGATATATTTTCGAAAAAGTAAAAGGTATTCTTATATATACCCAGAGAAACTTTTAAAATATTTCAATGAAATATAAATTTTGGCTAAAATTTATTTTTATAATCTAGATAACTGTAACTGCATTATTAACTTATGAAAATTTCGAAAGGATTTACCGAAACGATGGAAACAGAATAATTATTGGTATTTCGAAAATTTTCTGAAACAAAATAATATAAAAAATAATTTGGTATCTAATCTGTAATTTGTAAATGGATTTTATTTAATGCTAAAATTAAAAAGGTGGTTTTGATATTACGCTGTGCCTCAAATATATTATTATTATTATTATTATTATTATTTTAAGCGTTAAGTTTTTAAAATGCAACAACGAGATAGCAAAAAAAAAAAAAAAAAAATGCCAATCTGTTTAAAACATAGTTTTCTAATTATTTTATGAAACAAAGAATAAAAAGAAGAAGAACTATTCTTTCCATTACAAGCCGAATAAAATTATTTTATAAATTATAAAAAGCAAATTTATGGTCAAAATTTCCCACTTAGATAAAATTCACACTATTAAGGATTTTTTTTTTATTAATATGCATTATACATAACGGTCATTTATAAATTACTGGCTACTTTTATCCTAGAACCAAATTTATAAATAGCGTAAAAATAAATTTACATAATTGGCAATTAAAAAATAATAGTAAGGAACTACTAATTTTACAATTGAATTTTGTTGCAATTGATTATAATTATTTTCCTCGATTTTTCAGTAATAATACAAAAATAAAATTCTGTATTATTTGTTATGTAAACTTATATATATTTTTCAAAAAGTATTACTTGATTTAACGAAATAAATGCATTATTATGAATATAACGGCAATGCTTTAAAAATAAATACATGAAATAAAAGTGTACATGATATAGAAGAATAAAAACATTATCATATTTAGCTATTTTGTTGATAGACAAGAATCTAAACACTCGCAAGTAATGAAATAAGTGTTATGTACTATCAGATTATTAAAAACACCAGAAGAAATAATACTAAATATTAATTTCTATTATTTTAATATACTCTGGTTGAAGAAAACGTTTCATACGGGTTGAAGTAATTTTAATGCAGTCAGATAAGTGTTCTTAGGTTTTTTTTTTTTTTCTTTCGGTCTTTTGACTAGGGGGCTCTGCCCCCTGCGCGCTTCGCTCACCAACCCCCGAGGGAGGCTTCGCCTCCCACTGACTCACTTTACTTATTAACACATGAAGAGCTGTACCCGCCTATTTGCTGCTTTCCTTTCACCGAATAGGAATATTAATAATGCGTAACACAAGACAAAAGCAGAAAATTAATATAAAAATCCCCATGTTCAATGTCTAATTGAAATATATAATAATATTTCATAACACATTACCTATTTTTATTTATTTTTATGAAAATTATGCTAAAAATCAGTTTTTTTTTTTTTTTTTTTTTTTTTTTTTAATTGAAAGAAACTCGTAATATCTGGCTTTAGTATTTGGCCCTGTTTATTTCTTTTTTACAACTATAGATTCGGACCGCGGTACCCCAGTCAGTAGAGCGTCGAGCTCGTAATTGGAAGATTGCGGGTTCGGTACTCGAGTCAGCCAAAGAACGTCATGTACACTAATGGTGGCTGCTGCACGTAAAATCTGTCATGGCCGCAATGTCCTCCCATAGATATAGTAACAAGACATAGATTGACCATTGAGAAGGGAAAAGTGATACCTTTTTTAATCGGGAAAAGATGGCCATTTTACTCTCTTATGGATGTATTTCCCCGAGTGAATATACACGGGAATACATATAGGTAATTCAGCAAATAAAATTTATGCACTAAAAGAGAATGAGAAACTCCAGATACCTTTTTTCTTTCTTTCTTTCTTTTCGTTTTCCTTCCCTTTCGTTTTTTTTTTTTTTTTTTTTTTTTTTTTTTTTTTACTATACTCTAGTATACTCATGTCTGCACAAAACTATCTTTCTTTCGGCATTTATTATTATTATACTTCTTTGAGATAAAAATCGTCTGCATTCATCATGAAAAATAATTTTAATAAATTATAATTTAATAAATTATTTGTATTGCGTAAATTTGTATAAGATTATATATAGAAGAAAGTCTTGTGGTGGCCACAACATACTAGTTATATATTAAAACTTTCGCGGCTGCTATCTACATTTAAAAGAATTTTGAGAATTCCATATTACATACTAATATAAAATATTAAAAAATATTGAAATTTAAAAAAAGTATTCCATTAAATATGAAAACAATAATTACCTCATAATAATAACAAAGCAACTATTATAAAAATTACATTTTTCATAAATTACTTGAATATAACTTATTTATGGAACCTACCCCATTTCTTTTCATATATTTATTAGAACACTTAAAAGCCGCGCAATATTTCGACATTTTCAAAATTCATTAACATTCTATTCTATTACTGTTTTCGAGTTTTAACTCTCTAATGGCTGATGCCAAAAAACTTTTTCGGCATCAAAAATCTTTGTTCGTTAACATGGGGATGATAGATCTATATAAATTATTATATCTATGTGTCCTCCATGTTCCCATCAAAATTATACTTCTGGGGGTCACGGAAGCGGGAGATCCATCCCCTCCGTGTAGGATCAAAACTGTGGTGGCATTATCTCCAGAACATCCTTAGGGGTGCGTCCCAGACCATCGCCAATTATCCATAGCGCAGTCATGGTGCAACATCAAACCCAACCTACCTAACTACCTACCTACCTACAACTATGGATGATATTTTAATTTTCTCGTGTAAGAAAATTAATTTTCTAAAAGTAGAGAGAAAAAAAAGTTACTAATAGCAACACTGACATTTATTTTCGTTCAACCATGGTTCCGAGCCGCGGTACCTCAGTCGGTAAATCGTCGAGCTCGTAACTGGTAGATTGCCGATTCGATACTTGAGCCGGCAAAAGACCGTTGTATACACTAATGGTGGCTGGAGCACATAAAATCCGTCGTGGCCGCAAAGTCCTCCATATTTCCATTAAAACAATACCTCTGGGAATCGCCAAAGCGGGAGAGCGCTCCACTCAGTGGAGTTTCAAAATTGTGATTGAATGTCTCCGGAACATACCTAAGGATGCCTCCCTGACCTTCGCCAATTATCCATAGCGCTGTACTGGCGCGACGTTAAATCCAAACTACCTACCTACTTACAATTACAACCATGGATCATATTTTAATTTTCCAGTGTAAAATAACTTCATGACAGAAGAACTACGTCACTAGGAGAAACTTTTTTCAAGGTGACAAATAGAGTACCTTCATAAACATGTCCTTTTCAGTTAATAACTTCTTAAATTAAACTGATAGAAATTCCTAAGAAGCTGAAATGCCTTCCTTGGCATATTCGGAACACATTGATACCTCTCATGATGCAAAGAACCCTGCCCTCCGCGAGAAGATGCTGTCGCAGACAAAAAAATTTGACGCCAGTGACAGTAACTTTTTTTTAATATATAGAGATAAGTTTCGTAAAATAAGATTATTTTTTTCTTTCATAAGATTGTTGTTCAAAAAATTTTCCTGCACAAAAACTTATGCATATATATATGGTTCCGAGGTGCAACATCATACCCATCATACCCCATCATACCCATCATACCCTCTAGCGTGTAGGTATTCACACGCTTTTTATTTATAATGCTTTTTTCTATTGAAAAAAAATGCATATTTAATGTGAGATAACTCAGGAAAGATACCTGAAAGAATTTGTATGCCATAAAAATGAACTAAATGTTTATAAATATACAGTACACTGTTCGTTTGAATGATAAAACTAATATAGGTTTTCGTATGGATTAAAAAAACATTTGAGACACATTTTATTTGTTAGTCAAGCAACACACACATTTTATTTGTTAGACAAGCTTATTTAAAAGAAGATGTAACCTTTCGTGCAGCAGTTTTTTCATATGTATAGAGAGTATCAATTTAGACTAACTCTCTATATATTTTTAAATAGTGTCAACTTGTTGGTGGTCTATGGACCACTAGTAGTTCGCAAAACATTTTAGTGGCCCGTAGAAAACTCTTGACTTATTTGCATTTCTTGCGCTTTATTAGAAATTATTTTCATATTAATTTTAACTTTAAAATTTTATGGACCACTCATATTTATATCATCAGACATCAGAATTTTCTGGATGAGAGTGAGAAGGAGTTAGAATAACCTATTATCACAAAAAGTTGAATTTGTTCTAAATTTATTAGAATATTAAAATTATTTAGAGGTTTAAAACTCACGTACACTGAAAAAAAAAAAAAAAAACTGTAAAAGTACAGGAAAAATCTGGCAGCTGGGGTGCCAGTATTTCTCCGTCAAATATACAGTTTAAATCCGTACAATTGCATCACTGACATATATTTTACGCAGGAATCCTGTAAATCAAACAGGTTTTTTGTTAAAAGTACAGTTTTAACGGAGAAATACTGGCACCCCAGCTGTCAGATTTTTCCTGTACTTTTAAGGATTTTTTTTTTTTTTTTTTTTTTTTTTGCAGTGAAAAAATGTATTTCTCCACTGAGTTTTAATAATCTAACAATATATAATATTGTACAGTTTCATGGAAATGTAGTTTCAATCACTCACAAGGATATTTCTGCTAGCACCAGTATTTTTGAATCATAATCATTAGCCTATTTAATAACACACACACACAAAATGCTGTAAAACTACGGTAAATATTTCGGTATGGTAAAAATGGTAGGAAATCTCACCTTTCTGTCAATAACGTCTGCCATGGAATTGCCCTATTAGATTTAGTAATAAATACAGTTCCATATACGGAAATAGCAATTTGTCACTGTAGCTAAACCATGCGTCTGAGTTTCTTATAATGTGTAAGTAATAAAAATCTGTTCTTCCCTTATGGAAGTTTTATTGCAATCAAACAACATTGTTCTTATGATTAAATAATACTTACGTTTTTCTCATAATAAAATAGATATTTGTAATGTTTTATATTAAATTGGTTTAATTCATATTTATAAAATTGGTATTCTCTAATTTTTAATGCAGAAAAATATTTACGGTTATTAGTTAATAATATTTATGGCGTTCGGGATTTGAAATTGTAAATTTAATAGTCCGTGCATCCATCCAATATTAAAAATCTAAGACTATTAATATTATTAATCCATCTAATGTTGATAACCAATGTATAATTTTAATATATTCATGTTATTCTCTTCATATATTACATGTTATACCTGCACTGTTAAAAGTGGTTTCTTGAAAATGAGCTAAATTGTCTCAAAATGAATCCGAAACGATATATACTTAAATTTGAAAACCCATGTACTCATTTTTGAGTATATTTACATGCTCAAAAATGGGATTGACCAATAAGAATCCCAATATCTCCATGTTCCACAGGCCAATATACTCAATATACATGGGTTTAAAAATGTAAGTATATAATGTTTCGGAGCTATTTTGAGACAATTTAGCTCATTTTTAAGAAACCATTTTTAACAGTGTGGGTATACATTTAGTTTTTACTTGTTCTTCTTTATTGTTTCATTCTAGTAAGATACTTGCAATGGCTGTAGTTAAAATTAGAAACTAAAGACATTTTAATTTTTCCTGCTATTGAAAGTTTTCCTTGTTACAAATCTTATTATTATTATTATTATTATTATTATTATTTTAAGATTTTAATCGTTTATATTCCTTTTCATTATAAGTTCCATCATTGATATATATATATATATATATATATATATATATATTTACTTTTTCCCACTCTAATTCAAAATGAAATTTATGAGTGCAGTAATTTGGAAATCTGTCTAGTTACTATTATTTTTACAACTTCATTCTTTTTAATGATCTTCTAGAACCATTTATGACAACCAATTTTTCCAGATTTTTAAACAAAATTGTATATTTAAAATATATAATAATAATAATAAGTTATAATAATCAAATACCGGGAAGAAAGATTTGAATTAATCAATAAATAATTAAATAGGGAAGTAAAGTGTTATACGAAGAAAAATATTTTGAAGAAATTAATAAATGTAGAAAGATATCTAAAAAACTTCCAAAAAAAAAAAAAAAAAAAAAAAATGCTAATCTTTTCTAAGGGGAATTATAGCAGTAGAGTAATAAAAAATGAGTTGTTTCTGAGAGTGATAAAATGGAATCATATAAAATCATTACTATTGCCTAACAACTCAAAGATTTCAACAATAAATTAAAATGCATATATGTGAAAAATAGAAAAGAAAATTGACCACCAATAAATATTATATTGGAGAATATACTATTATAACAGGCCTGTCCAAGCAAAAATGCATGATGAGCCGCATTGGGAACATATTTTATTCAGGCGTGCCGCACTTTATGTATATAAGTGTATGTGTACATATGTTTGAGAGTGTATGAATCATGTATGTATATGCGTTTTCGGGAGAGGGAAGTATGAAGATTCGGAACAGAATACATTAATTTAAATTCTTTGCATGCAGTCATAAAATAACAATCGTATCATAAAAATGTCTGACATATACATTAATAACTGTAATAAAAAGAAGAATTAACGGATCTAATAATATTTCATAACAACAATGTGATTTTTTAGCTACTATAATCGTTGAAACGTATTTTCACTTCGGAAAGTTAGAACGTATTTATTAGTTTTTAATGTGTTAACCAAAGTTGTCAAACGTTAAATATCGTTAGTCTTCTTGAGGGCTGCAGAAAACTACATGGCGAACCGCGATTTGGCTACCCCTGCTATTATACAATACTATTATATAGCAGAAAACAATATATATATAATTTTGTACTAAAAAATAGCTATAAATATATTACTGAACAACAACCATTTTTCTATGAATGTATTCAATATTAAGAAATGAAGAGACGAGTTGAGTAACTTTAAAGTTATCAATAATTATGTGAGGTAATATTTCACATTATTTAAAGATACTAATTAAAATTAATTTTAATTTATCATAATAAATTAATTATCTTAAACAATTTCATAACTAACCTTACGTCTTACAGTATACAATTACTATAATATTAAGGACTAAGTTGTTTTTCAACTACATTTTATAACCCCTGTTTTAAAGCTGAAATAATTAAAATATTATCGTTTGGTGAGGGGGAAAAAAGAACGCTGTAAATTAATGGATCAAGCTGTTGCATTATTTAATCAAAATCTTATAAGAATCAAATGGTATAGAAGAAGTCAAATACATTTTTTATTTAAAACAACAACAACAACATATATATATATATATATATATATATATATATATACACTGAGGAAAATAAAGTATTATGCATTTCCTTTTTTTTCGGTAATACTCTCAGTCTTCCAAAGATTTGTAAAAAAAAAAAAAAAAAAAAAAATATTCTGTTAATTATTTTTGTCAACTGATAACCATAGATATAGTAATAATATATAGATTGATCATAGAGGAAGGAAATGTGATTTTTTTCGTACAGCCAATTTACCTACTAATGGCTGTCTTTCCTCGAGTGAATGCGCACAGGAATACACGGATAATTTAGGAAATACAATTTATGAATAATTTTTATACTAAAGGTGAATAAAAACTCCAGATACAGTTTCAAATTCTTTTTTTTTTTCTTTTTTTCAATACCTTCTAAGGGCTGAAGTCAAACTTTTTTTCTGCATCAAAAGTTTTCGCTCGATAACATGGGGGTGATATATATTATATATATGCACATCTATATATATTACTATATCTATATGCATAGATCTATATATATTACTATATCTTTGCTGATAACACTTCTTTCTCTGTCTCTTATTCTCTCTCTATTTTCTTTTTTTTTTCCCTTTATTTATTTATTTTTAATTTAGGACATGGATAAGATTTATATTTGCATAAATACTGAGCTATAGCTGGTAGCCTGGATAAAGCCAGTTGTTGTTTTGTTTACAGCATTTCTGTACCATCAATCATTTTACTTGTAGTTTGACTTGAAAAAATCATTTTAAAGATGATGTTTTAAACAAAGCAGCTTGTATAATATATGTTAATCAGCATAATATATATTAAATAATTATAGTGATTTATCTGAATTTTAGTATCTTATTTTCTTTTTAATTTTAAACTGAGGACCAAAGTAAGATTTTTTTTTTTTTTTTTTTTAATAAGTATAATATGTTTGGGAAATTTCAGATATTTCAAGGAACTGTCTTATTGCATATATTATATATATTTGAAAATTATAAAATTTAATAATATTGGCAAACATGACATTTTCCGTGTACTGGTAGCCTGGATAATGCCAGTTGTTGTTTTGTATATGGCATTTCTGTACCACCAATTATTTTACATGTAGATCTCCATCTCTGCTGGCAGCCATTAATAGCCCAATGCTTGAGTTACGTATGTCAGCCTGCAACTGATGGCAAGGATGCCAGCTGTAGGCCTGTATGCTGTCTGCTTACAGACATTTAGTAAAAAAATTAGTTATCTAAATCACTTGGTTTATCAAATATTGATCCAGTTTATAATTGAATATTAAGATATTTGACATTTATACGACTAGTTAAAACAATAATCTGTTGTACAAATTAAAGACAAAATATTTAAATTTAAATAAATAAATAAATAAATAAAAACTTGTTTACCTGCATTTTCTCAATAGAATTTATTTTCAACCATATTTTCTTTTTCTGTTTCAAAATTTAAATTTACTGAAGATGTTTATATTTTTACATTCAGTGATTTTAAAAATTGTTCGTTTTATGTTAGTTTTTTTTTCTTACCTTTATGTTTTACATGGATGCTTTCTAATATTTTTATTTTTTTTTAAATTTATTTTTATTTTTTAATAACTTTTGAGTTTTCATTTTATTGATTCATACATTTTTATTTGATTTTTAAGTTTATGGATGAGAGTTTAAATACTTAACATTTTAAATTTCGAATAACTGAAAAGGTTTTCAAGATAAAATTCAAGAGGCGTGTACTTTAAATGATTATAATAAAACAATATTTTTGAAAGATATATATATATACATATTTTCATTCATAATTCAAAAATATTTTTCATTCTTTAAAACAGAATTTTTATTTATTATTTTATTTTTTTGGAGATTTTATTTAAAAAAAAAAAAAAAAAAAAAAAAAATGTTATTTAGTATATTGCAATAATCTTCTCCATGCAAACAATTTGCTTAAAACACTGCTGTTACGACAAAATTTGCTCGTTTACAATGTTATTTGATAATATAAAAAGTATTAGCTTAAATAATGTAAAAGATAATACAAGCGGTCGCAGAATGTAAGAAGATGAAATTTTAAGAATAGAAGACATGTATTTAATAACCAATTACGTGGATAAAAATGTTTTGAATTCCTAGAACAATTTCCCTAAACTTATTATTATTTTTATGAACTCATAGTATGTTTATATGGTTCTATACGTTTTTGAACAGAAAATAGTTCAACAAATGCAAATAAAAAATGCAGGTTTTCTAAAAAGAGCTAGTTTAGAAAAAATAATTTGAAAAAAAAATAGCCTATCTATACTTTATTCTTATATTAAAAGTGAGAGTAAGAACTGCTGTTCATAGTATTAAATTTTTACTACATCATCAATTTATGTAACATAGCAACATATATTATATTTAATTCATATAACAATAAACATAACGTATTTATAATAACCATTAATATTAGCATATTTTTACATGTTTGAAAAGTTTAATTAGTTAATTTAGTTAAACACTTAAATAAGAAAAATAAACAAGTCTTTTATTGTTTCATATAAGCGCAAAATTCCTTAAGAAATACATATAGTTGAATTTTTGACTATACGTACAATTGAATACTTCGCTTAATCAAATAATATACGTTGAAATTATTAATATTTGTTTAAACAGGTATATTATTAGTCACTTATACAGGAAAAAGAATCTATTTTTATTAGAATTTCTGATAACTGAAAGTTTACTATTGAAGGATAACGATATTGTTTTAAACTAGGCCTGCTTTATTTCTATAATAGCAAAAAAAAAAAAAAAAAAAAAAAAAAAATAACTACATCCAGAAATAATGGTAGTATTCAAGATAAGATCCTTCTGGTAGAAAAAACAATTTATAAAATGTGTTTTTGAGCTTAAGCCTCCATTAAACCCCAGTCTTGACAAGTCCCTATCCTATTACTCTTGGCGATCATACTTAGTAACAGGTATATCTTCGGCTTATTTTCCGGAAGATTGAATATAAAGTATAATGGTCGAGCGACATAAAAAAGAAATGGGGGGGGGGGGGTGAAAAAGAAAAGAAAAAAAAAAACTTTGTTGTCGCTTGTAATCAAATTTGAAAAGGTCTAGGTGAAAAAATATCAATAGAAATAATTGTAAAAAAATATAACATATTTCAAAAACGACTGTTTTTTTGATGATTATGGAGCAAAGTTTAACCAGTGAAATAAAAGCTAATATTTACAAATTAGCTAACCGAACCTGTTGATCGAATACAGTTGAGGTTAGTCTTCGCAATTTGATTCGTCAGGAAGTATTGATGTTAAAGATGAATGATTGCCAGTAATGTTTTAAAGTAAATGCAAGTAAAGAAAGTTGAATAGTACGACTTTATCATAGTATTAAAATTTGACTCGAATATTATTTTTGGTGTGTCAAAGAACTTTTTTATAATTTCGTGAATGAAAGATAGTACCCCATTAGGAAAGATTCACCCTAAACAAGCAACAAATTAGCTTCAATATATATATATCAGAAGCTTACTGAGCTCTTTTGACAACATAAGTTTGATGTATAAATTTATGTTTAGAATATCCTCTTAGAGATATCCTTATTCTTATTAAACCACTTTTTTGTTTTAAATGAAATAAATAGCGTAAAAAAAAAGAAGAAAAAAAAAGGAAGGGGGGGGGGGAGACAAGCTCCAATTTACAGTATATTTTAACGAAACCAACTTAGTAACCAGTAGAGGTTAGTGTTTTACATTTTATAAAGTAATTTGTTACCAATTGAAAAATTCAATTTCATTGCAGTTATTTAAATAACAATCTCAGAATGAAGACTTGATTTTCATAAAAGCCTACTGTATTTTGTTCTTCTAGAGTGAGTTAAAAAAAATAAAGAAGAAACATTCAGTATTTAAAAACTTGTCACGTTTGCATTTTGAAATCACATTATTTTATTTATATTAATAGAAATGAATATACTGCATTCAAATGTATTTTTCATTCAAAGAATAAATGGAATATTTGAAAACAAAATATTTAATAATTGTGACGAAATGTGAATAAAATTTCACTTCTAAATCTGGTTACGATAAATATCAAAAAATTACAATCTTTTATATCCAGTTTTTAAAAATATTACGAGTAATAAACTTGCATCTATTTTGAGTTATCTAAACTTTGTTTTTTAATTATTCCTCATTATAGTCAAAACTGTTAAATATGTGTAAAAAATAACATAATTAATAGTTTTCTTTCTAATTGTTTTCAGTGAAAGAAAAGTAAAAAAGAAAAAAAAAAAACTTATATTTTTTAATTGGGTGAAATATCATTCAACTAAAAAAGGGTAGTCTGATGTGGCCATCACAAAAATGTCTTCTATATCATTCTATATAACAGCGTCACCTCTTCACTTACAAACGGGAATTGATTCATTGTAGTATAATATGTACTTTGTGTAAATTTTAAGTAATAGGCACTGAGATATAGCCATCTGGAAACTTGCAGAAAGTTAATGACTGTAGCATCACCTATTGTTTGATATACACACAATTTGAATTAGAATGAGTTTAGATGATATCAATATTTCACATACATAGTTTGGCCTTTTATATATCATTCGTGTTGAAGTATTGCTTTTCCATAATTGGGATTCAATGACTTCACAGCAGCTCCAATTTCGTCCGATATGCTCAAAATTGAATCAACATAGTCACTCATAATATCCACCTCACATACTAAGTTTGATCAATGTATATATCATAAAGTCTTAAATATTGCATTCTTATAAACAAATTAAATTACAGCGTAGCAGCAACTCCTGCCAGTAGAAATTGAATCAACATAGTGTTTTATCATATTTATTTCAATTAACGAAATATGCCACGTTTATACACAATATAAGCTGGTAGCTATCTTTTCATTTAATGGAAGAAATGTCAGCATAACAACTCCAGCTGTTTGGCCAATATAACCTGAAATTTAATCAACAGGAAATTGTGTCATAGTCCAGCCAGCTATAAACTTATATTAAATCCAGTCTATTGGTTTGTACAATACAGCTTTCAGAAGATTTTGGTAACCCAGACAAACAGGCAGGGAGAGAAACACACAGATAGACACTATTTAAAGATTATCAAATCAAGTTCAGGACACGTGATGTAAATCAATCGGAAATTTTCATGAATACAGCATTTACTTATTATATAGAGAGAAAAAAGTAATAAGTTATAAGGTTTTTCTTCTTAATTTTTCGAGAACAGTACATATTAAAAATACACTTTCTTATTATATACATATATACATATAAAGTATAATTTACTGTATTGCTATGCGTAACTATCTATATATGGGTGTTTGTGTGTTTATATGTATAAAAATTGTTGGAAGTCTGGCTAAAATTGCATGGAATTGCTATGTATTTAACAATTTAAAGCGTTCTTTATAAAATAAAATAAGGATTTTTAATTTAAACAACCACAATCTAAATTTTATCAACAGTCTGTTAAATTACTGATGTGCATTTGAATTGACTTCTTTTAAACTAAGATTTTTTGGTCTTATCCCTTATACTTATTTGTTATTTCCTTCTATATACATAAACAAATAGTTGGATTAGAGAAAAGTTTCGATTTCCTTTATTCTATGAATTTACACATTCTGAAGTGGCCTGCACACAATTTAACCCTTTTTAGGAAAACGCCAGTTTTTCTGTCTCTGCTCGTGTTGCCAAAATTTTCTTACGAACCACCGAATTCAATATAAATTTATTATATTTTACTGGACCTTGATTTAGATTATTGCTATTTTTATTTTTCACACATCGCATTACAGATTGCGCTGCTATGCTGCAATTTCTCCCACTTAATGGAAGATTTATAACTCAGTTTTTGTAATGTATGTTTATTTTGCTTGGTCGGAGAGTTTTATAATGCTAATTCTGGAATAAAGGAGAAAGAAAGTGTAGCACAAAACTGTACATATGTAAGGGACATGGAGAAAGACTATGTCGTTTCAATTTAAGTGCACATTAGTTGACAGGTGGCGTTTTGAAATATGCAGCAATTTAATTTCATTTACTGGAAGGCAATATCTCAGTCTATCATTATAAAATCATCAAATTTGGTACATGAGATGGACTTCATGAAAAACTATATTGGTTCAATTTCGGTGTATATCGGACAACTAGCGCTGCTATTCAAAATATAGCTCGTTTAGTGGAAGGCAATAACTTAGCTTCTGTTATATATAAATACACTAAACTTGGTATGTAAGATGGATAAAATGAAGAACTATGTTGATTCAATTTCGGTACATATCGGACAAATGGCGCTGTTATGTAAAATATAACCCCATTTACAAGAAGGCAATAACTCAGCTTTTTGTTATATATAAATACACTAAACTTGGTATGTATGATGGATAATATGAAGACCTATGTTGATTCAATTTCGGTACATATCGGACAACTGGCGCTGCTATGTAAAATATAACCCCATTTACAAGAAAGCAATTATTCAGCTTCTGTTATATATAAATACACCAACTTGGTATGTAAGATGTTTAATATGAAAAACTATGTTGATTCAATTTCGGTACATATCAGAGAACTGGCGCTGCTATGTAAAATGTAACTCCGTTTACAGGAGTACAATAACTCAGTTTCTGTTATATATAAATACACTAAAGTTGGTGTAGAAGAGGGACAATATGAAAAATTATGTTAATTCCATTTCGGTTCGTACCGGACGGTTGGTAGTGTTGCTATGTGACATTTTAATATAGTTTCTGGAAAGCCAATATTTCAGTTTCAATAACAAATGCACAAAATATAGTATGTGAAATGATATTATGAAACGATTTGTTGATTCAATTTGCTGTCTGTCAAACGACATGTGACGTTGCTGTTATTCGATTTATTCGATTTTTCAGATACCTATGACTCTGCATCAATTGGTTAAAATTTCACATAACTGCACATGTGAAATCTTTGTCGTGAAAAGCTATATTGATTTAATATTTGTGTATGTTATACAATAGGTGGCGCTGTTACATAGAAAGATATAAAACAAAGTTGTATGATGGTCACAGCATGCTATTTTATTTTGTATTCCTATTTAAACCGTTTACGTTTTAAAAATTTACGGGTATTGATTTTGTAGAAAACAAAAATTTGTTTTAATTTTATCGTATAAAAAATAGCAAAATAATTTTATACAATTTTCCCCATAAATAGCAAAATTGTTAAAAATAAATTAACAGTTAAAATAATTCATTTTCATTCTATTTTTCTTAAAACCAATAATTTATGCAATTTTTCTTCTACGAAAGGTAAAATTTTAAAAAGGGTTGATATGTTTTTAAAATTATCATGAATGCATTATTGTTTTTTGTTTGCAGAATAGATCATGTTTCTAATTATCTGTTTTGTAAATTTTAAAAAGATAGAGTTTTTATCGTATTTTATTTTTATGTTTTATAATAGTACGTATATTCTTACGAATGAATATCGTGACTGATAAAGGTTTATTATATTTTTCCTTAACAGTATACTGTTAATAAAGAACATTTCAAAAATATCAAAAAGTGTATTTATTTTATTAGTATAGTATTTTTCTATATTGTAAATAAAATTCTTTTAGATTTTCTTTGTTTCGTTTTTAATTCTAATCTAAAAGTAATATTATCTTAAAAAATAAATAAATAAGTAAATACATTTTTAAACAATATGTTATTATTAAAGAATAGCCATTTAACCATACCCCCCCCCCCCCTCAAAAAAAAAAAAAATAATAAAATAAAAATAATAAAATAATAAAATAAAATAAAAAATAAAATAAAAAAATCTAAAAAGAGTATATTCTATTTAATGAGTTTTAGTTATATGTTTAAAAAACTAAATTGTTATTAACGAAACAAAAATGTATGCTACGGGAATTGTATTTAATGTTTCTCGAAAAAAAAAAAAAAAAATGCTCTTATTTTCACATGTTCAGATTTCAATAGAGGTACATTTGGCTGCTTTCCAGGGAATTACTTAAGCAAAGATTTTATTTCATGTTAGTTAGGTTATCTACTTCTTTTATTGTTTGTAGTCTTTTAGCTTGAGGGTAAGAGGAAATTATTCGTACTATTTTGCTTCATTTGCCTTCATTACTTGCTGCACAAAATGTATTCATGGATAATTAATTTCTTCTACTTCTTCATTTTCAATCGGATTTAAATTATTCTTCTCAAAAATGAAATAACATCATTTTACCACAAAATGATTTTTTTCTTAGTTAAAGAAAATATTTTAAAAATACTGAACATAAGTCTAAGGTTTATAGTTTATACTAGATCATTCAAAATTTTAGAATTACGCCTAAAATTTAAAGTTATACATTAATAGTTTTTTCAAGTTTATATTAAATTCTATTAAAGGAGAAACATATGCGTGAAACAAAAGACTTTTAAAAATAAATTATTTAAGTATAATCACTGTAAATAGTTAAGCATTAAAAAATATAATACATTTTAGTTCAACGGGTTAAATCTTTAATTTGTAACTCTTTCGTTTTATGAAACATGGAAATTTTAAATAAATTTTTTAACACATACATCAGTCATAAAATAAAAATGTGAAAATATTTGCAAAAGTACCTAACTTACACCTAATGCTAATCTTACACAATCGTTGCATAACTTAATAGTAAAGATTCGTTTCTCTCTAAAATATATAGATATCGCGCAACATATCTGAAGACGATAAATTTAGATCTAATATTTAACGTCGTTTCACACTCAGCTATTATTAGAATAATTCCTTAGAAATGCAATGTTTTGTCAAGAGTTCTATTTACCAGAACATCGTCCAATCTTAGGTGCTGGGAGAGGTTTCTAAATTAGCATATATCCGATAATGAGGTCTTGGAAATAATAAAAAACAAGCTTCAAATTAAACTAACATTCGAAGCTATCCTTATTTCTTATGCAGCTTAACTGTACAAAGGGAATGGTTTCATCTCCCATGTAAAGTTTTTTTCTTTAATACTTATGGCTTCCTACGGCTAGCGTAATAGGATGAGTGTAGGCAAACAGGATTAGATGTGGCAGTAAGAGATGGAAAATGGTCTCTCTGCCTTTTTCATACTATCTTTCGCTCTTTTAAAGGCTATGTAGATCGGATAGGTGTCGAGTTATGAGAATTCTCAAACGTTTATCAACAAGGTCACACTAAATGTTAATTGATTTTCCTTACATGTTTTAGAAAAATGTCTATATTCAATGCATTTTTTAGATATTTTCTATAAATTATATCAATGTATAATTTGAATCTGAAAAAACCTATATCAAAGTAAATTATCATTGATTTTAATTTACTTTTGAAAACATTTTTCTATAATCAGGAAAATAAATCGGTGGAATTTCGCGATTAAATAAGTTTTTAACGGTACAAATTCTTATAGATATTTTATTAAAATTAACTGTAAGCTCTTTTATCCTTTTTTTCATATTATTATAAAATTTTTAATAAATGTTTATTCCTTTAGACATTTCTTAAATTCAAATCTCTAAAGCATTGTCAGTAAAATTCCTTTTAAAAACTACTACGCATATCAGGTTTTAAATGAAAAACATGAATATAAGACGTATTGGCATAACTATATTTCACAAATTTAATTAAGTGAGTGTGATAGAATTAGTGATAGAATAAAGTATAGTTTTGATCACAGTTTTGAACCACAAAGTATACTATAATGCAGAAAAAAAACTGTATTTTAGATAAGCAACCTGTTTAACTTGTTTTTTTTTTTTTTTTTTTTTTTTTTCTTATATGCATTTATACGTTTTTTAAATTGTATATTTAAATACTGAGATAATATACTTTTATTATTATAAATAATGTATAAAAAAATCCTAAATGTATGAGATAGAAACTTAATTATTTAAATACATGTTAATAAGTTAAACATTCATCTACTTTGTGTAAGTCTAATAAGACATGATAGAACGCACATTTTGAGACTTAGATAAATTAAATTAAAATACCATGGTAAAATTAAAAAAAATTACAGAAGTATAAAGAAAAAAATGAAGAATAAAACATTATCCGGCAAAACACAAAATCTTCCTATGGCATGTTTTGCTATTTTGTGGCTTCTTAAAATTAACGTATTTTATGAGATAAACGTTGTTATTCAAATTAAAGTTTGGAAACCTTTGAAAAAACAATGCATGAAAATTACATCTCGGGAATTAAAGGTACTTCATACTCGCATACCAACTTTCATTTTCCTTCTCACTTTACCATCTTATATGTGTCTGTAGTGTAAACAAAAGTGTAAACCTTGTGAGCCCAATAGCTCAGTTGACAAAGTACTCTTCTAGAACAGAAGGTTGAGAGTTCGAATACCAGGTTAAGCATGGATGTTTGCTCATCAAATATATGTATATAAAGCATTGAATGCATTGTTGTGGATTAAAAATTGAATGCTTGTAAACGTGCATTCCAGTTAAATGCTTTTCAAATTGGGAAAATTACAGCACACTTAAATAAAATTTACAGCAAATAAATTTTACTTCACACTATACAAATACAGTATAGTGAGTAGGCAATACTTTTACTAACACGCTGTTGTGTAATTTTCCACAGACAATTTTTACAGTGAACTACAGCCATCAATATGATATGGAGGGAAACGGTTAGTATTGCCAGACGACTCTATCCCCACTGAAATTTTATAAATTATGATGTTTATTAATAAAGACACCTGAACAGGTGATTTTGAAGAAGTCTCTTATCCCTTGAGTGTCCGATGAACGTTGTGTAACGTTTTTCATATTTTGATGTGTGTATTATTCAGTAATCAAGTGAGCTACAAGAAACATTTTTTTTTCACTATTATAAAAAACATTCGACGCGACGTCATCATTCTCATTGTAAATTCTATAGCAATGCAACTGCGTTTTACCCTTTTTTTTTTCCCAATTACGAAAATACTAATAACAGCATTTCGTAAATACTTAACGATTTTTACTGTTTTTCACACCCACTTTCTAATCTGACCATCACAGTACGGACTTTATAGAAAATCGTTTGAATTAGTAGTCTAATATCGCTAACTCATTTAATTGAACAGAATTATTACTATGTGCATTTTGCAGCCATTTGAATCTTGTCACACAACTTCAACAGAAGCAAGAGTTGCTCTTTTTCATTGTACATACAGGATTTATGTGCAACGGTAGTATACATGTGTCGTTTAGTTGCAAAATGTGCCAGCTCCTTAAAATTGAAAAATGCGTTTTTTCTGTTATTTTTTTTTTTTCAAGCTCTAAGTAAACATTTCCACCATCTGGAAACAATAAACCATGCTAAAGCCGATCCACCCTCGTGTTATTTCCGTGTGGAAATTACGGAGTGTTGCAAAACCGGTGAAATCCTGAGACTGGTAAGTTTCAAAACCAGTCATTTCCTCGAGATCACGATTCTGCTCCACCCGTCTACAGCAACACACTTATTGGTTAGGTTCGTGTTATCGTGTTTTCTGTCGCCTATGACTGTTCCTTCTTGGTGCACAAAAAGTTTCTAATAATTGAATTTCGTATTTTTTTCGACTATGGGGAAGTTTGTCGAAAAAATATCTTCTAATCAATCAAGGAAGGGGAAAAGTGATTCTGCGGCGTGGAAAAGGAAGAAAGCCAAGATTTAGAGGTAATTTTCTATTAATTCATATAGGCCCACCAACGGCCGAGCGGTTCTGCGCTGAAAGCTGGTAGACGTGAGGTGCCGGGTTCGATCCCAGGTCGCGCTCGTCGGCCTAGCAGCTCGGAGTTTTCCATGATTTTCTCTGAAACTTGCTAGGACCCCTTAGAAAGACCCCACGGAGGGCACTCCCCCTCAGGCCTAGGACCTACAGCAGTCAATCGGCCTTATTCCTAAATGCAATCCAATCCTATTAATTCATAAAATAATAGCGTCATAGTTAGCATATTATGATTAATTAATCATGTGTTATTAATTTATACCATGTCTATGATGATTTAGCCGCTTACAGCAATGTGTTTTCCTAAGTTTGTTTACAATTCCAATTATTTCTCACTCTATTAAAGAATAGCTCGTGGTTAATTTATTTGCGACAATTTGTGGTACAATTTCATAATTTTCTAGAGTTATTTTTTGTTATAGTTATCAATTATTACTTTCCGAACACTATAGTGAGGAAAGTATTGTAATCATGTCAAAAATCCGAATTCGAGATTTTGATGTTTCTATACGTTTCGAGGTCCCCTGAGTCCGTTTTCACTATTTTTACGATGATGTATGTATGTGTGTGTGTATGTATGTGTGTATGTATGTGTGTATGTATGTGTGTATGTCTGTGAGTGAACACGCTAGCGTCTAAACGCTTCGTTCGAATAAGCTGAAAGTTGGTACGTATATTGTAAGTCATCATAGTACGAACCCTATAGATTTTGGTGAATCTAGCACTTATAGTTTTTTTACAGGGACACAAAGAAAAATTCTTTATCATTATGGCCAAGGGACCAAAATCTTAAAAGTGCAATAGCATCTAAACGCCTTATTCAATTGAGCAAAAACTTTATACACATATTATAGGTCACAGATACTCAATCTGTATAGAGTTTGGAGAATCTAGCACTTATAGTTTTTTTACAGGGACACAAAGAAAAATTCTTTGCCAAATTTTTAAAAGTGTGATAGCGTCTAAACGCCTTATTAATCCCAGCAAAGAATTTGTACACATGTTATAGGTCACATTTGAACCAACTGTATAGATTTTGGTGAATCTAGCACTTACAGTTTTTTTACAGGGACACAAAGAAAAATTCTTTATCTTTATGGCCTATGAGACCAGCGATAGCATCTAAACGCCTTATTCAATTGAGCTGAAAATTTGTATGAATATTATAAATCACTGTTGCACTAACTATAAGCATTTTGGTGAATCTAGCATTTATAGATTTTTACAGGGACACAACGAAAAATTCTTTATCGTTATGATCTAAGGGCTCAAAAATCAGTAGCGTTAAATAAAACCTCGTGTGATATATGGAGAAAAATACTCAAACACTCTGTTATGGTTTTCTCTTTTTTGTTTGTTTAGCAACTCCTCTTTCTTTATTTTATCTACAAAACTGTTAGTTACTCAATGTTCGGAAAGTCGAGTGGAGTCACTCCAGATTTTTTTTTATTAGATTATTTTTTATCATATAACGGAAAGCAGTTATTTTTAAATAAAATTTAATTGAACAAAAATTTTGTGCATTTGTAACCCTAAAGATCCAATATTCACATTAAATTTAGCAAAAATTATGTTCTGGTTTGGTGAAAACCGGCCAACTCAAAAGTAGTTACAAATGCGGCCAAATCCAAAATAAATTAAAAAAAACTCCTCCTTTCAACTGCCCCTGCCACCCTGTATCGAGCTTTCAAATATACTGTCCGATAAAACTAAAAAGGTTTCCTTCCAAAATTATTTTGGCCAGATGTGAAAAAAATCAGCGGTTTACCAAAATTTTAATTTGTGGAGATGGCCGATTTTGCAACAAAACAACACATATGAAAAAAAAAAGCTAGTCGATAAAAGATAGTTATCAATATGACATATTTTAAAAATATATGTTTTCCTGCACCTTATTTTCAATATTTGAACAAACTGCAAAGTGATAAAGTTATTGTAAAATAACGTAACAAGCATCGTTATAGTCATAATAAAAATATGTTATACCTGTAAATGTTACTACACTAAAAACATAAAAAATAAATATAAAAATAAATAAACGTATGTAAATAAAACTCTTTTTTTTTTAATTTATTTAAGCATTCACACAATTATATATATATATATATAATATTTTTAAAAGATAAAGTAAATTTATTTCGCTTCATTTTCAAAAGTTTACATATCAGGTATGAGAAATATTTTAATAGAAGATGTTTATTTACCATTGAAGTACCCAATCTTCAAGTACATGCTTGTATAATATTATTTTGAGGTAAATAATAATTAAAAAAAGAAAACCCAGAATCTATTTGACAATTACGTGTGCATCTTGTCTTATCACAAAAAAAAAAAAAAAAAAAAAAAAAAAATTGATTAAAAGCGCATCCTGCGTGAAGAACTCTTATTAAACAAACTACATCAAGTACAGCGCTTCCAAGTGGATATCATTAAAGATACTGTCAACATTTTTGAAAGATTAATAGTTAAATTCTTTTTTTTTTTTTTTTAAGTCCGTCACATGATTTGTTTACATCATATCAACTCGTCACTATGAAGAAAAGTGTAGAGATAAATGATGTCTTGCAAAGATAAATAAAAAAAATTTACTTGAAGTATTTCCTTTTTCTTTAATTTTTCAATAGGTTTTAAAGAACAGTTTATTTTAACAGTTATTTGAACTCCCGATTTCATTAAAACAATTTTCACGCTTGCTAAAATAACACATTATAAAAAGTATTTTTGGATGAGTATTTAAAAAAAAAAGGGTTTTAAAACACGATTTAAATTTTCTTTCGGTTGGTTAGTGAAATACAAGTTTATATTGAGAGATATAACGTTAAATCTTCTTATTTTTGAAAGATATAAAAGAATATGCCTAATTTGTAAGACATATTTGTGTTGATGTTTTAACTTTTTTCTATTGGGACAAGGGAAAACATTTCACAAGTTTGATAGATTTATTTTGTTCAAACGACAATTGATTTAATTTCATAAATATACCATTATCGATTTATTTTAATTTCATAATCACAATATATATTATATTATGTGCTGTAATATATAATGTTTCTAATATATGCAATAATGCTTGTAATATGTGATATAACATGTCTTTCTAATATTTAATGAAATTTTGTCTGGTTTATGCTATAGAAATGCATAATAAAAAAAGGCAAAAAGACAAAAAGACAAAAATATAACTTACATATTACTAACAGGTCACAATATTTAGCTTCGCTAGTCACTATATTTAATGAATTTTCAAAAAACTTTAATCACAAGATTTTAAATCACTTTTTAAATAAAAAGGAAAAAAATCACTTAAATCCTCGATTCAAGTTACCGCTGCCTTCGGCAGCGTTTTTCCCTTTATATCAGTTCCAGATCCCTATTTCCTGAATTTGCGCTTTACCCGGATATTTTCTTTTAGTTGCTAACTGGACGTTGATTGGTGCTGCTATTATTCAAGAACTACATTTTTTGGACAGACATTTTTCAGACAGATTATCATCTTCCCTCTGTGACAACAGCAGCATCAGACCATCTCACCAGCTGCAAAAAAATTAATTAATTAAAAAAAAAAAAAAAAAAAAAAAAAAACTAATAGAAAATTCTAAAATCGGCCTCCGAGGTGCATCGGGAGAAGTCAAAACGGACCTCCACGCAAAATTCTGTATGTCTGCGATCATCAGTTTACCTACAAAGCAACCAATACACCTTCAAGTTTAGCTTTGTTTTTTATCACTTTCTCATCATTTGTATAGTTTAGGCTATTATGAAGACACTGAAAGATTTTCTTCCATCAACTGACACCTTTTCTATTAATTACTCTGCTCGGCATGAAAATTGCTTCTGACACTATTTCAGCGTATTCTTATGTAAAATGACCTCCTGAATCAAAATATGACGCCCATTTTGCACTATCACTTACCATTTTTTAGGAACGGCCCACTATTTTTATCATTTTTTGATGATTTTATGGCTATAAATTTTATTTTTAGAAGGGGGAAGGGAAATTATATATTACATATCTTATATTTTTTTTTATTTGTTATTAACGTTATTTTTTAAAATTTATATTTTTTAGTTTTTTGGTGCTAAATTAATTCTTTTTCATTCATCAAATCAAATTCATGGTCATAAAATTATCGAATAGGGAAAAAAATTGAGGGAGGGGGTGGTGTTTCTAGAAGACGGTGGATGACTGGGCAAAATGGGTGTCATATTCGGATTCAGGAGGTCCTTTTACATAAGAACCAGCAAGAATGTATCAGAACTCGATTATTTTTTTTTTTTTTTTTTTTTTTTCAGAGCAGTGTTATCTGCAAAGAGTAACACATTGGCTCTTGGAGGATCGAACTCACGACCTCCGTACTGTTAGCATGACGTTCTAGCCAATTGAGCTAATGGGCCACAGAAAGACTTCTTACATTTACGTTTCTATCTACAAATTCCACCCTTTTTAGAAATTCATATATTTTTACTAATTTTAGGAAAATTAATCAAGAATTTGGAAATTGAGCTTCGAGATGCGTCAGGAGAGATCAAAATTCCCGTCCATGTAAAATTCTGTAGTTCTTTGATTAGCTATTTGCCTACAAAGCGACGGGTACAGATACGCAAATCTTCTTATCTGTAGAAATTTTTGTATTAATTCATGCTTAAAATAATTGTGTCTCGCCTTCCATATATGTTAAACATATAACCCTCCTCCTACTATATTAGTCATTCAATTTTAAGTATCATTATTAAAAACTTCTTCACGCACCATAAAATTAATAAAAGCACTGCGAGTTTTGAAAGGACGAGGCCCTTCTTCTTCAGATGTAAAACAAGTGCTACTACCTTGAAGACCAAAGGAAGTCTAAAAGCAGGGCAATACCCAAAGGGGGAAGCAATACAGCCAACCAATAGAAAGCAGCATACAAAACCAAACAGAGAGGAGCACAACCAAAAAGCAGGATACAAGACAAACAAACACAAAAAATGGAAGGAAGGGATTTTTTAATAATTTATTTTATTTTATTTTAATTTATTTGTATTTAAACACCTTATATAATTTTATTATTTTATTTTATTTTTATTTACTTTATTTGTTATTATTATTATTATTTTACAAAATGATGGATATTATTTAATCGAATTAAACAAATTTTATAGCAAAATGGAATCAGATTTTTCCTTAACAATTTTATCGCGGTTAAGGCAGGTAGCTAAATTTTCCAGGAAATTTAACCTGGAAACCCGTTTGGCATAAAAGATAATTTTGGCTTGCTGAAAATTAACACTATGGTCAGATTCCAACTATGGTTCGCAGTAGAAGATTCAGATTTTTCTTGTTTGGCAACGTACCGAGAATGTTCTCGCAACCGGCATTCAAGATTTCTTTGAAGATTTCATTTAAGTTATTTTTAACGTGTGATTGTAAGTCTGTGTATGTGAGAGCATGGCTTACCCCCCTGGGGGAATGTACCACCCTGGGAGTGTAAATTTTCAATATGAGTATCTTTCGAAAGATCTCGTCAACACCTTTAAAACGAATAGTTGAACCATAGATCTGTGATAATTTAAAACAAAGTTATCGATTTTTTATTTGTACTGTATGAATTTGTATAAAATTATACAGAAGAAAATATTTTGGTGGCCACATCATACAGATTTAAAACTAGTTTTTTGGTTGTGTTCCTCTCTGATTGGTTTTGCATGATGCTTCCTATTGTTTGGTTGTGTTGCTCCTCTCCCTTTGGGTTTTGCCCTGCTTTTAGTCTCACTTTTATCTCGAAGGTAGTAGTACTAGTCCAGGCAACGAAGGCCAAAATTTGACGAATAGAGGAAAAAAATCGTGTAGTTTTGAAATTTTACATACTCATAGCCGAGAGGGTCCTGAACAACATACTAAAAGTCCCCGCCCGTGGGGTGTGAGCGGGGGGCAGGAGGGGGCATTTAAGGGGGGCAATTTTCAGTTTTTAGTAAATATCTTAAAAACTATCGCATTTAGAGAAAAAATGTCAACTACAAAATTAATCTACGTAAAATTTCCTACAAAAATGTATATTACATTTTGTTTGTACGATCATTAGTTTAGAAGATATAGGGAGATGAAATAACGCATTTTCTTGAAAAATTCTTTTTTGCAATAGTAAAATCAACTAAAGTGTGCAATTAAAAGTGTTCTTGTCAAATATTTTCTAATGTAAAAAACAAATATATACATAGGGAATATGCAAGGATAATACAGCATGTTTTGTAAGTTTTAAATAATTTTAAGGCTAGTAGGCGCAAGTGGCGGTTTGAGTAAAAATCTGGATAAGTCCAGTCAAAATAGGAAAAATAGAAAAAAAAAAAATCGTGTAGTTTTGAAGTTTTGCACACTCATAGCTGAGAGAGTTCTGAACAACATATTAAAAGTCCCCGCCCATGGGGGGTGAGCGGGGGGCAGGGGGCATTTAAGGGGGGCAATTTTCAGTTTTTATTACATATCTTAAAAACTATCGCATTTAGAGAAAAAATGTCAATTACAAAATTAATCTACGCAAAACTTCCTACAAAAATGTATAGTACATTTTGTTTGTACGATCATTAGTTTAGAAGATATAGGGAGATGAAATAACACATTTTCTTGAAAAATTGTTTTTTGCAATAGTAAAATCAACTAAAGTGTGCAACTAAAAGGGTTCTTGTCAAATATTTTCTGATGTAAAAAACAAATATATACATAGGGAATATGCAAGGATAATACAGCATGTTTTGTAAGTTTTAAATAATTTTAAGGCTAGCAAGCGCAAGTGGCGGTTTGAGTAAAAATCTAGATAACGATGACCCAAAACCGATCAACATAAAAAAAAAAAAAAATCGTGTAGCTTGAAATTGAGCACAGTTATAAAGTTAAGTGCCCTGAATAACATACTAAAAGTCCCTAACCATGGGGGTGGGGGTATTTAAGTGGGGCACATTTCAGTTTTTATTAAGTATCTTGAAAACTATCGCATTTAGAGAAAAAAAATCTCAAAACTATATGATTTTTTTTTAATGTTGATCGGTTTTGGGTCTTCGTTATCTGGACTTTTACCTAAACACCACTTGCGCCTACTAACCTTAAAATTATTTAATACGTACAAAACATGCTGTATTATTCTTACATATTCCCTATGCATATATTTGTTTTGTACATTAGAAAATATTTTATCAGAACCCTTTTAATTCCACAATTTAGTTGATTTTACTATTGAAAAAAAAAAAAAAAAATTCAAGAAAATGTGTTATTTTGTTCCCCTATATCTTCTAAACTATTGATCATTCAAACAAAATAGAATATACAATTTTTTTAGGAAATTTCACGTAGATTAATTTTGCAATTGAGAATTTTTTTCTCTAAATGCGATAGTTTTCAAGATACTTAATAAAAACTGAAATGTGCCCCCTTTAAATGCCCCCCATGGTTAGGGACTTTTAGTATGTTATTCAGGGCACTTAACTTTATAACTGTGCTCAACTTCTAAGCTACACGATTTTTTTTTTTTTTTTAATGTTGATCGGTTTTGGGTCTTCGTTATCTAGATTTTTACTCAAAGCGCCACTTGCGCCTGCTAGCCTTAAAATTATTTAAAACTTACAAAACATGCTGTATTATCCTTGCATATTCCCTATGTATACATTTGTTTTTTACATTAGAAAATATTTGACAAGAACCCTTTTAATTGCACACTTTAGTTGATTTTACTACTGCAAAAAAGAATTTTTCAAGAAAATGTGTTATTTCATCCCCCTATATCTTCTAAACTATTAATCATACAAACAAAATGTAATGTACATTTTTGTAGGAAATTTTACGTAGATTAATTTTGTAATCGACATTTTTTCTCTAAATGCGATAGTTTTTAAGATATGTAATAAAAACTGAAAATTGCCCCCCTTAAATGCCCCCCTGCCCCCCACTCACCCCCCACGGGCGGGGACTTTTAGTATGTTGTTCAGAACCCTCTCGGCTATGAGTGTGCAAAACTTCAAAACTACACGATTTTTTTTTTCTGTTTTTTCCTAGTTTGACTGGACTTATCCAGATTTTTACTCAAACCGCCACTTGCGCCTACTAGCCTTAAAATTATTTAAAACTTACAAAACATGCTGTATTATCCTTGCATATTCCCTATGTATATATTTGTTTTTTACATTAGAAAATATTTGACAAGAACCCTTTTAATTGCACACTTTAGTTGATTTTACTATTGCAAAAAAGAATTTTTCAAGAAAATGTGTTATTTCATCTCCCTATATCTTCTAAACTAATGATCGTACAAACAAAATGTAATATACAGTTTTGTAGGAAATTTTACGTAGATTAATTTTGTAATTGACACTTTTTCTCTAAATGGGATGGGTTTTAAGATATTTAATAAAAACTGAAAATTGCCCCCCTTAAATGCCCCCCCTGCCCCCCGCTCACCCCCCACGGTCGGGGACTTTTAGTATGTTGTTCAGGACCCCCTCGGCTATGAGTATGCAAAATTTCAAAACTACACGATTTTTTTCCTCTATTTTTCCTATTTTGACTGGACTATACGTGTATTGCACCTGAAGAAGAAACGCCTCGCTCTTTCGAAATCGGTAGTGCCTTCGTTAATTTTGCGGTGTGGGAAGAAATTTTTAAATTTAGATATTGGTTGTACATCAGTTCTTTAATTTAGTATTGTATCATTACACAATCAGTTTATTGCATTCTACATATTATTTCTAAATCTTAATATATTACTTTTCCTATGTTCATTTTTATGTACCTTTCTTTCGAGATTAGACAACTTTGTGTTTTAAAAAACTAATCAACACATAATATATACGCTTTGTTTCTTTAGTAATGAATAAACTTTTAAAATGTCCATGCTATAGATAAACGCAGTAAATAAATAAGAAAAGAAAAATTAACAGAATTGAAAAGTGATTTAATTTTCACGTGTTTGAAATGTGTCATTCATAGTTTCATGTGTTCAAAAACAACTAATACAGGGCATTACATACTGAATGCTACGAAAAGATTATATACCTGTGAACACAGTAATTATTTTATTTTGATAAATCAAATTTACAGTGAAACTACAGCTCTCCATGTTTCTATCTGTTGATGCTCTATGACGACAAATATCTGCGCGGTATTCCATTTCCTGCCACACTCATGATAGAATATCCTTTGTTAATGATTCGAGCACTTCAGTTATCCGCTAAGTCCTGAATAAATGGAGGCATGAACACTTTGTCTTTAACAAAATCCATTGGTGCGGTGCGAAGTCTCTTTTTTTTTTTTTTTTTTTTTTTTTTGTAAGGGAGACTTAATAGCGGAACACTTTTATAACTGTTTTGAGCTTATTTTATCGTTTAAAACTAATTTGCCATTTTCTTTTTAAAAAAAACAGCAGTCATAAGTCTGATTAAAAGGTTAGAAAGATTGGCAGCTATGCAAAACCCTATAGGAAAAATCACAAGGAATTGGTTAGATCGGTGAGTCTCGATGGTCATCAAAGCAATGACATAATCTTTAGAGCAGAACGAGCAATCCAGCGATGGGATAAACGTTTGGATACGACGGGGTAGACGATGGAATATCGTCTGTGTACTAACGTATGTTTTTATCCGAAGTGGTGGAGCACCGTCTAACAATCTTTATCCCACATTTTTTACAAGCAGATTTTTTTTTCTTTTTTAGAGTGTTTCTCTGCAATGAACGACGTCATTTTAATTAACGGTGACTCTAGCAGCGATTTAATAACCGGGAGATTTTCGCTATTGCGAGATAAAACTTATACAATTGTAGTTTTTCTCTTTTTCAGAGTGTTTCTATACAAATAATGACGTTATTTTGATTAACAGTGCCTCTAGCGACTATTTCATAACCGTTAGATTTCCGATATTGCCAGATAAAATTTGTATAATTGTACTGTTTCTCTTTTTTAGAGTGTTTCTATACAAATAATGACGTCATTTTGATTAACAATGCCTCTAGCGGCGATTTCATAACCGTGAGATTTCCGCTGTTGCTAGATAAAATTTGTATAATTGTAGTTTCAGAATTAATTTGTTTTGGATAGATAAATCTATTACAGATGTTATAGTATGTTATTCTTTATGGCTCATTTAATATGAAACACCCTGTAAATTTTGCGAAATCGTAGAAATGTTATCAAAGAAACATGTGACAAAATGCATTTTAAAAGGAACGTTGACAGACGCTTGTTTAGTAATAAAACATTCTAGTCAAAATAAAAGGATAAAACCTTACTCTAAAAACATATGTTATGACAATAACTTAATTACTGTACTTAAATTAATATTTATATGTGATAATAGTAATATAATTGTGATAAAGTATTATTTTAATAAATGGTTTTCTTTTATCGTGTCTGCAGATTGCGATAGTATAAAATAGTCAAACTGTATGTCTCTATTCAAAATTTATGCATCAAAAACAAAATTTATTAATCAACTTTCAGAGAATGTATTGTAGGGAATAAAATAATTTTGAAACAATTTTTCCGTAAATCATCGCATGAATGAAAATAACGTAATTCCATTAAGAATAACGTACAGTCGACTGCAAAATTATTGAAGCACACATCCAATTCCACATCCACATTTTCATTTTTTTTTTTTTAGTTTGATCGCTAATTTTTATCATCAACTTACTCTTTTATAAACAGCATAAAAATTAAAATCATGCCTCGACAAATATTTACTTAACAAAACAGTATTAGGTACACATCGTTAAAATACGAATTATTGCTAGCGTTTCAATAATTGCATTCGATTGTATTGTATAACATTGAATAGCATAAATCAGTTTTTATTCGGGGGACATCAGTGTATTAAAATTCGAATTATCCTTAAAAATTTTTATAGTAAATTATCTCTAAAAAAGAGTTAAGTTAAAACACGTGTCCTTTGTTACTTAGATTTAAAACACGTAAAATTAAACTTTATTTAAAAAATATTAAAACATTATCCGAAGCGTTTCGATTTGAAATACCAAAGAATCATCAGGGAAAAATAAATCCCTGATGACGCTTTGGTATTTCAGAGCGAAAAGCTTCGGAAAATGTTTTAAAATCTTTTAAATAAATATTTATTGAAATTTAATTTTTCCGACTGAGTGAAAATAATGCCTGGACCGGGACTCGAACCCCGGATCTTTGATTTACAAGGTCAAGTCAAAGATCCGGGGTTCGAGTCCCGGTCCAGGCATTATTTTCACTCAGTCGGAAAAATTAAATTTCAATAAATATGATTTTCTTCCACAGTTGATTGTGTGATTTTATTAAAAAAAATTGTATTTCATTCTCCCATTGTTTAATGGTGTTTTCCATTTCCTGCGGCTTATTTCTGTTGAGCTATCTAAATGATAGACCAAATTGTTTCTGCCTAGAAAGGTTTTCTGAGTGAGTAATGCTGACCGGGATGTCGGCCGGGATAGCTCAATTGGTAGAGCCTTGACCTTGTAAGTCAAAGATCCGGGTTTCGAGTCGCGGTCCAGGCATTATTTTCACTCAGTCGGAAAAATTAAATTTCAATAAACATGATTTTCTTCCACAGTTGATTGTGTGATTTTATTAAAAAAAAAACTTTTAAATAAAGTTTAATTTTACGTGTTTTAAAGTGTTTTTAATCTAAATTAAAATTTTTAGTACCATCACATATATTTTATAAAATAGTTTTTTATATTTATTTATAAATTTTAAATAACTAGAACAATATTAAAAACTATTAAACATTTTACTTTTGTATAATATTATAAATTGTCACTTGAATTTTGCCGAACCACTTTGCAGACATTAATAAAAATTAAAAATAAAATTATTTATACTATTTAATATATATATATATATATTACACATATATATACACGCAAATATTTTATTAGTTTTATAACTTACATTAATGAAACATGCTTAATTTTCTGTTTTGTTTACCCTGTTATATATAAATGTCTATATTTATTAATAAAAATTTCATTATAATTTCTAGTCACAATTTCGATACTAAACTGGAGTTTACAAGAGAGAATTTTTTAAACAAATAATGTTACGTATACTTGTTATGGGTTTGGTTTCGTATGTTTAATTTGATTGCTTTGTTTCAGCAAGAACAATTTCTTTTCAATAAAGCTTGATTTATTAAATTAGCAATATACTAAGTTGAAATAATTATCGTCGATAAAATGTTCAGCCCATCAAACTATTTTTATTGAAACGCCCTAATTACTAAAGGATTTTAGTACAGGAAGCAATTATTGGCAATACTTCTAGAAATTCGGAAGATATTTACCCTCTTTTTTTAACTCTGCGTTAACTATTAATTACTCTCAAAGACTCCAGATTGCTTCGTTAATAAAATGTATTTATGGACGACACATGTTTATTCCCTTATTTAATAGATTTATTTACTTAGCGATATTTTCGTGAGGAGAAGTATTCCATTCGAGATTTTTTGAAACAAGAAAGAAGAAACGACTGTGCTTGTTTGGAACTACAAAGTGATCTTTTATTTATTTATTTATTTACTATTTTTTAGTACGGCAGGACTGTTGCTTTTAGTCAGACATTTCGCATCGTCATCATTTCCTGTGTTTCACCTTGAATATGAGAAGATGTTTTTCCATTTGGCAACAAGTTAACAAAATATTAAAATAAAATTGAGTAAAATCTACAAAAGGAATAAAAAATAAAAATAAAATAAAGTTATCGTTGCTCAGTAACGTAACTTCAAAATTTAATGTAAAAAATCAGTTATTTTATTTTATTTTATTTTATTTATTTATTTCATTTTTATGCTTTATGTATTTTTTTTTCTTCTCTTGCATTAATTAAAAAATATTTTAAATAAAATTGTGAAAAATTGTGTTGAAATAACGAAATACAATTTTAGTGTAGGACCCACTTGGCGAAATTTGAAAGCGCCAAAGTATCTCGGACGTCTTTCGCCAAAGTCTCTACTTACGCAATTAGGATCGCCATTTTAATTCATCCCCCCCCCCCCCACACTACATCAAAAAAAGATTCTATACTAAAGCTATACGAAAAAAATAATAAAAATAAAAAATGAATATAGAAACCGATACTAAGGAACACAACACTGTTACTGCAAGCCTTTATATGGAAAAGTAGACTGAAAAAGAGTCCTGTCGAACATAAATGAATTGTTTTTCGTAGAGAATTCCGTATACATTTCTTAGAAAACAAATATAGGCTTCCTTTTTATTTATTTATTTTTTTTTTTTTTTTTTTTCAATTTTCAGATATGCAAATAAGTTTTATAACTCAACGTTTAATTTAAACGTTTTAAAATGTTTAACTCTTCGTTTAAATGGAATTTTTTCTTTCTTGATGAAATATTCCTCCTTCAATTCACTCAGCCTTGTATAAAGTCTTTTTTTTTTTCTTCTTTTTTTTTAATAGTAGGGGAATGTCTCCGGTTGTGGGCACGGTTTTGGCTTATAACTTTTGATAGAGTAGAATTTATGAAAACATATGAACAGAAATAGAAAGCTAGAACCCTTAGCTAACGTTGGATGAAGTAACTGTATTGATTCCGTCAAACCAGAAAAATTTTATTGCCAATTTTGTGAAATGGTCATGTTTGGACCAAAAAAAAAAAAAAAAAAAATGTGTACTCGATTGTGAGCCTACTTGAAAAGTCCGCTAAAAAGGGAATAAGAAAACCAGCATACATACAGAAAATATTAAACACTATTCATTTTGTAAGGATTCAGTGGCTAAAATAACAAGAGAAAATTTCATTTTTCCAACCTTATTTGCCATCTTCTTCGTGAGAAGTGCGATACTTGGAAGTAAAATAATTTGCATGTATATTGGCGCACTTCAAATGCACCAGACGATCGCAATCGTTGCATTTGATTGAGTTGGCTCTTGTTAGGCATGGTGGCAGGTGCTCCAAATAGATGATACAGAAGAGGAGATCATCATGGACGTTCCTATTTTTAGCGCACTGGACCGACAGTTTGATAGGTGGAGTTCCCTTACTTTTACAGGCTTCTTCTGGAGAGACACAGATGCTGCGAGGAAGTTCATATTCGCGGGCAGTAGATTTAATAGATATCTTATCCACAAAGCATTCCGGCATTAAAATGCATTTCTTTTGGATTGGTTGACTTTTCCGGAGTTGACATGGCTAAAAATGTTTAAATATACGTAAAAACACTAATAAAATCGGTTATGTTGACATAAACGACCATATTTGAGAATTTCTAAGTGAAACATACGTTTTAAATAAAAAAATCTGGAGTGACGCCACTCGCCTTTCCGAATATTGAGTAATTAACGGTTTTGTTAATAAATAAAGTAAGAGGAGTTGTTAAATAAACAAAAGAGAGGAAATTATAATAGGGTGTTTGAATATTTTTCTCCATATAGTACACGACGTTTAATTTAACGCTACTGAACTTTGAGCCCATAGATCATAATGATAAAGAATTTTTCGTTGTGTCCCTGTAAAAACATATCAATTCTAGATTCACTAAAATGCTTATGGTTAGTGCAACAGTGACTTAAAATGTTCATATAAATTTTCAGCTCAATTGAATAAGGCGTTTAGACGCTATCGGACTTTTAAAAATTTAGTTACATTGTCCATAATGATAAAGAATTTTTCTTTGTGTCCCTGCAAAAAAAAACTGTAAGTGCTAAATTCACCAAAATCTATACAGTTCGTGCAACTGTGACCTATAACATGTGTATAATTTTTTTTTTTTTTTTTTTTTTAAGTTTAATATAGCGTTTAAACGCTATCACACTTTTAAAAGTTTGACCCCGTAAGGCCATAATAATAAATAATTTTTCTTGATGTCCCTGTAAAAAAACTATAAGTGCTAGATTCACCAAAATCAATAGTGTTCGTGCTACGGTGACTTATAACATACGTACCAACTTTCAGGTCATTCGAGTAAAGCGTTTAGACGCTAGCGTGTTCACTCACACACATACACACACACATACACACACACATACATACATCATCGTGAAAAATAGTGAAAACGGAATCATGGGACCTCAAAACGTATAGAAACATCAAAATCTCAAATTCGGATTTTTGACATGATTACAATACCTTCCTTACATATGTATTTTCGGAAAGTAAAAAAATAGTGTGCCCACAACCGGAAGCGACAGCCATTTTTATACTTACAGAAAAACAATTTTCGCTCCACATTTTGACTCAATTCGATATCGCATCACAAAATATAATGAATTTACTTCATGAACGTATATTGAACTTACATTTTTAGATTTATTTATATCATGCAATCAGCAGATTCGGAAGAAAATCATGTATATTGAAAATTTATTTTTCCAACTGAGTGAAAATAATGCCCGGATCGGGAGTCGAACCCCGGAACTTTGACTTACAAGGTATATATATTCGTGTATATTTTCAATATACATGATTTTCTTCCCAATCTGCTGATTGTGTGATATTAATAAATGTAATTCTTCCTCCCATTGTTTAATGGCGTTTTCCATTACCTGCGGCTTATTCTGTTGAGCTATCTACATGATAGACCGGATGTTCTGCCTAAAGGTTGTCTGAGTGAGTAATGCCCACCGGTTGTCGGCCTGTATAGCACAATTGGTAGAGCGTTTACCTTGTAAGTCAAAGATCCGGGGTTCGACTCCCGGTCCGGGCATTATTTTTACTCAGTTGGAAAAATAAATTTTCAATTTACATTTTTAGATTAATTCACTTCAATTTATCGCATTCTAAAAATATTCTTAAATTACTTTTGTTTTGCTTTTTTTCAGATTTAGTTTTCAATGCTTGCACTTGCTAAGCAAATGTTATTCACTTCGGTGTTAGAACAAAAACTGCGTACTATCACAAGACAAGTTTGACAGTACTCAAATATCCCATACACTAACATTTTTGAAATTCAGAATAATCTAGAAAAAAAAAAAAAAAAAAAAAAAAAAAAAAGAAGAAAAATAAAATATTAATAAAAAGAAATCTATTTCGATTATTAGATTAAATTGTTTTAATTCTTCCTAAGTCCATGAGAAGTACATTTACAGCTAAATTCGTTAATAAAATAATAATAATAATAATAATAATAATGCATGGTAATCTATTTTTTCCCGCCTACTGTTTTAAGTCCTAAGCTTCCATTTTCGTAGCAAGTGTATTTCTTGCGGCTTTAAAAACAGAATTTCAGAAGACATAGTGGAACACTACATAGTTATGTAAATATTTGTTCTTTATTATGTATTTTAGTAGAGTTAAAACTCTAAAAATGATGAAATAGCTTACTAGGCCTTTTTCATCAAAATATTGATGAATTTGGTAATAAATACCATACCTTCCTAAACTAGATGCCTGTCGCGTGGCTCGGAAACTTGGCAACAGTTCAAGCGGGTAGACAGCGCCACCTGGTACGGATTGTGCAATCTTTTTATTCAACAGCCACAAAAAAATTTTAAAAGTGAGATTTCGTATACATAAAAGGCGAATAGAATAAAAAAACGTCGATTATACATATGATATGTCTCTTCTTAAAATTATTGGTGACAGCTAAATAAAAAGTTCGTACAAACTTTACCAGGTGGCCCTGCCTACCACTTCAACTGTTGCCGAGTTTCCGAGCCACGCAACAGGCATCTAGTTTAGGAGGCTGTGTAAATACCTGCATCCTATAAAGGGTTAAATAAGGTTGAATGATAAGAAAGTTAAAAAAAAAAAAAAAAAAAGAAAGAAAGTTTTTGGATTTATTATTTAAAACTTTTTATTTTTTCCATGCAATGCATAAGTGTATATTGCAAAACAGCTTTTTGTCAACGAATTAGCTACGGATAAAAAAAAAAACAACAAAAAAAAAAACACCAATAGTATCTGTTTTAACATTTATAAAATATTTTTGCTGTTTTTTAACACATGAAAAAGCACTTTTCCAACTTTAAGGAATAACTAACATAATTCATTTAAACATAAAAACTTCTTCACATGTCATAAAATTAATGTAAGCACTACCGGTTTCAAAAGGTCGTGGCCTTTCTTCTTCAAGTGCAAAAGAAACTTGTAGGCAAAAGAAAGAGACTATCTTGCTTTTGCCTCAAGATGTTTTTTGCACTTGATTTTTGCCCCTGAAGAAGAAAGGCCACGTGTTTTCGAAACCGGTAGTGCTTACATTAGTTTTATGGTATGTGAAGAAGTTTTTATGTTTCAATATTTATTATACAATTTATTGTAAGTTGTGTTTTATTTCAGTTGTAAATTATTTATTGTATGTTAATTTATCACTTTTACATAACTTTAACGAGATGCGTCAAGGCCTTAGTAATAACCGCCCCCCCCCCCTTTCTTTTATATACAGATGGCTGACAAAATAATGTGAACACTTTCGCTTTTTTACGTTTTGTCAATTTTCCTCAAAAGTTCGTTAGAAATCATCTTGAAATGTTGGTAGTGTAAAGAACATGTTATACCCCATATTTTTTACTAAAAATTGTGTCATGAAAAGAAAAAAGGCAACAGTAAAAAGAAAAAAAATCGAAATATTTTCGATCACCCTGTAAAAAGTAATGCTTTAAATGCGTTTTGGCTGTAGCATACGATTATGAGGATGTTTCTCATTATTTGTGTAAAAATGTGTGAGGCAACCATATATATTTATTTAGATATAACGGTTTCTTTAAAAAATTACGAAAAGAATTTTCACTTTTTAAATTATAACACGTAGGGTATTAGACTCAGGGCGAAGCCATTTTCAGGAAATATGGCGTATTACATTAGACACAGTACACAGCATTCAGAATGAAAAAAATGTTAAATATCTTACAAAATATGAGCACTTCTACCAAATAATTTTTAACTACGAATGCGCAAACTTAAAAAAAATTTAATTTGCATAATTTAATAGCCAAAGGTATTGAACAACTTATATGAGAACCCCAAACAAATATCATTTAAATTCAAAATGTTACGAGAGATACAATAAACAGAATTTAATTTCTTCTAAAAAAAAAAAAAAAAAAAAAAAAGAACGAAAGATGTTAGGGGTTTTTATAAATATTTATTTACAATCAGCGAAAACACTGTACTTAATATCATGGGGCATTGATTGAATCAAAATAAAAATGTGAGTAAAGCCTCTCATAGTTTAGCTTTGATTTGTAGAGAAATGAAATTCTGTTCATTCTATCTCTCGTAATATTTTGAATTTATATGATATTTCTTTGGAATTTTCATATAAGTTGCTTAATACCTTTGGCTATTAAATTATGCTAACGAAATTATTATACAGCTTGCGCATGCATAGTTGAAATTTATTTAGTAAAAATGCTCGTATTTCGTAAGATATTTAATATTTTTGCATTCTGATTACAATATGCTGTGTCTAATGTAGTATGCAATATTTCTGAAAATGGCTTTGCACTGGGTCTAATACCCTACTTGACATAATTAAAAAAGTGGAAGTTGTTTTAGCAATTTCTTAAAGAAACCGTTACATCTCCATGAATATATGTGGTAGCCTCATAAAATTCCATACAGAAAATGAGAAAGTCCTCATAATCACATGCTACAGCCAAAGCGCATTTAAATTTCAACCTTTTACAGGGTGATCCAAAACATTTAGATTTTTGTTTAATATTTTACTGGTCCCCTTTCCCTTTTTATGACACAACTTTTACTGAAAAATATGAGATATAACATGTTTTTTACACTAACAAAGTTTCAAGGTGATTCCTAAAGAACTTTCAAGATATTTAACAAAACATAATAATCTGGTGTGTCACTCACACTACTTTCTCTTAACCTGAAATTTAATACTATAAATACAGGTTGGAGATTAAGAGGTAAGATAACGAGTACCGTAATGTAAACCTATGTCAAAGAATTCAAATTAGGCTTAGGAAGAGTTTTATATGATAATTAGTTCTCTTTCAACCCCCCGTTTCATTAATGTACAAAAAAAAAAAAAAAAAGTTATGAATATTTAGCTTAAAACATACATTATTTACCATACTTCTATGAGGAATTCATTTCAATTCCCGAACAGCTTTCTTGGAAATGGTAAAATATTATTAGTAAAGCACATCCATTAACAACAAATAACTAGTGTGTTGTGGCCACCCCACGACTTTCTTCTATATTTTCCTATACAAATTCATTCAGTAAAAATAAATGACAATGCACACGGTTTCCTTATTAGAGAAGTAGTATAACACAAAATATAAAAAAAAAGTTGAATTTATTCTCAATATTACAAATTTTTTTTTTTTTTTTTTTTTTTTTTTTGTTAAAAATGTAAAAAATCGATAACTTTATTTTAAATTATCGCAGATCGATGGTTCAAACATTCGTTTTAAAGGTATTGGCGAGCTCTTTTGAAAGATACCCGTAATGAAAATTTACTCCCCTCAAGGGGGGACTTCCCCCTTGAGGTTAGGCTCCTACATGCACAATTTTTTTTCCCAGTTGACTATCTCTATTACACAAACTATATATTCGTTTTATTTGTTTTAGTGCTGTCTATAGATGTTAAACTCTACTTACCTGCAATTTCCTTCATAGAAGTAATGTATTTGAAAACTTTTGAGTGTCCCTGTACATGAACCATTTGCTTCATCTCAACGAAAAGCTTAGTGTAGTATCCCTATATGATACACATTTAGAATACCGAGTTTGAAATTTCTGCTACTATTTGTTCTTGAGATATGCTGATAACAGACACACAGACAGACACACAGACCATTCGCTAAAAACATGATTTTCGCATTCAGGGGATCTCAGAACATGTAAATATAACAAAAACTCACGTTCGAAAATTTGACCCTAAAACAATACTTTCTCGACCTTATGGGTAATAGAAAGTAAAAAGGGAAAGTGTTTACATTATGTTGGGAGTCATTTGTATATGCCGATCGATTTATTTGCCTGCTGTAATTCTTAACAATTTCCTTTATCAGTTTATTTTAGATTTAACGCGTGCGTACCATTTAAGATTAATGATTAGTTAAAATACAAAATCAACTTTTTTTTTTTTTTTTTTTTTTTTTTACGTTATTATATTTTACCTTTTACTTTTATTATTTTTGGAAATGCTTTGTTATATCCGTAATATGAATGTCTTCGTTTCGAATATAAAAATATTTAATGTAAAATATTTTTTTATTGTTTTACAATTATTTTACTATTTATTTTACATTTACATTAGTTTAACGTGCTTTAAAGGCCGTAAAATTGAGACTAATAGCTTGACTACTCAAACTATAAAATGCAAAATAACGGTTTCATGATGCAGTTATAGTGAAATCACGTAACGTCCTAACCGTTTAAAAGTTACAAGCTAATTAATAATGCACGATGTTACGATGCTGCAATTAATATATTAAATAAAATTGTTAGTTCAGCAAGTCTCTTTTATCTAAGTCATTAAATTTTAGTGTAAAAAGTTATTGTACTATTACAGCTAGTAAATCTGAAAATTTGGAAAATAATTAACTTTTATTCATTTGCATTTTAAGTATTACTTATTTAAAATGATTCCCAGAATTTAATAACTTGTACTGAAATAATTTTTTCTTTTGCTTCTGTTTTATTAAATGACATTTCACAAGGATGAAAATGTATCCTTTTTTAACCGTTTCATGTAAGAGAAAAAAAATATTTAAGAATGTAATAAAATTTCCTTCCTATATTTCTAAGCTTCAGAAAAATTCTAACTAACTCGGTGTCTTTTCTTTTAGATAAAAGCTTGAAAACTCTCGAAATCGCCCTTTAATTAAAATTTAAGTGCGTTGGGGTCAATTTCCTATTATTATCCTTAGAACATAATTACTATCTTAAAATTTTTCTTTTTCCCCCTTTTATTTTAAGTACAATTCTTTTTACAAAAAATTAAAGCGAGATTTAAGTTTGTTAAAAGGAATTCATTTCATTGTAGCTATGCAATGTTTCATTATTTCGAAAAATAATAAAGAAGGATTTTTCCCATGCTCAAGTTAAAGCATTACATTTAGTTAGTTTAAATTGATTCTTATGTAGTTTTAAAGGATAAATTACTATTAAAAAAAATGCAACGAAGCTTCAAAATTATTGTTTTAAAGTCTCCTGAGAAATATTTATTTCAAAACCTTTTGATTATTTACTACATTGAGATGCATCAAATAATATTTATCTCGATCATAAATATTATATCCCTGAGTATTATAATAATAGTATTTAATTAAAATAGAATTACGAATTGAGGGTTAATCTTCTATCGCTGACTTTAAAATGCGATTAATTTTCCAGTATTCTTTAAAATTGTATGTCACTTATTTCCCACAAATTTGTGATCTGTTTAATTTTGTGCAGAGTAATATACAGATATATATATATATATATATATATATGTATATATCTGTAAAATAATTATACATATAATTATACATAAATATGTGTGTATGTATATATCTGTAAAAGATTGGAAACATGATTAAAATACACAATTAAAACTAAAATCATATAAAAGTCTAGAGGGGAAGAAATCGTACGCTTAGGAAATAAGATCCCTGGCCACCCGGCAAACATCCCGTTTTCTGTACAGTCAAGGCCCGGGCAGACAAGGAGATGCTGCTTACTCATTTTGTTTATATTACAAACAGGGCATAGACTATTCGAGAATATGCCTGTTCTGTTGAGATGTCCGGCTAAACAATCATGTCCTGTATTCAGTCTGAAATTAGCCACAACACTTTACGTGGCTTACAACTAATTCCATCCACTTATCTTTTGTTTTCTCCCAGAGTTCATCCTTCGATTTAATTGATAGTTCTGTATTATATGTAAATAAAATACACTCAGATTTGTGAAAATTGCAACACTATGAAAAAATTGTCAGAAAATTAATGAAATTTATTCCACATATTACTGATAGTGGTGCAAATAAACGATCAAATGTACAGGACTAAAAAAAAAACAAAAAGAACGTCTGAAATCAATAATTTGTGTGTCCGCCACGCTGAGCGATGGCAGCCTGTACACGTCGTGACATTGAATCATGCAGAATCTAAATTTAATCTGGGGAATGGCATTCCAGATGGCTTCGACTTGACGCCAAAATTCAATCTTACAGTGCGCCCCACCAGTTGTACGAGCGAGTCACCGACCAATAAAATCCCAGACATGCTCGATGGGCGACATATCCGGGGAATAAATAGGCCATGCAAGAAGCGAAACCTGTTGTGCACTGAAGAAAGCTTGAGCAGTCTGAGAAGCATGTGCACGGGCATTATCCTGCTCAAATACAGCACCTTGAATGCGTCGAAGATTGGGAAGGCCTCTCGCTCCAAAATTTCCCTTATGTAGCGATCACTGTTGAGGTTGACCGCAATCTGCACTAGAGAGGATCGTCAATTATACCCAATAGCTCCCCACACCATGATGCTAGGCTTTTGTGCAGTATGACGCTGGATAACACACTGTGGGAGCAGACGTTGCCCCCTGTAATGTCTGGCGCGTACTCTTGATCATTTTACTCCAGATTGTAGCGAGCTTTATCGGAGAAAACAATTTGTTGCCACTGGGTACGACACGTGCTGTGTTGCTGAGCCCATTGAAGTGGGAGACGTCTTTGATTCAGCGAGAGGGGAATCCTGATTGGAGAAACCCTTGCACGCAGTTCATGCTGCAGCAAACGAGGACGAACCGTGGAGCTAGACAACAAAACACCTGTAACCATGCTCCAACACACGAGAGGACGCTGTATGGTCCGTCACAGCCATGCGAATGAGGTGTCTGTTGTCTCGTGCCGTTGTTCTATTGCGCGCCACACTGCCATGTTTTCGGCTTGTGTGATTCTCTTCTGTCCATTTCTTCCAAACACGCTCACTGTTCTGGCATTACACTGCGTGCGGACTGCGATTTCACGATACGAAAATCCACCCTCTCGCATACCAACGATGCGGCCTCGTACGAACTCCCTTAGTTGTTGGTATGGCACCCTCCACTTTTGACGAGGTATATTGACTATCAATAAAACGTTTACCGCAGACAGAGGACGATAAACAGATTTCAACGCGCCTTTACAGTCCTTTATATACCTGGAACAGGTGACTGATAAGGAGTTGATTCTCCTTCCACGCATACGCAATCACTTTGTAATTCTAATCATTTGCATGCCTTACCTCACTTTGCATTTACTGTCAGTTTGGTTCACTTTGCATAATCCCTTCATGGTGTTGCAATTTTCACAAACATGAGTGTATGTTTTCGTATACTTCTCCAAAGGGTATACAATGGAATAGAACTTGTTCAATAAATATCTCTGTACCTCTCTTTGCCAGTTCATCTGCGTTTTCATTATTTCAACATGGAATGATATCGATTGGAATTCCACTATTTTATCGTTCTCATTTAGCTACCTGATATATGTTTTATTCCGTCAGAGGCAGAGATTCAGAATAATTTTGAAGTGCTATTGCCTGTATGACTTATCTAGAATCAACAAGATTGACCACCTTTTAAAAAACTCAATCCTAGATTTCAAAGTAGACACAGTCAAAGAAAACCACATATATATCCGCATCAAATTTTGAAAAATGTTGACTCACTGGAGTATATTCTAAGAACAAATTACAATCTACATTTACACCTGTCACAATATTTATCCTGGAGCCATCGGTAAACACACGATAAAAATTATACACTGTAAAAAAGCTGCAGTAAAATTACGGGCAAAGCCTGGCAGCAGAGATTCCAGGCAAAGTCCGTAAAAGTACATTTAGACGATGAATAATGTATTGCCAGTAATTTTAGGTTGTAATGAAACATACAACCAACCTGTAAAAAAAAAAAAGTAGTATTGACCGTAAAATTTAAAGTTAAAGTTTGAGTTTTTTGAATGCTTTTAATAATATTATTGTTAACGTTCAAATTATGCATAAAAATTATTTTCTTTGAAGACTATTTTAAATTCTAAATTTGCAAATTTTGAGAAAATTAAGATATCAGTCAACTGTCATTCATTGGGAAAACAAAAGCCTTTTTATTTCCCCCCCCCCCCTACTGATTTTTGAGAAAGAAAATCTAATATATTTTTCGAAATAATTTTTATTCGTAAACACTAGCACAAGAGGTAATTTTATTTCAAGGTTCTCATTAGGGGAAAATAATGGGTGAGAAATTCTCACCCTACTTCAAAAGCAAAAGAAAACTTTTGAAAACTCTTTGAGATCTCTGAAAATTAATGGAGACCTCAAATAAATTTTGAATAATAATAATAAATCTTTTACATGAACACAGAGAATTTATATCTTCAATTAATATGATTTTTTGCATGGTTTTCGAACTGTATGGTTTCTGTAGTGGGTGCAACGCAGAAATAACTAGAGCATAATTCTTACTCATCGAAACAGGTTTTCATTTGAAAGGATTTTCCCATAAGAAAGTGGTTTGGTGGAAGATAAGAGCAATTTGCGTAGATTAACGGCCTTTTCTCGTAGAAATTCAAAAAATTACACTTTCAAAACATCAATTTATGGGCTACAACCGTTTAGCTAGCAAAACGGTCATTTACCGTAAAGTTATATGGTCAATTCTTAAATTATGCTTTCAAAACATTAATTTACGGATTATGACCGTTTAGGTAGCAAAACGGTCATTACCCCTAAAATTATACGGTCAAATACATTGATTTTACATTTTTTTTTTACAGTGTATATGTATATATATATATATATATATATGTTTATGGAATAACTGATTCTTAGATTTAATCTAAACCAATAACTGTTACTGCAAAGTTATTATTGTTTTTTAATAATTGTTATAGCAAATCGTACTGGGAATTGGATGCATTGAAAATTGAACATCATATCGTTTATAACAAGTGGTTCGAAATAACTGAAGAAATAATTTGAAGTGAAAGTTTGCTGAAAATTATATCAATTCGGGGCTGCCAGAGGGGCTTTTCATATGGTTCAACTTAAGTACGCAAAGGAAATTTTATCGCTTACTATATTATTTTTAGCTAAAAATTGATTTTGTCTTTTTCTTTTTATTTGTGAATACTTAAACTAATATGGACAAGAAATTTCTTCTCCTTGAAATTTCAGATTTTCGAAAATAGTATATAGAAAATATAAAGCAATAGATTAGAGGTACTGGAGGGTTTACTATAATTTGTTATCTATCCAATAATTTAACTCAAATGTTAAAAGCTACACTGTTAAAAATTTTGTCCTACGTTGAACCAAATCATGGTACCACAGTCGCTGCAGCCATGAGATGGTGAAACCTTTTACCACAATTTGGCACTTGATTCTACCAAAGCTTGGTACTATAGTTGTTGTAACCATAAGATGGGGTGATCTTTCAGAATATATATAAATATATATTTTTTAACAAGAAGTACCAAATCATGGTAGAAGGTTTCACCATCGCATAGTTGCATCTACCGTCGTACCAATTTTTGGTTCATACTTGAACTGAAATTTTTAGCAGTGTAAGTATGACCACTTTAGTACAAATTGGTTAAAAATTGTATATTTTGATAACATTTAAACAGATAAACATTTAGTTAAATATACATCAGTTTTTATTTTAAAAGTGCCAAAGAGCAAAATTTAATAGCAGTTTAATTTATTTATATATTTTTAGTATTTAGTTTTTGTAAAGAGAGAACATTCATTAAAAAATATCTATCACTATATGCAAAATAAGCCTTAAATTGTTATCATTAATAACTTGTTTAACTTCAACATTTTTTTAAAATGCAAGTGCGCATCCAATAACTTTTGCGCAGAATATTAATATAAATAATATTATTGAAAATTTGGAGTATGCAGCTGTCGTTTACCTTATTTAAATTAATATTTTTTCATTTCAAGGTTATTTTTGAATGTCTATAAATATATTTACGATTGACAAATAATCATTTGTCTTATTTAAAGATAATTTTGGGGAAAGTATTATTGATATATTCTTTTTTATGTAGCCAGACGACAAATTTAGTAAATCAAGAGTTAATAAAAACAAACTTCAAATTAAAAAATTATAATTGAGAAATTAAACACATTCCACTACTTTTATTTTAGATGAAATTGAATAAAAAGTGAAACCGACATTTAATTAAATCGAATTACGAATGAATCTGTTACCGTCAACTTTAAAATGCAATTAAATTTCTAGAGTTCTTTAAAAATATATGTCACTCATTTCACGTAAAACTTATAATTTATTTAATTTTCTTCGGAGTGACATATTTTTTTGCTATAAATGATTTTGTATGTATAATGACTAAAAGAGAAATGATTACAGTTTAGTTAATATGTCGTGACCATTACAAAATTTGGTTCATTAAAATAAATGTACAATAATGTAATTAGAACACTTGCATTATCTTCCATATTGTAATACCACATATGTAAAAAACATGCAAGATTATTCAATAGAAACCGAGATACAGTTATAAAATCTATGGCAAAAGCAAAGTACAGCAAGGCATAATAAATGCAAAAATTGTTAATAGCAAAAACATATTTAAAAAAAATTCAATTATTTTACATAATATGACTTCATTAGCTACGTTTTTCAAAGTGTTGTAGAAGCGTTGAAAAAAGCAAAAAATAAAAAATAAATAAATAAAATAAAAAATAAATAAAGAACCGAAGAATGTGTAAATATGACAAATACGACCAAGGTAGAAAAATATTGTATTTAAAATTGTGCGTAATTGGTTTTTTATTGGATACTGGAGTGATCTGTTAAAATAAATGCTTTTATATTTTTCAACTTTACAAAAGAATAAAGATTTACATCGTAATAATACTTAATGAGATTGTCTTTTTTTTTTTTCCTTTACAAATCTTTGAAAGCTTTGTCTGTTCAAATTGATTCTAATTGCTGAAACGTCAGTGGAGGCCTCCCTGTTGAGACTAAAAAAGATTTTTGTTCCGTTTGTGTGTTTGTCTGTCACACGATAGCGGCCGCAAAAATCACGCTATTGACACCAAATTTGGTACACATGTTCATGAGGCCCACGGAATCAGCTGTATAGTTTTGGGTGTGCATTCAATTTGTAGTTCGTCGGACACGCTAAAGTTTTTCTTATCATTACGGTCTATGGGAATAATTTGTATATACCGCGATAGCGGCCACAAAAATTCACGCTATTGACTTGCAATTCAGTACACATGTTTATGAGCCACACAGAACTAGCTGTATTATTTAGGATGGGTATTCCATTTGTAGTTCGTGTACAGAGACACACCAAAATTTTTCTTTTCATTACGGCCTATGGGCAGCATTTGTATGTACCGCAATAACGGCCGCAAAAATCCTCCGATTGACTTCTGGCACACACGTTCAGGCTTTGTATAGAAATAGCTCTCTCTCTCTCTCTCTCTATATATATATATATATATATATATGTCTATATAGTTTATGAATTGTGTACATGGACACGCCAAAATTCTTATCATTACGGCATATGGGGTGAATTTCGTTTAAAGGCATTTTAACATCATTACTTTGCAATGAACCAAATGAAATTAGCGTACATTAGTGAAATACTTAAAATTATGTTTCCTGCACAAAAGTGTTCTGATGATGTCATGTAATCATCCAAATTATGTGAAATTTTGAACAAATATTCATGAAAAACGTAGAGCAAGCTGAATAGTTCTTACTGGCGTATACAATGTTTATGGTTCGTTTACAGAGACACACAAAAGGATTTCGTGACATTAGAGCCTATGGAGAAATTTGTATTTAAGCGAACTTTAATAAGTTTATGCTGCATTCAACATAATGGAATTAACATACATTGTAAAGATGCTTAAAAGCATGTTTACTCTTAAAAAAGTGTATGTATAAACAAAATAATTTATTTATGGGTCCACACAAAAGAATATCGATGATGTTTTGTAATCATCTAAATGATATCAAATTAAAACCAGAATAAACTAACGGTACGCTTAAGGCTACCGAAACAGCTGTATGCATCTCAAATATTTTTCTTCGGCGTTTCTGACGTAGTACTTTATTCTGGTTTTAATATTCCAACGCCAAGTCTCCTGTTATTATATGATATCAAATTAGTTTGAAAAAATAATGAGTTATAATTAATTAGGTGTATTCTTATTATTGGCGTATATAATAACTGTGTTTCCTTTTCTGGAATGCATAAAAGAATTTCGTACTATTACAGTCTATAGTCGGTGTTTCTTAAAAGTGTATTTTAACATGGTTACACCCCCTTAAATATAATGAAATTTTATTAGAATTTTAAAAGCATGATTTTTGTTGAAAAGTGTAGGCATAGAATTGGCAATTAGCTACAGGATTACACAAAATAATTGCGATATGCTATGTAATCTTTTTTGCATGGAATCTGGTACAACTATATACGAATAGACATATTTATGAAAATAGAAATAGAAATATTTATGAATATATGGAAAGAGAGATAAAGCGGGGGTTTGGGGGAGGGGGTTGATGGAGCGCCTCAGGAAGTATCTGTTTATGTAGCAAATCAATCGAATCAATATATATATTATATAATAAGGAATAAATAAAAATGTCCGGTTGAATAATGTGCGATGCAAATAGGATGTTGAGGCTCCTGATCTGCAGACCCACTAGTTCTAATTTTTCTATCGCTCCAACTTTTTTTTTCTTAATAAAAAACGGTTTTTGGACACAATAATTCAGATATTAAAAATACACTTAATAGACGCACGTCATGCAATTTTCAATCATGCTTTATATTTTCCAAATTCACGTTTGTAAAACCTGCACAGATAGCACAAGTACCGTTACTTTTTGTGGCGAATACAATCTTCATTTTTATTTTAACCGAATTTTATAATTTATTTAAGCTATAAACGTGAAGATAAATATTATTAGTACAGCAAGACTTTCAATCGGACTCTTTGCTTTGTCATCATTTGTTATGTTTCTCCTTGAATATACGCTTTAACTACATTTCTTGCGACCATGGAAGCCTCTGCGCAAGTGCGGATTCAACGAGTCCACTAGTAAAATACGGGAGACAAGCTTTTCGTTGAGAGAAAATAAGCGATAAGGGAATACCGAATGACTGGATGCTTACTAAATTCAAACCTGTTAGTCAACTTGAAAACCCTCCAAGATTTTCGACTCGTCCTCACTGCTAGGCGTAGGAAACGTGGTTACACTATAGCAAGATGTCCATTAACATTCAGTTTTATTTATTTACTTATCTTATAACGTGTCAAAATTTTAAAACTTTTACATATTTGAAAATCGACATATCATGTTTATAATAATACAAAACAGTCGTATCGTACTAAATTAAATTTTGTCTCTGACAGAGATTTTTTTTTTTTTCTATTTTTGTAAATTATTGTCTTAGAGTTATGCAAACTTACATAAATATGCATTGAAATACAACAATATTGCGTATATTACAGATTTTAGAAAAATATTTTTATTTATTGTGTAAGCATTGCTATCAGAAGCATTGTTATCACTAATATCTTTTTTTTTTTTTTTTTTAAACGCGATTTCATTAAAAAGCAAATTCTTTAACAACAAGGCATCAGACAACAATCAAAGTGATGTTTCTTGTCTACTTATATGCATGCATTTTATCTAATGTTATATGTCATCATATAAAATTTGTATGTTAATAAAATCTTGTTTGTCAAGATATTCATATGTATTGAGCATTGATTTAGGAATAAATTTGTGATAAACAAATGCTTATTATTAAATGGATTTATTTCATGATAAATAATTTAATATTGATTAACTGGTAAAATATTTAATTCATAATATATTTGGGAAAAATGTATATTAATAGTTTTTTTACTGTTTTATATAATAATAACTTAATTAATTGTTCCAAAATCATAATTACTATTTAATGTTGAATTACATAAATACTTTATAAAATTATACCAATAAAGAATCCCATTCTCATTCAGATTTATACTTCAATTACCCGACTACTGTAAGTTATAGAAGTATTGTATTTGGCTGAAAACTTTGATATCGAGTTTTCACCTGATTTACACATTTTAAGGTCTGCTGAGTCCAAAAAAGAGGTTTTTTGGAAATTGTGTATGGGGTATATTTTATCATATATTCAAAAGGAATAAAGACAGAATGTCGAAACTTTATAATTATGACAGGTCCTGTGACCAGATGATATTGGCGACTTTTGATGAAAATTGGAAAATCGGAAGTGGGACTGTAAGTTCGTATCTCAAAAATGGTTCTAAGGATTTTTTTCAAAATTACTATATAAACTCCTTTCAGATGTACTTTCTTATATATTAGCTGATTACTTCGGGAAAATTAATATAAGAGCGCTGTATAACTAGATAAACATTAGACTCTTAAAGGGCGTTTCTAAAAAAAGACCCTGCAGATTTTCTTCAAACTCGCCATACTAGTTATGTTTTTGCTGTCATTTCGTATATTTAAGTTGATAATTTGATTATTTTTAAATTTGCCTACAATGTTAAGCGTTCAATATTTCTCTCTCTCTTTCTTAAATTTTACATTCAACTGTACCGCCTAAAATTTAACTCTCAATGAAAACACTAGTCGAGATATTACAACTTCTGTCTGACAATTTCTTCGATGATTTCCTTCTTTTCGCTCTTTGATGCCTTTACTTTAATTATTTTTTTTTCTTTTAATCGCTGTTGTTTTTCTCATTTTATTGTAAATTTTGTATTTCTTATTTGTTTGGTTTAACTTTTAACCCTTTATTTTTATCAAAAACTATTTCTGAGTAAACCCAATTTCTTCCATATTTTCCAACTGATGAATAAACGATTAACAGCGAACGGAATTTTTTTTAAAAATAAAAATACGTCCAATCGATCCCCCCCCCCCCCAAAAAAAAAAAAAAAAAAAAAAAAAAAAAAACCTTAATCTCAAACTTTCATAAAAATTGTTATATCTACTTCTGAGTAAACGCAATTTCTGCCCCATTTTGCAAACCGTAGATAAAGGGTTAACAGCAATTTTTTACTCCACACATAAAAATCGTTAGAGCCGTTTTCGTGAGACTCAAGTCAAAAAAATATATATAATCATTAATTCGTTTAACATACGTGAAGGATTTACTGCAACAAAAATACTCATCAAAGATTTAAAAACCCTTCTCTTTGCATCTTTTATTTTATAAAACTGTACTTTATTAAAAAAAAAAAAAAAAAAAAAAAAAAAATCTAAAAATTCTAAAATTTCTAAAATTTATATTCTTAAAGATTTATTTTTTTTCTATTCCGATTGCTTAAAACCATTTATATTTCCGTTTAGCATATTTGTAGAAAATACAAAATGCCCCCCACCCCCCTTTCCCCTTGGGGACTTTTATATTTTTGTTGCTATTTTGGCGATGAATTATAATATCTGTCGTAATTACACAAGTAAAGATGTTGAAAAGAAACGTCGGAGCTAGTTCGATGCCAAATTTCAGATTTCACCTAAGGGGTCTTGTACTAAAACTTTTCCTGTAGTTAATGAATTGGCTGTATAAAATTTTCATCAGCTGGCATTACTATGATGTATATTCATACAAAATTTTAATTTATCAGGGGAAAAAGTTCAGACGTTAATATTCAAAATGTAAAATATTTGTACAGATGCAATTTATGTTAAATATTATGTAGGTAAACTTTCATACTAAAATAGTTAACAGTTGTTTTAAAATTTACATATAAACTGAAATCTTAAAAATTTAGATTTTGTTATACGAATTTGCATGATGTTGCAGACATATTTCAATCACTTTTCAGACAATAAATGTTTTGTAAAATAATTTATTCTAACATGTGGATAAACATTTCAGAAATCAATATCCCTGAATTATAGAGGTTTATCTAAAACTTGTATTAAAATATAGAAGTTAAAAAAGCGTTGAAAAATATTAAAAAAAAAAAAAAAAAAACTTTGCAAACAAACACTATAAATTGCAAAAACTCTCAAAACTTGTTTTGGGTCGTAATATTATCATGATACTTTAGTAGTCGAGAAAAGTAGCTACGAGTGCAACATCCTAACAAATACGCTGCGTACATTCTCATTTTCATATTGCAATCGTACCTACTTTTTCCGTCTAATGAAGTACCATGCTATTATTTTGACACGAAACAATTTTCGAGAGCTTTTTTGCAATTTATGGTGCTTGCTCCCTTTTTTTTTTTTTTTTTTTTTCATTGAATGGATCATGCATCTAATAGCCTTTCCCATGAATATATATATATATGTTTTGATAATTATGTATTCTATGAAGTGATGTATTTTAATTAGTTTAATAATTAAAAAAAAGTAAAATAAAATGTATATTTGATAACTAAAAAAGTATATTTTTTAAACGTCAATGGCAAAATAACATTTAGTAATTCTTTTCCGACAAATATTACAAAGTTTTTTTATTTATCAATAGTTTTTTCCTTGAACAAATTTATATGTTTTGGTAATTGTTTATTTTAGGGAGTCATTGTTTAATTAGTTTAATAATTTTAATCCTCTAACAAATCAGATTTAATAAACAAAATACAAACAAAAATAACATATATATAATACATGGCAACTGTATTCTTGGCAAATATTTTATTTTCATTTTATTTATTTATTATTATATTTTTTTAATATCATAATCTTAAATAATTTGTAATTTTCTAAATGGAAGGGGAAAAAATCACGGTGATTATATTGAAAGATTTAAAATGTAAAGAAAATATCTGACAGGGAAATAAATGGAAAATCAAAGCACTTACGCTAGTTGTCCAATAGAATTTTCAAAGGCAAATATATAACCTTTAGATTTACGACTTTTTAAAACCTACACCACATAAAAGCTTTACCTCAAATGACTATCAGAAAGTTGTGTTTAAGCATTTTGTATAAGAAGAGATTACAGATAAATAAATCTTGCTAAAGATAAAGTTTTTTTCTCTTTAGAATTTGAACTGTCTGTTGTATATATTTTATTGCAATAAGAGATTTTTCTTATTTTTATTATGTATCACCTATTACAATTTTGTAAAAATCTTTATACATGATTTTAAATAAGTTGAGAAATATTTCTTTGTATTCTGTTAGTGATATTTTGAATATAAATGTTTTAAAATTTAATATGCGACTTTTTTTTCTTTTAAATATATGCAATGATAATTATCTGCACTAAAAGTTGTAGAATTCTTAAAGGTAAAGCTAGACGAGTTTGCGCACAGTTCAACTAAACGTTACAAAAAATCCGAATTTTAATTTTTTGTAAGCTGTTGGTGAATAGCTTTGAAGTGATATTTCTTCTACGCATTACCATTATTATTTTGTTGTTATACTATGATTTAAAGCAACAACTGTAATAAAACCAAAAGAGCTATTTTGCGCAAATGGGTAGGAGAGATTGCGCTTAATTTTAACTACAACTAAATTGTTAACAATGATAACTGCACTTAAATGACATTGGTATAACGTTTTTGTAAACAAATATTTTTGTATTACATGTAGGCATTTCAATTTAATAATTAAGAAAACAGAAAATGAAAAAAATAAAATAAAATAAAATAATAAAAAGGATTAAAAATTTATAATTAAAGAAAATAAATTAAAGAAGCAAATAAAAAAACAAGACTAGATAATAAAAAGTAACATTTTGTTATTAGATAATATATTACACTTAAAACTAATACAATTCCTTTTCAGTTTGAATGGTGTCTTGCTTATTGACCTAATCTGTCGTTGTCTATAATCATTGCACTCGTTATTGTAAATGATGCAACTTTCATGCAGTCACCTGCCACAAATAAAATTTATAAACGAGTCCATGGGAAATCGTTTAATTAAAAAATATTTTGTAATACTGCCACACTAAAAAAATTCCTAGAAAAGGTCTTGAAAATTTAAACAAACGTTTTTTGAAAACGAGACAAAATAACCACGTTTAGTCTTAGACTGTTCAAGCAATGAACAAGCGCATTTAATTGGGCACTCCGCTATCGATATTGAAGAACCTGGAGCTTCAGAGCGCCAATTGTACTACTTCCTGCCGATTCCCTATGTGCGCAATCTCTCCTAACTTTACCTTACATGGTTAACATAATTAAATATCACGGACAAATAAACATTTATTTTATTATTATTATTAATAAAACACAAATTTTGGAATAAATTCCTCTTAGATTAACGATAAAAATAACCACGATACAAAATAATCATAATAACGATACAAAATACCCATATTTGTCTTAGACTGTTCAAACAATGGACATGCATATTTAATTGGGCACTCCGCTATCGATATTGTAGAACTACCTGGAGTTTCAGAGTGCCCATTGTACTCCTTCCTGACGACCCCCTATATGCGCAATCTCTCATACCACGCAATCTCTCCTAGCTTTACTTTATAAAATATTGTTGTCCATTGTAATAACTGCAACTAATAACTGCCATTAATATTGGATTGTGCGATTAGCGACTATAGGTATTCCGTTCCTTTAACATAAAATGATAGAGATTTTGGCACTTATTACTTAACACTTAATGCTGTTTTGCTCTCTTAAAATTTAATTCACTATGTCAAGCAGGAGTTGCTATTTTTTTAAATCAACTTCAGTTTAAAATGCAATTCTTTGAGTAAGTAGTAGCTTTTTGTTTAAGCGAACTTGAGTTCTCGATATTTATCGATATTTGAGTTGTTTCTGCTCATTCAACCACCCGTAAGTAGCAACATCGCTCTCATTGCAATGCATTTCCTCTATAACACGCAAATGCAATGGGCAACGCCATTGTAAAGTGATCGAGTTTGTTAAAATCATTTTTATTAAAATCATTAATAAAATAAATAAATTACTCAAACACAATAAATAACTTTGAAGTTTGTGTGCATTATGTTAACTCGTTTAATTTACTGAATTTAACTCAAGATGAGAGGGAGCGTTTCTTCTACGCAAAGGAGCGAAAATATATTCACTAAGTTAGTTACTTTCATTCTTTCTTTATAAGAGAGTGCTACACTTATCACGATTTTTGTTAACACTGTATCTAAGCTTCTATTAGGTGAAAAAATTTGAAACATAATCTATAGATACTTTTATCGAAAATGAGACTATTAAGATTCACATGGGAAATAGGCTGCAGGCTATTTAATACTTAACTAAATATGAGTATTATAAAATATTAAGAATAATATAATACAATAAATCGGTAGAAAAAAAAAAGTAATAATAAATAAAACTTTGAGATTATTGTTTCACAATTTAAAATTACTACAACTTTTGTACAAATTAACAGCATTAGTGTACTTCGTAATAAACATAAATATGTTATTATGTGTATTTCTTAATACTGAACATTTTCAATTTTATTTAATTTTTCTCATAGTCAGAATATTTCATAATTAACGTGCTTTCAGTAGCTCGTAGTAATCCTTCACATTTCATATGCACATGTATGGAAACAAGAGACCCTTCGTTGACTCGAGCAATATGCATGGTTCTCCAATTACACCTCCTAACTGTCACAACAAACGCTAATTTCCGAGTATTGTGCAAACATCCAAATTGAAATTGTAGTTGAGCGTAGAGAACGGGAAACGTTCAGATAAACAATCTGGTTCTCGACACATGTAATGTTGAGGTTATTTTACAATATCTCACCTTAAATTAAAATATATTCTACATGACCGAATAGAACTCGGATATGTAATATATAACCGAGTGTGTAAGGCAAAAGATAAAAAAATTTTAAATTACTTGGTAAGAAATTTTTATCTAACAACTTACCATTTTAATAAAAAAGCACCACAAAACTGGCGTTGTAAAAAATATTACTTACAAACTTTGAATAAACACCCTAAAATGCAATAAACTCGCAACAATTGTTTCGGGTCGAAAAAACAAGCGACCCTTCATCAGGCGAATAAAGTAAGCACGAGTGCTGTAGTCAAAGCGGCAACGCACAAAATCGTTTCTTCCATCTGGATATTCATGAAGCATTTTACATACTTAAAAATTCGAAAAATCTTGTCAATGATATTTCTTCCACTCCATTCTTCTCTGATGCTTGGAAATTACTCACGTAACTTAGATTTTCGTTTAATTTTTGATATCCTTAGATTGTTATATGTTTAATCTGACTCATTTATTTATTTTCTTGTTTTCTTGTACAATTCTACTCACACCAGTAGTTATATTTACTTTCTACTTTATAAAGTTTTTCTTTTCATTTTAAACGATTTTGTGCGTTGCCGCTTTGACTGCAGCACTCGTGCTTACTTTATTCGCCTGATGAAGGGTCGTGTGTTTTTTCGACTCGAAACAATTGTTGCGAGTTTATTGCATTTTATGGTGTTTATTCAAAGTTTGTAAGTAATAACTTACCATTTTGTAAGCTAAGAAATGCAGAGAATTTCATTTTATTTAAGAACTTTAAGAACAAGAAATATCTATGATGTTTTTACTTAACTATGATGTTTTTACTTTTAATTTATTATTGTTATTATTATTATGTTTTTTAAGTAGTTGGATTACTGAAAATTTACTTGGAAATTTTTGTGCTAAAATTAGGTTAATTCTAAAAAAGTCTTTTTTGCGTAGAATGTGAAATCTCAAAACTTTCATACACTCTCTACCAATAAGTATTTGGATAATTTCGAATTTAGACGTTATGTCAAATATATAGAAAAGTTCTTTAGGAATCATCTTGAAACTTTGGGAGTGTAAAGACTACATTATACCTCATATATTTCAGAAAAAGTTGTGTCCTGAAGAGGAAAAGGGGACCTTAAAAAGTAAAACAAAAATGAAAATGTTTTGGATCACCCTGTAAAAAGTAATGCTTTAAATGCATTTTGCCATTGAAAGTTTACTACTACATCGCATGTAGTAAGAGGATTTTTTTTCATTATCTGTATAAATTTGTATCACACTACTACATATATTCATACAGATATAACGGTCTTTCTAAAAAATTGCCAAAAAAGAAAAGGTGATAATAGGGGATTTTATTAATATTTATTCACTGTCAGCGAACACTGTATTACCATTGGGGATTGATTGAATCGAAATAAAAATGTGAGTTAACCCCTTAAAGTTTAGTTTTCATTTTTAGAGAACTGAAATTCTGTTCATTCTATTTCTCACAACTTTTTTGAATTTACACGACATTTGTTTGGGGTTTTCATATAAGTTGCTCAATACTTTTGGCTATTAAATTATGCAAAAAAATTTTTACTAAATCTTGCGCATGCTTAGTTAAAAATTATTTAGTAAAACTGTTCATATTTCGTAAAATATTTAAAATTTTGCATTCTGATTGCAGTAGGTTGTGTTTAATGTAGTATGCCAAGTTTCTAAAAATGGTATTACATTGAGTCCAATATCATACGTGTTATAATTTAAAAAGTTTTTTTTTTTTCTTAAAAAAGTTATATCTTTATGATTATATGTGGTAGCCTCATAAAAATTTAAACCGATAATGAAAATAATCCTGTTAATCACATACTACAACCAAAACGCATTTTAAGCATTACTTTGTACAGGGTGATCCAAAACATTTTGATTTTTGCTTAATTTTTTACTGGTCCTTTTTTCCTCTTCAGGACACAACTTTTGCGGAAATATACACTGTAAAAAATATGTCCTACTTGCTGCCATAAATTCTCTGTAATTTGAGAAAATACGCGTAATTTACGAAAAATTACGTTGTCAGAACGTATTTTCTCAAATTACAGCGAATTTCTGGCAGCAAAAAGGACGCATGTTTAACAGTGTGTGAGATATAACATGTTCTTTACAGTACCGAAATTTCAAGAAAATTCCTAAAAAACTTTTCTAGATATTTGAAAAAACGTCTAAATTCGAAAATGTCCGAATACTTATTGCTACAATCGGTAACAAAAGTCTCCGAACACTAGCAAAAATTCCTATATAAAAAAAGTATACTTAATGCAGTTTTGTTAAATAAATCCTTGTCAAATCTTGTTCTTGGTCAGTCTAAAAACAGGATTCGACAAGGGTTTATTTAACAAAACTGCATTAAGTGTACATTTTTTATATAGGAATTTTTGCCAGTCTTCGGGGACTTTTGTTACCGACTGTAGATAGTGTATATTTAAGTTTTTATCAGTTTACAGGTTATATAATAGAGAATATTTTTTCTGAACAATGCATATTGATTTAAAAATTACTTTTTTTGAAAAAGATAAAATCTTAGCTAAAATTAAGCTATATATAAAATATAATTTATATGTGTGCATGATTGTTTTTCAATATTCTTAATTAAATCAATTAAAGCAATGATTGGCCACAACAGCGGTCGACAGGTTCTTCTATTAAAAAGTATATATGGAAGATGCTGGGTTCGAACTCAGGTCACATTAGACGACTTAGCGTTTCGGAATTTTCCTGTTTATTTATTTATTTTTTTCTTTCTTTCGATTGCAATGGAGGGCATTACACACGTTTCAAGGATTTCCTTGTTTTCAATCCGCTTTAATCCTTACAATATACAGCACCACGAAATTAAGAATGGAAGTTTTCAAATACTTCTCTGCACTAGTTTTTCATAATAAGCGTATCCCCTCCGAGGAGGATCAAAATTGTGATGGCATGTCACAGACCATCCTTAGGGGTACGTCACAGACCGTTGCCAGTTACCCATTGCGCAGTACTAGTGCGACATTAAACACAATCAACCAACCAACCATAATAAGCATAGTTTTTATTTGATGAAATTTAATGTTACGAATAATAATGTGTGGAAACTTTTATTTGCCTCCAGCTCAAAATGGTATAAATGATTTTTATTACAGGATATTTTAAACAGATAATATTATACTTCTTTCGATTTTGACTGAATTTCTTGGAAATACGAAATAACAGAATAAAATCTTATATTGAATGATTATTTATATATTTATGAATATAAGAAATATTATAGTATGACAAGAACTTTATATAATGACTAAAATCTTTACGAAAGTGTCTATAATATATTTTCTGAAGGTAATGGGCTCCCTCTGCGTAGTTTATAAAATTTTACCATGTTTTTTTAAACTCGCTTTCTTGTTTGTTTGTTTGTCCAGTACAAATCTTGCAATCGATTTTTAACTACCTTCCCGAGTAGGAATTAGAGTAGGAATTAGAGTAGGAGATATTTGAAACTTTTAGAAAAGCTCAGAACACGATGACAATGCATTCTTTTAATACTTTTGTTCGATTAATAAATATTTGAAAATTTCTTATAATTGTTCTCTTTATTATAGCATTTGATCATTTTCTTTCAATTTAATGGGATAATTCATCAAAATATTTTTTTTTAATGTATTTATTAATATATACAATTGTCACAATTCAGCAGAAAATTTAAAACCGTGGCATATAAAAAATTATTTTTATCTTACAATTATTCATCCTGACATTGTATTTTTATTGTATTATAATTACATTTATTTAAACTTGAGTAATATAAAATTAATATATTTTCAAATTTGAAAAGCCATAAATTTTAAACTTTTTATGTAATTTATTAGTAATCAAATATTTAATACAATGCATAAAAAATTCTTTGATAGAAACACTATTACACAATTAATTGTAAAAAAAAAAAAAAACATACTCTAAACGTTCATATATAAGTACTATTTAATTCTGAAATATATAGTTCAAAATCTTGTAATTAGGTTAAACTTCTTACTATACATATTCATTAAAATATAATCGTTGGTACTCAATCTATTCAAAATTCTGGAAACATTTCTAATCAATACGTGCTGTTAAACGTAAACATATCACTAATTGGCAAGCACTTGAACTAATAGAAAATTTTTTAAATATTAAATTCAAAAATTTAACTGTGATATAACATAATTTCAATGTTGAATCCAGGCATGCTTTTTTTCTTGTTTAAGTATGCTTATTTCTGGCTTTGCTTATTTCTGGCTCGTAATTATGTTATATTTAAAACGAATTCTTGTAACGAGTTATTATTAATGACATAGTAGTCATTTTTTATTCTTTAAATTATCTTTCAATTAAAATATTTTAACTATAATATGACATTTCATAATTAAAAATATTCATTTTTTTTTACAATATTTTTATAGGATGAAGTAGGGGTAAGTTTAATGAAGTTTTGGCACAGTTCGACTTTGACCTCATTTTGCTCAGTTGTTAGTATTACACATACATTTCTGATACTTTTTTAGTATAAACTAGATGGAATTAGTTTTTACAAATTATAACTTTTTTGTAATTTTACAATGTAAAATTTAAAGAAAAAAAAATCGTGTTTCGTAATTCCATGTGCAGAAATTAGTCCTTTTTAAGGCTTTTCAAATGCTCTATAGGGGAGATCCGTGTAATATGGACCCTCTAAGCAAGAATGCTCATAAAACTAAAATTATTAAAATAAAAAGATTTAATTTGTTGAATGCTCATTACAATGGTATAGTTTCATGGTTCAAGCTTGGTAAAGCACTTTGGGAACTATCAATAATTGCAGGAAATTATTATTTTATTTATGTATCGTTGGTCCATATTACACACACGTTCGTGTAATATGGACCAAGTGGTCCATAGTGGTCCTTCCCGTTCCCCAGCAGTTGACACACTTAGAATTGTGAAACGAACTGTCCAGCATGTACCCTCACACTCTTGTACATCTCTTGGGAATACTAGGAATGGACGAAAAAATATATAGTTACATTTTGCCCAACAGATGACATTGTATTCGAGTATTTTCTCACATTTTCAACAGATTTGCTTTCTTAAATGATGCCATATTGTGAATACTGATTAATCTGGCGTTAGAGTGTTTCATATTATTTCAGATTTAGCGAATATTTAAAACAAGCATTTTTTTGTTTTTGTACATTATTGCTGTTAACCGTTCTAAAAAGAAAATCATGGTATTTTTAAGTGATAAAGTTAGTTACGCTTTATTATAAGAAATCCGAACTTGCAACGATTGACGGTCTTTCTCATTAATGACGGCCTTTACACTGAACAATTATAGTCCTCCTAGTTGTGTTCTTGTATGTACGGCACCACTGTAAAAAAGTAATCATACAATTAATGTGGTCTCTGGTAAAGAAAAATTAAGGGAATTTGGCAATAAATCTTTTGTTACTTAAAAAATAAAATCCCGTGTTTTTTTGGCAATTTCAGTGAAAACCTCATAGCTACGGTTAATATTTTTTGAATAATATATATATATTTTTTTTTTTCTGTGACTTTTGGATCATCTGGTTTATTAAAAAGAATGCAGGCAAAAAACTAAAAAGGAAAGCAGGTAAAAAACTCAAACAAAAATTTATACAAAGAAAAATACAAATCTTAGAAGTTCTAAAATGTGATTTGTTCAAAAATAAATATTTTATTTTATTTTGATTGCTATAGTAAAAAGAGGGAGAAAAATAAGCTAATTGCTTTACAGAAAATATTAAAGTTTTGGAGGATAATTTTATGGCTTCCACTGCATAAAAACCGATAACAATTATGGTATTATGTGCATAGCTGCCATTATATTGAACTTTTAATTCAGAATTGACACCAGTAATTTTAAATGGAATATGTTATATGTATTTTCGACGATTAATATTAGCGAAAACAGCTGCGAAATTTTTCCGGTTTGAAGTCTCGCTTGAAAAACGGGAGACTTGGCACCTATGTATGTGTAATTTTTTTTTTTTTTTTTTTAATAAATAAGTTATTTTGAATGAATAATTAAGAAACAATAACTTTAAGAAAATGAATAATTCTCATTTTGTAATCAGAAACATTTATGGTTTTTTAGTAAAAAAAAAAAAAAAATAGCTGCTAAATTTTCTAAATATTCGTAACTGGTAATTTGTACCTCACAAACTATGTAGTGTGTAATGGTGTTTGTTTATGGAAATAATTTTCATGTTAATTTACGTTTGCATTTATTTAACAAAGGCCTCACTTATTCATCGTTTGTCTTTTTTTTTTTTTTTTTTCAAAATTTTTTTATAAGTTTATATATTTGTATTAAACATTGTGTATCCTTTTTCTTTTTTTTTTTTTTTTTTTTTTTTTTTTTTTTTTCAGACCTTCTGTGGGTTTATTATTTTTTTCTTGGTAAGGTGTAGCTGTTTTGTAGATTTTACTACAAATATTTTTAAAAACTTACTTTTTCTACGGTGGATTGATAGGCTTTTCTAAAAATGGGCATAACGTTTTATTTATTTATTGTTTTTGTTTATTACAAAATTTTGCATGAATTTTTGTCTGATTCCTTTTTCTGAATTTCTAATAATAATTTAAAAAATATTTCATGAAAAATCTTCTGTTACATGAGATGTTGAAACACAGATTTTGCTTTTATTATTATTAACTTTTTTAATGCCAATGAAAATTTTGTAGATGGAATATGTTAGCTTAACACTGACATTTTTAAAAACTATCTACTAAATTAGTCATTGATTTAATTGCCTATAAGTTATAACTCTTATTAGAATATTAAAAGTTATAAAGTTTGTTACTTGTAGTTGTTACCGTTATAATATTTTATTTGAATGAGGTTTTTATCTAATGTTGCTATTTATTACAAAAGAAGTAAAACTTAATAAATTTTCTTTGTTTGTTACGAGTTTTTAGTTTACAGATAACAACTCACTATCGAGCACACTATCAACATTTAACGTTCAATTACATTATTATATTATTTCAAATTGTAGAAAATGGTTTGTACTTTCATACAGATTGCGTGATTTTGCTATATCAGAACACTTGATATAAAAACACCATGTGTAAAAGAAACAGTATAACGAAACATATGAATTTTATTTTTATTTTTATTATTATCATTATTTTGCTTTATTTCTTCACCATTTTAACTTATATTTAATATTGCTAGAATACTTCTTTTCTCTCTCTCTTTTTTATTTTTTCGGCTGAATAAAGATAATGCTTAATTATTTAACACTGAAACAAATGTTGGTAATTCTTACATTTTACAGCATTTGTATACAACATTCTTAATCTCATAAGTAGTATCATACACTAGTTGCACCGTTTCTTCCCGGTAGATCTTATATCAACCAAGGAAGTTTCTTTTTTCTCTCTCTCTCTTTCTTTCTTTTACTTTAAAAATCAAATCGGCAAAACATTTTAAATGTTGCACCATTCTGTGTTCAATATTGAAGGGGCTGGGGGGGGGGGAGGAAGAATACCTAAAACATATTTTAAAAATATTTATTTTATAACCTTTTATTAAATTTGCATTTGACGTGAATTGTAATATCAATATATCAACTTAAAACTAATTTTTAATTCCCTGCCCCCTCCACCTTTTTTTTAAAATTTAGCTTTGACATATATTTAAGAAGAATATCATTAATAAACAAATTTTTAGCTAATTAACTTACTACCATTACCTAATAGGGTTATTTGCACTATGAGCAAAATTGCAAAATTGCATTCGTGACTAAAATTAATTGATTTAAATGTAATAACCTTTTAATGTAGATAAATGAAGTTTATTATTCAGAACCACACGAAGTTATCAATAGCTTTCCAAGATAACGAGGACTTTAATTTTCTTCATAAAGACTAAGAGTCATTTTTTTAAAAGTTGGACACTTTTGATAGTTGACATCTTCAATTTTTCCGAAACTTTCAGGATGTGTTAGTAGTACTGTGATAAAAAAAAAGTGAAATTTAATTTTTTTTGAATTTGATTTGTTCGACCTAGAGAGGGGGTCGAAGTTTGAGGCCGTAAATAAATGGTGCCATTTTAATATCATTTTACTCCTAAAGCCATGATTGACCCATGTCAATTTTTTTAAATACGGATACTACTTGATACTAAGTACATTTTAGCATAAACAGTTTGGTGGGTCATTCATGGCTTTAAAGGCCAGGGTCATTCAAAAGTGCAGTTTTCGTTGATTTTTTCCATGTTTTCAGTCTGAATATCTGCTAAAGCCAAGAGTGCCCCATAAAAATAATTATGGGGCTAATTACACACCTTAGTACAGAACTTAAAAATATTTAAAATTGCATGGGTCACTCTTGGCTTTAGTAGATAAACGGTCTCAAAGTTGAAAATTTTCAAAAAAAACGTCCAGCTTATTCTAACAAAGCGTTTAGACGCTAGCGTGCTCACTCACACACATACACACATACATACATACATACATCATCGCAGAAATAGTGAAAATGGACACAGGGGACCTCGAAACGTATAGAAATATAAAAATCTCAAATTCGTATTTTTGACATGACTGCAATACTTTCCTCACTATAGTGTTCGGAAAGTAAAAATTTATAAGGTCGACAGGGGCAAGTTGAAGTACGGGGTAAGTTGAAACATGGAAATAAAAAATACAGTTTTTAAGTTCTTAAAACCTACTTTACAATGTAAAAAGAGATGTGTATGTAAACATCTGTCGATTTTATGAGGATAAAACTGTTTTTGAGTACTGTTTTTTACTGTGAGTAAAAATTCAAATTTTTAAGTGATGTTGCATTTTATGTAACAAAAATTGGTGAATGTTTCTGATTGATTCAGCGTTTATAGTGTATAGGTGCAGCTTGCTTATCATATGATTTGAAACGCCCACGGGCATAAGTACTGGTAGCTTAACATCTCGTGAAGTGAAAATTGTGGGCAGGGGCCAGCTGAAACAAATATAGGGGAAGCTACTTGAAACACCTGTTTCAATTAGTCTCATGAGCAATTTTTATTTTTATTATTATTATTATTATTATTTTGTATACAGTCTTGCTTTCATCACCCTATATATGTTTTACATAATATAACAATATGCACATTTCAGATGTATCTTAGGTTATTACTTTCCGAACACTATAGCGAGGAAAGTATTGTAATCATGTCAAAAGTCCGAATTTGAGATTTTGATGTTTCTATACGTTTCGAGGCACCCTGAGTCCGTCTTAACTCTTTTTACGATGATGTATGTGTGTGTGTGTGTGTATGTGTGTGTGTGTATGTGTGTGAGTGAACACGCTAGCGTCTAAACGCTTTGCTTGAATGAGCTGAAAGTTGGTACGCATGTTGCAAGTCACCGTAGCACGAACCCTATCGATTTTGATGAATCTAGCACTTATAGTTTTTTTACAGGGACACAAAGAAAACCTGTTTATCATTATGGCCTATGGGACCAAAATCTTAAAAGTGCGATAGCATCTAAACGCTTTATTCAATTGAGCAAAACATTTATACACATATTATAGGACCCAGATACTCAGTGTATAGAATTTGGAGAATCTAGCACTTATAGTGTTTTTACAGGGACACTAAGAAAAATTCTTTATCATTAGGGCCTATGGGACCAAATTTTTAAAAGTGCGATAGCATCTAAGCGCCTTATTAAATTGAGCTGAAAATTTATATGAATATTATAAATCACTGTTGCACTAACTATAAGTATTTTGGTGAATCTAGTATTTATATGTTTTATCTACAAAACTGTTAATTACTCAATGTTCGGAAAGTCGAGTGGAGTCACTTCAGATTTTTTAATTTTATATTTATTTTATATTTATTTTGATGCTGACCTCTGTAATGTAAAATGGGAAGTTTTAAACAAGGATTAATGTATTACAAAATTGGGTCTCAAGCGTTTTGTACTACATAGAACAGGTACACATTGGCGATATAAAATAGACTATATCTAAATAAATCTTGCAAGCCCCATAGGTTTGTAACCTGGGTCTAAAACTAGACCATCTAGCGTATAATTAAAACTCTCTCTCATAGTTATTGACTCATGGCTTATAGAGTAATTTACCATGAAATTTGACCTTTTTTTGAAAATTTTCAACTTTGAGACCGTTTATCTACTAAAGCCAAGAGTGACCCATGCAATTTTAAATATTTTTAAGTTCTGTACTAAGGTGTGTAATTAACCCCATAATTATTTCTATGGGGCACTCATGGCCTTAGCAGATATTCAGACTGAAAACATGGAAAAAATCAACGAAAACTGCACTTTTGAATGACCCTGGCCTTTAAAGCCATGAATGACCCACCAAACGGTTTATGCTAAAATGTACTTAGTATCAAGTAGTATCCGTATTTAAAAAAATTGACATGGGTCAATCATGGCTTTAGGAGTAAAATGATATTAAAATGGCACCCTTTATTTACGGCCTCAGACTTTGACCCCCTCTCTAGGCCAAACAAATGGAATTCAGAAAAAAATAAATTTCACTTTTTCTTATCACAGTACTACTGACATATCCTGAAAGTTTCGGGAAAATTGAAAATGTCAACTATCACACCTCCATAGACTTTGTCCAGCTTTAAAAAAAAATGGCTCTTAAAAAGAAATAAATAAGATTTCTGATAGTTTAGGAAAATGCATTTACATCCTAATAATAAAAAAAGGGTGCGTGTGTGTGTGGGGGGGGGGGGGGGGGAGGGAGAAGTTTAATAGATTTAGTGAAAGAATCTCTTTTTACAGTTAAATTTTGTTGATATTTAAAGATATCAAACTTTGAAAAAGGTAATTGCATTTTAACTAATTAAAGCTATTGTTTAATTTTTTTTTCTAAATAAATATCGCTTTTGAAATTATAGTACAGAATTTACAACGTAACTTAATTTTAATGATTTTTTAACAAAAATACATTTTATTTAGTGATACTACTTCGAGTATATTTTTCTTTAGATAAATCAAAATCAATTTTGAAAGAAATTTAATTGGTTCAATTTATAAATGTGTTGAATTACTTATTCACTGTAAATGTTATTATATAACTTATGAAAATATTTTTTGATTATTCTTTCCAAAAATGAATGTTTTTATACAATCTATTTCAAAGAGTTCTTGCAATACACTGAAATAAACAATTTTATAAATTATAAACACCAAACTAAGGTAGTCACACACTTGATAAATTGAGCAAAATGAGACGATGAAGAGTATCGATAAGTTGAAAAAAAAAATTTGGTTGAATTTTATGAAATAATATATATATATTGATACAAGACAAAATAAAGTTTTCTTAAGTCAAATTCCATATATGTGCTGCACTCTATTTTCTGTCAGCCTTATATAATTTTTTGTTATAAAAATATATTAGTTTCTTTTTTGTGCACCTGTATCTATAAAATGTACAATGCATTTTTGTGTTGAATTAAAAGAAATAAATATATTTTTTCATATAACGATTAATAATTTTATCAGACTTAAATATTATGAAATTTTAGACCGTTCAGGAAATAATCTTTTTAATTAAACATTAAAGACTATCGTTGGCAAAGAAAAAATATTTGTTTAATAAATTTGTACTACATACAATGAAAATCATTGACATTTGACAGCTATATAAAAGTAACTTCAAACGCTCAGTTGTGAATTAAAATCGTAAACGATAGAATGTTCTAAACCTGAATGGTAGTTGCCACTCCAAAAATATCCCATGTCATAGTTTAAAAATACCGTACTATGTTGTACCAATTGTGCAATTTACGGTTCCCATAAAAGTTCAGCAAACATTGATAAATTTCATTTCATTCGCTTTCTGCAACAGAAATTCAACTACGCATAAATTCTTGCATAGTTGAATTTCTATTTATGCACATGTGAATGTTAGTTTTAACATCTTGCACAGAGTTTACAATCCCATATTTCTGATGTATCCAGAACCCCAAGATTATATCGCGGATACCTTATGTACCATGCAAAAATTTTTAAGCCCTCAAATTTCCGTTAAAAAATTTAGAAATGGAGTAAAGGCTAAAACTAGAGGACAAAGATTTTTTTTTTTTTTTTTAAATGTTTTATTATTTGAACCTCTGTCTCACAAAAAAAAAAAAAAAAAAAAAAAAAAAAAACCTTTATTTACATTTGCTTCACAAAAGTAAACATGAATTATAGTCTCACGCTTAAATTATTTTCGTATCAATCTTGAAATTGACATTATTGGAATTTCATCTAATGGCTAAGCAAAATGAGAGATATTGCTAAACTAATAACTTGCTCGTGCACAATAAAAAAATTCTGTTAAGAAGTAGAAAAATTCTGTAAATGTCTTACAGAAAATTTGTGTTTTCCAAAACTGCACAAATAAACTTAAAAATTATATCTCAATATGTCAAAAGAAACAATTTTCTGTAATCTCATAAGATTTGCAACCACTGATACAGATTTCAACTTGTGGTTACGTGTTTTGTCTGTTTTCCGTTCGTAGAATTAGTTTCAAGTTGGATTCAGAAGTGCTAAGAAGCAGAGTAAATTGTGTTTTTGTGGTTAATAGGTAACATCGTCGCCTACAATGCGATGGACGCTGGTTCGATCCTGGCTTGTATTAGAATCTTATCTAATGCGAGAATTTTTACAGTGTGCCCTACGGAAAAAACTTGTTGTGTACGAATATTCTTTGAATATTCTTTATTTATTATTCTATTACGGAAAAATTTCTTCACTATATTTTTCTGATAGCATACGGATATTTTCTGGCAACTTTATTGCCAGGAATTTTCTGTAATCTAGTTGGATTTTTTTTTCTTTAAAACAGTTTGGTGGTGGATACTTGGTATAAACATAAGCATGTTAATAATTAGCCATTTGATGAAAAAAATTACGATGATGACAGATTTTATGAAACAGATAAAGAGCAAGGTTTGGTTGTAACTTTAGATCCTTTGCAATAAAATTTATTTCTTATATAGACGACGTTATAAATACAGTACGAAAAGTTGCACAGATCTTTAAAAAAAAATGTCCTATAAAAATGAGACTTATTTGCAAAACTGTGTACGAGAAGAACGCTGTAGAATTACAAAAGAAAAAAAAATGGTGAATCCCTCAGGATCCAATAGTATGTCACAGTCTTCGCTTACGTTTTATCCAGAATACCGCTGGATAGGCAAACGTGTGGAAATGCAATTCCTAGTCTTATACTTTTCATTAATAAAATTTGTTTCACAAACGCGACCCGTTTGGCAGCTTTACAGGATAATTCGTTTTTCGTGTAACTTGAAATGACAAAAGCTAAGGACCATTATTATCTGAGAAACACCCACTTGACATTTGTATGATTAAGCAGTTTTAATAAAAGTAGTAGTGTTATTATCACAAAAATTTGTTTTAAAATAAATATATTGTATCTATTAAGTTTACAAATTCAGTTAAAGAAAATTTAATCAAATAGGTTTTTAAAAACCTAAAGATTTTGTAAACATATTAATAGAATGAATTTTAAAACCTGAAAAGTATAAATGAGAAATTACAGTGAATATGATTGGTTAGTTAGGATAAATTAAACAGAGATTTTAATATATATTTCATCTACCTGCCAGTTTCATATACATTTAAAAGGATGTGTAAATATCTGTTTCGTAATTTAACTACTTTGATAAACATTTGTTGGCGACACAAATAATTCAAATAATACAAGTTACCTGAATCAAATGTCTCTAATTTCAAAGTCCATGAAGAAAATCTATCTATAATATGTCAGTGGTTTTATGCAAAACTGATTGCTGAATTCTTGCATTTCGACAACAAATCTTATTTTCTTCGTCTCTATCAATGTGTGGAGTGTTCTTTAACATGATTTAGTCTTGTCATCATTTTCTCTTTTTAGAGACATTTTTGACGACGAACTACTTAGACATGCTCCAAATTTATGGAATACCTCAGAATGCAGCACTTATAACACATGTTTGGAACTTGAAAACCTATGAACGACCTTTACCTACTTAGACTAGGACAAGTTTAAAGGGCTTAACACCATACATAGAAGCGAATAATACTAGGTCACCACTTGGTTATAATATGTTATATATTTCTTGGTTCCCCCATTACCTTATAATTTCAGTTATGTTTAAGTTATTTGTGTAATATTTATTTATTTGTTTGTTTGTTACATTTCATAGTTTATATTTATGGTTATTTTATGTTTGTTCCTCCTGGAACGGAGGGTGGGGCGGTGTCTGGTCCTCTCTAATCTGTGCTGCATCATCTGGTACCCGATATGGTCGTTAGCAGTTCGTCGGGCTACCAATGCGGGGCACCGTTCCTCCGTAGTGGATCAAAATTGAAATGATCCCTCTTATCGCATTTACTAGGCAGTTTCTGTACATACAACGCTCTTGTTTTGACCTTTAATGCCATGCGAAACCTTTTACAGTTTATAAATCTGTACTGATAAGTATAAAGGATTTAAGTCTATATTCTTGATTTTTCAGGAGACGAAAAATAAAGTTAAACTAACTAAAAACGAATCAGAAGAATCGATTAGGAAAAAGGGATTAGGTTGATTTATACCCTTTATACCAATCAGTGATTATCAATCTTCATTTAATAAAGGAAAAAAATCGAATTAAATATTTTATACTAAAGATTAATGCTAAATTTCTGACTTGAATCTTTTTTTACCAATGGATTTTCTCAAAGACTAAATGACATGGATTTAAATCCTTTATACCAATCCATAGAGAATTTTTTTTCTGTGTCTGACTATGTACTTAACTCAAAATCGACATTTTTGGACTTAAATCCTTTATACTTATCAGTACAGAAATTATGTAATGCATAATCCTAAATTACATCTTTTTTTCCCCATTGACCATTTCAGTAGCATCAAATAAAGCTTCAATTTTCTCTGGTCATTTCTTCTCAGTGGTTTTTATTTTTTTGAAAGGACTTCTTTCGATTCTCCTTCCCATGTTTTTCTATAGAACCTCCTTTTCTTCAGAACCTTCCTTTCTATAGAACCTTCCTTTTCATTTTTCGAGTACAAATACTTTCTGTGGTTTCCCCTGATTTTTTCCCTCCTTCCAAATTTTTTTTCTTCTCCTATATTTTCAACTAGCTGTGTATTTAATTCAAAATTCATTCAATTAGTGTTCTGAGCTTTCCTTTTGTGCAGTCTTCTAGATGTGAGTATGCCGGTTGAATTTTGTGTTCTAAAAGAACATCGTAATTCATGTAGCATTGGTGTAATTAGAAGCATGAAGTAGACAGAAGCAGAAGCATGAAGTTATGCTATTTTTCAACAAGATGGATCGCTCCTCAATAGGGCATGGGTATTAGCATTTTTGAATACAATTTTCACTTGCCAATATAAAGGACACGGGGTCCGAATCAGTGTCTATACTCCGATCTTTGGACGTCACCCGACAGGAAAATTTTTGTCGGGATCAGATCTTTATGCCTCAATACTGATAGTCAGATTCAATCTTTATTTTTTCCCATGTTATCCAATGCGAATTTCGTTGTTTTGTTGTATAAGAAAATCTCATTCAAAAATGTGGTTTTTTGAATTCTGTTTATATATATATAAGTATATTATGTATTAATTTTTGAATATTTAAATATTTTCTTTGGAGATCGAAACTTAGAGTTATAAATTTACTTAATAAAATAAAATATTTAAATTAACTTTTCAGAAAAAAAAAAAAAAAAGTTGTTCACTAAGCTAAAAGGAGACATATTCAACAAATAATATTCAAAAAACTAATTCGAAAAACTTCATTTTAGAACGAGATATCCTTATGAAACGAAGCAACAAAAAAACCATAGGATGACATAGGAAGAGAGAAAGGGGGAATCTGACTGATGTGCAGCCTTAAATGCTGCAGCGGACATGCTTAAAAGTAGACAACTGGCTGGATGTACTCCGTGGTACTAAGAATGTCCGTAGAAAAGAGCACTGTTTTTTTTTTTTTTTTTTTTTTTTTTTCTAAAAACATTTTTTGTTTTGTTATGCAATTTTACTCTCTCTTATGCTTTTTAAGTTTCTGTTAAGTAAAGCGTCCTCTCCAAATTAGGAGCATTTGTTTGGACATCCTGTATATTAGAAATGCGTTTCACAAAATCTGAAACAATACAGTAATGCAGTAATATGTAGAAAGAATTTACTACATGGGGAAAGAATTAAGCAACATGAATCGTCGATTACAAACAGAATATATTGAGCAAATGTACACAATTTTGTAAATTAATTTTATTGAACTTCTTTAAAGTAATAATTCGTTGTCTTTGCAGTTCAACGCGCCATGCTTTGAAGCATGCAAATAATGTCATACCCTCAATTCCACATTCTCAATGTAGTAATAAATGAAAATAAAAATATTAAAAAGGAATTAGAAAGATTATTTGTTTGTGTCGAAATCTTTTCTCGTATCTAAATCAAATTTCTATAAAAATAAATGCTGAATGCCGAAATTTTAATTTAATACATTTTAAAATCTACAGACTTAATAAATACTAAATATCTCATTAGGATAATTAAATAGCAGAAAACTTATTATTACTTTAAAAACCCCTAAATTATTGTTTATTGATTCAGAATTTCCATGACAACCTATTGTACTTTCAATTAAATTTAAAGAATTCGCCCGAAGTTATACGTAAAAATAAATAAATAAAATAAAAGCCAAAGTTCGATTTAATAAAAATACAATTTGTTTTATGTTTTCCTCTATTTGAGTTAATATTACAGATGATATTTGTGAAAGAATTTCTTTAAAGGAAAAGTGAAAAATCCACATTTTTGCCTTTAAACAATTTAAAATGAATGCTATTTTCTTTTTGTATTTTGAATAAGAAGCACTTTCTCTCTCTAGCATTTTTATTAAAAACCTAAAATTGCTTAAGATAGTCTTTATATTTGGAAAAATGTTATGTTAGATTTTAGAAAGGAAATTTTATTATTGCTGAAGACATTTTCGAAAATATTTCTCCAATATCGTAGCACATCTTATTTTTACTTTACTAAGAGATATTTTTGTATATTAAGTTCTTGAGCGTTTTGCTGGAAAAGAGAATAACAGAGAACCAATAACATAAATCCATAACTTTTATTCAAGATCACAAGTATATTAAAAAACCTGAAAAAAAAAAAGGATTAATAGAAATCGACTAGAATTCTCTCAAAGCAAGAAATATCATGATCCAAACAAATTGGTTCCTTTACAACACCAGGAGAAGAAATTTTATTATTGCCAAAAACATTTTCAAAATTATTTCTTCAATATCGTAGCATGTCTTATAAAGACCTATTTCTTTCTGAAAAAGTAGAGAAACTTTTTTTTTTTTTTTTTTTTCAGCAAAAAACAAAAAGTTAAATAAATATTAAAAATATGAATGATAAAATTGAGAGAAAACACAAAAATGATTTTTTAAGAAATGAATATAATAATGGATGTTCAGGAACACAATTTTACATTTAAAGGCAGTGGTTATTCGCATTCCTGAATTTTATATTCCTAAAATTCAATTTTATCTTAATGTAAAGTTAATAATGCTTCTAAATGTAAGATTTATTTTTTTATTTTTATCACTTTTAATAATAAAATAGCGTGCATATAGATGAGTGTGTTTTGTCTTTATGTTTTTGCATAGAAAGGGATTATCTACAAAAATTTATTCACAGATGTATTGGGTTGTTCAGAAAGTAATTTCGTTTTTCTCAGCAGAGATCTTAATTGTATTTTTTTTCCACCACCTTCACAATTAAGCTGCATTACCATTATATATTGTGACAGCTGATATAGCAATGCTTGTTTCTGAAAAAGTTCGTTTTATTCTGCTCAATAGGTTTTGATTGGTGCCCTATCAAATAAAGAATATCGGAAGCGACATTTTCGGCATATTTTGTTTTTGTTATCAAAAAGGCAAAAATACTGTTCAAACAAGGAAAAAAAGTATATGATGCGTATACGGAAAATTTATTTAAAGAACGCTAGTTTCAAAACTGGTTTACCAAATTTTGTTCCGGCAATTTTGACGTTAAAGATGCATTACGTTCTAGAAAACCAATTTATGCTAATGAAGACAAAATAAAGTATCGATTTATAAAAACTGCCAAATAACAACTCGTGAGATAGCTAAGAAACCGACCAAAGTGGAGAATATATAATTCAATAAAATATTTATACAATATAAAAAAATCGTCTTTCATTTTCAAAGGGAAAAAAAATTATTTTCAGAACAACCCAATAATTGTACCAAACATGAAGTATGAAGCATTCGATTTTTGTTTTTTAGTTATTTTATGTTTTTCAGAATTTGGGAAATATGACGCCATGATTAATATGCAATATATACTTAAATATATACAAAATGAACAAGAAAATACTTTTGTCTAAAATCAGTGTAATATTTGATTTCGATTATCAAATCTGGAAAAGTGACATCAAATCACGAGGCAAAATACATTTACAAATACAAAATGAATGTGAACAAAAGACATTATGAATTCGGCGTTTTATTTGAAAAAAAAAATAGCTTGTTTGTGTTTATTATTTTTAATGGATATATAGAACAAGAGCTTTAGTTATAGTAAGTAATTTATTTTCACCAATATGTAATGTTTACCTTACATAGTATGTAAGATACTAATTGAGTCCAGTAATTAATTCAACACGACGTGTTGAGACTTCCAATTAGTAAAAACAGAAAATTAATGATTTTCCTTAAAAATACGGTGAATAAAAGTGATTATTTTACTTTACAATGTGCTAATATTCTCCGATCAATCACTATTAAGGCAAAATTTTATTGAAATGAAAATCATGATTCTGAACTTTTAATTGCTGATATAACATTTAACAAACTACTGAATATAATTCATATACAAATTATAAAGCTATTTGTTGCATATTTCTTTTTTTTAATGTCAGATTAATTAATAATATATTTCCATCGAAATGATCATTTATCTTTAATGTTCATCAGAAATGGTCAAATATCTTCTGTTACGCATGATGCTTACAGCTATTTATTTCAGATGCATAGCGCTGTCACTTAGTTCGGAACATCTCGTTTACTATACAATTTAAACAGTTTGTACTGCGAGAAATTCAAATACTCAAGCTACTACAATTAGTATACAAAGTGTAATTGAGCAAAAGAGTCAAAACGTTGTTGTTATAAACAATCAGAATTAATAGAGAGTAGTCGACGATCCTCAGCATGTGTGTGTCACTCTCTCTATATGGTAATAAGTATGGAGTTTTGAGCAATAATTTATAACTCAGTGTAAATTAAAATATATTAAAAATTAAATATTTTCAAAAATAGCGTTGTTAACTTTTTTTTTTTTTGAGAAATTTATGTTTATTAAATGCTTCTTGGATATTGATTTTTTTTCTTCTTTATTTACAACATTTTCATTAGTTTTATGTCAATTGTCATCCCATAAATAAACAACAACAACAACAAAAAATCATGTTTGATTTAAGTTTAAAATACTAATATGATATAAAATGTGCCTACCTGTAATTCAAACATAATACTAAAAATAAATAAATAAATAAATAAATAAGTAAATAAATAAAATAAAAATGAATAATTTAAGATCTTTAAAAAATACAGTTTTTTTTTCATAAAAAATAAGAGTGTTATTAAATAATACATTCAAAAATACAATTTTATAATCGCTAGATAAAATATCAATTTCAACTTCAATTTCACAACAATATAGTTGTCGTAATGATAATTTTCAATCGTAATATAATCGTATTCATTTGCAATTAATTCTTCTTGATTTTAATGACATTTTTATCACTTGAAAAGAGTGACACATGCTATTATATTATTTTCATTATTATTAAAACTGTAAACGAAAATCCAGGACTTTTTTGGTGTAAGAAAGCTCCTTTATTTATAAACAGGTTTTTAATCTAGTCTTCATAACAAAAAATGTTTTCTTCAATATATTCTGTAATAATATAAAGCTATGAATGTAGATTTTGATTCACTTTGCCTCTTCCTATATATAACCAATAACATTAGGTTTTTCTCCATTCAACACTATAATAACTAGTATAATGTGGCCATTGAATAACTTTTTTTATATTTTCTTTAACAAATTCAGATAATTTAGACCAAAAGAGTTCCGACTGCATTTTACATTATAAAAGGGGGAAAATGTCAAATTTCCCAAAATAGCAACATCTTGTAATTACTATTATTATCATTTATTTTATTATTTATTTTATTTATTTATTTATTTTTGTTTATATATATATGATAAAATTATTTCAAAATATCACAGATTCACGATTCAATCTCTCACTTTAAGGTCACCGACGAGTTATTTTGATAAATAATCACAGTTTAAATTTTACAACTAGGGGTGACACTCCCCAGGGAGTGAAGCGATGCTCCAATATGTACAAAAATTTTACCTTCGTTGATTATCACTATTATAAATTAAAATTTTCAAATTTTCACAATGTTTGATTAAAAATAATCCTAACTGTGTTCATTTATTCGAAGTTTTGTGCTATACTTTCATGTAAAAAGTTACGAAAAGGGATTGCAGCGCCAGTTGTGAAGCGATATACACCAAATATTGATAGACAGCAATTTATGTAATGATGCAACAAAACATAAATCTTCATGAATTTCTCTGCCACAAAATTTAAATCACACGCAGATAAAATGACAGACAGGCGGATTAAAAAAAAAAAAAAAAAGATCAAATCGTGCTTAATACATGTAAATACATTAAAACCTGAAGTCGAAAATTTTCATGAATCTAATATTTTTCTATTAAATGTAGAAGAAAGTTAAAAAAAAAAAAAGAAAAAGAAAGAAAGAAAAGAAACATATGAATGATTGTTGGGTTGTTGGTGTTTGCCGCAACACAATGTGGCATAGCGTTCTATAGAAAAACTGCTAAATAAAAAAGTCCTGAGAATTTACGAGTCCACGGTAATTATTTCTATGAGAGAGCAAATCTATTTTAGTTTCATACAACTTTATTGTGCATATTTACAGTCACAAAATTTGAACTGCTAAGAAGATAGACATTATATCTTACATATCGTATACCCATTTTTTCCTATTAATTCTATTTTAACTTTTATTATATTTGTCAACTGATATTTTTGTTTAAAAAACTGTAGAGACTACAAAATATTGAAATAAAGGTGTAAAACTAACAGATAATGAATTTTTCAACATTCTTCTTTATATTGTTATCTAAAAATAAAAAAATAATCTGGCATGAAACAACCAGACGACTTCTATTACACACTATTACACGTACTATTATATGTACTTTTTGCAGATAATGAGATCAGAAGACATAAAACTGAGCTAACAAAGTTTTCTGGTAAGAAAAAGCTGATATATGTGTGAACACATATAAAACACAGTTTACATAGAGATAAAATTAAATCGTTAGAGCCATTTATTGAAATACCAATTTTCTAGATCTAAAACTGACATAACTAATCAGAATGACTGTTAATTTTTCTGTAATAACCAAGTAATACTTGAGAAAGGATATCTAAAATAGGTTTATGTAATAAATTTCAAGAAAATCGTTAGAGACGTTTTCGAGATACCGAGTTTCCCTACAACTTCGCAAACTCAATTGTTGCCTGGAAAACAACAATTGCATGTAAACGGATATCTAAAAGAGAGTTTACACGACGAATTAGAAAAAAATCCGTAGAGCTGTTTTTAAATTAACGCACTTGCGAGATATTAAATTGTGCTATTTATACAGGACGCCTGTCAATTTTTCTGAACTAATTAACTAATGCATACAAAAAAAAAAAAAAAAACTGTTAATATAACAACTTTGAAGAAAATCGTCAGAGCCGTTTTTGAGATACAGGCTTACGGTCCCACTTCCGGTTGTCTAATTTTTACCAAATACCATCTATACACCAGACCTGTTTAAACTCTGCAGCTTCGTAGTTCTATCTTTATTAGTTTCAGATATATGATTTTCAGAAGATTCCCCACACACATACACGCACACTGACCATTTTTTGGACTCAGGAAACCTTAAAACATGTAAATAAGGTGGCCGAATTTTGCTCCGAAAACAGTATTTCCATTACCTACGGTAGTCGGGTAATGGATGCAATAATTAAATAAAATTTATTGGAAACTGTTAATTGTTTTAGCAAATTTAAAGATAAAAAAAAATGTATTCATTTAAGTTTAAAATTAAAATTTTTAAATCGACTTAGGAATAACTATTTTGATTTTTATTGTATCATTTAATTTATCTCCTTTTAAATGAAATATTAAAATTACTAGTTAGCTTTTTTTTTTTTTAATAAAATAGTATTAGGTTTTAAAATAGAAAGTAAAAGTTTTATTTTCATGTTGCACTAAGACGTTTTTAATTTATCAAATAAAAATATTTCTGAATAAATGTGAAATGTGATATTAATATATGATCGTAAAAGTTCATTTAAATAACTATTAATAAAAAATGAAATTGATTGTGAAAAATTAATACCCTTTCTTTTTTTTTTCTTTTTCAGATAGGAAAAAGACATTTAACATTCATTAAATCTATTAATAAATAGGAAATATTTATATCCTTTTAAATTAATCAGCCGAAAATGGCATCCTATAAAATATACGCTTATATGCTGAGATTGTAATATATTTCACATATGCAAAATCATCATAAAATAATGATGCAGAAAATATTAAGAGTGCAATTTTTTTCCCTGGGTGATTTTATAGTGTGACGGTAAAATGCTTTTAAGCAATAACTCTAGACTTCAGGCACTATAGAAAAATTCAATATCATCTCTTCTTTATTTTTATTTTACTTTTTAAAAATACTTTATTTCTAGTGAATTTACAGACATAGTCTCGTTATATTACTCATTATGGAACGTTTTTATCTATCCTACATTTATACTCATTTTATTTATTAAATACCCCCCCCCCCCTCAAAAAAAAAAAAAAAAAAGAAAAAAAAAAAAAAAAAAAAGCTGTTTATCTGTAGAAGTTTTAGAATTTTTGAAATCATGAATACATGAAAAAATGTGAACTGAGATAATGCAAGTTAAAGACTTCAAATCTGTAAAAATATATCCAATAGAATTGTTGCCTGAAAATATACTTTTTAAATAAACCTAAGTTCAATTTACAAATATTAAATTGAAATATGCACTTTTATATGAAATCTACTTCCGTGCCAATTCAAAGGTGCCAAATTCCCTTAATATGCTAAAAATGACCGGCGAGTGATAATTTAATTCTTTATATCGCTAGAATTTCTATACGAGTTTTTAAAATTTTAAAATATAGTTATATAAATAGGCATAAATAATTTTATAGTTTTCTTAAATAATTGGAAAAAAATAAACAGAAAAAAAAAATATTTTTTAAGTAAATTGGGATGTAAAGGTTGATATTATTTATATACCAACTATGTCATCCTCCGCTTATTTACTTAAAATGAATATTCACGGTTGATGGTTTCATGAATAAAAATTTTCTAAAGAAAAATATGTGTTATGTAAACATTCTTTATTTGTCATTTCTTTTCACTTCGAATACATATTTATCGTATAAATAATAAGCTACTTGCATCGAAAGCAATTTAAGTAAAATATTTACACTATCTGTCAATATTTACTTACAAAAAAGAAATATATAAAAAAATTCAATAACACATGTTTTATTTTATTACAGATCGAGAAATGAAATTCAACAGTTTCGTTTTCATTCGCATAAAGTAAAATATAACGTGGAATGAAAAATGTTATGAAATGTAACACGTTGAAAAAGAATTTATGCAAACAGAGGATATAAAAAAAAAATGTGCTTAGAATCAGTTTTAAACAATATTTTATTCTCAGAGCAGAAAATTTTAGTATTTATATTTCTCTTCTGGTGAAATTTTTCATAACTGCATCCCACTTAATCAAACAGGATAAATGATAACATGTGTCTAAGTATTTTCGTGTTTTATCGACAGTTTTTATTTTTACTTTCTCTTACCCACAAGGTAGAGAAAGTATTGTTTTTGGGTAAAATTCTTGAAAGCGAGTTTTTGTTATATTTACACGTTTTGAGGTCCCTTGAATCCGAAAATCATGATTTTAGCTAATTGTCTGTGTGTGTGTCTGTCTGTTATCAGCATATCTCAAGAACAAATGGTAGCAGACTGTTCAAACATGGTATTCTAAATGTGTATGATATAGGGATGCTACACTAAGCTTTTCGTTGAGATGAAGCAAATGGTTCGTGTACAGGGACACCCATGAGAATTCAAATACATTAAGTCTATAGGGAAAATTGCAAGTAAGTGGAGTTTAACAGCTATAGACTACACTAAAACAAATGAAATGAATATACATTTTTTATATGCATAAAAACATGTCTCATGTAGAATATGGTTGGGAAATCATTCACTTTTCATTTACAGGGCTAAACAAAAGAACTAGATTATATTGCGACAATAGCTGAAGTGTATTTCAGGTTGAGCTGTATGTCATTAGTATAGGATTATAATTAGGGGCACCATTTGGTCTGTACATAATCTTCAAAAGATATACATGGTTTCAAATATTTAAACGATAACATTATTTTTTGTTGTTAGTGGAAGTGCTTCATTATAATATTTTATCATGTCCTGGAAAGTTTCTCATGAACTGAAATGAATTCCTCGTTAACATATGATAAAAAATATATGTTTTAAGTTTAAATATTCATTACTTTTTTTTTTTTTTTTTTTTTTTTTGTATATTTACACGTTTTGTGGCTTCCTGATTACCGAAGTCAAATTTTTAACATTTGATTTTTGTCGGCGTCTCTTAGAGTAACTTAAAAACGAATAATTTTAGGAGATCCAAAAGTTGTATTTTCAAGTTAATATAAGTTTGTTGCTGGAAAGGTTTGATCAAGATTGATAAGTTTCAAGGAATGTTGCGTGCGAAAGTTGTCTGAATAATTTTTAGTGAACTTTTAATTTTAATAACAGATTTAAATTCTATATAAATGTATGTGCAGTAATGAAACATGGGGTTGAGGGGGGCGTTAACCCCCGTCACACAGAACTAGTTATCATATAAAACTCTTCTGGAACCTAATTTGAATTTTTTAACATAGGTTTACATATCAGTTCTCGTTATCTTACCTCTTATGTTTATAGTATTAAATTTGAGGGTAAGAGAAAGTCGTATGAGTGACACGCCAGATTATTTTCTTTATTTTTATATTCAAATAATATATATTAAGTAAATCTAAAGACATTTTGCATATTTTAAAATCGTATTTCATATTTTTATATTTCAGAAATACTTTGCTTATGTATTGTTGTCACTTAAAAATATTTTAGACACTCTTCTGTTTGAGTCTAAGAGCGGTATATATTTAAACCTCTTCAACTTTCAATAATATTTAACTTTTTCCATTGTGGTTAAATATTTCACAATTAGTTCAAGGAACATAATTTCTTTTAACCCTTTGCCTGCTCAATGTATTCGCACGGTGGCAAGAATCTCCGTGTCAAAAAGGGGCACTGACACCAGAATTATCAATAATTTCTATCACAATAAATTACTGCACAAATATGATAGATATTTTGAAATCAGGTGTGTGGTGATGCGGGTCAATGAGATCCAGGCGTACCACAGCTTCTCATCTTCGATTCGATATGATAAAAATTACTGATAAAGATTGCTGGTGTCAGTGTTACGTCTTCAGATGGAAACTCTTGCACCCTTGTTTGTTCGCCTGCCGGGAAGGTGTTAAGAAAAAAAAAAATAACAACTAAATATCTATATATATATCAATATATAAACAAAGCATAAGAGGATCGTTTTTCTTAAAAGTACTGTATTCATAGTTTTACGCAATTGTCTTCGACCGCACCCTACCCGCTTTTTACACTCCCTCCATTTTTCCCGGGGGTAAAATTAGAAATTTTGTAAAATCCAGTCAAGTGTATGCTGCTTACACTTCCCAACGCCCACTTACCTACTTATTTTACTTATCCTTAGGTAATTTGGAACAGAATTAAGCTTGAAAACGTGTTTCTTGCCCCATGTCTAAGAAAACCAAGTTTCTTCCGTATTTCACCCGTGTTTCTGGAGTGCAAGTTACCAGTGAAAGCTAATTATACTACAGATAAGAGTAATTCAGATCGAATTGTCAACTCAAAAACACCCAATAACTCTACATCTTTATTAAAACCATTCGAGTATTTTCGACGAAATAAAGTTTTTGCCATATTTCTTCGGGCGAAGTGCGCGTTACCGAGGTATGCTAATATTTCTGAAAAAGAAGGAAATTCAGACTAAATCGTAAACTCAAAAAAAAAAAAAAAAAAAAAAAAAAAACTACCAATTCATCAAAATTGTTCAAGTAGTCTCTAAGAAAAATAAGTCTCCACAGTATTTTGCACGGGTGGCGGGAGAGTTAACAGCGAATTCTAATTTTTGTGAAGAATAGGATACAGTCGACAGCAAAATTTTTGAAGCACACATCCACATTTTTCATATACAGTTCCCGCCGCTTTATAAAATCACTGGTTAATAAAATAAGCCACTTAATCTAATCAAATTGCCAGGAACGGAATCAAACAAATGCAAACTACTTTCAAAACCGCCGCTTAATAAAATCAGCATCGCCGGTTAATAAAATCAAAAAGGAAAAGATCTCCAGCTTCAAAAATAGACATATATGCGCAAATTAGACAACGAATTTTGATTTTGTGAGCTTTTGTTTTTAATTTTTGAAAAGGAAAAGAAAAAGAAAACGTAGCAAAGTACCATATTAACTCTTTTAAAAGAAAACATCTGTAGCGTCAAATAAGCACCCTTATCACCTGCCCTAGCAAAAAATTCAATAACTGTTTATTTTCAAAGCGTACTAGTAAATAATTTATTAATTTTGAATGAATAATTAATTGTTTTTAAAAAGTCCAACATATAAGTAAAGCATACATATAAACAAATTTTATTTATAATATTTCTTTATCAATTTTATAAAAGAAATATGTGTTTGATTTATCAATTTTAAATGAATAATTAATTGTTTTTAAAAAGCCCAACATAAATAAAGTATACATATAAACTAATTTTATTTATAATATTTCTTTATTAATTTTATAAAAATATCTGTGTTTGATTTATTAATTTTGAATGAATAATTGTTTTTAAAAAATAATAATTTAGTTTATTTACAATCCCATAAATCCTTTCATTTTGAAATTTCATTCTAATTTCGGGAATGAGTATATTCTTTTATGTTCCGAAAATCTCGCCGGTTATAAAAATCAGCCGCTTATTAAAATCACTTTGGCTCAGAACGAATGTGATTTTATTAAGCGGCGGGCACTGTATATATTTTTTTAGTTTGATCGCTATTTTTTATCACCAGCTTACTTTTCTATAAATAGCATAAGACTAAGATCATGACTCGATAAATATTTATTTAACAAAACAGTATTAGGTGCCCATCTTTTAAATAGGAATTATTGCCAGTGATTCAATAATTTTGCTGCCGACTGTAAGTCAGATAGGTTTATTATCTTAAAAAACACTTAATGGTAACTTTTTATAAAATCATTAAATTCATTTTCGAGAAAATTGAGTTTCTGTAATAGTTTGTAAAGACCGGCTTAGGGGTTAATGGTGAAAAGTTATTTTCCTGAAGTTAACGATCAGTCCGATGTATTAGTCTTCTGAAAAACCCCTTAAGCCTAAGTTTTTATTACCATCATTACACCCATATCCGGGAAAATAAAATGTCTGTCATATTTTGCCTGGGGTGGAGTGAGGGTTAACAATAAACGCTAAGTTTCCTGGCGATAAGGATAATCCAGATCAAACTGTCATCTCAAAAAAACCTCAAACTTTAAATATTTATCAGAAATGTTCAAGCAGTTAACAAGAGAACAAAGTTTCTGTCATATTTTACTAGAGAGGAAAGGTTAGTACATCAGTGAATGTTAATTTTCCGTGAAAGTGAGGAAAAGTCAGACGAATCTCTCATCTCAAAAAATCCTTAAACCTGAATTTTTATCAAAATCGTTAAAGTTATTTCTCTGAACGTTCTTAACATATTTTGTAACAAGCGGAGTGAGAGTTAAAAGTGTACGCTGATTTTTCTGAAGATGAAGTTAAGTCAGATGGGTTTGCTGTCTCAAAGAAAAAAAAAAAAAAAAAAAAGCCTTAACCCTAAGTTCTTATCTAAATCGTTAGATCGAATTCTGAGAAAATCGACTTTATGTCAAATTATAAAGAAATGATAATAAATAAATAATGAGCTCTTACAAGATGATACACTGAGAAAAAAAAAATATACCGCTTTCCTCTAGAATGAATAAGTGGCCGTTTTCTAAATCCCTTAACTAGAAATATAGATTTCCGAGCTATGCGCGTAAGACACGCCAATAAACTGAATAGACGAACTTATCTAGAATTTCTAGTGTACACATTTCTAGATGGTGAAACAATATTCTGAATACTCTAAATATTGTGAATGGTTTGTATTGCAGGAAATTCCCGCTTCATTTTCTAGAATTTGGTAATAAGCCAACATTATAGTTGCTAAAACCCGCCTCTTGTAGTCTCATTTATTTGCAGAGATATTTAAATAACTTTGCCCTCGCGAATATAGGCAAACGCTCTAGAATTCTAATAGGGGCTTCTAGAACTCGTTTTCCAAGGGGACTAGAATTTATAAGGATGACATGGAACTATTTTTTCTAAAGCCACAACTTAGATTCTAGATGCCCGTTACAGAATTTTTTCTCAGTGTACAGAAGATATTTCTGAAATAAAATACACCTATTTGCATGCAATTTTGCATTGTGACATTATTGATTTCTCATGCAATCTGTTACTGTTGTTGTATGTTTACGTGATTCTTATCTGTTTTTCATCGTAAAGAAAACTTTTAATTATGTATGTCCAAAGCATTTATTGTTAATTAAATTTCGCAATTAGTAAAACAGCACTAATATATTATTAATATTAGAAAAATGTTTAAGAGTTTTTAAAAGAATATATGCATCTCGTTAATTATCGAACCTATTCGTAATTTTATTTATTTCTGAAACAGAAACAAAATATTCTAAGAGTTCTCAAAAACTTAATTAACAAATTTAAAATGTATTTTTAGCACAAAAGGTACAAAATTAATTAACTAAATCGCGATTTTATTAAAAAAGAAAAAGAAAATAAAAGGAAATAAAATAAAATAAATAGAGTGTATTTATTGAAAATCGTATTTCGGAATACAAACTCAAAAAGAAGAAATTTTAAAAGAAAATTATTGTAATTGCATATTTGTATATTTTTATACAAATCATCACAAAAATGTTTGTGTAATATTAAAAAATAAATAAACTGAAATAGAGGTCATGATTTATTCTAAAATGAAAATTATTGAAACATGAACACACACACACATATGATATATCTATATAATAATGATTTATTAAGCGTACAAAAGCCAAGCAACAGATACAAGATCACTGAAAACACAAAGACCAATATGAATGAAAAAAAGTTTTATGTAGGAGAAGCTCAGAAAGGTGAAAAAATTTCATCAGGGTATAAAATACACATATTTAAAGAAACCAAATTTATTAAACAGCCTGCAAAACAAACGAAACAACAAACTAACTCAACAAAATCTTAACAGAAAACTTAATTTGAAACGAAATTTATATGAAAAAATAATTTAAGAAACTTAAGAAAGGAAGGAAGGAGGCGCGTGGCAAGACTTCTGACTTGCCTGTGGGGTTAAACTAGTTTCACGGCAGCAACACTCACCCAGCCTGTCAAGACCAGAAGAGGAGCCATATGGATAAAAAAAAAAGCAAAATTTCATAGCAGATAAAGAATAATGAAACTATGAAGCAACAATGAAAATTATTGATTACTTTGTTTAATAGTTTGATCAGAATTTTAATAATAGTTGACAACTCAGCAATGAAGAAACTGATATATATATATATATATATATATTATATTAATTTTGCAATGTTTGGACTTAAAATGCATTTTTATGATATACATATACAAATCAAAATGAGTTTTGCTTGTATTGGATCATAATTTGAAAATAAAATTCTCTTATTATCTTCATTTAGTTTTTATCATTTTTCTTACTAACTTTTCTTCATTAAAAATTCTATAATCTATTTCAAAGCAATATTTTAATTCCGAGGTGATTTCTAGTAAATGTGAGGAAGGGCACTTTCTGTAACGTTAAAATTCAAGTAGTGAAAAGTTTTGAAAGCAGATGATCAGTATATAATAATAAATATTTAATATTTACAAACGTGCTAGAAACATCGTTTTAAAAGCGGGCAGTACAGTCAGAGCTGATTCGATTTTATGTGGTCAACTGAATTTATTCATATAAAAAGTACAGACTCACAATATTTGTATTTTTAATAGTTATGTCAGGAATTGACTTTTCCTTCACAAGTTTATTTACATCAAAACATTTCTAAACAAAATCAATATTTGTTACATATTTATGTTACTTTGATTTTTTTTTTAATATTCGCGTTTTGTTAATATTTTATTACCTGCGTTCGATCACCCACCTAGCGATTGAAGAAAGCTGAGCTTTGACTTCCATTTAACAGATTCTCGGCCCAGGTATCGAGAAAATGTAAAACTAATTCTAATTATTCACATTCATGCGAAATTTTGTCATATATTCTCATATTTAAAAAAAAAAAAAAATCTTTGTCTGACATCGATATTTATTGAGCTGAGCGATTTGTAACAAAAGATTAAAGGCGTCAATTTGTTTCAAGGCTGTAAATTTTGTGCACTAAAAAAAATTTTGTTCATTAGTTAATGAGTTAGAACTGCCAAGAGCAGAGCTGCTCTTGTTGATTTTCTTTATAATAATCCTGGTGCTATTCCTTTATGGTCCCAAGCCGAAATAATTTATGCTCCACGTGATAATCAAGACCTTCTATTGACTGAAGCTATCAGTGTGATTATTTGCAATAAATCTATTAATTTTAAAGATTCAGCAATTCTCCATAAAATATGGCGTACATTATGTTAATAAAATTAATGATATTTATATCTTTAAGTTAACCTCTATTTTCAAGCTGCTAGCTGCATGATGTTGTTGGAATTCTCCTGTCTTTTTAAGTTTAAGTTTTCTTCTACAAATAATTTTGACATGTAACACTAATATGACCATACTATAACTTAACCTCGCCTCCTAAATTCATGTAACTACGTAACTACGCTGCAAGTTGGTTTTGGAAACCTCCAGTCTTCTTTTTCAAGATTATGTATCTCCTACAAGATTTTGTGCCATGTATCCCTAATGTGACCCTATTGGAACTCAACCTTATTTTCTAAATTAATGTAACTACGTAACTGCGCTGCAAGTTGTTATCAGATACCTCCAGTCTTCTTTTTCAAGATTATGTATCTTCTACTATGTTATCACGTGAATTCAATACGAATTTTAAACTTTTAGAAGATTTTAATTTTAATTATTACTCATCCAATTAAATTAACAAGACATCGATTTATGTAAATACAATTGGTATTTACGCATTGATTGCTAAGACAGGAATTCAAGTGGTTTAATCACAAAAACGTAAAATCATTTTGTTAAAATTTGTTTTAGAGCAACGGGTGAATCGAAGACTTAACATTTAAAATAGAAATATAACCAACGACAGTATATTAATTCTTTTCTAAGTTTCATATACCTTTAATTGTTTTTAATTGCTAATTTTTTGCTCTTACCCTTTTGTCCATATTTGTGTTCTAGGGTTCGTACGCCTCAAGTTAAAAGAGTATTTTAGAAAGATGTGCTGAGGGCAGATTATTACAAAAAACATATGGATTATAAAATATAATATAAAAATTTAATTTTTAAAGTTAAATATTTGCATATATAAATCACGACATATTGTAGTACACTACGTATAAATAAGCATTTGGACACTTTCGAATTTAGATATTTTGTGAAATTTTTAGAAAGGTTCTTTTGAAATCCTCTTGAAACTTTAATAGTGTAAAGAACACGTTATATCTCATATATTTCAGCAAAAATTGTGTTCTGAAAAGGAAAAGGGGACCAGTAAAAGATTAAAGAAAAATCAAAAAGGTTTTGCATCACCCTGTAAAAAATAATGCTTGAAATGTATTTTGGCTGTCGCATGTAATTAAGAAGAATTTTCTCATTATCTTTATAAATTCTTAAGAGACTACCACACATATTCATGGAGAAATTACGGGTTTTTTTAGAACATTGCAAAACAAATTCCACTTTTTAAACTATAACACGTAGGGTATTAAAGCCCGAGCAAAGATATTTTCAGAAAATTTGGCATACTTAATAGACACAGCATACTGCAATCAGAATACAAAAATATTAAATATTTTATGACAAATGAGCATTTGTACTAAATATACTAGTAATAAATATATAATTTTTATCTACGCATGCACTACTTTCTAAAATATTTCATTTCCATAATTTAATAGCCAAATGTATTGCGCAGTTTATATGAAAACCCGAAACAAATATCGTGTAAATTAAAAAAAAAGTTATGAGGAATAGAATGAACAGAGAATTCCAGTTATCTCAAAATAAAAGATAAATTATAAGAGGTTTTACACACATTTTTATTTTGATTCATTGAATGCCCAATGGCAATACAGTGTTCGCTGATTGTAAATAAATATTGATAAAGCCCCGTATGATCTTCTTTTTTTTTTTTTTTTTTTGAGAAGAACTGAAATTCTGTTCATTCTATCACTCATAACTCTTTAAATTTACACGATATTTGTTTGGGGTTTTCATATAAGCTGTTCAATACATTTGGCTATTAAATTATGCAAATAAAATTTTTTAAAAGCTAGTGCATGCATAGATAAAAATCATTTAGTAAAAATGCTCATATTTCGTAAAATATTTAATATTTTTGCGTTCTGATTGCAGTATGCTGTGTGTAATGAAATAAGCCAAATTTTCTGAAAATGTTTTTATTCTGGGTCTAATATACTACATGTTATAAATAAAAAAGTTGATTTTATTTTTATTTTATTCCATTTTATTTATTAAATTATTTATTTATTTATTTATTTATTTATTTTTATTTATTTTTTTTGGAGGGGGGGGGGGGCAATGCTTTAAATAAACATGATATCTCTATGAATATTGGTGGTAGCCTCTTGAAAACGTAGACAGATAATGAGAAAATTCCTCTTAATCACATGCTGTAGTCAAAATGCATTTAAAGCGATGCTTTTTACAGGGTGATCCAAAACATTTTGAATTTTCTTTAATTGTTTACTGGTCCCTTTTTCCTTTTCTGGATACAACTTTTGCTAAAATATATGAGGTATAACGTGTGCTTTACGCTATCAAAGTTTCAAGATGATTCCTAAAATACTTTTTTAGATATTTGACAAAATGTCTAAATTTTAACATGTCCAAATACTTATTGGTAGGTAGTGTACATGCATGAGGGAAAATTTAAATTAATTAATAAATTTCTTTAAAATATGTATAGTAAATAGCATTATTAAGGATTTTTTTTATCATTATTAATCTTTATCATACTGCATTATCTTTTGAAAAATTCATTATATAAATGCCGTGACATCATGAACTAAAATGTGAAATTAATTTATTTCAGCGGTTTGTTGCATTATAAAAAGGTTTCGCTGCGATTTAGATTCATTAAATTAGTTTTATTCTTGGAATGTGAGCCAGAGAAGCAAACCAAAATGATAGCGAAATAAGTACCATTCATGCATCACTTGCTTTAGGAATCGGCGAGAATGGCATGCGACAATATCTTTTGTTTTCACCGGTTTCTTTTTGATTTGGGAAAACGTATAAGAAAATTTCTTTGTTAATAAATAACTTGTTGTCATTTTTATTTCATTAGATTTTCCGTTGTTCAGCGATAGCAAAAAGCAACGTGCGATTTTAGGTAATATATAAGTTTATCAATATGACGAGTGATTTTTTTATAAAGAAATCTTAAAAAATTTGTAATGTAGGACATATTTAATGAGAAATTTTGAACTCTGAAAAAAAAAATCCCTCAGATATTACTACAATATATTTAAATATTGATAGTATTAGCATAAAAATTAAGCTCTGTGAAGGGAAAAAAACTTCTTAAAATTTAACATATGTACGTTTAATTGAATATTAATTTCTGAAACTTTGCATCAATTTTTATTAATTATAATACACTGCCCAAAACAATTAAAGGATATTGTAAGTCGTATATAAAATAACGGTATAAGCGAAAAAAAATTTTTGCAGAAAACTGAAGAAGAGAGTCACAAATACAAATTTTTCTCGTTTTCAAACTTCGGAGTATGTAAATTTTGAGTTTGACCTCAAAAATGACGTTTTAGTGGCAAACGAATGAAATTTGGCTTTACACTAAATGAAAGACAAAGAGGAAAAGAATGGCCATTATTCAGTAAGTGCGTTGTTTCGATGATTGCGATGTCTTAACGAAGTGATTTAACCAATTCAATAGCTTGGAAAGTTGTTGGTCGGTTAGAGGGGGTTCAAACACAAACCGAAGAAGTCGAAACCACTGGAGTTTGGCAAAGTGCGATTTCCAGGATTTGAAACCGACTTTTGAAGACTGGAAATGCAGGCTGAAGATCAGGGCAAGGTCATAGAATGCAACAACATCTAATGAACATCAATATTTAAAGTTAACGGCTCGGAGATGCCGAAATATGAATGCCTCTCTTTTTCAACAATTACCTTCTCTTGGCTACTGGCGCCACATTTTTGACCCAAACTGTCCATAACCTACTCCACGCTATAGCAATAGGTCTGATGATTTCATCCCTATATCGACGACCGGTCAGAGCTCCATTTCGAATGATGTGGGGAATAGTGCACCCATCAATGGATCCCCCCCCTCTCCAACCGCCAAATCTGATACTTCTGTGTACGAACGCAGGATTGTTTCCAGTGCGAATATACCTATTATCGTGATGAACAGAAAAACGAGACTTGCCAGAGAAAAAAATATTGCGTCGTTCATTTCTCTCCACTTTACATGTTCTGTAGCCCACTCCCTGCGAGCGCGACGATTTCTTGTTGATAACGAGACACACATTATTGGTCGGTAAGCATACAAACCTACAGCGTGGAACCGATTTTGGACAGTTTGAGTCGAAACTGTGGTGCCAGTAGCTGATTGAAGTTGTTTTTGTTGAAGAATAGCATTCCTGTTTCGAAGTCTCCGAGCCGTTAGCGTTAAGGGCGTATCAGACTCGACGACTTTACAGGCGATTTTAGAGCCAACCACTGATCAGCGCCGATTTTTCGGAAAAAATTCTCTCTACTCCCAGTGTGATAGCGCAGACCGAAGTTGCCCAACTTTTTCAGAGCTGCCTTGATAAAATTGTCCGTATAGTCAATTTCTCCTCGGATTCGTCCAATCAGGATGCACTATTTTGATACGTCATATTTCCAAGATGGCGGAACAGGGGAATCGCTTCAAGTGGAGATTTGAAGAAGAAATATTATCGTTAAGCACGTTTATTTTACCGTTAAATGATAAGAATTTTCAATTAATCATTTTTATTTTCGTATGGCGTTATGACAATAGTTGTAAAAAAGATCAAAATAGAAATAATAATGCGATATTTTACATAAATGAAAGGGAATTTTAACGCTAATCATTGCGTATTTTATTCGCGCCAAGAAAAGTGATAAGCGTCAGAAGTTAGTCTTCTTTCATCCAACTTTTCACCCGACTATTGTAACCTCTACGGTGTTTTCGTCGAGGAAAAATCGGCGCTAAAGTCGGCTCAAAAATTGGTTGTTTCTAAAGTTGCTGAATCTGATACGCCCTTTAAATATCCATTTCCATTGAGTGTTGTTGCACGTCTATGACCTTGCCCAGGCCTTCAGCTTACATTTTCCGTCTCCAAAAACCGGTTTCAGATCCTGGAAATCACACTTTGCGAAACTCCAGTGACTTTGGCTACTTCGTTTTGTGTTTCGATCCCTTCTAACCGACCAACAGCTCTCCAAGCTTTTGAATCGGTTAAATAACTTCGTTAAGACATCGCAATCATCGAAACAATGCACTTACTTAATATTGACCATTCTTTTTGTCTTTGTCTTTCATTTAGTGTAAAGCCAAATTTCACTCGCTACCGCTAAAACGTCGTTTTTTCAGGTCAAACTCAACATTTGCATACTCCGAAGTTTGAAAACGAGAAAAATTTGTATTTGTGACCCTCTTCTTCCGTTTACTGCAATAAAAATTTCGCTTATACCTTTATTTTATATAAAACTTACAATATCCTTTAATTGTTTTGAGCAGTGTATTAAAAGAACTTTTATTATAAGCCTACTTTTGCAAAGCAGATTATCTACTTTATCGTTTTCCAGGTAGAAACTTATATATTTGCAATTAATCGAACGTAGACAACAAAAGACTATATACAACCATGTACAACAATCGAACTTAGGTAACTATAGATTATATATAAGTTTATAGAACTATAGAACTTAATAATTTTACTTTTCAATATTTTTTTTAATGAAAATATTCATCATAAATACTACATTACTTAGTCTTAAGACGTTGTAATTTCTGGTGCCTATATTAATATAAAACTACTATTTAACCTTCGTTCTACAAGTTATTTCTAGTTCAAATATTTCCTTATTTTTAAAACTATTAGATACTTCTTACATAATACCAGGTTTAACTAACATTTAGAAAAAATTATAAAGAATTCGAATTATGAATATTTTATTAAAAGTTAGTCCTACCTTATCATTAGTTTTTACTTTTTTTAATTGGTATAAGTTTTCCAATGTTTGATAAATGCCAGATTATAATTTCGAAATTATTTCACTTGATCTGATTTACTAATAGAGTTGATTACAACTGTAATTTATAAACAAATAAGCTTTTTGGCTACAAAAAGTATTTCTACTAAAATATTAATAAAATACAATGTGAATTTCTTACTCAAAATGTTTTACTTTTAAATACATTTTATATACACTTTCAAATATTTTTCAAATATATGCCTTCTGTCACTCATAATTTGTCGCAATGTATAGTAAAAAAACATAACTCTGTAATATTTATAGTTTTTGACCGTAAAAGTAATACTTTTTAAGAAGTAAATCTAAATAACTTGTTGGTTTCCTATGTAAACTATATTTCATATAATCTGTATATATATATATATATATATATATATGCAGTGAAATTTGAATAATTTGAACTTTTTTAATTCGAAAGTCTGGATAATTCGAATTTTATTTTGGATAATTCAAATTTTTCATACGATTACCTTCAAAATAATACAGTAAAATTTGTCCCCGAGATTTTTTTCAGCTAAAGTACATTATTTTTTTTAATAGTCTTTCAAAAGAAGGATAAGGAAATACAAGAGTATTTCCTACCTAGTGCATCAGACGATATGGTCCATATACATGAACTTCGAGGTGTTTTTAAATTGAAAATCATATGCTATGACACAAAGATTGTACTTAAAGAAGCAATAAAAAAAAAAAAAAAAAGAAAAAGAAATCTGACTATTTTTTAAAAAAATGTTGAATAATTAAGCTCGCAAAAAAATATTGATTTAAGGGGGGGGGGGATGTAGCAGTATTCTTAGATATAAAGTTTGTGTTAAATCTTTGATCGCAGATTTTTATTTTTTTAATTTATCTCTTCTATCTGACAAAGTAGTATATGTAATTCGGATTTTTGGATATTTCGAAATTTTCTCTGGTCCCTTTAACTTCGAATTATTCAGGTTCTACTTTATATATAATTACGTTGATGTTGTGATTATTATTAGTTGACATTTTTTTTACTTGTTTTTATATTGTAACATTCTTACTTCTTTAATAAATGGCATTTTAATCTAATTTATTTTTCTCTTTGTATATTTAGATCGCAAGTTTTTGGTGGCTAATGCGCAAGTGGAAAACTATCCTATTATTTATTGCAATGATGGCTTCTGCGAACTTACAGGTTGGACGAGGTCCGAGCTCATGCAGAAGTCGTGCATATGTGAATTTTTGCATGGGCCTCTCACGAACGCTGTTGCAGTTGCCCAGATCAAAGAGTGTCTGGCCACCTGCCACGAAAAGCAGTTGGAGATTCTCTACTACAAGAGGGACGGTAGGTGATAATTTCTTTAGTTAACAAAAATCACTGACATAGATCATGGACTTGGATTGTTCTTCAGTCGTTAATAGCTTGCATGTGTGTCTCCAAATAGAAAAAAAGTATTGTTTCTAAAGAGAGCCACGTGTTTGCAAAGTTTAACATTTTTATCTTCCATGCATATCTCCCATTTGAAGCATATTGTGCCAATTAAAACAAGATTTAAAATGAATTAGTCCTGTACCTTTTCTTATTGTTTTTCATAATGGAATTAAATGAAATCGTGTTACATAGTGATTTTTAATGAATATTAATTCTGTCTCTGTATGAGATCAATTATTTATTTAAATTTTCTTTTCTGCAGTTGAATATATTTTGTTTAGTTAAATTAGAAAGTTGTACAAGTTTAAGTTGTATTTCCAATTATAAGTTATAACTTTATTGATATTAAGTACTTCTTTTAAAGTGTATTTTCATTTTTTTTTTTTTTTTTTAAGTTTTGCCTAAATGTAGCGTCTTACATAAAATTTCATCGGATGAATTTATATATATATATATATATATATATATATACACCCCGCGACAAGAAGATAGGTACAAAGGGTTTTTTTCTTTGATTTTTCATAAAAAAAAATTATCTAAATTGTGCTTATCATTTATTATTATCATGAAATGGCACTATTCCCGGACTAATTTTTGTTTAAGACTAATTTAGAAAAGTTTTAAGACTAAATTTTTCTAATTTAAGACTACACTCCGCGACAAAAAGATAGGAACAAAGGGATTTTTTACATTTTTCATAAAATAACATTATCTAAATTGTGCTGATCATTTATTATCATATCAAAAACATATTAAATATTTGAATCATATTCAAAATAATCATATTCAAAAATTTAAAAAAAAAGCCCTTTGTTCCTATCTTTTTGTCGAGGTGTGTAGTCTTAAATTAAAAAAAAATTTAGTCTTAAATTTTTTCTAAATTAGTCTTAAAACAAAAATTAGTCCGGGAATAGTGTTATTTTATGATAATAATAAATGATAAGCACAATTTAGATAATGTTATTTTATGGAAACTCAAAGAAAAAACCCTTTGTACCTATCTTTTTGTCGCGGGGTGTATATATATAAATAATTCTGACATATTTAAGATTTTATGTTCCCATACTTTAAAATTAAAGATAACAAAAGTTCTATACATGTTAAGTAATTGAATACTTACATTCAGTTAAATAAAGACTGCTTAATTTTAGAAATTATTTATAATATTATACCGTTTATCGATTTCTCTGTCTGCCTTTCCGTATAGCGTAACAGATAATCAAATATACATTTATAACTATTCTTTTTTGTCTTTTTGGTTGTATTATGCATATCAAAGATATGAGTTAAGTCAGGTTTAATGTCTCATAAAACAAAATAAACTTTTTATTTTGTTGAATAAAGTACAATATAACAAAAATAAAAAGTAATTTAGTGAAATAAACTAAAGGAAAAATGAAACAGAGTAGACTTCATGTTTATTCCATTTTTTCAAATTTTCGGAATAGACTGAGTACATATCAAACGTATTAAAACTTCATTAAGACAGATATGAAATTTAAATAAACAAAATATTTTTATTATCTTGTCAAACATTTCACAACATAACAATAATAATAAAAAATATAATAAATAATATCAAATAAATGAAAAACATAGCAGAGTATAAAATTTATTTTATTACAAATATTTTTAATTTTCTGAATGGATTGAATATTTATTGAAATGTGTAAAATGAATTAAGATAGTTTTGAGGTTTAAATAGACAAAATATTTTTTATATCTTTTTAAATATTGCACACGATAGCAATAAAAGTTCAAAAATCGGAGACACGTAATGTTTGTCGATAACGACATCCATTGAACCTGAAATAAATTTCCAAAAGATTCCCCGAACTTAATGTTTATTTTATTTTCAGTATCATCGAGATTCTTTTGGCTAACGGCTAAAGTTTGCCAACCAATAATATCCCTTGAATAGTTTTGTTGAGATATTACGTGTGATATGGTGATTTTAAAAGCAGATCGCTCCTGAAAATTGATTTAAGTTTTATTTGTAGGTTAATAAATCTAAATAAAGATTATTTTGTTCTTAAAATTTAAATTCTGTGTGTGTGCGTGTGAGGAATATAAGTGAATTAATGTGCGCAAGTAAAATTTTGAAAAAAAGTTCTTTCTTAGATGTTTTATTTTTTCTGGATGGTTTAATTTGCGATAAAAGTATCTTTATATTCACACGGTTGGTTGGTTTGTTGAGCGTTTTATGGCTGATTGACTACACTGGGGTCCAAGGCCTATAGGTGGATTATCCTCAATGAGGGTTTGTCTAAGGGGTCCTAGCCCGTATTTAAGCGAATTTCAGAGAAAATCACGGGAAACCCTGAACGACTCGGTCGATGAACGCGACCTAGGATCGAACCTCCCATGTACCAGCTTTGAGCGCAAAACCGCTCGGCTGCTGGTGGGCTTATATTCACATGAAACTAAAGTTTTAGAATTTCAATAACAAATCATAAAATCCTAGCTACATTTGCTGAGCTATTAATGTGAATTTATAAATACTTATTGCCATTGGCAAATACAATTAAATTTATGAATATATTATTTTTTAAATATTTCAGATTTGTATATAATTAGCATAATTGGTATAATTGATTTTATAAGTATTTTTCCAAGAAAATTAAAATGATAGTTGAAAATTTATAATAAGTTTTTGACACGCGTGTAATTATAATTTTAAAATTTCCAAACCTTGACTGATAAAACTGAAAATTGAGTGAAATATTACTAATTTATGTATTTTTATATTAATGAAGTTATATCTAAAATCATTTTTTTTAAAGTAACATATGTATAAAGTTTCATATACATATTTTCCAAAATTTCTATTTATGGTTTGAAAGAATTTTTTTAAAAACCTAGATCAATCAGCTGAGTTATTAATCTGAATTTATATTTATTGGCATTGGTAAAAAAGGATTATATTTATGAATATAACATGTCTAAAATATTTCAGATAAATATATGATTAGCATAATTGGGATAATTAGGCTACTACATTTTATAAGTATTCGGTCTAGAAAATTAAATTGATATTTAAAAAATTAAAAAGTTTTTGACACTCGTGCGTTTATTATTTTTAAATTTGATGAAAACTGAAATCTGAGTGAAATATTACTGATTTTTATATTTTATATTAAAGAAATTATCTTTAAAATCATCTACTTTTTTTTTATATAATATAAATAAAATTTCGTATACATATTTTACCAAAAATTCTACACATGGTTTAAAAGATCATTTAAGAAAACCTAGATCCACTGGCTGATTTATTAACGTGAATTCATAAATATTTATTGCCATTGATAAAAAAATAAAAAATAAATTTATGAATATAACATGGTTAAAATATTTCAGATAAATATATAATTAGCCTAATTTGGATAGTGCATTTTATGAGTATAAGGTCAAGGAAATTGAAATGATGTTTAAAAAATCATTAAATTTTTGACTCAGATATGATTATTATTTTATAATTTCTAAATTTTGACAAATAAAAACTTAAATTTGATATTTTTTAAATTAACGATTTTTTTTTTTTTTTTTTTTCGTAACATAATTAAAAATTTCACATTCATATTTCCCAAAATTTTTATACATGGCTTGAAAGATCATTAAAAAATAAAATAATAAAAATGATTCATCAGCTCAGTTAGCTCAGTTATTCATGTGAATTTATAAACAATCATTGCCATTGATAAAAATTTTAAGTTATAAATATGACATGTTAAGAAAATAATAATAATAATAATATAAAGCTAGATTTTAAAAAGAATGAAATGAGTAAGTATTAAGCTACGATAATCAATATGTATATATATATATATATATATATATATATATATATATATATATAAATTATATTATTTTTAAGTAATATTTTTTATTTTCCATTTTATTATTATCATTATTATTTGTAATGAATGTTTGTTTGTCAAACGTTTGCCATTATAATCATTTGATAAGCAAATTTTCATTATTTATTTTATAAGAAAATTAATGTTATACTGAATTATACATATAAAATACATATGTAACAGACATTAATAGACAATATTTAGCAGTGGTAATTAAAGACTGGTTAAAAAATAATAATAAATAAATAAATAAGGAAAAAAAAAAAAAAGAAGAGGAAGAAAGAACGGATATTATAGCTTGGTTCTTTTACATGAAGTTACTTATATTTATTACTGAAAACAATTGTTGGATGTACATTAATTTTACTGAAATTAAAGTGATCCATTTATATTTATACAATTAGTAGAATGTATTAATAAGTTGAAGGCGGAGGCGATTATTAAAAAAAATATGTTATAAATTCATTAAAAATCTCTCAAACACAAATTCCTAATATATAAACTCTACTGGCTAATATACTGGAGCTCTAACATCAAGGGAAAATTTGATTTCTTAAACTCGTAATGTAAATGAAAATATGGATGTAACATACCTATAATTATTTTTTAATGTAACTCTAGAACTTCTACAGTTATAAATCCCAAGTTTTCAATTTATCAGCTAATGATTACTTTAGCAAATGTCCAATGCGTCTGTAAGCCGTCTATAAAGTAAGATATTACAGAATTTTTTTTTTCTACAAAACCTCTGTATATATATCATACCAACTTTTCTACCTTTCATCGTTTTACATTAATAGTACATGAGAAAAACTGAAATATTACTTTTTCAATTCTTTCATCATCTTAGAAGATATAAATCCAAAGAACCATGTTTCTTTTCAGACGCGGATGATGAAATTTCGCAAATAGGATATTCTATTGAACTTGCCACATCAACAAAAAGAAAAATTAATGAGTGTTTTTTCCTAAAGTAAGAGAAAGGAAATCTGGAGCTTTCAGAATTTCTGCATTATAGAGTATTAAAAAATAAATAAATAAATAAATAGAAATAAATAAAATAAATAAAAATAAATAAATAAATAAATAAACTTTTATAGACATAATCAGTTACTTTGTTATAGAAAAAATATTAAGCACGAGTGTGGTAAATTTCTTTATGAATATTTTGTAACTTCAGTGTGAAACTAATCGCTTAAAATTGAATTTGTTAAACCTTTTTAAATGTAAAAAAATTTCCAACGCAAGATAATGTATACTTTTTAAGCATCATTAGCATGTAAGTGAAAACTAAGCTAATCCTCATAATATGTATCCACAAATAAAAATAAATAAATAAATAAACACTGGAGTGATTTCAATTGACTTTCTAATTCATTACTCATTAAAATTTGAATCAGTGTATATGTCGATAAATAAATGCAAAAGGAAATTATGATAATTTGCTTGAACAATCCGTATGTTTGCACAATGTATTATCATTCCTGTTTAAGCAGTCGAATTTATAACGCATTGAAAAACAGATTGCTAAAGAGCGGTTGAGAATATTTTCTCATTCCTCTAGAGGCGCCTGTTGCTTCTGCGTAATCATTATCACAGGCTAAGCATGTGTTGCGATGCATCTTTCAAGAACATTTAGAATTTAGCACTGGAGACCTTGCTGGCCAACCTATTAATTTTTTCACTGTGCAAGAGCTTTGTAACTCAAGCTGTATGAAAAAATGTAGTGATGTGTAAAAATTATTCGAAACCACAGCACCTCTAAAACATACACGGGAGGCAGAAGACATTTGCACAATAAACAACACCAATCAGTGAATCTCCTTGAATGATGTGAGGTGATGTTGCTATCAAATGTGATTCCAAATAGTAACAGGAGACTTTGGCGTTGGAATATTAAAACCCGAATAAACTACTACGTCAGAAACGCCAAAGAAAAATATTTGAGATGCATACAGCTGTTTCGGTAGCCTTAAGCTTACCGTCTTCAGTGCAAAAAGAATTCTGAATCTGGAGAAGTGCTCGAATATATAGGAGAAGGACCGAATTTAGTTCATACAATAGGATTACGGGAAAGGTGGGGAGTGTGGCCAATAGGAATTTAGGAATGTTAGTTGTGTAAACAGTAGAAAACTGTTTCTACTGTTTACACAGCTAACATTCCTTAAGGCTACCGAAACAGCTGTATGCATCTCAAATATTTTTCTTTGGCGTTTCTGATGTAGTAGTTTATTCGGGTTTTAATAAATGTGATACCACCTTTCACGAAACCTCTGACATCTCCAACACGTAACTCTTTGATGGTGTTGCAACGGTGCTTGCTCGTTCCTTTTCTCTCGTTACTTTAAATCTGCTCCCGTCTGTAAAGAGAACTTAAGCACTGTCCTGATGCTTCGAGTTCTTGTGTTCATAGCATGAGAGAATCCAGTATTTACAATAAGTAGGCATTAATAGTGCATATAATGTTGATTATCGTGCGTAAAGGTCACGTCTGCGCGTCCTTTTGGCCACTGTAATACCAGACGTCCAAAAAATTTACACGTGCGTTGCTATTTCTAGAAAGTTTGTATTTTTTGAACGATGGACAATATACTGTTGATAAATATCCACTGTTGCTTTTACACAATAGCTTTTGAACTATTTGAAAGCTTTGTAGTTCGAAATCTTGCTTCTTGAAATGACGATTGTCTCAATCCTAAAATTCACTGCTTTAAAAACTAAACTTCAACAGCCTTTCAAATTCCCAATGACACGACTTTGAGTAAATTCAACAAAATGACGTTTCTTAAATTGCCAGTTATTACATACATCATAAGGTAACAACAGCTAAACTTTGCTGAAATAACTCTACATTATGCTATAACCTTTGCAGATTTTTTGAGCATATATTTCTGGTATACTTTACTCATCCCGTTCCCGCTACATCACAAGACATATATATGTGTATTCTATAGCACCACACCCTAGTCTCAGAACTTTTATGAGGATTTCTAGCATCGTGTCTAGTTTTTCTGGTGTATTATTATTATTATTATTAATCTTGTAGATTAAAATATACTTTCCATACAGTAGCAACAATAAAAGAATTTGGTACTCCATCTTAAGATAGTTCTTTCAACCCCACTTTTGTAATTTCTGTGTAGCATTAAGACATATTTGTTAAGCTTTAAATATTGGTAAGAATGTATTGTTGATAATACTCCGGAGAAATCATTCGATTCAGCAAATTACATAAATGAAAATATTATTTTAGGAAACTAATAATACTATATATATCGTAATGCCTGAATGTAATAATGTACTTCAGTGTCCCAGAGGAACCTATTTAATTTTAAAAATTCAATATCAAGAACAATTGTTCGTTACTAGTTACAAATTACAGTCTCTACAGAAGCTCCTTTGATAATCCTTTCAATCTCAAAGATATTTGCATTAGCTCATTTCACTTCATTCTGATGTAACAGGAATCCGAATATTTATTACTGCTGAGTGAAAACGTCTTCTTAGTCAGAGATTTTTGTTTAAAATGAAACTTGATGCAAATTTCGTTTAACTGATATCAAAGAAATATCGATTTACATTTGATAAGATAGAAAAGCAAAAATATTATTACTTATCTATTAATCTTTGTAATGATAATGTGTTAATTTTCTCTATAGTGAAACATTGTTTTGTATTTTTTAATCTGTGTAAAAATTATAATTTGTAGATAACAGTTGTGTAACAATTATAATTTATAGATTATAAGTAATTCTTAAAATAAAACTCATGTTAAATTACTTTTAAATATTAGTTTGTATTAAAATCTCTTTTTTTTTTTCTATTTATATTTTAACGCTTGAATGGAAAATTCCTTTGCTAATTTTTCTGTATCAAACTATTTTTTTTTCTTTGCAAAGATTTTAAGATATTTGAAAAACTTTTCGAAAAGGGATATCTATTAGTTAATCTTTTAATGAGAATTTTAATTACAATCAAAACTACTAAATCTAAGCAAAAAAAAAAAAAAAACTAATTAATTACTTTTCTGTCTAGGCTTGTATTATAAATCGTTTTTACTCATAAAATGTAAATAAATGTATAAAATAATTATTTTTTATCGCGTTAGAAATGAATGAAGAACAATAACAACAAAAAGTTTACTTGTTTTCTGCCGATTCTTTTCTACATATTGTTCTTTCAGTATTTTTATTTGTGTTTCTTTTTCGTTCAAGTGCTATTCCATTTAATAATTCGCTTAACTAATTTATTACACTTTGTTCTTTATTATTTACTGCTATTTTTTATTCTTATAAATAATGAGAAAAATATTTGAGGAACGAAATGTTTTGATGGAATTATTGTAATTGTTAATTAAATTACTATGTTTGTTCAGATAATTTTCATATTGTTTCACTAAAGAAGCATGTTTCAAATTGTTAAATATTTTGATATATTATGCTGTATAAGTAATTTCAATAACAATTTCTGTAGAAATTTTAATCAAAACTGTTAATATTTTAATTTACAATGTTTGTTCAGTTAATTTAGATTTTATGTATTTAAGAAGAATTTAAATTGAAAGATTTTTCTTTTCTTTTATAATCATATAAATATTGATACTAAATCTTATTTTCTTATTGTTTCAGAAAAGTAAACATCTCTTACAATTTGAAAATTGTTTGATCAAAATTAAATTGTGTGATAAAAATAAAAATGAACAGAATCTGGTGGAGTAAAATGGTAGAAATATCGCTTTTACCTTCATCACTTATTTTCACAACAAAAATGATTAAAAATGTAAAACGTTTTTTATGGTGCATTTATGCAATGGATTTATTGTTATCACCTTTAAAGTATCTTTATTCACATTTTTTAATATTTATAAACAATGTACTACACGGAGAAAATAATTTCTCAAACACCCTATTATAATTTTTTCTTTTGTTTATTTAACGACTTCTCTTTATTTATACACATGGCTAGTTATTTATAGTTCGGAAAGTCGAGTGGAGTGACTCCAGATCTTTTTCTTAAGCTGCTGATTATAGATTACAATAGTTTTTTTATTTTAAAATGGAAAAAAAAAAAAAAAAAAAAAAAACTATGTTCCTACACAAAAATATTTAAAAATTATGACAAACTTCCGAATAAGTGATACATTAATTGAAAATTTAAATTTATATAAATATTTTAACGAATTAGTTAAAAAAAAAAATCTTAAATGTAATTATTTCTTCCCTAGTTTGGCCTGAATTAATTGAAAGTCTGCCTTGAAACCTTATACCATTATCTCTCTGTAAATTATTCACTTCCTAATATACCATTGATTTTGACTTTAATTTTGATTTTTTATATTGAGAATAAAATGGACTTTTTTGGGATATTTGGTGTTAAACTACTTCTCTAATACAGAAATCGTCTGCCTTATCATAAAAGATAATTTTTTTAAATAATAATTTTAATAAATTATTTTTTAAAAAGAGAAATATTTTTTAATAACCGAATTAAATTCTATATAAATGTAGGTGCATTAATGAAACAGGGGGTTGAGGGGGGCGGCAGCCCCCTCACACACAACTAATTATCATATAAAACTCTTCAGAAGCCTAATATGAATTGTTTAACATAAGTTTACATAACAGTACTCGTTATCTTACCTCTTAATCTCCAACCTGTATTTATAGTATTAAATTACAGGGTAAGAGAAAGTCGTGTGAGTGACACACCAGATTATTATTATTACTATTATTTTTTTTTTTTTCGTAAAAATTATCTCAAACAGTAAGTGTAACAAAAAAAAAAAAAAAAAAAAAAAAAAAAAAAGTTTGCGAAACATAATATACGATTTTTTTTTTTTTCCTTTTCATCCAATAATTTTACATTTTGAAATCAAATTATTATTATTATTATTATTACTATTATCATTATTAAGTTTAAAATTGTTTATCAGAAAACAGAATCCTTTTAAGTGCCAGGCATCATAAATTTTATTTTCTTACCAAAAGTTTATATTATAAATATTTATTCAAGTACTACAAAACGATCTTTAAGATAAAAATATTTCCAGATTTAAGTATGTACATTTACCAAATGTAATTTTCTAATAATAACGATGTTTCTGCGAAATTTTTTATTTTATATCAATTTTTTCCCTGAAAAGTTGTTTATGAATGCTTTAAAACATACGGTAACTATTTTTAAGGGAATTTCATCAGTTAAGCTCTTTTAAAACTTAGATATTTTCTTATAAAAAATTTTTGAAATTTTTTTCTTAATTCGAATAAAAAATTACTACATAAAAATGTTTTTTATTACTTAATATAAAAATAAAAATAATGATTTTACACTTCATGGTTACTAAAGGAAAAACTCGATTTTTTTTTTTACTACAAACTTATATAAAAGACTTTTCTAAATAAACATTATTCAATTAAAAATATATTTTATAAGTTCTGGAGTGTTAGTTTAGAATGTTTTAAGAAAATAACACAGTAGTTGAATTTCACTGTAAATAAAAAGAAAAACACATTTTACCATTTTGTTATATTAAACAAAGAAAATATTTAAGTAATAAAATAAATTAACAAAATTTTATTACATTGAATTTGTGAAAATTTCCGACTTCTTGTTTTTAACGAATTTTAACGTTTTGGAATAGGTTGAACACGATTTGCCCATGTTTAGAAAATTTCAATATGTCTGACTGTCTGTCTGTCACTTGTATTAAAAGTTTTGCGGAACTAATGAACAAAATTTAAGCAAACTTGATATTAGTTTAACTTTGACCTAAATTGGTGCTGATAACATTTGGGGATCAATCGCACAACGGATTGTGCTTTCTTTTCATTTTTTCATAATTTTGAATATAGTAGTACAGGACAAAATTTCGCATAAATGTCAAAAATAAGATTTTTTTTTTTTTAACTTTTTAACATGAATTAAAAAAATATATTTGTAATAGTAACTAGAGAAAAACATCTGCATATGTCAGTGCATAGCTTCTCTAAACATAAAGGTTGGTTGGTTGGTTGGTTGAGTTTGGCACTAGTGCTGCGCAGATGGGCAATTGGCGACGGTCTGAGACTCACCCCTAGAGGTGGTCCGGAGACATGCCATCGCAATTTTGATCCTGCACGGAAGAGATGGCTCTCCCGCTTCGGTGACCCCCAGAGGTATAATTTTCTAAACATAAAGGAAAATATTAGGGTGAAACCATTTTTTTTTTAAATTGATATATGAGTAGATACAAATATGCCACAACAAATATAGAGAATCGGCTGTTGTCTATAAGGAAGTTTCGCAACAAATGCTGTGAGGTTTGCGTTAATGCAAACTCCATCTTAATTAATTAATTAGATTACTAAATGGATAAGTAAAGAGCACGAGACTTGAATATAACTATAAATAAGACAGATTAATGGGAGGGCGGTCTGGCACTCGAGATAGTTCAGTCAGCGTATTTAATTACTTTATCAAAATATATTTATCAGAAATTAAATTAGATAATTTTAAATATCTCACCCCAGAAAACAGTCGAAGGTGTAGAGACGGATGCACTCTTTTACTCCGCTACTGTGACTTCACTGTGGATCAGCGGATTCTCCATAGATCCAACGTTACCTTCACGAAAGCTAGCAGAATCACACACCAACACGCATCAAACTACTTAATCTTAACACAATTAAATCTCCACAACTCCACTCCTCAATACTCACCAAAATAAGAATCTTCACAATCTACACCACACATCTACCACACCACAATCTCCATCTTATACTACTTCCTACCAACTTTCTTTCTCTTCATTACAATCAATGCTTTTAAAATCGCTCCCAATTCCTCTACCTCTCACAACTTAATTCGTTCGTTACAGCACCATGTCGACACAAAACTAATCTGACCAAAACTTTCGCCGAGTCACTGGCGTCGAAGCGATTTAACCGTCCCAACTTTATACTTCTCTGGATCCAGCTTAATTTCAAAGAAATTGTAGTGACGTTCAATATTCTCAACCTCACAAAGTCATTTCTTTAATGTCCTTTTGTGAATTCTTAAGAAAAATGATATATTAACATTATTCAGTATATGAACTCAGAGGTTAAATTCTTGACGTTTAAAAAAAAGCCAACATGGAACTTTCGGAATATCTAGTGTGTTACCAGAAGACTCTATATTGTATTTACGTGAGTTTCGAAAAAGAAGAAAAAAAAAAAAAAAAAAAAAAAAAAAACGCAGAAAAATTCCGAACGTCTATGCTCACGAGCGTGATTCGGGTTCGAAACCGTCACTGTCCTTTTTCCAAGGTTAAATAAAAATGTAAAAAAAAGAAAAAAGAGAGAGAGAGAGAGAGAGATTAATTGTGTATTCAAATTTACGACATCTTATATGCGGTAGAACAGACAGTGGTATAACAGTTTAGAAAACCTTCATATGCAGTTCAAATGAAGTTAACCGTTAGAGACGAAATTTTACGAAATATCTAGTACAGCGTAACAATTGCTGTTATAGCCCCTCTCTAAAGTTAATCTGAGTGTGCATTTTCTTTTATAATGAACATTATAGCAGAGTTCCAACTTATATAATGTACTTCAGAACATTTTTAAATCCGTTTTTCTTCTGCGCCACTTTATTTATTGAATAATTTATTCCAATATGTAATTAAGGTAAAATAAGAAAATACTATTACTATTTTAAAAAGAAAGTTGTATGAAAAAAAAGCAAGGATAACAATGCTCTGCAGTAAATTATATAAGTTAGCAACTCCGATTATAGTTTTGTATAAGTTCGTACATTTTAATCATTAAAATTTAGCTTCATAATTGAATTAAAGAGTTTTCAAGATCAATAATGTAAAACTTCAATATAATTTTTCCTCTGCCGCAGTATGAGAGTCACCATCTTTAAAAATTGTAAAAATTGTCTTATCTTTTAGTGCAGTGCCTTTAGTTTACAAAATTTTACATTTTGTGTTATGTTCCTTCAATTTATAATTTGTACGGCACATTAAAGAACTTTTTAAACAATTTACACCGAATTGTTAAAATAAACCTACATGAATTGTTTTTATTCATTTTTTTTTTTTTAATTATTGCTTTTATTTTGCAAATATTTTTTCATATTGTATTACAGTACTTTAAATAACTCAGTGAACTACTAGTAGTAAAAATAATGTAGATTTAACTTATTGTACATTTATAATGGTTAAAAAAAAAAAAAAATCCTATATTACTCTTTTATGCAAGTTTTAAACATTGTGATTCAAAACTTGTTTCATGTAAAAAAATATCCTCTACGAAATTACATAAAATATACAATTCTTAAAATTCTCACAAATGTATTATTTGCAGTTCTTGTATTTCGAAAATATTTTCAAAAAAAACCTCCCTTTCTTCTAACAATCCGTTTGTAAAAAAAAAAAAAAAAAGTTAATAAAATATTTATCAAAGGAGCAAAGTTTTAAAGCGGAATTTTCCATATTTCTATATCAAAATACTTAAAAATATGTGAAATGAAGCATACACTCCGATGTAAATAACGACAATTTTTATAGTCACAATAGAATACGGAGTTTGGCGATAAGAATTTTTGCAAGTAGCACGTTGATATCAATTTTGAAATGAAGCACATATAAAATACGTATCAATAAATAAGGAAGATAACTCTATTTATATCATATTCTTCTTTTCATTCACGAGAAGTGCGTCTGATAAGAAGAAAACGTGAGCATGTAAAATATTTATAAACTTTTTTTTTTTTAAATATATTTTTTAAAACATATTGTAGTTTGTTTGATTTTTTATAACTTGTTGCCAAATCGATACAGTACTATCAACTATTCTTAAGACATTTTTAAAGATTTTAAAGAATTCTTCGCTAGTAGGTGAAAGAATGGATTGAATAAAGAAAACCGATAGGATAAAAACTTTTGTGAATATTTAAGAGTAATCTTAATGACAAAATGAACAACTATACAATAAATTTCCTTAATTGCGATTTTTGTTTAAATAATAATAATTTAAAAAATGCATAAAAATATAAACTTAATTTAAAAAAAAAAAATATTTTTATTCAAAATTTACTACAATTCAGACTGATTCAAAATTTAAAAATATCAAATCGATAAATATTGTTAGCTACAAACAACAGCTTCATTAAAAAAAATAAAATAATAATATTTCGTAATGTGTTGCCTTTTATAAATAGTTACAAAATAGACCTAAAGCTACTAAAGCGTTCGCGACACCTAAAAAATTTTTTATTAACAAAACTTCAACTTGGGGTCACTTCTACTCAGTGCGTTGCTTTAAACAACTATGACCATGACAGACACCAACAGCTTGTTCTTGACCCATGAAAAATCTGACTGTGTAAACTGCCTCTAGTTGGCGCACTCAGCTTAATATGTTGCATAAAATACCCGATTCATTTACTACTAGAAATAAAAAAGTATATTAAAAAAAAATTAACTGTTTGTTGAAATTTTATTTTTCCGACTGAGAGAAAATAATGCCTGGACCGGGAGTCGAACCCCGGATCATTGACTTACAAGGTCAAGGCTCTACCAATTGAGTTAACCAGGCCGACAATCGGTCAGCATTACTCACTCAGACAACCTTTAGGCAGAAACATCTGGTCTATCATTTAGATAGCTCGACAGAAATAAGCCGCAGGTAAAGGAAAACAACATTAAACAATGGGAGAAAGAAATACAATTTTTATTAAAATGACAATCAACTGATCGGAAGAAAATCATATTTAATGAAATTTTATTTTTCCGACTGAGGGAAAATAATGCCTGGACCGGGTGTCGAACCCCGGATCCAGGGTAAATATGATTTTCTTCCGATCAGTTGATTGTGATTTTAATAATAATAATAATAATAATAAAACTGTTTATTGTCGCTGATGTTTCAGTTCTATATATCGTTCAGTAAACAGAAAAAAAATACATGTTTTTCTTTTATTCTTTCTTTCTTTTTGTTTTTCTTTTTTTCTTTTTTTTTCAAATATGGTACCAGTTTTACAAAATATCTTTTATGTTTATTTTTCACAAATAAATATATTGGATTAAGTAATATGTAATGGGTCTGCAATCAATAAATCATTACTGTACTTCTCGTTATTGGTAACGACGTTTTCCAATTTTTCAATAAATTTGTTGGCGCCTCGGAAATAAAATTTCCCGAACTTGATTTTAAAAAAATCATTCAACATTACACCTCAATTTATCATCATTATTGAATGATAGCTCACTTAAAGTATTTGAAATTTAATGTCTTTATTTAATGTCTTTCCATGTAATGGCTTCAATTACAGCTTTGATCAGACGGGCGTAGTCGTGCTGCAGAAGAGCACAATTTCGTTTATCCCACCGTTTTTGCTAAATACTTTCGTTAAGTTAGTGCAATTGATAAACTTAAAGCTCCGCATTGAGTATTTGGTTCAGTTCAAGCAGTTTGTAATAAATTATACCTTACAGGGCTCACAATTTCTTTAGATTTGTCTTTGGAGACATGTGTTCGTTGGGGCTGAAGTACTCTTTCCGCTGCTTTTTATTGACGTAAGGACACCATTTCTCATCGAACATGACAATAATGAAAACACTATTTGTGACCATGTACTGTGCAGTGCCCAGCGAAAACACTGACAACGATTGTTATGAGTTGATTTTATTTGTTTTTGTTTGAAGTGCATAAAGCTTGTGCTAAGCTTCTCAACTTTCTCATTAAGTGAAGATAGTTCATCACAGTTTTTTCAGCAAAGCTCATCTCCTCCACCAATTTTCTTGTTATAAGGGAATTTTTGTGTAGCAATTTATTCAAACGCTTTTCATCAAAGTCAGTTTGCCGATTAGAACAATTCCCTCATCAGGATAAAAATTTCCATTTTTGAAGCGCGAAAGTTAGGGGCAAGCGGTACTTTGACACGCGGCGCCTTCCCCATAAACAAGGTACATCTCACGAACAGCTCTGTTTGTCTTAACACTTCAAATAAATTTGAAAAGTAAAAGGTGTCTAAAATATTCATTTTTGTCTACTTGCTATTAATTGTAATGATCTGAGATTAAATACACAAGTAATAATAATAATAATAATAATAATAATAATAATAATAATAATAATAATAAAAAGCTGAAACACACCATCCTGTTTACCAAACAAGTCTCCTTTAAAAATATAATAACTCTTGCTATTTCTTTTTCTTTCAGCCAAAAATTTAGCAGTGCAAATAACCTCATGACTTATTATTTAACCCAATATATAGCTTTTTAATCATGACATCACTTTCCACAGATTTAAGAAAAACTGATACCCAAATATTACACCAATTTCACACTTTTACGTTCTTTATTCACGTGTAAGTATAGAGATGTTAATCATAATGTTATCTTTGACAGATTTTGTAAAACCAAAAATAATAATAATAATAATAATAATAATAATAATAAATAAATAAATAAATAAAATAAAATTAGGTTTCGCACTTAATAAATTCTTAAAGAAACCTTATCTTTTGTAAAGATACAATTATGTACAAAATTTTGCAAAGCTATGTTACAGTTTTGTATGCGCAAACATTATGATAAACAGATTCGCGTCACACAGGGAATTTCATTATTAGTATTAATATACCTTTAAATCGTTTTCCCAAAATTAACCATCGTTCAACATGATGCAAAAATTTATGGAGATAGATCTTTAAAATAAATAAATAAATAAACACATATTCAATTTTTAAACTGTAGTACAAGAACATCTAATCATTATAGTACAAGACCCTTAGAATTTCACAGATACAGCATTTAAATTGCAATACAGGAGTTTTTTCACTATTAGTATTGATAGACCTTTAACTCGTTTCTCCAAAATTAACCGTCGTCCAGTATGATGCTAAAATTTATGGGACAGATCTTTAAAAAAAAAAAAAAAAAAAAAAAAATCAACTTTTAAATTAATGAGAAAATGTAATTGAAATTCTGTGGTATTTAACTCTTTAATGTTTACAGTCCCGTGAAATGTCAGAAAAAGGTCAAAAATGTTATTTTCAGACCCCCGTAAACTAAAAGGGGAGGAAATTAAAAATAAAATTACTGCACCATTTTACTATTCTACTAAAGTACTACGCGTACTGTATGTATTGTTTTGTGTTTAAGATTTGTAAAAAAAATATAGCTGTTTCAATTCGCGTAATTTGGCTGTTCAACGTACATTAAAGTAGAAAATAAAACATTGAAATTAACTAATTGCAGACTTGTTTTCTTTTTTCACTAAAATGAGCTTTATAATAATGCAAAATTACTTGAATTAAATTTAAATAGTATATTTTTTTACTCCTATTTTATAAATATTTAAACATTATTCCATAAATATAGAAAATCGATTTTTACAAAAAAAGAAAAAAAGAAAAAGAAAAGGAAAGAAAAGAAAAGTATTGTTAACATTTAATTTATAATTATTTATAAATAATTTTAATTTAATTTATAATTATTTATAAACATTCGTAAAAAATTTAGTCAGTTAATATATACACTCTAAAGCAGAAAAATAAATAATGAAAAATTATTGCACATTTATACATTATGTACTATATAATCTATATACTGAAAAGACATAATTGTTAAAAATTATTGACAATGATAGATAGATTCAAGTGACCTTTTTTTTATTATGCAAACTTCTTCGTATTTTTTTTTTTTTTTTTTTTACTTTTGGACAGTAATTTTATTCTGAATGCGCTTAAATTTATTGGAATAAAACAATGGTTAGCTCTTGTATTGGGAATTTTATTGGCAGAATCGAACTTTTCCTGAAGCATTGTTTCGAAAAGTTGAATACACTATGTGCACTTACGTTTTTAAATTCAATGCGTGTAATAGCAGTAGTGCAGAAAGTATACATTTCTATTGAAGTTAAAATATGATTTCCTGTAGTTCTTCGCAAGCTAGCCTTTATAATAAATCTTTTTTCAATTTCTTCGGTTCCGTAACACGGTCGTTTTTCGAGTGATGTTGCATAGAAATGCCATTCAGCATTCAAGTTAAAATCTTTTTTATGAAGGCATAAATTAATAAAGCTCTTTTAATTTTCATAATGTGCGTTAGCACGATCTATAAAGTTATAAATTTTTCCCCGATAGGAATAGTAGATTTTACTATGTGTAATATCTTTTTGAAAAGCGTAAACTGCTGTTGTAGAGTTGCTCAAATAATCGCTTATTACACATATGCTCTTTGATTGTAAATCATTATTGTCATCTTTGTAATCAATTACAAAAGAATGTAAAGCAGCTTGTGTATTAACCCAATGATAACTTTGTACTTCATCTTGTACAGCAGAAATAAAGTTTTCCGAAAAATCTCCAAATATTAAACATTTATTGCTTTTTTGTTCATACAAATGAATGTTTAACTTACAAGGAGAGGTCACGACATGGAAAATTCAGATCGGGACGAAATTGCGCAGGTTTGTAGTATACTATGAAGGTAACAACATATTAAATCATTAGGACCCACTATCCACAGAATTTCGAGAAAAAAGCATTTAAAGTTTCAGTAATTTTTAAATACAAGTTATTTCGCAAGCGAAGCAGCGCCCCAGTGGCGTGAGCTTAAAGCGCTAGTCTTCCATCCAGAAGACCTGGATTCGAGGCTACCTATGGGACTTCTTTTTTTTTCTTCTTTGATTTTTTATTTAATCTAAATTTTTTATTTATTTTTACTTTATTTTATAATTCAATTCAAAATTTTAAAATTTTAATAAAATATTATTTAATTTTCTTGAATATAAAATAAAGAAATTGTTCTATTTTTAATATTTATAACTTAAAAATACAATAAATTTCTATAACTTAAAAAATAAATTTTAGTTTTACAAAACACTAAATAACAAATATAAAGAAAAAGAGACAAAATATTTAAATAATTAAAAGATAAGCAAGGTGTAAAATAGTTAGCAGGTTTACTTAAATCTTGGTTTGAGCTTTCTGATTTTGGTTTTAATGTGTATAAATTATGTAAACGCTTTTAGCTTGTTAATAATAGAGAGCAGGTGGGATTTTATTTTGTGCATAGAAGGATTAAAAAAAAAAAAAAGAAAAAGAAAAAGAAAAGAAAGTCGTTGTCGAAGACGAAAATATGTTGATTAACATTTAAAATCCTTATTTAAGGATAACATTTCTTTGCCTGTAATAATTTAATGGCATCGTAATCCAATACTTTCACTTTTCAAGAAGCTGTATAGATTGGAGAAGTATTTATTTAATTTGGCTAGTAATTATATATGCAATTAAAAGCATCATTTCTCTGTAATATTTTTTTATTTTTTGTAATTTAAAAACAAAATTTTGTATTGTTTTAAATATACCTAAAATAAAATAAAATATTTAGATAAATAATTAAAAACAGTTTCTTTAGTTTACCTTATTTTATAGTTAAAACAAAACTAAAATTTATTTTTTAAGTTATAGAAATTTATTATATTTTTAAGTTATAAATATTAAAAATAGAAAAATGTATTTATTTTATACTCAAGAAAATTAAATAATCTTTTATTAAAATTTTCAAATTTTGAATTGAATTATAAAATGAAGTAAAAATAAATAAAAAGTTTAAATTGCATAAAAAATTAAAGAAGGGGAAAAAAATGTTCTGTAGGTAGCCTCGAACCCAGGTCAACTGGGTGGAAGACTAGTGCTTTAAGCTCACGCCACTGGGGCGCTGACACACTTGTATTTAAAAATTACTGAAACTTTAAACGCTTTTTTCTCGAAATTTTGTGGATAGTGGGTCCTACTGTATTAATGTGTCCTTCATAGTATACTACAATCCCGCGCAATTTCGTCCAGATCTGAATTTTCCATGTCGTGACCTCTCTTTGTTAGTGCATGTTGAGCAGCCAAATTACGCGAATTAAAGCAGCTATATATTTTTTTTTTTACAAATCTGAAACACAAAACAATACATACAGTACACGCAGTACTTTAATAAAATAGTAAAATGGCACGGAAATTTTATTTTTACTTTCATCCCCTTTTGGTTTACGGTTGTATGAAAATGTTATTTTTGACCTTTTTCTGACATTTCACGGGACTGTAAACATTAAAGGGTTAAATACCACAGAATTTCAATTACATTTTCTCATTAGGGTAATTTCAGAGATTAATTTGTGTGTATTTTATTTTGTATTTTGGTTTCCTAGAAGAGTTAGTCACTATCGAAACTGACAAAAAATTTATGATTGACCTTGAACTTTGACCTGTTGTAATTATTTTAGTTATTAAGGTACAGCGGTGTAATTACACATGTGACATCTTTATCTTATATACTTTGATATTAATATTTAATATCCTTTCTTATAAATGTAATTCAAAGAGATTTGTGTCAAAATATAAAGGTCTAATAATCCCATTTTTGACCAGGAGAACGATTTTGATGACCTGTGTAAAATCCCAGGTTAATAGTAGAGAAATAATAAGAGTTGTTTTGAACATCTCTCATAAGGACCTATAAGAGACATAAGTATCAAAAGAAACAAAAATGGTCGAGCAACATACCTCCTTGAATTTATATAGAATGACCCGTTATCGAAATTTAAAATATGAAACTCAGGGCGTATTAAACAATTGATAATGATAGATATGAAGTTGATTAGAGAACTCATGGGATTCATTATGTTAAAAAAAAAAAAAAAAAAAAAAAAAAAAAGCTTACTTTAAGAAAAATATTTGAATGAATTTTATTAAATTTTCTTTTGTAAAATAAGAATAATTTTTATTATGGTAAGCTGTAGCTGTTGAAGTGAAATATGTTTTATTAATTATTTAGCATTAACGATTATTAATGTATCCTTTCAAAAACAGCTATTGTAAGAAAATTTAAACAATGATGATATAATTTGTATTTTTTTATTGTGAAATCTATTATTTGATATTGTATCTTTTTCTAATCTTTAAAAAAAAAAAATCAAATTAAGACATCAGGTTTCTCTTTTTTCAGTATTAGGCTATATTTAATTACAAAAAAAAAAAAAAAGAATAAATTAATCTCAATAACTTTTTTTAGAGGTATTTATATTTCCTATAAATAACATTTCTTTTTTCTTTCTTTCTTTTTTTTTTTTTTTTTATATTGTTATTAATATCTGTACAGCTATAAATATTAAAATATCATGGAAAAAAAAAATCTTTATTACAAAAAATTCTAATCAACATTTTAAGGTAATGATTTTTGTAATTAAATCTTTAATGCTTTCACTATAATATATATATATATATACATTTTTTTTTCACTTATTAAAAAAAAAAAATAATAATAATAATAAAAATTCCTATCATGAATGAAACAAATGTAAACACAATCCTTAATATCGTAGCCATTAAATGTCCTTAAATATACATTTCAACATGAATAAAAGTGACCCATCTTCCATTAACTGTTTAACAACAACCATTAATCAAAGCATGAATTTTCTAAGAACTTACTTTCAGTAAATTAGCTTAATGACTTTTTCACCGCATTGATTAAACAAATGCTTTTAGTACTTATAAACTATAGAATGATTAACTAAATTATGGAAAATAAATTTATTTTGAAGAAGGGATAACATCTAATGTTAACTACGTAATGTTAAAAAGCTCTTGCATAAGATTATGGATCATATTTTAATTTTCATAATAAAAACAAAATATTGAAAGAAATATTTTACTACAATATTTTACTTAGGTGCAATTCGAATACATGTATAACATTATTGTAAATATTCAAAAATACAAATATATAACCCTTTCATTCCCCGTGATGTCATTTGGAATCATAACATTTCAGATTTTCTTTCTTATCACTTAACACTCCTGCTGATTCAAAATGAACCATATTAAAATCTATATACATTTTCCCACCGAAAAAAATATATTTTAGATGATTTCACTATCCTTGTTAATAAATGAAAGTATATTTTACTCTATTCTCATAATAATATCGGAATCAGTTTCCTGTTTTTGGCAATAAGGTTTATAATTTGCATTTTAATTAATTTCAATATGTATTTCTTCCCAAATTTTGATATTTTTATTTATTGAAAAGTTATGATTTTAATTGGCATCGGTGGCTATATTAAACATAAATAAACACCTCTCAGCTGCTTTGTTAGCTATATTAGTTCGTACTCTGCTATTACTTCTATTTTTGAAAAAATATTTATATACATTACCTTTGAAATAAATTTATGACTAAATATAAGATTTATTGTTTTATGGAGGGAAAAAAATTGGGAGTGAAAGGGTTAAAATATACATGAACATATGTTTAAATTTAATAAAATTTCTCAATTAATGCTGATCATTAAAAGAATAATAAATATTTGAAAATAATAAAAGTTTGTATGCATTTGATAAGAAACATAAATTTTGTTACATTAACTAATAATCTTTAACGCACAAATAAATGCTAAACTTGCGCTGTTTAAGAAGATTATAGAATCAGATTTTAAGGAAAATTTTTTTTAAAAATCAACCATTATAAGATATTTTTGTAAGTTTGATTGCTAAAATAAAGACTTACATTATTTATTTACTTAGTATATCTGTTGTTTATTACTACATAAATTTTTTCTAGTCTATACAAATAGATAAAAATAGTGTGTTCATTTTTAAGAACGCAATTTTTCAGTAGTTATCTAAGCCCAGGACCCCTGCCCCCTCCCCTAGAAAAAAGAATAAAATATGGTGAATACCTTTTTGCAGAAATATATTTATTTAATATATATATACATATATATATATATTTCTTCTTTTTTTGCCGTCAAAATATTTTTATTATTAATATCTCTAGAGCTATAAATATTTTTAAAAAAATGTTATATAAAAAAAAGTAAAAATTAATATTTTATAATAATACTTTTCATAATTAAATCTTTAATGCTTTCAGTACAGTATTTCAGGATTTTTTTCCCTGGATTAAAAAAAAAAATTAACTACTCATTTTTAATTCCTGTCATGATTAAAACAAATGTAAAAAGAATCCTTAATATCGTGGTATTATGCCATTAAATATATATTTCTACATAAATAAAAGTGGTTCATCGTCCATTAGCTATTTAACAACAACCATTAATCAAAGTATGAATTTTCTAAGAACTTCCTTTTCGTAAATTAGCTTAATGACTTTTTCACCGTATTGCTTAAACAAATGCTCTCAGTACTTATAGACTATACGGTAATTAACTAAATTGTGGAAGCTAAATTCAGTTTGAAGGGGGGAGGGGGGGATACGATGTTATTAATAACTGCTTAACGTTAAAATCCTCTTGCGTAAAAGACTGCATCCTATTTTAATTTTCATAAAAACATTTTATTGAAATAAATACTTTGCTACATTTTTTTTTTTTTTTTTTTATTACAACAAATCATTACCTCAGTAAAAGAAATCGGTTAAATCGAATATGTGTATAACATTATTCGAAAATTTAAAAAATATAAATGCTTAAAATTTTTTATGAAAATATATTTGAATTTAATAAAACTTCTTAAATAATGCTGATCATTAAAAGTGCAAGAAATATTCGATAATAATAAACATTTGTATACGTTGAAAAAAAAAAAAAAAAAAAAACTCAAATTTTGATAATTTAATAAATACTAGTCTTTAACACTTAGATAAATTCTGAATTTTCACTACTATTTTAGAAAAATATTAAATCAGAAAACATTTTCATCGAAAAAGATTCAGATTTGAATAGCCATTATATTATACGTCATTTATTTAAAAAAGGAAAAAAAAAAAAAAATCGCAATAAACATATGATTCCTCAATATGTTTGGTATGAAAAATTAATGGTTTATCTTTTCAAAATCAACAATTATGAGATATATTTTTTAATTTTGATTGCTAAAGAGAAAAAATATTGATTTTTCTTTAATTTTTTAGTACATCTGTTGATTATTGATACATAATTTTTTTTTTTATATGTAAAATTAAATAAACGTATTATATTTCATTTTTAAGAAGTCTATTTTTCGGTAGGTAACTAAACAAAGAACCCCCCTAAAAATGATTAAATTAATGTAAATAACTTTTTTGTAGAAATATATTTTTAATATTTTCAATAAATAATATTTCACTTCTTTTACCGTCAGAATAATTCCATTAGTATTACCTCTAGAACAATAAATATTAAAATAGAATGAAAATTAAAAAAATAAAACTTTATTTAAAATAATAATAATAATAATAATAATAATAATCAACGTTTTAAAATAATATATATATATATTTTATTTTTTATTTTTATTTTATTTTATTTTATTTTTTCAGCATAGTATTTTTTTTTTTTTTTTTTTTTTTTGCTTCACTCAATTTAAAAATTAATTATTTTTTATTAATTCCTTTCATGAATGAAACAAATGTAAAACGCAGTCATTAATATGTTGGCCATTATGTTCATAAAAATACATTTCAACATAAATAAAAGTGGTCCATCGCCTAATAGCTATTCAACAAAATCCATTTATCAAAGTATGAATTTTCTAAGAACTTCCTTTCCGTAAATTAGCTTAATGACTTTTTCACCGCATTGGTTAAACAAATGCTTTTAGTACTCATAAACTATAGAGTAATTAAGTAAATTATGGGAACTAAATTCAGTTTGAAGAGGGTAATAACATGTGATATCATTTCTAACTACTTAATGTTAAAAACCTCTTCCGTAAAAGACTGGATCATATTTCAATATTCATAAAAACTAAATATTTCAATAATTATTTTGCCATCGAATTTCTCTTAATTGCAACGAATAACTAACTCCTTAAAATATACGGTAATTTCAAAAATAAATATATAATAAATATTTATACAAATACTTTAATACCAATATGTGAAATTTTCATGAAAACATTTTAAAATTTATTAAAATTTGATGGTTATTGAACAGGATTGAACAGGGCGCAGCCCCCGCTCACCGCTCGAAGAGCGGTGTTGAGCGCTTCCAGAACTAAGTTCACGTGGGCTGCGCCAAGATGTTTATTGAAAGACAAAAAAAAAAAAAAAAAATTACAAGAATCATCGCCAGGCAGAGCCTACTCGCGACAATGGGCGATGTGAAACAAGTTCAATTTACATTGTCTTTTGTTGGTCGGCATGCCGAGCCTAGCCGACTCCTCGCGACAGAAGGCATGCTGACATGCTGTAATGTTATGTTGAAGTTCGAGAGGAATGGAGATGATCATTGTAGAATAGGTGTAGGTCATGTCAGCCTCTTGCCGGGTAAAACCCTTCGCGACAGAGGGCAAGAGGTGCAGGACTGACTCTTGATGTGATTAAACAGCTTTTGTTGTTTTCCAAATTGACCAAGCTCAAGGGAAGTGGGAAAGATTAATCTGTTAAGTTTGAAATTTCATTTAATAGGAAATAAATTTTATATAGTTTAAATAATAGGGGTTTGCGCGTGAGAATATTTTCTAGCCAATTATGGGGTCTAGGAGATGGGTTTCTAAGATGATAGGGAGCAGTTAGGGGGCAAGAGTAATAATAGTGATTAGGAGCGCCCTCCTCGCCACAAGGACATAGGGACGACCGACGACAATGAAATTTATGCAGGTAGGAGGGGAAAGGCCCGTGGCCTGTCAAAAAAGCCGCAACCGGAGGAGAAATGTTCCAGGAGACATTTGAGACTATTGGGATTAAGTTGTGGGTATGTCTCCCTTTTGAGGATTCATCCCACAGTGTTTGCCAATTTTGGTGCAGTAGTACCTTCAATTTACTTTTTACGTAGGATGGGGGTGCTGGAAGAGAGTGAAGAATATTCTCCCCTTCAGTTGCAGCCTTCGCCAATGAGTCCGCAAGTTCATTGCCGACGACGCCTCTATGGGCAGAAACGTGTGCCAGGGAAATTAAGTGTTTTAATTTGGCGATTTTACGTTTTATGTCTAAGACTTGGGGGTGTTTAGTCTTGTGGCTAGTGATGGCCTGCAGGCTCGAGAGGCTGTCGCTGTAGATGTTTATTAGTGACAGCTGCGGGTTGCCTTCTGCCCAATCAAGGGCCTTTTGAATCGCAAAAAGTTCCGCTTGGAAAACGGTGTTAAAATTCTCAAGCCTGCATGCCCACCGATGAGCCTCAAGTCCGTTGACCATGACGCAGAGCGCTGCTGCTACGCCAGAGTCCGTCTTTGAGCCATCCGTGTACACCGCCACAGGGACTGAGGGATCAAAGCTATTTTTTTGAGTGTTTACTACGAAGGATGCTGCGTCCTCTGCCGGGTGCAAGTCCCAGCTACGGATATGAAGTTGCAGTGGGGTGTTGGGAAAGATAGAATTAGTTATTGGCAGATCGTGTAGTTGGAGGATGTTGGTTTTTAAGTAATTGATAAATAGTTGTAGGTGGGCATGAGGGATTCCCGTAATGACAGTGAGGGCGTCAGTAGAGATCGTCCTGTAACCTCTCGAAATTTGGAGGAGGAAGGGACGTTGGATGGAGTCTAATTTGGCCTGATTTTGCTTCGACAGGTAACCACCCCAAATACCTGCACCATATGTTAGGATTTTGTCCACAATTGTTAAATACCATGTTTTCAGGAAGGAGGTGGAGATGCCCCACCACCTTCCTGCTAGTTTTATGGAGTTGTGGTAAATTGTCATAAGTTTCAGTTTTAGTTCGTGCAGGTGGGCGGTCCAGCTAAGTTTCCTGTCGATGGTCAGGCCAAGAAGTTTTAGGTGGGGTACATGATGGACACTGACGCCGTCTATTCTCACCACGGGAGATCTTTGAAGTAATTTGGGGAAGCCTAAAGTTAGCGCTTGGGTTTTTGAGGGGGAGAGGCATAGATCTAAGTCTTTTAAGAGTTTGCTAAAGAGAGTGAGGGCCTCCTTGCCCTGGTTCTCCAGGTCTTTCCTGATCCTTCCCGAGAGAATGACTGAGAAGTCATCAGCATATGCGAAAGTGGTGTGGCCCTCAGAATTCATGCGGACCAGTATCGAGTTGGCAATTATGTTCCATAAAATAGGTCCCAGGCATGAGCCCTGAGGGCACCCCTTAGTTTGGGGGAACTCTGTAGAGCCGTTACCCCAGTTGACTATGATTTTTCTTTTTGAGAGTTAAGAGCTGATGACCCCCGCCAGGTTACTCGGGCAGTTGAGTTTGTGTAATGCCTGTAGGATGTGGGGCCACTCTACGTTATCGAAGGCTCCTTTGATGTCGAGTGAGACTAAGGTGGCATATTCTAAGGACTTTGAGTTAGAGGCGCAGGAGCTTTTAATAGCCTGTAATGCTTGTTCACATGATCTGCCCTCTCTGAACCCGAATTGGTTTGGATGGAGAAGGTTGTTGGACTCCAGATGGTGGTTCAATCTGGTAACGACCAGTTTTTCTAATAGTTTGCCTAAAGTTGGCAGCAGGCAGATCGGTCGATATGAAGCGGGGTCAGAGGGAAGCTTCCCTTGCTTTAGGAAGTACACCACCTCGCCTCTTCGAAGGATTTCTGGAAAGTAACTATGCTCCAGGCATAGGTTGGCCCAGTCGCGTGTCGGACATTAAAAGAACCAGAAATATTTGATGTTAAAAAAAAAAAGAATGTATACACTTAAAAATGCCGAAATTCCATATATGCAAAAAATGTTAGTCTTTAAGTGCAGATAAGTATTGAATTCCCGCTAATTTAGAAAATTATAGGATCAGATTTAAAGAAAAATACTCTTCATAATTCTATGTAGATTCAGAGAATTGTACATTATTTGAACTTATTTTCTAGTGTAAAAATATTTTCATCAAAACATAGATGAAAAGTATTGTGCACAAAATTATATGCAGTTTCTTTAAGAAATATGTTTCATAATTATATATAAGATTAGTTAATATATAATAATTGCTTTTGTACAAGAACACTTTTAAACTCTAAACCATTTAAAGTTTTGTACAAGAATATTCGAAAAAGTTCAAATGGATATGTATTTGTAATTAAAATTTTAAATAATTAAGATTTTAAGTTGTTCAAAAAAAAAAAAAAAAAAAAAAAAAAACATAGTGCGCCATATATATATGTATATACTAGCAGACCCGGCCACGCGTTGCTGTGACTAAGTTATACGTTGAATTATACGGCTGTAAACTATTTAGTACAGTTAAATTATTATTTACGAACAAAGACGAAAACGTTGTAGCCGATGTAAAAACCCACAGGGTTGAGATTTGAAACTTAGGTCAAAATTTGGAAGCGATTGATAAAAATTTTCGGAGTGTTGATATTAAGCACAAATTAATTTTATTGTAGGGTCCTATAAATTTTAATGGAGAAGTGATATATATTATTTCTAATGCTACTTTGGATAAAATTGCTAAAATGACTAATATATAAATTAAATTCTATTAAAATTCTATTAAAATAAAAGTATAAAAGAAACAGACGATTTTAAAATCAATTTTTATGGAGGAGTGAAATATAATATATGCTATAATGGATAATTTTACTATTAAATGACCTCATCATTTTAAATATTTTAAAGAGGGCAACAGCTGTAGTTATAAAAGGGAAAACAATAAGGCTAAACCAGAAAAATAAGTAAATTTGATAAATATTTTAAAACTTTAAAATTGGAAATCTTATGAAATATTGGACATTTAAAGTAAATACATGTATCATTTTAAATACAAAAAGATTTTGGAAAAGTTTAGTGTATTTTAACGAAGTGATGAGAAGTTTTTGAGTATGTTAAAATTTTAATAGTAAATTCAAGTCAATAAAGATGGGAAACATTGAGGATTAAGATAAGAATAATTATAAGATTTAAAAAAAAAAAAAAAAAAAAAAAAAAAAAACTTTTTATATACCATGCTTTTAAATTTTAATATACTAATAATATACAAATTAAAAGGAAAATGATAAATATTCTATCATAGTTTGAAGTCAAATTTGTTTTCAAATGTCTAAATAAAATATCTGATGTAAGATACTAATATTTTGCAGCGGAATAGATTTCATTTCTGTCATCCTTGGCGAAAAAAAAAGAATATCGCCAAATTATCTGGCGAAAATATTTAATTCCTTTCAAAAATCATGGTTATTTTAACAACTTATATTAAAAGAGTAATGAATAATATGAAACAATATTTCGTACAATACATATTACATGTCATACATACGTACAATGAATAATACATATTACATTTCGTACAATGCATACATCTGGCATGTATATTTTCGTGTTACGCTTTTGATCGCCAAATAATAATAATAATAATAAAAAAAGCCAAGGGCGACAGAGTTTAAAAATTTAAAATTAAAATTTTGTCAATTTGACAGCAAAATAATTCAATCTAACACCCGCGATAACTAATACATATCTATACCCAAATATAAGGATTAAAATCGGGAAATAAATTTCCTCGATTTTTAATAATTTCTTACAAAAAATCCAGTGGGCAATTAACATAGGAAATCTTTTTCTTGGCTGCACAGACGGTCAGTGAGTCACACTTCGCTTGCGTATAGAACTCATAGATATAGTATAGCATATATAGAATAGAGTGATCATTGGGGAGAAAAAAGTTATTCCTTTTCATTTGGGAAAAGACGACGTTTTTACCAAAATATGGCCGTCTTTCCCCGAGTGAATACACACGGGAATACATACTAATATTTTAGCAAATAAAATTTATGAATAATTTATTTGCTAAAGGGGAATGGAAGACTCCAGATACAGTTTCAAATTCATATTTCTTTCTTTCTTTTCTTTTTCTTTTTCTTTTTTTTTTTTTTTTTTTCAATACCACTTAATGGCTGTTTCCAAAGCTTTTATTTTTTATCTTTTTTCGGCATCAAAAATCTTTCTACGATAACATGGGGATGAGAGATCTATATATATTACTATATCTATGATAGAACTACATTAGCACTTTATCAATGTGTATAAAATCTTTAAATTGATTATGACGTCAATTTTCGTGAGATGCATAATTTAACTTTTTATAATTTTTTAACGTTCACGTTTGATTAAATGTATTTATTTTTATGTCGAAAGAAAATGAACTCGTATTTTTTTTTTTTTTGGCAACAATTAAATTAATGGAACTCACAGATATTTTGGAGCAACTTTAATAAAGGTCTATTATTAACAAATAATTGCAATAAAACAATATTGTGACAATAAATTGAGATAAAAACTATCCTATCTCTCAAGTTGGATCAAACTGCACACAGTGTGCAAAATTTCATCAAAATCAGTTCCTTAGTTTAGGAGTTTACCCCGGACAAACATCGTGACACGTAATTTATATATATATACAGATTAAATTATAAAGTTTTGATCAATGAAGCACAAATAAGTAAAAAACAGGATTAATTTCACTGTATTATCTTCATTATAATATGAATTCAATTTACACTTCAGTCTAAGTAACACGTGGCCGGCTATGCTAACACCAAAAATTTAAAAAGTGGAAATAATTTAATTATACGAAATTTATTAATAGGTTAAAAAGTTGAAGATTCTTTGTGTAGATGGCAGCACCAAATATATTTCAGCTTTCATTTCAACCCAGTCGAAAGGTATCGACATCTGTTAGAATCATTTGGAGTTAACAGATAATTGTGACTGTCAAATAATAACAGACAAATAATTAGCAATAAATTAAAATTGCGACTATAATTTGAGATTTAAACTATCCTATCTCTCAAGTTGGATCGAACTGCACATGGTGTGCGAATTTTATTATAATCGGTTAAGTGGTTTAGGAGTCCATTGAGGACAAACATTGTGACACGAGATTTATATATATTAAGATATATACACATGGCGCACTATTATTATTATTATTATTATTATTATTATTATATTATTATTATTATTTTTTTTATAACCAATAGTTTTTTTAACAACTTAAAATCTTAATTATTTGAAATTTTAATTAGAAAATAAAATAAATATGTAAATATATATATATATATATATATATATATATATATATATCGATAATTTTGTAACATAACGTTCTGTTGGATAACTTGAGAAGTAACAGCATGTTTTACAGGTTAATAATTAAAAATATTTTCATTTTAAGATTAAAAGGTTAATTTTGCAATTTTGTTCATCAAAGACTATAAATTGTAAGTACTTTCAAATAATGTTTAATTATTTATTTAGAACACTATTTGTAAAAAAAAAAAAAAAAAAAAAAAAATATATATATATATAATATATAACAATAATAATAATAATAATAATAATAATAAGTTTAAATTTTATGTTATTATAAAGGTTTATTGTAAAACGTTCAAATTAATAAAATATAATAATCCTAAATTTTCTTTTGCTTGTTTTATGCTTTTAACATTTTATTTAACGCATCAGAGAGAGGTATATAAAAGCCAATTTAGCTCTTAGAATTACTTTAAATCCGGTAAAAATAAACATATTCTTTCATGAATACAAAATCGATTGCTTTAAACGCATTTCCTTTTGTTGTGAAACATTATAAATAATAAATAATTTTCTTTAAAGCTTTCAGTAACGTTATTTCTTATAAACAAAAAATAAAGCATTTATGTATATATAGGTAGATATATAATACAATTATACATACCTGTAACTATTATATTCTTTATAAATATTCATTTGAAGAATTCATTTACTACATATGCATACATATATATATATATTATTTTGTTTTAATAATTTATGAAATTTTACCAAAGGTAAAATATGTAAAATAATGTATTTCCTAGTTCATTATACAACTTTAAAATATGCGAAATTAAATTGATCCTAAAAGATGTAAAATAATGTATTTTAAGAACGCCATATAACACACAAGGTATTCATAAAAAAATGTCAAGCAACAGATTTAATCCAATCTTGAAAGGCAGTATCTATAAAACTACGAAAAGGAATATGTAAAATCTAGGCTGTATGTTTAAATTGCGTGACTGTTCCGTCGGGAATACAGTGATTTGCTAACTGTAAATGAACATTAGTTATTCTTCGGGTTCTTAATATATCCTGACAGCTCCTGAGATAGGTAAATAGGACAGAAGAAACGTTCTGAATAAAACAGGAAAAATGTAATGTAAAATCAGACATTCCAACATTTATTTATTATTTTTTTTCTTCCGGAGCACTATTAGAAATCTTCATTTTTCCCCTACCATTTTATTTATAATGATTTTTTTTCCCGCATGTAATTATGCTTGATTAAGAAGTAAAATATCCTCCAAGAAGAGTGTGGTGTGATAAAAAAGAGGGTACTAACAATTCACCGGAATAGAGTAAAATGTTGACATGTCTAGTAAAGCCAAAAATAAGTACTTTTTTTCAACTGCCCGGCCATCATAATAAGCTTACAGGCCTTTGACGAATTTTCCTTTCAGGGAAATCTCTATAGTGACAAAATTGTGGACATTGCCAAGGCCGTGATTTTGGCACATGGAATGGTTTGATTTGACTTCAATTGGACACGACACCAACCAACCAACCAACCAACCAAGCACTTTTTACATTTTATCTTCTTTGAATAACATTTATGAAATAATAATTATAATAATAATAACATCAATAAGTCTGACAGTTTTATTTAAATGCATTTTATGAAACGTGCATAATTATATATAAATGCATAAGGATTATTTTATATTTTTTAACAACATTAAAAGTGAAATTATTTCGTGTGTTAAAAATGACATTTTCTTTTTTCGAAAAAAATAAAATAAATAAATAAATGAAATAAAATAAAGTTTTGTTCACATAATTAAAACATAATTTTCAATATAATTTTTCAAGCATTTCGAGTACCAGTTAAACCTAAATACTTTGCTGTTGTTGCACCAAAATGAAACTATACTCAACACCTTTTTATTTCACTTGTGTCATAATTAAGATCTTAAATGTAATATTAACGTATAGTTTCATTTTACTTATTTCTATTTCTTAAACTAACTAATAAAAAACCTAACAATTTGAAAACCGAAACCTATCATACGATTTTAATTTAAAGCATTGGATTGACACTTGGATAGTATTTAAGCTGTGACTTCGTGTGGAGTTAAAGTAAACTAATATAATCTTTAAATCTAAAATTTAAAGTTTAAATAAAGTAAACTCCTTGAAGGATTTTATTAAAAAGTCTTCAGCTGAGAAAATGAATCTTCATAGTACTTTATGTTATGTTAAACCTGATTTTTTGTTACATTTGAAGGACACACGTTTGATCCATTTTAGTGATTAATATTAAGTGAAAAATATACAATTCATTTTTATACGTAAATATTTGTTAACATTCCGCTGATTTGTTAAATTTTTGATAATAAAGAATTTATAATTATTAACTGCTTTTACTTTTTGTTACATTCAGTCTGATCAAAAATCTTTTCAGCCAAGAATTTCCTTATATTTTAAACATTTACATATTTTTCTTTCTCTTCTACTTAAAAAAAAAAAAATTATTAACATCTACGAGGGTTGTAAATTAAATAGTGGCAACTTAACCTTGAAACTCACAGAAGGGCGGGCATGCGCAAATAGGATATGGGGGCGGTGAGGTGGCGCTGTTGTTGATGTGTAGAGTGCAAAAAACAGTCGATCTGCTAAGAAGGGTAGTTGTTGTGTGGCGTTAAAGTGAGGAGGTTCATTTCCATCGCTCTAAAGCATGTTTGTTGTTGCAAATCCGCAGTCTCATTCCGACCCAAACGAAATGCTTGAACCCATCGTGCTATTGTCCTGTACGGTAAAGCATTTATGCCACAGGCTTCCACTAATCCTCGATAGCATTCTGTAGCAATTTTGCCACGGGCAACTTCGATTTTAAGCCACGACCGCTGATCACCTTTTGAAAACATGCTTTAGAGCGATGGAAACGAAACTCCAAACTTTAACGCCACATAACAACTACCCTTCTAAGCAGATCGACTGTTTTTTTTTTTTTTTTTTGCACTCTACACATTGACAACAGCGCCACCTCACAGCTCCCATATCCTATTTGCGCATGCCCGCCCTTCTGCGAGTTTCAAGGTTAAGTTGCCACTATTTAATTTACAACCCTCGTATAAAGATTAAAAATATGGAAATACGATAAATAGTGCATAAAATCTAGTCTTTCTCATGCTCTATTTATTTTATTTAAAAATAATCAAAATATTAATCTGATTTGCTGGCTCCATTTCAATAGAAAAATGAAACATTTCGACAATATTTAGAATTAGTATTTGAAGGGAAATGTTACATTTAATGTAGTGCTTTATTTTTATTTATTTATTTATTTATTTATTCATTTATTTTTGTCTTTAATTTAAATGTATGTTGCTTTTATAATCACAGAAAATCTCCTTAGAATTAATTCATTTTGCCATCTTCTATGTAAATAAAGTGTTTGTGTGTGTATATGTGGGTCTGCGCTCTGGTGCTCAAACGCCTGTTCGCAGAACTAAAAAACTTGGCAGATGGGTAGCCGAGAACTTGCAAATGTGCACAGCATCAAGATTTTTCCGAATTTCGATTTTAAGTTTTTAAAATTAATTTTCCTTTTAGACTTTATACATTGACTTCTCTATTTCATTTTCTAAAATTTATTCTTTCATTTCAATCATCTAGGTATCTTGGTACCGTCTATTAAGCTACACTAGTGTTCAAAATTAAAGAAACAACCTGCTTTCCGATTTTCTTCTTTTGTGCATAAGTTTTAAACATATAATCATATGAACATAAAATTTGGATGGCATGTTTGTTATCATATCATTAATCGAATTTTATATAACTTTGGCATAAGAAATAATTTTTAAACTAATAACTACTAAATCTTTCTTTAAAATTAACTTTGAAAATAAATGAAAAATTTCAACACTTTTAGAAAAGAAAACCTAATGAAATATGGTGCTAAACATGCAGTACAGATAGGTAAAAATGCACATGCCTTCAAATGATAAACTAAATCCCGTTTGTCTTTCTATATTTACTTTTATTTTACCTTTAAAATAGATTTTTTGAAAAAAAAAAAAACATAATTACTAATTTGTAAACTGGGAGGATCATCAGAATAATAAAAATGTCGATAAATAAACTCATAATGAACGTCTTATCCAATTTTCATGATTGTATGTATATATATTTTTTTAAGTTATTCACATGCGGAAAAAAGAAGAAAAACAATAGAAGAAATTAAACCTGGTACATTTAAAATGAAATATATATATATATATATTTATAACAGTTATATTTGTGTATAATTTTTATTTTGCAACCACTTTTTATTATTAACCCCTTTGAAAGGATATTTCCACATTTATTTAATTAATTCCTCTGAAAGGGAAATAAATCTCTTTCTCTTTCTGTCTCTCTCCCCTCCCCCCGTTTTTTTTTAATTTATTGTTTTTTTTTTTTTTTTTTTTTTTTTTTTTTTGAAAAATGGTAATATAGTACAAATAATTAAACATATTAAATTTTAAGTTTAATTAATTTTTTTTTTTTTTTAATTTCTTTTTAAAGGAAAATCTGCTTTTTTTTTTTTAATTTATTATATTGGTCGGAATTAAATGGTAATATAGTTCAAAAAGCGAGAGCTATCGATAATGAAAAAATCAAAATATTTAATAGATTTTGAGATGTAGCCATCTTTAAAATCATAGTTCTTAAATAATAGCACCTTCATCTATCTTCGACAAATAATCAAATTCAAACACCAGGAAAGACGTTTCTGCAGCTAATGAGAACCTGGACTCGATGCAACGCTCGTGAGAAAACTGCCGTAGGTAGTGGGTACCCAGTGAGAGGTTTAGAGCGAGTTCAATATATATATATATATATATATAGCTTTTATTTATAAAGTGATATAAAAAAAACAGTGATTCGATTTTTTTAAGAAAGTTCATTTAAATACAGCGAGCAGCGAAGCGGTCGAAGCCTGCTTAATTATTTAATATATCAGCAAAGCATTTTTTTACTAATATAGTTTACCGAATTTTTTAAATACTTTATTTCAAAGTTTATATTTTGCGTAAAATTATTGCTAACTTAAAGAAAAAAAAAAACTTTGCCATTTATTTTATTTATTTATTTTATTTTATTTATTTATTTTTTACAGGTTTAACTACGTTAAAGCAAAAATAAAAGCAATTAAAAAAAGCCCATTTTTAATTATATTTAAAAAAAAAAACCTACTTTCAACATACATATGCACTAAGAAATTTCATTAAAATTTTGTGAGTTGACCTTAAAAATTATACGGCCAATTGAGAAATTTTCGGTTTGAATGAAACACCTCTATGCTAACCTGATTAAATTCAAATAATAATTCATTGATAGAATAAATGACTTTGTAAATAAATGCAGTACATTACAAAATCTCACAACACTTTGTTCCAGTTCAAAGTAATAGCACGGCCCTTTACCAGGTGAAAATAAACTAGCATGAATGCATCATCAAAGCAACAAGGTGCACTCGCACCTAGTAAGAAAGATGACTTTTTCATTTGGCTTCCTCTGACACACAATTTAGGAAATTTCGGAGTAGTGCTGTTATTTACCAAACAGAGAAGGAACAAAAATTTTAAAAATCGATTAAAACAAAGGAAAATCAATGAAATATTATTACATAAAAATCTTTTAATGTTTGATTTCAGTAAGTAACGTTGAACATTAGAGAGTTGTCTAATATACTAATATGTTAACTAATTGGGGGGTTATCTAATGTTTCTGATGGAATGGAGCAGCCTTCCACTCCATTCCATCAGAAATGAATTTTCAAGGATGTGGATAGAATTTCTAAGTTATCTAATGTATTAGAGAGTTATCTAATGATTCTTAGAGAGTTATCGTAATCAGTGTTACCTAATATACAAGTGAGTACTAATCTTTTAAGGTCCCTAGAGAATTTGACAATGAACACATTGAGAAATATTATTTATCTTATCTTATGAATATGAACGGATACATAGTATTAGTACAAGAACAATAAATTACCAGACATTATAAAATTACATATATACAATGAAATATTTCTTTTTACATTTTGTTATGAGCGACAAATGCAAAGAAGAGTTTTAACAATTAAAAAAAAAATAAATAAAAAAAATAAAAAAATTATATTTTAACGCTATTAGGATGTTATTATTTCATATTTTATTAATTATAAGAAAACTAATCAAAAATCGGACTTCGAAGTATTGTGTTGTCACCGGGTTCTGAGCTACTGTGAAAGTTTCAAATGTCTAGCTAGTAGGGAAGTTAGTTAAAATTCGATTGCAAGATTTGTACCGGACAAACAAACAAGAATAGAAATTAATAAAAACATGATAATAAAATCGGGTGTGACACTCATACGATTGTCTCTTACCCTGAATTTTAACACTATAAATACAGATTGGAGATTAAAGTGTAAGATAACGAAAACTATTATATAAACCTACGTTACAAACAATTCAAATTAGGTTTCGAAACAGCTTTGTTTGGCAAATATTTCTGTGTGAGAGGAGCTACCACCCCCTCAACCCCCTGTATAATTATTGTACCTACATCTATATAGAATTCAAATGTGTTATTAAATTTAAAAGTTCAGAATTCAAATGTGTTATTAAATTTAAAATTATTCGAACAACTTTCAAACGCACCATTACGTGAAATTTATCAATCTTGATAAACTTTTCAAGTAACAAACTTATAATGATTTAAAAATACAACATTAGAATGAATTGCCTTAAATTGTTAGTTTTTAAGTTGTTTTGATAAGAGATAGAGACGAAGACCAAACGTTAAAAACTTGACTTTGGTATTCAGGAAACTTCAAAACATGTAAATATATAAAAAACAATCGAGGAATATTTAGATTAAAAAATAATTTATTTACCGTATGAAGAATTAATTTCAATTCCTGAGCAGTTTTCCCGGACAGGGTAAAATACTATGGTAAAGCACTTCCACTAATTACATTCAATAAAAAAGCATGTTTTGCTTAATTATTGGCAGTCCTGCATATCTTCTAAAAATTATCTACAAACTACATAGTGCATATAAATACAATCTTATATTAATAACACACAGTGCAACCGGAAATAGATTTCCATTGATTTTCAAGTATTTTCCCACTATATATTAGTTCCTTTGTGTAGCCCTGTAAGCGAACAGTAAATGATTTTCATACCATATTCTACATGAAACTTGCTTTTACGCATATAAATAAATAAATAAATAAATATGTATATATGTAATTTAAAAACCCCCTAATTAGGTATTTTTATATAAAGTTATAATTTAATCAATATATTCTTTAATAATAATTTCAATCAATTCTTTTAAAATCTCTTAAAAACTCTCTTAAAAACTAACCGTTAGCAATTTTTTTTTTTTTAATTATTATTTTAACGTATTTCTCTAAAATTGTCTTTTTCCTCCAGGCAAAACATCCCTTCTGGACTTAGTTACTGCCCAGTGTCGGTGTGAAGATCCAGTTGAATAATTAAAAAGCACTAAACTAAGTCCTTTTAATCACGTGACATATAGTCACGTAGGAGAGAAAAACTCCATTTTCTCTTCTCAATTTCCCTCATACAAAAGTGACTACATCCCTAAAATAGTGGATTATTTCGTATTGTCGTTGCTAAATCAGCTATGGGATGGTTTTTGTCTTCATATTATTGTTATACAAACCTGTACGATGCAACCTCTAAAATATTGACTGGCCCCTCTCCTACGAGGGATAACTCGGCCTTGTTATTTCTATAATAAATATGACCATTGGAAGTGAGTTGATTAATTAGTGTGACTATTTTAATAAGAAATATGACTGCTAAAATAAAAAGAATGTTTCAGTAAGACGATATATATACACACATATATATATTCATTTCATTTTGATTAGTGCAGCCTGTAGATGCTAAACTCTACTTAACTGTAATTTCCCCTCATAGACATATGTATGTATACTGTATTTGTGTTCACTTTGGGTGTCCCAGTACATGAACCATTTGCTTGATCTCAATGAAAAGTTTAGTGTAGCACCCCTATATAATACAAATTTAGGATACTGAGATTGAACTTCCTGTTGTTATTTCTGCTTGAGGTATTCCAATGTCAGACACGCTCACACAGACCAACCACTAAAGACATGATTTTAGGATTCAGGGCATTTTCAAACGCGTAAAAATGACAAAAACTCAATGTCGAAAATTCGACCCCAAAACAATACTTTCTCTACCTTATACATGGGTAGAAGAAAGTAAAAATACAACGATGTTAGTTGAATTGCAATGAAATCATAAAGGTTTTTATTTTCTGCAAATCATAAATCAAATAAAATTTGTCAGAATAATTAAATTCACTAAAACTCATGTTTCAGTTGAAGCATTAACAAAAAAAAAAAAAAAAAAAAAGTTAATTAGGCAGCTACATTTTAAAAATGTGTTGACATACAAAAAAAAAAAAAAAAAAAAAAAAAAAAAAGGGAAAGAAAGAAAGAAAAGAAAAGAAAAGAAAAAGAAAAAAAAAACATGCAAAGTCGTATATTTTTTATATAGATATAATTAAATAGTCAATATTTATTAACCACTTAAAGTCGAGTATAACAGAAGAAATCCTTTTCATCTGAACAACTATTTCTTTAAATTATTAATTTTTTTCCCTTTGAGTATGTAAATATGTATATTAATAATACTTCCATTAACTAACGTTTTTATATCTCTTCCAGCTTTAAGCATTTTTTTTATTTAACATAATAATTAAAACAAATATTAACGCAATGACTAATACTTGCTAATTAATACATAAATAAGCATTTTTACCAAAACTTGAACAAATTGTCTCCCGTTAGATATTAATAATATTCACTTAACAAAGAAAATGCTTCTTTAACATTTCGAAAAATTACATTGATTGAAATTTCATGTCTTTGATTATATATATATATATAAAATTAATTTATACGTATGATGGTACGTCTTGCTATTTATGCATTAAGCATATTTCTTAATAAGACAGCGCAAATTGTACGAGAAAAAAAAAGCTCGAAATGTACTTTTTATATCCAACTCTAGCCATAAAATATCCCAATTCTTTTGTGAGGCCTTGTAAACGCAGGATAAATGTTTTTACATTTTGTTCTGTCACATGCATTGCGCATTAAAAAAATTTTTTTTTTAAATGTTGATTTCATTAGGCTTAATGCAACAAAAAGATGCTAAATAATACTGAAGATAAGTTTCGTTCGTTAATATAATGCATTTGAATTTGTATGCGCCTGTACACGAATTATTTGTGCAGTCGTAATAAAAAGCTTTGATACATAATTGCCTTATGATACAGATTCAAAACACCGAGTTCTGCCTTTGTACTAATACTTGTTTTTGATTTATGCTGATGACAGTGTCCCTCACACTCAGTCTAACGGCTAAAAATATGATTATTTGATTCAGAGAACTTCAAGACGTGTAATTATTGTAAAAAATTCAATTCTAAAATTTTACCTAAAATAATACTTTTTTCACTAATATTATTTTTAATGCTTATTTACCATACTTTGTAAGAGAAAGTAAAAATAATTGGCAGTAAAATTTTAGTAGTTGTAAAATGCTTTGTAAAATAGGGTTACTTTCATATCATTATATAAATATTTTAATAAACCTATACTTTCCCTTAATGAGAAAGGTAGTATTAAAATAAATGAAATACTTTAATAAATATGGTTGATAAATAATACGTTAAATATCGACGCTTTATTTATTTATTTATTTATTTTATTTATTTTATTTATTTTTTTTTTGTACTTACAAAAGAAAGTATGCGTTTTACTGTTATTAAATATTTGTTTACTAGCGGGACAATATTATAAATTATTTTCAATATATTTACAAAATAATTAAAATTCTTTAAAATATCAGATATTATTTACATACAAAATATTTCTCTAAGAATAATTTGTTAGTAGGTAATGAAACTTTGCAATAAATATTTCGTAATTGTTTATTAACATCTAAATTATGCTGTAAAAAATAAAATAAAATTTGTCATATTTATAAGCTAATATATATGTTTCGTATGTTCTTGAAATAAATTTATTTTTACTTTCTCTTACCCATTAGGTAGAGAAAGTATTGTTTTTGGGTCAAATTTTCGAACGCGAGATTTTGTTATATTTACACGTTTTGAGATCCCCTGAAAACGAAAATCATGTTTTTAGCAAATGGTCTGTGTGTATGTCTGTGTGTCCGTCTGTATGTCTGTGTGTCTGTCCGTATGTCTGTGTGTCTGTCTGTGTGTCTGTGTGTCTGTCTGTTATCAGCATATCTCAAAAACAAATTATGGCAGAAAGTTCAAACTTGGTATTCTAAATGTGTATCATATAGGGATGCTACAGTAAGCTTTTCGTTAAGATGAAGCAAATGGTTCGTGTACAGGGACAATCAAGAGAATTCTAATACATTACGTCTATGGGGGAAATTGCAGGAAAGTAGAGTTTAACGTCTATAGACTGAACTAAACCAAATGAAACGAATATATATTTTTTGTAATAGAGATAGTTAACTGGGAAAAAAAATTGTGTATGTAGGAGCCTCGCCTCCCCCCCCCTGGGGGGAGGTCCCCCCTCGAGGGGAGTAAATTTTCATGATGGGTATCTTTCAAAAGAGCTCGCCAATACCTTTAAAACGAATGGTTGAACTATCGATCTGCGATAATTTAAAACAAAGTTATCGATTTCTTTTACTTTTAACGAAAAAAAAAACTTACAAAAAAAAAAAAAAAAAATCTTTTTTTTTTTTTCCCCGCCCTTCTTTTTAATGATGAGAATAAAATGGACTTTTTTTTGGATATGTGGTGTTATACCACTTCTCTAATATGGAAATCGTCTGCATTATCATAAGAGATATTTTTTTTAAATAATAATTTTAATAAATTATTTTTTAAAAACAGAATTTTTTTTTAATAACCGAATTAAATTCTATGTAAATGTAGGTGCATTAATGAAACATGGAGTTGAGGGGGGCGGTACAGAACTAATTATCATATAAAACTCTTCAGAAGTCTAATATGAATTGTTTGACACAGGTTTACATAACAGTACTCGTTATCTTACCTTTTAATCTGCAACCTGTATTTATAGTGTTAAATTTCTGGGTAAGAGAAAGTCGTGTGAGTGACACACCAGATTATTTTATTTATTAATCAAATTTAAATAATTGCGCTTAACATTCTGAAAATAAATTAAAAAGATAAATTAAAATGTTTTTGATCATATTGCGCTTTTCCGCTTATTTTCATACACTACTAATCAGTGTTTGACATAATTGGTTAAAAAGTAATGGAATTACAATTGAATTACAATTAAATTACAATTATATATATATATATATTTTTTTTTTGTCAATCGATTAACAAGTAATTGATTGCAAATAAATTGAATTGTTACAAATAAATTAAATAAGCAATTCAATTTATTTGTAATCAATTATTTGTTAATTTATTGACAGTAAAAAAAATTATAATTGTAATTTAATTGTAATTTAATTGTAATTCAATTACTTTTTAATCAATTATGCCCAACACTGCTACTAATGTAGCGATTGTATACTGATTATACTTTAGGATTTTAATAACACTTTCTTTACTTATCTCTTTTATTCCACAGTTTTCTTTACAAATCTATTATTAAATTTATGACTTCTAAGGAAACATTATTTTTTCTTGTCACAAAATGTGTTCGATCCATCATTAAAGAATATAATTTTCAATTTTTCGATAGGTCACGAAACTGTATTTTCGAGAGATGAATTTGAAGAACAAGAGCAAGTCAAATTTTATCTAAGCGTTTGGGTGTGGTATCACAGAACAAAACGTTTTACATGAAGAATTAAAAGAAAAAATATCAAAGGAAATTCAGAAAAATATAATGATATATTCTACAAAACATGTAAATGAAAACAATATTTTCAAATATACACATACAAAATCTTTTAAGTTAAGTTTATAAAAATAGAAAACATAATTATATTGTAGTGCCTTCTATATAACTTAAACTTTTTATTTAAAATAAAATAAACAGATTTGTGGCGTGTAATTCCACAGTAATTTCTTGCAAACAGAAATAAATTGAACAAGAAATTGTTAATGACTAACTAAGCAAGCTGTATTTTAATGACTAAAAACTGTTTTATTTTCGAGATTATACCAAGTTATAGCGTCTAGAATAAACAGTGTGGCAATCGCCTATAACCGTAATGTTAAAATGATGCTACAAAAATTAAGCTTACCCAGATGTCGCTGTGATCGAAGCTATTTCTCAAATCGAAGACCTGATTGGCTTTTCCCAGTTTCGTCAGTTTAATCACGTGATCTAAGCATATAATTAACCAATAGGGAGTCTCGGTTTTGTTGTCGTGACACTAGCTTCGATTACAATGACATCTGGTGACAGGCTTAATTTTTTTAGTACAATTTTATTCGTCGCTTTCCACACTGTTTATTCTAGACGCTGTAACCAAGTGTTACGTCTTCACTATAAATGCTTATAAACGACACTGAAATACATAGTTACATGTGCAATCCAACCGCTAGTATCTTAATTTTTAAATTCAGGGAACCTAAAACGAGTGAAAATATCAAAATCTCAGTTTCGAAAACTTGAACAAAAATAATATTTTTTCTGAAAAAATTTAGTAAGAAAAATGTAAAATGATAATATAATTTTTATTTATTTATCTAAAGAAAAGCACACTACAGAAACATCCAATTACAGTGTTGCTTGAATAAAACTATAATACAATTTATCAAACATAGACAAAAGAAAAATAAAAAATAAATAAATGCATGTTATGAATTTAAAAGTTCAAAACACTTAGCCTTAAAAACAGTAAAAGGCATGTTAAAAATATCTAAATCCAGAGAAAGCTCATTAAAAATTTTGTAAAATTTATAAATGAAAAATTACCAATATAATTATATTTTACAGATGGAGTGACAAATAAATGATTTTTTCTAAGAGACTTGGTTGGCACTTTAATTTGAATACAGTCAAGAATATCACTGCAATCAATCATATTATTGATAACTTTATAAGAAAATAATAAACAAAAAAGGTCACGACGAGATTTTAAACTAGGAAGATTATAAATACTTCTCAGATACGAGGAAGAAATGACATGAGTATAAATAAAATTACTTTTAAAATATAAATAACGTGCAAATTTAGTTTGAACCTGTTCTAGAATTTTGATTTTATTTTTATAAAAAGGATCCCAAATAAGACTTCAATACTCCAGATTGGAGCAAACTAAACTGAAGTATAGGACTTTTAACGTATGCTGATTGAAAAAATCTAGTTTTACGCTTAAGAAACCCAAGTTTTTTATAGGCTTTAGAAATGGATGTGGAGTGAAAAGTCAAGTTTGACATCAAAAGTAACACCCAAATCAATTACAAAGTCAGATCAAAATAAAGGAAGACTATTAATTTGATAAAAATACATTAAAGTATGAGAATTACGAGAATAACTGAGGATACTACATTTCTTAATATTCAGGCATAATTTGTTATCAATGCACCACTGACACAAACGATCAAGATCACTTTGTAAAAGAGCAGCATCAGTAACAAAACAAATTTGTTTGAATAATTTCAAATCATCGGCAAACAATAAATATTCAGAGAATTTCAAAATAGAACACAGATAATATAACAATTCTCTTTAATATAAAATATAATTGGATTAAGCATATTTTTTTTTAAATATCATTCATGAAAAAACAAAAAATATCTTACTCGTTAGTTCAGTTACTTGTATAATACAAAAAAAGGCAATTTTTAATAATGCTTCAATTTAAATGTTTTTGCAACGGAAAATCTGTTTAGAACCTTTGTTTTCAACGCTTTCCAGAAACGTTGAAAAGTGTTTATGATTACGGTTTGTCTGTCCTCCAGTTCGCGTTCCAACATCCGTAAATATTTATGAAATTTCTTGAAACAGATATATGTTATTAAAGTTCACTGTGGGATGTTCCCTATTGAAAATGGAGTAAATATTACTACCAGTTTGTGTACAGGGTATCCAAAAGAATTTCACTACATTGTGTTCTATGAGAAGTATTCCTATGAACCACGTTTTAATACCTTTATGTTGCACAAATCATAATGAAATCGGCATTAATTATTCATAGGCACAAAACAATATTTTCTATAAAATACAGTATAATTAGTATTAACATTTACAGGACCATACAAAAACATTCACATGCACTAAAGGCTATAACCAGAAATTGCTAGAGTTGCACATTCGATTTTATTAAGCGTTTTTAATATGTTCTAGTATTGTTTAAGAATGTTTATGAATTGAGCTAGTACATCCGTTTGTCCTTCTTTCCGTCTGTCTGTATTTTATCTCTCTTAAATAGTCATGAAATTCTTGAAACTGATATAGGTTTTTCAAATTCACTATCAGATGTTACCTTTTGAAAATGTAGCAAATACCACCGCTAGTTTGCGCGCAAGGACACCCGAAAACATTCCAAAGTATTGCGCTCTATGAGAGTTATTTCTATAAACTATATTTTAATACTTTATTTTACACAGATCATAATAAAATTGACATTTAGCATTCATATGCATCAAATAATAATAATACTAATAATAATATATGAATACTGTATGATTAGCTTTAAGGTTTACAGAGCCACACAACATTATTCATATACATTAAGGGCTATAACCGTAAATTGCTGAAATTGCATTCTCGATGTTTTATTAAAAGTTTTTAACGCTTTCCAAAAATGCTTAAAGGTGTTTATAAATTTAATTAGTCTGCTTGTCTGCCTTTCGTTGTGTGATCACATGAGTAAAATACACTGAAGACAAAGAGTACTTATAATTGGATAGTGTTAGTAATATATGCGAACAGCATGAATTTCCGTTCTTGTTTCTTATTGTTGCGAATTCATATAACATGAAACATTTCATATTATTATCTACTAGATATTATCCATTAAATAGGTGAATGGTTATATTTTGCTTCGATAATCTTCTAAAATATATTCTGATGACTTTATACTAAGTCAAACACAACGAAATTAACATGCTTAACTGAAGCACAGTCCAACATGTTCTACATGGAAAAGATTATCTTACATTAATATACAAATGTAATTGATACATTATAATGTATAACTGGTAATGGATTTAAATACGTTTTCAGTTGAGTTATTTATTTTGAACTGAACTATATTTTAATATACTATATGGAGAATATAAAACTTTTACATCATATACAAACTTGCCTCAAACAGTTTGTATACGCACAAAATATTGTTTTTAACACGTTGAGTGCCATGTCAGCCATCGGTGGCTGACACAGCACTTTCCGTTTAGGTCGCGTTAACCACCGGTAGCTGACAGTGTCAAATATGATATACAGCCGCGCCAACAACTGGTGACTGACAGTGTAAAATATTATATGAAACTAAAAAAATCACATTGTTTTAAGTAATTACTGAATTGTTTTTGAAATTTATTTAATTTTTATTTATTATAGGATTATATCATTAAGGAATTTTAATGGATTTTCAAGCAGCGCGCGTGGCCTAACGGGGATTTCTTTAAGAATTTGTTTGGCACTCAACGCGTTAATCTAATTGTTGGAAGTGCATTTGAAATATAATATTTCTATATTTCTATGATATTATTTTGATAGGCTATGTAGATATGTAACTTGTAGACAGTGTCATACAAACGAATTTGTGTATAGTAATGATGACTCTGGCAAAACAATTAATTTTGAAAGGATTTTAAATAATTTTATAAAATAAACAATACTTTTTTTGTACGAAAATTCATGAATTCCCCCTTTGTATTTGGAATTTTTTTTGCTGTCTAAACAACTTTACAAGCGTTTATAATGAATGATTACAGCTAAATAAACTATATAAAAAGTCATTTAAGTCATTTTTAGTGTTGTGGCTGTCGGGTGTGTTTAAAGCATTGCATATATGAAAGGATCGGGGAAAGTGACTGTTACTTTTGTACATGTTACATTTGTAAATTTCTGAGATGTATCGATTCGAAAGTCAGATCAAACACTCAAACAAAAGTAAAATAACATTTATATTATTATTGTTAGTAGTAGTAGTAGTAGTAGTAGTATTTAAATAACATAATGAAATATTCTAAATAAAAGTATGACGTTACTGTTATGAATTTAATAATTTTTCCTGTAAAAAAATTCTAGAAACGTTTCGTGCAAAAACGAAAACTGTTATATATTCTGCCACCTAGTGAATTTACAAGTACATAATATGCAGGATATTGCAATTTACAATACTAAGCAACTTATTACAGTGTTGGATTTAATTCATCTAAAATGTAGCTTAACCCGCCAGTGCTCGGGTGGGAAAAAGACACAATTTTCTTTCAATATTTAAATGGTTTCAATATAACACTCACAAAATAAAATCACACAATAAAAAAAATACGAAGTATAAATTTTACGTTTCTTATAATTTTTTTCACAGAATATATAAAATGTTCCTCTTACATTGCATTCTAGTAAATAAACTTGGTCTCACAGACCCAACCCGTGCACTGGTGGGTTAACACTTCCCTGCTTCTCTTACACACATATATATATATATATATATATATATATGTAATATATCTCCTTTTTTGTATGATGATGAATTCCAGTCACTCCATATTAAGAGAGGTTCACTCAAAGAAATACTCCACAATTGATGATGCAGTCGTTTATTTGAAGACAGTCATATTACACTTTATTAACAGTCACATCATTTTGAACACGCTGTACAGATCCGTAGCCGAGATCGTTCCATTAACGGCGGAACCGCTAATCAATCCCCTCCTGGGACCGTTAAACTAAACTTGTTATTGACGTGGACTATTTAATCAAAAGATTCCATGGAAAAAGACCCCGATTTTCGGGTGCTCCCGTTTTTATATGGATATTTCGGCGGGAACCCAAACTATTTTTATGAATGCTTATTGGATAATTAGCTAATCTAAAATCCGCCTACCTTTTACGATTGGTTGACCCGGGCATCCAGGATCAGGGCCCGCTTTACCATTAGGCGAACCTAAGCGGTCGCTTAGGGCCGCCGGAAAAGGAGGGCCGCCAAAAAAATCGAAACACTGCCCAAAATTTAAGAGAAAAAAAAAATGGATGGAACAAAAGCGAAAATCATAAACCAATTCTTGATTTTTTTTTTCTTTCTCTTTTTGGAATATGACGTGTATATCCAATTGTAAATTTAAAATAACTTTCTTTAAAACTTTGTATAAAAACACCTTAACACTTTGAAGAACAAGGAAATTTCGCTCATTTAAAATAAACTACCACCAGAATTTGCGAACAAGTTTAAACAGAAGAAATAAATGAAGAAATTTTTTATGTTATTAAAGTAAAACTTTGTAAAAATTTCCAAGAGGAATTTTCGCAGTTGGGAATTAAAATTAGGTGCTCTGGTTAAGGAACTAAAATGTTGACTTTTAATAAATATGTGCTTTGATTTGTATTGTAATAATTCTTTTCAAATTGGATGGGGTAAATGATGAGGAGGAACTAGATGATTTGCAATTTCAATCCGAATTTGGTTTTAGACCTAAACATTCCACCACCTATCAGAATAACAGAATTTATTGACGATAGTTTTATTAAATCTGAAAAATTCGAAGCCTTTTACTTAACATCACTAATGCGTTTGACAGTTTCGCATGGCGGCCTCATTTTTAAGCTCATTCAGCTTAAAATTCCAACTCCTTATATAAAATTCATCCATATCCAAGAATAACAAAATAGAATAAGAAAAAAAAAAAAAAGAAAAAAAAAAAAAACTATTAAATTTATAAGTATCTCAATAAAAAAAAATCCTGAAAGTTTTGTGCATTTGCGAAAAAAATAACTTCGTAAACAAGTCAGAAAATATTTCAGATTTCAGAAAGGTCTTAAGAATAGATTTAAAATACGTAAAATATGTAAATTAAGATTAATAAATAAATAAGAGTAAATTTAAATTACATAAGGGCGATCTTTTCTCGCGCCTATGGTGTCTAGAAAATCTGTTTCATGCGTTGACTTTAGATAGTCCTTTCTGCAAAAGGCTTTACTTTCATACGGAAAAATTAAACGCTATTTGATTTGCATCATAGGCCCACCAGTGGCTGAGCGGTCCTGCGCTCAAAGCTGGTGGATGGAAAGTGCCCGGTTCGATCCCAGGTCGTGCTCATCAACCTAGCTGTTCGGAATTTTCCGTGTTTTTCTCCGAAACTCACGTAAATACAGGCTAGGACTCCTTAGAAAGAACCCCTCGGAGGGCATTCTACCTATAGGCCTTTGACCTTAGCGTAATCAATCGGTCTTAAACCCTTCCAATCGATTGGTATCACCATATCTAAATAAATATCTAATTATGTCGCACGTTTATGAATGAAAAGGCTCCGTAATTTTATTTGAAAGTGATTAATTTACAACTAATAATAGCCGACACAAAATTTCATCTAATAAATCAATCCACTAAGAAATGAATTAATAAAAATTTTATTTCACATATACATTAAGGAAAAGGTTCAAGCAAAAGTGAAGGGGAAAGCATTTTTAACTCTTTTCAATAAAGTTAAAAAATGTTGACGACTTCGGGTTTGCATAGTTGCCAATATTTTAATTTATTCCGTAGTACTTTTAGCACCGCCTTTAATCCATACCATTTAATTATTTATTTATTTATTTATTAAGTCTTTCTTATTTTATCATAGTGATATTTTAGAAAAATATCCTAAAAATAAAGTGGTGCGAAATAAAGGCGGAGCTAAAAATACTCCGGAAAAAAATTAAAATATTGGTAGCTATGGGTTTGTCAGCATGGCCGTATCTAATGTTCTCTATTTAAAATGATAGAAATAGGATAACTAGCTTGTGTACAGGGGCACCCAAAAGAATGACAGTTAACTGCTTTCTATGAGATGTATTTTTATAAATCACATTTAAAAAACTTTGTGCTGCGAAACTCGTATTAAAATTTAGATTTATTATTCATATAATTATAATAATAATAATAAAACTATATAATATGGTATGTTTAGCATTAAGATTTACAGGATCACACCAAAGTATTCAAACACATTATAAGAGCTTAAGAGCTACAATTGGAAATTGCTAGAACTGCACTTTCGCTTGTGTTAAGGTTTTTTAACACTCTTCATCAATGTTTTGGAGTGATTATGAATTCAGTTAGTTTGTCTGTCTATATTTTTTTCCGTTGTGTGGTAGTGTAGGCAAAGTACAGTCGGGGGAAAAAAAACGCAACACCCGCTGTGATTTCGTTATTAATTGACGCAGGAACATCTAATAGACATAATTCAACAGGAAATTAAAAGCACTTTCTGAATATGTCGTCAAATTTTGAATTAGGGGTCATCTACATATTAAAATAAGCGCCAACTTTGATTTTTTCAATAGCAACACCCAATTTTGACTTCATTTTCGAATTTCTGAGAGTCTGGCAGTGCGGAAAAGTATACTATTTATATACTTTATCTTTAGTATTTATAGAGTTATAATCAAAAATGTGTTGGGGTTATCTGTAAATGTAGAAAAATAAAATTAAGATCCTATAAGAAATAGACAAAATTTTTATGTTTCACACCGGAAATCTTTGAGGAGAAAACTAATTATATAAATTAATAAAACATTTCTTCTTTTCCCAGTTCCTTAATTATCTTGAATTCAGGTTTTTAGATTTGCATATACTTCAGTGCTTTTTTAGATAATTTTAGGTCTGTTTAAATACATTACACTTGCGATTAGTCCATACAGTACTCTTTGAAAAAAGTGCAATATTTTTCAAGTAAAAATGTCTATTATGGCTGTACTGATAATCAATAAAGCTTAAATTTTCTTTCGTAGGTGTAACATAATATACGAAATGAAATAATATATACATATATATATATATATACACAACAAAGCATAACTAAATCTTTTCGGATAAATTATTGTAAGGGTTCATGAAGTAAATATTAAACAATTTTAATCGCACTTACCAGTTTTGTGTCAGTTTAACTCTTTGGAACTCTACGATTCGTTTTATAATTTCTATGAAAATATAATATCTTAATTAACCCTTTTCGCGACTGCTAACGTAGATTCCCGCCATTTGAAAATCTGTAACTCTGTCAGTGGGCGTTTCTTTCGTAATTTATGTTACTTATTTCTTAAGTGTGTACCCAGTGTTCATATTTTTGCAATAAAATATACTATGGATAGAAATATATTGATTAGAAAGAATATAATTATAATGTATATCCATTTGTAATATAATTGTGAATACAGAAAATTTGTTCTGAAATATTTATTTTGATAGTATAACGCCAGTAGGCGAGTCTTACTGTCAAAAAGACAAAATACTGCGGTCGCAAAAAGTGTTAAAATATATTTATAAAAATTAAAGTATGTTTTTAAAAACGTATAAAGTTAAAATATATTAATAAAATTTAAAGACTAAAGTGTCCGTAAAATAATAATCCTCCCCCCAACAAAATAAATAAATAAGTAAATAAATGAAATAAAATAAAGCAATATATGAAGCAAATGATTAAGCCTTTTTTAACTATGACGGTAGTTAAGAAACGATTTTACAATTCTGTCTGGCATTTCAATTCCATTCGTTTTTTATATTTGACAATTTCACATTAAACCCATTTTTCTATTTAAAACAGTAAATCCCGCCTATTTAGTTTTTTTTTCTTTTCTTCTAGTGTTCGTTTAAAAGATTCAAAATTTATCACCAATTAATCGATGAAGTAAATACCACTAGTGCATATTTTTGTCAACATAAAATAAGGGGTTTAACAGGAATACTCAATGTCACATTTACTTTTCTGTATTGTTTTGTTTTGAAGAACAATGAAGGCGGACCTTGTCTTCTCTAGAAAACAGGAATTCTAACGTCTAAAAATAATCATTTTTGTTTCATTTCTTTGCGTTTGACGTTCTTCTTATATAATTTGACCCGTAAATAAAAAATAAAAATATTTTGTTTAATTTTCTTTGTTATTTTTAAGATTTGATTCGTTATCTCATGCAAAACTTTATAAGAGACGGCCCCCTAAACCACTCCAAAAGAAAGATTTATTTATATCTCGAAAACTAATAACTGGAATGAGCTGCAAATTTGCACACCCATATTTTTCAGCATTAGGATTCATTTTATGTAAAAATTAATATAGGTCATAATTCATAATTTTTATGAATATGAATCTATTAATATTTTTCAGAATTAAAAATATTTTTCAGAATGAAAAGCAATGATGAATTATGTTTGGGTTTCTTCACTGTATCTCGTAAAAAAAAAAAATATATCGATCAAGTTATTTTTTGTGGAGATATTAATAAAAGTTTGAAATATGAATTTAACATTAGCACCTTCAAACTTTGAATGCTTATAACTCTGTGAAAAAATAAGTAAAATATACAACCAATATACTTTTTCGCGTTGTCGCGATCCCAGGAATTCAAATATAAAATAAAAATGGGGCATTACCATTGAAAAAATCAAAGTTGGTGCGCGTTTTAATATGTAGACGACCCCCAATTCAAAATTTCAGTTCATTTTCTGAAACTACACACAATTCCCCGTCGAATGATACCTACTACATTTTTCTACATCGATTAGCAACGAAGTTACGTTGAGTGTTGCGTTTTTTTTTTTTCCCGACTGTACATTAAAGCTTAAACGAGACAACAAGTACATACAGTTGAAAAATATTAATAGTCTATGCAAACCAAACGATTTTTCATTCTTGTTTAAAAAATGAAACGAATTCTTGTTATCTGGTTTAATGTAAAATTGAAAATTAACCTTTTTCATGGAAGGATTAAAATTATAATAAAAATAACTAATTAAAAAATAATAATAATAACAGTAATATTTTAATATTATTATTCACCCTGAAACTTTTTCGGTGGTAAAAATGTAGCAACTTGATAGATTCATTCCGTTTTGGGATGCGATGCCGCAATCTGATAGCTAAACAATGGTGAAGGAATGACGGATTTCTAATTCCCTTTTCTTTTGGCCATTCAAAAATGCTCCTTTTCATTCCATTGTAATAGTTTTTACTCAGATTTTCGGCCAAACAGTTTATGGTACAAGCTGTACATGGTATATGAGTACATATACAGATATAACAGTATTGGTGTACAGTAGTTTCATTGTACATCAATACCTGCGCTGTCATTTAGAGAATGGAGATTAGTATATACAGAAATTTTAAGGCATTTTTCCAATCGAACGTTTAACACAGTCAGGTATGAAAAGCTAAAGGTTTGATTCAACTTGTTTATCTTTTCTTATTTCTAAATATGCTGGATCCGATTCAATTTTTACCAAAAAAATAAATATGTAAAAAAATAAAATAAAATGTTGATTAAATTTATATTAACTTATAATATTAGAATAAGTTGAATCTTAATATAGTAGCTTTTTCTTTTGTAAGGGAGGGGGGGGGGGGGATCACAGCGAGAAAATTTACTTGGGCTCACATGAAATCTATAAGCTGCCCTGGCATATCTATTAGAGAGGGCCGCCAAAAATCTATTGCTTAGGGCCACCAAAATTGTAAAGCGGCCCCTGTCCAGGATTTATTATTTTGCAATGCTTTACCGTTTATTCCGACTATTGCATAATTTTGATTACGAAACTTATTCTGAAATCAGATTCCCGCGCTATGAAGCTCTATTGAGAAAACAACTTTACCTGGGCACTCAAATAGAATTCTCATAAAATTGTTCTTAAAATTAAGATTTATTCTGAGATATTAATATTAAGTTATCACTTAATATTAATTCAAATACTAATTTAAAATCTTGTTTATTTTATCCTTTCATATATATATATATATAAGAAATAGTTTGTTTTTACATAGAGAGATTTTTATGCTGCTGCACGTCATTTAGTTTTTAACTTATTTTTTTCTTTAAATCTCAGTACTCCATTCAAGAATGTTAAAATTTTCTTCGTTATTAACTATTATTTTAGAAATATTTCACATTATGAAAATATTGATCATTTTATTATTATTATTTTTGTTCCGTATAATTTCTCGTGAATCTCCATATTCCTGTGTGATTCACATTTATTCCCGTGTGATATATCTAACTGCCCTTTTATTTGTAGCATTTACTCTATTTTTATGTAAGACAAATTCATTATTCTTTATATAAAAAGTTCTTTTCTGTGTAGTGTAATACCGACAAATTACTCGTAATCGCATCCTCTTGAAATCAATAAAATAGTTTATTTTCTTCTAGCATCAAGTTTTGTAATGCCATTTCGCTGCATGGTTAAATCTTACCCTTTGATTATTTTAACGTGCAAATAATTGAAAATTATTTTATTATTTTTAAAATTTGTAAGTATTCAATTTGACCTTTGTTGGTGGCGATATATTAAAGAATGATAACAAATTCTTGAAAGTTTCAAGTTAGAACTTTCTACAATCCTCGTAATGCAATATGGTTTGCCATTAAGGAGTGTATAATAACATAACGTCAGAAAATTTATCGGTACATTCGTTAGTGAGTTGTTGAACAGATATTTGCTGTCATTATTGGGTTTCATATAATTAGTTTGGTGAATGGAAACTTTCCGCAATTAGCACATCTCCGGAGGAGAATATTATTAATAACACGAAGTGCCGGAAGTTCTAATGATGCAAAAGCAGGGATTAGATTTGCTGTATATTACAAGACTTTGTTAGAGATTCTGTCTATATAAACGATCACTTAGCACATATAATGATTGCAAAATATCGTTTTATGCAGAACGAAAATTGATTAATTCCGAATTATATATATATGTATATATATATATATATGTATTTAAAAAAAAAAAAAGAAAGAAAAAGAAAAATCCTTAGTGAATAAATGTTTTAAAAACTATACTTAAAATTTTCAAAACTATTTTTATATTTTATTAAATAATGTATATATATATAGATAGATAGATAGATATATTTAACTTTAGATTTTTGCTTTTTATTTTCTTATTTTAATAAATATCACTATCTAAATTTAGTGATAATATTTTACTACAGCAAACCCTGTCCATGAAAAATACATTATGTATCTTATTTTTACTTGTAAAAATAAGTTATACAATATAATTTACAGGGATTTGGAATTAGTAAATTATTATCAATAAATTTAGATAGTGATGTTTAATAAAATAATAATATATATATATATATATATGTACAAAAACACAGTGATTTCTATATATATATATTTTTATTGAACACGCATACAAAAAGTGGAAAAATGGTTGATCAAAACTCAACTACCTATTTTTACTTCCACTGCCCGACTACCGTAGGTAATGGAAGCATTGTTTTCAGTCCAAAAATTTAATATCGAGATTTCACCTGATTTACATGTTTTAAAGACTTCTGACTCCAAAAAAGGGGTTTTGGTCAATTGGTCAATGAGTGCGTATGTGCGTGGGTGTGTGGGTGGGGGGGATCTTCTGACCCTGATATCTCCGAAACCAATAAAAACAGAACTACGAAACTTCAGAATTGAGACAGGTCTAGTGCACAGATGAATTTTCCAAATTTTAGTGAAAATTGGAAAACCAGAAGTGGAATATCCGAAACCGGGTGGGGCCTTAAGTCGGTACCTCAAAAACGGCTTCAACGATTTTCTTCAAAATTGCTGTATAAACACTCTATTAGGTGTCCTTTCGATTGATATAGTTGGTTAGTTCAGGAAAATTGATAGACGTCCTGTGTAAATAGCTGAATTTCAGGCAAGTGCGTTCTTTTCAAAACGGCTGCATTTTTTTTTTTTTTTTTTTTTTTTTTTTTTAACTTACGATATTAACCTTCTTTTAAATAGCCTTTTGTATGTAATTGTTGTTTTCCGGTTATCAATTGATTATGCGAAGGTTTGGTAAAAGTCGATATCTCAAAAACACTCTAACGATTTTCTAGAAATTTGTTGCATAAGCACAATTCAGTTACCCTATCTCATGCTTTACGTGGCTATTACAGGAAAATTACTAGTCATCCTGACCAGACAGATCAGTTTTACATCTCAGAAATTGGTGTTTCAACAAAAAAAAAAAAAAACTCTACCATTTATTTTTTTATCCTTTAACTCCCTACGTAAACTCTGTTTTATATGTATTTACACGTGAATTAATTTTGTCTTACCGGAAAATTTTTAGATGTTCATTTCATTCGGTGAATTCCATATTTTTTGACCACATTATCTCCAAAAAGTACATATAATACGCGTAATAGTGGGTAATGGAAGCAGCATGATTGTTTCACACCAAAATGTTTTGAGATAATGTGATCAGAAGTATAAAAGTGATTTAAAGAAGTAGAAACCTAAAATGTTTCCAGTAAGAGAAATTTTATACACATGATTACAAAAACATATGGTTATACACATGGTTACAAAATTGATTATATTTAAAAAAATGTATCAACAAGTATAGTGAAATTAATTATAAATTTTATAAAGTAATCAGTTAATTTTTACAATCTTTTGTTCAAAATATTTAGCAATTGAAAAAAAAGAAATCTTAAACAGAATTTCTGATTGAAGCGCAGATAAATTATATACACATATTTAGTTTTTTGGTGCGTTTTAAAATTTGGTAGGACTTATTATAAAGTTAAATTTTACCAGGAAATTAGTTAATATTATTTTTTTAAACAGAATAATTCAAATCTTAAATTGCAGATGAAATAAACTTTGTTCTATTTTAGTAAAAACTTAGCCACTTTTGCACATGTTTTATGTCTATATTGACTTTACCAAAGGAAGGGCGAGAGAAGAGACAGTAAATATCGAATGCTTAATTTTAAACCAATGCCACTGTCATCCTTATCCCGTTAGTAGCCGCTAGTTGGTCGATTCGCCCCCATCCCTTCAGTGTTGCCAGATTTTTTTATTCAATAGCCACCAAAAATTTGTAGAAGGAGCATTTGATATACAAAATAGGCGAATCGATTCGAATAATCGTCGATTATGTATATCAAATGCCACTTCTAAAATTTTTGGTGGCTATTGAATAAAAAAGTCTGGCAACACTGAAGGGTTGGGCGACGAGTCGACCAATTAGCGACTACTTTAGCACTATTTTAGCACTTGCCAACTTTAGCACTTTTTAGCTATCCGAAAGTTTTAATAGAAATTTTTATTTTATTTAATCAATGAAAACTGTTACAGAAATATATAAAGTTTTCTTTAAAACTTTCTGGTAGCCGAAAAGTACTGAAATTAGCAATATGATGTCACTCTTTCATAGAGTATTCCACTTCCCAGTGATAGACAGGTTATCTGTAAATAAACAGTATTCCTAAAAAGTTAAAAATTTCAATAAATATCAGTAAGTAATTAATATAATTAGTAATGAACAGATTTATTAACGCAATAAACGATACTAAACCCTGCGTAGAAAAAAACAATAAAATTTAGAATTATTTTGTGAACATGAATAAGAGTGACGTTTTCTGTTCTTAACTCTTGGAAGTTAACTTACGTTATTTATACGTTAGCATATACTTTATTATAGTTAGCTTCTTTTATTTTTCACTTTGCCAAAACACAAGAAATTTGATCGATACTTAAATACACTTATATTCAGTTACAATTTTTCAAACGAGAATATTATAAATATTATTAATATCTTATACAGATATATTATAATATAGTTAAAATTTCTATAATTTTTGTCACACACTAAATCTCTTATAATACACTGTACGCAATTAATTTTTTATTAAGTTTATCATAGGTTGATTTATTTTTATTTTCATATTTCATGTTTTTTTTATTAATGTGGATAATACTGTGTGACTTTCTATGTCCTTTAATAATTAATTATATGTGATCAACAAAGCAAATTAATTCGTATTTTCCATAAACGCAATATACAATGTTATTAATATTAAATGCATTTTTTATTGTTAGACCGATTTTTTTTTGCTAGCTGCATAAGAAAATAAAGTTAAAACGTTTAATTAACTATTTGTTGAAAAAAATTATTTTTGTGTACTTGTGACATATTGCATTAGTCATGTTATTAAAAATGATATGTTTTTACTTGTTTTAATCAAATTGTTTTCAGATAAAAAGAATTTTCTTATCAGAAATATTTTTTTACGGAATAATCTTTTTTTTTTTTTTTTTTAAATAGAAGTTTCTATCTCTGAAAGTTGTATTGATTTTACGTAATGATGAAAACAACCGAACGCTCCTTTTTAATGTTAAAAAAAAAAAAAAAAAAGACAGTTTTCATTATTTATTTTTTCTACACTATCTATCAATAAGTATTTGGACACATTCGAATTTAGATGTTTTGTCAAATATCTGCAGAAATTCTTTACAAATCATACTGAAATTTTGGGAGTATAAGGAACATGTTATATCTCATATATTTCCGCAAAAGTTTTGTCCTGAAGAGGAAAAAGGGACCAATAAAAAATTAAACAAAAATCAAAATGTTTTGGATCACCCTGTAGAAAGGAATTCTTGAAATGCGTTTCGGCAGCAGCAAGTCATTATGGGGATACTTTTAATTATCTGAATATTTTTTTTATGAGGCTACCACATATACTAATGGAGATAAAACTTTTTTTTTTTTTAATTGCAAACAAAACTACAACTCTTTAAATTATAACAAGTAGGGTATTAGATCCAGTGCACAGCCAATTTTAAGAAACTTGGCATATTGTAATAGAGACAGCATACTGCAATCAGAATACAAAAATGTTAAATACCTTACGAAATATGAGCTTTTTCACTAAATAATTTATAATTACGTATGCATACCTTTTCAGAAATTTACATTTGAATAATTTAACAGCCAAACGTATTGAGCTACTTATATGAAAACCCCATATAAATATCGTGTAAATTAAAAAAGTTGTGAGAGAAAGAAGGAACAGAATTTTAGTTCTCAAAAAAAGAGAAAGACGCTACGGGATTTTATCAATATTTATTTACAATCACCGAACATTCTATTATCATTGATTGAATCAGAATAAAAAAATGTGAGTAAAACCCTTTATAGTTTAGCTATTATTTTGAGAAAAATTTGCTTTGTACAAAATCTACGTATAAAAATCATTCATCATTCGTATTAACATGTTCATTCAAGATGTATTGTGTGTTTTCATATTGTGTTAAATTTACTTACAGTATGTGTTGCGCATAAAATTTATAGACGATATACAGCACTATACGAAATTAAGCAAGAATATTCCTTTATGTTCAATGCAGTTTATGAAAGTACTTTACCGCATTTTATAAAATCGAGGAAAACAACTTAGAAATTATAACACTGCTCTGAAAAAAAAAAAAAAAAAAAAAAAAAAAAGATAATTACGAGTTCTGATACCATTCTTGCTGATTCTTATGTAAAATGACCTCTTGAATCCGAATATGACTCCCATTTTGCCCAGTCACTCACCGTTTTCTAGAAACACCTCCCTCATTTTTTTCCCATGTTCGATAATTTTATGACCATGAATTTGATTTGAAGAATGAAAAAGAATTAATTTAATACGTAAATACAAAAATATATAAAGTTTAAAGAATAACATTAATAACAGATTAAAATAATATGAGATATGAAATACATAATTTCAGTGGCAAGTCCTCCCCCCCCCCCAAAAAAAAAAAAAAAAAAAGTAATCCCTTGTCGCAAATGTCCATGTTTTAGAATTTTCCAACTCTGTAGCCCCCCCCCCCCCCAGAAGATATTTAACGGTTAAAATAATCCTCCCGTCTCCTAAAAATCAAATTTATAGCCATAAAATCACCGAAAAATGATAAAAATAGGGAGCCGTTCATAAAAAACGGTGGGTGATAGGGCAAAATGGGCGTCCTATTCGGATTCAGAAAGTCATTTTACATAAGAATATGCTGAAATGGTGTCAGAAGCAATTTTCAGGCCGAGTAGTGTAACTTTCTTATAACTACACGAAATATAAAGCATTGTTTGATGTCTACTTTTCAACGCTGATTTTTTTTTTTTTTTTGTTTTGTTTTAATTACGCGTTTTGAAATCCCTGAAAACGAAAATCATGTTTTTGGTAGTGCATTTGTGTGTGTTTCTGATATCAGCATAACTTGAAACAAATAATTGCAAGAATTTCAATGTGGGAATTTGAAGATTATATAAGACTACCACTTCAAAAGTTTGATCAACATTGGTCTGTTTCAAGACGTGATACAGATGAAATTTACCTGAATAATTAGGAATAAACTTTTGAATTTAATAACAGTCTTCTTAATATTATCTTATATATACATATATGTACGTAGGTATTGTATTCCAACGGGGGTTGAGGAAGGAAGTAGCTCCCAAAACATTGACGTATCAAATAAAACTGTTTCTTAATCTATTTTCAGCTATTTTTAAAATATTTTCATATTCAGTACTCGATATCTTACCCCATATTCTATAATCTGTCTTTGTAATATTGAAATGCGGAATAAGAGAAAGTCGTGCGTATACTAAACAAGATTGTTTTTTTCATCAAATTAATTTAGCCTTTAAAATATTGATAATAAAATAATTTAAAAAAAAACTGTATAATGATTAAAACTGCATACAGATTTTTGTTTAAATGGTTTCTTTCTTTCTTTCTTTATTTTGTAAAAGTGCTCATATTTAATATTTTTGCATTCTGATTGCAGTATGCAGTGTCTGATCTAGTATGCCAAGCTTCCTAAAATTGGTTTTGCACAGGGTCTAATAAATACCCTACGTGTTATCATTAAAATAAAGGGGTTTTTCTTAAATAAACCATTATATCTCAATGAATATATGTGGTAGCCTCTGTTGATTATAAAAATGCTCAAAATCATATGCAACAGCCAAAACGCATTTCCAGCATTACATTTTACACGATGATCCAAAACTTTTTGATTTTTGTTTAATTTTTTACTGGTCCTCTGTTTCTCCCTACGACAAAACTTTTGCTGAAATATATGAAGTATAACGTGACCTTTGTACTATCAAAGTCTCAAGATAATTCCTATAGAACATTTCTAGATATTTGACAAAACGTCTAAATCCGAAAATGTCCAAATACTTATTGGTAGATAGTATAGTAGACTAGACGTATGTTGTTTCTTTCTAATGGTCTTGTTCGTAAAGTTTTTAATTAACCAAATTAGAGGTGTCATAGAAAATATTTATAAATGTAACTTTTTGAAAATTAAAGGGAAGAAATTTTTAAATTGGTGCCTTATTTCATACCTTATTTTGAATCATTTTGCAATTTACATTGCCCATTCAACTTTAATAGGTAAACAATAACACCGCATTTTAATCTTTTTTCGGGATCCTGCTTATGCTATGTGGTTCACAGCATTAATTCACTCACAATTTACAAGAAATATTTTTAACGTTCTTAAATTCCATGAAAATATAGTGACGTTTATAAGAAGAAAAATTTATCAAATCTTCTAAGATATTTCATATTAACATCAAAGAAAATTTAATTTGCTGTCTGCATGTTCATAAGGAATAATCTAGTGTGTCACTCACACGACTTTCTCTTACCCTGAAATATAATACTATAAATACAGGTTGGAGATTAAGAGGTAAGATAACGATGTTATGAAAACCTCTGTTAAAAAATTCAAATTAGGCTTCGGGAGAGTTTTATATGATAATTAGCTGTGTGTGAGGGGGGCTGCCGCCCCCTCTCAACCCCCCGTTTCATTAATGCACCTACATTTATATACACTTTAATTCGGTTATTAAAAACAGTTCTGTTTTTAAAAAATAATTTCTTAAAATTATTATTTTAAAAAATTATCTTTTATGATAATGCAGACGATTTTCATATTAGAGAAGTAGTATAAAGTAGTATAAAAAAAAAGTCCATTTTATTCTTTTACTCTTTTATTCGTTTATTTTAAGTTTTTTCTCGTTAAAAATAAAAAAAAAATCAATAACTTTTTTTAAATTATCGCAGATCGATGGTTCAACGATTCGTTTTAAAGGTATTGGCGAGCTATTTTGAAATATACCCATCATGAAAATTTACTCCCCTTGGGGGGGAGGCGAGGCTCCTACATACACAACTTTTTTTTTCCCTGTTGACTAGAGTCCTGCATCGGGTCGGGTAACCCGATTTTACCCGAACCCGACCCGACCCGCGGGTCGGGTTCGGGTCGGGTTGACAGATTTTTTTCTCTTGCGGGTCGGGTTCGGGTCGGGTTAACTGATCTTTTTTTCGTGCGGGTCAGGTTCGGGCCGGGTTGACTGATTTTTTTTTCTTGCGGGTCGGGTTCGGGTTCGGGTCGGGTTTGGTTTTCAACAAGTCGGGTCGACTTGAGAACACCTTCCAAAATATTTTTTTAGAATTATAAACATAAATTTATAGGCATGCTTACAACTATGTAACTAATTTAAACGTTCTGCACATACTAGACAAGTATCGGTTTTTTGTTTGGTTAGAGGATTTAAGGCCGATTGACTCTAGATGTGTCCTAGGCCTACAGGGGGAATGCCCTCCGTTTGAGTCATTCTAAGGGGTCCTAGCCCGTATTTACGCGTGTTTCGGAGGAAACCACAGAAAACTCCGAACAGCTAGGTCGATGAGCGCGACCTGGGATCGAACCCGACACCTCCCATCTACCAGCTTCGAACGCAGAACCGCTCGGCCGCTGGTGGGCAGACATGTACCGGATCTCCCTATTCGTATCCGCGGATATACGCCAGAAAAATAGATCCGTATTTGTATCTGGATCTGTTTTCTTTTCTTCAACGAAACTAATATGTATCTTTTGTGGAAATTATATGAAAATTAGAAATGTAGTATAAATCTTTCTCGACTGTTGTTAATATATAAATTAAAGAAATACAAATACAGTATAACCTCGCATTTACATTCTGGAAATTGAAAAGATTTCGCAGTTTACATTTTTTTTTTTTTTTTTTACTTTTTTCTATATTCAGTAAAAGAAAGTATTAGATTCTATCAACATTTGGTGTCAACCGCTCGACGGGTGGCACTGCTATACAGCGATTTCTGCAATTTCAGGGGAGGCTATATATTTTAGGTTCTATTGTGTATCATCAAACAAAACTTAATATGTGCGAAGGCGAGATTATGAGACATTATGCTGACTCAGTTTGAATGCTTGTCGGCCAATAGGTGGCGTTGTTATGCTGCAAATTTCATCGATAACAGGATGGCTATATCTCAACTTCTATGCCATATAACTGTACGAACCATGATATGTGAGATAACCATTATAAAAACGCATTGTTTAAGAAGTTATTTATAGACGATAAATTTGTCTCTCTTTGGATATTTAGTGTTAGATTTCCCTAAGATTAAAATTATTTGCATTCATTAAGTTAAACTTTTTAAAAACAGTTTTAATAAATTATTCGCCCTTAGTGAACTTGACAGAAAAATATAGAAGAATGTCTTGTGGTGGCCACAACATACTAGTTTTTTTATAATTTACCAACTGTGTGACAATGAAAATTTACTTTATTTTATATCATGTTATATCATTTTACCTTGTTTTACATGATTTTTAGATGAATAAGTAATGTTGATTTATTTTTCGGGTTTCGGGTCGGGTTCGGGTTAGATAAGTCGGGTTTCGGGTCGCAAAGAATTCACTATTGCGGGTTTGTGTCGGTTTTCGGGTTGATGAAATTTTTTTTGTCGGCTTCGGGTCGGGTTTCGGGCTGATGAAATTTTTTTTGTCTGGTTCGGGTCGGGTTTCGGGTTGATTTAAAATTCATCTCTCGGGTTCGGGTCGGGTAAAACCCGACCCGCGCAGGACTTGTTGACTATCTCTATTACAAAAAATATATATTCGTTTCATTTGGTTTAGTGTAGTCTATAAATGTTAAACTCTACTTACTTGCAATTTCCCCCATAGACGTAATGTATTTGAATAATTTTGAGTGTCCCTGTACACGAACCATTTGCTTGGTCTTAACGAAAAGTTTAGTGCAGCATCCTTATATGATACACATTTAGAATACCAAGTTTGAACTTTCTGCCATAATTTCTTTTTGAGATATGCTGATAACAGACAGACAGACACGGAGACACACAGACATACACACAGACCATTTGCTAAAAACATGATTTTCGTATTCAGGGGACCTCAGAACATGTAAATATAACAAAAACTCGTGTTTGAAAATTTGACCCCAAAACAATACTTTTCTACCTTATGGGTAAAAAATAAATAAAATAACTATTGTTTAAATATTCCCTTTTAAGGCATTTTTTCGTTAATTCGGATTGAAAGTAACATGCGCAGTTTATTGACCTCGTATCAACTTTTAATGTTTTTATCGTTAGATTTTTGTTTTAATTTTAAATTTACTTTATAAATTTTATATTTTTAATTATTTTATTTATATTTTATAAAAGTATCATATATTATTAATATAAAAATAAAAAATTCTTATAATGGGTCACAATTTACGAACTGTGCGTCTAAAACCCCCGCAAAATCACCATATTGCAAGCATGTAATGGGGAAATATCAAATACTTTTGTCATCAATTCACTGAAATGTTTTTAATACTCCATGCCACCTGTCGCGTAGGGCATAGCTCGGCAATTTTGACCTCTGAATCATCGCCCACTGTCGGCTCCATAGATATAGTAATAAAACATAGATTGATCATTGAAGGGGGAAAAGTGATACTTTTTTACTCGGGAAAAGACGGTCATTTTACTCTCTTATGTATGTATTTTTCCGAGTGAATATACAAGGTAATTTAGCAAATAAAATTTATGCACTTGAAGAGAATGAAAAAATCCAGATACCTCTTTTTCTTTCTTTCTTTTAACTTTCCTTCCTTTTTTTTTTTTTTTTTTTTTTTAATACTCATGTCTGCACAAAACTGTCTTTCTTTCGGCATTATTATTATACTTCTTTTAGATAAAAATCGTTTGCATTCATCATGAAAAATAATTTTAATAAATTGTAATTTAATAAATTATTTGTATGGCGTAAATTTGTGTAGGATTATATATGGAAGAAAGTCTTGTGGTGGCCACAACATACTCGTTATATATTAAAACTTCCGCGACTAATAACTACATTTAAAAGAATTTTGAGCATTCCATATTACTTACTAATATAAAATCTTAAAATATATTAAAATTTTAAAAAAGTATTCCATTAAATATGAAGACAGTAATTATTTCATAATAATAACAAAGCAACTGATTATAAAAATTATATTTTACATAAATTACTTTAATATAACTTATTTATGAAAACTTATCCCATTTCCTTTCTTATATTTATTAGAACACTTAAAAGCCGCGCAATATTTCGGCATTTTCAAAATTCATTACCATTCTATTCTATTATTATTTTCAAGTTTTAACTCTCTAATGGCTGATACCAAAAAACTTTTTCGACATCAAAAATCTTTGCTCGTTAACATGGGGATGATAGATCTATATAAATTACTATATCTATGGTCGACTCTAGGCTAAAGCCTAACGAATTTTGTAATTCACCCCCCCTTTTGAGTTTTTAAATAAACTGCGAGTAGTCCCTTTAGAAGCGCTCTACATCTCTCCAATAGTGATGAGCGGGGGCTGCTCCCTGTTAAATGTCTTTTGCAGATGAATTTTATGTTCAATGGTGAAAAACTAGTATATGCTCATGATTCTTTTATTCAAATGGATAGACTATTGATTTACTTTTGTAAACCAAATGCAAATGCACATTTATTTATAAAAAAGTTTTTTCTTTAAATATTTCCTTCGAATAAATCTGTTTTAAGCGTTAACGATTGCATTATAAATCAAAGAAAATTTTCAGCTTTAATTGAAAAAATACTAATAAGTACAATTCTTTCTTTGCTCTTTGTAAAGATAAAAGAAAATAATTAAGAATAAAAATAAAAAGTAATTGCTGTTTTCAAAGAAATTAATTGGCCTTTCTTCTAATTACGTGTAAGATACGTAGATAGCAAGAGTATAACCGAAGGTGCAAAGAAATGTTTGAATATTTATAGTTTAATAACTGGATAGAAAAGTTCTGATTAATATATATATATATATACATAAAGATAATTACAAATAATTTTACTGCGAAATTCTGTCGTGGTATTTTTTTTTTTTTTTTTTTTAAGTTGTTATGAGAGAATTTAAAAAACAATGACGTTTATAACTTGGTTTACTCGTTCGACTCATTTTACTCATTATTTCAACAATACCGATTAGCATTTGGTGTAATGCCGTAAAGTCTAATTTTAAAATGTATATAAAGGCAAACAATACTTTTAGTTGTTTGATATTAATAAAATGCTTTGGTGCTTTGAGTGTGTTGATGGTCAACGTCAATTGACTGCGCTAGAAATCTAGGCCTGGGGAAAGCATCCTCTATGAGAGGGTCCTTTATAAAGTGTTTTAGTTCGTGTTTAATTGGTGCTTTTGGATTTCTGTAACTGGGGAGAAAAAAGGAAAAGTTATTAAAAAGAAAAATTATTAGTTATTATTATTATTATTATTATAATCATGCGACGACAAAACACTTAGATATTAATTTAAAATAAATAGCACTGAAATCTGAATTATAACTCTTTCTATCTCATAAATTATTAATAATACATTCTGTTATTAGACAGTCTTTCTGACAATATAAGCATAGCAAGTATTTTATTAATATCACAGGTCTACAAAAATGAAGTTGACAAAATTTGATTTGATGATTTCAGCTGATCTTTATGTTTTCTGATGTGCTGAAATCGAAAATGCAGCCTATTTTTCTTTATCACGCATACATTTTTGCCAGTACAGGGTGTTTACAAACCCAGTTTTTTACGCATACCATCATAACAAGAGGTTGGTTGGTTAGTTGGTGTGGTTTTACATGTCACACTAGTGCTGCGCAATTACAACAATAGGTATCCATGATTAATTATTCATGGAAACATACTATAAAACTTACCATATAATTATATTGGCGGAAGAGTAATGGAAGAAATTGTATAGGTAAGCACCCTGTACTGACAAAAATCTATACGTGATAGAGAAAAACTGGCTTTATTTTTGGTTTTATCACACCAAAAAACATAAAGATCAGCCAAAATAATAAAATCAGAATTTTACATGTCGGCCTGTGTATTCTGTATTATTAATAACTATATTCCTCATAAAAATCCGACATCTCTAAAAATTAATATTTTTGTAATTGTGCAATGTTAAGTAAGAACTTTATTTAAAGATTCGTCAAAGCTTATTTTATTTTATTTTATTCTATTCTTTTTAATCTAACTGGGAAAAAAAAAAAGTTGAAAATTGATATTAGTTCCGCATTTTTAATTTTTCACGCTGCTTCTAAAAGACAATAAAAACACGAGAACAGTTTTTATATCTCTATCCCTTTTTTCTTTTATTTATTTTTTTTACTCAGGGAAAAAATGACATTTAAAATAGATTGTGTTCTGAATTTCTTGTTTACATGAGTTTTGGAAGGAAACCAAAAACATCAACTGTCAAAATGGAAATACTAAAGGTAACATACTCTGTTTTTATGCTGGGAGGTGTCAACGAAAAATTATAACAATAAAACTTCCGCTAAACTAAAGTGTTAATAAAAAAATATACTAAATTAAACTTTTAATTGTTCAGTATTTAATTTACTTTGCAGTAATAGCGGCAGTTTGTTATTGTTTTGTACCTTCAATAAATTATTGCTCTAGCATTGGTAGCTGACAAGAAAAAAAGAAAAAAAAAAAAAGAGCTTTAAAAATAATTATACAATCAATTTAATTGCTAATTTATATAAGACAATTGTTAAGTCATAGCAAGTTAATTAATATATATATATATATATATATATATTTGTATAAGTACGGAGAGAAGTAACACGGTTTTAATTAAAAATCTCAATTTAATCTATTTGTCATGGGTAGAATGGTTATTTTTAGTATTTAAGAAATAAATTTGAAAAAAGAAAAAAAATGTGACAGAGATGCTGATCAAATAAGGCCAATCAGAAGTATCCGAAGAAAAGGTAATAAAAAAGGGGATTTTTTTCTTCAAAATAGTTTGAATAATTTCATACAATTTTACATTTCAGTTTAATTCTATAAATATTTGAACCCAGCGACAATCCAAATGTAATATGAAAAAACTATATAAAAATCGAAAATGCGGGAGAAATTCGTTCAAATTAATCTCAACGAAAGAAACTTTTTAAAATTATTATTTATAACACATTTACTATAAATGAATTTCAAAAATTTATAAAATAAAATAAATATATTTTTTAAAAATTTGTTTCAACTTTATACACTACCTGCCAATAAATATTTAGACACTTTCGAATTTAGATATTTTGTCAAATATTTAGAAAGGTTCTTTTGAAATCCTCCTGAAACTTTTCTAGTATAAAGGTCACGTTATACTTCATATATTTCAGCAAAAGTTATGTCCTGAAAAGAAAAGGGACCAATAAAAAATTAAAGGAAAATCAAAATGTTTTGGATCAACCTGTAAAAAATAATGCTTGAAATGTATTTTGGCTGTAGCATATGATTAAGAGGACTTTTGTCATTATCTGTATAAACTTTTAAGAGGATACAACATATATTAATGGAGATATATCTTTTTGTTTTAAAACATTGCAAAAATATTTTCCACTTTTTAGTTCCCCATCATACTATAGGTATGGGGAACTTAGGTAATCGTGAAAAATTTCGACCTCGGTGTTTTGACTTTTCTACACGTTTTCAGGTGTGAGGAATCCGAAAATGATAAAATTTCTATGGTGTCTGTCTGTAGGGTGTCTGTTAGTCTGTTAGTCTGTTAGTCTGTTAGTGGGTCAGTCCGTTAGTTTGTTAGTCTGTGTACACGATATCTCAAGAACAAATTGTCGCAGAGAGGTCAGATCAGTTTTAAAATATTACTTTCGACACTGGCAAGAACCCTATTCATTTGCAACATTCGATTTTAAAAACTTCGTAAGTTATTCGAAATTTACGATTTTCTTAACATGGGAGAATAGGACAAAAAATCACTTAAGCGTGCATTAAATGAAAACTTTTTACTGTAAAAATGTCAGACCAGTTTTAAAATATCAGTTTTGATGCCGGAATGAACATCAGTAACTATAAATATGCTACTTTGAAAATTTCGCAAGTTACTGGAAATTTACGAATTTCTTAACATGGCAGTATAGGGGAAAATTTCACATAAACGTCAATTTTTAGAGATATTTTCATCGTAAAGATGTCAGACTACTTTTGAAACATTATTTAGGACACTGGCATGAATATTAATGACTATGAATTTTCCAATATAAAGATTTCGTAAGTTATTGGAAATTTACGAATTTCTTAACATGGCTGAATAGAGCAAAATTTCACATAAACGTCAATCTTGAGGGATATTTTCATCGTAAAGATGTCAAACCACTTTCGAAATAATATTTAGGATACTGGCATGAATATCATAGACTATGATTTTTCCAATTTAAAAAATTCTTAAGTTATTTGGAATTTACGATTTATTTAACAAGTCAGAATAAAGCAAAATTGAGCATAAACTTCTATTTTGAGGATCCGAAATACGTTAGACAACTTCAAAATTACGTTTATGATATTTGTTTGAACATGATTGAATACAAATATTCTAATAGGAAAATTTCGTAAATTATTCGTAATTTACGATTTTATCAACATAGCGAAATTGTAAATTTTTCATATAAATATGAATTTGAGGATTATTGCATTGGAAATAGTAGCATGAAAACTAAACAACGGAATTGACCCCGATAAAATAAATTAATAGATTAGAATAAGATAAATATATCGAAGTGAACGGTGGATAGCCTATTAAGCGGGGATTTCATTCTGTCACTGTATGAAGCTTTGGTCAAATTGATTTATTTTAACATTATTGCCGAAACGTCAGTGGAGGCCCTCTGTTGAGACTCAAAACGGTTTTGGGCTGTGTCTGTCTGTCTGTCTGTCGCGCGATAGCGGCCGCCAAAAAAGCGCTATTTACTTGAAATTTGGTACACATGTTCATGAGCCCCACGAAATCAGCTGTATAGTTTTTGGTATGTATTCCATTTGTAGTTCGTATACAGGGACACGCCAAAGTTTTTCTTATCATTACGGCATATGGGAGAAATTTATATGTATCACGATAGAAATCACGCTATTGACTTGCAATTTGGTACACGTGTTCATGTGCCCCGCGAAATCTGCTGTATAGTTTTGGGTGTGTATTCCATTTGTAATTTGTGTACAGGGACACGCCAAAGTTTTTTTATCATTACGGCCTATGGGAGGAATTTGTATGTACCGCGATAGCGACCACAAAAATCACGCTATTGACTTGCAATTTGGTACACGTGTTCATGAGCCCAACTGAATCAGCTGTATAGTTTTAGGTGTGTATTCCATTTGTAGTTCGTGTACAGGGACACGCCAAAGATTTTTTATGATTACGGCCTATGGGAAGAATCAGTATGTACCGCGATAGCCACCGCAAAAATCGAGCTATTGACTTCCAATTTTTGCCGAAATGTGAATGGAGGCCCTCTGTTGAGACTCAAAAGGATTTTGGATTCCGTCTGTCTGTCTGTCTGTCTGTCATGCGATAGCGGCCGCAAAAAACACGCTATTGACTTGAAATTTTGTACACATGTTCATGATGCCCACGAAATTAGCTGTATAGTTTTCGGTGTGCATTCCATTTGTAAGTTCGTGTACAGGGACACGCCAAAGTTTTTTTTTACCATTATGGCCTATGGGAAGAATTTGTATGTACCGCGATAGCGGCCTCCAAAATAACGCTATTGACTTGCAATTTGGTACACATATTCATGAGCCCATTGAGCAAGCATTTGACGAAACTGATATAGATCTGAGACTGACCGCCTTGGCGAAAATAATGCTCCTTTTATAATTTTTTTATCGAAAACAGACTGTTCTGGAAAATTCTCGTATCACATCAGCCAATGACATTAGAGCTTCCATATTTGGTATATCCCTAATAAGGATTTTCTCGCCAAGATCGCCAAAAAAAATCGTCAAGGAGGGAAATAGTCGCCAAATTTAGCACCAAATTTATTTCTTCCCTTATAGGAGCTTTTTAATGCGTTTATAAAGGAAAATTTGGCTATTTTAACGCTAAAACGACTATAAAGGCACAAAATTAGCATTTTATCAACTTACTAAACGTCTTTGAAAGAATTTATACAAAAATAAATGCAATTATTTACAATTTCGTAACACTTTATATCATATACAAATAGGTATACAAAGAGAGATACAACGGGGTTTGAGGGGGGGCTACCGCCCCCCTCAGGAATGTATTTGATTTTGGTAATAAGTCGATCGAATCAATATATACTATTATATAATAAGGAATAAATAAAAATGACCTATTGAATAATGTCTGATGCAAATAGGACGTTGAGGCTCCTGATCTGCAGATCCACTAGTAATATGTCTCGCACTAGAAATTTCTGAGAACATAAATATGATGGGGAATTGAGCAGAGTCCACCTATGCCAACTAGTTTTTAATTATAACGCGTAGGGTATTACACCCAGAGTAAAGACATTTTCAGAAAATTTGGCATACTTCATTAGACATAGCATACTGCAATCAGAATGCAAAATGTTAAATATCTTGCGAAGTAAGCGCAATTTTATTAAATAATTTTTATCTACGCATGCACTAGCTATATAATAATTTCATTTTCATAATTTAATAGCCAAATGTATTGAGCAAATTACTTGAAAATCCTAAATAAATGTCGTGTAAATTTCTGTACTGATAAGTATAAAGGATTTAAGTCCATATTCTTGATTTTTCAGGAGACGATAAAAAAAGTTAAACTAACCAAAAACTAATGAGCAGAATCTATTAGGAAAAAGGGCTTATGAGGGTTTATACGCTTTATACCATTCAGTGATTGTCAATCTTCATTTAATAAAGGGAAAAATTGGATTAAATATTTTATACCAAAGATTAATGCTAAATTTCTGACTTGAATCTTTTTTTACCAATGGATTTTCTCAAAGACTAAATGACATGGATTTAAATCCTTTATACCAATCGAATGAGAATTTTTTTCTGAGTTTGACTATGTACTTAAATCAAAATCGACATTTTTGGACGTAAATCTTTTATATTTATCAAAATTACGAGAGATAGAATGAACAGAATTTCAGTCCTCTCAAAATTAAAGCTAAACTATAATGGATTTACTCACATTTTTACTTTGATTCAATCAATGCCCAATGGTCATGTAGTGTTTTTCCTAATTGTAAATAAATACTGATAAACTCCCTATCATATTACTTTTTTTTTTTTTCTTTTTTTTTTTTTTGAGAAGAACTGAAATTCTTTCATAACTCTTTAAATGTACAAGATATTTGTTTGAGGTTTTAATATAGTTGCTCAATGCAATAGGCTATTAAATTATGCAAATGAAATTTTTTAAAAGCTAGCGCATGCGTAGATAAAATTATTTAATAAAAATGCTCATATTTCGTAAGATATTTAATTTTTTTTAATTTTGACTGCAGAATTCTGTGTCTAATGATGTATGCCAAATTTTTTGAAAATGTCTTCGTCTAAAACCTTACGTGTTATAATTTAAAAAATGAGATTTTTTTTGCAATGTTTTAAAAATACGTTCTATCTCCATAAATATATGTTGTAGCCTCTTAAAAATTTATACAGATAATGAGAAAATTCCTCCTAATCATATGCTGCAGCCAAAATGTATTTCAATCATTATTTTTTACAGGATGAACAAAAACATTTTGGTTTTTCTTTAATTTTTTACTGGTTTCCTATTCCTTTTCAGGACACAATTTTAATGAAAATATGAGGTATAACGTGTTCTTTACACTACCAAAGTTTCAAGGTAATTAAAAAAGAACTTTTCTAGATATCTAACATCTAAATTCGAAAGTCTCCAAATAAGGTACTTGTACCCAATATGGACAGTGCTCTCAATATGGACACCCCTAATATCTTTAAAAATAACAAATTTGATCGAGAGATAGCGCTACATGTCCGTGAAGAAAAGCAGTTCAAAAGATAATTTAGCCTGGAAAGTGTAAAAAAGCGTGCTGTTCGCCATTTTGAAGAAAACTTGTTTTATCGTGGTGTGTTGATCGTAATTACAGGTAAGTTTACATTCTTGTTAGATTTGGTAAAATTACTTTAAATATTGAAAAGTGGAGTGTTTTAGAAAGCTGATAAAACATATTTTCGATTGCTATTGCATATATTGCTTTAAAATGTTTTCTTTGTTTATTTATTACAAGATTTAGTAAGACTACGCCCGATTCCCAATATGGACACCTTATGTCTACATTGGAAGTACAGCAAGTGAATCTTCAGATTCACAAATTTTGTAAAATATCTGTTTAATGTTATTTTATTTAGCTAATTCATAATAAATTAATGTTTATATACTTTTTTAATCTTAATTATAGTATCCGTACAAAAAATGAACAAATGAATTACATTACGAATTAAGAGTGGAAGTACAGATGTTGAAGCTCTTGTTAACAACATACCTTCTCCCGTTATTGATCCACCTTCATCACCTGCAAGATCATTTTCCATGGAAAATTCTTTCACCAGCGTGTTATCAACTCCAACTGTAAGAAGGAAGAAGACACAACGTCGCCAGGTGACAAACGCAAAAGGCATCAAAGTGGTAAAATCCTTGTTCAACAAGATGCCATCTGAACAATCCTCCAAGAAACCTCCTCCAAGAAAAAAATCCTCCAAAAAGCCCTCGCAAAAAATCAAAAGAAGCCTCCCCACAGTAGGGTATCTGTTGGCGAAATCGCAGGTACCAGCGGTATCACTTCCTCAACAAAGGAGAGCTGGTACTGCTTATTATTCAGTATTGATGCTGTTGCAGACATGCGGCCATGCATCACATGCGGCAGATATGTCCATAAAGACTGTGTGGGACTCAGCACACATGATGAAGTTTTTATTTGATCATCCTGTGAGGACTGAGTAATAACAGATGTAAATTCTGCAGACAGATGCAATAAAGCTAAGCAAAAGCAACTATATTATTTCATAATATTTTTTATAACTGAGGTGCTTTGCATGGATCTTCGAAGAGCCACAACCGAAAATGTCCCTCCTCCCTTCTAAAGTGTATGTTCTATAGATATTTACTGTCCCCCCCCTCCCCCGCATTACTTTAAGATATATTTTTTTTATCCCCTCTCTTCTAAAATTCTTTGGAAGAGTGGCTCTTCCATACACCCTGTGTAGTAGGTTAATAAGGAGCCACCTGTTCCTAATATGGACATGCATGTCCATAATAGAGACAGGTGGTTCCTTATATGGACACTTATAAACATTTTTTGTTTTTATCATTTAAATTAAACCAGAATAATTACAAGGTCGCTAATTTCAATAATGATAGTCAATAGTGCAGGGATAGTGGTCATACATTTTTGGAGTCCCATGACGTGTACACGGGGGTGAAAAAAATACATTTTTTTTAGGGTGTCCATATTGGGTACAGGTACCTTATTTATTGGTAGGTAATGGGGAAAAGAATTTATAGAAATAGCAAGAAATTTACCAGCATATATCTTTCATTTGAAAAAAACATGGAATTGTATGAAAAAAAAAACTGGGTAAAAGAATACAAAAATGAAATTTCCTGCGGTTGGCATTGGTTATTAACACTTTACAACTGTACGTATTCATTGAATCATTTAAACTTCAATACTCTTTGGCTACGTTATTACACAGCAGACAGACAGAAGGTCAGAAAAACAGACAGATAAATTAATTGAATTCACAATCACTTCTAAACTTTGTTGGAAAGCGTTAAAAATGCTTAACACAAACGGAAATACAATTTCGGGTATTTTTAATTGTATCCTTTATTAATATGAATATTTTAGTGTAGCTTTGTAAATCTAAATGCTAGAAACATATTATTTTATATTAAACATTAATCTAGCATATCAGCAGTAAATGTCAATTTCATTATGATTTTTGTAGCAGAAAGTTATTTAAATGTGATTTATAAAACTCTCTCTCATAAAATGCAATACATTGGCATTTTTTGAGTGTCACTGTACACAGTTGTACAGGGCCTATTAATTACATTTTAGATAGGAGATATTTCATAGGGAACTTGAGTAATATATATCTTTTTGAAGAAACTCTAAAAATATTTACGAACACTACAGACAGACAAACGGGACAAATGAGCAGACGGACAGTCAGACAAACAGATAGTTCATTTCAAATCATATTCACGCTTAAATATTGTTAGAAAGTGTTAAAATGCTTATTCCTTGTATAGACATTAATATACCTGAATATCTTTATGCGTCTCTGTAAATCTTAATACTAACTGTACAATATACCACAGGAAGCATTCTTTTGTGCATATGAATAACTTATTTCAGTTTCATTAAGATTTGTGTAAAGTTATTAAAATAGAGTTTATAGACGTACTTTTCATGGAACACAGTGCTTTTTAGTCTGACTGTCCGTCTGCCTGCCCCCACCCAAGTAGCACAAGAACGTTCTTTGAACGTTTAATAACGGTTACAGTAGTTCAAACACCGTGTTTCGTGTCAATAGAACGTTCTATTGTACGTTCAAAAATAGTATTATTTAAAACGTTCTGAAAATGTGTGCTTTGTACCATCTATAACACGTACAATTCTAGTTCTATATAGAACGTTCAACTATATGACCGTCATAACACGTTCTGTAACAGTGTAATTATAACGAACATGACAAAAGGATTTTTAAGTATACTATTGGTAGGCAAACTAGTTTAATCATGAAAATTTTAGACTTCGGTTTTTGAATTTTTTACACGTTTTGTGGTGTGAAGAATCCGAAAATCAAAGGTTGGTATGGTGCCTGTTAATGGGTATCGGTGCCTATTAGTGTGTTAGTCTGTTAGTCCAGGTAAACGAAATCTTAACAACAAATGATTGCAGAGAAATCGGACCAGTTTTAAAATATCACGTATGATATCAATCCTATTCAGAGATTTGCAACATTCTAATTTAAAATCTTCGTCAGTTATTCGAAATTTATAATTTTTTAACATGATAGCGGATAGGGCCTTTTTTATATTTTCAGTTTAACGTTTTGTTAGCACGTCAATGAAGAATGCTCAACTAGAAGTAGTAGCGGTGAAGTGAAAAAAATTACAAAATTTTAAATTGGTGAAAATAAAATTGTGGATATTTTATTTCAAAAATCAATGGACAGAATTTAACGAAATTTGTTATATAATTGGAACTTGCCCTCAATTGGTGTTTTTTTTAATTGCATATGGGATATTTCGCCTGATAGGTGGCGCTGCTACGTAGTGAATCCCACCAGTTATGTGATGGTTATATCTCAACTTCTATAGTGTACAAATTCATAAAACTTGATACACGGGGTGTATGTATAAGGAGGTGTATATACATTTTGAATGTATACATTGGCCAACAGGTGGCGTTACTAATCTGCAATTTAATTACGTTATCTGAAAGGCAATATTTCAGCTCATGTGATTTAAAACAAAACTTAAACTTCTAAATTTTGTAATATACTGAAGTTATATGTGAAATCGATTTTATGTAAAACGTCACTGATGCACATCGGCCAACATGTGGCGTAGCTATGTTGCAATTTAATCCCATAACGGGAACGAAATATCTCAACTTCTGTGATTTATAAATGTTGTAAAAGTTGTACGTAAAATTGCTAGTATATAAAACTCTACTGATTAACTTTGGGTGCTTATCGGACGACAGGTGGCGCTGCCACGTTCCAATTTATAAAAAGCCTATATTTTCTATTTACGGAAAGACTATATCTCAGCTTCTATAATATATATACTCATCAAACCTTGTGTGTGACATACATTTGATATATTGTTGATACAACTTGGTTGTATAACCAGTAATACTCAATGCTTTTTTTTTCTTTATTTTATTTTATTTTATTTTTATTTATTTATTTATTTATTTTTTTTTTTTTTTTGGGGGGGGGGGGTATTCATCGGACATCAATTTCTCTCCAAGGAATAAGTATCCATCATTCCCGAGGGAGGAGAAGGGGTGTATGGAAGATTTTTCAATATGTTTACCTTTAAAATGAATGGTTGAACCATCGATTTCTGATGATTTAAAAACAAATTTATCTACTTTTTTATCATTTTTCATAATAATAACAAAAATGAAAATCTTTAGAAAATTATGTTTTCTAAGATTATATTTTCTAGATCTAGCATAAAACTGATTGTATTCTGATTTATGAAAATCGTATGCATTCGCCAGAGGAAAGTATTTAGATAAATAATAAATTTAATAAATAACATGTTCTGTACTGCAAGAGTTTGAATGGGAAAATATGGACGAATGTTTTGTGATGGCCTCAATGTACAAGTTTTAAAAATGTTTAAGATTTGAGTCTAATGGAAATCGTGAACAAAAAAGAAAATCCCGGATGTTATTGAATGAGTAATATAGTGCATGGTCAGCAGAATTGCAGTCACAAAGATTTTCGCGCTTTAATTTGCAGCTGTTGCGGGAAGTCAAACCAAACGGTTTGGCAACTTTATCGCTAATTTGGCTATATTTTCTCCTATCCTTAATTATTTCTTTTCTTTTATGCATTTTCTTATCCTTAGATAAGATAGAGAAAGTATTGCTTTTTGGGTTAAATTTTGAAAACTGCGTTTTTTTAATACTTACGCGTTTTGAGGTCCCCTGACTCCAAATATCAAGTTTTTACGTTTGATCTCTGAGTGTGTATGTGTGTCTTTGTGTATGTCTATGCGTGTGTGCCTGTTATCAGCATAGCTAAAAAACAAATAATTCCAGAATATGAAAACTTAACATTCTAAATCAGTGTCATATAAGGATGCTGCACTTAGCTTTTCGTTGAGATCATGGAAATGGTTCGTGTACAGGGATATCCATAATAATTCAAATACATTAAGTATGTGGGTAAAATTTTTTGCTATTTACAGTTTAACATCTATAGCCTGTACTAAACAAAATGAAATGAACATATATTTTTTATATGCATAAAAGCATGTTTTGTGGAAAATATGGTATGAGAATCGTTCTCCTTTCCTTTACAGGTCTACCCAGGAATAAAAATTTCTTTATACCTATGCAGAGAACAAAATAAAAAAATTTTAAAGTGAAATTTTTAAGGCTTTTTTCGCGCATAATTACACGTTTTGAGGGTCCCTAAATACTAAAATGAAATTTTAAAATGTTAATCTTTGTGTATGTCTGTTATCAGCTAACTTTAGAACATATATTTGCAGACAATTTAAATTTTGTATTTTGAAGTTGATTATGAGGTTGCTACTTAAAATATTTGACTAAGATTAATAAGCTTCAAAAGTGGTGAGATCGAAGTTGATTGAATAATTTCAAATGAACTTTTAAATTTAATATCAACCAAGAATTATTTATAGTAAGTACTATATTTAACCCCCTCACTAAGAGAGTTATTCATCAAAATTTATTTGTTCCTAAAAGTAGTTTGAAATATTTGAAACGTAGATTTATATATAGTACTTGTTACCTTACACCTTAATCCGCAATTTGTGTTTATAGCATTCAAATGCTAGGTAAGCGTAAGAAAAAGTCGGATGAGTGCCACCAGATTATTATTAAAATTTAAATAAAAAACAGTCTTTTTTTTTTTTAATATTGATAATATATAATTAACTAGTTAGTTGGCATAGGTGGACTCTGCTCAGTTCCCCATCTTATTTATGTTCTCATATATTTCTAGTGCGAGACATATTATAATCATGTTAAAAGAAATGAATTTCGCCAAAGCTTGATAGAGTGACAGAATGAAATCCCCGCCTAATAGGCTATCCTTCGTTCACTTCGATATATTTATCTTATTCTAATCTATTAATTTATTTTATCAGGGTCAATTCCGTTGTTTAGTTTTCATGCTACTATTTCCAATGCAATAATCCTCAAAATTCATATTTGTATGAAAAATTTACAATTTCGCTATGCTGGTAAAATCGTAAATTACGAATAATTTACGAAATTTTCCTATTAGAATATTTGTATTCAATCATGTTCAAAAAAAATATTATAAATGTAATTTTGAAGTTGTCTAATGTATTTATGATCCTCAAAATGGAAGTTTATGCTCAATTTTACCCCATTCTGTCATTTTAAGTAAATCGTAAATTCCAAATAACTTACAAATTTTTTAAATTGGAAAAATCATAGTCTATGATATTCATGCCAGTATCCTAAATAATATTTCGTAAGTGGTTTGACATCTTTACGATGAAAACATCCCTCAAGATTGACGTTTATGCGAAATTTTGCTCTATCCTGCCATGTTAAGAAATTTGTAAATTTCCAATAACTTACGAAATTTTTATATTGGAAAATTCATAGTCAATAATATTCATGCCAGTATCCTAAATAATATTTCAAAAGTAGTCTGACATCTTTACGATGAAAATATCTCTCAAAATTGACATTTATGTCAAATTTTGTCCTATTCTGCCATGTTAAGAAATTCGTAAATATCCAATGACTTGCGAAATTTTCAAAGTAGCTTATTTATAGTTACTGATGTTCATTCCGGCATCAAAACTATTTTAAAACTGGTCTGACATTTTTACAGTAAAAAGTTTCCATTTAATGCACGTTTAAGTGAATTTTTGTCCTATTCTCCCATGTTAAGAAAATCGTAAATTTCTAATAACTTACAAAGTTTTTAAATTCGAATGTTGTAAATGAATAGGGTTCTTGCCAGTGTCGAAAGTAATACTTTAAAACTGATTTGACCTCTCTGCGACAATTTGTTCTTGAGATATTGTGTACACAGACTAACACACTAACACACTAACCCACTAACAGACACCCTACAGACAGACACCATACAAATTTTGTCATTTTCGGATTCCTCACACCTGAAAACGTGTAAAAAAGTCAAAAAACCGAGGTCGAAAATTTTCACGATACCTAAGTTCCCCATACCTATAGTATGATGGGGAACTAAAAGTAATTTTTATTTCATTATCTATTTATTTATTTATTTGGGTTTGGAAAGGGTCTGATAAATGAAAAAAAAAAAAATATATGTTTTATGATAAATCTATATTAATAAATCTGACTTTTGTCTGTACATTTTTCGTAATTAAAAAATTTTGCGATATCTTGAAGTTCCACACATCATGAGAGCCAAAAATGATTTCAGAAAACTTTCTCTTTCTATATGTGAGTGCATGTGTGTGTCATTGTGTGTATGTTTATAACGCTATTTTTGTCAGGATATTACATGAGAATGGCATCATTTTCCATTAATAAATTGCTTAGCCTCTGAATAAAAAAATTCTAATCTAATAAAGCCTCTGAAAATTAGATACAAAATAATAATACTAATACTTATTATAATAATAGCAATAATAATAAATAAATAAATAAATACAATAAAAATAAAATAAAAATAAAATAAAATAAAAATAAAAAAGCGTAGAAATGCATGCAATTTTTTCTTGTTGTTTTTATTCATTTTCCCCCTTTCTTCATCGAGCCTGACTTTATCGGTTTTCGTCCGGACTGGGCTCAGGCCTTAAACTTTCGGCTCGTGCAGACCTCTGGTATAACATTTTGTATAAAAATGCACAGATTTTTTTAAACTAAGGATTGTGAAATGAATTTTCTTTTGTTCATATAATATTGATAATCATTCAAGAAAACTTTTTATACAATCGGCAGCAAAATTACTGAACACATCCACATTTTTCATATACCATTTTTTTTTTTTTTTTTTTTTTTTTTTTAATAGTTTGACCGTTATTTTTTATCACAAACTTACTTTTCTATGAACAGCATAAGACTAAGACCATGACTCGATAAATATTTACTCAAGAAAACAATAATGTGCACGAAATTTTTATACGATATAAGAGCTATATAAAAAATAACCTATTTTAAACTTTTATTTTCCATATAAAGCTCTAAAGATAGATTTCAGGAGATTTCTTCTTCTTCATTTGAAATCAAGCATATTTTAAGGCATTAACTGTAGGGTTTATCACTAAATTAAACAATATAGTGAAGAAGAGATGGAAACTTTTTTATAAACAATGAGATTCGAATTATTTTTCTCTTTTGTTAATTACGAAATTTATTACTAAAAAATAAATAATTTCTGTATTATACTCGTATCAATAAAAATATAACTATTTTTTCTTTGAGTGACACAACTATAATACAAAATTAGTTACGCTGGGACCATCACAAAACTTTCTTTTATATCATTCTATATGAACAAAGTTAGCTACGATTAGCATTTACAGAATTTTAATCAACTTACCATCATATAAAAAACTTTTTATATATGTAATTTCGTGTAATTTTCAGCAATAGATGCTGAAATGTAGACTGTAGACATCTAGAAATCGTAAAAAGTAATAGCAGCACAACTTGTTTGCCAATTTGTATCCGAATTCAATCAGAATAAATTTTAATAATATATTTTTCACATACCAAGTTTGTGGTATTTAAATGACAAAAGTTGAAATAAAATTTTAACTAAACGGGTAAAACTTCAACGTAGTAGCGCCACCTAACATAGCCGATATGGAAAATTAATTTATTTAACTTTACAATAGCCATCTCACAAACGAAATGTGATGCTTTTAAATATCATAGAAACTGATATACTGCCTTCCCGTTAACAAGATTAAATTGCAGCATAGCAGAAGCACCTGTCGACCGATATGCACCCAAATTGAATCAGCAGAGATTTACATAATGCTGATCTCATATATAACTTTAGTGCATTTATGTATCATACAAGTTCTGATACAACCTTTCCTTATATGGGATCACATTATATCAGCGCCACAAAATGGACAATAATATCTTAAAAGCTAATAAGCACTAATTTACTTCCTGGTCCATTCAAATGTTATGTTACTTTGCGTCAATTGCTTCTTTAGAAACCGCGTCCACATTTATTTATTTCTATTTATTTCTTTATTTTTTAACGAACTCACAGTCATTTTCAAGTGAAAAAAAAAGCCAAATCATACTCAGAAGTCACAAAACGTGTATATTTATCGAAATCCGGAAGTTAAACATTTTCACAAATCTAGTGCTTTTTTCTTATGTAAGTAACAAACATAATAATAATAAACAGTGAAGTGATCATACGTTGTAAATAATCTATGATATTGTAAATTTAGAAGCTGAAACAATAAAAAAAAAAAAATAATAAATAAAGTAGCTAAAAATTTTGTTTTCCTTATTTATTTATTATTTTCTTCTATAATAAAAAGAAGAAAGGTTTGATTCGTAAATATTTTTGGCTCCCGCGTTTCGATAGATTTTTCCCTTTTTAAGATGTTCTAATAAAAAAATGACATTTCTTAGAAAATGCCAGTTTGTCTGTGTGTTTGGACATGTGTGATAAGAATTTTGTGTCATCTCTAGGTCAAAAACTAATGAACAGAATTTCCTGAAAACTTATATTTTGCTCCCCCTTGATATCAGTTAGTGATTATTACCCCCCCCCCCCTTTTTTTTACACATATAACGCTCAACAGGTCGCACTGTCATTTATTTTTTTCAAAATTTTTAATATTACAATAAAGGAAAAAATTTCTTATAAATACACACAATAGGGATTTCTTTAGTTGAACATTGTCAAACTGATTTTTTAAAAAATATTAACGGTGAACAAGACTTTTAACAAGAAGAATAGCAATCCTTCCCCCCTCCTCGGGTGTGTAAATTTTTATAATATTTTTTCAAAATTACTCGTTGATATCTTTTAAAACGAACGGTTGAATCAATTATCTGTGATAATGTAAAACAAAGTTATCGATATTTAAAAAAAAAAAAAAGTTAATATTATTATTATATATATATATATATATTTTATTTTGTTTTTCAATTTTACTGTGTAAAATGTGTGATTTGATCTAAACTATGTGAATTGTATTAGAAAATAAAGAAAAAAATTGTGTGATAGTCACAAGACACTAGTTTAACATTTCCTGTAATTTATTGTAATTGATTCATATAAGCAGGCATGCGATTATTTTAGTTGCGATCAAATTTTTATATTTTACTTCATAATAAACGTCAATTATTTTGCAAAATATTATTAAATAGATACGCAATAACACGTAATATTAAAAAAAAAAAAAAAATCTGAATAAAAATCTTGAGTTTTGTATTTCTCACAAAAATAATAAATATAATTAAATTAAATTCCTTTTCAATTAATAATATAAAAGTGATATACATTTTGCTGAATCTTGAATCTTAAAAAAAAAAAAAAAAAAAAAAAAAAAACGAAAAAATTCGCCAAACTGTGAAATTTTTATTGGGTTTGCCAGTTATGACAACGGAAGCACTTGGACTCCAAGGTCCAAGATAGATAACGGTAACTTTTTCTGTCATTATTTTCATTGCGTGTGGTTTGAGATTTCTTCCTGACATTTGGATACACTATCTACAGATAAGTTTATTCTACACAATTTTCATATGTCTAGTCTAGGATTTCCATAGTTTTGCCCAAATCTGCATTCAAATTTAACAAAATTAAATAAATTAAAGTTTTCAAAAACCATAAAAAATAAACAAATAAATAAATAAATAAATAAATAAAGAGTAATAATAATAATTTGAAAACATTAATTTTTTAAATTTTTCATGCTAACTAACTTTTAATTATTTATTATTATTATTTTTTTCCCCATTCGATTTTGTATTATTACAGTTTAATGTTAGATATATTTAAGTATATTTGTTTAGATTTTATTGTTAGACTGTAGTATTGTAAAATCAAGGGAAAAATAGTTAGCAGCCGGCTCTCTAAAAATTTTAAAAATATTTTAAATTTTAAAATTTATTTATTTTATATTTAAAAGATTTTCAAGAATTTTTATCGTATTTTATATTGTTATATTTCAATGCATGTGTAAGTAAAATTCATAAACTCTAAATCAATACTTTAAAATTAAATCTTCACAAAATCGATAATAAATAGATTAATTAACTAATTTTAATTTTTTTTTTAATACTTCTCTTAAATATTTTTATTTTCTCCCATCATTTGTACATTATTACTCTTTATCAATAGAATATATAACATATCTAGGTATTAATTTGTAAATTCATTGATAAGTTAAAGTTTTAAAAATAGTTCTATGTTTGAATGCCAAAAGTTTGCAATAAGTTTCAGTATTTAAACATATACAGTCGGTAACAAAAGTGTCCGAACACTAGCAAAAATTCCTATGTAAAAAAAGTACACTTCATACGGTTTTGTTAAATAAATCTTTATCGAATCATGTTCTTACACTGACTAAGAATAGGATTCGACAAGGATTTATTTAATACAACCTTACGAAGTGTACTTAATTTACATAGGAATTTTCGTTAGTGTTCGGACACTTTTGTTACCGACTGTATATATCTATATCTATATATATATATATATATATTTAACTTAACAAGAATTTCGCAAATTAATTACCCAAATATGGTTAGGTTCTATTGTTAAAATATATTAATGCAAAATCAAAGGGAAAAATAATAATTAGTCAGTAAGGAGCATCTTAAAACTTTTCAGTTTTCTTTAATTATAGTTTAAAAAAAAAAAAAAATGAAAATACTGTATGTTATTATATTTGAAGACATGTACGTAAAATTTTATAACACAAAGGCACACATACATACAAATGAATCACAAAATCCAAAGGGAAGAAAAATGAAAGAAAGAAAAGAAATAAAGAAAAAAAACAAACAAACATAGACAAACAATATGAAGGTGATTCTTAATATTTCTAAATGTTTTAAATTATTTTATTTTATTTATTATTATTATTTTATTATTTGTTTTGTTTGCAGAAACAACTTTTAATTAATTATTTATTTATTGTTCAAAAAGTTTTACCACATTTTATACTGTTATATTTCACTGCATGGTGTATGTAAAATTTATAAACTCAAAATCAATAATTTAAATAAATTTTGCATACGCATGATTTGAAATATGAAAATATTAAGGAAATTTCACGGAATCTATTTAAATATATATATATTTATTTATTTAACGTATTTAAAATACACCGCTGTTCAAAATTAAAGGAACAAACCTGCTTTCCTATTTTCTTCTTTTGTACATAACTTTTAAACAAATAAACACATGGACATAAAATTTGGCTGGCATGTTCTTTATCATACCATTATTCGAATTTTACATAACTTTAGCATAAGCAATAATTTTAAAGTAATAATTATTAATTTTTCTCAAAAGTAAGCTTTGGAAAGAATGAAAAATTTCAACAATTTTAGTAAAGAAAACTTAATGAAAAATTGTGTTAATGATGCATTATAGACAAGTGAACACGCACATGCCCTCAAATGTTAAAAACAAAATCCTGATTTTTCTTTCTGTGTTCATTTCTCTTTTACTTTAATAATGGAATTTTTGAAAAAAAAATAATAATAATAATAATAATAATAATTACTAATTTGTATAAACTGTGACCATCACTAGAATAATAAAAACGTCGATAAATAATTTAATAATGAACGTTTTATCCGATTTTCATGTTTCTATGTAAAATTAAAAAAAAAATATTCACACGCGAAAAAATAAAGAAAGAAAAAAGAAAAAAAAAAAAATTACTACAAGAAAAAATTTTCGGTTTTAATCTACAAATAAAATATAGATGCACGTACATCTTTAACCTATCTGTAATGCACCTTCATGACCATTTTTCATTAAGTTTTCTTTTCTAAAATTGCTGAAATTTTTCATTTTTCCAAAGTTTATTTTCGAGAAAAATTTACTGATTTTTAGTTTAAGAATTATTACTTATGCTAAAGTTATATAAAATTCGATTCATGGTATTTTAAAAAACATGCTATCCAAATTTTATACTTCTGTGTTTATTTGTTTAAGAATTATGTGGAAAAAAAGAAAACGAGGAAACAGTTCATTGTTTTAATTTTGTACACTTGGGTACTTCTTTTAACTAATTTTTATTTTTTGTTTTCCATTGACTCTGCATTATTATAGTTTAAAAATAGAATATGTAACATATCTGGGCATTAATCTGAGATTCCATTGATAATTTAAAATTTAATAAAAAATTTTTGTGTTTGAATGCTAAAATTTGCAGTAAGTTTCAAAATTTAGACATAAAAATATATTTAAGTTTTTTTGCTTAACTTATTAAAATCAATATCAAAATATGGTTATATTCTATTGTTAAATTATAATGATGCAAAATCTAGGGGGGAATAATAATTAGTTAGCAGGGGGCATATATCTTAAATTTTTTCAAAATATTCCAAATCTTGAATTTATTTATTCGTTTTTGAATTCAAATATTTATCCAGAATATTCAAAATACTTGATCGTTTCTTATACCATATTACAATGCACTACACAAAAAGGAAAAAAGGAAAGAAAAGATAAATAAGGAAAGGAAGGAAAAAAAGAAAAATAAAATAAGTAAATAAAATAACAAGTGCAGAACTTTGAATAGACACTATAAAATTCAAGAATTCGAAGAAAATGGAAGAACTCGCAACAATTGTTCCGGGTCGAGAAAAGACATAACCCTTCATCAACCGAACAAAGTAGGCACGAATGCTGCAAAAAAAACTGCAACGTAGCTCTTGTATTTTCAGCACTCGTGCCTACTATGTTCGTCTGACGAAGGGTCGTGTCTTCTTTCGACCCGGAACAATTGTTGCGAGTTCTTCCATTTTATGATACAAGACATTTTTAGCACGTACAAAGAACGTTCAAAAATTGTTTACATAACGTTGTGAGAACGTGTGTATAGAACGTTTTCAGAACGTTTCTACACTATTTTAGAACGTTTACAGTACGTTTTCTAGAACGTTCTGAAAATGTGTATAACGTTTTGAAAACGTTCTAAAAACGTTTAGAACGTTCTGAGACCGTGTACATAGAACGTTCTCAGAACGCTTCTATAACACCGATGGTGATAGTTACACGTTCATTGAACGTTCTCTGAACCGTACTATTGTACGTCTTCAAGATGGACAGATAGACGTCTATAACACGTTCAGAGTGAACGTTCTTAGAACGTGTTTGCAGAACAATTTTTGAACGTTCAGAGAACGTTTCGGTGCTGCTTGGGCAGTGTCCGTAAAAAGTTTCAGAATTTCTTAAAAATGATGCATGTTATTCAAGTTATTTTCCTTATTTAAAAAGGCAATATTAGGCTCTGTACAACTGTTTCGTGTACAGATACACCCCCCCCCCAAAAAAAAAAAAAAAAAAAAAAAAAAGCCAATGCATTCCGCTTTACGACAAACACTTTTATAAATCTTATTTACAAAACATTCTACTGCAAAAATCATAAAGAAAGGGAAATGTATTGTTATAATGATAAAATAAGGTCTTGTGCAGAATATGATATGATTAACCTTCAGATATACAGGGCCACACTAAAATATTAATATACATTAAAGGATGCATTTTCGTTTGCGTTAAGCATTTTTAGCGATTTCCAACGATGTTTAAGAGTGATTATGAGTTCAATTAGTCTATGCCTTTCAGTTCTTCTGTCTGTTCGTTGTATAATAACGTTGACAAAGAATATTGAAATTTATACGATACAACAAGTGTGTACAGTTGAAAGTGTTAATAATCAATGCGTATAGCATGATTTTTCTTTCCTTTTATTTATTTATTTCATTTTCGAACGAAATATTGTTTCCCTCAACTTCGAAATTAATAGCGTTCTTAATTTACGTCTATTTTTAGACATAGTCTAGAAATATGAATTTCTCAACATTTCCAAACAAGATTCATTCCTTTCGCATAAATCATATGAAACACAAGTAAACAATATTTTTCGTTCAGAAAAGCATCTAAATTAGCCAGAAGAAAACCATTCCTTTACATTAATTTTCCATATGTCAAATAGTCTATTGCTTTAACATTATCCATTTACGATTACTTAGGGGAAGATAAATCATCTTTCACCGTGACAAATGTTACTGAATAATATTTACTCGGTGGTTAAGCTCCATGAATAAATAGAATACGTATAATACTATTCCACTGAATAATTTAACAAGAACGCTTACAGATACTTTTATTTATATATATTATAATGATTTTGTAACAATACCACTCGATGAATATGTTAGTTGTACAATTGAATTTGAATTTGAATTTTATTATTATTTAACTGTATTTGCTACTCGTAAGTTTACCCGGCGCTGCTCGGATTTAAATAGTGTCCATACAATTTTTGAATTAAAGAAAAAACAAAACATATAAAATATATAAGCTGCAATTAAAATTAAATTAAATTAGAATTAAAATCTTTTAGTTTTATGATATTGTGACTGAACATTTTGTATTAGTGGATTCCAAACTCAGCCCAGGATGTCGATGAAAAATTTTGACGGATCTATTGAACTTCTGTGTAAACAATAATCTTATTTTTTTCCCTGAAAGAATATATACATAAGAATTGTTTGAAGTTTCTATACGTCAGCATGCAACATATAAATGTTCCTGAAATTCTTCTTGAATTAATCTAACCCGTGGATGTTGAAAAGTTTCTTGCTATTGTACTCTTTGTAATTGTCTTTATGCTGCAGTTCTTTTTGCATCAGAAGCCTTTACATGATAAACACGTATTTTTTGAGGCATTAAATTTTTTATTTATGTATAAATATTAAATATAGAAATAAGCGAAAGTGAGTTATTTCGGAAACATTAGTGGAAACCTCCTTGTTGAGACTCAAAAAGATTTTGGGTTCTGTCTGTCTGTATGTCTGTAACGCGATAACGAACGCAAAAGCCACATGATTTACTTGCAAATTGGTATACATGTACATGAGACACACGAAATTAGCTGTATATTTTTGGGTGTGAATTCTGCTTGTGATTCGTGTACAGGGGCACAACAAAATTTTTCATATCATTACGGCGAATGGATAGAATTTATATGTATCGTGATAGCACCTGCAAAATACACCCGATTGACTTGCAAATTGGCACACATGTTCACACGTCATAGAATAATAGCGGTATAACACCAATCATTATGGTTTATCATTTATTATCATTACGACCTTTGAACAGAATTTCGTTTAAACGCATTTTAACGTGCTTACTCTACAATCACAAAATGAAATCAACATACATCGTTGGAATCCTTTAAATCATGTTTTCTTTCTATCGAAAAATGTGTGTTAAGACTTAATAAATACTCCACATCGTTGCACAAAAGTGTTCCAAAAATGTTACGTAATCATTCAAATTATGTCAAATTTCGTACAACTACATATGTCCTGCAAATAACAATTAATTATATAGTTTTACTGGTGTATATAATGTTTGTGGTTCATTTACAAGGACACAAGAAAGAAGAATTTCGTAACATTGGAACCTATGGACAGATTTTTATTAAAGCACATTTTAATGCGTTTATGCTGCATTCAATATAATAGAACTAACGCATTTTCTTAAGTTGTTTAAAACTATGTTTGCTCGGGGAGAAGGGTATTTATAGACAAAATAATTTATTTACAGAACTATACAAAATTCCGATGACATTCTGTAATCCCCCAAATCCTGTTATATTGGATCAAATATTATTGAGTTGCACATAATTAGTTGTATACATTTGATAGGTGTATATAATGTTCGTGGTTCTTGTGCAGGGACACACACACACACAGAAAAAAAAATCGCGCAATTACGGTCCATAGACAATATTTCTTGTAAATGAATTTTTATATGGTTACACTCCATTAAATATAGTGTAATAAAATTATGTTATTAGAATGTTTAAAAGCATGTTTTCTGTTGAAAATGATGAGCATACAATTTGTAATTAGTTTACAAGGCTACAAAAAATAATCCCGCAATATTATGCAATAATTTCGCTTCAAGTATGGTACAAGTATTTATGAATTACAGGGAATTAACACAAGGCTATGAGTTACAAGGAAATACATACGCAAATATAGACAGATAGATACAACGGTGGCTTGAGGGGGGTAATACCCCTCCCCCCATTCACTGAAACGTATCTGGTTATGTTAGCGATTTCATCATAGACAGTGTGGCCATAATTAAACTTGGTTTATTCAGAGAAAATTTATTCAGAGAAAATTTATTCAGAGAAAATTTGTATATAGACAACTCAAAGGACTTGCTCAAATATTCTGCAAAAAAATTAATTAAAATCAAATTTTAAAAATTTCCGCTAGGTTGCGCGTTACAGTCAAAATACTTGAAATGGTATGCAATAAATACCTGTGATCTGTTTTAACATTTTCCATCCTTACGACATTTAAAACTGTTATTCTTCCGTTTTGCAAAAGTTATTGGGGCAAAATTTTACAGATGACAGAGTGATTAGCCGCATATTTTCTATTCATTGGCCTGCCCGTTCTCCCGAGTTTAATCGGTCTATTTTTTGGTTAATGGCCCATTTAAAGAGCTTGGTTTGTGATGGAAATGTTGTAATTTAAGCTGACTTGAAGAACTGCAGAACGTTGCATGTGCAATAGATCCCTGGTGATCAGCTTCGGTCAACTATTGAACACACTGTTCATCGGCTGCAGATTTTACAACTTAATGATGGGGCCCACATTGAACAATATGCTTTACACCAGTAAACAGTCTCTAAATACAATAAAAATATCTGTAATAATAAATAAAGGTGTTTGTATTGAAATTTGTAGCTTATTTGTATTCTCATGTATGCCACCCCCTCCCCCACTTGGGAAATTTATTTTGTTTTATTCCTTTATTTATTATTTTTTGAAGAATCTTTGAGCGCATCCTTTAAATTGTCTATACAGAAATTTTCGACGCAATCTGGATTTTAGTTACAGCTACTGAGAGTGCTGGGTAACCTAAATTTAATTATGGCCACCCTGTATATATATATATATATATATATATATAGGGTAGGTGCTCCAGTGATTGGCATGATCCAGTAATTGACATCTATAATGAAATAATTAATAAATAAGAAAAATAATTAGACCATATATTTTACATATAAGAATTTTAACATTTTATGTCAAACACTGGAGTATAGCGTCCTAATAACTGGTAAAATGAATAAATAGCAGTGTCAAACAGTAGAACATAGGATGCCAATTACTAATGAAAGGAGAAACTGGCAGTGTCAATTACTGGAACATTGAGTGGGTGTTAAATAAAAATTCATAAAAAAGAAAATTGTAATCAAATGTATATATTTTTATATGGTTCTGAATGTCTTTCATGCTATACGTATTAACTTAAGATTTCTAAAAATATTTTCTGATGACTAGAACATTAAAAACATCAGTGATTGCTCTAAAAGTATCAATCACTGGTGCACTTACCCTATATATATTATTAATTACTTTAAAAAATTTTAAATGAATAAAGTAGCTAAGTAATGAGCAATGCATATAGAACGTTGAGGCTCCTGATTTGCAGATCCTCTTGTTTATATCATCGTTAAGTTTAGTATCAAAATTATGTTAAAACTGAGAGAAAAATTTGGCGGAATAAATAGAAAACTATTACATGAATCGTTATATGTAATCTCAATAAAGTCCTAACTATAGCAATTTGAAATCATTCAGAGAACTTAAACGAATAAAATACAAGTAAACAATTAATTAAGATTTTAAAAAAAAATGATTGCTCGTTCTTTTTTTTTTTTTTTTTTTTTTTTTTTTTGACATAAAAATAAACATAGTTATTTAAACGCAAATAATCAGATCATTTGTTTTTCATGTGTAATGAAATATATTTTCTTCTATGTCTGGGAAAACAAATGAGTGTGTAGTTTATTTATTTTTGGAATCAATTTATTTTTCTGTTTAATAATAATTTTAAGTTGAAATGGAGTTTTTATTAATATCTTTTCAGCCAATTATCCAACTAAACTAAAAAGTACAGCGTTAACTAGATTTTGACTTTAATAATGACCCGATGATTAATCCCTGACCAATTTTCCTAGGGGTCGGTTGAATGGTGTAGCTTTGTATTGCAAACTAAAAATCCGAATTTTGTGTATTCCTCAACATGGGAGAATATAGCAACATTTCGTATTAATGAGAGTTTCATGAATTATTTTCAGTGTAAAGATTTCGAACTAGTTTAATAATATCACTTATGATACTGACGTCAACATAGATAATCATAAACATTCTATTCAGAAAACTTTGTAAGTTTTTAATCGTAGTAATTTTAATTCGTTTAAGAAATTGAAATTTACGATTTTCTCAACATGGAAGTATAGATAAAAATTTCACTTGAACATGCATAGCATTACTGGGAATGTTTTCATCGTAAATATATTAGACCAGTTTAAAATATTATTTAAGATAATGGCATGAACATTGCTGACTATGAATATTTTAATTTGAAAACTTCGTAAGTTATTTGAAAATTAAGGTTTTCTTAACACGGAAGAATAGGTCGAAATATTACATGATCGTGTATTAGAAATAGAATGCAGTGGCATGAAAATTAAAATGTAAAATAAATTCTACCAACAAATATACGAGTAAACTGAGCAGAGTCCACTCTTATGAGAGTTTTTTAATCGCTGTCTGTTTTTAAGCATTATTTAAGGGGAAAGTGTCAGTGCCTATGTACTTTACTGCGAGTGTTTGCGATTATTACATATATTCTAAGTCTTCGAGTCGCCAAAATTAGCATGGAAGTCCATTTTGGTACACTCCATAATGAACGTCGACTGATATTCGAATTCAGTTAGCTTTTTTGAATGTTTTACTACAATACGCTCTTAAGTGTAGAATCTGAATTTACCAATATACTTCAAATATTGCTGAAAATGTGTGAAATGGTATTCTATTTTCAATGAACTTTGTGATTTATTTTATTTATTTATTTATTATTATTATTATTATTATTTTACAGAACATTAAATATTCTCATATTTGTAATTTTATTATTTCAAAAATTTTGAAGAAAGAAAATTTATTAAAAATACATTGTAAATCCGAAATATTATGCATCTAGAATTATGAGTGCTTTTTATTCCCTTTATCATCCTTTGCAAAGCATGCATGAAACGTTTTTTTTCACTTTGATACATAATGTTTTCGGTTACCACGTTTTCCGTAGATCCAAAAAGTTAAAACTTTTATTTTGAAAAAGCGATGTATATAAAATTAAACTTGCATGTAAAATTCTAATATGATGCATTACTGAAAATGTCTAACTCCAGTTCTAAATGAGACTGAAACCCATGTGACAGACCATTTTTATGCTTTCTGTGATAAGCCTTGTTCGTGGAAACCTTTTCTGCAAGACAATATATTTTCTAATTTACACATAATATGTATCTATAATCATAAGTTATCAGTACCATTAAAATACTGTTGAAGAATTCTTAAATATATGACATGAGTTTCTATTTTCTGCTAAAATTTTAAAATATCTTTAATTTTTATGAGCAAATCTTTCTGCAATTGACAATTTCTTTTCTGTAACAATGTCGCTGTGTTGCTTAAATTCTGCTACAGGGAAACAAAATTTAAATTTATTAGAAAAAATTTAAAAATAAATTTAAATTTATTTTTAAAGAATCAAGATTTTATGTAATAATGCAATTGATAAATCATTTTTTACTTTCTCTTACCCTTATGGTAGAGAAAGTATTGTTTTAGGGTCAAATTTTCGAAAGTGGTTTTTGTTATATTTACATGTTCTGAGGTCCCCTGAATACGAAAATCATGTTTTTAGCGAATTGTCTGTGTGTGTGTGTATGTGTCTGTCTGTGTGTCTGTTATCAGCATATCTCAAGAACAAATAGTAGCAGAAATTCCAAACTCGGTATTCTAAATGTGTATCATATAGGGATGCTACACTAAACTTTTCGTTGAAGCAAATGGTTCGTGTACAGGGACACTCAAAAATATTCAAATACATTATGTCTATGGGGGAAATTGCAGGTAAGTAGAGTTTAACATATATAGACTGCACTAAACCAAATGAAACGAATATATATATTTTTGTAACAGAGATAGTCAACTGGGAAATTTCTTTTTGTGTATCTCGGTGCCTCACCTTCTCCCCTGGGAGGGGGGGGGGGTAAATTTTCATAATGGGTATCGTTCAAAAGAGTTCGCCAATACCTTTAAAACGAATGGTTGAACCATTGATCTGCGATAATTTAAAATAAAGTTATCATTTTTTTTCATTTTAACATTTTTTTTTTAATGTAATATTGAGAATAAATTCAACTTTTTTTTTCATATTTAGTGTTATACTACTCTTAGAATAACTTAAAAACGAATAATTTTAAGAGATACAAATGTTCTATTTTGAAGTTAATATAAGTTTGTTGCTGAAAAAGTTTGATCAAGATTGATAAGTTTTAATGAATGTTGCGTGTGTAAATTGTCTGTAAATTTTAAGTAAACTTTTAATTTTAATAGCAGAATTAAATTCTATATAAATGTAGGTGAATTAATGAAACGGGGGTTGAGGGGGTTGGTAGCCCCCGTCACACAGAACTAATTATCATATAAAACTCTTCCGAAGCCTAATTTCAATTGTTTAACATAGGTTTACATAACAGTACTCATTGTCTTACCTCTTAATCTTCAACCTGTATTTATAGTATTAAATTTCAGGGTAAGAAAAAGTCGTGTGAGTAACATACTAGATTATTAAAAACATAAATTGACTTTGAAAGATGTTCGTATACCTTAAAATTTTTTAACCTTCTAAATTAAACAATTTTTGTATGTTGGATGTTTTAATTTGTTTAAATTAGAATAAGTTTGCAGATTTCAAGTTTGTATGTCTTTAAATGACAGAGTTATAATCACATAAATCATATTTAGAACTTATTCATATTCTTTCGTTAATACTTTCCTTGCATTTCTTTTTCTGACAAAAGAAACTTTAAACATTCAATTACAATTACAATTTAAATTAAATTAAAAACTACGCTTTAAACATATTGCATTTTTAACTCTTTCTGCTATCTTCACATAAATATGCATTTCGTTATTTTTGATTCATTACAATACATAATAATATAACACTTTAGCGTTTCTACAGATATCCAGAAGTCGAAAATCAGTTGTACGTCTTCAGTATAAAGAGATTATACACGGAAAGTAGAAATGTATAATTTGTTTAAAAATAAATATTTTTTATTTTATTTTATTTAATCTAATGAAAAGATGGATAAAAATAAGCTGATAGAATATCATTTATCATTGCCACTGTAGATAAAGCAGATAATAATATTGCTATTATGTATGAGAAGTTTTACAAGGCGCTACTTTTGGGTGAATATTAAAGTCACCATACATTAAAAAGGTAAATACTTTTCCTTCTGTGATTAAAAATCGATTTTGTGCTTTTAGTAAAAAATGAAACTTTAGAATTTCTAATTACAAATTCCTTTACTTTTTTATTACCACTAAATTTCATAGAAAAAAAAAAAAAAAAAAAAAACAAGTAATATAAAAGAAAAGTTTTAAAAGTCAATTCCTACTTACAAACACTACCGAAAAAGTTCTTTTTAAATAATTTTGAATTAGGAAATTCAAAGCGCGCGTGACAAATGAAAGAAAAATAATTATAAGATAAAAAAAAAAAAAAAAAAACTTTTTATATACCATGTTTTAAATTTTGTGATAAATCATAGAGCTCTTATCAATGTGCATAAAATTTTTAAAGTGATAATGACGTCAATTTTTGTGAGATGCATAATTTAACTTTTTATAATTTTTTTATTTTCACGTTTAATTAAATGTATTTATTTTTAAGTCGAAAAAAAAAATGAACCTTTTTTTTTTTTGTTTTTTTTTTTTTTGGGGGGGGGCAACAATTAAATTATAGCTAATATTTTTATGGTTATTTCAAGGCTATTAGGATGTTATTATTTTCATATTTTAATTAATTATAAGAAAACTAATTTAAAAATTCGAAAATCGGACTTTTGTGTTGTCACCGTGTTCTGAGCAATCCTGAAAGTTTCAAATTTCTAGGTTGTCGGGAAGTTAGTTAAAAATCGATTGCAAGATTTGTACAAGATTTGTACAAGATTTGTACAGTGAAAGTACTCAGAGTACAGTAAAAATATTTGTATTTTATGTACTAAATGTTGTAAAAACGACCAAAAAAAGTAGAGTTACTGCAATTCCAAAGTACAACTGTAAGTTAATTTATGCACAAAGTTAAAAAGTGCTGAGCCCTACCGTGAAAAAAATAATAATAATAAATATATATATAATAACAGGAGACTTGGCGTTGGAATTGAAGGAAGAATACTTTATAAATAAGTGCATGAGTTCGGAGTTTCCTCAAATTAGTTATTTAAATATATTTATAACAAATATTTCTTACTAATAATTCTTTGCTAAAATAACAGTCATATAATTAAATAAAGTTTAGCTTACCTGGGTTGTCACAGGTAATTGTTTATTCCATTGGTGAAGAGTAAGTAAATTTCCTTAATATGACTTCTGTATTAAAGACCAGCAACTACTTTTCCTATAATGAATCTTGATTAGACTGAGAAATTCTTACATAATATGTAGATCAATTGTTATTTAGGATAATTCACTCGTTGCTGCGTAATGAAAGAAAGCCTAGATGTTTTTTACTTTAATTTATTCATCTTAGACAAAAAGAAAAAATTATGATTAAATAGAATAAGAAAATGGAACGTCAGTTCCGAATAACGAAAATTACATGATTGAAAAAAGTATTACAATGTACTTGTAGAGAGACGCGACATATCGTCACGTGATACGGCAGGTGCACACAAACAATCAGTTGGCGGGAAATAAAAAACAAAAAGAGAAAGTCCGGAACAAGATAAACGAAAGTTAATAAAAGAAAGTTCTGAGATTAAATATCACAACACCCCCTCTTAAGCTCAGAAATTTTTCAATTGTTCATTAATGCATTTCTATGTCTATTAAAATCAGTTTTTGGCAGAGCTTTTGTGAGGGTATCGGCGGTCATTTCTTTGGTAGGTTTGTATTGAAGCTTGATTAGGCCTTCTTGTATTAGGTTTCGCAGAAGATGATATCTCAGCTGTAAGTGTTTTGTTTTGGACTGGAATTTTTCATTTTCAGCAATCTTGATGGTAGATTGGTTGTCCTGGTACAACACTATAGGACATTCTTGCGGCAAATTTAAATCATCCAGTAGTTTGTTGAGCCACTGTATTTCAAGTGCAGCACTCGCAGCTGCGACGTACTCAGCCTCTGCTGAAGACATGGACACACAGGACTGTTTCTTCAAAGTCCAAAATATTGGATTTTTTTCTATCTTAAATAAATTTCCAGATATAGACTTTCTATCACTTGGGTCATTGGCCCAATCCGAATCCGAATATGCTCTAAGAACAGGTTCACCAGAGTTACAAAGTTTTAATTTAATATCTTGGGTATTTTTCAAATATCTAATAACCCTTTTAACTGCCTCCCAGTCTTTCGCTCTAGGATTTTCGTTTCTACGGCTTAAGATGCCAACGGCAACACTTATATCAGGTCGCGATACTGTAGAAATGTAAAGTAACGCGCCTATAGCCTGTCTGTACATTGTGTTGTTTGGTAAGAGATTGTCATTATCAGTTAATTTTATATACCCTGGTTCCATTGGTGTGTCAGAGGGCCGTGCGTTATCTAGCCCAAATTTGGTTACAATGTCTCGTATTTTATTATTTTGATCAAGCGTAATTACCCCTTTACAAGGTCTTTCTATATTTATGCCGAGGTAATATTTGGCTTCCCCAAGGTCGGTTAATGGATATTCTTCCCTAAGTTGATTAATTAGTATGTCAATATCGTGATTTTTACCAGCTACAAGTAGATCATCAACATACACAAGAATGTAAGTTTCTGTGTTATCTTTGTTACGTATATATAAACACTTGTCGTGTTGACTTTGTTTAAATCCTAATTTACACAATGATTCATTAATTTTCAAATTCCACGCTCTAGCGGCTTGTTTCAAGCCATATATCGCTTTCTTTAACTTACATATTTTATTTTCTTCGCCCTGGACAACATAACCCTCGGGTTGATGCATGTATACATCTTCTTGCAAATTTCCATGTAGGAAAGCAGTTTTTATATCTACATGCCTTAGATTCAAATTTTTATATAGTGACATGGTCAAGAAACTTCTTAGAGTGGTATGCGATGCAACTGGTGCAAAAGTTTCGTCATAGTCCACCCCGTATTTTTGAGAAAAACCCTTGGCAACAAGCCTGGCTTTATATTTCTCGACTTGTCCTTGGCTATTGTATTTGGCCTTGAACGCCCACTTACACCCTACTACTTTGGTCCCTGGTTGAGCGTCAACAAGTTCCCAAGTATTGTTTTGTCTGAGTGAATTCATTTCGTCGAGTGTGGCATTCAGCCAATTTTCTTTTTCAGCTGGGTTTTGAATTTTTAGTATATCATCAAAACACTTAGGCTCATCAATTCTTTTGTCATTTACTGCAAATGCAAATCTGTCGGGCGGAACACCTTTATTTAATCGTTGTGATCGTCGCGGCAGAGTTTGCGTGTCATCCGGACTATCGTTATCGCCCGCTATATCTATATTTATATCAGTATCTAATATTGGTAATTTGGACACCGGAATTTCATCATTTGAATTTTCATTCTTGATTAGTGATGTTTCATTATTGTGGGATTCTCTATTTTCATCCTCCAAAAATTTTACTGTTCTGCTAATTATTACATTTTTATTATTTGTGCAAATTCTGTAGCCTTTTCTACGATTATCATATCCCACAAAAATTCCTTCTTGAGCGGTGCTATCCAGTTTTCCCCTATGTATTTTATGTACATATGCGTATGCGCGACATCCGAATGTTTTTATATTTGATAAATCGGGTTTACGGCCGGTCCATTTTTCGTAAGGAGTTGAGTCGCATGAGGAGGTCGGGAGCCTATTTTGTATGTAATTTGCAGTATTTACGGCTTCCCCCCAAAAGGAATTCGGGAAATTACTGTCTTTAAGCAGACAGCGAGCCATTTCGGTCAGCGTACGATTTTTACGTTCTGCCACGCCGTTCTGAGCACTAGAGTAAGGAACGGTAAACTGATGCTCAATTCCTTCTTTATTCAAAAATTCATTTACTTCCATACTAGTGTATTCACCCCCGTTATCGGAGCGAATTGCTTGCACTTTTCGGCCAAATTTGTTTGCGGTCATAGCCACATATTCCTTTAACTTAGAAAATACCTCAAACTTATTTCTTAGCAAATATATAATAGTATAACGACTGTAGTCGTCTATGAATGTAAGAAAATAATATTTTCCACCTACAGTGGGGGTTTTCATAGGGCCACATAAGTCTGTGTGGACCAGTTCGAGTGGTACGGAGGCTCTAAATTGTGCAGCTTTGGGGTAAGGTGAATCAGTTAATTTTGACATTATGCATGTTTTACATTCAGTATTATGTTTGCAATCATTTAATTTTATACCCACAGCCATGTCCTTGTTAACTAAATCTTTAATGTGGTTAGTATTTCTGTGGCCAAGTTTCACATGCCACTTGTTTATGCAATTTTCGTTATCACAAGTTTGTATTACAATGTTCGCTGTGTGTTTGTTTTCAGAATAATTTAATTGACATTCATATAAGTTATTTTTCACATATCCCTCAATGCATGTATTACCCTGATTTACAATTTTACAGGTTTTATCATCAAATACAGCGATACAGCCATTCTCTGTTGCTCTTTTTATAGAAATTAAATTAGTTTCTATTTCAGGGACATAAAGAACATTTTTAAGTGTTATTTTGTTCTGTGTGTTTTCCGAATTTACGGTATACAAATCCACAGTACCGGAACCCAAAGATTTTAGCTGCGTGCCGTTCGCGATAGTGACGTTAGAAACGTTATTTTTAAGATCGCGAAATTTTAGTTTATCATTGCAGATATGTGAAGACGACCCTGAATCAACCACCCAATTTACAGTTTTATCTCCAACATAAAAAGAATACAATTTATCAGCTTTTGGTTTATTGCTCCCCTCTGCAATTTGAGCGCTATCTGGCTTCTCATTGTTCTGAGAGCATATGTTGGATCTGAAGTTGGGTTTTTTGTTGAAATTTTTACTGTGACTTTTAACAGCAGAATTATTTTTATTTTTTAACTTATAACATTCTTCTATATTGTGGTTACTTTTCTTACAGTATTTGCAGAATTTCTCCGATTTGTTATGGTATTGGACTTTTAACGCTGTATTTTGAATAGTTTTGTTTTCAAGCCTTTTGGCATATTCATCAGCTAATTTGTTTCGTATATACTCAGGTGTCAATTGCGCTTCGTCTTTCGATTCGAGACTTGTTATGAGAACGTCATACGAAGGAGGGAGTGAGCATAGCATTAATGCAGCTAGGTGCGATTCATCTATGACTTCACCTATGGCGGTGAGTCTGTCGCGTGTTTTATATATATCAGCTATATGTTGGTTTACATCACCACCTTCCATTAATTTTATGGAATAAAGTTTCCTAAGTAAGAAAAGCTTACTCGTAAGGGATGATCTTTCGTGGACTTGGCGCAGAGCATTCCAGCACTCTCGTGCTGTATCTAGATTCATAACGTACACTATCTGTTCGTTATCAATAAGTAGATTTATAATGGCTCTGGCCTTTCTATTTTTTGAACGCCACTGATCGGTTATTGGGTTGGGAGGATCGTCAGTAATGACTGTAAAAAGATCCTCTTTTTGCAAGTACATCTCGATACGAAACTTCCACACATTATAATTTGTGGAGTTCAGCGGTTCAATTTGTATATCTTTTGTTGCTGACATACTTAAACAAAATTTTTGTAACAGTTTTGTTAATATTTGTTCATTACGTAAATATTCATTTAATATTTTAAATCAACACAGTTAGGATAAATAGTACTTGAAGAAGAAAATAAAATTAAATAGTTTTCATGAAAATAATCACTTTTCAATACTTTCGATTTAGTGTCACTTCAGTTTTGAAGAAACTAAAACAAATATTTTCGCTTACATTTTCATTTTTTATTTTATTATTTTAAATGTAGCAATTTCTTCCAATGTGCAATGAAAAAAAAAACTTTTGAACTTTGTCAAGAATAAATCTAAATTTTCAATTCAAAATATCAGAATCATAATCTGAAGGAAGAATACTTTATAAATAAGTGCATGAGTTCGGAGTTTCCTCAAATTAGTTATTTAAATATATTTATAACAAATATTTCTTACTAATAATTCTTTGCTAAAATAACAGTCATATAATTAAATAAAGTTTAGCTTACCTGGGTTGTCACAGGTAATTGTTTATTCCATTGGTGAAGAGTAAGTAAATTTCCTTAATATGGCTTCTGTATTAAAGACCAGCAACTACTTTTCCTATAATGAATCTTGATTAGACTGAGAAATTCTTACATAATATGTAGATCAATTGTTATTTAGGATAATTCACTCGTTGCTGCGTAATGAAAGAAAGCCTAGATGTTTTTTACTTTAATTTATTCATCTTAGACAAAAAGAAAAAATTATGATTAAATAGAATAAGAAAATGGAACGTCAGTTCCGAATAACGAAAATTACATGATTGAAAAAAGTATTACAATGTACTTGTAGAGAGACGCGACATATCGTCACGTGATACGGCAGGTGCACACAAACAATCAGTTGGCGGGAAATAAAAAACAAAAAGAGAAAGTCCGGAACAAGATAAACGAAAGTTAATAAAAGAAAGTTCTGAGATTAAATATCACAACAGGAATATTAAAACCCAAATAAACTACTACGTCAGAAACGCCAAAGAAAAATATTGCAAATGCATACAGCTGTTTCGGTAGCCTAAAGCGTACCGTCTTCAGTGCAAAAAGGATTCTGAATCAGGAGAAGTGCTCGTGTATATAGGAGAGGGGCCGGATTTAGTTCAACCAATAGGATTACGGGAAAGAAAAAAATCCATTGGCCACTCTCCCCTACTAACTTTCCTAAATTCCTATTGGCCACTCTCCCCACCTTTCCCGTAATCCTATTGGTTGAACTAAATCCGGCCCCTCTCCTATATACACGAGCACTTCTCCTGATTCAGAATCCTTTTTGCACTGAAGACGGTACGCTTTAGGCTACCGAAACAGCTGTATGTATTTGCAATATTTTTCTTTGTCGTTTCTGACGTAGTAGTTTATTCGGGTTTTAATATATATATATATTATTTTATATATATATATATATATATATATTTATATATATTATTTTATATATACATTTTCTTGTTTAAACCAATCTTTTGTTGTGTTTCTTCTCCAGAAATTTTTTTTTACTTGATCTTGCAGTTTCTGTATCTCGCCCGTTCCCCATTCCCGCGGATAATCGAGAGATTACTGTATATGAAAATATTTTTTAAATGCACATATTTACTGTAGATTTTACTTAATTACCATTTTATCAAAATTTTTATAAGTTGAAATCTTCATGTGTTTTTTATTTGTGTCTTTTAGGGACCAAGTTTCTTTGCAGTCAGGTGACAGCTCCTATTCGAAGTGAAGATGGAACAGTTAGTATGTTTATTGTCAACTTTGAAGATATTACAGATGCTCCGTATAGAGATGCTGAGTCACCTCTGCCGAGCCCCGTCAGAATACGTAAGTGTCTTCTTTTTCTGTTCTTGTCACCATAAATTGTATGAAAATGTATCTTATTTTACCATATATTTTACTTACAATCATGGGGGATGGATCTACCACAAATTCTATTACAAATATTAATAGAAAAATAAAATCAGTATCAATACTTGCCAAAACATAGTATATTAAATATTTTCTGAAGGGGCTATCTACATATTAAAATGAATATAAAACTTAATGTTTTTCACAACCTTCATATGTCGGGAATAATTGCAGTTTTCATTTAGGCTACATTTTTGTGACATTTCAATAATAAGTTGATTTTTTTAATCTAAGTTATCTTGAATTTTTCATTCTGGGCGGAGACATACTGCCCCAAGGATAAAACTAGGCTTTCCTTTCCTCTGGGAAAGTTTCCCACAGTTTTCCAAGCTGAGATCTTTGCTATTATCTTATGCTATAAAGTGTGCTTAGACGGGTGTTATAGTAATTTAAATATTCGTTCCTGTACAAACAGTCAGGTTGATTTCGTTTCATTGGTGAGGTGTATGTTCATATCTTCTCTTGTGTAGGAGTGTTTGTCCTTTCCTCCTCTTTACTGGGTGCCCGGTCATATTGGCATTCTTGGTAATGAGTTGGCTGTTGAAGTGGCAAGGTCTGACTCCAGAACACTCTTTTGTGGTCCTGAGCCTGCTCTGGGTATTTCTCCCACTTCTTTAAGGGCTTCTATTTTCAAGTTCTTTGGTAGAGAGTATTATAGGAAATGGCGTACATCTGATGGTCAAAGAAGGCAAAAAAACTAAGTTGTGACTGTCCTAGTCCGCTAAGGAGCTTTTAAAGCTTAACAGAAATGATTTGAGAAAAGTAATTGGCCTTCTTACTGGTCATTGTACTCTTAAGAGGCAACTACACATTATGGGCATCAGTTCTGATCATATTTGTCGTGGTTGTTGTCTGAAAGAAGTGACATTTTATGTTACTGTGAAGTATTTTCTGCTCATTGGTTTGAACATCTTGGTCGTCAACTCATTGAATTTTGGGATCTGCAGAGTTCTGCTGAACTTTTGCTTCAGCTACGAGACTTTTCTCTCAAGGATGCTTTGGGTTTCGGTACAATAGACCTCTGATCGATATGCCTAGCTGTCAGTGAGCTGCTGAGGGTTACCCACCTCTTAAGTCATATGTCACGAGGTATCTTGACACACTTGAAATGCATTCTTTTGCGTAACTGCAGCAGAAAAACATCCCTATAATGTTTATTATGCTTAAAAGAACACCCAAAATTTCTTTATAAGAAAATGCTAATATATATACATATACGCACATAAGTAACACTTTTGAATCGACTCTAAGGATTACTGCGATAGGTTATTGTACATACTTTTTATTGAAAATATAGATAAACTCTATATATCCTATTATAAATTGATGGAGGTTACAAGACATATGCATTTACGTAGGAATCTTCAAGTCAAAATGTTATATGAAAACAAAGCATATTATTGTAGGAAATATATACTATGAAGCGTAAAAGTAACTTAGTATTAGGAAGTTAAACATTTAATAATTTTTATTTAAAAATTAATAATTATAATTAAATGAAATTTGATTTTGGGTATTGAATGTGAATGTAGGCAAAGAAAGGCGATGTTTATATTTGAGAAGAAATATATAATAATACAGTTTATTTCTATTCTGAATTTATGTTAGTTTACTATGTATGTAAAGTTCTCATAAATATCTAATTTATGAAAAGAATATAAATAACAAAAATAACAAAATTTATTCTTAGACAACTGATTCTGACATAACTTTTATATAAAATTAAATTGTTTTAATATTAACCAGAGTTCATATTTATTTTGTTATACATATGGTGGTTTAAGTTTTATATAAATATCTTACACACACACACGTGTGTGTGTATTTTTCATTAATTTTATCGCAAAGAAATGAAATTAGTTTTTACACATTATGAAATTTTAATCAAGATTTTCTCTCTAGTTTATCATAAAATATTTGTGTCCTTTTTAAAATAAAATTTTAAAGGAATACAAATATATAATTAAAATGACAAAAACAGATGTTACATTGAGCATAAATTTTAGTAGTTATGGTAGAAAGTTCAAAAATTGAAAAGTTGTGAATATATTTTTTAATGAAAGACGCTTGATTAATAAATATTTCAAAATAAAATATTGTTTTATTTAAAAAAGTAAATAAATAAATAAATAAACGCTGATATGTTGCAACTAAAACCTTACCTTGGCGAATAGTAAAATTCCCTCTAAATACATGATTGAAAACTAAATTATTATATATTTCTTTAACTTATACTAGATACAACCTTACATAAATTTTCGTGTAAAAATTTATGCATTAGTGTCGATATGTATATTTTTCAATTTCATATTTTAGCAGAAAATGTATAGTCTTTGTTAATTGGCGATACAAATAGGAAAAGTTCTTTCGAGAACTGTAAAAGATTTTGATAAATGCAATTAAACATTGCACCTTAAAATAAAAGTCTTTAGATTTTAAACAGCATCAAACTTCTAAACATTTTTGTCAAGTCAACAATCACCCATTTTTTTCCTTTTAAGCAACCAACCAATCCTCCTCTCGTCTTATGCATTGGAGATGTGTTAAAGGCCCGTTTCACTCACCGTCGCCGGAAGACGAAGCTAATGTTATTCTATGGGAATTTTTCTTTACTTATAACTAATTAGCTAATACACATTTTTAAATTCTGGTTTCACATTCAGAAAATTCTCAACTATTAAACTGACGTCTTTTTATAAAAAACGTATTTTTTTAGTTTTATATATTTTATTTTGAAGTTGTAAAATACTAATTTTCAATAAGTGAAATTTTTCATTTTGCAATTTTAAAATAAAATATAAAAAATTATAAAAAATACGTTTTTAAAAAAGGGGCGTCAATTTAAAAGTTAAGAATTTTCTGAGTGCGAAAGCAGAATTTAAAAATATGTATTAGTTAGATTGTTATAGGTAAAGAAAATTTCCCATAGAATAACATTACTTCGGAATTCCGACGATGGTAAGTAAAGAGGGCCGTTAAGAGGTTTAAGAGAATCTTACACTTAAAAAAAGTCATCTTTTTGAAGTATATATTATATATATGTTGAAATATGAACAATTTTGAACATTTTGATGCTTCTTTTGTGATTCTACGTAGTTTGGTTCAAAAGTTACGAGTAAAATTGCAATTGGTAAACTTCTTTGCACTTTTAAACTTTAATAAATATTTTTTCAAAAGTGCTTTTTTGCCCCTATCCGCAAGATTTTGAGAAAGATTCTTCACCTATTGTTATGAAGTTTTTCACATACATTTATATAAAGGATAGCTACAAAATGAATTCAAAACGAACTTTATTTTGTCAAATATTAAAGAAAAAGAACTTTTAGAAAATTAAAATTTTTATGTCTTATATATTTCTAAAAACAGTAAATTTTGAAATGCGTCTAAATCTTTTTTTATGAAATAGGTTTGTATAAACATTTTAAGTCTATAAAAAACCATTACGCTAATTTCAAGGTAATTTCTTATGGATAGTAAAAAGTACTTTTGTGAAAAGAAGCGTTCAAGTTTGAGAAAGAGAAATGAAGTTTAATACCCTGGCATAAATGAATCATCGAAATGTTCAGAATTGTTCATATTTCAACACATGTTCAAAAATAAAAAATCGAATTTTTTTTAAGGTTAAAAACCCCTAGACCACTTAAGACAGTTGGAGTTTAGTATATGTAAACTAGTATGTGTAAAATACGATGAGATGCAAACATCCCAGTAATTAATTTTTATTTGAATCTAAATTGATCAAATTGTACTGATCTTGTTTATATTTTGACGTAAACGGTAGCTGTACATATAGCATATCTTAAATTCATGTGTCTGCATATAAGGTAAAAACACCAGTGCTTGTCACCCTTAAAATCTACACCAGTGTTCGTCACTCTCACAAAAGACGTGGGCGTCGCAAATGAAATATTTCTATGTGGGTAAGACAGTACTAACCTTCAAAAGATACATGTTAAAGTTTCATGATATTTCGACCGTTCTTTATCGAGATATTGAAGTTTCACTGACTCTACTTTTAATATTTGCAAAGCGATGGACAAAGCTGTATTTCGTGTGTTTAATAAAAATTGTTATTTAAAGAGTAAAATATACTTTTGAAACTCAGCGATGGCGTAAAATTAGTTACCAGAAATCAACAGCATTTTTAGCATTTGAAAAACAATGTTCAATCAACACTCGAAATTTAGCTTTGTCCATCGTTTTGGAAATATTAAAAGTGGAGTCACCAAAACTTCAATATCTCGGTAACAAACGTTCAAAATATCATGAGACTTCAACATGTCCATCGTTTGAAGGTCAGTACTACTTTACTCACATAGAAATATTAAATTTGCGACGACATCTATGGGTTAACACAGGACTTTCTGTCCGATGTAGTATTTCGTTACGCAGTGATCATCATTTTCACGCAGTCATCCTAAATGAAATTGTTATGTAAAATCTACTATAAGTATGTAAGGTCAAAACAATGTGAATAACGAACTAATTAAATTAAACTTTAACGTATATAGAAATATAAAAGAGAACATTTAACTATAGTTTTTATGATACGTTATAATCCTATGAAGGTTCTTTACTTCGTTAAGTATGTTAATTCTTAACACCCATTTTAATCGTTTCAACAAATTTTTAATTTCATTTAGATTTTACATGTATATTTTGATTTTCAACATTTGTACAGAAACAGATTATTTTCGAAAATAATAATAATAATATAAATATATTCTTTCAAAATTGTGTGTCTTTAATTATTATTTTATAATTCACATGCAAATATTATTCTTTTAAATTAATTTTTATTTCTATCTTTGTAGTAAACAGATTAAATCTATATTTTTTAAATATTTTCCATAATATTTATATTTATGTAAGCATAATTTTTTTTCACAGGTATAAGTAAGTAAACTGCTTTAATATCTTTGTTAAATTTATATATCACACAAAATTTCAAATAAAAAAAGGAGAGAAAGGTAAATGTAAATGAAAGAATCTTGACTTTACATATATCTTGTAAACTTCATTATCGAATAAATATGTTTCTAAAAAATAAATTATGTTAATTTATTAAACAAAAATAAAGACTCATTGTAGTAAACAGTTTTATAAAAATAAACCTAAGAAATTAATTAAAATTAAATGCTTCCTTAGTGTGTGTGTATATATATATGTATACATAATTACTTTTTTTTAATTGCATATACGGAACAATGAGTCTTTTTGAAATTTGTTTTATTATTATATAAAATAACTATCGTTTCTAGCTTAATATCAGTAAAATTTTCAAACTCCTCAAACGACTATACAAAGGGAATTTTAAATACTAACTTTCTTTTAAAATATTTTTCTTTTTTAAATACTTTAGTAATTAAAAATTCATTTAAAAGTAAAGCGTGTTTAAAAATTATTGTAAAAAAAAAAAAAAAAAAAAAAAAAAAAAGAAATTAATAAATAAATAAAATTGGCTCAAGTAGCATATTGTTGAAATAAATCCTTTGAATTTCAATAAATCTATAGTTATAATCAAACAAAATGTTAATATATTGAGCTTGTTCTGAAATTTTGTGTGATATAAATTCTATGTAGAACTAAATCAATTTTGTTCCCAGCAGTTCTCAGGAGATTTCCATCACTTTGGAGAGTCTATCAACGACGACGATCATCGAAGCTTAGTCATCATTCAAGTGATTTACCACCATTCGTCGAAGGTTCTAAATATATAAAAATTTTACTATAAGCTCTCTTTCACAAGCACGCATATAGAGAGCTATGCCCACTACGCTGAATACTAATCTAGCTTGTAGACATTAGAACCAGTTTCTTAGAACCATTACACAGTAACTTTTTAAGTAAAGGTTGCCAATAGTATAACTTTTTTTTTTTTTTTTTTTTTTTTTTTTTTTATACGCAAGTACGTTAAATACGCAAGTACATTAAATATTTTAAGTTAAAAAAAAAAAAAAATTATAATCTGACTTTACCGATTATCCATGTAAATGAAAATATTAATATTGAAAAATATGTAAGCATTATATTTATTATTAAGAAGATATGTCAAAATAATTTGCATTCTAAACACAAATTCTTTTTATTAACTCTTCATTAAATAATGTAAAAGTAAATTGTATTGTTTCTATTTCTGAATTTACTAACTTTAAAAATAAATAAATAAATAAATAAATAAAAACAAGGTATTTTCGTCATTTACTGTGCATTTATTTTTCTACGTTAGTTTCCAGAATGTTAAACTTTTTTTTTTTTTTTTTTTTTTTTTTGCAACCATGTTTCTTGCGCCTAGCATAGAGGATGATTCTAAAGGGTTGGAGTGGGTGCCAAATTGACCAAGGGGTTTGGATCTGGTAAACATCCAATCCAAACATTCGGCGTACCCTTATTACTTTCTTCTATATTCAATAGAAGAAAGTACTGGATTCGTAAAAATTTTCGACCTCGGGTTTTTGATGGATTTACACGTTTTGAGATCTGTAGAACACGATTTGACCATTTTTAGAAAATGTCCGTCTGTCTGTCTGTGTGTGTGTGACAAAATTTTGTGGCAACTGTATCTCAGGAACTACTGCACAGAATTTCGTACAAATTGGTATGTAGTTACACCTTGACATAAATTAGTGCCTATCAACTTTTGGTAAAAATTGTCTTACAGGTTGCGTTGCCATTCCATTTTTTCTAAATTTTTAACATGGTAGTATAGGACAAAATTTTGTATAAACGTGCATAAAAAGGATTATTTTTAATAAACATTATGAAATTTACAAGAATTATTTGTAATAGAGATAGTCAACAGAGAAAAAAAAATTGTGTGTGTAGAAGCCCCGTGTCTCCCCCTGGGGGGGGGGGAGTTCCCCCTCGAGGGGAGTAAATTTTCATGATGGGTGTCTTTCGAAAGAGCTCGTCAATACCTTTAAAATGAATGGTTGAACCATCGATCTGCGATAATTTAAAATAAAGTTATCAATTTTTTAATTTTTAACAAAACAATTTTTTTTTTTTTTTTTTTTTTGGGGGGGGGGGGGGGGGAGGATATTTAGTGTTATATTACTTCTCTAAAATGGAAAATTATCATGGAAGGTAATTTTTTTTAAATAATAATTTTAATAAATTATTTTTACTGAGTGAATTTTTATAGGAAAATATAGAAGAATGTCATGTGGTGGCCACAAAACATACTAGATTTTTTTTTTTTTTTTTTTTTTTAAATCCTTTCAACCCCAAAGTTTATCCTTCTTATTTTAACATTGGACTCGTTGAGTCAGCACATGGTCGCAAAAAACGTGGTTAAAGAATAATTCTTCTCTTTCACATAAACGTTTTTTATAATTTACCCAAATGAATTTTATATTACTTAATATTGGAAAGATTTTTTAAACTGATATTAACAGGATTTTTCTCAAAATTCAAAAGAAATATTTAAATAAATTTAGAAAGAAAAATTAAATGATAGATAGTGTTAAAGATGCATTACGGTAAAGCTCCATATACTGTCAAAAATTATAATTTTTTTTTTCTTTTCTTTTCCTTTACTTTTTGTGTGAGAATTTTATTTTTTTCAACACACGTATGAATAGGAAATTTAAAAGCGGCTTTCATTATAAAGTTACTTATAGGCATTTTATAATGCTGGCGATATACAACATTTATAAATCAATAATTATATATTTTCAAAAGATCCACTGTGGAAGCAAAAAGCAAATTGATTAAATAATAATAATAAACAATTCTTATTTAACATTTAATGCCCTGTGTATCTTTCATATTGATAATGTATGCTCAACAATAATTCCCTTTACATTTTCTTTTACAATCCTTCATTTTTTCCCTTTTTCTCAAACACAATTCTTTAATAATAAATAGTGATCCAAAGTTAATATAAGTTTGTAAATTATTCCCGAGGTCATAATTATGAAAAATTATTTTAATAACAAACATACCATTCAAATTTTAACTCTATATATTTATTTGTTTGAAAATAATGTACTGCAAAAGATTAAAGCAAGAAAACAGGTTGTTATCTAACATTTGTAAATCAGTGTAGTATAACTTAACTGCCCTCTTCACTTACCGTCGCCGGTATCCCGAGCCAATGTTATTCTATGGGGAAATTTTCTTTACAAATAACTTATTAACTAATACATATTTTTAAATTCTGTTTTCACATTCAGAAAATTCCCAACTGTTAAATTGACGGACCTTTTTTGAAAAAGTATTTTTTTAATTTTTAATATTTTATTTTGAAATTGCAAAATGAAAAAAAATTTACATATTGAAAATTCGTATTTTGCAGCTTCGAAGTAAAATATAAAAAATTAAAAAAATATTTTTTTTTAAAAAAGGTCCGTCAATTTAACAGCTGGGAATTTTCATAATGTGAAAACAGAATTTAAAAATATGTATTACTTAATAAGTTATTTGTAAAGAAACATTTCCCATTGAATAACATTAGCTTCGGCTTCCAGCGGCGGTGAGTGAAGAGGGCCCTTAAGATCAGAAACATTTAAGAGGTGCGTTTCTTTCTTTAAAGGTTTAATTAAATTTTATATGCTACATGGTAGACTAGCCTTTAAGCTGATAATATGATTTAATAAAAAATAGAAAATAAATTTTACAAAAATATTTAAACAAATGCTATTGTTCAATATGCAAGCACAAAAAACTATTGGCAGCCTTTAAAAATATCTCAACAGAATAATCTAGTATCAGTTTTTTGATTTAATAATAATCGCACGCATTACTAAAATATCACTTATTTCAGATGTCCTTCTACTATAACCACTCACATTCTCAAATTTTTCAAGAAATGGCTAGATTGAAGTTTAGCACAAAATAATCAACAATTGTCTAGTTCTAACTATTATTTTTGCTTTGCTTCAGAAATTACCTACTACTGCTTTTTACTATGCACTAGCTTTTAATTAGAAATATGTTCTTGCTTGCCCAAAGAATTTCTTACTAGTTTCAACTAACACAATAATTTTACTTTAAATAAATATTCAAATTTTATCTATTAAAACGATGAATTGAATGAAAATATCAAGTAAAGCACACCTAATAATTTGATTGAATTTAGATAATACAGTTTGTTGAATATAAAGCCGTCTCTAGGATGCAGATAAGTGAAATAAAAGAATATGCGTACAGGGGGTTGTTTGTCTCCATTTTTCAGAACATTTTTTTTTTTTTAAATTTAGTAATTTTTCTGCAACGTTATGTATGATAAAGTATATTGAATAATACTTAGTAATTTTTCTGCAACGTTATGTATGATAAAGTATATTGAATAATACTATTCACTAAATGGTTATGAAGAATTATTAAAAACCATTAAAAGCTAAAAACACACTTTAAAACATGTTATTCATTTATTAAAATCAAATGTACAATAACGAAAGAACGAAACTTTTCACCATGAATTACATAGTACCTTCAGATTAAACAGAGCATTTTAGCAGGGTATAAAGAGGTATGTCAGCTAAATATATTACCACTTTTGGCGATGATTCACCATCAACCAAGACCATAACCATCACTGAGTCATAATATATATAGCTGACATTCCTCTTTGTACTTTTGACCTGAATATGCCACGTAACTCATGGGGAAAACTTTGTTCTTTAGATATTGTAAATTCGATTTTAATAAATAAAGGACATGTTATAAAGTATGTTTTTAGCTTTTTTAGTGCTTTTTAATAATTAAAATGTACACATTTTTTTTTTTTAAACCTCAATTTAAGAGATTATGTTTTACGGTTATGAAGAATACTGACTGGAGCAATCTTGTTTTTTAGGAAACACAAAATCCTGCAGATATTTTTAATGATAGTATACTGTTAAAAATTTTAACAGAAAAACTACTGAAAATCTTATGTCTTGTGTAAAAAGGATAGCGAAAATTAAAAGGATATGTTAATTATTTTATTTTACATAAATATTTTAAGGGCTAATAAATGTTGTTTTCAGTGTTTATGGTAGGGATTTCCTGAAAACTTTACTTTTTCCTGAAAAAAAAAAAAAAATGATAATATTCATTTGTAATTATTATTGAGAAACATAATAATATAAAATAAAAATGCAGAATAAAGATTGAGAGTCTCTGTTAAATACAGGTTGATTATAAAATTTTGTTTGGTAAAGGAAAAAGAAAAAGTTCCAAAATATGTACCTCCCATTCATGGTTACGCCATTTTTAATTTTTTTTTTTTTTTTTATTTATTTTTTTTTTGTTTCGAAGCCATTTTAGTGGGATGTGTTTTATATATTTTAAGTCATTAAGTACTAATAATATTACAAATTTATCAGGAATACTGAGAAACTGATTGTTTTCTATATAGCAAATTCGTAGCAATGAATAAATTATTCAGCAGTAAAAAACTCTGACCGCGTATACGTGTTCATGACCATGAAAGGGTTAACCATTCGTAAGATGTTTGTTTCCTGAAGCTCCTCAATTCCTCGTGTTATTATCACTGTTTCTGCTGTATATAAAAACGTATTCTTGTCTTTTTGCTAAAAGTCGTAAACCCTTAAAGACTATTATTTCCTGCTATTGTATTCTATTGTTAACAGCATTCCTGTTTATAATGAATCTATTTAGGCATTTCTTTTGAGATTACCTTGACGGCGTTATCTATTATAGGCACATTTTATAAATACTTTTTTTTTTCCTTCGCCAAACGAAATTCCATTGCCTCACGATAGTTCTAATAAAATATCAAGTCATTTTGACCGTTAGTTTTAAAATTATAGAGTTTTGAAATCCTAACTTTAATTATAATCACCTTGTATTATTTTTACAACGAGATATATAAATTAGAGTGCTGATTCAATGGATGAAGGATTAACTTTCCGTGGTTCAAGATGAATCACGTGATATGCTCGAATAGGTTGCTGTGTTTGGCCCTTTATCGCTATTTTGGCATTTAAAATATCAGTTCGACAAATTATCATTATTATTAGGTAACATGACAGTCCTATGACCGAAATAAATTGCTTTTAAAATAATTTTACACGTATTTCACATTTTAATAAATAATAAAATACCTTTCTTTTCATCGTTTCTCAACAAACTTTAAAAGTGTTTGTAAAACAAAATTTAAACTCTTAAAGAGCTAAATTTAACAACAAATAATAATTTTTCAACTATTTTTAAGCATTTTATCGGTTAAAGTTCAACAACACGAAATAAAAAAGAAGTAAAATCAAAATCAAAATGGTTTAGAACAAAAGAATATTAAACTACGTAAAGTAAACAAAAACATTGAAACCGTTGCCATAGAAATGTACTGAAAATGATCTGTTACCAAGGAAACCACCGAATACGCATGTGCAAGGAAAGCATGTCACATGACTCATCTTGGACCTTCTCAAGGGTTACCATTTATCACTCTACTTTATATATCTCGTTGTATTTTTAACTGAAACCTAGTCAGTGTTGCCAAATTTTTATATAATTTTGAGGAGTGATGTTTGATATACAAGATAGACGATTAATCTTCGATATGATTAGGCAAAAATTACAATTAAAAATTAGTGGTTGATATTGAATTAAAAGCTCTCTAAAATTGGCCACGCTGAAACTATTGCAAATTTACAGAGATTTTGGATAAATATTTAAGAATTTTTTTTTTTTTTTTTTTTTTTAACTGTATATGTTAATTTGGAGCTACTGAAACCTCTGTACATTTTGTGATGTATTTTTGTTATATTTACGTGTAAAACTGATAAGACAATTGAATAAATAATATATTTTTTAAAAAGAGCGATTGAGATAATTTTAAGTTTAATCCATCTTAGTGCCGGTTTTATATTCAGTTAATTGTAAACTCTTATTAAATAAATTGGATTATTATTTAGTTACACTTTATTTATTATTTGGTCAACTGAAAGAGACCCGAAACAGTCATAAACACATTTTTTACTCACTGTTTCATTTCATATTCATGCAAAAATTTACGTCTATGTTACCATTTCTCCTAATTTGTAGTAAAACTTGATGTTTAATGTACCTCCATTGCGCTGTGAAACGAATAATGCCACAAATCTTCCATTCGAAATCTCACAGAAAGCAGCAGTGCTTTAAATTTGGGATTTCACCAATAGGTGGCGCTTGCTAGCATGTCTGTATTTGCGCATGCATGGCCATGTCCTCTCAACAACATTTATTTAGGTTTTGCACCATTCACCGAAATTTTCAGACAATTAAAAAAAAAAAAAAAAAAGAATTCGATGAATAGCCTTGATGAATTTGATCAGACATGCAAAATAATACATCATATATCTAGCAGCTTCAAATATAAGAATATGCAATACCTGCAAAATAAAATGAACTTCTCTAAAGGAAATCCATTACATCATGAGAAGTGTAATTAACATAAGAATTCGTGTAACAATGGAAACCTAATGGAAACAAACCATATTGAAAATGGTTATCGACTAGCAGAATTTTAGTCAAACAACAAGATTTACAAAATCTCACCGGAGATACGCTAATTTCTGATTCCTTTTCCGAAAATAAATAAGAAGTTTACTATATTTGCATTAGACACCTAAAAATAGATTGAACCAGTTTTATGATAAGTTGCTAAATAGATTTTACTTGACGCTTTCTATGACATTATTGAAGTCACCATAAGTCTGTAGTTACGAAAACGAAATAGTTTTGAAAACAAATGACAACGCATTTGCACATTCTAATCTTAATTTTAAATAATAAAATTTTTAAACACACCAAGTAAATATGTATCAGTCCAGTTTTATTAAATTAAGAAATTTTAAGTCCAGAAATGTAAATATAATTTAAAATTCTGTGATAAATCAATAAAAATATATTCAAAATATAATCAAATAATAGTCATGACTCATCTAAACTTGGTTTGGTGTGCCTGTTTTTTGCATTCTGTTAACTGATTGTAATAATCCAATATATATTTCCGAATGAGATTTTTTTAGGACTTATTAAATTATATTTTTATCGATTTTTTTTTTTTTTTTTTTTTTTTTTGTATGGTAACTCATTTATATATATATATATATATATATATATATAAAACATGTTTCCCTAACCATTCATTTTTGCAATCTGTAATGTTTTACTTCTCAGTAAACAACATTGCATTTAAAAAATAACTTCAAGCAACATATTCAAACATACAAGTGTTAAATAAAAATAATAACTTTGTATGCATAAGGCTTTTATTTATTTATTTTCTTAATCTTGCTAGATTTATGAAAAAGTTCTCTATTCACAGAACGCCTTAAGAAAATGCGATTCATGCTCAGAGGTAGCCGCGAAGCTCAAGAACGTCCAGAATATCTTCCTGAAACACCAGGAATGTCTCGAGAACATACTGTTATCGCAATGGGGGGCACTAAAGACCAGGACTCGCAGTCGACCAGGGGTGACTATGCAGCGCCTAGACAGGAGGGACAGGATGACAGGACAAAACATTTTACAAGTAAGTTGGCAAATTAAATTTTATGTCACTATTCTATCATTATAAATCCAATAAACTTTGTGAGGTAATTTTTTGAGTAGTCTTAGAGTCTTTTTTGAGTCGTAGTCTAGTAGTCTTTTTTGAGTCGTAGTCTAGTAGTCTTTTTTTAGTAGTAATTTTTTGAGTAGTAGTTTAGAGCCCCAATTTAAGAATAGAACAGTGGTGCAGAACTCATAGCACTATTTATGAAACAAAAGTTTCTTTTTTTAAACCTACGATTTTAGAGGTAGAGAAATTTTCCTATAAATTCCTCCGATAAGTTCCTCCCGAATACTCCTATAAGTTCTGTGTCAATGTTCCATCCGGGATAATTACACTTAAAATTAAAGATATAACACGAGAGACTAAAAGAAATTTCTAAATGAATTAATCTTAAATTCAGAAAAAAAAAAAAAAAAAAAATTCTACAAGGTGGTCGAAATTACATCCATAATACTAACTCAGCGAAATATTTTATCTTTTCAATCCGCAACGATTAATTTACTGGAATCGAAATAGTCACCTCAAATGACCATTGTAACCATTTTACAGCACACAATCTTCACAGCTGCAACACTCAGGAAAACTGGCGCTTAGATACTGGATAATTAACTTATTTTTTCATTTATCTCATTCAAACTCTTATTCAAACCATATTCTTCACAAAAATTATCCAAAATTCAGTAGCTTTGCAAAATATTTTGCATTATACTTTTCCTTACCTTAAAACTGGCAAATGCCTCTTCAATTTCACTATTGTCTGTATCTTAAGCCCTTCATTTCTTTAGCTGTCGCCGCTGCTAAGAATCAGAAATGAGATTGCATGTCTCCGAACTACTGTGAGATGAATTTCTGTACGTTAATCAATCTCTCACTGCGTAAGCCTAGTGCGAAGTTAACCCCCTATGTTATCTTATCCAATACTCATCGACTTGTCCAATTTGCTCATATACATACCTAAGCTTCAAAAGTTACTAATTCTAAAATATACAATATAAACTCTAAACTGTCCTAAACCTAGCAATTTCCGAGTGAAGTATTCGATACCTCCGAAATTCAAGTTATCTTATTTGTGTGATCTCACAACTACTCGACAAGTTGGTAGGTTAGATTTTATCTTATTACACTTATCTTTAAAAAAGTAATTAACTTTCGGTTCCATTTTTTTTTTCGTACTGCTTAACTCTTTATTTACAGAATTATGAAGCAGACAAAAATGTATTTGAAATATATTTTTTTAGTTACTAAAGAGTATATATATTTAAATATATGTAATAAAAAATATACATATCATCTCATCATAGTAATTAATAAAGATTTAGTGAGGTGCACAGATTATTATACAGATAGGACACTCCCGTATATTCTTCGGTAACCAAAATTTGACTGCAACGACTGCCCTGTTGTCAACGGCTGTAAGTTTCTCGAGCTCTCCAGCTTACGCAATCGCTCGTCTTATTTTTATTGTATCTATGTTCATATCGTAATATTAGTGCAACGTTAAACCCAACATCCATCTAACTAACCATTGTATTGATGTTTACGTTTGGCAACTTTGTTATTGTTTACGAACTTGATTGTTGAAAGCAATTTATTTCAAGAAGCAAGTACTAAATATTTAGCAAATAAATTTCGAAAATATACATAAATCTATAATAATTTTTTTCATTTTAAAGCATTTTGTATTATTTAAACCAAGCAATGCTAAATATTTAAGATTTCACACTGCTATTTCAGAGTTACAGTTTTTTATTTTAATCTGAACTTGAATAAGAATATGTTTGGCAAAATATATTTTAAAACATAATAAAAATTAACTTTATTCCTTAGAAGAATAGCTGTGAATGTTTTTATTATGATTTTGTGAATTCAAAGATAATAAAAAATGTAGAAATTAAAACTTCACATACTAACCTGCTACTAACTAATCACGAAAGAGAAAAACAATGTTCGATCAAAGATGCTAATCATGCAGGCTTAACACATGCAGTTTCCTTCTGTTGACACTAGTGGTGCCACTATATTTCCGGTTCGCGTTTTAGCTTCACTGTCCTGTCTGTACAGTAAACTGTGGTGAGGTGATACTTTGTACCATTGATACATAGAGGCCGAAAAAGGTTACTAGGACTTTAGAATAGTGTAAAAAAGTACTTTTTACCTTCTTTATACTTTTTCTAAGATTGAAGGTAGATTCTTGAGGCAATATAAAAATTGATTATAACACATGTGAAAGTCGTGAAAAACCAATCAAAAACAGCGAAAGCACCCTATAAAATCCTTTCTCGAAAAAACACGGCTACATGTAACGTCTAGTGCCTTGTAGTGAGATTAACGGGAGGTATATAGGTTCTATTCTCAAAACTACATTTGACATTTCTTACACAAATTAAATTTTGTACGCTTTTTAATCTAATAGTACTTTAAAGAACCATCCGTACATAAAGGGATAAAATGTTTTTTTTTTTTTTTCTTTTTGTTTGTTTAATGGATCCGAGAAAACCTTCGAAATAGTTTTATTTTTAGTTTTTCCCATTAGTCGTGCAACAAAAAACACATAAATGTAACATTTTTTCTTAATTTTTTAATATGCATTTTTAATTTTAATAGCTATTGCACATGCATGTGTTTATGGAAATGTGTTTCTTTGTCGTGAGCTAAATACAGATTTTCCATTCATCTATATATATAGCGAGATTTTTTTTTTTTTTTTTTTTTTTAATACATTAGATATTAAAGATTAAATCAATATAGATTGACTGAAATTTTATTCAAAATCATATTTAAATCTGTATTTTTCTATTGAAAAAAGTTTATTTTGATTTTTGCTTATGTTATTTAAATTAACAATAAACGTTTTTGATTTTTGTCTATAACAATGTTTTTGGTTATTAACAAACATTTTTGTCCATATTAGTGCATGATTTGCAGGACGTATATTACTTTCCTTTTTCAAGTAAGAAAAATTTTCTTTATTTTTTTAAATAATATGTTTATATATGATTTTATATTTATATGTCTTTTTTTTTTTCGAAATTTAGTTTAAAAATTGTTAGTCTGTGATCGGAACTATATAAATCTTTTTATTTCAAAACCAGCGGGTTTTACGCCTTTCGCTAGCCATTATTTCTCAAAAACCTTCAAATCACTTATTTATATAAAGAACTCAAAAAGTGAAAAATGAAAAATGAAAAATGAAGAAAAACAAAAAACATTAAAATCGGTCCAAAACCCATTTAAAGATACTGCTGCCATAGGCAGCAGCTTTCATGCCCGCAATATGCTGAGTCCGAATCCCAGCAGTCTGTAACAGTGTTTTATTCAATCGTGCGCGCAGAATGAAACGTCGGGTCTCCAATGTCACCGATGCCAGCGTCTTTCTCGCGTGTACTATATCAGGTTTCGGTCCACATTGCGTGATTTAGAGCATTATGTTTCTTTATCTATCTATTTTAATATTATAATCACAAAAATAAGTGCAATTACTTCCCAGACCCCAGAACCAAACCACACACCAAAGATCGCCTTTCTGGGAGGAAATTTGAAACAGAGTCACACATTAGATTGTGATTTTTACACCCCCTCCTCACGAGTGAAGGTAAAGTGAAAAAATGCCCAAAACCCATCAAAGTGCATTTTGCATATACTTAACTAATACCAACTTCGCCATCCTGAGTTACTTTGGAGTAGAGTTAAGCTTGAAGACTTCTTTTATTTTATTTTTTATTTTTTGCCCCCCCCCCCTCCTTTCATTTCTGAGAAAATTTAAAGCATAGTTACGTTTTAAAACGTGTTTTTTGCCCTGCCCCATGGCGTGGTAGATGATAATTTGGCAAGATTCTTTTATAGCGAATGTTAAACAAGCATAAACAAAAATCGACTTTTTGAAATAAGTTGGAGTTATGCTTGAAAAAGCGTTTTTACCCCTCCCACTTCGAAGGAGGGAAGAAGGGAATATTTTCTCCGTTTTTTAACATCATGGGTTTAAAAATTGCGAACAAACATGCGTGTGTTTTACACGTTCCGTTCTCAAACACATTTTGCGCAAGATGATTTTTCATAGTAACTGAAAATCGAGTACACGCTACAGTTTCTGTAATTTTTTCCCCCTTGTATTTCTTATCGTTGCCAAGATAGGAACACTATTTCATTTTTTGCCACAAGGTGGTGCTGTATGTGATCTTTTATATAAATTTTATCTCAACTTACAGCGCATAGCCACTTTACTATATCTAGACATATTTAAGGTAATAGTTTTTGCCGTTCTAAAATTAAGGTCTGGAGGGCAGGACATTAACGGACACTCATATTAACAGATTTAATAAGATTTAAACATTTGAAAACAATTTTTGTTGTGACATGAATCAAAGCATTTAAACTTTATCCAAGAACAATGTGTTTTTTAAATCTAGTCAAAACTAATATTGTATCGGAAAACCGTCGTTTTACAATTATTTATAATTTTACTATTTTCTTTACAGTTTAGAATCAACGATAAAAGTTCTTGTATGATGAAATATTATATTTTAAAATTCCAAATACTTGCTACTTTTTGTAGTTTAATTTAAAAATCGTTAAATAATAGTAATAGTAATAAATGAATTGTATAAAAGCTTTACTACTACGCAAATGTCTCTATTGTTATTTCATTTTTTCCGCTCGTTTAACATTACTTTAATTTTTATAATATGCATGCAAAAACAGCATTTTCATCAATATTTCAATACGCTATCTACCAATAAGTATTTGGACACTTTCGTATTTAGACGTTTCGTCAAATATCCAGAAAAATTCTTTAGGAATTACCTTGAAATTTTAAGAGTATAAAGAAAATATTATATCTCATATATTTCAGCAAAATTTTTGTCCCGAAGAGAAAAGGAGACCAGTAAAAAATTAAACAAAAATTAAAATATTTTGAATTACACTGTAACAAGTGATGCATTAAATGCGTTTTAGCTGTTAGTAATTACGAGATTGTTTCTAATTATCTGAATAAATTTTTAAGAGACTACTACGTATATTCATGGAAAGATAACATAAAAAAAAAGACACTTTTAAAATTGTAACTCGTTGGGTATTAGATCCAGTGCAAAGCCATATTTAGGAAATTGATAAAACATATAAAACACAGCACTTTACACGTTAAAATCCAAGTCAAAAGACTTAGTTTAAAAGTGTACAGTTTACAAGTTAAAAAAAGAACATCACGACGTTTCGTCCAAGCATTGTTGCTTGTGGACATCTTCAGGTTTAGTTCGCTTACTGCCAGAGTCTTGATCCTTTAATATATGTAGAATGGGTTGCCATACTCTCGCCAATTCTCTAGAATGTGCATAATTGATGGCGCGTTTATCGTATTTTATTATCTGTATTTTTTCTTGTATTTCAAGTTTAATCATATTACATATTAGAAAATAAGATTACATATTAGAAAATAAAAATGCTAAACCTTTATGGAATCAAGCTGAAATAATAGCAACCCCCCTCCAGTCTGATTAAACTTGAAATACAAGAAAAAATACAGATAATAAAATACGATAAACGCGCCATCAATTATGCACATTCTAGAGAATTGGCGAGAGTATGGCAACCCATTCTACATATATTAAAGGATCAAGACTCTGGCAGTAAGCGAACTAAACCTGAAGATGTCCACAAGCAACAATGCTTGGACGAAACGTCGTGATGTTCTTTTTTTAACTTGTAAACTGTACACTTTTAAACTAAGTCTTTTGACTTGGATTTTAACGTGTAAAGTGCTGTGTTTTATATGTTTTATCAATTTGATCTACGCACGTGTTGAAAACAATTGCTCATCCCATATTTAGGAAACTTGGCATACTACATTGCACACAGCATACCATAACTAGAATGCAAAAATGTTAAATATGTTATGAAATATGAGCATTTTAACTAAATAATTTTTAATTACACATACGCAAGCTTAAAAGAACTTCACTTGCATAATTTAATAGTCTAAAGTATTGAGCTACTTAAGTGATAGTCCCAAACAAATATCGTGTAAATTTAAAAAGTTGTGGGGAATATAATGAACAGAATTTCAGTTCGTCTCAAATGTAGTAAGGGGAGAGGTTTTATTAATATTTATCTACAATCAGAGAACACTGCATTACCACGGATTGAATCAAAATAAAAATGTGAGTAAAACCCCTTATAGTTTAGCTTTTTTTTTTTTTTTTTTTTTTTTTTTTTTAAGAGAAACTGAATATCAGTTCATTCTATCGACGACAACTTTTTGAATTTACACGATATTTGTTTGGGTTTTTCATATAAGTAGGTCAATACTTTTGACTATTAACCCGTTAGTACTCGCTAGTTGGTCGATTTGCCGCCCAACCTTAAGTGTTGTCAGATTTTTTTATTCGATAGCCACCAAAAATTTTTAGAAGTGGCATTTGATAGACATAAAACGCGAATAAACTCAAAGAAACGTCGATCACATCACTTTTTAAAATTATTCGTGACAGTTAAATAAAAAGTGCACAATCTGTAATAGGTGGCGCTGCCTATAGCGACTACTAACGGGTTAAACTATGCAAATAAAATTTCGCTAAAGCTTGCACATGCGTAGTTAAAAATTATTTTGTAAAAATGATCATATTTTAAAAGATATTTAACATTTTTGCATTCTAATTGCAATGAGCTGTGTGTAATGTAGTATGCCAGTTTCCTAAATATGGCTTTGCAGAAGGTCTAATATTCTACGGGTTATAATTAAAAAAGTGACAATTTTTTTACGATTTTTTAATGAAATCGTTATATCTCCATAAAGTTATGTCGTAGCCTCAAAAAAATTTAATAAGAAGAAGTCTCATAAGCACATGTTACAACTAAAACGCATTTCAAGCACTACTTTTTACAGGGTAGTACAAAATATTTTGATTTTTGCTTAATTTTTTACGGTTCTCTTTTTTGTCTTCGGTACAAAACTTTTATTGAAATATATGAGGTATAACATGTTCTTTATACTCCCAAAGCTTCAAATTAATTCATCATGAATTTTTCTAAATATTTGACAAAACGTTTAAAATCGTAAATTTTCAAATACTTATTTGACGCTAGTGTAAGTGGTTAAATTTATAAACATATACATATATTTTTCTTATTGTTTATTTCTGCTCTTCGTGATAAATGTTAAAATGTGCATTTATGTTGCATCTTGATAAAGCTAATAATTGTTTAATGTTTCTTTCAAAAGTGCATTAGACATTAAACAACAATAATAATAACTGAGATTATTGTATCTTATAAATTCTAAGATTTTCTGGAATGATTTCTTTTTTCAATGTTATATTTGTGATATTTGTTTTTCAAATACATTTGAATGTACAAGTTCCCTTTACGTGTATTTATGTTTCTATGTTAATTATTTATTTTTAGTAAAATAAATGTGTTGGAAACATTTTTTTCAATTTTGACTATGTAGTAAAGATATTGTCTGTCATTTAAATAAAATTTTGCATAAATTTTATTTAAATGACAAATAAATTTTTTTGAATTTGTTTTTAAAATTTCCCATTGGTCATATTGTTTGTTTAATTGCATGATAAATTCATTTACTAAATGTAATAATTAAGACTCTACTTTATTACTATTATTTTCTTTTTTTAAATAATTATTATTATTCTGCACGCTGATTAGTACCTTTTCCTAGATAAGATCGTTTTGTGAATTTTGTTTATTCATAGATTTGAATGCTTACCTTTACCTGTGAAACAATGTTTTTCTAATTTTTTCAAAAAAGATATTTTGATATCTTAATAAAATAAATTCTATATTTAATTTTTTTTTTTTTTTTACATATTTAATAGTAGCCTGTTGCATGTTTTAAATTTTAGCAAGTTCATATCTACCAACTTCTACGTTTTTTTTTTTTTTTTTTTTTTTTAACATAACTTTTTCTAAAAAAGTCATATTTTTTAATCGCAGAAAAGTGCTGAAAAGTAAATGAAAAATTTTTATTAAAAATTTCCATTAAATAAACAAATAAATAAATGTACAAGTTGGTAGTTATGCATGTTTAAATGTTGCATGTTCTGTATAGAATGGTGCATGTTTTCCGTAGTTTGTATGTAGAACCTGATTGTATCAATCATTCATGTATCTATCCAAAATTTAGTTGCTTGATAAATACTACAATTAACAATAATACAACTAATAAATTATCTAATAGAATACTGGAAATAATAATAATAATAATAAATATAATAATATTATTTTTAATCAAAGTCTTTTATTTAAGGATTGCAGCAGAAAATTGACTTAAATTTTTAATGTAAACAGCAAACAATTAACGTGAAAAATTTTCCCGATCTGTATGTTTATAATTCAAAATAAACAAATGAATAAATAAATAAAAACTAAAAAAATATTTACTAAGTAATTACAATTATTTTAACAAAATTGGAAATAATTTGCATTTACCGTAGATTTTGAAATTTAAAACCAATATATGTATATAAATAATTTCTTTTATTTTATGCATATTTTAAAATTGCAATTCAAGATTAATTTTAATTAGATCAAATATTATAGTATTTATGAAATTATATTTCAAAAAATGTGTTGTTATAAATATTCATAAAATTAGAAAATAAGAAACTCTCTGAAATAATTTTTACAATTTGGTTACTAACAATCATTGGTTAAATAATATACTTAGGATAACTATCATAACGAATAACAATTATAACGAAAATTATTATTAATATTTTTATTTTATACGTTTTAATAAATGATAAAAGACAAACTTAAAAAAAAAATAATAATAATAATTAGTTATTGAAATTTTACTACTTTTTTATGCCTTAAGTATATTTTTAAATCACTAATTTACAATGAAAGTGTTTTATGGATCATAGAAAATGTCATACAAACACAGTGAAATTATTAGTTATTATTTATTACCAACAGCTTCATTATGGTCTCAAAATAAATAAATAACTGCAACTTAGTGCGATAATAACAATAATATTTTGTGTAGTAATTAGATTAATAAAAGTATGAAACATATACACAGTTATAAAATATTATAACTCTTTTTTTTTTTTTTTTTTTTTTTTTTGTAATAAATAAGGTTTTTTCCATAGCCAGGTTCAATCTATCTTTCTGTAAAAAATGAAAAATAAATAAATAAGAAATCGCGTAATATTATACATTCTGTAGCAGATCAGATTTTTACTACATGGAAAGAATTCACGTTTCTGAAAAAACTACTCATATATTTACTGTAACATAAATCAGTTTGTCGGTTCCCTACTTACATTTATTTAGACTCGACTCTTGCTGCACCCTAGATGCACCGGAAAAATAACAAAATATTTTCAAAAAACCCTTGATTACTGACAAAATGGGCTTTCTTCACATAGCTTATTATAGCACGTGCACGCACTGCTTGAAAAGAAATCTGAAATAGCTCAGAAATTAAGCACAATTAGATAGGAAATTTTCCTATAATAACTTTAGGTATGATGCAGATTTATTTTGTATGTTTAGCGCGCCAACCTGACTTCGCTGTATCCCAGCCGGACCTGAAGAAGACCTGCGTTGAATTTTCTCTTTACGCCCAACAAGGTAAAAAATGCACACTGGAATGAATTATACCAATATACAATATTTATGTGAAAAAACATACGACATTTCAGAATTTTTCCTTTAGCTTAGATTTAAGAATCAAACTTAAAATAATTGTGGGGTAAATTTTAAGACAGAGTAATATAACAGGGTGTTTATAATGTTCCGGACCCATTTTGATGTTTAATAACTCATAAAATAATAAAGATAGATTAAAATTAATAACACAAATGGTTAGATAGACTTAAAAAGTTTTATTACCCTTGTCAATGAACTTCCACGTGTGCCCCCTTCGTCACACGGCGAATATCAAGTCGATAGTCAATTTCACGCCAGGTAGCGGCAAGCATGTCGGCATCCACAGAGGCTATTGCGGTTGTAATTCTGACTTTTAGGTCATCAATGTTCGACACTCTCCTCCTGTAAACATTGTCCTTTACAAATCCCCAAAGGAAAAAGTCCAGCGGCGTTATATCAGGTGATCTGGGTGGCCAAGGAATTGGACTTCCGCGCCCAATCCATCTTCTTAGAAAATAGTCATTCAAAGAACCACGAATGATGGTGCCCCAATGAGGTGGTGCACCATCTTGTTGCAAAAAGACACTATCGATTTCGTTTCTATGTACCACCATAAAATCTGTGCTTTCTCTTGTGGTGTATGCATTCTCCTTAATATCCGCTCGAATAAAACATCACATACAAAAGTACTACATAGAACAAACACATCAAAAGAATCATCATAACATTGCAATAATTGCCAAAAACAAAAGAGAGAAAAGTGCAATTAATAAGCAGACGATATTTAGAAAAGTACAGATATTTAGACTGGAAAATGAAATTATCTGAAATTAACCACACGCGCAGACAATATTTACAAAAGTAAAGATATTCAAACCTGAAAAGAAAATATATGAGTTATTCCATCAATAAATGCCATAAGTTTGTTTATATCTTCATTATTTTATGAGTTATTAAACATCAAAATGGGTCCGGGAATTTATAAACACCCTGTATATCAAAACAAAGTTTACACGCACATACACATATATGCATATAAAACAGAGAATTAGGAAGAATTTTTAAACATTAAATCTTGGAATCATCTGTAAGTTAATTTTACCAGTTTATACAAATAAATCTTTTTTCTATTTTATAATCAAAACTTTCAACGTAAAAAGAAAAAAAAAAAAAAAAAAAAAAAAAGACATTCATAATTCAGAAAAAGATTTTTTTTTAAAGATATTTAAAAGTTATTTGGAACATGTGTTTTCGATTATTTTTGCTGTATTTTTTATCAGTGATATTAGTGCAATTTAATAAATCAAAAAACTCTATATACTCGTTACTTGATTAAAAATTTTAATGTTAAGAAATTACTTCTTAAATTACAAGTACTACTAATAAAATTAAATAATTTACAGTATGAATGTATGGTAGGATTTTTACAGTATGTTTTAATTTTAATGAAATTTTATAAATTATTATTCTGCTTATTACCCGAATTAAATAGAATTTTTCAATATCTTTCAAAAACAGTTTCTGATAAATGCACTAGATGGCAGCATCATTTATAACAGAAAAGTTTCAAAACTAAAGTTTGTCCGCCCATTTTCTAAATACGTTTATATATTTATGTATAACTACTGTTACTGATTACTTTCTATAGACTGTGTAAAAAAATTTTATTAATCTGTTTACGAATGCTAGTTTTAAGGAGTCCTAGTTTCGAGTATACTTTAATAGAATTATCTCAGCTCTAATAATTAATGCAGCATTAAACTTATTATTTTACTTTAAAGCTGAATACATTTTCAAAACATCCAGTCATGTTCGGTTTTTTTTTTTTTAATTATTTTTAAAATCACCAATTTTAATTAGTTAAATATTAGCTTTTGAATAACATACTTTAAAAAAATTATAATTAATAGTATATCTCAAAGGCTTCTTTTGCTATTTCTATATATTTCATCTGCCGTGTATATTCTTTCATAATAATAATTATAAAAATTATGTATAAAAGTATTGTAACATTTTCTTTTCTACCATTAGAAAAAAGAGTAAAATGTTTTTTTTTTTTTTCGTTATTTTTATATTTTCTTGAATAATTTAATCAGCATTCTTATTAGCACTTTGCTTGCAAATCATGTAAAATTACGTTTTTGATGAAAAATGAGCCCCGATTTCTAATAAAAAAAATTTTCTAATAAAAAAATACTTTACTTAAAAAAAAAAAAAAAAAAAAGATTTTACGTGTTTGTGTGATTTTACGTCTTAACGCTTTATATACTGTTGGTGGGAACGCCAAAAGGCGGGCTTTACTGTTCAAAATAGAAAATACCCTGACGCATACTTGCCAACCATCTCATTAACAACCGTACAATTGTTAACGCCCCCTGAAAAAACGCTCCTTTTCTCACACCACTATATTTTTAGAGTTTTTCTGTGCAAATGTTGTTACGATTAAATAAGACTAAAAGAACTCAAAAAAATTATTGGTGTGAAAGAAAAAGGCGGGTACTAAAAATTGTACGGTTCATAATGAGAGATGGTTGGCAAGTATGCCTGACGACAATGTGTTAAAAATAATCAACATTTTTATTGTTAAACAGATAATAAATAATGAAGCATTTTTCAAGTAAAGGATGCTTTTTAGCAACGCAAAAGCATCTTTTTCCTCTTCTTAACAAAATATTTTTATTATGTACGTCGTATATAAAGCAGACATGCCAAAATTTGATTTATTTTGGAGCACTGCTAGTGCCCGTCCTTTTTCCACAACACCTTATTAGTAGTGAATTTTTCTCCAATATGTAATTAGGATTAAGTGGCAAGAAAAATACCATTAAAGGAAAATGGTGTGAAGAAGAGGCGGGCATTGATAATGCTCCGGAAATAAATTAAAATATTGGCGTGTCTATATAACGGCTCAAGCGACAGATAGTGCCTAGATTGTCGTACATCTTTCAGTTGATCTAGTTCTGTCAGAGTTTTAAAATATATTAAAATCCATGATAATTAAATCCGAATACACCCTTATGTATACATATACATATATATATTATTAATAATATCTTAAAACGTAGTGAAAGCCGAGCAACACACACAAGATCACTGAAACCACGTAGACCAATAAGAATAAATTTCAATCTAATTAAAATTGCATTAGAAGCCTGTTGTTTAATAGTTGAAGCAATTAATTTTTACTGATTGATCCCGAAACAAAAGACACAAACTAGCAATGATAAAATAAACAATTAAGACACTATTTTAGACAAGATTTAAGTAGGAGCAGCTCAGAAAGGTGAAAACAACTAATCAGGGGAGATCTTTAACACCTTTGAGCCCCAATGTACGATTTCGTTACACTAGTGGCTATATTAAAACCCGAATAAACTACTACGTTAGAAACGCCAAAGAAAAATATTGTAAATGCATACAGCTGTTTCGGTAGCCTAAAGCGTACCGTCTTCAGTGCAAAAAGGATTATATGCATTTGCAATATTTTTCTTTGGTAGTAGTTTATTCGGGTTTTAATATTCCGACGCCAAGTCTCCTGTTATTATAGTGGCTATAGTAGTAAATAACTAGCTGGTCCCTGGTCTTACATTAAAAAACTAATGTCAAATATGAAAAAGAAAGAAGTAGAAAAATCTGTTTAGTACGAGAACTCAGAGAATAAAAAATAAAATAAATTAAATTAAAAGATAAACTGGACGAAGTAGCTGCACTCACGTGTAAAAATAATTTAAAAGTTTAGTTGTTCATAGCAGATGAAGAAAAAGACACTCATGTAACATGGAGTCCTTAAATAGAGTCTGACCTGACATTAAACACTTATAAAGGTATCTTAATTAAATTAGAGAATTATATTGTTTTACTATATTTTAATGGTTACACTGTTCGAAATAATAACTTGAATTTCCAACTAATTAAATTTTTAGTAATACTGCAGGAATATGGTTTAAAAATGTTATCAGACTCAATAATTTAACGCCATTTGGTGGTGAATTTCAACACTAGAGTACACACATATATATATATAAGGTATTATAATATATGTTTTCAGTCATATAAAAGTTGAAAATATGTAACAAAAATAACTAAAGATGAACTTACCGGAAAATTTATAAATGTGAAACAAATCATAAGTAAAAATTACTGCAAAAATATAAAATAAATGATTTAAACTGTCAAAAAATGCCCCGTATGACTTGAGACATACGGGGCATGTATGTCTTAAGTATGTATATAAGTAGTATCAAGTATGTATATATCTATATTAGTATGCATTCTAAGGCGAACTAAATACGTTTTTATCACTAATTCTCCGAAATTTGCTATATTAAATGAAATAAATAAACTTACAGACTCCTCCAATGGTGTGTTTTTAGGCATGGAATTTAATGTATGCACCCGGTTTTATTTTCAATATGTTAAAAAATCAAATATGTTGCGACTCTTCATCCCCCCCCCTCTTTTAATGCAAATTCCTACATATATATATATATATGTATATAAATTTCATTACTTACAGTAAGGGTTATATTATTAATAATAAAAGTTCAAGTTTTTCGAAATTAACGCTGAAAATGCTCATAGCTAAAACAACTGGAATAAAGAAAGTAAAATTTTATCGAGGATTTTAATGCGTTCATTAGAAGCAAGAATTAGAAAAATGAATTAGGAATAGCACTTTTTTTTTTTTTTTTAATAGAAAAATAATATGTGTATATATATGTATTATTTTATTTTGAAAGAAAATTCATAGCTGCCAACACCCTAATTAATAAACCGGAGTATTGTTAATACCCGCCTCTTTTTTTTTTTTTTTTCGCCAGTCTTTTTTTTTATTTTTATTATAGAGTATTTTTCTTCTTATTTTATTGTAATTACATATGCAGAGAATTACTCAAAAAAATAAGTGGTGTAGAAAAAGGAGCGAATATTAACAATAATCCGGATTCATAATTAGGATGTTGGCATCTATGAAAATTACATTTATCAAATTGTCTGATTTATAGCTTACCTTTTAGGCAGAGCTTATAATATGTACAATCGGTAACAAAAGTATCCGAACACTAGCAAAAATTCCTATGTTAAAAAAGTACACTTAATACTGTTTTGTTAAATAAATCCTTGTCGAATCATGTTCTTAGTCAGTCTAAGAAAATGATTCGACAAGGATTTATTTAACAAAACAGTATTAACTCTACTTTTTTAACATAGGAATTTTTGCTAGTGTTCGGATACTTTTGTTACCGACTGTAGACGTGACTTTAACAGAAAATTCTGAATGTTTTCTGAAGATACCTACATTTGACTAAATCATGCACTTAGGATACGTTCCCTCCACACACATAAAGTCAAATTACTTTTACAGTCGTTTTCCTTTTTATTTAACTTTCGTTTAGTTCGGATGTCTACGCTTCAACTTAAAACTGTTCGTTTTAGGTATTTTAGGACTGCGTTTGGGTAAACATTTGCCCATAACTTAGACTCTGCTACGCAGGGATTGTTAGCTTATTAGTAATGATAGTTTCGTGTAAATCTCTTTCCTATCTATATTTTTCCGGAACAAATAATTAAACGTTCGACAGCTTTTCCTTCTTCTCTTTTTCTTTCTTTCTTTTTCTTTTTCTTTTTTTTTTTTTCCTGGTCGATTTTTAGTCGTTACGATGCTTACAAACAAGTCAATAATTTTCATATTGAATAGTTAATTAGTCATACATTATAAATTTATTGAAACAAAACTCTCATAATAAATACAAATTAAATTATATTACCCTTTTAAAGTTGCAAATATAAAACAGATGAATTATTCTGTATTAACATACACATTTTGTAAAGAAAATTTTGAAATGTCTTGACTGATTTTTTTTTTTTTATTTATTTAATATGCGGTGGTTAAAAGGCAGTATTATAAGAAGTCTAGAACGGCAGCTTATTTTTTATTCCTTCCGGTTATTTATATTTGAGCATGTCAATCATTTATTAATAATTCAGTTGTTATTAAACAATTTATCAATGAAAAGAACGGGATAGACATACTTTAAAAAAATAAAAACGCTTTTAAAACTGCGTAAATAAGTTTATATAAGACCTTTAACTTTCCTGAAATTTTTCGAACACAACACCATACTTGCTAACTTTAAAAAAAAAAAAAAAAAAAAAAAAGAAAGAAAGAAAGAAAGAAAGAAAGAAAGAAAGCAATTATGCTATACATATGTAAAACGGAATTAATTATTTTTATGTACCATATTTACCTTAATTTATTACAATATTTTTATTACCCGATTAGCACATATCAGAACTGCAATGCATTTAATATACATCTCTGTTTTAACTGTAATCAGAAGAAATTGGCATTTTATTAGAAGTAAATTATTAAAATCAGACTCCTTCTGGAATTAAAACTAATTTTGACTTTGCGAAATTTCCATGTATAAAAATTATGCATTTTTATGATGCTATTTCAAAATAATAATAAGAAAATAAATTATAAGGAATCTTAAAAGAATGATATTATTTAGCGTTTTAGTGCAATGGTAAATGATATTTAAATTAATGAAATGATACATGATATGGTGTAAAAAAGAATAGATATTAAAAATGAAAAGGACATTAAAGTTGTTTATTACATATTTCTTTTAATAAAAACTACAAAAATTAAATATTTATTTTATATAAATGCACAAATGGGTCATTCTCACATAATGGTAAATTTTGTGTCCTTGGCTAAAAAATGTTACTTGAGCAAGTCAGCTATGAAAGTTAAAAATTTTTTTCAACAATTCTTTTCAAGCACTACACTGTGCAGTAATTTGAATATCAAAAAAATTAAAATTTCAATATTTAAAAAAATTTTAAAGTTGTAAATGTCATTACCAAGGCTCGTCCCAAACTCCAAACTTTATTATTTGAACCTTTATTTTAAAGAATTGAAAAATTTAAAAATAAAGCTAACAATTTTCTAGGTATATTTAATGTTTCTATTTTTAATATATTTGGAACTTTAGACATAAAATAAAAAATTCTATTAATTATTCTTATTTAAAACTTGTCCCTATGTGTAACTGTCATTACCAGGGTGCATAAGTTTTTTTTTCAGTACCTCACTACTAGATGGTGCTGTCATAATTATCAACCTGTCAAAAGTAAAGTATTTCATGCACTTACAAGCAGACAAGTTTTTTTTAGTTTAAGTAAATACAAATTATTTCTTTTTGCTGTTTTTGTTCTAAAATTATAGTCAGTGTATTTATTGTGTGTCATTACAAAGTCCATTATTACAGAAATACACAATTAATAAATTTGAATTTGCTGAAGGATTTATAAAGATCCTTGGGACCGCATACAGAATAAATATTGCATTAGCTTTTAATTGTTATAATTTAGCCATAAATAGGCTTGACATTAAAAATGTCATTACCAAGGTGGTCATTACCAAGGTGTTCTGAAAACATGATAATGATGTCTAGGAACACGTTAATGACTGCTTTAGACCCCCTTTTTTTTTTTTTTTTTTTTTTCATTTCATGACTGTTCATTAGCAGAAATTGCCAAAATTCCATTTTATGGACTAATTTAGTCTATTATAAAGCTTTTTGTCTCATTTGACAGAAAGTTATAGGATTCATAAAGTGAAAATTATTCCAAAAATCTCACCATTGATATATCATCTAGACATTTTAATTTTTCTGTTGCAAATTAGAATGATAAATACAGCTATCCATAAATAAATGTGTAATTATTTGGCCATTGGTCCTTTCTGTGGTTCTGTCTGTCATTGCCAAGTTCACAAATGTCATTACCATGTTGCAATGGAAAATTAAAAAATTAATTTAAGCTGTAATTAAGGCAAACGATCTCTGCTGGTAATTTTTTCCTCTATAGGAGACGTGGATAATTGCACTAATGTAAAAAAATCAGGAATTAAAACAATTTTTTTTTTTTATTTTTTTCTGAAACCAATATTTACCATTATCTGAGAATGACCCAAATGCATTAGGATAATTTATTTCCTACATTATTTATTTATTTATTTATTGCGGGTTCTAATTTTCATAATGTATCAAAAATATATTGAAATAATATATCCCATTAAGATATGTACCACCTAATATACTTAAACCTTTTGACTTATGTTTTAGCAATACAAAATTATGACATAGATCTACCACTTGTGGATATTATATTTCCATTTTATATTCATTTTCAGTGCATTTTATTAACCATATTATAAATATATGTAGTACAGTCGGTAACAAAAGTCTCCGAACACTAGCAAAAATTCCTATGTAAAAAAAGTACACTTAATACAGTTTTGTTAAATAAATCCTTGTCGAATCCTGTTCTTAGTCAGTCTAAAAACAGGATTCGACAAGGATTTATTTAACAAAAATGTATTAAGTGTATTTTTTTTTTTTTTTTTTTTTTTTTTTACATAGTACTTTTTGCTAGTGTTCGGAGACTTTTGTTACCGACTGTACAGTGTTGCGAGTTTTAGGGATTTTTTATTCAATATCTACCACTAATTTTTAATTGCAATGTTTGTATAATAATGTCGAAGATTAATCATGTATATCAAACATCTCAAAATTATTGGTGATTATCGAATAAAAAATGTCCCTAAAACTGGCAACATTAATGTAGAAAAGAAACAATCATGAAAAAAATTTTTGACTATTTCAGAATTAAAAATTGGTTATGCAAAGCAATTGCTACAGCTCAGTCTTTTTCTCTCCTTTTTTATATATAATTCTAAGAGTATATAATTTTAATCTATATGTACATGTCTAACTATGTATATATATAAATATAGAAAAATAGGAGAAACAACAAACATATATAATTTAATAGTGAGATATAGTGAGATATAGTGAGGTAATAATATAAATTAACTGCACACATAAGTGTGGAAAAAAATAGGCGCCTAGAAACTTTAAGATTTGGCATTGTATAAGATTTTGTGGAAGATTAAAATACTATTCAGTTATAAAACGGTTACTTTTTTTTTTATTTGTATTCTCATTTTTACCTTTTATATTCTGGCAGCGACAGCAAACAACTTAGTAAAGTCATTGCCAAACGCCTCCTCTGATTCAGATCTGGCCCGCTACCGGCACAAGTCACCCTCGATCAGCAACGAGGCCCCAGATACCAGGTTCGGAGGCAAGGATAATAGTGTATCCTCGGCCACCACCTCCAAGTTCCTCAAGGATTTTCAGGCACACAGTAAGCACCACGTCGGAGAAAAAGTCGCACAGGTCAGTCATAAACAGAAATAAAATGTCATTTCTAAGTATCTACTTCTTTATTCCTCTTATATTTATAATATTTCTCGAATTCACAATTTCAGATATGTATTAGCTCTGTATAAGATCTGGGCAAACAAATAAAATAAATAAATAAAAATATAGGGACAGAGAAAGAAAAAAAAAAAAGGGATAAAGAAAAAAACTGCTCTGCTTGCGGACTCTAAAATATCAATTAAATTTGTAAGTCAATAAAATACACATTTATGTTTCTTGTGATTTATTTTACATATATATTGTTTGAATTAGCTTGTCAGTTTTCGTCAAATACATTAAATATGAGTACACAGTATTTTATTAAGTTCTTGAACTACTTTAAAAAGTGAAAGCCTCTACACACTATTTCCTTACTTAAGATAACGTGTCATGTGCTGTACGCTTATGTATCACTACACCTGAGCTTGAATGAACTTATCAGTGGCGTCGCGTGAGTGACGTATCGGTCATCTCCATATGTGTGGTTAGAAATAGTCTGTTATCATGGAAAGTTCATTCATCTGATTGACTGTTGGAATGCCGTCATACCTACGTTGCTCTATAAAAAAGGCGAATCAACCAATAAGATAAATACATATTCCATTACAATGCACTGTTTCCAGCCACTAGCATAGAGATGACCAAAAGCGTCATTCACACGTCACCACTGGAACATATCATCTTTAGAGAAACGCAATTTCTCACAAAGTAAAACTTATTCTCACTTTTTTTTTTTTTTTTTTTTTTTTGAATTAGTATTTGAATGTGGAAATTTTTAAATACAAAAGAAAATCGGGTCTTACTGATCCGAACAATACATTAGGAATAAGTTAAAAAATATTCCTTAGAAATACAAATAAACGTGAATCCTCCTAGGAAAACATATTTATAATACTATTTACCAACAAGGTCATGAACTTTCATAAAAAATATCTCCGTGCTATATATATTTTTTATAAACAAATAACTTTTTTTTTTTTTGGGGGGGGGGAGGGGGGATGAAATAGACCCAAACAGAGCAGCAGGATTAATATATAATGTAAATATCTAAATAATACACTATCTATCAACACTTCTTCATTCCTTATGTTCTACAATACCTTGCGCTTTATGGACTTTATCATTCGTTTTTTTAGGAATTAAAGGAATCATATATATTTGTCTGGGTTTTTACTTTTTATTAACCCTGCTACATATATTTTACGCCATATAATTCATGGTAAACTTCAAACAATTCGCTTTTAAACTGAAAAGCACGCCGTATTTCAAAATATTTAGCCTGCAATTCTGAAAAATAAACATTCGCTAGTGTTTCGCTAGTGAACACGCTTGTAAATTTTTTTTACTAAAATGTACCCAACAAACTTATATATATATAAAATTGTAAAAACAATATTTGAAACTAAGAGAAATATCGAAAGCTAATTTCAATGACAGATATTTATGATTGTTAATAAATTTTGAATAGTTCCACTGTGTATCGTAAAAAGTGCTTGCATCTGCTTATGAAGAATGTCAACTGTGTTTGAATTTTGTGCCTTTTCAATAGTTTTCTTAAACTATAACAATGACTTTGGTATTATGCTGACATTGAATTAAACTTCTAATAGTTTTATTAGTTAACTTAAAAGTAAGTATAGCAGTAATGATGCATTCACTGATATTTAAAATAAAAGTTTGTTTTAACTGATAAAAAAGTAAGTATTTTTTAATGTAATGTAATAAATAACAACCATTAATATATAATTAACATTGAATTGAGTAATTTCATTAAAGTACACAAAAGTATATGTCGATAAAAATGATCTATTGTCGAATATTGAAATTGTATCAATTAATTTACTGGCATAAGAGTATGTTTTATTAATTAATAGAATCCAACAATTTATGTTTTATTTAAAAAAAAAATTCATCAGGAGACATGTATACACAATTTTTAAGTACTGTTTAATATAAAATACACTGAATTGTAAATAAATTTTTCTTTTTCAATAAAAAATGTAAACACAATATTACAAAATTAATGACAACTTTTATTTAAATCTTTTGGTATGACAACGTTGACTTTACATTTTAGTTTCTTATGCAGTTTATTAAATATAGTCCTCTTCAGTATTTTAATTTGTGGTCTGACGTATAATTTTCAGACATCACTTTTATGAGTAAACAATTACCAGATCAGACAATTTATTTTTTATATTCCTTGAAGATGAATTTCGAAGAAACTTTTTTTTTAATATATATATAAAAGAGTTTTACAGCAAATAGTATGAAATGAATCGGAGGAATTGCAAATAGAAATGGAAAAATAAAAAAAACTTAACCCCTAAAGAAGAATAAAGACTGAAAACTAATAAATTAGACGTACATTAAAATTTCGTACATATAGAACGACAGTACTTTAAAATATTTTTAATGCTTGAACATGTTACAGCTAGTCACCGTGTTAATTTATATATATATATATATATATATATATTTATTTATTTATTTTTTTCCCCTAAATAACTTTCATTTTAAAAAGAAAAAAAAATGACAATTGTGTATTCAAAAATATATTCATGTTTGACACTAGATGGCAGCACTACAAAACCTACATCGGTTTTAAAAGTTATGTCGGAATTGTTTTAGAACGGCATTTTATTAACAAATATTAAAACGATATGCAAACAAAAAAAAAAAAAAAAAAAGGTGCTCTTTCAAAGAGAATGCAATCAAGTTTTATAATGCAATTTAATTCATAAGCGTGCATATTAATTTTTTCCCTTTCAACAGTTAAAGATTATTGGAAAAGTTGCGCTTCCTCTGCCTCAAGAACCAACATGGGTAAGTTGCTTGCGACAAAACTGACACTGCAACACTTTTCAAATTAATAAAGTTTTATTATTTTTTAAAGAAACTCTTTTATTTACCCTCTGGTAACTCTTCCTTCTTTCTTTCTTTTTCTATTCTCATTTTTTGGCACACTTAATTTCAGCACATTTTGCATTAATAAAATCTGCATCTTAATGTCGATATGGATGATTAATAGTGATGAAAATTTTTTATTTCTTTTTCTTTTCTTCTCTTTAGCATAAGAATACGTGTATTAGGTAAATAAAATTTATCCAACTCTAAGTGTTTAGTCTGTTTTAATGAATGCCGTAGCGATATTTTTCTATGTTTATTTTTAATATCTCCCTTGAGAATGATATCTTTGTCTTGTAGACTGGAAATGAATGTTTATGGAATATTATCCCTTTTTTATCTTGAAAATAATGATATATTAAACAGAAATGTAATAAAATTTGTACAAATGTGTTATACACATATAAAAGATAAGTTTCTTATTTTTCACCCAATTTCTTCCATTTCCTTTTTCTATTTCTAAGCAGAGTCATGAGAAACATTGCTACATCTAAAATCCTTATTTATGAAAAATGCTTCTGCACCGCTTTCAATATAATCGTTCAGTAATATACGAACAATGTCGTATTACTAATATTAATCCTTTCATAAAGGTATTCAAAAATCCGTTACAATAATTTTTCGAAACAAGAAAAGCACAAACACCAAAATATTATTTGATAAAAATCTTTTAATTTTTCTTTAGCAATTGACGAAATTAATTAATTAATCATTTATTTATTAATTTATTTATTTATTTTAAGGTTAAAGAGAATCATTATTACTACTATTTTATATATAAAATAAGCAGTTATAATGTTTTTTTTATTAGCTGCGTCGGTGCATAAAAATTAGGTGTTTGACAAAGTATGTATTATGCATGATGGTTCATATATATATATATATATATATATATATATTGTTTTTCCTTTTCCTTAAATAATAATAAAAAAAAAAAACAAGTACTACCATATAAAATATAAAGTAATAAAATTTTAGAACTCCTTTATCAGTTATCGTGAAAACATATTAAATAAAATGGTATTTAAAAAAAAAAAAAAAAAAAAAGTCTTTCATTAGCATTTTCTATACATGTATTTACTTCTTAGTTAATTTTCGGTAAAATGCAGTTGCGAGTTTATAGAGTTTCCCACTGAAAATAGTAGAGCATGATGTAAAACTGCATCAAAAGCATGAATTTTTGGAAAACATATACTGTTTATTCTGAAATTTTAGATTAGTGTTTTAATTTTAAATAGATTGAACGCATGTGTAGAACACATTAATTCTAAAATAGGTCATTTTAATAGTGAATATGGCATGTGAATTACTAAAAAAAAAAATTTAGTCATTATGAAAATGACTCCAATTTCTTTTTTCTAATTTCCTAAATTAGGTATCAGATATTTTAGTGTCACATTGGAATAGTTTTAATTCTTCTTTATACTACATATATTTTAATTTTAGTCTTAAAATGAAAAATGGCTTATAGTGAAAAAGTGTGATAGGTGTGAATGTTTAGTTATCGTATGTTTGGAAGTAATATATTAATTTGTCAATAATGTCTTTTTAAAATGAAAATCTAATTACTATGCTTTGCTTTACCACTGCTTTTGTATATGTCTTAGCTCTTTGAAAAATCACAGCTTTATCTTAAGTTCAGATGATTCACTTACTTTCTGAGCACTTGAAATTTTTTTTAAATATAAATTCATATTAAATTGTTATTCAGAATTACTTTTATTGTGATTGAAGTATATTTATAATTCATAATTAACCTATAAATTTGTTCTACCAGCTAACTAAATATCTTTATAAGAAAAGAAAATTCCTTTTCAGACAGATATGCAATAATGAAAATTATGAAGATTTTGCATACGTTATTTATAATATTATGTAAAAATTCTTTAAAAAAAAAATTAGTGCAATTTCCTAATCTACTGCTTTTCTGTTTGCTCATGTATAATCAGAAACGTAAAGTTCAACGTGGTACACTGAGAAAAAAAATTCTGTACTCACATCTAGAAACTAAATTATGGCTCTAGTAAAAATAGTTCCTTGTCATCCTTATAAATTCTAGTTTCCTTTACTAGCGATATTTCCCTATTTTCTAAAATATCCTATTAGAAGTCTAGAGTGTTTTTCTACCTATCGTGGCCAAACTTATATTTAAAAATCTCTGCAAATTAATGTAAACATAATAGGCGAATTTTAGTAGCTATAATTTCTTTTCATAACCCAGTTCAAGGAAACCAAGCCAGAAATTCTCGCAATACAAAGGATTCATAACATTCATAATAATCATACTATTGTTTCACCATCTAGAAAAGTATAAACTAGAAATCCTCGATCATTTCGTCTACTAGGTTATTTGTTTACCTTACACGCATAACTCGGAAATCTAAATTTCTACTCTATGAATTCAGAAATTGACTATTTATTCGTTCTGGATGAATACAGTATAAAAGCTTTTTTTTCCTCGGTATACGAACGAAATTACACATCTGCAGCCTAAAATATGTCTAGGATTTCTTTCCTGCTTCATATAGAATTTTACACACTAAAACAACAACAAAAAAAAGTTCCACCACGTATATATATATGCATTTAATTACAAAACTCAAATTTTTGGTACAATTTTGCGAATATAATATCCTATTATAAAGTATGGTATTCAATTAATGATTATAAAAACCACATTGAATTATTATTTTTTACTTTAAAAGAATATTTAGAACAGTAAATCTAAAAACATATCACAAAATATTAAATAGGAAGGATAACCGAGGGCATGAAAATTGTTAATGTGAAAATGAGTTTGGATGCCGATCAGATAGAAGAAGAAAATATTTCACTGATAGGAAGAGTTGAACGCAGATTGTTAAGTATATGATGCATTAACTGTTTGTTTAATTATGAAAAATAGTATGTTTTATTTAACGTAATAAAATTAGTATTTCTTTTATTATAAACTCCTAATGTTTAAAGAAAAAGAAAAAAACACGGGCAGAAACGTAGGTCTTTTTTTTTTTTTTTTTTTTTTTTTCAGCGTCTTCGAAAACATACAGTTTACTAAAAATTTTTTCAAAAAACTAATTTAATTAATTATTTATTTTGTTGACCTGTGAAATCTTCGCTTTAGTCGTTACAAATTTCTGATTTCTGTTCAGATTTAGAAATTTTTTTCGAAACGGATGATTAAAAAACATGCTACTTCTTTTCCAAAATCAATTCAATTATTTCGATTTAGCGAGTGTTTCCTATGTGGCAATATGGGAGAAATCATCTTCCAGAGATTATTTTCAATTTTTCTAGAAATTTTCAATGACAAGATTCAGAGAGAGAAGTTCGCCTACAAAAAAAAAAAAAAAAAAAAAAAATCAATATTTATGTATTAAACTAGCATTGATTTAGTTTTTTCTTTCATATCTTCTTTTTTTTCACAGTGTAAAGAAATTTCTAGAACATTCCTGGGAAAATTGGAACATTTAGTTGCCTATTATTCACCAATAACGTTCTTGAATGTATTAGTAATCATCAAATATATCATTAAAAATAATACTAAATTTGCAAAGTCAAGTACGTTTTATAGGGAAAAACCAATTATTATCAGGAACCTGTTCCAAACTAATAAAACCTAGGAACGTTTGGTTTATATAACAGTCACGTTATCAAACAATTTTACAGTTCATCTTTGTATTTTTGATTCTTGTACAAAATAAAAATAGAGCAGGAAAATGACAGCATCAAAAAATTTTGATTTCTAAAATATTCCAGCTTTCAACTTCCATGCATATAAAATTTAAAAAGTATAGCCATTTTTCCCCCTCAATAAATAAATGAAAGTGCTTCAATTCAAAAATATACTTCATGCTTCTTAGGAAGTTTATTTAACAGTTTACTGAAGAAGTGTTTTAATTAGATAAAGTTAGAAGTCGCTGTAGAATATTAACGAATGATCATGTTATTACTGCTAACATTTAACTTCATAATTCTCACTTTATGCTAAACATAAACTTCATCATTTATGCCTTAAAAAAGCCGTAAGTTGCCTCATTTCTTTCCCCTTCTGAGTACCTTTCATTATGCTGATTCTTAACTTCATATATTTATTTATCCACCGCGATCATCACACTGTGGCACGTACGTGCTCATAGCTGGTGCGTGAAAATACTATAGTTACGGGTCATTGAACCAGTTAAAACTTCTTAGAATATAGAATTTAGTTATTTCGAAATTATCTTAAAATGCACTGTCACTTCTTTTGATAATCTATAAAACTAGCTGTACAAGAATTAGAGGATTGCATATGGTGCTTACAGTTTAAATTAACTTACACTTCTGTAGATATTTATCAGAAGTAGGTTTGGTGTATAAAAATACATGAGAATCAAAGTACAAAACTTTGAATAAACACCATAAAAGGCAAGAACTCGCAAAAATTGATTTGGGTCGAAAGAAGACAGGACCCTTAGTTAGGCGAACAAAATAGGCACGAGTGCTGCAAACGAAGTAGCAACATATCAGTTCACATTCCATAGTATTAGCGTAAGGTTTAAGGGGATATTTTATCTAACGTGGACGACAGCCTATTCAGTGTTATTCTATGGAGAACTTTGTTTTAAAAACTATTCATTACCTAACGTATTTTAAATTCCCAGTTAGGAAATTCACATCAAATAAACTGATTCCTGTTAAAAATATAAATAAATAAATAAATAAAATTTTCAGTTTATTTTAAAAGTTTTAAGTATGAAAAATTAACTAAGGGCATTTTTTTGCGCATTATAGCTTCAAAATGAAATATTTAAAAAATTATTTTCGGAAAATGAGAATGAATTTAATTACTGTGGATATTCTAAACGTGAAAACGGTACAAAAATTAAAATAAAATAAAATAAAATAAATAATAAATAATTTTGAAAACATATACTCCATATAATAACATGGTATTGGACTGTTGTCCACATTCTACATGAGGGTCCTAGGCCTGCGTGTGTGCCCTTTATGAGGGTATTTCTAAAGGTCATAGCCCGTATATACGCTGCTACATAATCATTCCACAGTGGAGATATGCTTTTAAAAAATGGTGGATACCCATTCGCTTGTAGATGGAAATAGTACTCAATTAAAGACGAAATTATTTATTTTCTGCAATTTGCAAGAAAATATATTATAAATTTATCTGTATATTATTGTCTGCATTAGTACATTATAAATTTATCTAAGTATCTTTTCCTCGTAGTGGCAATAATAAGGGTACTTTTTAGATTATAAGTTAACAATATTTTAGAATATTCTTGTGAAAATAACGATTATATTTTTACAAGAACAGCTTTCATTATTTCAGATTCATATTATATCAAAATATTGTCTTCAAAGCCGAATTTTTTTTAAAGAAAAACATTTCGATTCATAAACGTTTCCGAAAAAATTCCGATTCAGTTTGAGAATTTTAAAAGTGATTTGTTAATTCAGTGGAACTATAACATTATTATAGACTAAAATTATTACTTCAGAAAAATATGAAAAAATGAAAAAATAACAATAAGATCAGATAATTAGTACGTAATAAAAATTGGGGGTACATATCATCAAAGCATGGAATAATGAACTGTGATCGACTTATTTCCGTAATATGCATATAAACTGTAACCGTTACAGGCCGTGCTTAAATGAAACAGTCAATGACTTACATAAAACACAAAATAGACGTTATGATTCTTAATCAAAGTAATCTAACTGTCAAGTGATCCGGAGAGGTAGGAAGCTCTATGCACTTTCGAGACCGTTCCACCCTCTCAAAATCTTTTTATCTTTTCGATTGTCATCTAACGATCCATCTGACAATATAACTTTTATTTGTATAATTAATTAAATATAGTCTTGTAAACAAACTATGAACTTATGCAATTGCTTCAAAAAGTCTTTTTCATTTACTTGGTTTTAAGTAAACTGGAAAAAAAAAAAAAAAAAAAAAAAAAAAAAAAAAGAGAGAGAGAGAGAGAGAGAGAGAGAGAGAGAGAGAGAGAGAGAGTCATAATAATCATTTAAGCAAGTTACTCAAATTTGAATGCAATGTCACATAACGTTTCATTTGGGTATAAAGGAGAACGCATTTAAATCTCCATAATACTCTAGCTTTCCGCATGCTGTTCATTTTAATGCAAAGATTAAATCATTTACATTGTTTTAAATGATTCAAGCTATTTATTTTAGAGTGTAATTTAAATCATTCACATTGTTTTAAATACCCCAAATCTATTTATTTTAATGTATGGATTAAATCATTTACATCATTTTAATGTGCGTATTAAATCATTTACGTTGTTTTACTGACTCCTATACTTGTCTGAAACAGAGTTAAGTATATTATATAATATTTACCATTTAAAAAATTAATATTACTGTCTCTTACAGTAATATTGTATCGTGGTCAATATTTCTACGTTATTCATATAAATTAAAATACAAATTTATAATGTTTGCAAATATTTTTGGTTTCATATATTTTTTTTTTCACTTCTTAAATGTCTTTTAATTAATTCATTCTTGAAATATTTGAGTTATTGAGCAATAATCATATCGTGATTTTATATGATCTCATAGTCGGTAACAAAAGTATCCGAACACTAGCAAAAGACACTATATATACATATATAATTAATTATATTATATTTTATTTTTTCTTTAATTCACGTTAAAATTCATCATGTGAAATATGATATTTTCTCCTTTTAGATTTAAAACTAATTAATAAATAAATTAAAAAAATTAAAGGTGTGCACTCATTTCCTTCATTCTCTTGGTAAACAATTTGGTTCCTTAAAATCTTACGAACCATCAAAATTTGTTTCATGAGTTTTGTATATCTTATATTACATATATGAATGCATACATATTTACTACACATCTTGCCGAAAAATTTCTATACATACTTCATATATCTGATTTAAAATGTGGGCGTTTGTAGAATTTGAGACTAGTAGAATACAGCGATTTATAATATTAATAAAAAGCTTATGATGTAGATGGTGTTGCATTATACTTTAAAATTTATGCTCACTTACAAATTGTATAAGATATACAAAGTTAAATTAGATTTTAAATTTGCTACCAAACATCATTCCAAATAAAATTATGCTGATTCAGGTCAGAGGATTTTGCTTTGAGATAAAATAAGAAAAACACTTTGCTACTGCTTTTAAGAGGAATACAGAAAAATCATATTTAGAGTGTAAAATATAAGCTCCTTTTCAAAGAATTCTTTTTTCTTTTCTGTTTTTTCATTTTTTTTTTTTTTTTTAAGAAATGGCAGGGGAAATAACTTAAAAGCATTGTATAGTGAACTGATAAATTTGATATCTAATATATTTTTTGTCGCTTTGAAATGTAAAAACTTTATAGCCATATATAACTGTAATTAAATAGATACAATAAAATAATTATTTATTATTTACTCTGGTTTCAAAAGTACATTGACATGTATTTGAATAATTTTTGATAGATTTAAGTATAAAATTAGTAATATTTTAAGAATCTGTAATTTTATTACATTATTATTTTTTTATTATTTCATTTTACTTTCATTTATTTATTTTATTTTACCAATAACTACACATCATATTTTGATCTTATTCAATTTTATTTAGCAACATTTTAGGAGCCTGTAATTTTATTTTATTCAATTATTTATTTATTTATTTTTAATTTATTTCTTCTATTTTGCCAATAATTACACAATAATGTTATATTTTGATGTTGCATTATAAATATATAACATAAAACTGTAATAAAGCAATTTTAAATAAAGTAATAATACTTCTTTTGAAATGTCATTATTAGTTAAACATTGATAAAAATTTTAAACACTATATTAGTTTATTATTCAAATTATATTGTAAATATTTAAAAATTTGAGGTAAATACAAATTAAATATCTTTAATATTGTGAATGTTTGAGTCAATATTGATTGGCACGAATTATAGGATATATTTATAAATATATAACATAAAACTGTAATAAAGTAATTTTAAATAAAGTAATAATACTTCTTTTGAAATGTCATTATTAGTTAAACATTGATAAAAACTTTAAACACTACATTAGCTTATTATTCAAGTTATATTGTAAATATTTAAAAATTTCAGGTAAATATATATTAAATATCATTAATATTTTGAATGTTTGGGTTAATATTGACTTGGCATAAATTATAGGATATATTATGAGATAATTGAGCTAATTTGTTCTATAATATATAAAAGTCGTTGTTACATAAACGCTGATCAAAGAATTTTAGTTACTATATATTCCCTTCAGAAATATTACGTAACTAAAATAAAGTACATTTGTCTTTCGAAAGTGCATGTTTTCTCCTATTAACCGTTCAACATTTGTGTCATCCATGGATTTGTTTATGAGCGAAAGCATATTATAGTCTAGAGTTTGGCAATAAAATAGTCTTTTAAAAATGAGTTATGATTCAACACATACCATATTTAATCTGTTCACTAGAAAATATGGACAACGATAGTGATGTCGGCCGTTCATATAAATCCTTAGCAAATATAATTTAACGTTCTTAAAAAGGCAAACAAATATAACCTTAAATACATTTTGCTTTTAAATATCAAAACAACACTGATTATTTTGAATTTATTTGAAAAATAAATCTCTATTTTAAGTATTTAAATAATGCTTAAAAAATATTCTGAAGAAAAATCATTGTAACTACCTGTTACGAAAAAAAATTTCTTTTCTTTTTCTTTTTTTCTTTCGTTTTTTGTTTTTTTAATGTACTTTGAAAAAAAAAAATAATAATAAATAAAAGAATAAAAAGAGAAAGAAGTAAAAATATTTGAAAAAAAATATATATATATATGGTTATTTCTTTTAGCTATTTTTTAAAATACAAATAACAAAATAGAAAATCGATATCTTATAATTATTTTAATAGAAAGTAAAATGTAGTAAAACTTTTCATGATTCATTAATTTTAAAATTAAACTAAGTGAAAAAGAAATATATATATATTTGAGTAACAACGAAATATTTGCTATGCTAGATTTTATACATGTATATAAAGCTGGAAGATTTCCCTTAAAGCCAAATTTCTCTTAAGCCAATGTTTATCGCACAATCAATTTGCATTACATACTAAAAATATAGAATAAAAAAATATTTCTAAAATTAAGAGATTTAATTAAATTTAAAAAAAATTCTATGAAAAATTCTCAAAAAAAATATATATATATATATATATATATATATATATATATATATAAGTTATAAATTAAAGAAAAGTTATGTTATTCTAATATATTGTACTAGATTTAATAAAACTTTTCATAAAAATGAAATACATATTTTTATTTAACATTTTATCATTACAATATAGGACAACATTAAGGCACGGGCACATGGAACTCTAACCTAAGGCCCCCAAATTTATAGGGCCTCAAATAAATATAAAATAATATTATAAACTTTTATGTAATAAGTCTAAGCGTAAATTTATCAAATTAAGTGCATATTTACGATATTTACGACTTTTGCTGCCTTTGTTTTAAAGTATTGAGTATATAATTTTAATATTTAATATTTAATGTATTATACTCTCTAAAATTTCTGGAGTGAGACTCTCTCTCCTTAAAAAAGTGACCCCCTACTTTGACACCAATAAAGGTGAGAAAACACTATTATCACTCTTAAAAATGTGACATTTCTCACTTTTTGTGAAAGAGTGACGTATAGTCACTTTGGCCATGGCGTACGTACGCCATGCTTTGGCACAAAGAGTGAGGTTATCATGTATTGCAAGATCAAACTTTTGTGGAGTGAGAAATAGCTGCCGCCATCTGTTAATCATAATTCAAATGAAAAATGGACAATTTCTGAACGATCTGATGCGTGCATTTGTTTAACAGAACTTATTCCTAGACTTATTCTTTATAACTAAATTTCTGATGAATAAAAAAAAAGGAAAATAATTATGTTAAAAGATAATTCGGTAAATATTTTTTTCTTTGCGATTGACAAAATCGAAGTAATATTATTAGTGAAGAATCGAAAATCTCAAGAAACATATCAAAACTCGTATTGGAAAGTAAATAGTTTTATTCAGAAATATATAAAGTATAAGAGAAAATATCAGTGCAAATATTTAATGCACAACGCCTTAAAATCTATAATTACCATATTTTTATTATATTCATTGACAGCTAACATATGTGAAATATTAAAAGAAATGGCTATAATTCTTTACTAATATTTAAAATCAACAGCGAGTTTTATACCACTGAACGGAAGAGCTTTTCTGGAAACTCTATAGATTTGTATGCGAAAATTTATTTATTTATTTATTTATTTTATTTTTTATTTTTTTAAATATGTACACTTGAGTAACTTCTTTTCCTTATAAGATAATTTAAATGAATGCTTGTATTAGGAAATTTGTTTTCAAGTACACATTTTCTTTTAAAATAATTCTAATTTTAGCAATTTCAAAATAATTATAATTTTAAAATATCCATTAGAATTCATTCTGTAATTTTATACTGTTGATAAATGAAGTAAAAAATAAAATATGATTGATCACGTATAAGAATGATTTAATAATGTAAAATAAGCATCAAGTGTATGTGCTCAGTGGTTCAGTGGTAAGACACTCGCTTGCTACGAGGACTGCCTGGGTTCGATTCCCGACGAAACCAAACTGCATTATTTCCACCGTTGAACTGGAGGTCATTCGCAAGGCGAAATGAAACGATATCGTCTAGTGTACGCATTTTTTTAAAGAAAAATAATCAGTCATATTCTTTAAATTGCTGCGAATAATCTCACTCTTAATAAAGAGTGATAAATCTCACTCTTTCGAAAAGAGACTTTTCACTGTTTAGAGGTTGGCTCCATTTTGGCATGTTCAAAGAGTGATGTTCCACTCTTTTAGAGCAAGATCTTACTCTTCATATTTTAGAGAGTACTTGTTTGCTTTCATAAGTTGTATGAATATTAAAAGTTATTGTAATGATTTCCTTTGCACTTTAGATTCATGTTTCACATTGAATTCTTTTTGAAGCACTTCTCTAAGCTATATAGTATATATTTTTATTAAAGTGGTACAAAAATGTGGAGAGTAGCCTTAAATGTAACTTGTTCCTAGGACTTACAAAGTTTAGTCGGGCCCTCTTACAAGATGAAACTTTTCCTTATAAATACATGTATAACTTACAAATACATTTAACATTCTTTATGCTTAAGTAAATTTATTTCTAAAAATCTGTGTATTCTATGGAACTATAAGGATAACTGCAGTGATATCTTCACCGCAAACAACGATCAGGAGCAAAACAGAGTAAAACAAACGACATTCCTATAGTCGAAGGAATTATACAATATATTTTAGAACATTATCTACTCTATTCGCAGAGGATTATACCATTTTTTATGAATTAGCGTCTTAAATTTAATTATTAAGATTCATTAGTCATAACTTGAAATGTGAAAACGCAATCTTTTACCCTTTTTGCTTCGTCTACTGACAGGAAAATCTATAATTTGAGAATATCGTCAGAAAGACAGATGTATAACTTCACACCCTGTTATATATCTACCTCCGTGGATTAACCAATGTGATGAATTAATATGTACAATTTGACCTGGTGTTTTAGGTCTTTAAATGTTTTCATTTAGGGTTATCAACTAAATTAACCACAGAGAAAAACTTTATTAAAAAAAACCCTTAAGATGCAGATCCAAAAACACAAAATATGATCCTTTATCATACAAAAAAAAAAAAAAATTGAGTACGAGTGTAGCGTGAAACCATCAACGTACTTGGGTTGTTACTTTCAAATATCCTATGTTGTTTGGTTACAAAGATTTATTTTTCATTATTCAACACCAGTTTTTTTTTTTTTTTTTTTTTTTTTTTGAAAATTGATCATGCCTGGTACGCAATCACGTTCAGATAAAATTAATTTAAAGTTGAATGACGAAATACAAAATATTATATAAAGTTAATGGTATATATTCATATAAAAATGTTTAAATATATATATCCTGATTCTGTGTTTAATTCCATCCAAGTTGGAATCAAACATAGCAATGTAATAAGTATGATCCGCACATAGTATTTTACAATAAGTATGATCCGCACAAGATTATCCGCAATCATCCTACCTCCTGTAAGTTGATTATTTTAATCTAAATCTTTGCCGTTTATAAACAGGGTGTAGAGCTGAAATAAACTATTTTTAATTTATAGAATAATGCATCGGTTCAATTAATACAATTGCTGTTTATTTTTACTAAGACCACGTGGTTTACCTTTTTCTTGCAAGACCATTATTTTCAAAATCGATGAGATCTAGGTGGAGTGGGAATGTACGTTCTTAATACTGCGTCTGTTGCTAAGAAACAGCGGCCAGGCAACTGGTGTCTCTGAAGATTCGAGCAAGTAGTAAAATGACATTTCATAAGATTTAATTCTTATCGAGATTAAAACAAATCTCGTAGACTTAAAGTAAAATAAAAACTTGGATCATTTAGAAGTGTGATATTAGAAAATGCTTTGTTGATTGAAATTTATGTTAACCTTAAAGAGAAGTGCAGTTATAAACTTCAACGTAATGGGATATAAATAATTCTGTCGTAAGGCATAAATCTAATATTTATTGAGATGTTCTTGGAAGGGGAGAATAATTGATATTTCATTTTCGTTAAAAATCACTGACATAATACGTGACAACGTCTGTTGAGATCCTTCTAGTAAAAAATTCTTCTAGTATTAAATTAATTATATTATAAAACAATTTATATTTTCAGTTGAAAAATGAATTGCTAACAAAATTTATTTATATTATGCTAAAAAAAAAAAAAAAAAAAAAAAAAGTAAAAAAAAAAAATAAAATATATGTATGCACATGTGTGTCCATATGTGCATTCATATGTGTATGCATATCTGTATACATATGTGACTTATATACATATGCAGAGGTGCCGAGTTATTACTGTAAACTTTCATACCGGAATTATTTTAAGTATACTTCTATAATAATTTTCAACGATTTAATAAGACAAATTTTATTGCTTTTAAATGCCGGTATAAAATTTATTTTTAGTTTCCAGTACCTTGGTATTCTTCTACGTATGTGTAATTATCACATTTTTACTAATCGAACATTTGCCTGCATGTTTTATCTACGCTCAGAAAAGGTTAACGCAACACATGGAATTAGGGACGATGCTGGCTTCAATGAATAGAAGTTTACTTAGTTCATATTTTTCAAGGGTTGCGAATCAACTAATTATTAAAAGCGGCTAGTTTTTAATGAATTTTTTTTTTTTTTTTTATAATGTATTTATATTATAAGAACTGAAAGTTTTTAACATTAATTATCTCTTGTTATGTCTTTTCTTTTCTTTTTCTTCCCTTTTCTTTTTTTTTTTACCGAGACGGGTTTCAGAAGCTCAGTATCTAATCATTTATAATATCATAATATGCATGATAGATGTGAGGAGTGAAATTCAAAAAGCGTATAATAGTTGAGGAATAGGGACACGTTCACATTTACTGAAGTTGAAATTTCGAGCAGACTGGAAATGTCGATTTTTAAACAATAGGTGAATTGTCAAACCTAGAACGCCGAGTTAACTTGCGAAGCATATTTTGCAAAATCACTTTAATATTATGGATTAACATGTGCTTAAGTTTGCCCATCTAGTGGCTGAATAGTTAGCGTTTTGACCTTCAGTTAAAAATTGCTAATTTACTTATTTATTTATTTCTTTTGTTATTATTTAGTTATCTTTATTGTGAGCAATTTTATAAAGTATGAAATGTAATTAATTTGTCATTTATTTAGTTGAACACGATTCAAAAAAGCTTTCATAATAATAATTATTATTATTATTGCAATTGAATTTTTACATAATTCTTTGAGCTGAATTTGAATGTAATAATATTTGTTATGAATAAAATTATTTTCCATTTTGCACCGGATTTCCCATAAGTCTGTAGATATTTTAAAAAATCATAAAACTTGAAGGAATTGGTAGAATTGAACGCGGTTTACAAAAAAGTTATTCTCGTAAAGGTTTTTTTTTTTTTTTTTTTCCGGGGGAGGGGGATGGGGGGGAGTAGAAAAAAAATAGTTACATTTTTGGCCGTTGGAGGGCACTGTACGGATGCGTAACGAGAAATTGCACGATATTACGATTAACACATCTCTTATTCCTTATTTTACCACCTACTTGCGCATACATGAAGTTTTAATTGCGATGCCGTCTTGATTGATAAAGCGTTATTGGTGAAGTTAGAACTGCCGACTCACAGCGGATCGAAGTATAGGCAGTGGCGAACATAGGAAGGTTATGGCATTATTATTATCTATGTATGATGTTTTTTGTCACATTTCGATTTAAATATGTATATATGTGTGATACTAAAAGCGATTCTATGACTTTTTTAACCCTTTATAAGGCCAAAGGAATATTTCCCCCACCAAATTTGTTATCATTTTATTCAACTGGCACCATTTTTTTTTTAATAATGATTCCTGTGTATCTTTTCTGCAGAAAAATATCAGCATAAATATTATTTTTATAATATTGGCGCGAAAAAAATATAAAAAATAGTCATTTGTGGCAATTCTGCTTATGCTAATACAATGGGTTATGAGAAGTTTGCGATTAACTAAGAGAATAATGTGTCAAAATTAAAATTAATTATTTCTAATAAGCTAAATGAATTTTTTTCTTTACACCAATTTTTATTCGTGAAATTAGTTTAATGTACCATTTGAGGAAAAATTGGCATTATAAAGGGGTTAAACGGTATCATATTTTTTTGCTGCAAACAGGAATTTAGAAACATACCTAATAAAGAAACAAATGTTGCAAAAAAGAAGAGAATAAAAGGAAAAATAAAAATTTCGTGAAGAAAATCTACATTTATAACACAATTACCGTAATTTCTGGTAGATAAGCCGCATGTAAGATGTGTCATTTTTCCACCAGAAATTTTTTTTTATAGAGAAATCTATACTTTTTCGAAGGAAGAGCTCGTACAAATCTAAATTTATTTATCAATTGAAATTTCTGGTGCAAAACTGGATTATATAACCTGCGGGGTATCTACCAGAAATTACGGTTATTTAGCACACAATGTTAAATATATCATCACATTACTGCTTCTTTTTACTTTCTTTTTTTATGTAGTATTTCAATAAAAACTCGTGCAAGCATTTACTGACAAACTCTATGAAAAATTCACATTTGTCTCTATTTTTATTGCACAGAAACTTTTACTTTAAATCGTAATATGGGATTATAATATTTAATTTTAACATTTAGTAATTGAACACTAAATATTTATTTAATTTTAACATTTTATGACATATCACAGCAACCATTTACATTTCCCCCCTTTTTTGGGTCCAACGGTACTTTTCAGTAACTTTAAAGTAAAATTAATTATTTTATTAAATATTTAAAAAAATAAGAAATAATTTCTGATTTAGTAAATCTATTTTAATCATCTAATTTCTATAATATTTTCACGATAAAAATTTTAATATATTTTCTGTCATTAATGAATACAGTTATTCAGATAAATTTCTCGATTGATAATTTGGCGGTAAACAGAATAAAAATTTATTTTTCTCCAAAAGTGGCGATTTGTGGCGAAAATCCTTTTCATAGATTAAAATATATACTTTTGGGAGTAGTAAAATGTGTTTGAAATTTTGGACAATTTTGGAAAAAAAAAAGTTACACATCTTATAAATTTAATTTTGTTGTTAATTTTATATTCACATTTCATGCGTGAATCACAACATAAAAAAACAACAAAATGTTGGCAGAAGTACCTTAAAATTTTATTAGGACATTATTAAAGGTATTTTTATTTAATATTTTTTCATAGTTATCTTAAGTGCCACTTGATAGCTATTCAAATAAAGTCCCTGAAATTCATCGAAAAATCTTATTTCTGAAAGTTTTCGTTTTGAACTTATTTATATATAATAAAACTTCGTGTAATTGAAGAAATAACCATATATTTGTATTTTTCAGACACTCTTTTAAATTATTTCACTGCAAAATATCAGTTATTTAGAGATCGATTTTTGGGCCTATGTTCGTATTTTAACATTGTTCGATCCACTGTGCGACTGTCGCTCAGTTAGCAGTGTTGTAACTCGTTTGCAAACTGTAATTTGGGGTTATGGCGGAGACATTGAATCGGATTTATATGCCTGTAAACATTTACATGCTAATAAATATAGTTTTTTTAAATGAAAATATGGGATTTTCTCATGCACAGCACCCTCTGTCGGCAAAAATTCTAACTAATGTTTTTTTCTTTACAAAAAAAAAAAAAAAAAAAAAAAACCTTTACGAGTATGACTTCGCAAACTGCGTTCAATTCTATCAATTCCTTCAATTTTTATAAATTTTTTAAAATGTTTACAGATATATGGGAAAACCTGATTTCATTTTATAACATTAATAGTCAGACAAATTTATAAATTTGTAACTAATTTCATTTAACCTCTTTAATATAGCAACATCACTTGTCAGTTTATCAGATAAAAATCATCAGATGTATCTCATAAATGATATATAATTTATATTATGACACATGCTATAAATTTTAATGTTAGAATTATGTATGGTCAAAAAAAAAAAAAAAAAAAAAAAAAAAACTTTTTTGTGCGAACCGAAAATTTTGAAAGTAATTACTGAGAATAGATAAAAACCATTCTTTAATAAAATACCTACTATTATTTTGAAATGGAAATTTAGGTCTTGCCTTTTTATTCGCACCTAAGTTTTCAGCGTTAAAAAAAGAAGGGGAAAAAATGCAATTCAATATTTTTTGAACACAAAAGATCTCTTGATCTAAAATCAGGGAATGATTTATCAAAAATGTTCAATGGAAAGGTCAAAAACAGCAGTTGAGCTTTATTATAATGAAAATACAGAAAAAAAAATCTATTTTTGTGCTCCATTTTTTTTTTTTTTTTTTTTTTTTTTTAATCTTAACGAAGTATTTTATTGGATTTATAAGGTTTATAAAATTTAGAAGAATAAAGTAAAAACAGTTCATATTTTATAATAAACTAGTATGATGTAGCCAGAGCCACCACATGACTTTCTTCTATATAATTTTACACAAAATTTATTCAATACAAATTGTTTATTAAATTATCAAATTATTTTCCATTATAAATGCAGACGATTTTTATCTGATAGAATTATATCACTAAATGCCGAAATAAAGCTATTTTTTTTGCAATTATCAGAAGAAATGCTATTTTTTTTTTTCTAAGTTTTTTTCGTTAAAAGTAAAAAAAGAAAAAGAAAAAAAGATAACTTAGTTTCAAATTATCACAGATCTATAGTTCAACCATCCGTTTTAAAGGTACTGACGAGATCTTTCGAAAGATACTCATATTGAAAATTTACTCCCCCCCCCAGGAGGGGAAGCGATGCCCCCACATGCACTAAACTTTTTTCCTAGTTAACTGCTACTATTATCAATAATTCATATTAATTTTACAATGACACGATTAAAATAACTCTCATTACGTACATTTATACAAATTTTTGTCCTATACTGCCATGTTAAAAATTTAGAAAAATTTGCATCACAGCACCACCTGTTGAGCGAATGATTTCCAAATCTAATCAGAACCAGTTTATGTCAGGATCCAACTAAATACCAAGTTTGGTTAAGTTTCGTTCGTTGGTTCGTGAGATACAGCGTCCATAAAATTCGTGATATACACACACAGACAGGCAGACATTTTCTGAAAACAGTCGAATCGTGTTCAGAACATCCCAAAACGTGCAAATCCATCGAAAACTGGAGTTCGAAAAATTTCACGAATCCAATACTTTCTCTATATATACATATAGAAGAAAGTAAAAAGAAGCAAAGTTTTAAGTAATGGATAATTTAAATTTTGATAAACATTGTGAAAGCATTTAGCATATGTTTGTGAAGACTTTCTTACAAATGTACACAATTAAATATCGTTCAATAATTACTAATATTTCATTGTGAAAATATGAGTAGAAATATTTTCAGAGGTTTTACTGATTATATGTCAATTTATAAATGCTTAATTGCTTGTCTGGAATTAAAGTATTCAATAAAGATTAAATTAGCGAAAAACACATGTGTCAATTGTTTTTATTCTAAATTATTAGGCATCAACTCGTCATAAGGTGAAATAAAGTGCAAAGGAGTGAAGTGTAAAAGCAGCAAACCTCATTCTATTTTTTTTATCCGTGCCTATTTTCTTTCACCTGATGAAGGATCATGCTTAATTGTTTCGACCTTCAAAAATTATTGCCTGTATTTTTTTTTTTTTTTGTGTGTTTTATTCTATGTCATTATTTTTCCTTTGTTAACGTTCATTTTTATACCTGTTTCAAGAAAAATCAGGGGGGCACGGTTGCTATTTAGCATGAGAAAATGAAGAGCAAAAAAGAAATGAAAGAAAAAAAAGTCCGCAATCTTACAAGCGCGGGAAAAATCAATTGACACCAGTTGGAATACGTATGAAAAATAATCAAGAAAAAGCATTCATGAACAGTAAGGTTAGGGTCTGGGGTTCTGAAATTATCGACAGGACTTGAGGTTTCTAGATTTATTATTCTTATGGGCTTAGGGGTCTATTGCGGTGGATGGTCTACCACCACCGCTATTAAACATAGAAAACTAAACGAAGAAAGAATTTGAAAATAGCATGAAATAAAGACCAGTTGAAACTGGTCAGAATATGCACGAAAAATAGTCAAGAAAAAGACACTGAAGAGCGGAAAGGGTAGACTTCGGGGCTCTGGAGTTTTTAACAGAGTTTGAGGCTTCTCGAATTTATTATGTATATAAGCATTACCTATTCGTTAATTACCAAATGAGTCTAGATGCTTGTGGTGGAGTGATACTAAATTTTAAATGGAGATTCTTGTCTGTTTAGCTTTCGTATGAAAAATGTATCAAAATAATTATAACATTGTATATCATCTTTTATCTATATTACAAAGTTATGTAATATTAAAAAAAAAAAAAAAAAAAAAAAAAACAAGTCCTTCCGGCTTATTCGGAAGGGTAGGTTGATTTCTTTTTTCCTTATCAAGTAGCCGTCATTTTGTTTTAAAATAGCGGCTACAAATTATTAATGCACTTGGTAGAAATATTGATGTAGGCTATGCACATATGGAGTTTTATGCAAATCGGTTCATAAATACCTTTTTATGTGGATTTAAAATTTTGAAGTGGCCGGCGCTTGGAAACAAAATGGTGAGTTAAGTTGACAAATATATGAAATGTATTTGTGAGATGAGTCTACTATACACATATAGTTCGAATAAATTCAAAATCTCAAAAGTCATCACGTTGAAAAATTAAGTGGATGGCACTTCGATCAAAATGGCAGAGAAAGTTGCTCATCTAAGATATCGTTGCAAATTTGAAAAAAAAAAAAAAAAAATATATATATATATATATGTGGGATGGCACACTTTTGTAGGCGTTAAACAAAAACTAATACTTATTTACTAATTATAAATTTAATAAAAGATTAAATTGTAATTTACATATATACAGGAAAAACGTTGGTAATTCAGAATGTTACTTTGGTAATGTCCGTCGAAGTAGTACTGTTCGTGACATAAATCATTTACGTCTTCACTTTCTAAATACGTCGAAACATGAAACATGAAGTTTATAAACAAGCAAGCGATGCACCCGTCTAGTGTGCACGCTTCGTCGAAAACTCAAAAAGAAAAAAAGTCATCGAATACAGTCATTACGTTCCGTCTGAACATCCCGTCGAAAACTGAATGTCGTTCCTTCAGCGGCCGCTCCCAGCCGCGCCAAACAGGAAGTAACGCCATTCCACGTCATCAGCAGACACTTCCCTCAATATTCCGCTACTGCGTCACATGATCGGCTGGCTACGGGAAACAGAAACTAAACTGCCTTGGATTTCAGGAACGGCAAAGAGAAATCAAATAGCTTTAGATTCCAATGTTGCGGGAAAACCAGGTCAGGGGAAAAGGATACTTCACTCGGCCATCCTTCCTCGACTGGACCTCCAGGCGATCACACTGAAAAGATACAAAAAAAAAACAAACACAAAAGCAACACAAAATAAAAACAAAATATTTACAACTTATTTACAAATTTTTGAGAATTTCCATATTTTGCTTTTAGGCCATCCACTGTTTGAGAAACTCAACATGAGCGGATGTGCAGTGGGGGCCTTCATGGCATCCATTTCTAACTTTTTCATCAATATTATCATTTTTAATTTTTACAGTCGTACAGTTACAAAAGTACATCAGTTTTGGCTTTACGGCAACTTGGTCGCTTAGTTCACCAGTTTTTGGTGGTTGTTTACTCAATTTATTTTTTGCTTTATTTGTCTTTTTAACTTTAACACATAGTTCTTTAGCAGGTTTACGCAAATCTTTACTTTGGGACTCAAAGTTATCTTGGGACTCGAACTCGAGAACCTCTAATTGATCATTTTCAGTTTTAATGTTTTTTAATGCTTCTGTAGCATCACGTTCGGTCAAAAAGTCTATGATAGCAGTCATATGCAGGGAAAACTTCTAATTTTATTTGCACAGCTTTAGGAAATAATATGGCTATTTCACCAATCGTGGTTTTCAGTGGAAGTGATGGAATGAACAACTTTCCTAAATTGACACTGGCAGTCTCTTCTTTAGGCATATTCTGTCTTTTACACTCGATGGAATCTATCGTCGATGGCTTTTTTCTGGATTTCTTCCTTTTAAGGAGTTTGGAATTTTCGTCAACCTTTTCTTTTAACTTTTTCAACTCTTCGGCTAACTGTGAAATTTTTTTAAGTAGGGCTTGTTTCTTGTCTTTCTTCAAATAAGTGTTTTCTGGATTTGGCGACTTCATTCGGGAAATATTCGTCTGGCTTCGTCCCTTTCGTCGCGGCTCCTCCTCTTCATCACTATCATCACCTATCTGGAAAATGTTCGTATGACTCTGTTTCTGTCGTCGAGGCTCCTCTTCTTCATCACTGTCATCATTTACACTAATATCATCCTTTAAAAGCATCTTATCGTCATCACTCTCGTCGTTTTCGTCATTTTTCACTTATGGCTTTTTCGGGAGATTCTAATGATTTTTTGACAGCATAACAAGGTTGGGGAGTTTTAATTTCACATTTTTCAACACTATTTACTGTTTCATTTATTTCTAGGGATTTTTCAAAATTTTTGTTCTTACAGTTCATACGGGCATCAACAACAACATTCGTTTTAATTTCACTTTGATATTTATCTACAGGGAGTACTGTTACTAAATTTACCTCAAGAGAATTACACTTATTTTTTACAAAAATACCTTTTTCATTAATTGTTGTTTCACTTAACATTAATACATTCATACCGAGGATTACATCATAGGGAATTAAATCATCATGTACAACATAAACATCAGTCTCACATTGTAATTCATCAATTTTGAGATTCACTTTAATTGAGCCTAACGGCTTTAGAGAACTTTTTCCGATCCCCCTCAAAGTGGTACTTATTAAATTCAATTTATTTACATTCAACCTATCAAAAGAACTTTTACGCAACAATGTTGCTTCACTTCCTGTATCAATAATTCCAATAAAATTTACATCATTTACTTGTATAATTTTACTCATATTTTGATTTACATTAATACACAGTGCATCAACTTCTGGTTTTGAACCTGGACACTCCGAACTTTTATGCCCGTACTGCTTGCACGTAAAACACTTTAGGCCTTTGGCCTTATGAGGGCAATCTCTAGATAAGTGATTTTTTTCACCACAATTATAACAGAATTTATTTACATCATTTCTAGGATAAATTTTTCATGTACGTTATAGGCTGCGTGCTTCGGTTTTGTGCTATATTCTACTTTATGCATTCTATCAAATTTATTTTTCTCATTATCTTTTTTATACATTTCATATAACTTAATTTTATCTTTAAATTCACGAATATTTTTTGCACCATAAAGAATTAGTTTGTTTTCACTTTTGTCATTTATTCCTTGGATCACGTAATGCATTAACGCGGCATCTTCAATGTGCCCGTTTTTACTTAATTCTCTTATTTTTAAAAAATACTCTGTAACTGTTTCAGTAATTTTCATTTTCCTTTTACTTAAAATGTCATGCAAGGAGGCAGAATTTATTTCGATCTTGAATTCCTCGATTAATGCATTTTTTAACTTTTTATAATTTAGTAATCCTTTTTCGGATTTTACAAATAACAGAGCATTTCCGCTCAAAGACCTTTTACAGAAAATTATTTTTTGTAGTTCGTTAAGGTTAAACATTTCAGATAACTCTTCAAATTCATTAAAGAATTCAATTATGTTCTCATGCGGCTCGCCGCTAAATTTAGAAATAGAATTTTCAAAATCATTGAAAGAAACAGTTGCACCACGTAATCCAAAATTCACATTATTATTATTACCAATTTCATTATTTTCATAATACCTATTATCATACACTTGGCATTGCACAGAAGAGTCAATTTTTTCGACGTCATTATCACCACTGCTTTCGCTACTCGATTCATCCTGCGAATCTTCCTCATCTGAATTATTCTCGGAACATTCTTGTTTCAACAACTCCGTGTCACACAAATGTAATAATAATCGATCTCGCAGTTCATTCTTGCTCCCATCAAAAGGAACATTTAATACATTACAGATAATAATTAGTTCATTTAATGAAAAATTTTTATCAATTATTTTTTGCTTTTCAAGGTATTTTTCGTCGCCTATAGCGAAAGTGAATCCTTGAAACTTTCTTATTCTGCATCTGTTCCTACGATCGCCGTTCTCATCGAATAAAAACCGATGCAGAATTTTAATTTTACTATAGTTCTCTATCTTCAGTGCATTGCCAATTTTGGGTATATCCCCAAGAGAAACCATTTTATAGGAAGATAAAGTGTACGTACCTTTGTAGAGTCGAAACAGCTGTTGTTTTTAATCCTTAAAACCCTCGTTGATCCGTGGTTATATCACAGAATTCGCAGATACTTCGTTGCTTAAGTTTAAGCTGATTTCACAGGTGTAAACATTTCTGTTGATCACGAAGTATTATCACACACTTTACGTATTTTATCATCTACTATAAATTGCAGAATAGAAAAAGCACTCCGTACAGAAGCTTCAGTGTGATTCAACACCGTAGACACACAGTTCAATCACAGTCTTAAAATCAATTAAAAGTTCAGTCTATAAAAGTTTATATAAAGTTTGTTTTTTAAAGTTCGTGTTTCTCGAAAATTCACGTTAAAATCAAAATTCACTTTAGAATTAAAATTCGCGTTCTATCCAAACTTTAAATCAAAATTAAAATTCGCGTTCTATCATTTATGAAGTAGATTTTATTCTTTATCCAGTAGATTTTATTCTTGATCCAGTAGATTTTATTCTTGATCCCACTTCTGACTTGTGGGATGGCACACTTTTGTAGGCGTTAAACAAAAACTAATACTTATTTACTAATTATAAATTTAATAAAAGATTAAATTGTAATTTACATATATACAGGAAAAACGTTGGTAATTCTGAATGTTACTTTGGTAATGTCCGTCGAAGTAGTACTGTTCGTGACATAAATCATTTACGTCTTCACTTTCTAAATACGTCGAAACATGAAACATGAAGTTTATAAACAAGCAAGCGATGCACCCGTCTAGTGTGCACGCTTCGTCGAAAACTCAAAAAGAAAAAAAGTCATCGAATACAGTCATTACGTTCCGTCTGAACATCCCGTCGAAAACTGAATGTCGTTCCTTCAGCGGCCGCTCCCAGCCGCGCCAAACAGGAAGTAACGCCATTCCACGTCATCAGCAGGCACTTCCCTCAATATTCCGCTACTGCGTCACATGATCGGCTGGCTACGGGAAACAGAAACTAAACTGCCTTGGATTTCAGGAACGGCAAAGAGAAATCAAATAGCTTTAGATTCCAATGTTGCGGGAAAACCAGGTCAGGGGAAAAGGATACTTCATATATATATATATATATATATATATATATATATATATTTTTTTTTTTTTTTGTACAAATTCTTTCAAAGAGGCTTAGTATGTTGATAAACTGTTAGTTTTCTGAATTTCTAGTTTGTTTTAGCATTAAAATAGCCTAATTTTTCCTTAAAAATGCATTAAAAAAATCCAGTAACGCAGGTAATAGATTTGGCGCCAAATCTGGCGACCTTTCCCCTATGGCGACTTTTTTGGCGATTTTTGGCGAGAATACTTATTATTGATATACCAAACATAGACGCAATAACGTGATTGCTTCACGAGTTATGTGAATTTTCTAGATTTTTGTTGTTTGAATAATAAATCCATTTTTCAACTTTGATTTGAATTGATTAAGTATTTCTAAAGTTACCGTGATAACAAGTTTTCAAGTGGCCGCCAAATGGAAACAATACAGTGGAACAAGTTGCAAACGCATCCAAGATATTTGAAGCATAGCTTCACTGTCTAACTGTGTTTTAAATCAGTACCGTGTTTCAAAAGTTAATTTTATGGCAAATTTTCAAGTAGCAATCTAAGTGGTTGCAACTTGGAAACAAAATGGCAAAACAACTTGCCCAGCGAAAACATCCAGTACATTTGTATGATACGTTCATTGTCCAGTTCTAGTTTAAATTAAATCAGTATTAAAAAAATTATCGTCATAAGAAATTTTCGGGTGGCACCACTTGGGAAAAAAAAAGCGTAGTGAGATGCCAAGAGAACTTGTCTGAGATATTTGAAGGATAAATCCACTACCCAAATTTGATGCGAATTGATTCTGTATTACTAAAGTTACCATAATGACAAATTTTCAAGTGGCCGCCACTTGGAAATAAAATTGCGGATCAAGTCCCCAAGTAAACTTATCCTAGATATTTGAACCATAAGTTCACTATCCAACTTTTATTTGAATCAGTTTAGTATTTTAAAAGTTATCGTGATGGCATATTTTCAAGTGGCAGTGGGATTTCAAGTGGCTGGCACTTAGAAACAAGATGTCGGGACAAGTTGCCCAGTGAAAACATTCAAGATAATTATATGATAATATCACTGTCCAAATTTGGTTCGATTTGGAGTATTATTTCAGAAGTTATCGTGATTTTAAATTTTCAAGTGGGAGCCTGATTTCAAGCGGTCCCGCTTAACTTAAGATATCTGCCACTTATTAAAAATGGCGGATATAGTTTACTAATAAACTTCATTGAGATCCTTATGTGGTCTGTATTTACATCAAAATTCAAACAATTTCGGAATACGTGTTTTACAATTTAAATTTGAAATTTTCAAATGGTCTCCACTTGAAAACAAAATGGCGGAGCAATTTGGTTAACAAACTCATCTAAGATATTTATAAGATAAGTTAAGACACTGTTCAAATTCAGTTTCATTTGGAGTATTATTTCGGAAGTTATCATGGTTTTAAATTTTCAAGTGGTAGCCTGATTTCAGGTGGTCCCGCTTAACTGAAGATATCCGCCACTTTATTAAAAATGGCGGATAAAGTTCATTAATAATGTTTTTTGAGACACTTGTATAATCTATGTATGCATCAAAATTAAAAAAAAAAAAAAATTGGAATACGCTTTTTGAAATTTCAATTTGAAATTTTCAAGTGGTCTCCACTTTAAAACAAAATGGCGGAGCAACTTAGTTATTAAATTCATCTAAGTTATTTATAAGATAAGTTAAGACACTGTCCATATTTGGTTCAATTTGGAGTATTATTTCAGAAGTTATTGTGATTTTAAATTTTCAAGTGATAGTGTGATTTCAAGTGGCCCTGCTTAACATAAGATAGCTACCCCTTTATTAAAAATGACGGATAAATTTCATTAATAAACTTCATTGAGACCCTTATGTGGTTTATATTTCCATCAAATTTCAAACAAATTCGAAATACGCTTTTTACAATTTGAATTTGAAATTTTCAAGTGGTCTCCACTTGAAAACTAAATGGCGGATCAACTTGAATAATAAACTCATCTAAGATATTTATAAGATAAGTTAAAACACTGTCTAAATTTGGTTCGATTTGGAGTATTATTTCGGAAGTTATAGTGATTTTAATTTTTTCAAGTGGTAGCCTGACTTCAAGTGGTCCCACTTAACTTAAAATGTCTGCCACTTTATTAAAAATGGCGGATAAACTTCATTAATAAACTTCATTGAGACCCTTATGTGGCCTGTATTTACAACAAAATTCAAGCAAATCTTGCTTTAAATATGCTTTTTACAATGTCGGTTTGAAATTTTCAAGTGGCTGCCACTTGAAAACAAAAAGTCGGAGCAACTTGGTTAGCGAACTCATCCAAGATATAAGATCAGTTCACTGTCCAAATTTGGTTCCATTTGGAGTATTATTTCGAGAGTTATCGTGATGACAAAATTTTCATTATAGATAGATAGATAGATAGATAGATAGATAAACGAAAGTGATTGCAATAGGTCGATTTCTAAAGAAATCAGCCTAAAAGGGAAAAAGTTTATGTTCAAGCATTTAATTATACATTTCGACATGTTATACAAGCATGTTCACTTACAATCATTTTAGTATCAACCAGTTTAGAACATATTTTTTGGTAAAGATAGTCAGAGAGCTCTTCCCAAGACTGTTTGCTTTATCTTATACTATTAAGTGAGCGATATTTGTATATATATTTCACTGTTCTCGAAAACGGTAGCTCGGACAGTCACGAGATTTAACACAAAGGTGCCCCGCGAAGGATCATTGTGCACATCGAAGTCAGAATTTCGAATTTCTGTTTAGTTTTCTTTTAATTAATAAAAGTATGAAAATAATAAGCTAATAATAGAAAAAAATTAGCCATTTAAATTGAATCCATAATTTAATTGTTGCCAAAAAAAAAAAAAAAAAAAAAAAAAAAAAAATACGAGTTTATTTTTTTTTTTCCAACAGGAAAATAAATACATTTATCTAATCTAAACATGAACAATGCTACACACTACTGATCGCAGAGCTTCCAAATTTGGCATATAGGTACCTGGGACCCTGCAGGTGTGCACCTCATCGAGAGTTTTTCAAATTTCGAATTTGAATTTTCTAATTAATGTTTTTTCGATTTTAAACATTGGCTTTTATGTTTCCTTTTTCATGAATTTATTCTTCGATTGTAATCGTCTGCGTATCTTAGCAACGGCTATATTATGCAATTTATTTTTTATTTAATACATTTATTTGAGGGCGAATCTTTTTTCTCTTTTTAATTTATTATATTTATTGAAAATAAAATGCTAATGCAGTAGAAAAAATTAAATATATTAAATTTAAAATTTAAAAACGTATTTATAACAGTTATGTTTATGTATAATTTTTGTAGTATAACAACAATTATTTTTCATTTGTTAATTTAATTTATTTAGAAGTTTTTTTTTTTTTTTTAATTTATAGTATTTGTCAGGAAATAATGGTAGTATATAGTAGAAAGGATTAAACTGATTGGAATTTATTTGTTTTTTATGTATTTAATTCCTTCTAAAAGAAAATCTACTTTTTATTTTATTTCATTACATTAATCGGAATCAAATTGTAATACAATGTAAATAGCATGAGCAATAAAGTACTTGGTTCAAAAACTAAAATATTTAATAGACGCTGAGATACAGTTATCTTTAAAATCGTAGTTCTTAAATAATGGCAGACCCACCTATCGTTAATAAATACCCATAGTGAAATACATAGGAAAGAGATTTCTGCAGGCAGTGGGAACCTGCTCCCGATACAGTGCGGGCAGAGAAAGAGCTGCCGTAGTCAGCGAGTACCCGATGCGAGGTCTAGAGCGATTCTAATGTAATTATTTTAGTTTTTATTTATAATGTGATGTGAAAAATAAATAATGATCCAATTATTTTGGAGATTCATTTAAATATAGTGGCCAGCGAAGCGGGCGTAGCCTGCTAGTGCACTTTAAATGCAAAAAAAAAAAAAAAAAACACTTACATTTCATATGCCAGTTTAACTACAGAAAACTATTTTCCGATTTAAAGAAAAGTTTTTCTCATAAAAATGTGATCTTATTAAATGCAAATTTATCTCCTTTTTCCTTTATGGTAAAAATGCTGTTGAATAATAAAATTCTAATATTATTCAGTAAATCGATCAAAATTTCATCCTTTCGTTTTAATATTTTTGCTAACACCTTTATGTGGAAAATTTAAAATATTTATGTTTAACTTGAATTTTTATTTTAAAATATAAATGTATATTGGCATAATCATTAATGCGTTTTTAAACTCTTTGTGTTTTATTACAAAACAAAGTATAATATCCGTCAATGAAGAAAAATTTTCAAGCTTTTGGAAATTCAAAATAATGGTATACTTCACGAAATAACTACTTTTTAGCAAAGAACTGGTTGTTCTCATACAGAATTTGCTCGTAAATATATAAAATTATCAAGAATATTGCATATATTTTCGACAATTTTTTTTTATTATTATTATATCTCTGTTTTGTTTCAATTACTGATTAATATCTCTAAAGCTTACCTTGTGTTTGTAAATGTTACTTATATGAGATTTAATACACAGTAATTAAAATTGTAAAACACACCAGACTTTATAAATCTGAAGACCGTATCATACCGAATCTTGTTCACAGTCAAGGCTTGTTATTCTATGCGAAAATTTGTTTGCATAATTACTCATTATCCAATGAATTTTTAACCGACTTCAAAAAAATAAGGAAGGTTCTCAATTCAAACCGTATGTTTTTTTTATGTTTGTTAGCTCATAACTTCTGAACGGATGCTCCGATTTTGATACTTTTTGTTTTGTTGAAAAGATCTTGATCTGAAATAGGTTCCATTGTAATATCTTTACGATCTAAAGAAAATACAGGGTGCCCAAAAAAATCAGTCTCAACTCTTTTAACTGCTAAACGGTTGCAGCTATAGGGACAAAAATGGTGTGTAAGTATACCAAAGTGGCCATGCAGTACAAGGTTAAACCGCTTGCAGCACCACCTGGCGGAAAATAGAGGACATAGTGTTCCTATCTCGAAAATGGTTCTACAGAAAAAAGTGAATTACAAAGTTGAAGAGTATCTCCGATTTAGTACAAAAAGATAGTTTAGACATTCATGCTAGTATTCCTCTCTCTGAAACGGTTGAAGACAGGGGGAAAAAGTGAATTATAAAATTGCAGAGCATCATCTATTTAGTACGAAAAGATAGTTTACACATTGATGCTAAAAATGCAATGCTAAAAACGTGCATTTGTCTGTTCGCAATTTCTTACACTATGCACGCTTGAGCTACATTGCACCCGTTGTAGCGTTGCTGGTGAGACATACGCTATATAGTTCAAAATACGATTACGAGATACTTTTTGTTTTGTTGTAAAGATCTTGGTCTGAAGTAGGTCCCATTGTAATACCTTTACAATCTAAAGAAAATAAAGCGCCATCTGGTGAAAAACAACGGAATTAGCGCTCCTATCTCAAAAACAGTTCAAGATGGGAGAAAAGTTAATTACGAAGTTGTAGAGCATCATCTATTTACTACGAAAAGACAGTTTTTAGACATTATTGCTAAAAATAGAACGCTTAAAACATGCAGCTGTTTGTTCGCAATTTCCTACACTCTGCACACTTGAAATACGTTGCATACTTTGCAGCGTAGCGGATGACACGTGTACTCTGTTGTTCAAAGTACTGTTACTGTAAGCAGTCGCAACGATTAGCGGAAAGTCATTTTCATCCATCTACAGAAATGAGGGTGTTCTCAATTCGAGCTATGTGTTGTTGTAGATGTTTGTAAGCTTATAACTTAGTAAGAGGTGCTCTAATTAACTGACTTCAAAGAGGAGGAGGTTCTCAATTCAAAGCGTATGTTTTTTTGTTTTTATTTGTTAGCTCGTAACTTCTGAACGGATGATCCGATTTTGATACTTTTTGTTTTGTTGTAAAGGTTTTGGTCTGAAATAGGTCCCATTCTAATACCTTTACGATCAAAAGAAAATACAGGGTGCCCAAAAAAGTCAGTCCCGACTGTTTTAACTGCTGAATAGCTGCAGCTATAGTCATAAAAGTGGTATGAAGGTATAGTAAAGTGGACATGTGCTACGCGATTAAACCGCCTACAGCGCCATCTGGTGGAAAACAGTGGAGTTAGCGTTCCTATCTCGGAAACGGTTCAAGACAAGGTAAAATGTGAATAATAAAATTGCAGAGCATCATCGATTTAGTACGAAAAGATAGTTTAGACATTAATGTTGAAAACAGAACGCTTTAAACGTGCATTTGTTTCTTCGCAATTTCCTATTTCGTGCACACTTGAACGACATTGCATATGTTGTAGCGTAGCGAGTGACATTTTTTAACCGTCTTCAAAAAAGGAGGAGGTTCTCAATTTAGACCGTATGGTTTTTTTTTTTTTTTTTTTTTTTTTTTTTTTTTTTGTTAGCTCATAACTCCTGAATGGATGCTCCGATTTTGATACTTTTTGTTTTGTGGTAAAGGTCTTGGTCTGAAATAGGTCCCATTATAATATCTTTACGATCAAAAGAAGGCATAGTGTGCCCAAAAAAGTGAGTCCCGACTCTTTTAACTGCTGAACGGTTGCAGCTATAGTCATAAAAGTTGCATGTATGTATAGTATAGTAGTCCTGCGCAACGTGATTCAACCGCCTATAGCGCCATCTGGTGGAAAACAGTGCAGTTAGCGTTCCTATCTCCAAAACGGTTCAAGTTAGGGAAAAAAAGTGAATTACAAAGTTACAGGATGCCATCGATTTAGTAAGAAAAGACAGTTTGTAGACATTAATGCTAAAAATAGAACGATTAAAACGATAATTTGTTTGTCCGAGAATTAATATTTTCTTCACACTTCAACAGCATTGCATACGTTGTAGCGTAGCGGGTGACATTTATGCTATGTAAAATTCCAAGTATGGTTATTGTAAGCGGTCACATCGATTAACGTATAAACCTTTTAAACAGACTTCATGAAGGAAGAGGTTCTCAATACAAACTATGTTTTTCATTGTTGTTGTTGTTGAAATTTGTTAGTTTATAACTTCGTAAGACATGCTTTAATTTTAATACTTTTTTTTTGTTGTCGCAAAGATCTTAGCCTGAAATAGGTTTCATTATTATTTCATTAAGATATAAGCAAATTACAGGATACTCACAAAAGTTTGTCCTCACTCTAACTTCTGAACGCATGCAGCTACACTCGTAAAAGTAGTAAGTATGTAAGTATCGATGTTGAAACTTTTTTTCGTCAGCTGCAATGCATATTTTGTTTGAACTTTACGCTGAGCAATTTCCAGCGTAACGGGTAACACGTATTCACTGTAAAATTTAATATATGCCTAAAAGAATTTTTGTTTACGAATACAGAGTATCCGTTCTTTACATTTCTAAAGCCTTTTTAATTTAAAGTATGTTCATTCAATAGATATTTTTTTTCTCATATCCGATAAAGGCAAGAAAAGTGACACAACTTAAAAATGCAGCATTTGAGAAAAATCAACTTAAAAATAACTTGACTAGAATAAGACTAGCACAACTGTCTCTGGAGGGGATAACTTTCTAGATGGAGATGTAACTTTTCTGTCCACATTGGGTGCATTTCATGTATTTTTCAGTGAGATAAACCATTTTTTGAGTTATGTCACTTTTCTTGGGGGTTGTCATTTGTGAAACTGCCGTCGAACGTCTTCTGATGTTCTGCTATATGAATAAAGTTTCACTGAGAAGAGAAAAATAAAATCTTTTTGTAAAAAAATAGAACCGACTCCAAAAAGCATCATTATTCAAGCAACTAAAAAAAAAAAATTGCATGAAATTAAACTGTAAATTGCGCCTAAAAGTATAAAATAATTTTCTTCGTCAAACAGCCTATAACACTACAATTAATCATAACTTTTGAAGTCGGCGTAAAATTAAATAAAAATTGATACCTGTATTCAATACAAAAATCAAATTCTATTCAAAATACACATCTCACAATGTCACCTGCAAAACGCAGCCGAAAACTACTTTGATTCAAGAAAACAAACAAGGTGGCGAAGCTGCTGGTATCTGGCGTCCTTGGTGAAAGAAAAATCGCAAAATTATCTGGCAAACATACTAAATTTCTTTCAAGAGAGCAATCAAGAATATGAAACAATACTTCGTACAATATATATTATGAAAATATACACCTTACATGTATATTTTTGCATTACGTTTTGATCGACAAATCCAAAAGCCACTAAGGATGATAGTTATCAAAGTTATACCAAATTTGCAAAGGAAACTGACTTCGAACATAAATACCGAATTGTGAGGAATGTTCACTGTTCTATGTAGATGCTACTAATGGACCAATTGTATACAGTGATAAAATAATAAAGGAAACATGAAAATGGATCATTCGAGACAACAGCATTTGTAGCTATCGATCTAAAAACAAATCTTTAAAAACTAATTAAATTTTATTTAATTTTGCGCCGACATCAAAAGTTATGATTAATTGTAGTGTTATATGTTGTTTGACGAAGAAAGTTATTTTACACTTTTAGGCGCAATTTACAGTTTCATTTCATGCCAATTTTCTTTTAGTTGCTTGAATAGTAGTTGCTTTTTGGAGTCGGTTCTATTTTTTTATAAAAAGATTTTATTTTAAATTCTGCTTTCATATTGAGAAAACTCACAACCGTTAAATTAGTACTCGTTTTTTAAAATTTACTTTTTTTTTTTTTTTTTTAAGGAAAAAAAAAAAATAAATAAAAGATTAAAAAATAAATAAAAAATAAAAAAAGTGCATTTTTCGTATTTTTTAGCTGGAAAATAAATTATAAAAATGGGAAAAATCGATTTTTCGTAAACGAATGCTAATTTAAATATTGTATATATATATTTTTTTTTTTAATGTGAAAACGGAATTTAATAATGTGTATTATGTAATGAATAATTGTGGAAACAAATTTTCGCATAGTATAACGTGGTATTTTACTGTCGGCAATATTAGATGATATACGCTTTTAAAGCTGCATATGATCACGTGATTGTAATTTTATTTCTTTTTGTATTGGTCTTGATTCCTTAGCGGTATATTTTGCTTTTCAGTGTTTTTTTTTTTTTTTTTTTTTTTTTTTTTTTCTCATTGAACTTTAATCTTGAATACCAGTTTCTATAGTGCACAATTACATGAAATTTTAAATTTAAGTTTAAAATAATGTAAGTACCATTATAACCTTAATAAAAAGGTAAAAAATGCTAGTGTAAAACTAAGCATTTTTGCAAGCAATTTTTGTAACCTAGTTTATAAAAGAAGTGGTTTTAAATGGGGCTTTATATGTATTATTATGTTATACACAATCTTGCTCAAAAGTTTAGCAAGAATTGCAATCGATCAGGTTTTTTTTTTTTTTTTTTTTTTTTTTTCAATTTAAAAACTTATCTCTCGCTGAAATGTTTTCAGACATTGGGTATTTCAAGAACTGGGTCTTCTTATGTTTTTCAGTGAGGATTGGTTTAAGACAACAGATAGGGGGCCAGTAACAAATTGAGAAAAATCAATAACTTTTGTGATCACCCTGTATCGTTAAGTAAACGAAATGAACTGTAACTTTAGGATATGTTAATATAGACACAGCTCAATTTGTGGATGAATTTGTGTAACGATAGCATATTATATAACGGAGATATAAGCATATTTTTAAAACTGCAAAAAGAAAAAAAAAAATCAAATTTTTTTTATTTTTAATATACAGAGTTTTAACGAAAATTATTCTCACTTTGTGATAAGTTGGAAAAACACTTTTAAAACAATATGCTGCAATCGGAATACAAATATCTTAAATATCTCAGGAAATATGAGTATTTTTATGAAATACGTTTTCACTGCGAATGTGCGAAAAGTATATATATATATATATATATATTGCATAGGTTGAAAGCTAGATATGTTGGGCAACTTTTGTGAAAAGTACATTTGAATAGAATAAAAATTAAGCAAATTATCCGAAAGAGAACGAGTTAGATTTTAGATATTTTCCAAGAGTTCAAACTTTTTAAAGAGTTTTTCACATGCCGCATAATTAATTTGAAGATCCAATTATTTCAGCACGCTCCAAATGTACTTTTTTGTTAAAAATTCCTTATAAGCTTGTAACTCTAACATATTTTTTTTTGTTTATTTACTAAGATTTGTGAGATGGTAAGGGGTTTTTCACAAAAAAAGAACTTTTGCTAAGTGGTTAAAATATTTGTGGATTTTTAAATTGATTACGCAGTATGTGAAAAACCCTTTAAGAAATTTCAACTCTTGGAAAATATCTAAAATCTAGCTTGTTCTTTTTCGGATAACTTGCTTAATTTTTACTCTATTCGAATGCACTTTTGTCAAAATTTTAACAATATATCTAGCTTTCAACCTATGCAATATATATATTTTCTTTTTTTATCTTCCGCACATGTGCAGTTAAAGCGTTTTTCATAAAAATTTTCATATTTCATGAGTTATTTGAGGTATTTGTATTCCGATTGAATATATTGTTTTAAAATTGTTTTTCTAACTAATCTGAAAGTGGGAATAATTTTCGTTAAAAATCTGTATATTATAAATAAAAACCACGATGTTTTTTTTTTTTTTTTTTGAGTTTTAAAATAAGTGCTTATCTCTCCGTTATTTAAAATGCTATCGTCACACATTCATCCACTAATTAAACTTGGTCTGTATTAACATATCCTAAAGTTACAGATCGTTCATTTAATGATACAGGGTGATCATAAACATTATTGATTTTGCTCAATTTGTTTTCGGCTCCCTAATTGTTGTCTTAAACCTATCTTTATTGAAAAACATGAGGAAGACCCATTTCTTTAAATATCCAGTGTTTGAAAACATTTCATCGAGAGATAAGTTTTTAAATTAAAAAAAAAAAAAAAAAAAAACTGATCGTCTGCAAATCTTGCCAAACTTTTGAGCAGAAGTGTAAATATATAAATAACCTGTCATCTTGATACACAACAGTTTTATAAAATATTTTTATTAAAATATAAGCTTATAATTGAATAAATTAGCAATTTTAATGTAAGAAGAATAGAAAACGAAGCTCTATAAGCTAAGGTATGAATAGAAGAGGCCGATGAATCGCATTACAATTAAATTCGTATGTAAGCACAAAGAGTAGAGATTTGAATATGCCTTTAAAATTCTGAGTTATCTTATATTGACGTCTTCTTATTAAAATAACTTTGGAAATTTGAAACAATTACCGAAAAAGTACACTAGAATGATTCTACATAAAATTTGCGTTTTTATATCACGTAGCAATAATTTTTAAACTATTGATAAACTCGTTATTTTTTACATATAAAATTACAACGTTCTTTCCATACTTATTTAAAGTTTCTTCAAACGAAACATTAACAAATAATAAATAAACGTGTATAAAAAAGGTGGTATATCGTTTCTGTGGGCTATTAAAATCCAGAAGTGTATCATTTCAATATAGACTCATGTTTGTGACACAACACTACAATTACAACACTATGAAGGAATTGTCAGAAATTAATGAAGTTTAACATGCAGACGACTGGTATATTAAATTACAAACGCATTGGTACAAATGAATAATTAACCTTTCAAAGAAAAAAAAAAGTATCCGAAATTTCTATTTTGCATAGCCACCACGGGCTGTAATAAGTGTTGCTGTACGACTTGGCATAGAGTCAACCAAAATTTGAATGTCTGTCCAGAGAAGAGAATTTCTTATTGTTTGTATATATTCCCTAAGTTCATCTGCAGAACCTGTAGGGCGAAGATTACAAGCGAGACGCAAACCAATGAAATCTTCACAAGTTCTATAGCGACATATCCGGTGAATAAGTAGGCCAAAGAAGAAATTATTAGTTTCTTGCTGAAAAGAAGTCTTGAGCATTCTTTACAACATGTGAGAGGGAATTATTCTGTTGAAAGAAAGCTACAGGAATGACTGGAAGGAAATGACGACTTTAGTCTCCAACACTTCGCTGGACGCTAATGTGTCTGTTGCTGTTAAGATTACTCACAATTCATAGTAGCTGAGATCGTCCAAGATACGTAATCGCATTTCACAGTAGGAAAATCCTCCTTCACGAAAGCCAATGATTCTTCCCTGTTCAAACTCCGTAAGTTGTTAAAATGTCACCATCTTTCGTCGAAGAAGCATTATTATGTCTCACCAATTATTTACCACTAGCAGATAACCACAAACGTCCAGCTACAGCTCTCTCTCTATTTATACGGTTTCAGCAGCAGCTCAGAGCGCGCTTCTCAGCCCACGCATGCGTGGTGACTTTGAAATGTTAATCATTTGAAATGTTAATCATTGATTAATCATTGTTAATCATTTTGCAACACTCTATAATTTGCATTTGCTGAAAATTTCTGCTTAGTCGCATCATTCCTTCATGGTGCTGTAATTTTCGCAATCATTAATGTATATATAACTGTTATATTTTACTTATACAGGCAGCAACTGTATTTTTCTTCGAAAATATATGGATTTAATCTCATTTATATTAATTTTCTCTACTCATTGCTACATTTTTTTCTTTTTTTTCTTTTTTTTTTTTTTTAAATAAACTTTTCATTTATGTGGATACGTTAAAATTTAAATAATAATAACAATAATAACTTCATTAGATGGAGTCATTTGTCTTTTCTTATTGACTAATGAAAAAAAAAATGAACTAGTCAATATTTTGCTCTAAAAATTTTTTTCAAATATTTTAAAACTATTAAAAATAATATAAAAAAAAGTACACTTAATACTGTTTTGTTAAATAAATCCTTATCGAATCATGTTCTTACACTGACTAAGAACAGGATTCGACAAGGATTTATTTAACAAAACCGTATGAAGTGTACTTTTTTTACATAGGAATTTTTGCTAGTGTTCGGACACTTTTGTTACCTGAATTATTAACTCAGAACATGACATCTCTTCTTTTTACCATTTTTGATTTAATAATTTAAAATTATGTCTTTTACTTAATTTGCGGAATTATAAGAAAGGTATGATTGTCGAAATGTTAAAAATGGCACAAACTTATAGAATTAATCACAACAATATTATTAAGGAATCCGAAGTTTTTATCATTTTTCTTGACTTCATCTCTACCTTTGAAGGGATATTGTTTTTGCAGTAGGAATGACTGTATTCATAATGATAACCTGTAAAACGTTTATATATATATAATATGTCCAAGTTAATCTGTGTGGAATGCATCGTGGATATATATATAAGTTATAAAGTAAACTTCAAAGATTTTTAATGGCTTTATCTTGAAAATTTAATTTATAAACGTATGTACTGAAATTGTAGGTTTTCTGTTAAATGACTCATCGTTATTATTTTTCTGATGATTAGATTTTAAGCATACTTACTATTTTAAATGTCAGCAATTAAATCTTGTTTAAATATGCATAGTTTGTTGAAATGGGGAAAATATGAAGCACGTAACCAAAAGAGAAATTTTAGTATTTAAATATCAGAATAAAAAAAAACAACTCCTAAACAATTAAAAAAAAAAAAAAAAAAAAAAAAAAAAAAAAAAGTTTCATCTTATTTATTGTGGATAAAAACATGCTAGTGATAGAAAAGAGTTTAAGTTCTTTTTTCCTAGTTTAACAAAATTTTTTATCTTGAAACTTTTCTCTATGGTTGATTAAATTTTCATGTAGCGCTCTGATACTTACAAAATTAATTTTATTATTTAAATTCCCCACAGCATATCCCCTGTAAAAATAAACCACAGTATTCAATATTCTTTTACATAATTATACAGCTACACAAAAATGTCTATATATTACCGTCTATGATTAGTAATTATTTTAAAGGAACTATAATGGTATTAAACTATTTCTGACATAACAAATTTTATATTTGTTAAGGCTGTCTTAAATGTGTTATATGACTCCTCTACATTAAAAAAAAAAAAAAAAAAAAATGTGCATACATTTACAAAGGACAGTGCTGAGGCATTTGACTGTATGATGTGGTTTTAAATATAATTTAATTAAGTTTTTTTTTTTTTTTTTTTTTTTTTTTTTTTTTGAGTAGAAAATGTAATTTTTATAATATTTCAGAAATTTTGATGTTTAATTAATTGTTTTCTTATCCATCACTCTTAATTACTTTCACTTAAGGTTGCTGTGTACCCGCCATCTCAAATATCCAAGGTTCTATGTTAACCTATGGGGATATTTTTTCTTTTAATAAATAATGCAAAACCCAATAATTTTGCAAAATATTTGTCAGTGTTGTAGAAGACAACTTTTCCCACCTTTCTACGGTTTTATTTATTTATTTATTTTTATTTATTTACTTTTTTTTTTTTTTTTAAGAAATGATTTTTAATACATTTAAATGAAAGTTATTCTGTAAAAAATTGCATATGTTTTAATTTAAACATCGATAACTCTATTTCAGTGAGGAAAATCTAAAAAGAAAAACGCTACCGAGATGTACAAATTTTTTTTTGTTCGGTGTCACACCACTTTTATTCACTTTTAAGCATTTTTGTATTAATTATTAAAGGATAAAATTTCCCCATAGGTTAAGTCATATCTTAAAAAACTTTGAATATTTAAAATGGCAGGTACACAGCAACCTTAATTATCGTACTTGTTGCGTTTATGAGTTTCATCTAAATTCCGTCTGATTAGCTACAATATAAAAATGTTATAAATGAAGAAAAAGAAAGGTAAATTAACCCATTATTTTGAAATTTGTTTCCTGATTTATCAATAACATACCTATTTTCGTTATAGTTATTAGTTGTCTTATATCCTAAAATATTAAGAATTTCGTTTTATTTAAATTTAGAAAACATTCTTGATGCATAATATAAACTAAGCACTATACATATAAAAGAGTACTTCCACTCACTCACTCACTGACTCATCAACGCACAGCAAAATCTACTGGAGCCACTGACTCGAAACTGGGTCAGATTATAGAACATATAGTGTAAGCACCCCCTAAGGACCGATTTTGCGAAATTCGCCCCCCAAGGGGGTGTAGGGAGCAAAATGTGATTTCACATAAACCTTCATATCTCAAAGAAAAAAACAGATATCCGTAAAATTTTTGCTTTTAAATACAGCTAATTTAATTATATAAAAATAAATTTCTGGAATTTTAGAAGTTCGGTCCCCAAGGGGGGAAAAGGGGCAAAACGTGATTTCACATGCGCAAAACGTGGTTTCACATACTCCTATATATCTAAAACAGATATATGTGAAGTTTTTGCTCTAATATATAGCTAATACAAATACCTCAAAACTGATTTCTGGAATTTTCGAAATTCAGCCCCCAAGACGGGAGGAGAGGGGGCAAAACGTGATTTGAAATAATCCTGTATATTGCAAACAGAAAAAATATATCTGTAAAATAATTTTGCTCTAAAATGTATCTCCCATAAATACACAAAAACTAATTTCTTTAATTTTAGAAATTCGTCCCAGGTGGGGCGGGAAAGGGGGGGGGGAAGTGATAAAAAAAATAGAAATATAGTTAGACCGTTCAAAATTGGTACGGATAGGTTCTAGAGATCTGTAAGTCAAATGAGGATATTTTTGAAAGGGTAAAGTTTTTAGGAGGGTCAGAAAGGTGTGGAGAGGGGGGGGGCGGAGGGGCAAAAAAATAAAAATAGAGTTAGACCATTCAAAATAAGTATAAATGCATAAAGGTTTTTGATACCTACAAATCGATTACGGATATTTTCGAATTTGTAAAGTTATTAGAATGCGGGAGGAAGGGACGGAGGGTCAAAAAATAAAAACAGAGTTAGGTCGTTCAAAATTGGTGCATAGAGGTTTTAAATACTTACAAATCGATTGCGGATATTTTCGAATTTGTAAAGTTATTAAATTGGTACATGGAGGTTTTTGATACCTATAAATCGATTGCGTATATTTTCGAATTTGTAAAATTATTAGGATAGACGGGAAGGGGAGGTGAAAGGGCAAAAATATATAAATAAGAGTTAGAGCGCTGAAAATTAGTGTTGTTAAGTTTTGAGGCCCGATAAATCGATTGCGGATATTTTCGAAAGTACAGAATTACTATGAAGGGCGGGAAGAAAACGGGCGCAGGGGTAAAAATAAAGAAATACAGATAAATGTTGGAAATTAGTATTATTAGGTTTAGAAGCCCGAGAGAACGACTGCGAGTATTTTTTAAAATCTAAAATAATTAGTAGGGGCGGGAACGGTAGGTGAAGGAGCATGCGAACCTTGCGCGACTGCATGCGCTGCCGCAGGCAGTGGAGGCCCGAACCGATTATTCCAGTGATGGGAGAAACTTTTTTTTTTTTTTTTTTTTTTTTTTTATGTTTTTCCCTTACGATAATATAGTGATTCATTAAGAGTGTTGAACATTAATGCGCGCCACAATTGCTACGCTGCCAAGGGCAGTAGGGACCCGTTGCGACATTTTTTCAATCACATTTTTTTTCTCTTTTCGCATGATAGAAATTGATGCAATTTTGAGAATTCATTAACTATAGTGATTCATTTAAAAATAGTGACCAGCGAAGCGGGCGTAGCCTGCTAGTATGAATTAAAATTTGAATAAATGCATAACAAAACTTATAAAATATTAATAATCTCCAAGTAAACCTAATAATCAAGCTTAAAAAATATTATATACTCTTTTCTTCGACAAATTTGCTAGTCATTTCTTGAAATTTGATAAATATTTTAGATGGGAAGAGTAGAAAATTCCTTTTGCATATCTCATTTTGGATATGTTTTTATTTACCCCTTCAAATCCTCAAGGGTATGATTGATTATTGCAAAAAAAAAAAAATAATAATAATAATAATAATTCCAGCTCTGTTTGTTGCGGACGTTCTATATAAATCATTCTTCAAAGACTTTTTGAATTGAATCTAAAACATTTTTCTAACTTTGTTATGTGTAATCATATAACCAATTTAAAATACTGTAATGAAACTTTATTTATATATCCTTTAAGCCTTAGAACTCGACCAGTATTCAAGAACTTCTGCTCTCTAAGCTGACAGATGGAAAGTGTCGGGTTCGAAGCATGTTGCACTCGTCAACCTAGCTGTACGGAAATTTCTGTAGTTTACTCTAAAATTAACGAAAAAAGTAGCTAGCATCTCATTAGAGAGATTCCAATGGAAAATACTCTTTCTAAGACTTTGTGCCGGCAAATTGGATTTAATTCTCTCATCAACACCATATTTTAGTCTTATCTAGAAGTATTTCGGAAGTTACAGTAAGTTTCAGACGGTTTAGACGTTATGCCTACTTTCTACTGACTCCAAATAGAACGGTAGATTTCTTGGTCTCAAAAGAATTTTTCTTATCTTTATTTATACCAGGCAGGTAAAATAATTTAATTTTATTTGTATTACAAAGCGTTTTCAAAATATTTTTATTTTCATTTAATTTTTTATTGCAATAATTTTTATTGCTCCACACTCATTCAGTAACTCAGAGATTTAGGAATTTGTGCATCCCAATAATGTTACTACGATGTTGTAAAAAAATCAAAAGGGATATATATATATATATATATATATATATATATATATATGTGCATATTTATGCTTTTTTTTTTTTTTTGAGTTGGGGGGGGGGGGATCATGTTCTGGATATCAAGCTCTCAGGATGTAAATCCATTTATTAATTTTTTTTTTTTGTCAATACTATGCATGAATTGTTACATTCACCTCCTCAATTTTTCATATTTTATTGACAATTTTCTTATTAATGCAGTTTTTTTTTTTTTTTTTTTTTTAAATATATATCCAAATTTACTTAACTTGTAAAATCGAAGTATTTGTGTTTCTGTATCATATAAAGATTTCCGTAAAATATTTAAAATCTGTTATTGAGTTAGTTTATTACATCTGTCAGTTTCAAATTCAATTAAATGCTTTTGTAAGAATAATTACGTTAAAAACAGACTACAAAAATTGCTTTGAATACGTTCTCGATTCTTAATTTCTAATTCTAATTTCTTTACATACTACTTACATAAAATGAATGGAATAACATAAAAAAGCATTTTATTAAATGTTATCAGAAATTAATTTATCACAGAGGGGATAGAAAGATGATCGTTTAAATTTCATAATGTGAATGAACTTAGAAACATCATAATAAAAATTTGGACCTGTTATATCTGTAGTGATAAGTATAAAGGATTTAAGTCCATATTCTTGATTTTTCAGGAGACGAAAAATAAAGTTTAACTAGCTAAAAACAAATCAGAAGAATGGATTAGGGAAAAGGTATTTCGTTGATTTTTACCCTTTATACCATTCAGTGGTTGTCAACCTTTATTTAATAACGGGAAAAATTGAATTAAATATTTTATACCATACATGAATGGTAAATTTCTAAATTGGTCCTTTTTTTACCAATGGATTTTCTCAAAGACTAAATGACATAGAATTAAATCCTTTATCCTTTTTTATAGAGAATTTTTTTCTGAGTCTGACTATGTACTTAACTCAAAATCGACATTTTTGGACTTAAATCCTTTATACTTATCAGTACAGATATTTTCCCCCATTTTTAGATGAATTTTCATTTTAAAGTAAAGTAGTATCAGAGCCCCACTAAATAAATATTAATGGCGATGAAATCGAAAAAAATGCATATACAAATTGATAGTTAATTGCTATATACATAAAACTCATTAAATCACCATTAACTTTAACAGCACATAAAAAAAAAAAATCGTCGATTAATCCTGATTTATAGGTCTTTGACTTTTTTCGTACAAGAGTTATATTATACCCAATCCCAAACATTCATCTTTTAGTTTAGCAGTTAATCTAAAACTTTTTACTATCTAGGTTAAACTATTAATTCTCTTTTTTGTATCGAAGGAATTTCCAGACCATTTATCTTATCATAAATAATGGTGAAAACTAATATATATATATATATATATATATATATATATACTTTTTTTTTCTTTACAAAAATAGTTTTACTTACTTCTTCAAATATTTTTTCCCGCTTTTTTTTTTCTTTACATTTCTCTTTTTAAACGCATTATGTTTAAGAAAAATGGCTAAAAATAAAATCTAAGCAAAAAGGTTCAAAGCATGTTAATTAAATATATATATCCTATTTAACCTTTTATGTTTTTGAGGGGGGGGGGGGGAATGCATGGCATTCTTCCCAATTTTGTTTTTCTTACATCCACTTTTATTATTACATCTTCCGCTTCTTAAACTCTCTTCCTATTCTAATACTCAGTACGTCCATCGTTTGTCCCTCCCTATACCAATGTTGTGATGACATTCCGTTTTTCCGTTCGACACATGCATAATTACTTCATAGCCTTGGACTCCTAAAAATCCACGAATTTTTCATCACAATGCCTTTCCCCAGTTATTGTCGAAAACTTCTCCTTCACTCCTCTCTCTCTTCTTTAGCGTGTTAATAACTTCGGAGTTGAAGAGAATAGGAAAGGGATGAGGAGAAGTGGGAGAAGGAAAAGAGGAATCCCTTATAAATCGCCTGTTGAGTATGAAGGCCTATCCTTGTTTTTTTTTCTTTCTCTCCTAACGCCGCCAGAGAGCAGAGGGAAGTCTTTTCTACTGCCAAGCACGCAAAGGCGCCAAAAGAGTGTTTGAGTGGTGCTGTTATAAACGGGGTGATATGAGAAGTGATATTAGACAAGATTTGGTCATCGCTTACGAGACTTAGCAAACGACGTCTGTCCAGAGAATGTCAGAGAGAACGTGTGATAATGTCGATTACATGTGTTTGTTTTAATGTCAAGCATACACTGTGTGATTATGTGGTTTCTGTCTCATTATCATTATTGTGATATTTTTCGGATAAATTATCAATGGCCTTGATACTTTTTTAAGAAATGTAATTTTCGTGATTATGCTTCAATGGCTTGAAAATGTCAACATGCATTTTTAAAATACAGAAATAGAATTTATCACGGAGAAATCTTAATGAAAAATGTCTGTTTTTTAATAAAGAAAAAGTGAATATGTTATAAGCTGCAATTAAAAAATAGTAATTTCTTAATACTTCAATTTGATATCTCGTGTTATAGTTCATAAATTTGTGCTTGATTTCATAAGCTACATTTTACGATGAAGTTTATACTTTTGTTTGTTTAAAATGTTTGTGTGTCTTTTCACCGAAAAATAGAATTTAGTTAATGAAAGTGATATTGAATAACACGTGTGTTTAATATATATAACATAAAAGACGAAAATGCTGTAAGAAAATGTTTATATGTGAAATATAAATGATTTAAATTTGTAATGAATGAAGGTAATTTTGATACATATGTTTGTGAGAATTGGAAAAAACAAAAACTCTTGAATGTCAATTTTATAAATAAATGGACGAAATTTGGTAATGAAAACTTTTATATTTTCTAAATTGTTTAATAATTCTTTTATATAGTTGAAAAATAAGTTATTTTAAATTGTGCATAAAATTTTCAAATACATTTCTCTGCTAAATATTCTTAAAGTTGTTTAAAACACAAGAAAAATATTTCTTCAATACACGATCCTATTTTCATTAACTCTAAGAAAAAAGACATAATTTTGTGATGCGTATGAATCGAAATGTATATGCAAGACGTGAAAGATAAGGACAAAAATTTACTATTTAAATTAATTAACTATAATTTTAATAATTATTATATTATAAAAGAATGATTATGCCAAATAAAAAAAATTCTGTTCAGTAGATTTCCATTTTCTATACAACGATATTGAAAAAGAAAATATTGTCAACAGAACTGAAAACTAATTTTCTTTGTTTATCGAATTAAATGAATTAAGTAATTTGCCTCTGTGCTCATATCATACGAAAAACAAAACTAGTAAATAACAAGTGCATAAGTGATATTTTTAAATGCGAATTTTTCACTCACATATAAATTAAATGATATTTACAAGTTAGTACAAGAAAGAAGATTCATTCAGTATTTGAACATTTTTTCAAAACTCAAAAATATTTATTTAAAGTACGACAACTTTTATTGAAAATATATGCAATATCAAATTATAAGACTTTTATAAAAGATTTAGCTGTGCTTATTGAAGTAATTAATAGTTAAAAGGATAAATTTTCTTATTATAATGTTACTGAAAATCATAAACTAATATTTTTTCGAAAGATACCAAAGGAAAATAAATAAACATAATGGTTTTCCCCCCATTTACAAAATAGCGTAAACAACCCTCCAAAAAAAACCTCATTTTATATGTCTGAACTCGATAATATAATATAATCCCGAATTATATAAAAACTAAGAGAAAAATGGGTTAAATTATTCTAATAACATGTTTATATAGTTTCTATCTGTAAAATGAGCTAAATGTGTAATGACACTTACAGCAATTAAATCGGTATTAGATAAAGAAACTCATATTTATGATTTTATTTGTAATGTACATCATCATTAATAAAAATTGTAAGATTCTACATATTGATATCGAAACAGAATTTTACTCATACATCAGTTATAATTCCATTTTTCTAAATACATAATTAAATTTAGACATAATTAGGAAACTCATCTGATAAATTCAACATTTCAATGGCATGTTTAAACTACATTTCATTTCATTTCTTTGAATTATTTTCGAATATATTTTATGTAATACAAATTTGTATAAGATAATTATTCATTGTTAGAAATATGTATAAGAAAAAAAATTAATCAATACTTTAAAATGCCTATCTTCTAACGTGTGTGTGATCAATATATTTTTAAAAATATTTTTCAAAGAACTAAATTAATAATAATATCTGTAGAGTAAAAAATCTTTAAAATGAAAAATACTTTATTATAAGGTGATATTATCATTATTTTGATAATCAATTGGCAAGTTACAGAAATATTAAATAATAATGACAATAATAATAATAATATTGGCTATGCCAAATCTGAAAGAAATCTTTTCTCTTTTTTTGTAAATATACCCTTTTATCTTTGTAAATTAAAATCTTTATTGTATAGAAATACTTATTATTAACAATTCATAAAATTAAATGCGTTTGAATATATTTAAATATTTATTAATTTAGCTACAGACAGAGTTTTTTAATGTATATTTACGTATGGGAACGTCTGTTTTAAAATGTGTTATATATTTTAAAGAAACTTGCCAGTAGCGAGGTGATCATAAACGTTATGGGAATAAATTCATTTCAGGATAAATTTATTTAAGTATGTGAAATATAAAATAGATTCACATACTAATATTAAATATAAAAATGTATATTCCAATAAAACCATTTTTAAACGTTTAAATTTGATAATAATTTAATTGTCTGTTTGTTTTTAATTCCGTGTAAATACCAAAAATTTATAACAAAATTATATTAATTTTTATAAGTAATTAAAATGTGTATTTAAAAAATGTTTTCTAAAATTCAGTTATATTTTTCATTTATCGGATAGAACAATTCTATTAAATTCATATTATGTTCTAACAGAATTTTTATAGTATTTTATTTGTTTTATAAAGTTTGAGTATTAATTTAATTTTTTTTTTTTTTTTTTTTTTTTTTTTTACACGGCAAAGAATTAATATTTTTAATATAGTTTTTTAAATCAATAAAATTTGGAGTTTAATAAGTTATTGTATAAACATGTTTTATTAAGTTGTTGTAGAATTAAATTAGCAGATCAAATAAAAAAAATATAAGATTTCACACAATTATTATTTACTGAATTTTTTTCCAATTAGGTTGAAAAAAAAATTAATTTTGCAACAGCGAATTATTACTTCTTTAATTTTTTATGCATAATACTTAATTCAATACTAAATATTGAAAAAATATTTATGCATTTATAGCATGCATATTATTAGTTATAAAAATATGCCTTAAATTTGTCGAATAGTCCAATATCCTAGAATATTAAACAGACAAAAACTATAAAATTTGAGGCTTGTTATATTTATTATGGTTCGTGTATAAATTTAATAAAAACAAACATAACTATGAGTTCAAGAAGATACAGCTTAAGGAAACTTAAAAGTTCAAAATCAGTTACAGATTTTTCCCAGGAAGAAAGCACAGTAAAATATGAAGTTTTCAGCAAATTAAAAAGCTCCCCAAGTAAAAGTTATTCACATTTCGAAATTGAAGAGAAAAAAGGTTATTTGAGGAGAACGCCAAAACACTTGCGCGCGAAAGACACCAAATCAGATATTTCTGAAAGTGGTGATTTAATTTTTAAAAGGTTAACGAAATTTATGAGATCCAAAAGTACTTCGAACATTCTAAATGATTCGGAAACACAAGACAGAAATAAATTGCTTGCTCCAGTTGAACCACCTGTACTTATATTGAGTTTAGAGGATGATGATCAAGGAACTTTTGAGCAGGATTCATTAAATGCATTGGATGAGCCGATGGAATGTCGATCACCAATAAACTTAGGCCCATATTCTAGTCCAGGTCCTAGTCGTCCGAAAAGTGTGCTAGTACAGTCAGGAAGTGTGAAAAATAAACTGCGTAAAAGTGTGCAACTGGAAGTAAATGATGACACTATCAGCATAAGGGAAGATTTAAACTACCTCGTAAAGGAAAGTAGAAAATATTCAGCTCGTCACAACAGTATCGTTCCCCAGGTGAGTACAGTTTCTTTTTCTTCTTTTCTAATAACTTTTCAAAATGAAACTGTAACTTTAAACCTGTTTAACAACTAATTGTTAGAGTGAGAAATCTATTTCTCTAAGAAAAATTAGCTAAAATCAATTTTTTTTTTCCGTTTGTTACCAGGTTAAAATAAATAATTTATAACTAATTACAAAAAGGAAAATTCATGTTTAAAAGAGAATTATAATGATACAGGGAATTTATATATATATATATATATATATATATTAATTATCATTTGTTTAAAAAATGAAATATATATATATATATATATAAAGGTAAAATCTTTGGAAAAGTTAATGTTGTGACGTCATAGACGATAGGATATATGAAGTCAAAGTTATCACTAGGAAAAAAAATGTTCTCCATAGTGAACGAAATAAAAAAATTGTAAGCATTTAATTTTTATTGAAAAATCATCGGTTAATAAAACGTATTACTCAGGATTGAAAGAAATTCAAGTTGTATAAGGTGTAATGTTTTATACACCAGTCAGGAAGCGTAACTCAGGTATGGTCAGGTGGAGTAAAATACAGCTTAAATGTATAAGTATGTTTATTTTAAATACAATGAAACTTAATCTGAGCTCAACTTAATAAGGATTCGATTGGTCTGTTATGTTAAACGGCGATGTTCACCCCTTTCCTCCCTAACATTTCACACGAATGTACAATACTTGCCAAGGAGTTTCAGGGCGGCTTTTCTTTTGTTATTAAATGTCAGAAATGTGCACTTTCAGTCGACTCTGTATGTTCGAAACACCACAAAGGCAATGCAATGTCATGTGGAGAAAACAGATCTCTTGTGCGAAATTCAATGATGTTTAGGACAGAATTTTAATATATAAATTGGCGAGAGAAAAACCACGAAATCGTTCCAGTCCATGGAAGATGTTATTTTAATAATTCTTTCCCCAGTTGAGTTAATTTTTTTTAATTAATCAGGTAAAAAATGTTGAAAATGTTTTTTTTTTTTTTTTTTTTTTTTCGAGATATTAAGTTAGAAGACAGTAAAATCTATTTGTACATATTTCAAAAGAATTTTAAGGTATCGAACGGTGTCACAAATATAAATCATTTATAAATCATAATCAAATTCGCATATAAAAAGCATGAAATAAAAAGCGCATGATCCTAGTGCTCAGTTGACATCAACAAATTTTAAATTTGCATTTCCATCTTAAACATAATGGCAAAAGGAGTATTTTTTCTAACTGGCTACGCTTTCCTTGTACCTTATTGAAATAAACCCTAAAATTAAGAATTTTTTTAATTTCAAACGAAAAACATGTTATTATTCCGTATTTTCTTGTAGTTTTTCTTCTTCTTCTCCTTATTATTATTATTATTATTTGTGTAAAGCTTTGTTAGTATTACCTAACACCCCTAGAATTTTTGTTAATGACTCACTTATTGAATATCGAATGCACTAATCAGTACTAATAATTAAATAATGAACATTCCTAATATCTTGTATTTTTTTTCTTAATCAAATATCCCTGTAAAGTTTGTTTTGTATGTCCCTTTTATTTTCTGTAAGTTAAAATAAAAAATTTTCGATACACTGAAAAAAAAAAAAAATGTTAATTTGAATACGTATGCAGATTTATTATAGATTGATATATGTGCTCATTAACGACAGACCATCGATTTTAAAGTTCGGTTTTAGGTTATAATTTCTGCTAATTTTTATTTATAATGCGTGAATCGTATTGACAGTTAATGAATATAAAAATAACTTACAAATATGCAAAACCTTTTAAGACATTTTTTTTTTAAATATCTATTGCAATACATTTAATTTTTTTTTCTATTTCATTTAGCATCACGCAGGTAGTAAATCGAAATATTTGTTGCTCTTATTTGTAATTGTTGCACATTTTTGTGATTCTGCATAAAATCACGAATTTCAGATTAAAGTAGAATAAATGTCTTACGGAGTGGTCAGTGTGCTGATAGCAAATGTGAGATGTGTTCTGGGAACGTAGTCCGTATTTAAGCAAGTTTTGAAAAAAAAAAAATAATAATAATAATAAATAAAACATGTAAAACCCCCAAACAGCTAGGTCGACAAGGTGACCTCTGATCGAACCCGGCACATCCCGCCAACCAGCTTCGACAGTAGTAGTTCTCGGTCACTCGTGGAGGTTGGAAATGTAAGGATTTAAATGACGAAGTTTAAGAGTTTAATTTCCATGGCCTTATGAAGAAGATTGCGTATGATTTATTGCATTTGATTTACAAAGTTATAAAAAATAACTATGTGGCGAAATAAATTTTTAAACGTACACATTTTCGTCTAATAAATTTCTTGTTTATTGTAAAACATACCCTAAATAAAGCTTATTAAAATGCTGAAATTGATGGTAAGGTGATTGTATGGTAGGATAATAAATAATAATAATGATAAAAAAAATTGATTAATTTCTTAAATTCTTAAATTCTAGGATTTATTACACTTTCCAATGCTATTTAAATAAATATTTAATGTTTTATGCGCCATTTAAATACTTCAAAACCTCCAGACTAAATATTATACAGATTAATAATTCTTCATTAAAATAATAACTTGCGACATTTTCTTTGTAACTTCAAAATATGAACATATTACTCATCTTAAAGTTTGTTTGAATTAAAAAAAAAAAAAGGTATGGTAATAAAAATTTATAATAAATAATTTTATGTTTTTATTTCTTTTTAAACGGTGTTTTACTGGCTTATATTGGTTATAAAAATCTAATCTAAAAGTGAGCAGATGGCAATGCTTTATTCATTCAAACTACATTTGTAAAATTTTATTGCACATTTTTTTTTTTTTTTTAATTTACCTTTTATTTATTTACCATTTCATTGATATATATGTTGTTTCGTCAAATTTTACATGGAAGTCGATACAAATTACTGCTTATTGGGAAAAAAATATAAAATAAATATTAAAATTAAGATTTTTTTTAAATCAGAAATTTGCATCCTATTTAACATATTTCATCACAATATACAATTTTTCTATGACAATTATTGGGAAATATTTCATTTGTAATCATATAACTACTTAAAAATAAATAAATAGAAATAAAACAAAAGGCATTTATAGCGAAACATGTTGTTTGACTGATTAATTGAAAAACGAAATTTCAAATTGCCATTATAAATTTGTAATATACCTATATTGTAAACATATAATAAACATATTGTATAATATGTTTTATTATTATTATTATTATTATTATTATTTCAATGACATGTATGTTGTCGTTAAATCTTAGACATTTTAGCAAAACTATTGTTTGAAGGAAAATAATATGAAACAAAGAAAAAACAAATGTGCATCTTTTTAAATATACTTCTTTCGAATATACAGTTTTGCCCTATCCATTACTGAAAAATATGTTATTTGAAATCAGTTAGATACTTTTAAAGAAAATGACAATATTTATGATAGCGAGTACTGTTGTGCAAACTTGTGTTAAAACAATTCAAATTAGGCTTCGGAACAGCTTTATTTGACAAATAATTTTGTGTGTGTGTGTGGGGGGGGGGGGGGTACCGCCCCTTTCAACAATCCATTTCATTACTGTACCTACATTTATGTAGAATTCGAATCTGTTATTAAATTCAAAAGCTCATTTTAAATTTTTGAGAGAACTTTCACAGCAACATTCCTTGACACTTATCAATCTTGATCAAATTTTTTTAGTAACAAATACATTAACTTCAAAATACAACATTAGGATCGCCTGAAATTATTTATTTTATTCTAACACACACAGATAAAGGTCAAACGTTAAAAAATTGACTTTGGTAATCAGGAAGCCTCAAAACGTCTAAATATGCAAAAAACCAAGCATTGAATATTTAGTGTAAAAAAGGTACATTATTTACCATACGACTATGAGGAATTGATTTCAATTTCTGAGCAGCTTTACTGGACATGGTAAATATTAAAGTAAAGCAATTCCACTAACAATAAAAAAGATTGTTATGGCTTAAATATTGGCAGTCCTGTATATCTTCTAAAAATTATGTACGCATCACGGGGAGGACATAAATATAATAATATCATAATAACACAAGGTACAACCTGAAGTACACTTCCCTCAATTTTCAAGTATTGTCGTACTATAATCAAGTTCTTTAGTGTAGCCCTGTAAACGACCAGTGAATGATTTCTATACCATATTCTACATGAAACATGTTTTTTTTTTGTACATTATATATATATTCGTTTCATTTGGTTTAGTGCAGTCTATAGACGTTAAACTCTACTTATCTACAATTTCCCCCCGTACACGTAATGTATTTGAATTCTCTTGGGCGTCCCTGTACACGAACCATTTACTTGATCTCAACGAAAAGTTTAGTGTAGCATCCCTATATCATACACATTTAGAATACCAAATTTGGTCTTCTGCTATAATTTTTTTTTTTTTTTTTTTTTTTTTTTATTTATTTATTTATTTATATATACTAGTGGTCGCCCAGTGGTCGAAATTCGACCATAATTAATTAAAATTATAAGTTTAAACATTATTAAGGTTCTATTGTCAAAGACTATACTTCTATAATCACAGATTTTGCCAAGGCTACACTGTTAATTTACCTACAGGTATTTTTATTTAGATCATTAGATCTAAGGATCTAATGATGAATCCAAAACTGAGATATTTTTAATGATACCATTAACTTTTGAAAATGAAATCATATTTCGTTCAAAAGGTGGCTCACCATCAACTGTACTAAATATTACTGCTACATCAGTTTGAACTGCATCATTGAAACGGCGTAGATCTAAATCATGATTTACTTTAATGAGCATACAAATTTCTTTATTTTGATTTTCAACTCTTTGACAATGATGTTTCATTGCAATGAATGACCGAACAAAAGGATTACTGCGTTCCAATTGGAGAGAAATTTCGCGCATTATGTTGTTGTTACATGTTTGATTAAAACGTTCTTGTAATCTATAATTGATAGCAGTGTCAACATCATAAAAATATAATTGCGCATAACATGGTGAACGACCATGTGCAGCAGTCATTGGACCCGATCTGTGATAAAAAACATCATGTATTTTGAAATGATACACTCCACTTGTAACTGCCTCGGATACTTGAGCTTCTGAGCTAACCATAGCAAATGGTGAATTGTATTTGCGAATATTTTCAAAATAATTTTTTGACTTACTTTTTATTGAAGGTTCATTTGAAATAAGTCCATCATACAATGATTTAAAATATTCATTTTGACTTAAGGGCGGTAATATTGCTTTACCCTTATGACAACATGAAGTGAATGCAGTTCTGTCACCTAAAGTGACTTCAGATTCAAAATGTTTCGCATTGCAAAACCTGCATTCCAAATCCATTAATCCACAATCATAACTATAAAAAACTTTTGGAATGACATTTCGTGCACATTTAAATTTATCTGTCAAATTCACTTCTTCATTCTGTATAATATTAACACTATTTGTATTTTCATTACTATTATTATTATGTGTCCGCAAATATAGATTCCTTCTTCTTTGTCTCTCACTCCGACCCGTTAATGTTCTATGTCGAGGCATAATAAAAGTAGAAAAAAACTTTCATCGTCAGTAGAAAAAATCGTTATTTTTTTTTATTTTAGGTTGATTTCTTTAGAAACTGATCTATACAAATTGAATGAGTTGAGTTGAGTTGAGTTGATTAATTAGTATATATATAATGCAAAACTTGTGTGTTTTTAAAAAATATTAGCATTCTGCGATAACTCTTTCAGATGAAACTGGCTATTTAAAAAATAACTCATTGTTATTAACTTTTATTATTGTTATTAACATATTAACTTTTTATTATTAATTGAAATTTCAAAATTTTGGCAACAGTATAAAAAAATGAAAATGCTAATTTTAATCTGGAAATAAAACCCGATAATATAGGCTTTGAATTGCACCTTTGTCGTTTCACAAATGTTCCAATTTCTCGTCTTTGTCGTTGTATTTTTAAAAAATATTAGCATTCTGCACTTCTTCTCTATTTAAACTATAAGTGTGCGAAATTTCATAATCCTCCGTCCGCGCAATTTTCGTAAAAAGGGGTACAAAGTTTTTGCTTCACGTATTAATATATAGATTTTTTTTTTTTTTTTTTTTTTTGAGATATGCTGAAAGCAGACAGACCAACCGGTAAAAACATGATTTTTCGATTCAGGGGACCTCAAAACATGTAAATATAATAAAAATTCAATTTTGTAAATTTGACACGAAAACAATACTTTCTCTGCTTTATGGGTAAGAGAAAGTAAAAATAGTTTCTGCTTTTGGTTAAAATCTACTTTGGCATACAAATAAAAATTAAAATAAAGGTTTTATATATTTTGCTTGTTAATTTACTGTTTCGAATAAGTGCCATCTCTCTCTCTCTCTCTCTTTTTTTTTTTTCTTTTCTATTCGGTGCTATGGAAGAATTGCAACATAAAAATCCAATTGCTTATTGATAAATAGACTTTATAATTGATCATTTAAAACGAGGGACATAAAGATGCAAATTTATAATTATTAAATTTATAAAATTGAAATAAAATAAAATTAAAAATTATTTGTAATGTTAGCTTTTTTCATAAGATTCTGGTAAGAAAAGTAAGAAAAATTTGTTAACGTAATGATTTTTTAAGACATTATTGAAAATATTGAAAATAGACTTTAAAATTTCTTAATAGATAATAATTAATAATGTCATCTGCTCCTTAATGCATTTTAATGTATACAGGATTAAAAACATCTCGGATGAATCATTTTAATAACCCTATTAATAATCATTTCTATTACTTAAAAATATTAACTGCTATAAACTGTTACACCTAATAGTAAATATTGCATGAAAAATGTTTTAAAATTCAAAAAGCATTAAATTTAATTATTTAGTATGCAAATAGTACTTTAAACATTGACTTTATACGCTAATAAATAGGGAATATATTTCATTACAAATTAGAAATTCAATTACCATTCACTAGAAAATTTTCTTTCATTAAGCGTTATGTTATTTTCTTTGACTGTTTCATTTAGAAATGATTTATATTTCACATATTTTGCTTTGCTTTCAGAGTTAAATATTTATTAATTTATATTAATACAATTTATTAAACTCACACAATCAACTGATTGGGAAGAAAATCATATATATATATATATATATATATATATATATGATTTTCTGAAAATGAATTAAATATATATATATATATATATATATATATATTTAATTCATTTTTTAAACTGTGTGAAAATAATGCCTGGATCGTGAGTCGAACCACGGATATTTGACTTACAAGTTCAACGCTCTACCAACTGAGCTATCCAGGCCGACAACCGGTGGGCATTACTCACTCAGACAACCTGTAGGCAGAAACATCTGGTCTATCATGTAGATAGCTCGACAGAATTAGCCGCAGGTAAAGGAAAACACCATTAAAGAATGGGTTTGTTTAATGGTGTTTTCCTTGTTATGGTGGTTATTCATTGTTTAATGGGGTTTTCTTTTACCTGCGGCTAATTCTGAGGAGCTATCTACATGATAGACCAGATGTTTCTGCCTAAAGGTTGTCTGAGTGAGTAATGCCCACCGGTTGTCGGTCTGGATAGCTCAATTGGTAGAGCGTTGAACTTGTAAGTCAAAGATCCGTGGTTCGACTCCCGGTCCAGGCAGTATTTTCAATCAGTTAGAAAAGTGAATTAATATATATATAATTTATATTACTTTATAATTTTTTTATTTTTTAAATATATATTTAATTCTGCAGTCTTTTCAAATTAAAAATATTTTTCTTTTAAAAATGTCAATATTTTTAACATTGATTTTAAACTTCAATTTAATTATTTTTGTATCAGCATGCACACGCATATATATTTTTTTAACTGCAATAAAATGACAGCATTTTAATTTGTTATTTAAGCTATAAGTTTTCGAAAGATACCATTAAGAACTTAGATGGGTTTCGAAGAAAAAAAGCATTTTTTTTAATTTTTTAATTTTTTTTTTTTTTAATAAAATAAATAAATTTGTTATGTAAAATTTGGAGTATTCAAAGTGACAACATTTAAATAATATTTAGTAAAATTTTCATAAGAAATTCTGGAAAATTCAGCCGGTGGAACCTGGTTTCTGGAAAACTCTTCGGAAAAGAGGTGATCACGATTTCTTAAAAGCATTGATCTGATTGCAATTTTTCACACTTCCAGAACTTTTTGCACTTTTAAAACAGAATTACCTAATGCTTGAACGAAAGATTTTTTATTTTTTCAATTACAATTAATTCTACAAGGATGAAACTTGTACTGTGTTTGCATATAACGCTGCCAAACATTCAAATTTTAACTTTTTTTTTTTTTTTTTTTTTAAGATCCTTCGTTTAAGCATTAGTCAATTCTATTATTATCTTTTGAGGAAGTGTGAAAAATTTCAAAAATTTTGTCCACCACTTTTCTGAAGGGTCTCCGGAAACCAGATCCTACCGATTGCATTTTCCAAAATAAAATCCATTTTTCAAATCCTACACTGTAAATAGAAGCGTCTTAAATTCAGACAGAAGTGTGTCTGAAATGTCAATTCAGACACATAAATGTCTGAAACACTTACGCATGCAAAATTTCAGACGCATGTGCTGTCTTAAATTAAGACACGTAAGTGTCTTTTTTATAAATTAGCTCAGATAAGTGTCTGAATAAGGTCGATATGTCTGAAATTAAGACATATAACATTTTCAGACGCATAAAATTTCAGACATTTTACAATTTATGCATTTAAAAATTCAGACGTTACAAATTTCAGACATTTAGAAATTCAGACATTTGTATTACTTAACAAATTTTCCATATGGAATCTACTTTAAGCGCATGCATATCCTGTTTTAACATTTTTTTAAACAAATAAATTTGACATTATTTTATGTAATATAAGTAGTTAACTTATTTAAAATACTTAGACACGGATCTTATTCTGTTAAAAATTAAAAAACAAAGTTAATTTTTTTATAAAATTCTCACATGTAATAAATCAAAAAAATATTAAGATAAACGAAGCATGTAACTTGTAGCTAAGAAAGCGAATTCGTAGCTAAACAATCTTAAACAATTTGTGCATAATTGATTTTTTTTTTTTTTTCGCGTTTTAAAAATTATTTTATGTTTCCCTACACATCAAAATGTAAAAGAGATTTTTTTTTTTTTTTTTTTTTGGTTTCATGTATATAGTTTGTTGTCTTGCAAATACCAGTTAAAAAAAAAAAAAAAAAAAAAAAAAAAAATCGTTTAAAATCCATAGGCTATAATTTTTTCATATTTATTGCGCATTTTACAAAAAAAAAAAAAAAAAAAAAAAAAAACTCTAAACCTCTACACATGAAATTTAAGATAATATGTATTAAGCTTTACTTCTTATGAACAGTTTTATTGCAAGGACATAAAACTTCAATTTGTTTTACGGATACTAGAATATATTTCGTTATACAAGCCGAGTACTGCGTGAGCACCGATGGCTTGATTGGGAAGACACTCGACCTTGAATCCATTGGTTGTCAGTTCAATTCCCGTCGGGGGCAACGGGGACTATTATTGTAAAAATTATTAATATATATATCCTATGCTCTAGGAGATTCTAAACTCTATTTCTCACAGGTAAACAGTATAAAACGCATCTTTTTATTTATGAAAAATATTCACTTCAGACAGGATCAAAGATGGCGGAATTTCAGACGTTTCGAGTGTGAAACGATGTGCCTTTTAAGACACATTTAGCATCTTAAAATTAAACACCCGTTTCAGACACAATTTTGTCTGAATTTCAGACACTTGTATTTACATTGTACCGGATGCTTTTTCCATTATTTTAATTAAAAAATTATGAAATACTGTTTGAATATTGCTTTTTCATACTATCAAAATTTTTAATAAAAAATTCTATTTACTATATTAAAAAAAAAAAAAAAAGAGGAAACGTACTTTCTTTTTTTTAGTATTCGAAACGCATGTAATCTCCTAAATACTGCGGGATAAAATACAGCCAAAAGATATATCAAACATAGAATTCACGAATATTGTAATCTCTTTAAAAAAAACTCGTAAATTAATCTGAACTTCCACGTTTCGTCAAAATTTAGGATTTTAAACTTTAAAATGATAAATTGACTTTTTATGGACATAGCTGTTCAATACAGCTTTTTCGGGGAAAGTAATGTAGACGCTGGCAGCAGTGGAGATATATTTTGTCACGAAGTTCAAAAACTTTAAAGGTATGCACATTCTTTACAATGAACTTCCCTTATTGAATGTAAGTGGGTTAAAAAAGAATATTCTTTACTAATTTAGACTAATTCAACTAATTCTAAGTGAAACTTTGAAAAGATATAAAATTTTTGCCATAAAAATTACTTATGAGGCATTAAAAAGTCACGATTCACATTAAAAGTCACGATTTATAATATTAAAAGAGAGATATAAAGAGGTGCCCTAAGAGAAAAACAAAAGAAAGGTGATTTGGAATCACGTGGTAATTAGGTAATACCTAAGCCGTATAAGCCAGAGAATACAAGCACAAATAGAATAAGATGCATAAAAATGGTCATCTCAAAGTTTCTTTCTTTTCTTTTTTTTTTTTTTTTTTTTTTTTTTCCGTTAAACTTTGGTATTTTACAATTATACTGATTTGACTTAATCATAAATATTTAATGTTTAAAAATGATGGACTATTTTTTTAAATGCTAAAATTCTTTTTAAAAAATTGTGTTTTGAATAAAAGCGTTTAACGTTAAATGCAGATATTTCTCAATTAATTCTACGATTAATGTTTTTCATGATTACCCATAAATCGAAATATACATCCTATAGTAAAACCGGCAATAGGTTCACATTCAAATTCTTAAAAAATAAATATATAAATAAAAATATTTAAAAACACTATAACAACATGCTACAGTATTTTTCATGTATTTTGTTAGAAATTACATATTACAACTTGATTTTATACTTTTAAAATAAAATGTATCTAATTTACATTAAATTTTATTAATATAATCATATGATTTATTTTAAAAAGTAACAAGATAGCAAATAAACAGTAAAAAGTTTATTTTAACTTTAATTTTACGTTGCTACTAAGCTTTTTAGTTTAACCCGTTAACGCCCGAATTAATTTTGCAAAATATTATTAGCTGATTAGGAAATGTTATGCTTTAAAAAGCATAACACTATTTTATTCTTATGTTTCAAATAGTTTAACACTATTTTATTTAAAATTATAGGTTTTCAGTTTTTTTTAATTTAAAAAGCTCTCTCATTTGAAATTCATTTTGATACTCTGCAAATTTTAATTAAGATTGATCACGATTTAATTATTTAAAATATTTCCGTTTTCACTCTGAAAATTAGCATTTTTTAAAAAATAAATAAATTCAGCATTTCCGAATTAAAACGATATTTTAATCGATTATCCTTGCAGAAAAATTGCTAAAAAAATAATAGAGAAATGATTAAAAAAAAAAAAAAATAATACAAAATTATCTTGTCAGCAGTCAGTGTTCTGATTTTTGCATTTAAAATTATTTTCTAAGTTTCATTTCCATGTAATTCTGATTCACTTCTAAATTAATATAGAGAACTGACAGTAAATTATGTTAACTTAAAGAATTCTTCTGATAGTTTTAAATTTAAAGTCTATCCTCATTTATTGACGTTTAATGTTCTAGCAAGAAATACTTCGAGATAGAAAAACTTTGAGATAACAGATTAATTTCTTATTATATGTTGACAAAGATCTCGCAAGTTAAGTATTATAATATATATTATTATTCAACTTGATTTAAGTTAGTATACCAGCGCAAAAAGCATGAAAAATGATAAAATGACTATCCAAATTATGAAATAATAATTAATAGTAGGCACATAAAACTTTCAGGAATCATTTAGAGTGACTCTATAAACTGTCACTAAAAAGCAGAAATCATTCCAAGAAACCAGAAAAAATATATGTGGCATTTTATTAGCTGTCCTCAAATGAGGACACTGGGTGCTAACGGGTTAATTATATTAACTTCATTATTGTTAATTTCGTTATTATTAAAAATTTACATATTACACTAAAATCATAATTAAAATCGCTAGGGTTTCATTAATTTGGATGCAAATCTACAAATTTACTTTAATTCATATTTTTTATGCAAAATTATCTTGTTAAATTATGCCATCTTATATTTCTATAATAAATTTGGTGGAAATTAAAGTTGTAAGTACGCAGAGCCTTCCACAACGTCATGCCTTCTTTTCGACCGTACTTTCTCATGCGTAACCGTTTCCCCTTCCAGTTCTCAACTTCCTCTTTAAATTTCAACGATCAATTCTGAAACGCTCTGTATAAACAATTTATTGATTACAAATGTCAAATATTATTATATGAAATTTAAATAATATAATAAAACAATAGTAATTCTGTTATTATCATTATAATCATTACGGACACTTAATTATCCCTTGTACGGAAACTAAAAGCATCTAGAAAATTTATCATGTTGATGCTTTGAATATAATGTTTAATAAAATTACACTGCACTGAAAAAAAAATCGAGCTTTGATACCATTCTTGCTGATTCTTATGTAAAATGACCTCTTGAATCAGAATATGACTTCTATTTTGCCCAGTCACCCACAGTTTTCTAGAGACACCACCCCCTCCCCAATTTTTATCACTGTTTGGTAAATTTATGACTACGAATTTGATTTGGAGAGTGAAGAAGAATTAATTTAACACCTAAAAACAAAACATATATAATGTTTTATAAATAACATTTATATTAAATTAAAAAAATATAAGAAACGTAATACATAATTTCAGTGGGAAATCCCCCCTCCCCTAAATTTTCCTCTTGCCGCAAATGTTCATGTTTTAGAATTTTCCAACTCTGTAGCCCCTCAGAAGATATTTAACAGTTAAAATAATCCTCTCCCTCCTAAAAATAAAATTTATATCCATAAAATCACCAAAAAGTGATAAATATAGGGGCTGTCCCTAAAAAACGGTGGTTGGTAGAGCAAAATGGACGCCATATTAGGAATCAGGAGGTCATTAACATGCTTTTACTAGCTTCACCTGTATGTATGTATGTTTGTATGTATGTTTGTTTGTATGTTTGTAACCACTCTGGGAGCAAGTCTATATTCTAAAAAAAAAAAGACTTTCCCTACGTGAACGCCGTGGCGTCGAGGTATAGCCCTGCGCTACGAACCTAAAGGTCTAGCGTTCGATCCCAGTCAGGGGAGATTTTTTAAAAATGGTTTTTGTTTAATTCTAAATTATTTTAATTAAAGATTTAAATGTATGTAAATATTATGGTGTGTCACTCACACGATTTTCTCCTACCCAGCATTTTAATAGTATAAAGATAGATATTTTGTGCTTTTTAGTTCACATTTCTATAAAAGCGTGTTCTTTAACTTTTTAAAACTACAATATTATTTTACATTAGAATTTGCAAAAATGGTGTTGGGGGCAATTTTCATGCCGAGTAGTGTTATTAAATATTTTTATTATTATTGTTATTAAAAGACTTCTTGGAGAATAAAAATCAATTTTCGGCTCAAAATAGAGAGATTAATAAAAGACAGACATATTGAAGGTAACTTAAGTAAGGTCTCACGCAATATTTCATGACCAGCAAGCGAAATATGCTAACTGCCATTAAATGTCATTCTCATCATAGTTTACTGTATTCAATAATGGGGAGGATATAAAGCTTAAGTGAAATAAATATAAAACCCTTTTAAGTATGATAAATACGTGTCATGTTGCAAACAACAGTTGAAAAATATAAAATTATAAAAAGAAAAGAATTTGTGCAATAGTATAAGTGAAATTTAATATAATTCCGATATCTATTTTATTACACAGGTCGACGGTGAAATTTTTTTCTTCAAGAGGTTATGTTTTTATGATCTATTTTTCAATGCTGATTAACCCTTTAACGTTCACTATTTAATTTATTTTAAAAAATACTAAACTAATTTTAAAAATGGATTTTAGACACATAACTGATCATAAATAATAAAAAAATAAAAAAAATAGCATTGCTCCTTTTTGAGAAATTTTTGGTTTGAAACCTCTATAAATTAACCTTATTAAATTAAAATACTATTTAATTTAATAAATAAAACACTTTGTAAGTAAACATTATCGACTACAAAAACTCGTAAAAGTTTTTCAGGTGAAAATAATAGTCCAGCTCTTCATGAAAAAAAAAAAAAAAAACTAGGCAGGAGTGTATCATCAAACCAGCAATTAGCACTCGCGCATATTAAGAAACTTCAAGTGACTTACGCATTTAGCTTTATTTGAAGCATTATTTGTTAAATTTTGGAATAGTGCTGCTATCTACCGAACATAAAAGGAACAAAAGTTTAAAACCTGGTTAAAACAAAGGGGAAATGCTAAAGAAAACTGCTGCGTAAAAATTGTTAAATTACGTGAAATGTTTGATTTCGCTGCGAAACCAATGAACGTTAAAGGGTTAAGAAAAAATATATTCAAAAATTTCCATCACGTGCAGTTTTGAGCAAAATGGGATTGTATGAGCCAAAAGCTCCAGCTTGCACTACATCTAAGTTAGTTTCCGGAAAAATCTGGGAGATGTGAGTGAAGAACAAGTCATCAAGACACCAAAGAAAAGTAGAAAGGGCATCAGGGACGATGGAGTATTAACATGTTAACAGATTATTGTTGGAGGTTGTATAGAGAATTTCCTTCCACAAGGCCTTCAAGCCACGCACAGGGCATAACCTCCTTAACTAGATGGCTCTCGCGTGGCTCATAAACGTGGCGACAGTTGAAGCGGTAGACAGCGCCGCCTGGTACAGATTACGTGACTTTTTTATTCAACTGTCACCAATAATTTTAAGAAGTGATATATTATATATATAATCGACGTTTCTTCGATTCTATTCGCCTGTTATGTGTATTATATCCCACTTTTAAAAATTGTTGGTGGTTGTTGAATAAAAAGTCGCGCAATCTGTACCAGGTGGCGCTGTCTACCGCTTCAGCTGTTGTCAAGCTTCCGAGTCACGCGACAGGCATCTAGTTTAGGAGGCTATGCACAGGGTAATATACTGTAAAAGAAGCTTCGATGTAAAGAAACACATTTAAAAGATAATGTGTAAATAATAGCCGATTTTAATGTATTGTATACATAAATCGGTTCGAATTTGTTGAAGTCTCTAGGTGAATTTTTCCGATCTTCATTCTTACTTTGCGAAAATTCCTTGTATAATAGGGAAAAAAGCAATCATTTCTAAATTCAGCGCATCAACACACATTAGAAACTTATAACGCAATACCAAAAAAAAAAAAAAAAAAAAAAAAAAGAAAGAATATATATATATGTATACGATTTTGCAGGCCTCTGTCATACACGTACACGACACACGCATATATGTATGTGTGTATATACTATAAATAATAATTCAGGTGAAATACTTTATTAGCGTAAAGATCCAAAATATAATAAAAAATCTAAACACCTCACATGGGTATAATACATTTCTCACTTAAAAAAAAAAAAAAAAAAAAAAGAACAAAAAATCACGATGTTCTTATGGATTATTAACATTTTCCAACAGTACGTGCTCGTTTCATTATTTAACTTTTAATATATTTTGTCTCCATAATCACACAACAGAAAGACAGAACGACAGAAAAACAAACAAATAGTTTAATTGAATTCATAGTCACTGTTGAACCGCTAATGGAAAGAGTTAAAAAAAGCTTAATACAAATGGAGGGGCAATTTTCAATTGTAATCCTTAATGTATCTGAATATTTTAGTGTAGGCCTATAAATGTTAACGCTAACATACCATATTGTATAGAGAACAGTTTTTTCATCGCATGACTAATAACTATCAATTTCTCTATGAAATGTCCAGTACAAAGTTATTTAATTATGATTTTTAAAAATGGCTTGCATAGAACGAAATGGAGCATTCTTTGGGTGTCTCTGTCCACAAATCAGTTGTGCTATTTATACAATTTTAAACAGAGAACATGTAATAGTAAACTTGAATAACATAATCTTTCTGAAGGAATTCTGAAAATATAGAGGCAGATTGCCGTAGAGAAAGACAGAAAAACAAATAGACCAATTCAAATCAAATAACTCTTAAACATTGTTAGAAAGTGTTAAAATCGCCTAATAAAAACAAAAATGCAATTTGAACAATTTCTAATTACGTCTATTAATGTGTCTGAATTTTTTTTTTCTTTTTTTTGTATGGCCCTATATACGTTAATACAAATTATACCATATTCTAAAGAACACATTTTTTTTTTTTTTTTTTTTTTTTTGCGTGTAAATGGATAATAAATCTAAATTTCATCATGTTTTGTACAAAATAAAGATATTAAAATATGGTTTATAGAAGTAGCTCTCATTAAACGCAATGCTTTAGAATACTTTCGGGTGGCCCTGTATACAAACCAATGGTGGTAGAAATGTCACAAATCCATTTTCAATCGAGTGGTGATACTTCATTTTCAATAGGGACTTAAATAGTGGACTTAATAACATATATCAGCTCCAAACACTTTTATAAACTTTTACGGGAGTTAGAGCGGGGACAGACAATCTGAAGTCATAAACACTTTTTTAACTTTATTGGAAAGTTTTAAATAAGAACAGTAAAAACAATTAAAAATTGAACAGTTGAAAATCTATGGAACAACTGAAGATATCAGTCATCGGGGTCTCCTATTTCTTCAGTGAGCATCAAAAAGAAAGATTTAACTCTGTAGTAGCTATTTTAAGTTAAATGCTAAAGGTTGCAATCAATCTTGCATGGATAAAGAAATAAAATTAACTATTGAAATAATAATAACAATTTGAACAATTACACTGGTCTGCGGGGAAATTTTTTTCTTGAAAGTGATATGTTTTTCTGGTGTGTTTTTGATACTGATTAAGGAAAAACTATTAAAAAATTTTCAGCACGTACAGTTTTGACAAAAAATAGGAGGTTTTTTTTTTAAGTGAAAACTTCTTTAGGCGCGTTGAGCACTTTTTGGGTGAACAAAAATCATGGAACTCGCGTCATCGTCACCGAACGCTTTCCATGAGCTATATATATACTGTGTATATATGTACATAGATATACCTCCGTGCGTTATTATTATACATTATATATATACAAAGAGTATATCTCTCTACATATATATCCATATATGTAGCGCACGGCGCGGTATGCCTCATATACATATATATATATATATATATATGTGTGTGTATAAATGTATACTAATACGAGTAATATACTGGCTACTGGCATCTGTCTTTTTCTAGTTTTATACTCTATGTATGTATGTACTTTTTCCACAGTATATACATAATTCATAAAGTACAAGCACGTGTTTTTATACAGACTGTTATATTCTTCTTTTTGCTTTCAATATAAATTTTCAAATAAATAATAATAAAAAAAAATATTTTAGTAATATTACAATATTTTTACCTAATATTAGGCTTAGTTCATTTAATTTGGGTAGCTACAAATATTGTGCCGAATCATATAATACAGATCATAAACACTTCTTTACAAACCAAAAATAATTCGAAAATAATAATCTAATAGCTCGACGATACAATTCACAAGTTACTTAGTTTTCACTTCTATCGGCAGTCCTCAAAGACTGCTATTAGTATTTTTATTAAAAGCTCCATTTTTTCAACTCCTCTCTAAGTTATTTCCCAGAAAATCTGGGTGTTGTGAGTGAAGAACAAGGAGATCTTTTTTAGCAAGACACCAAAGAAATATAGACGAGGTAGAAGGGACTATGGAGTGTTAATATGTTCGCAGATTGTAGTTGGACGCTGCACAGAGAATCCCCCTCCCCCATGAAGGCCCACTAGTGGTGCCCAAGAGAAAAAGCTCTAAAGGGTATTTCGATGTAAAGAAACACATTTAAAAGATAATGTGCAAATAACAGACTATTTTAATATATTTTATCTATAAATAGTTTCGAATTTGTAATAACCTCTATGTGAATTCTTTTGATCTTCAACCTTGCGGTGTGAAAAAACCTTATGTGATAGGAAAAGAAGATGAGAATTTCAGAATTCACCCTATCAAAACACATTAACCCCCCCCCACCCCACCCCCCTCCAAAAAGCAAAATTTTGCAGGTCTATGCTATCAATATATATCTGTGTGTAGGGTTGTTATAATTAAAGTTCGTGTATACAGAAAGTTCTAGAGCTTGTCCTATGGCTCCAGAAATTTCACCTAAATGTAGTACAAGTGATGCGCTTTGCAAAAATTGGAAAGAAAAAAAAATAGTTAATTTTTTTGCAATAGATGGCGTTGGGCTGTTCTTGCAGATTTTTAGTAAAAAGAAAATAATAATAATAATAATAATAAAATGAAAATTTATTTAACATTTGATAATTTTTCATATTCATTCTATCAATGTAGGTCAATTTCAGACGAAAAACATAAAATTTATTTTGTTTTTTTATAGAAAATCTGCAAAAAGTTGCTTTTGATGTTGGTGCAGCGCTAATTAACGACGAACATAATTATGTGCGCTGTACTCTATAAAATTCGAAAAAAGAATGTATTATAATTTTTGTCAGAAGGTAGCACTGCGCCAATATTTAAGCCGATTTTTACAGACTATCTGTAGAAAACAAAATAAATTTTGTGCGTTTTCTCTGGATTGACCGAAACAGATGGAATACATTTGAAAAAAAGGTGAGCATTTCTAAATTCACCCTATCAAAACACATAAAAACACCCAACGCAGTTAAAAAGAAAGAAAAAAGAAAAATGAAAAGCACAATTCTGCAGGTCTGTGTTATATATATATTGATAATTCCATATATATATATATATATGTGTGTGTGTGTAGTAAAATATTCTTTTATTTTGTCTTTCACAAGAAATCTGTAAAAACGCCTTAGATATTTGCGCAACAACAAAAATTGTAACTTTTTTTTTTTTTTTTTTTTTTTTTCGATTTTCGCCGAGCGCATCACTTGTACTATATACTAACGAAATTTTATTTCGTTTGGAGCTGAATATAGGCGAACTTATAACAACTATAACAGCCTTACTATATATGTGAAAAAGTGAATATGTATGGAAATAATAGGTGAATTTCTGTATATCTCTAAGCCTAAAACGAAATAAATGAATAAATAAAAATACAGATAACACCTTCCAATTCACCTATAAGAGACCTATACAGGGTGATCAATTTATGAGTATCCGTTGGTTTTTCTTATTACCCTTAAATATGACGGATGTAGCAACTATTCTAACATTGAAATATAATTGTTTGAACCTTGTTTAACTGTGGGATACAATTTCCAACACTGTTGGACTGTTATAACTTTATTTGTGAGGTAAAACAGAAATGGAGACGCACAATTTTTTTAATCCTGTGATAATTTTATTTATAAAAAACAAAATTTAATTAAAATTTTTTACATTATCATTCCTACATTACATTTACATTATCATTATCATTTTTACATTATCATTTCATAGGCTTTTCCAGAGAAGTCCTGCAAATATCGGTGAATTAAAACAGATCATAACTGAAGAAATCTCGTCAATAACACCAACAATACTGCGAAGTGTGTCAAAAACCTGATTCGACGTGTTCATGTTTTCATTCAAAATGGTGACGAACATTTTCAATATTTTCTGTGAGGAATGATAATGTAAAAAATTGAATTAAATTATGTTTTTCAAAAATAAAATTATAACAGGATTAAAAAAAAAAAAATGTGCGTCTCCATTTCTATTTTACCTCACAGATAAATTTATAACAGTCCAACAGTTTTAAAAATTGTCTCACAAACTTAAACAAGGTTCAAACAATCATATTTCAATGTTAGAATAGTTGCCACATCCGTCAGATTTAAGAGTTATAAGAAAAACCCACGGGTACTCTTTTAAACTGATCACCCTGTATATATATGTATATACAGAAAGAGAGAATACATCAATTCATTTAATAATTTATTGCAATGTAATTAATTAATTTGAGAATAACCCAGACTTTCTTTTAGGTGAAAAAGCAGGACTTAATGGATATGTAATGTATAATTAATATGTTATAAGTAACTTATCTGATGTCGTGGACTTGTTTCTATTGGATACTGCTTTCCAGTTGCCTAAAATAAATTAAAAATTTTTATAACCATTAGAATTAAAAGGCCAATGACTTACTCGAAACAACTGTCTTCTCAATTATAAAATTATTGTTCATGTCATACTTTGTTTATTCATTATTATCTATATGAAGATATGGCTATGTAAGTGAAACGTTTGTACTTTCCAAATTAATTTGGTTCGTAACTACTTAAATTTTACAAAAGAATTACTCTTTATAAAAATATTTATAAAAAAAAAAAAAAAAGAAAAAGAAATTAAATAAGCAAAAGCAGAAAAAGTAGCTTTTATTTAATTCCGACAATATTTGATGTTAAATCTCTTTTTCCTGACATTTTTTCTTTGGCAATATATATACGTTCTAGTTTTTAATCTGTAAAATCATTTATTGAATGTAGCCAAAATTTATATATTCTCTTTCCATCGAATATACAATGATTTTATGCCGAATTTAATAATGACGATTTTCACAAATATAAGTGATGCATATGTAAATCTTATTTAAAAGGTCTAAAACTAATCTAAATTCTACTGCATGAAATGCCTGAAATTATGTTCCAATGTAAACGCACTTGCTGAGAGGATGGAAATTCTTCAATTTAAATCGTAAAAGACTCTTTGAATGATATTTTGTACTTTTAAATTGACAATTGTTAAATTAAATTAGATCAACATCTGAGTTTAACAGTTAGCAGCACTTCAAATGTAAAAATATTTATTATAGAAATCTTTCTCTCTTTCGCTCATCTATCATCATGGGAGACTATAGTGCTCTATAGAGTATAATATTTACACGAATGATTTTTTAATGATTTAATGGATTAGGAATGTGAATGTTTCAACAAATACTAATTAAATAAACATCAAAGAAATATATAAATACTTTCGTTAGTATGTTATATATTTGAAATCTTTATTGGAATGGTTTTACACAAAGTCCTTCCCACGTTCCACAGCTTAATAATTTGAAATTTTTTTCAATATTAACTTTAAAATGATATCATTTTAAGTATTTTAAAAGCATATGGCTTATTTTATTATTCATCAATTTTCGTATAGAATGAATAAAAAATTTCGTTATATGATATTACTAAAGAATAGAGTAAAATAAAATTTATTTTACTTATATTTTTTCTGATGAAATTTATAGCATAAAAGGAAATTTAAATTTAAATTTTCACAATTTAAAAAAATTTCAAAAAACTCAAAAATGAAAAATTTCACATTGTGAAATTTTGCATTTCACAACCCCAAAATAAAATATTAAACATTTAAAAAAAAATTTTTTAGAAAGCGATAAATTTTTAATAGTTGTGAAGCTTCTGAATATGAAAACGGAATTTAAAAATATGTATTAGTTAATAAGTTATAATGGGGCAAAATTCTCCATTTAGCATTGACTCTGGCTTCTGGGGACGATACGTGGAAAGGCCTCTACGTATTTCATTACAACATCATTAAGTTAATATTTAAAAAATTACATTTTTGTGATACGGTGTCCTTTACCTCCAGGATACAGATATTAACTTTAAATTGTAAATTAACTATTTAAACGTAACTACTAACTCTCGCTACACCGATATCAATATAGCAATCACTCCTTCTACTACAATAATATTTCATAATCCTGATGAATTTGCACATAATCTTAACCTCCCCTCAATATTGCGATATTCTGTAGAGCAATAAATCCCTGTAAAACGATTTTTCTTTTCAAATTTCACCTTTTTTTTTTTTTTCTTTATAACGATATTTTAGTTATCAAATGCTGAAAAAATAAATATATCTTATCATCTTTTGCCATTTTTCCCGTAATCTGACAACAGAAGAGTCACTGTTGATTTTCAATTTATCCCTTTCCTCTAATGTAAAAATAGCTATAGCTACTGATGAAGATATTCGCTCTGAAATTACTGGTGAAGTTAGAAATAATAATGGAGAGGAGGATAACGATAATGATGATGAGGATACAGGTCCATCACAATGCTTCTTGTCAGCCCAGGAAGATCTACAATCTGTGAAGTCTTTTCTGCCTTTTTTTTTTCAAGCTTTTCGCCCACAAATGAAGATCATTTTTATGCTCTAGATTCAATGCATACCTTGTTGGTTAACTTACCAGTTTACAAAAGAATAATCAAACTCTAAAATATTGAATTATTTTCAATAAAAATGGTTTTCAGGTATGTGAATGTTTCTGGGCTTATTTTCTGAATTTATTTTTAATTTTTGTAGTATTTAATTACTGTAGCTCTGCTAATTCAATTCTTCTAAATATAAATTTTAAGTAGCATATTCCATAAAAAAAAAAAAAAAAAAAAAAAAAAAAGTAACTTGTGAATTGTATCGTCGAGCTATTAGATTATTAATTTCGAATTATTTTTGGTTTGTAAAAAAGTGTTTATGATCTGTATTATATGATTCGGCACAATATTTGCAGCTACCCAAATTAAATGAACTAAGCCTTATATTAGGTAAAAATATTGATTACTTATGAAATTATTTTAATTATTAGCTGAGATACAAAATAAAACCCATTCAGGATACCTTAAAACATGTAAATCAGGTGAAATCTCGAATTCCACTTTCGATAATATAAAAGAACTTTAAAATATCTTTCGAATGATGTATTAAAAATAATTTAATCATAATTAGAAATTGAAATGCACGTATTAGAATAAAATTTAATTTGCAATTAAAATGTAAATTTTTTCCAAAATCGATGAAATTTGAACTGCAACTATCCCGTGTGCTGAAAATGGCGCACAGTAAGTTTCAAAGAATTTAGAAGAAAATTGAAGCATTTTGAAATTTGCAACTTTTATTCCTAGTACAAAACCACGTGATGTCAATTGGCAAAAAATATGTTTCTTCCCGATCAGATTCTCTGTGACTGGGTTGTCATGGTAACGAACGCCTGCAGAATTTCATTCAAAGCGTTAGCTGACGATGACGCGAGTTTCATGACTTTTGTTCACCCAAAAGTGCTCAACGTGCCTAAAGAAGTTTTCACTCCAAAAATAAATAAATAAATAAAATAAAAATAAATTCTTATTAAAAAATTCCCCCAAAATATGTAAGCCCTCGATATAGCAATATACCCCTCTACAACAATATATTTATTTGGTCCCTAAAATATTGTTGTAACGAGATTTTATTATATTATTCATTTAAAATTAACCTTCCTTTTAAAATGAGTTATATGTATAAATAATTATTGCGTACCATTGGAAGGAATTTTCCATTAATTAAGACTTGCTTTTAAAGTTACAAAATTCAAACAGACTTTAAAGATTTTAGCTTCTGGTAGTTTATGTATGCTAATTGTAGAAGATATATGAGAAAATTCTTCTACATTCATTATTGAATGTTCATTTTAAGTGATTAAATATCTTTGATTAGAGAGACATAGGCAAAAGAATTTTCCAACAATCCTTTAAATTTCCTGTTTTCAAATACTTTGTTTTACTAATAAAGCCTAGTGTTAAATTTCAACAAAGCATCAGTAATTTTCCTGGATAACTCTAAACATTCCTTTGGGATTATTTAGATGCTTATCAGTTATTTCGTTGCTTAAATTGTGTTGAAAATTTCTTCGCTCGCATGATAAAGAGGAGTAGTTCAAAAAAGTTGCGATTTTGAGTAACACAGTTGAAGTAAAATTTTAAATTAACTCAAAAAATCGCGATTTTGAGTTAAGCATTTTTTTTTTTTTTTTTTAATGCCTAAGATAGTATGTAGGTCCTATAAATGTGGCCTAACTCAATTTCTATTGATTGTCTGGTTTGCATCTGAAATTTAGTAATTTTGAGTTACGCCTGTTTGTTATGAGAACGATGATTTGGTTATTTAAAAAATACAGGGTTTATGCTAAACTGATTATTTCTAGTAAGATTAAATAATTACACAGGACTACAAATATAATGTTGACAAAATTTGATTTGGTAATTTTAGCTGATACGTATGTTGAAGTTCTGAAACCGAAGAATGAAGCCACCTCTTTTTTTACATCACATATAGAGTTTTGTCAATACAGGGTGTCTACCAACACAATTTCTTCACTTTCGGTAGTTTCTAGTATGTTTCCAAGATTAATTAGAATATACTATAAAAGCTACCATGTAACTGCATTGGTGGAAGAGACACGAAAAAATTTCGTCGGTAGACACCCTGACAAAAATCTATACGTTATAGAGAACAATTAGCTTCAGTTTCGGTTTCAGAACATCAAAAATCATAAAGATCAGCAAAATTTATCAAATTAAAATTTTAAATCCAGACCTGTGTTATATAATAGGGAGTGTTGTACCTTGGGACATTGGCACTTTCTAGAAGCCTTTTGGCAAAATCAAAAAAAAAAAAAAATTATTTATAAGTGTAATTCTAACAAATAAATAACAGCACAGTAAAAGGCAGCATCAGAAACGCTAAACAAAGGACTTAGTGAGGGAAGGAAAAATTCGCCTTTTAAAAGTAAATATTTATTTCATTCTAATTCCGATTTCTGAACTAGTACTTGTAAACTATTCTATTCAATTTTAAATGGATATTGAACAGAAGATTTTTAAATGATTCGGTTATGAGAAAGTAATGATACTGCATTTTGATTGACCACCTTCTTGATTTTATTTAAACCGTGGGGTGGTTGTACCTTGGGACAGTAAACCATGTTGTATCTTGGGACAGTAAACCATGTTGTACCTTGGGACAGTAATCCATGTTGTACCTTGGGACAGTAAACCATGTTGTACCTTGGGACATGCCCCAAGGAGCAACATGTTTCATACACATAATTCTCAACAATTTAGGTATTGTTGTAGTATAAATATCTTTTAGAATATTTTAATATAACATTCTCCTAATAATAATTTTATATACTAATTAATCTTTTAGTATAACTTCATATATATCCGATAGACCAAGTGATTCAACTCAAGTGTTAAGTGAAGCTGTTGAATCTACAACAGTAAATGCGACAAATGAGTTAACAGCTCTATACGTAGCATGTTCATCTTCAGATTCTCATGTGACATAACCAATAATAATCTGGGCATTTCCCAAATCTTGACAATACAAGAAATTCAAAATCTTACATTTAACACATTTTTCTGTAAAATTGAAATTGACACTACAGAGCAGAAAACTATTACATCCAGAATGAGTAGAAAGAATCACCTACACAACAAATTAGCAATTCAGAATATGCTTTTGATAAAACAATTTTATTAAGTACAGAGATGACATTATTGACTATGATCGAATCACAGACTTATTAAAAAAACAGATACAGAGATTTTTTTACAAAAGTATCTGAAATAATAATATTAATTATATAAGTATATTAACATCCATGACTGAACCTTCAGAAACACCCCTTGTTAACAACCTTGATCTGAAGCATTAGATGTCATTAACAATGAGGTTTTTAAAGTGAACAGGGGACAGCAAAAAGTTCATTTATAGATAGGAAAATTAGTATATTTTATCAGACATTGAGTGCCAAACTCCCATTGAGGTCTAAACAACAAGTCTCACAGTTGAATTTAAATCATTTAATGTTAAAATGTGGACTTTATCAATACATGGTTAATTTACGAATAAGATTTGAACTTTCAAATTTATTTTAATTCATGTAATACATCTGCAAGTGCATTTTTTTTTAATTTAATGCCTTAAAATATAATAGTTTTAATTATTTGCATAAAAATGGTTTAGGCTAAGACCGCTGTATGAATTTTCAAGCATGTCCCAAGGTACAACAAAGCATTGTCCGAAGGTACACCAGGGTGTTGTACAGCTTACACTTTCTACTTCAAATGGCTAGCAATGTTTTATTTTCGCTATTAAAAGTTAAAAAAAAAATGTAATATAGAGGAGAATATTGAAGTATTTAAATATTGTCTTTAGAATATAAATCTAAATTCAATTTTAGAAGTTAAAAATTAATATGTGAAAAGTGTCCCAAGGTACAACACTCTTTCCTACTACACTACGCGAATTTTTTCTACATAGTAATTAAATAAATAAATAAATAAATAATTTTTTTCTACGGTTAATTTTTTCACATTAAAGCTTATTATAGCAAAGCAAATTGCTAAAATGGATTCCTAATGGCTTTGCATATCCATGCCTGAACGGGATTCGAAACCAGCGCCTAGAAACTGAAATCCAAAGCGATTACCATTCATTCACTATATACGGTCCATATAGTATGGTTTGAAATGGCTTGTTAATAAGTAAGGGAACATTGATTGGTGAGATAAATAATACTGTTTATTTTACAATTTCAATACTTTTATACTTGCATATTACATATGACATTACCACTTGGGAAAATTTCTAAGCACACCATAGAGGAGATTGCTCCTTCTATTACTGAAATTTTTAATTATACGGAAAAATAACTTAAAAGAATATTTCTGTTTATTAAAGCAATTTTAATCACTAAATAAACACAATTTAAATATTATTCCAAATTCTAAAGGGGAAAAAAAAAATGTGCGCTACCCACACGACGTTCTTTTACAATAAATTTCCATATTACATAGGTGACAATTTGTGCGTTTTTGTTTAACACCACTATTTCTTTTTAAAATATTTCATAATGTTTAGTCTCAGAAGACAACTGAAACAATTATTAACAATTTTTAATAAAAATTTCCGCTAAAAAAGAAAAAGAAATAGTATGTTGTGGCCACCACATGACTTTCTTTTATATTTTCCTATACAAATTCACTCAGTAAAAATAATTTATTAAAATTATTTTTTTTTTATTTATCTTCCATGATAATGGAGATGATTTCCATATTAGAGAAGTAGTATAGCACTAAATATCCAAAAACAGTCAATTTTATTCTCAATATTACATTAAATAAATGTATATATATTTGTAAAAATGAAAAAAAATCGATAACTTTATTTTAAGTTATCACAGATCGATGGTTCAACCATTCGTTTCAAAGGTGTTGGTGAGCTGTTTTGAAAGATACCTATCATGAAAGTTTACTCCCCTCGAAGGGGGACTTCCCCTCCCAGGGGGGAGGCGAGGCTCTTACATACACATTTTCTTTTACCAGTTGACTATATCTATTACAAATAATTTTTTAAAATTTCATAATTATCATTAAAAAATAATTCTCTTTATGCACAATTGTACAAAATTTTGTCCTATACCACCATGTTAAAAATTTAGAAAAAACGGGATGGCAACACAAGCTTTTGGACAATTTTTACCAAAAGTTGATAGGCACTAACTTATGTCAATGTGTAACTACATACCTATTTGTATCAAATTATGTGCAATAGTACCTGAGATACAGTCGCCACAAAATTTGGCACACACACACAGACAGACAGACATTTTCTAAAAATGGTCAAATATTGTTCCACAGCTCTCAAAACTTGTAACTACATCAAAAACCCGAGGTCGAAAATTTTTACGAATCCAATACTTTCTTCTGTGAATATAAAAGAAAGTAAAAAAAGAACAAGTTGGTTGCTATGATATTATAAAGTCAAATTTCAGATTAAGGGATAATATAACAAGTACTGTATATAAATCTACATTGAAAAGAATTCAAACTAGATATAGAAATAGTTTTATTTGACACATAATTCTGCGTGAGGGGACTATAGACTCCTCTACCTCCGTTTAAATGTAGTATGTATATTTATATATAATTAAAGGATGTTATTAAAATTAAATATTTATTCCAAATTATTCAAATAAATTTTACTCGCACTACTACTTGAAATTTATCAATTTCGATCAAACTTTTCAACCTCATATTGACTTGAAAATACAACATTTGAAATGTCTGCAATTATTTTTTCTAATAAGTTACACTGTAAGCAGACATACGCAAATATCAACCGTTAAAGACTTGGCTTTAGTAGTCACCGATCCCCAAAAAGTATAATTGTGTATTATAAAAAAAAAAAAAAAAAAAAAAAAAAACTGAAAATTTAACTTAAAAACGTATATCATTTACCGTATAAGCATGAGAAATTAATTTTCATTCCTGAGCAGAGACTTTGGCCATGATAAAATGTAGTAGTTCGTTTCCACTAATCATTTCCAATGGAAAATATTGTTATTCCTTAATTATTTGTAGACCTGTATGTCATCTGTAAATTATGTACCGCACGTTGTGTGCTAAATTGTGTGCACCGTACATTGTGTGCTAAAATATAGTTCTATGTTAATAACACACAGCACAGCCCGAAATGCCCTTCCAGCAATTTCAAAGAATAATCCCATTATATGCCAGGTCTTTTGGATAGTCCTATAAACGAATGGTGAATGATTTTTGCACGATATTCCACAGAAAATATGCTTTTATGCATATAAAAAAATATATGCACATTTCATTTTATTTAGTCCAGCCTATAGATATGTTAAACTGTGGCTACAAAAACAAGCTGTGCCTCGACCAATTTCGAAAATTTGACTAAAAAAGAATACATTCTCTACCACGTATATGGGTAAAAAAAAAATATATATATATATATATATATTAAATGCGAAACATAAAGGAAAACATTTGTTAATTAAAAATTTACTTCTTAATTTTAAGATAATTTAAGTAATGTATAGCTTAAACTGGTTAGTAATTAGTTTAATCTGTTTTTAGTATATTTGATCGGAAAATAGCGGAAATGTTAATTTACATTTTTACTTTCTTCTATATGAAGAAGAAATTATTGGATTCGTGAAAATTTTAGACTCCCGTTTTCTATTGGATTCGAAATGTCTTGAACGTGATTTTACTATTTTTAGGAAATGCCTATCTGTCTGTGCGTATCAAAAGATTTGTAGACACGGTATCTCATGAACTAATAATCGAAATTCAACCAAACTATGTATTTATTTGGACTTTGACCTAAACTGATGGTGATTATATTTGGGGATCAATCTTTCAATAGGTGGCACTTTCATCGTATTGAAATAATTAACATAGCTGTATGGGAAAAAATTCCGTATAAATTTACATAATGAGAAGTATTTTTAACGATTGAATATGAAATTAACAATAATTTTCATAATAATAATATTAAACGAGAAAAAATTGTGATTATGTCGGAAAATTGCTCCCACCATGGAGTGAGAACCCTTCAGAGGGGTGAAAAATTTCAATATATGTATCTTTCAGAAGAACTCGTCAATATTTTTAAAATGAATTGTTGAACCATAGATCTGTAAAAATTTGAAACAAAATTACTCATTTATTTTTATTTAAAAAAAAGTCTTAGAAGAAAAAATATTTCCTAAGATATCTTTCGAATACTATAAAGTTGGTTTTCTTTGGATATTTAGTGTTATACTTCCTTGTGATAAAAATCGTTTGCATTCATCATGGTACATAACTCTGATAAATATTAATTTTGATAAATAATATAGTACTGCGTCAATTTGTAGAAGAAAATACAGAAGACAGTTTCGTGGTGGGTACAACCTACTGGTTTTCTATTTAAAAGTTCCTGCTTCTAATTATCTGCATTATTTTTCGTGTTTGTAAAAGTTTTAAAATATTAAGCAAATGCGATGATTGTTTACTGAACATACGTGAGGTAAATCGGTGCAGAAATAATCGAGTGAGTATGTTTCAAATATAAAAGTTTTTCTGAATGGTAACTCCAACCTTATTATATCGGTTTAATTCAATAAAATATTAACATTTAGAAAAAAAACAACAACATGGAAATAAAAAAGAATACATGTATTATATTCAAAAACAAGGACACAATTTATTGACTATTCCTAACCGTTGCAGGGAAAGTAATCATACTTTTAACTTTAACTCAGCTGATATAATCTGCCGGACTAAATATTTACACGAACTTGATTTTCTTGAAACTTCTCATATCTGAATTGTTGAACCATAGATCTGTAAAAATTTGAAACAAAATTACTCATTTATTTTTATTTAAAAAAAAGTCTTAGAAGAAAAAATATTTCCTAAGATATCTTTCGAATACTATAAAGTTGGTTTTCTTTGGATATTTAGTGTTATACTTCCTTGTGATAAAAATCGTTTGCATTCATCATGGTACATAACTCTGATAAATATTAATTTTGATAAATAATATAGTACTGCGTCAATTTGTAGAAGAAAATACAGAAGACAGTTTCGTGGTGGGTACAACCTACTGGTTTTCTATTTAAAAGTTCCTGCTTCTAATTATCTGCATTATTTTTCGTGTTTGTAAAAGTTTTAAAATATTAAGCAAATGCGATGATTGTTTACTGAACATACGTGAGGTAAATCGGTGCAGAAATAATCGAGTGAGTATGTTTCAAATATAAAAGTTTTTCTGAATGGTAACTCCAACCTTATTATATCGGTTTAATTCAATAAAATATTAACATTTAGAAAAAAAACAACAACATGGAAATAAAAAAGAATACATGTATTATATTCAAAAACAAGGACACAATTTATTGACTATTCCTAACCGTTGCAGGGAAAGTAATCATACTTTTAACTTTAACTCAGCTGATATAATCTGCCGGACTAAATATTTACACGAACTTGATTTTCTTGAAACTTCTCATATCTATAAGAACCATAAGAATGATTTTAATCACGATTACGATTTCTCCGTACCCCCTCTCTATAATTGTTAGAAACAAAATAAAAATAATTTGTACCCACCATTCTCATAGCACTGTATTTCCCAATTTCCTTTTCACTGATTCTTCCACAATTCTCACAAATTTATTTGGGGTTATTCCGGCGTTAAAATCCGCTCCTTTGCTATATTTAGGAGCAATAATTCAGTCTGATTATTTTGCACTGATGACGGTATGCTTAAGGCTACCGAAACTGCAGTATGCGGATTTTATTTTTTATCTTGAAGTTTTTAACTTCGTTTTAAGCTTGATATGCTGTATCTTTTTAGCATCAAGTCAAGATTTTATATACAGAGTATATATTCAGTTTTAATTACTATTTATATACTTCGATTAAAAAAAATATATATAACTTGATGATATCTTTTATTAATTTGTATGAATAGATAATTAATGATTTTAATACGCTTTAATTAAATTAACCATTTTGATATTTTGTTACATATGCATAAATATTATTATGCTTAGAAGTTAGTTCTCCCTTTGGGAGAGGAGAGCAGTCTTTCCCCTCTAAATGTCTCCCATAGTTTTCTCAAGCAAGGCACACCCAATGTATTACCCGTTTATCAATTTATCAATCGATCAATGCACTATGTTTTAACGTATGAAAATAACAAAAATGAATCATTATGACATGTTATCTATTGAAAATGATATAAACAGCGGAAATGGTTTATGCACAGGGATTTACTGAAGATTTCCGGTGCAGTGTTATCTATGAGAGGTTACTTTTTAAAGTATATTTTGATATCTTTACACTTATAGTTATCAATTTCGTCTTTTTTGGCTACTAGAAGCTTATAATAAAATTTTTCATTGTATTTAATTAGTGAAACCTACTACGGAAAATTTCTACTAAACTTTAACTGTACGAAAAACGACTAAAGTTAACAGCTATGTTTACATTGCACACAACATTACGAAACCAATATGCATTATTAAAATACACAAAATCATTTTCCTGTAAAATAAAGTATGATTATCGTAATTTATTGTTTAACAGGGTCCGACAAAGTTGTTCGTGTACATTATAAATGAATTTTTTTTCTGTATACTATATAACGTGTATGCAAATTTCAGACAATATACAGGATATTTAAAGCAATCTTTATGATGTTTTATTTTTACAAATGAAGATTTAAAAATATTTTTCTAAAATTCATTTTATTATCGTTAAAAATAAATAAAGCAATAAAAAATATTTAGAGTTGTCAGCGCAGGATAAACTAGTATGTTGTGACCACCACAAGACTTTCTTCTATATTTTCCTATACAAATTCACTCAGTAACAATATATAAAAAAAAAAACTTCATTAAAAGTAAAAAAAAAATCGATAACTTTGTTTTAAATTATCGCAGGTTTATAGTTCAACTATTCGTTTTAAAGGTATTGACGAGACCTTTCGAAAGATACCCATCATAATAAATTACCCCCCTTGAGGGGGAAGTACCCCCCAGGAGGGGAACCGATGCCCCCACATGCACATTTTTTTTTCCTAGTTAACTACTACTATTATCAATAATTCATATTAATTTTACAATCACACGTTTAAAATATCTCTCATTATGTACATTTATACGAAATTTTGTCCTATTATACTGTCATGTTAAAAATTTAGAAAAAATGCGATCACAGCGCCACCTGTTGAGTGATTGATCCCCAAATGTAATCAGCAGGAGTTTATATTAGGGACGAACTAAATACTAATTTTGGTTAAAATTCGTTAAAAAAAAAATACGATTTTTTTTCTAATTTTTTTCTTAAAAGTAAAAAAAATCGACAACTTTGTTTTAAATTATCACAGATTTATAGTTCAACCAATCCTTTTAAAGGTATTGACGAGACCTTCCGAAAGATACCCATCTTGAAAATTTACCCCCCCCCTTCCTGAGGGGGAAGTACCCCCAGGGGGGAACCGATGCCCCCACATGCACAATTTTTTTTCCTAATTAACTACTACTATTATCAATAATTCATATTAATTTTATAATCACAAGTTTAAAATAACTCTCAGTATGCACATTTATACGAAATTTCGTCCTATACTGCCATGTTAAAAGTTTACATAAAATGATATCACAGCGCCACCTGTTGAGCGATTCATCCCCAAATCTAATCAGCATCAGTTTATGTCAGGGTGCAACTAAATACCAAGTTTGGTTAAATTTCATTCATTGGTTCGTAAGATACAGCGTCCACAAAAATCGTGATACACAGAGACAGACAGACATTTTCTAAAAACTATAAGTTCGCGTTCAGAACATTCCAAAACGCGTAAATCCATCAAAAAACGGAGGTCTAAAATTTTCACGAATCCAATACTTTCTCTATATTACATATAGAATAAAGTAAAAACATTGGAAGATTAAGTAAATGTATTGGATAAGAATAGTTGCAAATTATTTATAATCTATGCGGCCCGCTCTCTTTCCCTTTTACTCTATTATTATATTTATTATTATTATTATTATTATTATTATTATTGTTCTATTATTAATACTGTAAATTGAATAAAGCGGATATAACACAATTTTTAAGCAAGGAGGTTTCATCACGTATTCAGTTAATACATTATACTTCCTGTACTTGACGAAAATATTTTTCACTTTTAACTTCTTGACCACATTGGCCACATATGGGGACATTTCATTTTCTATAATTATATTTGCTATCCTTAAAAAAGAGAGCGAAAACTGATAATAAATTATTCTCTATAGAACCTCTGATTAACAGTAATACAAATCTTTTGGTTTGGCTGCACTGATAATGAAAAAAATCCAACTACTGGAAAAATTTAACACTGAAATCAAGCTGGAGAGTATAAGTCATCATTCTTAAAAACAAAAATAAATAAATAAATAAATAAATAAAATGCCACGACAAAAATTTTGTAAGATGATCTCGTTACATTCTTGAGAAATGTGAAGAACCAGTATGCTCGGAATGTATGAAAAAATATAACTTATAATTTACTATTAATGCTCCCCTACCATACCACAAATGAAATTGTTATGTTTTTTTTATGCTTTTTATGCATTTTTATTGTTTTCCTCGTTAGTTTTTCTTTTTGAATCCCCATCAATATAAAATGAATATATCGTTGTAAAATAAGAAATTACAGTCATTTGCAAAAGTTTAAGACCAGTAGCCGATTTTCAGTATTTTTACACATTGCATCATTTGCGAAGATTATTGCGTCATCTCATGTGCTGGTTGAATCAGACGCATTCTACTGCTATAAATAAAGGTGCCCGGCACGTTTATCACCAGTTGTTTATTGGAATTTGTCGTAGGCACTGCTGTTTTGTAATTATTGTAATTGGTAAAAAAACTTTCACTTACTGTTACAAAAAAGGCCAAAAATATTGACCCTGCATAAAATTGGATTTTCTGAACGTCAAGTAATTTTGACGGTAAATGTGAGCAAGACAGCTGTGCATGAAGCTATTAGTAAATTTAAAATTTCGGGAAAATTTGTGGACCTTAAGAGAAGCGGTCGCCCTAGAAAAACGAGTGCACGTGATGATCATGGGATAAGAAAGATGGTCGTACGAGATCCAAGAACCTCCTGCAATATGACTAGACATGCTCTGGCTACAGAAGGCATCAACGTCAGTTTGAGGACTATTTTCAAGACGTTTGGCCAAAGATTTTGGTCTATCATCCCATAAACCTTCAAGAAAACCTCGACTTACTGAAAATATGAAAAAGAAACGACTCTTAAGATCCACAAATCTTCCCGAAATTTCAAATTTACTAATAACTTAATGCATCCTCGAACTTATTTCACGTTCAGAAAATCCGGTTTTATGCAGGGTCAATATTTCTGACCTTTTTGTAACAGTAAGTGAAGGTTTTTCACCCATTACAATAATTACACAACGGTACTGTCTCCGACAAAATCCAATAAATAACTGGCAATAAACGTGCCGGGCACTTTTATTTATATCAGTAGAATGCGTCTGATGCAATCAGTACATAAGATGACTCAATACTCTGCGCAAATGATGCAATGTGTTAAAATACTGAAAATCGGCTACTGGTCTTAAACTTTTGCAAATGATCGTAAGCATATTTTTCCCTCACTATAAAAACAAAACACTTTGTGAAGAGGTTAAATAAAGGTTATGAATGGTAAGGAATATTGAAAAATATTTATTATTAAATGTATTGATACTTTCTTGTTGTCCAAATAAAGAAAATTATTCGTATTATAAGTTTTCTGTAGAAAATATTGCCAGTTTTCATTTCTATTTTGAGGGAATAATTTATAAAAATTTAAATTTAGAAGAAAGAACATTACAATAAATAAATAAATAAATAAACAAATAAAGTGAAATAAAATTACAGATACCCTTATCTTTTTCTATTATTTATCGCATCTGCTGTTATATGTTGATATAAGGTGTAATTAAAAATTTTTATCTATTCCAAAGATATAATTTTAAATATTTGATCACTCTTTTCATTTCTTAACTAATATTCCACATAAAATTTTTAAGAGTAACATGTTTGAATAAGTAAAAAGATCATCTGTAAGCATTTCTTTTTATCTGCTTGAAACAAACATTTATAGTAAGATACATTATTAAATTTTACTTTTGTTTGAAGAAGCGTATGGGTTCTTTAAAGGGGAAGTTTAATGATGTTTTAGTAGCAAAGACATTTCAATATTTTTATTTTCGTACAGAGATACATTCCAGAGAGATAATTATTTATTTAAATAAAAAGGAATAACAAAGCTTTTCTGAAATATCTGTTATGAAAGGAAATGAACATATACGCAAACATTCTCATTTTTCAGATTCTAAACTTAAATATTTTCCTGCGTAGAATTAATATTTTATCTCTGCTTTGATAATTTATGTAGGAGATTATTATTTGCGAGAAAGGTGAATATAAAACTTGGTAAATTTAAAAATATGTCAATTTATTTTTTGTTTCCCTTCAAAAAGGAATTTTTATTTAATTGCATATGATACATCAATAAAAATGTTTCATTTTTCAAAAATATATTATTTACATTGCCAATTACTTATCTTCAGTTTGTTGAAACTTTATGATAAGTAAATATATATATATATATTTCGATCAATAGCAATACTTTTTCTCTATGAAAGGATATTTTTTCTACGAAATATTCTCTAACTTACTTAATATAATAATAGTGGACATAAAATCACTCCATTTGAGAATGTTTTCAAGAGTCTTTGAGTATGCTGATTATTTCACTTCATTTTGATTTTTACTTATGTGGAAAGTTTCATTTTCAATTATGCCCAGTTATCATAAAGATGGTAATTCAAGCAGATATTCCAAACAAATATTATATTCATATAAATATTCACATAATTACCCATATTTATAAGGTCTTTTGTAGTAAGGTTAATGTTTATTTGAACAAGAGTTTACATTATGATCAAATATTTTTTATAAGAAACTAACTGCATTTTTAAAAAAGACATTTTTATCGGAACTAAATATTACCGGACTAAATTAGTGGAAATGTCTTATTTTTGTAGAATGATCAATTTTACATATTTTTACAATAAAAGTTAGTAATTTAAGGGGAGTTGGCGCCTCTGACATTTCAAAAAGCTGTAGTTAATTATTGTTCTTTCTAGAAATTATAACTTCATCAAAATTACCTTTTATTCGCTATTAATGATATTTTCAATCTTGACTTGAGCTTCCATGTTTTATTACGTAAATATAGCTGTTATAGTTAGAAAATGTTTTTTGACGTTTTCTAAGTAGATGGCTACAGAGGCTGTTCGCACATTTTTTAGACGATTTTGATGGAGTGTACTGAAGCAATTTCACTCATATTTCGAGTTTTATTTATTCAGTTTGATAGCCCTTGTTCTTAACTAACATTCTACATCATAATTTCTATGATAATAATGCTTTTTATAATATCGGAAGAGGCATATTTTTCTACTCCTCTTGAACGGCTTTCCAGAGTCCACAAAGCGTTGTAGGTCGGTGTTTGGATAATGTTGATTTTAAGAGTCGAAAAACACAAAAATCCAACAGTGATACATCAGAAGATTTAGCAGGAATGTCAGTGAAGGGTATGGTTTTCATTCCCGGTTTTTGTTTCATTTTTTTCTAGAAAAGCAATTGCGGATTGCGATGTGTGGCTGCTTGTTTTGTCTTGATACAGTTCAACGGATTGATAGCATTGTGGATAAAGATCTGGATTTTCATTTTAAAAAATTGGAATTAAAATATGGTCTTGAGAGTATTTAGAGTTGATTTTGACATTTTTGTCACATTTTTTTGCTTTTATCTTGCGCTTGTATGAAAAACCAGTGGCTATCATAAATCCTTTAGAAAAACTTTCTTTTGATGCTTTGAGCCATGTAGCAAATTTTTTCTCTCCACTTTTGTGATAATAAATTGACCATTTTTTATTGCAACCACTTAAATAGACCCAATATTCATCTGCTGTTGCATATTTTTTTCCATTTTTCTCCTGATAAATGCTTTTCATAAAGATTTCACTAAAAACTATCTTTGGAAAGAGCGGAAACCTATCCTTCCATCCACTGCCATTTTAAAAGCGCATTTTTGCATCTAAACAAAAATTCTAAATATCAGAAGATAAATAAAACTTCCAAAAATATAACTACTGTGAAAATAAAATTCTCCATGCAAACGATTTTTTCTTACTGCGAAATAAAATTGTCTAAAAAATGTGCGAACAGCTTCTGTATGTCTTCCTTTTAGTAAGTTTTGAGAGAGTTGTCATGGTTTATCGAAATATTCTGTCGCCTATATGTTTTATTTATTAATAATAATAATAATTATTATTATACTTTGACTGATTTACCTTTTCGTGACTTTTATGCCCCAATTTCGTTTTTGATATTCCCAAATTCGATTTATTAAATTCCCACTTTTTTTTTCGCATGATAATTTTACTTCTCTACTTAGATTCATAGTGTGTTTGATAGAGAAATTGATATTGCATTTGGTTGCTTCTGTTTTCAAGATTTTACAGCTTCTTTGCAATATGGAACACATATGAATTTTTTTGTTGTTGTGTTTTATAGGGAAGTTGATATTGTATTTGGTTGCTTCTGCTTTTAAGATTTAATAGCTTCTTTGAAACACAGAATAGACATGATATTTTATTTATTCCTTACAGAGTCTGAAAGGGAAATTAATGTTGCATTTGGCTGCTTCTGTTTTCAAGATTTTATAGCTTCTTTGCAATTTGGAACAGACATGACATTTTGTTTTTTCCAATGTTGTGTTTGACAGGGAAATTAATATTGTATTTGGTTGCTTCTGTTTTTAAGATTTTATAACTTCTTCGCAATATGGAATAATCATGACATTTTGTTTTTTCGTGACTGTGTTCATTCTATTTTATTAATGTTTTTAAACTTGTCTTGTATATGATATAAACAATATCTCTAGCATACGAATTTTTATTAGAATATTGTGTACAGTTTACGGTTCTTTTTCTAATAAACCTTGATTGGATTGCCCAGTTTATATAGGTTGGTTGATTGTAGGTTTAAAGCCGATTGACTATGCTAGGGTCCTAGGTCCCAGGTGGAATGACCCCCATGGAGGTCTTTCTAAGGGGGTCTTAGCCCGTACTTGCGCAAGTTTCGGAGAAAACCACAGAAAACTTCGAACAGCTAGGCCGATGATCACGACCTGAGATCGAACCTGGCACTTCCCATCTACCAGCTTTGAGTACAGAACAACTCAGCTGCTGGTGGGCCAGTTTATATAGGATCTTAATTCAGCAGCAGCAAGTTTATAACTGTATGGAATTTTGCAATTTTGACTTTTTTTTTATTTCACGACTACTATTAATTTTTCCGTGTATGGTACATTTAACATTGCCTTCTGTTGTTTTCATAAATTAAAAATGTAAATAATTTAATGTGTTATTGTCTTCTGTTTGTCTTGTAAATTTTATGTTAGAAGCAATAGTCTTTAAATCATTAAGTATTTCTTTTAAGTTGTTTTCTTTCTCTACAGCAGCAAAGATATCGTTAAAATACTTAAATTAGCATTTAATATTTTCTTTATGTTTTACAATAATTTTCATTTTCAAGTTTTAAAGTTTCATTCCAGCCAATATTCCTTACATGGGTGAGATTAAATTGAAATTAATTCTTGTTAATTATTAAATTGTTGGTTTTGGTATGGGATTCTTTTACTAATGCGTCTTTAAATCTATTTTTATTTTTTATTTATTTTTTATTATTTGATTGGTTTTATATATATATCTCTTTGGGGATGCAGATTTGCGTTGTTAAAACTGAGCATTTTCTGTTATTATATTATATTATATTTATTTTATTTTCATTATAAACGCCTTAGTGGAATCAAGCGGGCTTTGTTTTTCTGGTAAACATTGCTTGCATTCAATATAAAGAATGCAAACACTAATTTCTTCATCTATATATATAAAATCGTTCTTCCTGACTGACTGACTGACTGACTGAGTGAGGGGGTGATTCATCATCGTCCTGACCAAACACCTAGATCTAGAAGCATGAAATTTTGTGACAATGTTCTTTCTATGACGTAGGCATCCACTAAGAAGCGATTTTACAAAATTCGCCCCCCAAGGGGGGAAGGGGGGGGCAAAACGTGATTTCACAAAACCCTTCATATCTCAAACAAAAAAACAGATATCCGTAAAATTTTTGCTTTAAAATATAGCTAATACAAATGTCGAAAAATCAATTTCTGGAATTTTCGAAATTCGGTCCCCAAGGGGGCGGGGGGGAGGGCAAAACGTGATTTCACATGCGTAAAACTTGATTTCGCATAATCCTATATATCTCAAACAAACAAATAGATATACGTGAAATTTTTGCTCTAAAATATAGCTAATACAAATATCTAAAAACTGATTTCTGGAATTTTAGAAATTCAGCCCCCAGGTGGGGCAGTAAGGGGGGGAGGCTCCGGGGCAAAAACAAATAGAAATACAGTTAGGGCGTTCAGAATTGGTACAGATAGTTTTAGAGGCCTGCAAGTCGAATGGGGATATTTTCGAATGTGTAAAGTTATTAGGAGGGGCGAGAAGGGGAGAGGGGAGAGGGGGGACAAAAAAATAAAAATAGAGTTTGATCGTTCAAAATTGGTATATAGAGGTTTTCGATACTTACAAATCGATTGCGAATATTTTCGAATTTGTAAAATTATTAGGAGGGGCGGGAAGGGGGGGAGGCTATGGGCAAAAAAAAAAAAAAAAAAAAAAAAAAAATTAGAAATACAGTTAGGCCGTTCAAAATTGTTACAGATATGTTTTAGAGGCCTGCAAGTCGAATGGGGAATTTTTTCGAAAGTGTAAAGTTATTAGGAGGGTCAGGAAGGGGGGGGGGGGAGTGCGGAGGGGCAAAAGAAATAAAATAGAGTTAGATCATTCAAAATTGGTACATAGAGGTTTTTGATACCTACAAATCGATTACGGATATTTTCGAATTTTTAAAATTATTGGGAGGGGTGGGAAGGGGGGGGGGAGCGGAGGGGCAAAAAAATAAAAATAGAGATAGATCGCTCAAAACTGGTGCTTACAAGTTTTTGAGACTTACAAATCGATTGCGGATATTTTCGAATTTGTAAAATTATTAGGATAGACGGGAGGGGGGGGGCGAAGGGGGAAAATAATAGAAATAAGAGTTAGAGCATTTTGGAAAATTTTTTCGAAGGCAGTGAGAACCCGGTACGACATTTTTCCTAATCAGATTTTGTTTCTCTTTTTTTTTTTTCACGTGATAAAAATTAATACAATTTTGAGTATTCATAGTAATTATAGTGATTCATTTAAAAATAGGGACCAGCGAAGCGGGCGTCGCCTGCTAGTTAAACATAAAAACAATAATGTAAAGTGTACTAACAGATAATAAACAGCAAGAAAACTATATCTTAAAAATATTATTCATTTTCCAAAGAATTACGTGAAAATGTTAAGCATAGATATGTTGTCTGATGGGCTTTTTGATAAGGTATTAAATGAGCTAAAATTTAATTTTCAATTTCATATCACCATTTCTTCATTACTATTATAAATATAAAAATTTTCTTCTGTTTCGCAAAATGAGAATTAAAACAATTCAAATGTACAATTTCAATTTCTAACTACAGAAAGCGCCGATTATCCGAACTCCAATTAACCGAACTTCCAATTATCCGAACAGCTTATTTCACTATTTATTTTTCTTTACCCGAACTTCCAATTATCTGAACAGCCTATTTCTCCCCCCAAAAAATTCCTAACCGAAATTCCAACTATCCTAATTCCTGATTCCATTATCCTAATTCCGTCCCCAACATACGAAAACTAATTTGAAAGATTGTTGCATTATGGCTGCTGATTCTTGGAATCTAGAAAAATCTTCAACATTAAAAAAAGGCTTGGAATACAATTTTAAATAAAGAAAAAAAGATGATAGTGGATTAGAAGAATCTAGTAAAGAAAATAAGGAATGTAAAACAATAAAGGAGATGGGAAGAATCCTATGTTATGAAGAAAATGAAATTAACGAATGGTTAAACAGTGACGTTCATGACCCTGGAAAACAGATTTTAAATAATGATGAGATTGTGGATAAGATTCAAGGTGAAAAAGAAAATGAAGAAAATGAAAACGAATGCTTTGAAAATGACCCAGGGCCATCACATCATCTTTGAATGTTTGGAAACAACTATGAAATGGTTCGAACGGCAGAACGACGCAGATCCTCTTCAATTAACCTGCCTAAGAAGAGTTCGAGATGTGGCAGCATTGAAAGAATGTCTTCTTTGAAGCAAGCAACAATCAAAAGCTTTTTTGCTTAAATTATAATATCTAGAGTTAAAAAAAAAAAAAAAAAAAAAAAACTTTTAAACACGCCAGCACAAATTGGTGCTGTCAGTCCTAAGCATGGATAAAGTGTGATGGTTTTTCTATTGTCACAATATCCCTTAAATTGTCTATCCAATTATCCGAACTTTTGCTTATCCGAACTAGGGTCTGTCCCGACGTGTTCGGATAATCGGCGCTCTACTGTAATAATAAATGTGCCTGTGTGTGTGCTATTATTACATATTCACATAGAAAGGAGGGGGACCCAGATTTACCAAATTATGTGCAAAGGTGTATATTTACATGCACAGAGCCTGATTTACGAATTTGTTTTGGAATTAAGTTTTATTTAAATTCAGGAAATATGACGTCATCATGGTTAAGATGATGAGGGTGATTAAATTAAAAGAGTACTCGTTAATTTTTTGTGTTACCTGCATCGTTAATTCATACGAAAAAACTTTCAGCATCATAACGTATAAAATAAATCTATAATTAATGGGCGTGTTTCATTTTTTAAATGCGAAAATTCTTTTGTTAAATGTAAATTCTCGTGAACATTGTTAACTATTTTTAACCCAATTCTGTTCATATAATTTGAGTAAATAGTCTGCTTTTTTCAACATTTTTTATTCTTTTGCATATAAAATTGAAAATTCGAATTAGAAATTAATAATGGGATTCTCATGAACTGATGGTTTAAAAATAGGTTTTTGCATTTAGAAAGTAAGATAAACGATATTCATACATAAATTATAGACATACCATAATTTTTGGTCTTGAAGGTTTTCCTGCGCATACTTTAGAGATGTGAGTCATACAAAATATTTCTTTTAAACAGACTCCCTTTTATATTTATATGTTAAAAATAAAAGTCAGCAATAATTTGTAAAATCAATAACCCCTCCAAATAAATAAATAAAAATAAAATAAAATAAATAAATAAATAAAAGCATTTGTTTGACTGATTTTTTTTTTTTTTTCTTTAAGCGGTATATGAAACTGAAACCTTAGCTATAACACATACTTTACTTTTTCATTTTAAATGATAAATATATTTCCGAAATTGTTTTTGAATTATTTTATGTTTTTTAAAATTTGTGAAAAATGGCCGCATGATTAACTAACAATTTATATTTATATGTAAAAAATGAACGCAGTAAAACGTTCTGTGAAATTAGCGTCACATTTGACTATAGATTTCTATCAAATCTGTGGAAAATGGCATCATATTTAACAGAAACTAGTTGGCATAGGTGGACTCTGCTCAGTTCCCCATCATATTTATGTTCTCATAAATTTCTAGTGCGAAAAGTGTTAAAAGTGTAGTGTTAAAAGAAGTCTAGTATTAAAAGAAATGAATTTGACCAAAGCTTGATACAGTGACAGAATGAAATCCGTTCACTTCGATATATTTATCTTATTCTAATCTATTAATTTATTTTATCAGGGTTAATACCGTTGCTTAGTTTTCATGCTACTATTTCCAATGCAACAAGCCTCAGAATTCATATTTATATGAAAAATTTACAATTTCACTATGTTGATAAAATCGTAAGTTACGAATAATTTACGAAATTTTCCTGTTAGAATATTTGTAATTAACCATGTTCAAACAAATATCATAAATGTAATTTTGAAGTTGTCTAATGTGTTTATGATCCTCAAAATGGAAGTTTATGCTCAATTTTGCCTTATTCTGACATGTTAAGTAAATCGTAAATTCCAAATAACTTACGAATTTTTTTAATTGGAAAAATCATAGTCTATGATATTCATGCCAGTATCCTAAATAATATTTCGAAAGTGGTTTGACATCTTTACGATGAAAATATCCCTCAAGATTGACGTTTATGTGAAATTTTGCTCTATTCTACCATGTTAAGAAATTCGTAAATTTCCAATAACTTACGAAATTTTTACATTGGAAAATTCATAGTCATTAATATTCATGCCAGTGTCCTAAATAATATTTCAAAAGTAGTCTGACATCTTTACGATGAAAATATCTCTAAAAATTGACGTTTATGTGAAATTTTGCCCTATACTGCCATGTTAAGAAATTCGTAAATTTCCAATAACTTGCGAAATTTTCAAAATAGCATATTCATAGTTACTGATGTTCATTCCGGCATCAAAACTGATATTTTAAAACTGGTCTGACATTTTTACAGTAAAAGGTTTCCATTTAATGCACGTTTAAGTGACTTTTTGTCCTATTCTCCCATGTTAAGAAAATCGTAAATTTCTAATAACTTACGAAGTTTTTAAAGTCGAATGTTGCAAATGAATAGGGTTCTTGCCAGTGTCGAAAGTTATATTTTAAAACTGATCTGACCTCTCTGCGACAATTGTTCTTGAGATATCGTGTACACAGTCTAACAAACTAACGGACTAACGGACTAACACACTAACAGACTAACACACTAACAGACACCCTACAGACAGACACCAAACAAATTTTGTGATTTTCGGATTCCTCACACCTGAAAACGTGTAAAAAAGTAAAAAAACCGAGGTCGAAAATTTTCACGATTACCTAAGTTCCCCAAACCTATAGTATGATGGGGAACTAAAAATATTAATACGTGAAAATTGAACGTAACGAATATTTTGTGAAATTATTTAGGGTCGTAAAAAAGTTTAAAAAAAAAAAAATGCTGTTTATTTTTTTTTATTTTTATTTACCTTGGATAGAACTGAAGGTTTTTCAATTATAAATAAATAATTTTTACTGAAAATTTTTTTATATCCGGTTGTAAGCAAGGCAATAAATGAGTGGAGGTCTTTAATGTAACACATCAGATTGAGAAGGCTAGGAAGCGGATATTTATGCGATGAAATTTTTCACGTTCACATTACATAAACATTCCATAGATATAGTAATTCCTATAGATCCATCATCCCCATGCTAACGAACAAATATTTTTTATGTTGAAAAATGGCATCAGCCATTAGAGAGTATAAAACTTGAAAGTTAATAGGGTCAGGTGGGGTAATATGGGTATAAAAACACCGTTTTTTACTATCAGTGGCAGAAAATGTATATAATATTTCCAAAAATATAGTTAAGTTTTTGTTGAATATATACATTACAAGTGTTCAGCATGCATTGCTCTTTAATTTTTGATTCAATATTTAAAAATAAATAAATGATATTGTTTTGAAATAGACTAAGTTTTATACCTACTTTACTCCATGACACGGGGTAAAGTGAGTAGTCCGTGGGATTATGTGAGTAATTAGTAAAAAGGGATCCAAATTGCAGGTAAATCTTTTGGAAAGTATTAAAAACATTTTCCAACAAATCTGAAAAGTGTTTTTAACATTTTTTAAACAAAACTTAAAAGTGTTTATGACTTCGGTTTGTCTGTATGTCCGCCTGTCCGTGCTCTAACTCTCGTAAATATTTATGGAATTCTTTGAAACTGACATATGCTATTCAAGTTCACTATGGAGTGTTCCCTATTGAAAATGTAGGAAATACCATATTCAGGGACACTGAAAGAACACCAGAGCATTTAGTTCTATGTGAGGTACTTCTATAAATCACTTTTAAATACCTTTATTTTGCACAGATCATAATGAAATTGACATTAATTTTACTTATACACAAAAAATGTTTTATATAGAATATAGTATGATTAGCATTAAGATTTACAGCGCCATACAAACATATTTAGAGAGTTTAAGGGCTGCAACCAGAAATTGCTGGAATTGCATTTTAGATTTTATTAAACATTTTTAACTCTTTCTAACATTGTTTACGAGTTATTATGAGTTGGATCCATCTGCCTGTCTGTCTGTCTTTCTGTCCATCTGGCCCTGCGTCTGTCTGTCTGCCAGCTATTTAACCTCCATTAATTCCTTCAAATAGATGTATATTATTTATGTTTACTAAGCAATGCCCCTATTCAAAATGGAGTAAATACTACGTGTGGTTTGTGCATATTAACACCGGAAACAATTTGAAAGCATTGCTTTCTATAAGATACACTTTTTTAAACCACATTTTAATACCTTTATTTTGCAACGATTATAATGAAATTGACATTTATTATTCATAGGCACAAAGAAAAAAGAAAGTTTTTCTATAAATATAGTTTTATTAGCAATAACATTTACAGGACCACTCAAAAAGGTTCTCATAGATTAAGAGCTATAACCAGAAATTGCTGAAAATGGATTTTTAGTTTTATGGATTTTTAGGATTTATGGATTTTTAGTTGTAGTGTTTAATAATTTTCAACAATGTTAAGAGTGATTGTGAATTCTGTCAGTCTACCTGTATGTCTTTTTATACTTTTGACTCTCTTTCCACGTTCTAACCAGAACCTGATTGTATAGCAGGGACACACGGAGCACATGCCCCGAGCCCTTCTTATACTTGATTCAATAAATTCTGCTTTTAATGAATATATATCGTAATAAAAACTTTTGTTTAGGTGCGAAGAGGGGAATGGTGAGGGCCCTAGAAAGTATGTGTGCCCTGGGCCTCCCTTGAAGTTAATCAGGCTTTGATTTTAACTCCTGTAAATAGTCATGGAATTCTTTGAAATTGATATATTCTATTTAAGTTTACAATGAGTAGTTCTTGATTAATTCCGTACTCTCTATATAACCCGTTAGTAGTCGACAGTTGATCAATTCGCCGCCCATCCCTTCAGTGTTTATTCAACAGCCACCAAAAATTTTAGAAGTGGCATTTGATATACATAAAAGGCGAATCGACTAGAATAATCATCGATTATGTATATCAAATACCACTTTTAAAAATTTTTGGTGTCTGTTGAATAAACACTGAAGGGATGGGCGGCGAATAGACCAACTAGCGACTTCTAACGTGTTAAAAAAGTGTTTCGCCAAACGCCACCAAGTGGGAGTTTGCTATGGTCGTATTTTTTATTACCCGTAAATCAGCTGTTCGCTGAAGACCTCAAGTTAAAAATAAATCTTTAATGAATAAGGAGATACATAGAATTAAAATTCCTTTTTTAAACTTGAGTAAATATATCAGTAAATATCTACATAAAATGTGATTGGAAAAAAAAAAAAGAAAGGAGACAGAGAGAGAAATATAATGCAATAAAATTACTACTGACAACCCTTTTTGTTTTAAAAACAAAGCACTATGAGCACTATGTGTTTAGTAAAAACATAGCCTCATAAACTGAGATATATATATATATATATATATATATATAAAGAAAAAGAAAAGAAAAAAAGAAAACGAGAGAAACTCGTGTACGTATTAATAATTAAAAGAGCATTTAAAGAGAGAGCATAATTAAAAGCTAGTAAATACTTTTAAAACACGTTTATATTTATTAAAATCTAATTTCATGGCATCTTCAGGTCATACAATTGATAAATGATGGTAGACAACACACACACACACACACACACATATATATCATGGGACAGGTGGTGGTTATAGATGCTAGTAGCTTGCCAGAAAGATTATGTATGTCAGTAGGACTAGTAATACACTATATTTTTATTTGAAATTATTTTCAAACGTCTTGTTTACCAGTATTGCTAATAGTCATCAAAACGGATGTACTATTAATTATATATTTGCATTTTTTATCCAAATGGGGAAAATGACAAATGTAGAACGCAGAACAAAAAATAATACGACAGTTTCTAGGATTAAACCTAGATCTCCAATTACTTATTTGAGTCTAATGGATGATGAATGAAAAATATTAAAATAGAGCATATTCCCAGGAATTATTTTTTATTTACTAGTATGCATGAAAAAACACAGGTTATTAACAGATTATTATTAGTTTTTTTTCCCCTTGAAATCACATTTTGATTGTTCTGTATATAGACTTTTCCCCCGGTTTTTCTCTGAAATTTTCACTTATTGAAAACGGAAGTGAGAATATATATATCTTTTAATGAATTACTTTATGAAACTTAATGTACATCTTTTAGAAAGGTTTTTTTTTTTTTTTTTTTTCGTGAGAATTTTTTTTACCTTTTTCTATTTTAGAACTCGGACACAAATTCCGATTATTATATATTTTACTGATTCAAACAAAATTATTCATTTATTTATTTTGAGACAAATACATATATTAGTAAAGAACACTCATAAGAAAATAAAACTGTGCTTATTTTGAGAGAATAATTGACAAATAAATTAAATAGTCATTTTCTGTACATTTTGTTTTTAAAAAATAATATATTTACTTCTTTTCAACTGTCTGTACAAATCTAAAATTCCTATTTGAACTACTGTAACAATATTTTAGCGTTTTATTTCTTTTAAAACAATTGTCTCATTCATAAGATTTGTTATTTTGAATGATGAAGTAAAGGGATTTTTTTTTTTTTTTTTTTAAAGGGAAAAAAATTCTGGCATAGAGAGAATTTTTTAAATATTAATGTGTGACATGTGCTGCCATCTTTTGGTATTTTGAAGAACACGTTTAATGTTTTTTTCTCACAGAATTTTCCAGTTATTTCGCTGCAAGATTGAAAACTTTTACAGATGACTATTAAAATTTTCTTCTGCTTCTTTCTTTCTTTATTTTTACATAACCGGCACCTAAATTTGATTTTTTAAATTAATAAAAATTTTGTTAAACAAAATTTGCAAAACATTAGCGGAAATTAATTTTATTTATTTATCTTTTCTTGTGTGTGTGTGTGATTTAAATCTGTTGAATGAAAAAAAGAAAAAAATAAAATAAAAAATAAAAAAGGAGAATTCGTATTTATCCTTTTGAACTAAAATTCAACATACATATTATAATTAAAGTTATATAATTAAGCTATTAAATTTGTTCCACATCTAAAACAATGTGGATAGTTCCACGCAAATTCACAGAGGAAATTGTAAAATGCAAGAGATACAGATATATTTTTTAGTCTATATATACTGATGTACTGTATATTTTTAAGTTTTCAGATGCTAAATGGATGACAAAATATTCCAGCTTTGTAAGATGTATATATTTATACTGTTATACATACATATATATTGTAACTATTCCATAAAAATTTTAATAATTGAAGGCTGCTTAGATAATTCTAGTCTAAAATATTTGTGTTCACGTGTATAAATAACCTGAAAAACGTAAGAAAAGATTACAATTTCAGAAAAAATATCAAGTATTTTCGATAAAAGACAGTTTGATTTTTTTTTTTTCTTTTTTCATTGAAAGGAAGTCTTACACTACATTAAGATAATGATAATTTTGCAGAACAATTGCAAAAACTTCTGCAAGGTATTTGATTAAAAAAAAAAAAAAAAAAAGAATGAACAGAAAATTTGAAGAAAATCGGGCATATAATATGAAGCTTAAATATACAACAAAGCATTAATGGAAAAAAAAAATACAGTTAAAAATAAGAGAAGGTATAATAATAACATTACTCGTTATTAACACAAACGCCGAGTCTAACAGTTATTAATTAAATTAAATAATGTAACAGATTTTTTTTCAACCATTTATATAATGATTAAAACATTATAAAATATTAAAAATACACGCATAAATATGAACAGAATTACTATTATTAACATTTCCACAGTAATTTTTTCATTAAGTAAAATTTAATTAATTGATTATTAATATTATAGTATAAAAATAATAATCATAAATAATTAAAAGTTTTTCACGTCAGACTAAAAATGTTAAATTTAAAGTTGCTTATTAAAATATTGTCTAAATTTTTGAATAAAAATATAGCATTTTTTCATTCGTTTGATGTTAATAAATTTATTAACAGGCAAATTTAATAGAACTCCTACCTCAAACAGGAAATAGTTAACTTTAAGATGCAATTCTGAGTGACCTTGTTTCCAATATATATATATATATATATATATAACATTTTACATTTTTTTAAATTATATTGAAAATTGCAGAAAATTCAAAAAGTAGGCTTAAAATTGTAAAAGTTGTTCAAGGATTTTTAGTTATTTATTTTAGTTATTTTTTTATTTACTTATTTTGGCAGACGGGAAAGGAGGGGGCATTTATTTATTTATGTTTGTGGTGGATAGTTGCAAAAAATTATCTACTACATGTATCATCAAGGAACTTACATTACTGCAATAATTTCTTATGTATATTTAATAAAATTAAACATAATTTATACGTCTCATTAATATATTAAAACCAATGTAACACTTAAAAATGAGATAAAAGATACAAAAATTTTAAAACTTTAAAAATACATTTTAATTAAAAAACATTTAAAACACAAGACAGACGTTTCGGCTAGAACACTAGCCCTCCTCAGTGTCAAACATACAAACACAACATTTACAAAAATTCTAAATACATCATATCAAGATTAAATATTCAGGAGGAATAGCTTTAGCCTCGTTCAAGGAAGAATGTTGCATTTTAGTGAAAGCGCCCTCTAGAAAAATACGGGATTCATAAATATTTATATTGGAAGCTAAAATTTTAAAGTTTTCAAAATCTGGTATATGATCACTATTGAGAGAATGGATTACAAGTTTAGATCTTAAATCTCCTATTTTATAAGAGCGTTTATGTTCCTTTAATCTAATTTCACCTGTTCTGCCAGTTTCACCGATATATGTAGAATCACAATTTTTACAAGGAATACTATAGATTACACCAAGACGTTTAAGAGGGGGGACAGCGGGTTTAAAGTTTGAGAAAAAGTTACTAATACGGAGTTGAGGTTTAAAACTAGTAGAAATATTAACTGTTCTAAGTAATTTTGAGATATTTTCAGAGATACCTTTATAATAAGGGATAGTAGTACGATAAGTGGAATTTTTAACTTTAGGATAAACTGATTTAAATGAAAAATAAAACTCTTCTTTATAAATTCTTTTAATAAAACGAGGGGGGTAACCATTATTTTTTAAATCAGAAAAGATTCTGGATAGTTCATTATTTAATAATTCGGGATTACTATAATAATGCTTTGCACGATGTAAAAGAGTACGAATGACTGCAAGTTTATGCGATAAAGGATTAGCTGAATTGAAGTTAAGATATTGACCAGAGAAGGTGGGTTTTCTATAGACTGAAGTTGAAAAATGTAAAAAATGATTGACTGTTTTATGCATTATAAGGATGTCAAGAAAGGGCAGTTCATTATTAATTTCTGTTTCAAGGGTAAACTGAATAGCAGGACATAAAGAGTTAGAAAAATCTAAAATATCGTTAACATAAGGTTGTTTAGTAACTATAAAAATATCATCCACATACCTTTTCCAGAAAAAAATTTTATCATGTAACTGGGAATTAATTTTGTTTTCTAAGTATTGCATTACAATTTCAGCAATAATGACAGATATAGGGGCACCCATGGCAGTTCCGTTAATTTGACGGTAGTAAGAATCATTAAAAATAAAACAATTAGAAGATAAACAAAAAGTGGTAAGATCAAGTACAGTATTTAAATTTAAATTAGTGTCAATATTGAAATTAGGATATATATCTTGAATAATATTACATGCAAATGGTATGGGAATAGAAGTAAAGAGAGATACAACATCTAAAGATATCATAATACAACTAGAGGGAACTTGAATTAATTTTAAAGCATCTAGGAACTCAAAAGCAGAATTTAAACTATAATTAGAAGAAGTAATGATGGGTTTTAATAAATTTGATAGAAAACGTGAAAGATTGTAAAGAGGCGACTTAGTATAATCAACAATGGGACGAAGGGGGATGTTAGGTTTATGGATTTTAGGTAAACCATAAAAGATAGGTGCAGAACCAGTATAACATCTAAATCTATTGATCGTGCTCTCTCTTCTAAATTAAAATGTTATACTGGTTCTGCACCTATCTTTTATGGTTTACCTAAAATCCATAAACCTAACATCCCCCTTCGTCCCATTGTTGATTATACTAAGTCGCCTCTTTACAATCTTTCACGTTTTCTATCAAATTTATTAAAACCCATCATTACTTCTTCTAATTATAGTTTAAATTCTGCTTTTGAGTTCCTAGATGCTTTAAAATTAATTCAAGTTCCCTCTAGTTGTATTATGATATCTTTAGATGTTGTATCTCTCTTTACTTCTATTCCCATACCATTTGCATGTAATATTATTCAAGATATATATCCTAATTTCAATATTGACACTAATTTAAATTTAAATACTGTACTTGATCTTACCACTTTTTGTTTATCTTCTAATTGTTTTATTTTTAATGATTCTTACTACCGTCAAATTAACGGAACTGCCATGGGTGCCCCTATATCTGTCATTATTGCTGAAATTGTAATGCAATACTTAGAAAACAAAATTAATTCCCAGTTACATGATAAAATTTTTTTCTGGAAAAGGTATGTGGATGATATTTTTATAGTTACTAAGCAACCTTATGTTAACGATATTTTAGATTTTTCTAACTCTTTATGTCCTGCTATTCAGTTTACCCTTGAAACAGAAATTAATAATGAACTGCCCTTTCTTGACATCCTTATAATGCATAAAACAGTCAATCATTTTTTACATTTTTCAACTTCAGTCTATAGAAAACCCACCTTCTCTGGTCAATATCTTAACTTCAATTCAGCTAATCCTTTATCGCATAAACTTGCAGTCATTCGTACTCTTTTACATCGTGCAAAGCATTATTGTAGTAATCCCGAATTATTAAATAATGAACTATCCAGAATCTTTTCTGATTTAAAAAATAATGGTTACCCCCCTCGTTTTATTAAAAGAATTTATAAAGAAGAGTTTTATTTTTCATTTAAATCAGTTTATCCTAAAGTTAAAAATTCCACTTATCGTACTACTATCCCTTATTATAAAGGTATCTCTGAAAATATCTCAAAATTACTTAGAACAGTTAATATTTCTACTAGTTTTAAACCTCAACTCCGTATTAGTAACTTTTTCTCAAACTTTAAACCCGCTGTCCCCCCTCTTAAACGTCTTGGTGTAATCTATAGTATTCCTTGTAAAAATTGTGATTCTACATATATCGGTGAAACTGGCAGAACAGGTGAAATTAGATTAAAGGAACATAAACGCTCTTATAAAATAGGAGATTTAAGATCTAAACTTGTAATCCATTCTCTCAATAGTGATCATATACCAGATTTTGAAAACTTTAAAATTTTAGCTTCCAATATAAATATTTATGAATCCCGTATTTTTCTAGAGGGCGCTTTCACTAAAATGCAACATTCTTCCTTGAACGAGGCTAAAGCTATTCCTCCTGAATATTTAATCTTGATATGATGTATTTAGAATTTTTGTAAATGTTGTGTTTGTATGTTTGACACTGAGGAGGGCTAGTGTTCTAGCCGAAACGTCTGTCTTGTGTTTTAAATGTTTTTTAATTAAAATGTATTTTTAAAGTTTTAAAATTTTTGTATCTTTTATCTCATTTTTAAGTGTTACATTGGTTTTTCTTATGTATAAATTAATCGTTTATCTATTGATGTTACTTTAAGGTAGCATTTAAAAGCGTATAAAATAAAATTTATGGAAGGAATGACAAAAGTAATTGTGAGGATCAAACATAAGTATTTTATTTTAATGTGATGCTATAGCGTTAAATCTTTTTTGCTGAATAAAATATTTTATAGCGTGCTGTCGCTATACTTTGGATGCTAAATAATCTAACAACAATCTTAGAAAAAGTATAAAGAATGTTGAAAATAATAATAATAATAATAATAATAATAATAATAATAATAATAATAAAAGCATTTTCACATTTTTTCCAAGCTCCTGAACCATTTTTTTTTTATCGACCTCTATGTACCAATGATACACTAAAGAACTACTTTATTCAATCATCGTTATTTAATTTGATGAAGTGATATTCAATTATAAAAATTTACTTCAGATAATAATAATAATAATAATAATAATAATAATAAATGTATTTCAAGTGTATGTATTGTTAAATATAACGTGCAAAATAAAGCATTAACGAATACAGACGTCTTGGACAAAAAAAAAAAAAAAAAAAAAAAAAAAAAAATGACAATTGCCAGAACTTGGTAATCTTCTTGAATATTATTTGAAAATTTCGCCAAATTCTAAATTGAAACCTTCTTTAAAACTTTAGAACAGTTTTTCTTTTCTGTTTCTCTTTGAGCTTCATTCTTTTCATACACGACATAAATATTTCTAACTACCTCATCTACTTTAACTGCTCTATTTAATGTAAGAAAAACAATTTGAGGAAGCTTTCGGTTTCACTACGTGATATTCAATTTCTTTAACTCAAAATTAGCAAGCTCTTTTTTCAAAACAAAATTCGAGGCTCTACACATCAAGCAACATCACCAAAAAACGGATGGCAGATGTTGAACGATCAACAATCTTCTGCCAGCACTTTTTTTTTTTTTTTTTTTTTTTTTGAAAGTAAACTCCTACTACTCATGCATTAACTCAGTACAGTCAAACCTCGTTAACGTGAACACTGTTAACGTGAATTTATTTTAACATGAACTATTTTTACAAACTCCGTCGATATGAAGATTAGTTTAGTTATATGACGATTAGAAACTGATAACATGAACAAATTTTTTAGTCCCCTTGAGATTCACGTTAACGAGGTTCGACTGTATATATAAAACAAAGACTTGTATCTAAATATGCATAAAAATTAAATAAACTGCATTTTCATCAAAATACTAAATTTAAAATTTGAAGATTTAAATAAATACAAACTTCGAAAAAAATTTAAAATTAATTATAATGATTTTAAGAGTATTTTTTCAGAAAGAAGCCATAATATAGAAAATTTTTACTTAATAAAAATACTAATGTTTTCTGTAGGAACAAGAACAATATTTAACACTGGTTATCTATGAGCGTCGAGGTTATCTATATTCCTTTTTAACTTATAGAGAAAATAATTTCCGTCATTATTCATTAAATAATGTATATTTTTAAATTCTGTTTTCATATTTAGAAAATTCATGACAGTTAAATCATGTTTTGTTTTTCAAAAATTGAGTTTAAAAATTTTTAATATTTTATTTTGAAGTTGTAAGCGGCGAAATTTCCGAAAGTAAAATTTTGCTTTTTACAGCATTAAAACAAATTTGAAAAATTAAAATAAAACCTATTTTTGAAAAACAAGACGCACATTAACATTGGTCAATTTTCTAAATGTGAACACTAAACATAAAACTATTCACGATTTCAGGAATAATAATAGAGATTATTTACTTCATAAGTTAATGTTTGGTTTAGATGGCCATGTAAATTTTACTCCCTGGCATATGTAAATAATTGTCTCTAAACGACTTCCCCTCCTTTTATTCATGTTCTAGTTTATCTAAATGAAGTATTACCTACATCTCTAACGAAAGTAATGGCAAAAATCTTTAAAAGCTAAGTTATTTATCTCTCTAAGAGAAAAAAAGATGCATATTAATATATATATATATATATTACAAATTCATTAATTAAACATAATAAAATAAAGAATAACAGATAAGAAAATGCCACTAAACTCCAAAATAACCAATAAGAATTAATTTCTAACTAAATTAAATACTCTGTAAATACAATAGTATTTTAATGAAAAGATTTAAAATAAATAACTTTATTAAATTATATTAAATTTATTCACAACAAACATACCGTAACCTTATTTCTCGTTTATTTCTCTATATATTAAAAAAAAGTTACTGTCACTGGCGCACAGTGGCAGTGGCGAACATAGGAAGGATATGGTATTATTATTATCGATGTATGATGTTTTTTGTCACATTTCGGTTTAAATATATATATATGTATGATACTAAAAGCGATTCCATGTTTTTTAACCCTTTATAAGGCCACAGGAATATTTTCCCCACCAAATTCGTTATTATTTTATTCAACTGGCACCATTTTTTTTTTATATAGTGATTCCTATGTATCATTTCTCTAGAAATATATCAGTACAAATATTATTTTTAAAATATTGGTGCGAAAAAAATAAAACAAATAGTCATTTGTGGCAATTCTACTTATGCTAATACAATGGTCTGTGAGAAGTTTGAGATTAACTAATAGAATAATGTATCAAAATAATTAATTATTTCTAATAAGCTAAATAAATTTTTTTCTTTACATCAATTTTTATTCGTGAAATTAGTTTAATGTGCCGTTTGAGGAAAATTTAGCATTATAAAGGGGCTAAACGGTATCATATTTTTCTGCTGCATACAGGTATTTAGAAACATACCTGATAAAGAAACAAATATTGCAAAAAAGAAGAGAATAAAAGGAAATAGATAAAAATTTCGTGAAGAAAATCTATATTTATAACACAATTAATTTAGCACACAATGTTAAATATATCATCACATTACTGCTACTTTTTTCTTTCTCTTTTTATGCAGTATTTCAATAGAAACTCATGCAAGCATTTACTGACAAACTCTATGAAAAATTCACATTTGTCTTTATTTTTATTGCACAGAAACTTTTACTTTAAATCGTAATATGGGATTATAATATTTAATTTTAACATTCAGTAATTTAACATTAAACATTTATTTAATTTTAACATTTTATGACATCACAGCAACCAACGGTACTTTTCAATGCCTTTAAAGTAAAATTAATTATTTTATTAAATATTTAAAAAAAAAAAAAAAAAAAAAAAAAAAGAAATAATTTCTGATTTATTAAATATATTTTAATAATATAATTTCTATAATATTTTCACTATAAAAATTTTAATATATTTTCTGTCATTAATGAACACAGTTATTCAGATAAATTTCTCGATTGATAATTTGGGGGTAAACAGAATAAAAATTTATTTTTCTCTAAAAGTGGCGATTTGTGGCGAAAATCCTTTTCAGAGATTAAAATGTATACTTTTGGGAGTAGTAAAATGTGTTTGAAATTTTGGACAATTTTGGACAAAAAAAGTTGCACAACTTATAAATTTAATTTTGTTGTTAATTTTATATTCGCATTTCATGCGTAAATCACAACATAAAAAACCAACAAAATGTTGGCAGAAGTACCTTAAATTTTTATTAGGACATTATTAAAAGTATTTTTATTTCGTATTTTTTCATAGTTATCTTAAGTGCCACTTGATGGCTATTCATATAAAGTCACTGAAATTCATCGAAATATCTTATATCTGAAAGTTTTCGTTTTGAACTTATTTATATATAATAAAACTTCGTGTAATTGAAGAAATAACCATATATTTGTATTTTTTAGACACTCTTTTAAATTATTTCACTGCAAAATATCAGTTATTTAGAGATTGATTTTTGAGCCTATGTTCGTATTTTAACATTGTTCGATCCACTGTGTGGCGTCAAATTATTTTGTCTGCGACAGCATCTTCTAACGGAGGGCAGGGTCCTTCGCGTCATGAGAGGTATCAATGTGTTCCGAGTACTCCAAGGAAGACATTTCAGCCGGTTAGAAATTTCTAGCATTTTAATTAAAGACGTTATTAACTAAAAACGACAAGTTTATGAAGGTACTCTATTTGCCATTTTGAAAAAAGTTTCTCCCAGTGAGGTGTTTCTTCTGTCATGAAGTCGTTTTACACGAGAAAATTAGAATATGATCCATGGTTGTACGCAGGTAGGTAGGTTGGTTGGATTTAACGTCGCACCAATATTGTGGCTATAGGTAATTGGCGACGGTCTGGAACGCAACCCTAGACATGTCATCCAGACACATGTCATTCCAGAGACATGTCATCCCAATTTTGAACCTTCACGGAGGGGATCCCCAGTGGTATAGTGGGGATGGGAACATGGAGGACTTAGCGACCACGACAGATTTTATGTGCACCAGCCCCCATAGTGTACACGACGGTCTTTGGCCGGCTCAAGTATCGAATCGGCAATCTTCCAATTACGTGCTCAGCGCTTTACCGACTACGGTACCGCGGCCCGAAACCATGGATGTAAAAACAAAGAAAGTAAATATCAACTTTTTTTCTCTACTTTTGGAAAATTAATCTTCTTACACGGGAAAATTAAAATATGATCCATGGTTGTAGATAGGTAGATAATTAGGTAGGTTGTGATTGACGTCGCACCATTACTGCGCTATGATTAATTGGCGACGGTCTGGGACGCACCCCTACGGATGCTCCGGAGACATGCCACCACAGTTTTGGTCCTACACGAAGGGGATAGCTCCCCAGCTTCGGTGGCCCTAGAGGTATAATTTTGATAGGAACACGGAGGATATTGTGGCCACGACATATTTTACGTGCACCAGCCACCATTAGTGTACACGACGGTCTTTGGTCGGCTCGTGAACCGAACCCTCAATCTTCCAATTACGAGCTCGGCGCTCTACCAACTGGGATACCACGGTCCGGATCCGAGGTTGTAAAAAAGAAATAAAAAGGGTCATTTACTAAAGCTGTAATGCCAAATGGTCTAGATATTACGATTTTCTTTCTATTAAAATATATAAATATTATATATTTCAATTTGACATTGAATATGAGGATTTCTATAATAATTTTCTGCTTTCGTCTTGTAATTTGCACTATTAATATTCATTTTCAGTGAAAGAAAGCAGCGAATAGGCGGGCAAAGTTCTGCATGTGTTAATAAGTAAAGTGAGTCGGGGAGGAAGCGATGCCTCTGTCGGGGGTTGGCGAGCGATGTGATACATGTCGTAAAGAAAATGAACCAAGATAAAAAGTAAAGTCAAGCAATGAGAAAGTAATAACACAGGGGAAAATCAAAATTATTTTAAGACCAGTTTATTGGGAAGAAGAAAAAAGCGCTCAAATCTGTAAAGATTTCTCTTCATCGGAAATCCATTTTCGCAGTTCAGCACATGCAAAATGTAAGATTTTGAACGCAGGTCGCCATTACATCAAAATAACCAGTGGGTTTTCCGATCTTGCATCCAAAGCAATAAAATGACTGGAAAAAAAAAAAAAAAAAAAAAAAGGAAATAGATAAGAAATTTTAAGAAAACAGAACAAATCAAGTTTAATTTTCACAGAGTGAATTTAGGGCGCATGCAGAAAAACAAAATAAATAAAAACAGGAGATGAGTTGTTAGCAATATAACTAAGAAAAATAGCCACCTCACGACACCACATGAAATAGTAAAAATAGTATAACAATTCAACAGACACAAATAAATCTATTTTGTTTTCATTGAGATTTGAAATAATTAAATGAAATTGATGAAATAAATTAAAAATATTAAACTAATAACATATTTTTTTCTATTATTACGAATTTCAGAATGATTGTAAAAATTATGGTCACTTGAAAGGATTGGTAAGATAACTGCCACCTGGCGAGAAATAATATTACTAGAGATTTTAGAGAATTAAACACAGCACTTAAATGGATAATTATGAATAGAATTTCATGTTTGTAAACTAACTGAATCAATTTTAACAAATAAATTTAATAAAGGTAGCTAAGGGGGAGTTAAAGTGAGGCACGAAATACGATTTTAAGGATAATTAGATTGTTAAGTTCAGAATAATACTTTAGTAATTATATATTGTAACAAGAAATACGTTTTTTTTTTTTTTTTTTTTTTTTTTTAATTAAATAGTATTGAACTACTTTTTATTAATTAACGCTAATTAAATCAATTCAAAATCATTTCACCCATGCATAATTTACTTTTTATTTTGATGAATGAATGAATTAGTTTTTTAAATCAGTTTAGCTGTAATAATGAATGTTTCTAATAATAATAATAATAAACATTTATTTTCATATACTGCACCTTTAAAGAAGAAAAGAAAAAGCGATTCTTATACAATAAAGGATCCATTATCATTGTTTTCACTTAAGACTTTAGACCTCCGCGCGTATGATGCTGATATTAATTTAACTCTGATATAAGCATAACTAAAGGTTGAAAAATTTTTCAATTAAAAAAAAAAAAGTAAATAAATAAAATAATAAACTAATTCTACTCTTAAAAAAAAAAAAAAAAAAAAACTGAGTTATTTATTTTGGAATATATTTTAAAATAAATACTTGCTACAAATATTTGATGTGATAATGTATAAAATTAATTATAGTATGTTATATGTTTTAGAAAAATAATTTTTTTATTTTTATTTATTTATTTATTTATTTTTTAACCCAATCGTTAAAAGAGACAAGTTATAATCAAAATTTCTATTCGTGTTACGTGCCTATATATATATATATATATATATATTTTTACTTTTGTAATTGCATTTCCAAAGATTTTGCATTTTCTTAAAAAATAAACTGTTTGACATAATATATATATATACATTAACTGGGTAATATGTACATTTTTTTTTTTTTTTTTTACTATTTACTGCATTATGATGTATTGGGTATCTGATGTAAAACATACTTAAAAACTAAATTTAAATTTTTAATAATAAAAAAAATAATAATAAATTGAACTTTATTTTATTAGAAACTGATTTAACGTGTTTGGTTTTGAATAAGATTTTGTTAAATAATATTATTAGGCGCAAGATGAAAAAAAAAAAAAAAAAAATCTGTATTATAAAGATAATTACATATTTTTTTCTTACAACATCAAATAAATTTAAACATGTTAATTGTTACAAAAATGAATAAATAAAATTGATTTAAAAATTATTAGAAATTATATGTAGTTTATAAGTACATTGTATTATAATAATTCTTACTAGTAAAATATACCTTATTGCGTTTTTGAAAAAATATTTACTAAATATATAAAATAAATAATATATATTTTTTTTCTTTTGTTACTTATATATGTTTAAATATTTCATTCACTTTCAGATGTATTTATAACTTTTCAAATAAAAATGTATGTAACGTCTAATCTCATTCATCTATATTAAAATTTTTCAAATTTCAATTTTGTTTAAAATAATAACAACAAAGTTTTATTTCCGTTAATTTAACTTCCTGCAAAACAGCTTCCCTTTTGTCTCAATGTAAATTAAAGTTGAAATATTGAAACGCAAAAATGCGATATTTTAAATGCATTTTTAATAAACTCCTTTGTATTTCACAAAATATTTAATTTAAATGTTACGAAGTGAATTTTTATTACAAGAATTTATAAATCATTTTTATCTTTTTCATCTGAACCTAATTTTCTGAATAATGCAATGAAAAACTTTTTCTGTGTAAACATTTAATAAAATGTGGCTTTCAATTTATCTAATAAAGTAGTGAATTTTTGGAAATATTTAATTAAGTTTAAAACATTAAACTTTTATATTTACTTTTTCACACGTACAGGTTAAGGAAGGATAGTATTGAAATAATAATAATAATAATCAAACTTAACAAACTTTATTTGCTTATTTAATCCGTTAATGCCCGAATTAATTTTGCAAAATATTATTAGCTCATTATTTCACTTTTAAATTAATATAGACAACTGTCAGTAAAATATATTATCATAAACAATTCTGATAGTTTTAAATTTAAAGCTTATCCTCATTTATTGACGTTTAGTGTTCTAGCGAGAAAACTTCGAGATAGAAAAACTTTGAGATAACAGATTAATTTTTTATTATATGTTGACAAAGATTTCGAAAGTAAATTATTATAATATATATACTATTATTATAATATATACTACTATTATATAATATACTATTATTATTATATATAACTTGATTTAAGTTAGTATATCTGCGCAAAAAGCAAATATATGTGCGACGAATGAAAAATCATAAAATGGCTATCCAAATTACAAAATAATAATTAATAGTAGGTACACAAAACTTTCAGGGATCATTTAGAGTGAACTGTCAATAAAAAACAGAAATCATTCCAGGAAATCAAAAAAATATACATATAATTTTATTAGTTGTCCTCCAATGAGGACACTGGGCACTAACGGGTTAGTGGCCAACTGTCTGTGTAGATTGCACAAAAGAAATTCGGACGACGAGGTTCGAATTTAGATAACATTTCTTGCATTTTCAAAACATTTTTCAAGGCTTAAGTGCGTTTCGGAACTCAATAGCTTCCATATGTGTCCTGGCTAAAAAAAATACAGCGATATTTTCATGATTTTAAAATAAATCATTTAAAGTATGGAAAAGGGACACTCCAGACATTTAAAAAATGATTTTAATGGACTTTTGAAACAAAAGCGAGTGATTTGTTCAAATAAGTTTAAAAGGTTTACATGTTCGATTTCACAAAATAATCTTATTTCAAGTAATCATTTACAACAATCTTTTACTGTTTAGAAATTATTTCATTTACTGTTTGGTTGTTAATTTAATGTTTAGAATACTGGGAATTTTTTCATATTTTTATTAAATCTATTACTTGTTAATTCTTTTCATATATTTGCTAAAGATGTCACAGGTTATTTAATTTAGTTCGATATTTATTCATTATAGTTATTGAGAAGTTCGGTGGCATTTTATCATCCGTTTTTCCAATTCTACTACTTTGTCTCATGTATTAATTTTAATAACATTAAAATTTTAATTGGCAAATAATAACAATTACATCAAATTTACTGTTAAACGTTTATTTCAGTTAACTTAAAGTAAAATTGATATGTGTTCTGCAATTTAAAATATCTTCTTTCAAAATATAAAAGCAGTTGGGAAAAAATGATGATTTCATAATAAATTATAAAAACATGGAAAAGAAACACTCCAGACTTTTTAGAAATAAAATTTTGAAATTGAAAGAAATTTTCAAGTAAGAGTAATTCAACGAATTTTTGTAATTTACTTAAATATGTTTAGAAGTTTTGCATGTCAGGTTTTACAAAGAAATAGAAAAAAGAAAAGTATATTCAAAATTCAATATAACAATAATAATAATAATTACATCAAATTAGTTCATTTGAAATCTTATATAAAATGCCATTAACATATTTTTTTGTTTAATTTTCTTCTTCTTCTTCTTCTTCTTTTTTTTTTTTTTTTTTTTTTTTTTTACTATAAAGGCATTAGAACAGAAAAGAAAAGAAAATTTTGACAAAATTACGCCTTAAAAAGTTTGTATCTATTCATTCTATCAGAAAAGTAAGCTCTTTTTAGAGATATAACAATGAGCGCGAATGCACAAATCAAAATATCACCACGTATAATTTGTAATAATTAATTTTATAAATATTTTGCAACAGACTTTTAATTACAATAGTTAAAATAAAGTTTTTTTTTCCCTCTTTCTTCTTAAAAAAGAAAAAAAAAAAAAAAAAAAAAAAAGAAAAGAAATATGCATACCATTGATATGATCCTTTTTAAAAAATTATAATTATTGTTATAAGTAATGCTTTTTGTCCTCTAGGAAAACTAATTTCACTTCATTTATCTGTTTGGATAAATATCGGGAATACATTATTTGAAAAGAGTCATGTTTCAAAAATATTATAAGACATTTTCGTTTACTTTAATTTCAGAAGATTTATCATTTGTCTGTACAAAATAAATATAAAATCACAATTGTGCAGATTAAATTCGTTTAGTTATTTATTTTTTAATTATTTTTACTGAAAAACTAACTGAAATCCAAAGATTTATTTTATTTTATTTTATGTCTAGGTATCATTTCTATGCATTGATGTTTGAGGAAAAATTAATTTGTTCACTTTTTTCTGTTATTTATATATTTATTGTTTGTTATTAATATATAAACAGTTTCTTGTTTCAATAACCACGTAGCTGATTTTGCTTATTATACATTTCTTTTACAATATAATTATAATTTATTAAACACAATTTTTTTTCGGCAACTGCTTAAATGATTATTAACTATATTCTGCCTGTCTACATTTTTTATTAGAATTTTTTTTTTTTTTGTCTGTTTGTTTAATCAAAATATTTCAGGAATACATAGAAAATTTAGAAACCTGCACAGCGCCATTGATTCAATATGCATCTTAAAAAATAAATTATTAAAAATTTAGCAATTTAACTGTAGGACATACTTAAACTAACAATAACATTATTAATAAGAAAGCACCACACAGAACTGGCGATTTAAAGTAATAAGTACAAAACTTCGAATAAACACCATAAAATGAAATAAACTCGCAACAACTGTTTCGGGTCGAAAAACATATGACCCTTCGTCAGGTGAACAAAGTAAGCATGAGTGCTGTAATCAAAGCGGCAACGCACAAATCTATTTGATGTGAAGAGCAAAAATATATAAAGTCGAATGTAAATATGAACACTGGTGTGAACAGAATTATCGAGTAAAAGAAAAAAATAAATAAATAAGATTACAAAATATCACAAAATCTAAAAATCTTTAAAATATCAAAATTAAACAAAAATCGAAGTTATGTGAGTATTTTCCAAGCGTCAGACAAGAACGGAATGGAAGAAATATCATTAACAAGATTTTTTTGAATTTTTAAATATGTAAGATGCTTCATGGATATCCAAATGGTAAGAGGAGACAGGAGATGAAATTATGTTAATTTTAGAAAAATCAAAACGATGACCATGACCCCAGCAGTGGGAAGCGATAGAAGATTCGGAAATCTCTTCATTACGAACATTCCGACGGTGTCCATTTATTCCATATTTCAAACGCCTCCTAGTTTGACCGATATAACCAGAATTGCACGACGATCACGGGATTAAATAAATACCAGATCGATTTTCAGTAGGAATGGGATTTTTAAGGGAAGATAATTTCACTTTTTTGACGAGTTTGTAAATGACTTTAAATTCAAATGATGAAAGAATTTTAGAAATTTTAAAAGAAAGTGATGAATAAAAAGGTAAAAGGACTGGGATGAGACTGTGATCGTTCAATTTGTGAGCAGAACGTTTAGGATTCTTGAATTTATACAGAGAAAATTTATACATAATAGAGGGATTATAACCTCGAGAAAGAACAAATGATTTTAAATATTTAATTTTTTTCGAAACACTAAACGGATGAGCACAAATGTGTAAGACACTAAAAACATAACTGTAGAAAGCAGACTTTTCTGTTGATGGGCGGGATTAGAGAGAGCATGCGGCGGTATAGAGACAGAGAATGGTTTTCTAAAGACAGTGGTTGAGAACCGGTCCTTGTCTTTAGAAAAAAAAAAAAAAAAAAAACGTCAAGGAAAGGCAACGAGCAATCCTTTTCAATGTCAAAAGTGAAATGAATGCATGGGTCAATCGAATTGGCCAAAGAAATTAAACTGGAAAAATCAACATCAGAGGAAACAAGAACGAAAGTATCATCAACATACGTAAACCAGTGAGGAAATTTATATACACCGAAAAGTGTTTCTTCAAAATTAGAACTTCTACATAGATAGGCTGACGCATCCGCCATTTTCTAGCCCACAAGACCGGCTGACCATTTATTATTTGTGGTTTTTCGGCAATAAATTGCACGAATAACTCCAGAAAAGGGCACCATCTGTTTATATTTTCTTTTAATCCAGAAAGAAGGAAAAAGTGGATTATAAATTGCAGATGTAACTCTTGGATACCCGGAGCAGAAGCACAACTTTGTTGCGAATGATTTACCTTATTTTCAAAGTTGTTTGACAAATTTAATATGAATGTGCTGTTTTTTTTTTTTTTTTTTTTTTTTTTTTAGCTATTGTTCTTTTAAAATTAGCTTTAAAATTACATTTATTTTAATGTGAAAGGTTGCAGTTTTGAGAATGTTTGCGATTTTCTTAAAATTGCCAACTTGTTTGTTTCGTGATAAGAAGTTCTAGCTCACTTGATCTGTATAGAAGTTTAAAGGCGATAACAACGCTAATCAGGTAACCTAGCTTTTTCTACCGGCAACACTTTCCCAGACGGGCTAGAAAATGGCGGACACTGCGCCAGCTCTTATCATATAGGAGTCTTATTCAAAATAGTGCATATAAATGTCGCAAAGCAAAGGAGGGAGAGGAATGCCCATCGCCCTACAGTCATTTTGGGAATAATAAGTAACATTAAAGATGAAGGCAGTTTGCCTCATACATAAATGAACTAAATTCACAAGCTCCAATAGAAGAATAATAATTTATTCTTCTAATAATTTATTCTTTTATTAGAAGAAGAAGAATTTATTCTTCTATTGAAATTGCAGTTGCTGCGAGTTTATTGCATTTTATGGTGTTTATTCGAAGTTTTGTATTTATAACAATAGCATTTTTTAAATTAGTTTGTCTAATTAATTAGAAAAATCTCTCTGAAACTAATTTAAGGCTTTATAAAGTTATGTTCATGTTTCATTGTAATTCCTTTATACAAAAATAATTATGTTATCTGTTGAACTATTTTATACTAGCAACAGAAAATTTTCAGATATTATGATCTGCTAATTAATACAACGTATTGTAATTGGTGTTTTTCATTAAAATAGATTTTTATCATAGTTTCTACTTAAATTTGAAATGAATCATATAACACATTCACAAAATAATAATTAACCAAAAAAGAAAAAAAAAATTCTCGAATTTTCAAAAACATTAAATCTTATATAACATAATCTGAAAACACAAATTCCGTTGAATTATTTTTAGGTTTCCAATAACTTTAATATCTTGGAATTTTTAAATATTAGTTTTTTGAAATTAACGAAAAATGCTAAGAAAAGAAGTCATTAAAATCATTAAATAAATTTTAACGACACATTGGAAGTACTCCAATAATAAAAAATAAATAAAAAGAAAAAGAATTGAAAGAAAGAAAAGAAAAGGAAAAGATTGGCATCGATTTTCATAGCTGCAGTTAATCGAACAGTTTTATGCCTTCCGGATGGTCACGATTCAAGAAATATTTTTTTTTTTTTTTTTTTTTTTTTAGTAATTTCAAAAATCAGATATCCGTACAATTCTTAAACCTATAAAGTGATATCTGAACCAAAAATGATTTCAAGAAGTCCAGGATGAGAATTACACTTTTGTTATTGACGATTAATGGCTATTGTTATTTCGATTAATTTCGACTCCTTGAATTGGCAGTCGTCTTAAGCATAGAATTTTAAGATTAGAGATTAATCTTAACTACACATTAAAAAATAGCTTGTGATTTGGGAGGTATTAATTAATCTAAAATTTAAGATAAATTCATTTAAAGATTTCACAAAAAGAATGTAAGAATACGAAATAGAAACATATATTTTCATTTTATATGTGTTATCATATTTAGATTGAAGTAAGTAATGACTTTTATAAGATATTTCAGTCAAATGAAGTATGTTAGGTAGTTTTACGTATAGCTACTTTTTCAAAATAGCAACTAAATTAAAACGTTTTGATTTGTTTGGATGAGAGAACAACTTCTTTTGGATAGTAAAAATGCGTTGTCACAATTTTGCGGAAAGAAAACCAAAAGTAAATAATAATAATAATAATAATAATAATAATAATAATGAAGTACGCCGAATTGAAATATATTATGAAACAAAACTATAGTAAAATACATAAATATATGGAAAATGACATTGTATATCTGTTATTATAAATTGGTTACATGCATTTTAAAAACAGATCGTTCGTCCTAAATTAAGTTGTATTTCAGACGAAGTAATAATACATAAAAATAACGAAAAAAAGATCTCTCTCTCTCTCTTTTGTTTTGTTTTAAATTTTCTTTAACTCATTGCACGCGTTTCGTCCTTTAAATCGAGTTCATCAGATTCTTTGCTAAAATAATTTTAAGTTCAGCGTCATGTTCATTTACGTAACAAAACTTCTGAACAGTCATTTTTCTTATAATTAATAAAACAGGAGATCTCCATCCATCACAGAAAAGAAATGATATATTAAAAGAGGTTTAATTCTTCTCTTATTCATTCAGTCAAAAAGACAAAATTCTCTATTTCTGCTATTCTAATCTAAGTTCGTACACTACCTTAACCTAAACGCGTACGCGCGAAACTGATTTGTATTCCAAAATATATCATAGTTTCTTCTGAATGCTCTTGATAATTAGAATTTTACATACGTATTATTCTTATTTCTGAATGATAAAGTGAATAAATAATGCAATTTACTTTGTCTCTTATACTGAGATTAATCTTGTCAATTTTATTGAGAGTAACTTTCGGATTTAATGTTAAAATCATCTGCACAATCCAAATCAAATCGATTTAAAATTAAATTTTTAATCGATTTAATTTCTATAGCTTTTATATATATACAGAGTTGCCAACATTTTAATTTATTCCGGAGCGTTTTTAGACCCGCTGTTATTCCATACCATTATTTAAAGAGTAAAATTTTCTTATTTGTCGTAGTTATATGATGGACAAAATTATTCTAAAAATAAAGTGCTGCGAAATAAAGGTGGGACTAAAAATACTCGTAAATAAATTAAAATGTTGGCATCTATGTAAATATGCTTTCCGTGGAAAAAGGAACAAATAAATTTGTTTATCTAAACTGTGTATTCGTAAATCACTTGGAAGAACGTAAAAAGCTGATAGTTCCCAAAAAAAGATTAATAACATTCAAAATGGAATATTTGCTCACAATTTCTCAGAATATCACTGTTAAAATTTCAAAAGTAAAATAATTAAAGAAAAAAAGAACGAAAAATCTTGCGGTTTGCATACATTATTATCATTTTCCAAATATACCTACTCGTTGCAGGGTTTAACCTTCAATGTACTTTGTCAACGTGAATACTCAACGGACCGACAGACAGAAAAACAGACAGATAAAATAATTGAATTTATAATCACTATTAAACATTGCTGTAAAATATTAAAGACGTTTAACACAAAACGAAATGCAATTACAGCAATTTCCTATTGTAACTCTTAATGTATATGAATATTTTTGTATGGCTCTGTTGATATTAACGCTAAACATACAATATTCTATAAGAAATAGTTTATTTTATTTTTGCTATATGAATAATAAATGGAAATTTCATTATGACTTGTGCAGTACAAAGTTTTTAAAATGTGATTTATAAAAATGCCTATATGCATTGGAATTCCTTTGGGTGTTCCTGTACATGAACAATTTAGAGTATTTATAACATTTTAAAATAGGGAACATTCTATAGTGAATTTGAATAATATATAAAAGTTTGAAGAAATTTTAAAAATATTTAAGAATATTATTACGCGGACAGACGGACAGTCAGACGTCCAGAAAGACAGACAAGTAGACTAATTAAATACATAATCTGTCTTAAACATTCACTTAGGGGGGGGGGGGGAAACATACTGCCTTCATCTAAAATGAATAAATGGTCATTTTCTAAATCCCTTAACTAGAAATATAGATTTTCAAGCTATGCGCATAAGGCACGCCAATCAACTGAATAAAAGAAATGATCGAGAACTTCTAGTCTACACATTTCTAGATGGGGAAACAATATTCTGGATATTCTGACTATTCTGAATTTTTTGTATTGCGAGAAATTCTCGCTTGATTTTCGGGAATTTGGTCATAAACCAAGATTATAGATGCTGAAAACCGCCTCTTGTATTCGCATTTGTTTGCAGAGATTTTAAAATAACTTTATCCTCGATAATATAGGCAAACGCTCTAGAATTCTGATTGGGGTTTCTAAAATTTGCTTTCGAAGGGGACTAGAATTTATAAGGATGACATGGAACTATTTTTTCTAGAGCCACAATTTAGATTCTAGATGTCAGTTTCAGAATTTTTCCTCCGTGTTATTAGAAAATGTTTAAAATGTTTAGTAAAAACGAAAATAAAATTCTACACCATTTTCCAGTTATAGCCTTCAATGTATCTGTATATTTTTGGTTGGCATTGTAAATATTAATAATAATCATACTATGTTCTATAAAAAATATTTTTTTGTACGTATGACCAATAAATGTTAATTTTATTGTGATTTGTTCAAAATAAAGGTATTAAAATATGGTTTATAGAAATACCGTACCATAATGATGTTTTAGAATTATTTAAGGTGTTTCTACACACAAACGTTGAGGGAATTTGATTTTTTTAGACAGCGCAACACATCCTTTTCGGTTCATTATTGAATTTTAGAGCCTGGCAGTTGGTACAGACATGACTCATCTGGCTAATGACAACATGCCTACTTGAACTATAATCAACAGCTGGATCGTACCGGAATACAAGACGATGGAATTGCAGATTCAGATTTGCTGTTCTTTGGGTTCGTGTTTCAGCTACCCTCACCCTCTGGCGTTCATTCCATTGAGAACGAATCAAATCTGTTGCTGCAGAACGCGACAGCCATGCTCGCAGTCGTGCATCCTCATGCCTGGCTGCTCGTCTTTCTGCTGGTTCCGCGTTACGCATTTGGACGGTGCTTAGTCTTTTCCTCTTTCGTACGGATGCCCGTTCTTCCTCAGTCATATTCGAAAACCGTTTTCTCGATGCTTCTGTGTGGCGAGTGCGACGACCGAAATTCATTTTTCTGCGAGGCATTATTTCGGTTTTCACAGAAACAGAAGGAAGGGTTATAACCTCTTATGGCTCTCACAGCTCTAGGTTGAAAAAAATGAGAAATAGGACAAAAAGTTTAAAAACGAAAAATTTTCATTTTAAAATGGCCAAAAAAATTCATGGCATTTCAGGCAAGCATTTATTTCGTTAATAGAACATACACATTTTCGTTTCTTACGATGCTAACATTACTGACGGAAAGATAAACTGTTGAGAAGCATTTACGTTGAAACATGGGTATAGACCGAGATACGAAATTTTGGGGAAAAAACACGAAATCACAAAGCGTAACAGGCGAAGAATCCGACTACATAAACATCATCCAACACACAAATCGCAACAGGACACTTCGGAGCAAAAATGGGAAAGTTATTTTCCTTTTCTAAAAAACTAAAAATTTTATACAGATGCCATTATCGAAAATTAAATATTTTTAACTACCGCGTGTTCATACATTCACAAAAATAAAAAAATGAAACATCAACATTATTTTTCTTTTCATTTTTTACTGAGCACGCGCTGTAATATAAAATTCATCGAAATCAAACATTTTTAACTACCGCGTGCTCATACATTCACAAAAATAAAAAAGTGAAACATAAAAACTGTTTTCCTTTTCATTTTGAACTGAGCACGCGTTGTATAAAATAAATGGTAAACATAAAGCAAATTTGCAGTGTCAGTATGGCGGGTTTTCTGGTACACTGCTGACTGTTAAAAGAACTGTTTTCTCGCGGTCGCGGGTATTTTACTGACGTGAAAAATAGATAAAAACAATCTTTGAAGCGGGTTGTATATCGTGTCAAAACTTGAGATCAATCGGTGCAGAACATTTTGAGATTTTGAGCCGTACACAAACCAACTTAACAATTTTATGGATATAGATATACAGGTTTTCATTAATTTCTTTTCAACACCATAATAGTTATTATACCACTATTATTTGATATTCAAAATTGCATAATTTAATTTGAAATTTATATAAATTACACTTAATTTTTGACTTAATTATTGAATATATATGAATTATGCATATTTTTTTAGCGATGCAATTCTGAGTACTTGTTTCAGTGACGTTTCTCATTTTAGTTGCAAATGCATGAAAATATAAGTTTTCTTTATCATTTAAGGTAAAGCTTGGAGAGGCTGCACGGTTGGAGAGATTGCGCACATAGGGGAACGAGGTAAAGAGTAGGGTGGGCGAATTGAAATTTTAGGGGATTGTACAACACCAGTAGTGAAGTGCCGAGTTGAATTTGCATATCGATTGCTTCAAGTGTATAAGATAAAACGTGATTAATTTGTCTCGTTCTCAAAAATAAATGTTTGAATTTTCATAACCCTTCCTAAGATTTTCAATACAATGGTAGTAGTACAAAATATTTTTTAATTAAACAATTTCTCATAACCTACTGACCTATACTAACGGTACAAGCACGACGGTTTCCTCTAAAGGTGAGTAATTATTTGATGAAACACTGCGCAATCTCTCCTACCAAAATGGGTGAGTTTGCGCTTGTGCTGATTAGGAGAGATTGCGCGTTTAAATTTCTATACTAACAGAGATTTCACAGTTTGTTGGTGATAACGAGACAATGATGATAAGTTTATTCAATTCCTGGTTCTCTACTAAAACTTAACTTCCATAAGTCATTGGACTAGTTCACACCATTCGAGACGGCGCATCATCTTTGTGGAGACTATCCACAGTATTTGAAATTGAACATTATTCAGGAGTTGCACAATCGACAAAAGCCGCACCCCTGATGGGATTTACCTCTAGAATGCTGTTAGCCAATGAGAAATTTATAGCAAAGGATTTGACGGTTATTGTATATCTATTTAGTTTTGCAATACTTTCAAGTATAATGTTCAAGTTTTGTGAAGCTACCGGCTGTTTAAATAGAAGAGATAAAACTAAATATAAGCAAAAAGATTTCAGCCTACTCAAACTTCTTTTCAAGGAATGTAATCGTCTACATTTCAATAAAATAAAATAAACGTAAAGGATTTAAAGCGTAAAATATTTTAAAACGTAAAGGATTTTTTGTTGGAAGGTTTTGAGGAAAAAAACTTTAATAAATAGTAAATGGTGGGCGTATTCTGCGCTTAAAAATGGGTGGAACTAGCCACATATCATTGCACGCTTTTTTTTTTTTTTTTTGCTCGGAAATGCCTGTTCGAGACGGATAAACCGTCTCGAGCAGGTTCACCTGTGGCAGGTGGTTGCACAGTAACTTCACATGTACAATAATATGTGCAATGATTGTGGACAACGAGAGATTCGGTCAGCAAACAAGAAACCATCCTAGCTGAAAAAGAAATGCACTAATTTTAACATTATTTTCTGGTCTTGTTCTTTACCTAATTTTGTTCTTTTTTCTGTTTTTTTAATGCTTTTTTCTTTAAATAAATTTTTGTAGTTCTTTTTAAATTTCTTTTAAATTTCTGAATTTTTTAATTATTGAATTGAAATATCCAATTCCAATGCAAAAATATTTGTTCACAAATACCTTACAACAAGGTCATTTAAGTGAATTATTATTATTGATAATGTAACTGTAGTTATAACTAAGCGCAATCTCTCCTACCCACGTGCGCAATCACTCCTACCCTATAAGGAGAGATTGTGCAAAATAACTCTCTTGGTTTTACTACTACTGTTGTTTTAAATTACAACATAGCAACAAAATAGCAATGGAAATGCATACAAGACGGATCACTTCAAAGTTATACAGCAAAAGTTTAGCAAAAAATTAATATTTGGATTTTTTATATCATTTTGTTGAACTATGCGCAAACTCTCCTAGCTTTACCTTATATTGTGTATAAAGATGTAATAGTTAATGTCATAGGAAATATCTGTTATAAATTACTTTTATTCAGTTATGTTTCATGATCATGAGTAATATTAATAGTAAATAAAAAATATCTTGTAATCAGACATTAATAACATTTTATCGATAAATAAATAATTTGAAGAGGCAGGGAGAAAAAAGTAAAGAAATTTTATAACTGCTCGTCAGTGACTTTTAATCCATATTTATAGAATGTAATTATTTTACTTAGACTTAAAAAGGTATTTTAAATATACATGTTTAAATAAAAGAAAAAAATATTCATTAAAATATATGAATTAATTTTTAATTCCCTGGAATGTGATTATTTTGTATATTTTCCGTATTTACACGTTTTACAAACATTTATTATTATTATTATTATTATTATTATTATTATTATTTGGCGCAATGCCGCATTTTCAGTAAATATAAAACGATTAAAATTTAATAATAAATAAATAATCCAATACTATATTTATTATCAAATTCTAAAGCAACTATAATAATATTTTATTATATTCACAAAAATATTTTTTTATCAGAGTAATCTATACATTTCAAAATGAAATACAATAATCATGATTCGAAAAATACAATAATAAAATAATAAATTTATCTAAATTTAACAAAAGGCTGAACAATGAAGCAATAGACTTTGCAAATATTTTTAATTAAAATCTTTCAGATTAATTAAGCTTCGACAAAAAGTAAACAAATGAAAATAATAAAGTAGAAAAAAAGTATATATGAAATAGAGAAAAGTATACATCGCATATAATAAGCAAAATTTTAATCTGTAAACATTTATTTTTAAAAATCAGCAGAAGAAGTAAACAAATCATTTATAATGGTATTGTTGATTAAATTAAAAAATAAAAGAGAAGACTAAGTATTTATTTTACTTGCATTAAAATTATCCGTCAGAAACAAAACAATAAAAATTCTATATGTAAGAATGTCATATAGTTAGAGAGATAGCAAAGTCATAATTTTTCAAATAACAATTTGTCGCAGTAATAATGGAAAATAAACCCGTAAAGCTGTAAAAGGAGTGTGTGTGTGTGTGTGTGTGTGTGTGTGAGAGAGAGAGAGAGAGAGAGAGAGAGAGAGAGAGAGAGAGAAAGAAGAAAAGGAAAGAAACAGCTTAAATTATTCTTTTCGCATTCGATTTTAAAATAGTTGCATTATATGTTAAGCTTGTCGGATACTAACTGTATTAGGTAAATTTTTAAAATGTTAAAACAAATAATCATTTGACAAATACCGGGTGATTCAAAATAGATGTTACAGCGATTATCTCGTAAACTAAGAAAGATAGAAACATACTTCCAATTACAAAATTAATGCAAATTAAGAGTAGATTTCAGATATGGCATTTTTTTGTACAAGGGGCTGTATACATATTAAATACGAAATTTAATTTTTATACGGCCCCTCCTATCATATGACTTATATTTAGAAAAATATTCTCCTCGCTCTAACAATCAAAATAATAAAAAAATCATCTCTCTAAGTCAAAATCTCGCTGAGTTATTGCAATTTCAAAATTCTAGCATTTTTCGCCAAATCTTAAGGGGTTGTATCTAAAGTGAGAAATTGTAATTACTAAAGCTTTTGTAATAAGCTTTTGTAACACGTTGATCAGCGTTTGGGAAAAAAAAAAAAAAAAGAAAAATCATTCAGGGAAAGACGGCTATTTCAACCTGTAATGTCTCTGTGAATACACAAGAGAATACTCATTGATAATTTAACAAATAAAATTTATGAATAATTTATGTACTAAAAGGGAATTTTCAAATTCATTTTTCTTTCTTTTGTTTTATACATTCTCTTACTCATATACACGGTGTAGAGAAAGAATTGTATTTGAGTCAAATTTCCGAAAATTAGCTTTTGTTATATTTACACGTTTTCAGATCCTCTGAATTCAAAAATCATGTTTTAAGCGGTTGGTCTCTCTCTCTCTCTCTCTCTCTCTCTCTCTCTCTGTCTGTGTGTGTGTGTGTGTGTGTGTGTTTCTGTGTTAGTAGAATATCTCAAGAACAAATAGTAGCAGAAAATCCAAATTCGATATTCTAAATCCGATTCATATTGCGGTGCTACACTAAAGTATTCGTTGCGATCAGACAATTGTTTGTTTACAGGCTGATCCAAGAGATTTCAAGTACATTACTTCTGTGAGCGAAATTTCTCATATGTACAGTGTGACATGTATATACCGCCCTAAACAAAAATGAAAAAAAACAGATTTTTTATACGCATAAAAGCATGATTTATGTAGATTGTGGTATAGCAATCATTCATCATTCGTTTACAAGGTTATCCAGAGTATTTTGATACATTGGAGCTATACTTTGGAATTGCTGGAAGTGTATTTCAATTTATGTTACTTGTTTTACATATAACACTAAATTTACGTACACAAAGTGATTTTTATATAGTTTATAGACAACATACAGGGCTACCCAAAATTAAAGTAAACATTTTTTTTTCTAGTATTATTAAATGTAATTGGCGTAAGTGCTTTGCTGCATTTTTTTTTATTCCGAAGAACACGGCTGACATAGAACGGAAAATTAATTTCTCATACCCATACTGTAAACAAAGTAGTTTTTGAAGAGAGTTTTTTTTTTTTTTTTTTTTTTTTTCTGTATAATGCCACGTTTTGAGGACTCCTGAATACGAAAGGTAATTTTTTATTGGTTGATCTGTACATATATGAATTATCAGCATAATTTAACAACAAATAATCTGGTGTGCCACTCACACGACTTTCTCTTACCCTGAAATTTAATACCATAAATACAGGTTGGAGATTAAAAGGTAACATAAAGAGTACTGTTATGTAAACCAATATTAAAATAATTCAAATTAGGCTTCGGAAGAGTTTTATATGATAGTTAGTTCTGTGTGAGGGGCGCTCTCATGAAATTATTCGACGCAGGCAATAATCAAACTTTGAAAAACTTGACTTTGGTAATAAGGAAGCCTCAAAACGTGTAAATACACAAAAAAAGAAGCGATGCATATTTAGCTTAAAAACATACATTACTTATCATATGTCGATGAGGAATTCATTTCCATTCCTGAGCCAGCTTTCCTGGACATGGTAAAATATTATAGTAAAGTACTTTCACTAACAATAAAAAAGAATATTATAGCTTAAATATTTGCAATCCTGTATATCTTTTGAAGAATATGTAGAAACCACAAAGTGCACTTAAATATAAACCTATAGTAATAATATACGGCACAACCTAAAATACACTTCCATCAATTTTCACCTATTGTCGCATTATAATCTAGTTATTTTGTGTAGTCCTGTAAAAGAACAGTAAATGATTTCCCTGCCATATTCTACATGAGGCACGTTTTTATGCACATAAAAAAAATATATTCATTTCATTTGGTTTAGTGCAGTCTATAGGTGTTAAACTCTACTTACCTGCAATTTCCCCCATAGACGTAATGTATTTGAATATTCTTGAGTGTCCCTGTACACGAACGATTTGTTTCATCTCAATGAAAAGCTTAGTGTAGCATCCCTATATGATACATATTTAGAATACCAAGTTTGGATATCTGCTGCTATTTGTTCTTAAGATATGCTGATAACAGACAGACACACACACAGACCAACCGCTAAAAACACGATTTTCATATTCAGGAGACCTCATAACGTGTAAATATAACAAAAACTCACCTTCGAAAATTTAGCCCGAAAACAATACATTCTCTACCTTATGGGTATGAGAAAGTAATAACTACAGGAAATGCGAATTTGGTACTTCGGTTTCCATATCTAGTTGCCACTTGGAAAGTTGATCAAGGTTTGCAAGTTTCAAGGAAATTGATAACAGACTTGATTTTTGTTTTGATAAGTATAGACACTATAATTAAACGGGGGTTGAGAATGGCGGTAACCCACCTGACGTAGAATTATACATCTATACGATATCATATTCTATGCAAAACATTTAGAATATTAACAATAAATATGAGTTTCCTTATGATTTTTACAGTATAAAGTTATTTAAATGTAATTTATAAGAATGTCTATCCTAAAACGCAATACATTGGCATTTTTTGTGCGTTCCTGCACATAAACCAATTGTAGAGAATTAATTAATGCTAATTTAAATAGGGAATATCATATAGTAAACCTGAATAACATATATCATTTCAGAAAATTTCTGAAAATATTTACAGACGCTGGGGGTGGGCAGACGGACAGATGGACAGTCAGACAAAAATATATGCAAATTGAAATCCTATTCACACTTAAAAATTGTTAAAAAATGTTTAATGTAAACGAAAATGCAATTCCAGCATATGTCCAATAAGAACCCTTAACGTAACTGAATAATTTTGTGTGCCCTGTAATCTAATGCTAATCTTACTGTACACTATAGAAAGCATGCTTTTGCGCATATGAATAACATATTTCAATTTCATTAAGATTTATGCAAAGTAATTAAAATTTGGTTTATTGAAATATCTTCACATAGAACGCAATGCTTTGGAATACTTTCGGGTGTCCCTGTATACAAACCAGTGATGGTGTTTACTCCATTTTCTATAGAAAATATCCGATAGAAAACTTTAGTAACGTATTTAAATATTATTAATATATGCATAAATTAAAGGTATTAAAATATGGTTTATAAAAACTCATAGAACACAATGCTTTGGAATACTTTCGGGTGTCCCTGTGCACAAGCTAGCAGAGGTATTCACTTCATTTTCAATAAGGAACATCCGATAGTGAACTCAAATAACATATATCAGTTTCAGGAAATTCTATGAATATTCACGGGAGTTAGAGCGCGGACACTCAGAAAGACGAAAGGACAGACAGACAAATCGAAGTCATTGACACTTTTCAACCTGGCTGGAATTGTTAAAGAGCCGAAGTCATTAGATTTTTCAACCATGTTGAAAAGTGGTAAAAATAAAGCGCGAAAATTTCACACGGTTTTGCTAGACTTTTAATTTTTTTTTCTCTCTTAGCGTGTTTTAATTTGCAGGAGACCCCTAAGAAATGTAACTATTAAATTTTTTAACAATACGAAATAATGTAAATTTGCATTAAGTTCTTAAAACTGTTGATTTCACGTGTTTGAATGATTTTAGTTGCTATTTTAAAATAAAGGATCTATTTTTAATTTTTCTCATCTCATAGATAACCCCCTAATGTGAGATCGTTGGCGTCGAAAAACAAATGCCAAAATTGAAAAAAAAAATGGTGTAAGTCATCATTTTCAAATTGCTGTAACTCAGCGAGATTTTGACTTAGAGGGATGATATTTTTTTTTTTTTTTTTTAATTTGGTTGTTAAAGCGAGGAGAATAATTTTTTAAATATAAGTTACATGATAGGAGGGACCGTATAAAAATTAAATTTCGTATTTAATATGTATACAGCCCCTTGAACAAAAAAATGCCATATCTGAAATCTACTCTTAATTTGCTCTAATTTTGTAATTGGAAGTATGTTTCTATCTTTCTTAGTTTACGAGATAATCGCTGTAACATCTATTTTGAATCACCCGGTATATATATATATATATATATATATATATATATATATATATATATATGTGTGTGTGTGTGATATACCATATTTTCTGCAGCTTTATGAATTTATTCAATATGTGAATTTGTGAATTCCTTCTTAATAAAATAGTTTTACGGTAAATTTTAAATGAAATAATGGTTAAGACGAATAATATATTTTAATATAAAATTTCTGCTTATAAAATATATTAATACTTCTTAATAGTACAAATAAATATTTTAAATCATATTTAGATTTTAATAAATCAAAAGTGACTTATAATTTATAATAATGAACAAATAATAATGAATTTTTTGAAAATATCTTTATTAAATGAATTTTGATAAATAATCTGACAAAGAAATTAAATGATAAATAAATAAATAAATAAATAAATAGAGAAAGGGATTATATTCGAAGAATGTTTCCCATTACAAAATGCTTTTAAACAAATGAAGTTGAAATATATTTTTTTTTGGTTTCTGAAAGACTAGCCTTAGTTTACCTCTGTGTTCTTCCTTAATTTAATAGCACCAAACTTAATTTATTCACAGTTAAAACATTACCTTAAAAATTTTTAAAGCAAATTTTTCATTTCATAGAAAAATAAATGTAAGAATATTTTTTTTCAACCTGAAAGGGATGCGAAAATCTTTTGTAATCTTTAGAATATCACACTTAAACTCATTTAGTTGATTGATATTTAAGATTAGTACTTTTCTTTGTTTTTAATTGTTGTTAATTTTTCATATATGCTAACAATAATATTAGTATAATGAAAATAATTAAAGTGATAACTTTTAATTTTAATGATAATTACATTCCTTTTTTTTTTATTATATATGTAAAAAAGTTGAATAGCCAATTCTATTACAAAATATTCTTATAGTATAAAATACATAAAACATCTTTCCAAGCAAAATAACAGTTTATAAAATGACTTCATAAGTAAAAATAAAATAAAAACAGTTTTCATTTTAAAGCTTAATCCCTTGCTAAAACTGTTTTAAAAGTAGAAACTTCATTATTTTGATTTTAGAAAAGATGACTGTTGTTTGTATTCGAATGAAACAGTTTTGAGAGCATAGGGACGGGATTACTTTTAGGATTTAGAGATCAACTCATTCTTCTATATTTTTTTTTTCTGTTACTTGCATTAAACATTATCTCTTCTTATATAATACGTAAAATAAGACACTGGGGTATTATTTAACAGTTCTCAAAAAATTATGGAATGCTTAGTGCCATATTTGAAGTTTTTTGTAACTTGTTTTTTTTTTTTTTTTTTTTTTTTTTTTTCTTACTATGCATAGTTTTGATGAAATAAGTAATCAGTGAATAACAAATAATCTAAAATATACCAATTATTATTTTTATTTATTATTATTATTATTTTCGTGTGTTTTTAATATTTTTCGAAATTTATATATTAATATATTTGCAAAATATATTTTTACTTTCATCGATGTTTAAAAAAAAAAAAAAAAATAAAAAAAAAATAAATAAATAAATAAAAAACCTTTGACTTCCTATTTTTGATACGTACAGTAAAGTCTCGTACAACACGGTGGCAGAGATGACAAATAAATAAAACAGTTTTATTTTTTAACACCACTAAATTTTTATAGCACCATTCTATTGGTTCATCCACTCGATTTAGTTTTTGTATAAAGCAGTTGCTTTGATATAAAATTAGTGGTGTTAAAAAACAAAATTGCAATATTCATGAGGCAAACTTGCACCCGCCTTGTACGAGACTTTACTGTATTTATACGTGTTGAGGTTCCCAAATATGATTTAAACATTTTTAGAAATAAGCTGCTATCTGTCGGTCTGTATGTGACAAAATTTTTGGGGCAGCATAAAAAAACAAATGCGTCTAATTTCATAAAAAGTTATATTTAGTTTCACCTTGACATAAGTTAGTGGCTATCAAATTTCAGTGGATGCCACTCAATGGGTAACGCTATCGTTCCACTTTTTCATACATCTTAATATTGTAGTACAGGACAAATTTTCTAATAAATGTACACAATTACGATTATTTTTCACCAATCTTGATGAAACTGAAAAATTTAATTTGTAACAACAGGTAGTCAAAGTTTTTGTATTTAGGAGTATATGTTTTGTATATGTTAGGGCTTCCCCTTCAGAACGTAAATTTCTGATATGAATATTTTTCAAAAGAATTCAGTTATTTTTAGTTCTCATCATACCGTAAGTGTGGAAAAATTTGATATTCGTTAAAGTTTCGTTAAAGTTTCTAACCCTAGGTTTTGTTATGTTTTTACGCGATTTGAGATGCGAGGAATCTTAAAATCCCAATATCAATGTTGCAACATTCTGTATGCTAGCCAGTTTTCTAAAATGAAAGATCGTTAAGAAGTCGGAACAGCTTTTAAAATATTATTTAGGAAAGTGGCCAGAATCATGAACTTTTTGAACTTTTCATCTTGAAAATTTCTTAAGCTTGTTTTTTTTTTTCTTTTCCGAAATTATTATTATTATTATTATTATTTTACTTATTCATTAATTTATTTTTTTTGCATAGCAGAATAGGGTGAAATATTGCACGAACGTGGATTATGAGATTTTTTTTTTTTTTTTTTTTCATCTTCAAAACTTCAGACCTGAAACCAGTTTTAAAGAATCATTTACGATATTGGTTAAAATCCTATTGAATTTTCAAATGCTTCTTTGAAAATTTCGTATATTATTTGAATTTTACAATTCTTTTTTAAAGATTTTTACGTAAATATGCACTATGAGAATTATTACATCGGAATTAGCATGGAATGGGATGAAAAACTAAAATTCGAAACTGATATCAATAAAATTGAGCAGAAAATTTGGATAATGTAAATGGGTTGAGACGGAGTTAAGGATAGCCTATTGCTTTGAAGCATTACAGTCTCCATCCATACTGTCCGTCTTCATGACCATTGCTTAAAATTTTGTAATATGAATAAATATAACATATAGCAAAAAATTATGCATATAAATATGTTATGGGAAACTGAAAAGAGTGCCTCTATGCCATTTTGTTTATGAAATTTTAACTTTATGCTTAAGAAGTGTTATATGTAGTGTATGCTGTCATTCTGTCTGCTTACATATTTTCGTGAAAATAGTAACAGCACTTCAGAAATTTCGATAAACATTCCTTAATTTAATAGAGATGTCATATGAACATATTTAAAACGTTTCCCATTTACAACTTTTAGTGATTCTCTTACTGTCTCTGTATTGCAACATACGTAAATAAAGAATTTGATTGTAAAGTTAAAAAATCCAAACTGTGAGACTTATATTACCATGGTTATTGTTATATATACATTATTTTCTAATATATGAATGTGAAAGATAATGTTTGTGTTTTATTAATCCTTTTATAATCATTCTTCAATTGCAGTAAAATTAAATAAGTTTCTCACTTTTTTCCTTTCGAAAAGTGTACTTCAACATTTTAGTCTAAAAAAAAAATTCAATTGCATGACACAAAAATTTATATGCTTTTTACTCAGATAGTTACTATACTTTCAAAGTTAAGTGTAAGGTTAACATTTAATTTTGTTAAACTTGTAATTAATTACTGAACTGATTTAAATGATTCTTTTTTTAATGTGCATTTTGTATGTATAATATATTTCTGTTATAGACATTTTGTGTTTTACGATTTCATGCAATATTAATGTTTTTTTTTTTTTTTTTTTTTTTTCCTTTTTTGGTTGTTCATCTATCAAAATAACACAAAGCAGAAATACTTGGATATGACAATTTAAAGGCAAAAAAAAAAAAAAAAAAAAAAAAAAATGAGAAAGCATTTCTTTAAGACCTGTTTTAAAAATATAAATTGTATTATTAATATATATATATATATATATATTACTATAATCTTTTTAAAATTTAAATAAGTTTTATAAAACAGGCACAGAGCATTTTGGTGTCATTGCTTCAGTTGATTTTAAATTCAAATCATAAAAAAAATCCAAGATTTTGGTTTTTTTCCTTTCAGACAGAAAAAAATATTAAAGAATTTATTTTCAGCACAAAAAGCAAGATATCTCAGAAAATATCTTTTTCATCAATTTGAAATTCTTCTAAATTTGTCATTCTTCTATAAATTCTATATTTAGTTTATCATATATATATATATATATATATATATAACATGTAGCTTTAATAAAGAATCACAGCTAACATTTTTCTATAAATGCTTCTACTTCTATGTAAATATATATATACTTTTGTTTTCGAGAGATGTCTAAGAATTTTATTATTAGGAAAATATACTAGAAATTCTTTATTTTCATTACATTACTTTTTCATTGATACTCTTTTCTTCATTTTTATACTTATTATGAATTTCTTTGATAAATGATTTCATTTGTAAAATTTATAAGTGTGTACTTCTAAAAGAAAAAAAAAATATATATTTTCTACCAATGATTTTTGTGATGAAATTGCATTTTTTTTTCTTTGTAAAAACTCAACGATGTAGTTCAGTTTCGGAATGCTAAGATAATCAAAATTTTATGTAAATTTAAAAATATATATTTTACATTATATAATTTTTTCACTGCAAATATAAGTGTCTTAAATTCAGACATAAATGTGCTGAAATACTAATTTAGACACGAAGATGTTTGAAACACGTGTCTGAATTTAAGACACATAAGTGTCTTTATGAAAATAGACTAAGTTAAGTGTCTGAAAAATATTGATATGTCTGAAATTCAGACACATTACAGTTTTCACACTTGAAAATTAAGAGATATTATATTTTTCAGACATGTTACAGTTCAGACACTTAGAATTTCAAACACGTGTATTAACACAGCAATTTTTTTACACGTATTTTATAATATGTATATTGTCTTTAAGTTTCTTTTCACATCCGCTTCATTAAATGATATGTTATATAATAAATGCTTAAGCTATTTAAACCTTCTTAGCTTTGTGAAATTGAATTTTCAAATAAAAAAGAAATTGAATTTGTAAACAAGCAATCTTGAAAAATTTGTACGTGGCTGCAGTTTAAATTTTTTAATTTGATTATTAAAAAAAAAAAAAAAAAAAAAAAAAAATATCGCATGAGTTCCTGCATATTAGTGTAAAACAAATAATTTTCTGGTTTTCATGTAAATAGTTTGTTTTCCTTTAAATATAAGTTAAAAGAAAAAAAAGAAAAAAAGAAGAGAGAGAGAGAGAGAGAGAGAGAGAGAGAGAGAGAGAAAGAGAGAGAGAAGAGAGAAAAAAGAAAAAAGAAACCGTTTTCGAAAAATCACAAGCTTCACTTTTCTCACATTTATCATACATTTTATAAAATGAAAGTACTAAAAATTTACACATAAAATTTAAAATAGAAATGTATATTAAGCTTTAGGTATTTTGTCAATAATTAATAATAATAATAATAATAATAAAATAAAAGATAAATTTACGATTTGTTTGACGAATACTACATATTTATACTACTAACTAAAGACGGCGTAATGCCAATGATTGTAGCTTAGTCGGTTGGTCAGTGGTTTGTGAATCCATAGTTCTCCAGTTCGAGTCCAGCCTGTCGGAGAGGTTCGCTATGTGTGGAAATTTTTGCATAAGCATTTTATGAATGCTTTTAGAAATTCTATATCCATTTTTTAACTGGCAACTAAACTGCACGCTATCTTATGTATTTATTTATTTTTTTTAGATAATTTATTTATAATAAAAGGGGGTTAAAAATGCTGCTTTAAGTCACTTCAAGTGTCTTAAATCCAGTCACATTCCTGTCTGAACTTAAGACATCTCACGTGTCTAAAAAATTGACGACACGACTTTGTGTCTGAAAATAAAGACACCCATTTAAGACACGTGAATTTACAGTGTAGACTTTTCCCTTCTTTTGCGTATTATCAACTCCAGACATTATATTGAATAGATAGATTTGATCAATTTGGTGTAAATAGAAATAATTTTCATAGAAATATCGATGATTTTTTTTCAACAGTTCTTGAATTCTTCAAAGATGTAAACTGCTACATTTTAACTTATGAGAATTTGTTTAAGACATTAAGAAAAATAATTGATTACATAACTTGATTATGTTGAAATCATGCGAACAATAACGTAGATGTAAAGAACAAGATGCAATGGTTTTTATAGCAAAGAACATTGCCATTATTAGCATGATTACAATTATATAAGATGAATGAAAAATCATGCGATTCGCATAGATTATTAACACTTTCCAACTGTATGATACACCATTTAACATTCAGTGTACTTTGCCTACATGATCACACAACGGAAAGACAGAAGGACATAAAGATTGATAGATCGAATAAATGAATTCATAATTACTCTAAACGTTATTGGAAAGAGTTAGAAATGCTTAATTCAAATGGAAATGCAATTACAGCTATTTCCAATTGTAACCCTTAATATATCTAAATATATTAGTTTATAACATAACTAGATAATTCATATGCATGTGCGCATATGAATAATAAATTTCAGATTATTTATGCAAAATAAAGGTATTAAAATATGGATTATAGAAATACCTCTCATAGATTTCAGTGCTTTGGAATTTATTTGGATGCCCCTGTGCACAAACCAGTGGTGGCATTTATCCCACTTGCATCGCATAGTAAACCTGACCATATTGAAAAAAATCTGAAAATATTAAAAAATTCTAGAAGCGGACAGATGTCGAGATAGACAGATGGAAAGTCAGGCTGGCAGAAAGACAGATAAATAGACTAATTCAAACCATTCTTAGACATTGTTAAAAGTTAAAAAAGCTTACTAAAAAATAAAAGGCGATTACAGCAATTCGCAATTGTAGTCCTTAATGAAACAGAATATTTCTATGTGGCCTTGTAAATGTTAATGATAATCGTACTATATCCAATATAAAAACTTTTTTTATGCATATGAATGACAAATTTCAATTTTATTATGATTTGAGTTAAATAAAGTTATTCAAATATTGTTTATAGAAATGTCTCTCATGAAACGCAACGCTTTGGAATTATTTCGGGTGTCCCTGTATACAAACCAACGGTGGTATTTACTCCATTTTTAAAAAGGAAACATCCCATAGTAAGTTTGAATAAAATATATCAATTTCAAGAAATTTCATGGATATTTTCGGGAGTTAGAGCGCGGACAGATTGACAGACAGACAGTCAAACCGAAGTCATAAACACTTTAACATTGTTGGATAGTGTTAAAAAGTATTGATGTTTTTATTGCAATCGCTCAGAAAATATATAATAGATTATTGTAATAAAAAAATTTCAGAAAAATTTGTAGCATAGTATATCGTCATTTTTAAGTACAATCACCATCATATAACAACGTAAACGAGTAAAAGTAAATCAGATACATATTTTAAAGTTAATATACTGTTTTGTCATTACCGTAAAATGCAATTGGCGAGAACAAGTAACAAATACATTATAGATTTTATGAATAATAATTTGCTACATAATTAATATTTTTCCGTTTTATCTCATAATGTTAGATGATACCTGGTTGGTTGGTTGTGGGGATTAAGGCCAATTGACTGCTCAAGGGTCCTAGGTCTGAGGGGAAGTGCCCTCCGTGGGGGTCTTTCTAAGGGGTCCCAGCCCGTATTTACGCAAGTTTCACATGATACCTGGATATTGTGAATGATCATGATGGAATTTACCTAAGGAATAAAATTAATGAATTCCTATAGAATTCATCATTTAATTTTAATGAATTTCATGAGGAATTTCTCTTTCATGCAGTCCTATCGTGACTAATTTAAAGATTCATTAATTAATTTATTATTTTGCTTGCTATTTTTGCTATTTCATTACAAATAATTTGGTATTGCGCTACATTATTACAGTAGTAAAAACTTCATTCGTTTAATAAATATTGATAGTAACCCTAATCCAAATAAATATTTGACCGCTAACACTGCAGAAAACAGTGCAATAAACTTCAGAAGAATTTATTTTATTTTAAATAATCTTGATATCTGTACCAATTAGTGTCAAACGTCTTTCAGAAGTCACTCCATTAGTTTTCAACCTTTTTTTATTGAAAGATAAGAACTTAAAAGAGAGAGAGAGTGATTTGGCAAGAGATTTTGTTTACTGTAGCTACTTTTCAATGAAAGTAAGTTTTTCTTTTTCTTTTTTTTTACGTCTATGAAATATAGTTTTAGAAATTGAACTAGGGATAAATATATATACAGTCGAACATCGTTAACGTGGATCTCAAAGGGGATAAAAAATTTGTTCATATTATCAGTAGTTCATACTATCAGTAACTACAATCTTCATATAGATAAATTAATCTTAGATTTGACGGGAACTGTGGAAACAGTTCATGCTAAAAGTAATTCACGTTAAGAGTGTTTCACGTTAACGAGGTTCGACTGCATATATAAATGTTAAATAAATATATATATATATATATTTATGTTACATTTATTTTAATAAAACAATTTATTTTTTTTCCAAGTCAAATGTTAGTATTGGAACATCAATTGAATGGTTTAAAATTAAATAAAAGTTTCCCACCCTTGTACAGTTTTTCAAGAACTTTTTAAAAAATATGTATAAAATGCTTGTTTTCTTTTACATACATACACACAAGTGTTTTATTTACATACATACATCGAAGTATGAGTAGTAAAACTACTAGTTTTATTACTGAGAAAATTTCAGTTAAGCTTGATTGTAATTTTCATCGTGAGAATTCAATTATTAGTTTATTTGTATTAGCTAAAGTTTTGTAAAAATTGATAATTAATAAAATATTTATGTAAAACTCTAGCTTTAGATTAATACACATATTCTTCATAAATAAAGTATAATGGTATTACGTGTTTAATGAAAACCCTTAATTTTGACCAATTAAGAATCATAAATTAATGTTAAACAATTTTCTAAGTTGTACATATTTATAATTTAATTAGCTATGTGGACTTTACTTAAAGTATTTACAAAATATCTTACATTTTTTTTTCAAATATGCATAAAACATATCAGAGTCTCATCCCTAAATTATTTATCTGAAAGAACTACAATTTCAAGTACAGAATCACAATATTTAGATGAATATATTGACATTATAAACAATTGTTGAACGATCTCAAACGCAATATTAAAACTAGTATGATGTTGCTACTACATGACTTTCTTCTATATAATTTTACACAATTTTTTTTCAATACAAATTATTTATTAAATTATCAAATTATTTCCCATTATAAATGCAGACGATTTTTATCTGACAGAATTATATTATCACTAAATGCCGAAAGATGTCAATTTTTTCCAAGTTTTTTTTTCATTAAAAGTAAAAAAAAAATCTGGTGTGAAACAACCACACGACTTCCATTACCCGCTATTACATGTATTATATGCATTTTTGAGAGATAATGTGATCAGAAAACATAAAAGTGACCAAAAAAGAAAATCGTTAGAGCCGTTTTTGAGTTACCAACTTTCACAAAAAATCAATTATTGACCGGAAAACAATAATTACATACAAAAGCATTTTTAAAAGTGAGTTAAAATGGCGAGTTTGAAAAAAATCCGTACAACCGTTTTTAAAGGAACGCCTTTGCGAGGCCTGAAATTGAGCTATTTATACAGGACGCCTATCAATTTTCATGAACTAACCAACTATATCATTCGAAAGGATATCTGATAGTGTTTATATAGCAAATTTGAAGAAAATCGTTAGAGCCGTTTTTGAGATACGGACTTACGGTCCCACTTCCGGTTTCCGAAGTCCCATTTCCGGTTAAACTCAATTATTGACAGGAAAACAATAATTACATACAAAAGCATATTTAAAATTGAGTTAAAATGGCGAGTTTGAAAAAAATCCGTACAACCGTTTTTAAAGGAACGCCCTTGGGAGGCCTGAAATTGAGCTATTTATACAGGACGCCTATCAATTTTCTTGAACTAACCAACTATATCATTCGAAAGGACATCTAATAGAGTCTTTATATAGCAAGTTTGAAGAAAATCGTTAGAGCCGTTTTTGAGCTACGGACTTACGGTCCAACTTCCGGTTTCCGATGTCCCACTTCCGGTTTTTCAATTTTCACCAAAATTTGGAAATTTCATCTGTACGCCAGACGTATTCGAATTCTAAAGTTTCGTAGCTCTATCTTTATTAGTTTCTGAGCTATAATAGCCAGAAGATTCTCCACATACATACACACACACATACATACACACTGACCAATTGCCAAAAACCACTTTTTTGGACTCAGGGGACCTTAAAACGTGTAAATCAGGTGAAAACCCGATATCGAATTTTCAGACCGAATACAATACTTCCATTACCTACGGTAGTAGGGTAATGGAAGTAAAAAGGACAATAGTGCTACCTGCTAAGTGACATTACCAAAAATTGATATTGATACCAGTTTATGTGAATGAACAATTAAACATAAAATTTCATGAAATTCTGTTCATCAATTCTTGATTTAGAGCTGCCAAAAAATTTTTATCACATGCACAAACATAGATTTCATTATAAAAAATCTGGTGTGAAACAACCACACGACTTCCATTTTCCGCTATTACATGAATTATATGCATTTTTGAGAGATAATGTGATCAGAAAACACAAAAGTGACCTAAAGAGAAAATCGTTAGAGCCGTTTTTGAGATACCAACTTTTACAAAAATCAATTACTAACCGGAAAAAAAATAATTACATACAAAAGCATATTTAAACGTGAGTTAAAATGGCGAGTTTGAAAAAAATCCGTACAACCGTTTTTAAAGGAACGCCTTGCGAAGCCTGAACTTGAACTATTTATACAGGACGCCTATCAATTTTCCTGAACTAACCAACTATATCATTCGAAAGGACATCTAATAGAGTGTTTATATAGCAAGTTTGAAGAAAATCGTTAGAGCCGTTTTTGAGATACGGACTTACGGTCCCACTTCCGGTTTCCGATGTCCTACTTCCGGTTAAACTCAATTACTAACAGGAAAACAATAATTACATACAAAAGCATATTTAAAAGTGAGTTAAAATGGCGAGTTTGAAAAAAATCCGTACAACCGTTTTTAAAGGAACGCCTTTGCGAGGCCTGAAATTGAGCTATTTATACAGGCCGCCTATCAATTTTCCTGAACTAACCAACTATGTCATTCGAAAGGACATCTAATAGAGTGTTTATACAGCAAGTTTGAAGAAAATCGTTAGAGCCGTTTTTGAGATACGGACTTACGGTCCCACTTCCGGTTTCCGATGTCCTACTTCCGGTTTTTCAATTTTCACCAAAATTTGGAAATTTCATCTGTACACCAGACGTATTTCAATTCTAAAGTTTCGTAGATGTATCTTTATTAGTTTCTGAGCTATAATAGCCAGAAGATTCTCCACATACATACATACATACATACATACATACATACATACACACATACATACACACTGACCAATTGCCAAAAACCACTTTTTTGGACTCAGGGGACCTTAAAACGTGTAAATCAGGTGAAAACCCGATATCGAATTTTCAGACCGAATACAATACTTCCATTACCTACGGTAGTAGGGTAATGGAAGTAAAAAAATCGATAACTTTGTTTTAAATTATCACAGATTTATAGTTCAACCATTCGTTTTAAAGGTATTGACGAGATCTTTCGAAAGATACCCATTTTGAAAATTTACTCCCCTCGGTGGGGTACTTCCCCCCATGGGGGAAGTGATGCCCCGAAATGCACAAAAAACTTTTGCCTAGTTAACTATTAATATTATCAATAATTCGTATTAATTTTACAATCACATGTTTAAAATAACTCTCATTATGTAAATTTATAGGAAATTTTGTCCTATACTGCCATGTTAAAAATTTAGAAAAATTGCGATCACAGCGCCACCTGTTTAGCCATTGTCCACAAATCTAATCAGCACCAGTTTATGTCAAGGTCCAACTAAATACCAAGTTTGGTTAAATTTCGTTCATTGGTTCGTGAGATACAGCGGCCACAAAATTTGTGATACACACACACTGACACACAGACTGGCAGGCAGACAGACATTTTCTAAAAACAGTCAAATCGTGTTCAGGACATCCCCAAACGTGTAAATCTATCGAAAACTGGAGTTCGAAAATTTTCACGAATCCAATACTTTCTCTCTATCTAAAGAAGAAAGTAAAAATATGATGAAGAAAGTAAAAATATAGAAAGTAAAAGTATAGAAGAAAGTAAAAGTACGATGATTTAAACATGAAGCCATTGAAATATATTCAATCGAAAATCTTACTTTTTAGCTTAGTATTTCCTTTAAAAGCAAACGATACATTATAATTAAAAAAAGGGAAAAAAAAAAAAAAAAAAAACGTAAACTATTAATAATGTTTATTATGGTGTTTATATATTTTTACTCCGGAGTTCAAGAAATTTTAATACTTCAATCTTCTTTTGAAGTTTCTTGCTGTTTTCTCTTCATTGTGAATTTTAAATGCAAGCTATAAATCAAGACACAAAATATCTCTAATCAGCATTTACTCAAGCAATAAAATTAAGCATTTTTTAACATGCTTACTTTCTACCTAATGTTGATACAAAAGTAGTGTCTCGTCAGCAATGTATAGTTAAATTATGTTAAAAGTATTAGGTAACATATTTAAATATTGTTAAAATTCTACGGGTGAGAGAAATCGTTAAAATACACTTTATTACATAAATAGATATTATTATAATATCATTACTATTATATTGATTTAAATGTGTAAATGGAAATTACTTTATCTGTGTGTTTTCTTAATCATGCATTTCGGCGAATGTTTGCTTTTAAAACGTATCATTGTTGTCTCATTACATTTTATTAAGTTCTCTTAAAACTAAAGGAACTCTAACAAACTAAAGAAAATCTTATCCTACAATAAATTTATATTAAACTCTTTTTGAATACACTTTTGGTTCACTCATATAACTTATTTTTCTAAAAAAATTAGTTTCCCTCAGGAAATTCTATTATACCATAGCAGAATTCAATTACAGTTACAATTTAAGCTCTGCGTGTCTGCTGATATCAAATGTTGGACTATGCAATTTATTTCCTTATTTACTTTTCTTTTCGACAAATTTTTCTCTTCGAATCATGTCAAGTATTTTGAAATTCAAACCACGGTTCGAAAACGATTTTAAAACATCATCAAACAATTTTCTTTTTCTCAATGGAGAAAGAGTATGATACACAAAATTAGCTGGCAAGATTTCAATCTTACCGCCTGCTCCTCTCACTTCGAACGTGATACTCCGATGCGTCACGTGACTTGCGCACACCCTTTCGAACTCACGCTGGCAATCAATGGATCTGAGCACAACTCCAGCAATCCTGGATGAAATTTGAGGGAGATGAGAGAGGAACACTCTAGCCGTAGAACGGCATCCTCATCTCCAGTCTCCCGCTTGTAAATAATAGCCGTTGGGTGGTTGATCTTCACCCACAAAGTCCACTTTTTAAAACCAATCCCTCAAGATGAAGGCAGAAGTGAGCTCTATTGTTTATTCCAGTCGAATGTTAGCTCAGGATCGGCGGTATTGGCCAGGATTATACCGAGCGGACGATTTCACTTTGAAAATTCATCGATGCTGTGTGTACTGAGGGTGCCAAGAAAAAAAAAAAAAAAATCCTTGCCCTAGTCATTGAAACGTTCGTTTTCCGGTGTAGTATCGTATTATCATCAGTAACAGTGAAATTTTAGAAAATTTATTTATCTACTCGATCAGTAAGCAACAGTATCGTACATAAAGTTCCGATTTTAATATTTTACTCCATGAAATTTTCTGAATATTGCCAATTTTACCTATCGAAAGTAAAGTTTCAAAATACCAGTTTAGTAATAAAATATATTGAAAGATATATTTATGCAGTTATTTTTTACTGAAATTTAAAATTTTTGCCAAAAATGAACGAATTTACTGGAAAATATCGTGATATATCGTATATTAGCTAAATCTCATTAAAATTTAAATATATATTTGTTCTTATGAAAATTTAATTATTAGAAAAATGTGTGAGATATATTTAATTATGTTTAAGTATTAGATGGTTCGAATGTTCAAAAATCTTGAAAGTTACTAGTCCGAAAGAGAACAAAAAAATTGATCTTCTGGGAAAAATCAAAAAAGGTTTAAGATTTATATATAATTTGTGTTACTATCATCATGTTAAAAATAATGTTTTGATATTGATATACATTGTCAATATTGCTAAAGAAGGAATTTGTAGATGAAAATAAAAAGTATTTTAATGATCATAGCTAATTATGTAAAGAAGTTTATGTTTAGAAATCCTATGTTTAGAAATCCAAGATGTTATAGAAAATCAGTAACTTTATAGATTTACAGATTTGTGATGCTAGGTAAAATCATATAGTTCAAAGAAAAATTTACAAATCATGATTTCTCCAATGTTGAAAAATATTTTACAGAAGTGATCATACAAAATTTTGACCTTTTTAAACAATCATGTTAACGTAACTGTTTTTTTTTTCCTTTAATTAGAGTATCTTCAACTGTAGCACAAAATTCTTATACTAATATTTTTTACATTAAACATTTACTTCCAGGACTCTCAATACATCTGAAATTGGATGTTATCTTTAGATATTGTTACATTTTCAAAGTAAATTTTAGATCTAATTTACTGTTTTATGTGAATTATTTTATGTGAAAAAAAATCATTCCGGACTATTTTTTAAAAGCTGTAATCAAAGTGTTTCAAGTCGAATGTTTGTCTCTTTTGTAAACATTTTTCAAAGTCGTTATCTAAGTGTTCCTCTTTGCAGTTCTATTTTAAAAAGCGGGTAATGTATTCCATATATGCTTCAATTCTTTTTGTATCAAAACTAAGATAATCATGTAAATGTCGTATATTATTTATAAATAATACTCACAGTAGTAATGACTGTAGATCCAGATCACAAAATGGAACTAATGTTGTAGTGAAGATGTCTATTCATATCCCTGAACTTAGACAAAATGCAAATAGTTATGATGAAACCAGAACATATGCGTAGAAGAAAACAACAATAGTATAGTACCTAAAAGGCAACAAAGTAGTTTTCACCTGTAAATATAAGGTGACAGTACTAAGATCAAGGCATTCTGAGATATAAATCTTGGTTATCTTTGAATGTGTCCATTATAACAACGAACCACTAGATTTGATATTTTAAATATCTATGACAGTTTGATAATGGCACGGCACTAAATAATCAATTTATAAGAAATCTTGTATAATACTGAAGAGTGAGTTAAATCATGTAAGGAAAAAAAAGTATTAAATACACATGGAAATTATACCGATGTTCGGTGCCCCGTCCAGTCTAGAATTAGAGTGTTTCTATAAGCGTAAATGGATATTGGAAGAATTCAGACCTGGTTGTATCAATGGTCTGGAGTAACTTAATTTTTCAACATGGATAGCATGAAAACTCATTCGTATTATTTGAACCGAAGAGAAGAGTGTTACAGACAAGATCCTGATGATGTATTGCGTAATATGCATTTGCGGTTTAAGTCTTGGAAGCAATTTGTAATCAGAAACTTTAGCGTGAAGTCGCACCATTCCGCTACGGATACAGTAAGTATTTTTTCTTCGAATTTTACGTAATATTAAAAGGTTGAACACTTATAGTGTAACCAATCTATTGTCTGCCAAGATTGTAGCAATTTATACTGGAATTCAGCTTATTTTGGGACATACACATTTTGTTGTTTTAAACTAAATTTTCAGTAGTAGTAAACTATCAGTTTTGTTACGTCAACATAAATTACATTGATAATAACTTTACAAAATTTAAACAAAATTTCTTTGTATTTGCTTATATTAACAAAATATTTTGTTTAACTTTACTTTTTTTTATAAGGAAAAAACAATTTTTTTCAACGAAAAAAAACTTGTTTTTGTTGAATTGCAACAAAATTTATTTTGTTTAATCTAAACAAAATGTCTATTAAAACAAAATACTAAACAGAAATTTTTGTTGCGTACACAAAAGTTTTGATGACTTAATAAAACTTTTCCCTGAGTGGCTTTGTTATAAGTATTGTTTAAGAACAGTTAAGGTGTGAAAATGTCATATAAATCTCAACTGAGAAAAAAATTGAATGTCTAGACATATGCTAACGGATAGGTTTCATATTGTATGTTTACAGAAATTTTTTAAACAAAATGTGAAATATAAAGTAGCATTGTAATTAAAGGCAACGGGGAGTGTGAAAAATGCTAAATGTACATATAAATCTCATTTGCACAAGTCGAAAAAAAGGTGCAGTATGAAAAATACTTAAAATTTCAGCAAACCTTTTAATAACATCTATCAATAAAACAAGAACAATTTGAAAGTGATTATATCTTACGATGACTTTTTTCCCCCCTAATTTGTAAAATAATATACATATACATATATATATATTTCAAATTTACACTAAAAAATAGTTTTGAATCAGAAATTTATTAATAAAATAAAATCGTTTGACCCATATAATTGAGTTTGCGTAAGTTTTAGATTTTGTTATTCCAAAGGAATATTTATGAAAGTCCGAAGCTTAAAATGCCAGATGAAAATTTTTGAATTCATTTTTAAACTCTATCATACTTTTAAAATAAAAGTTTACTTTGGAAAAACAATTTCTCATTTTCTTATTTTTTTTTTTTTTTTTTTTTTTTAATAGTTTTAAAAATTCACCCAAAAGAAAAAAAAATCTAAACTATTTCAAACCTCATTGGATGTTATATATTGTATTTGTAAAGTAATATATATATTTCAAATATCTTATTTACTTTTTTAATATAATATGTTTAAGTGGATATCAGACATTTCCAAATTCTTATAGGTTTATTGTCTTTGACTTTATCGTAGTGCACATAAAAAAGAAGTAAAATTCAACAATTAAATAATCTGGTGTGTCACTCACATGACTTTCTCTTACCCTGAAATTTAATACTATAAATACAGGTTGGAGATTAAGAGGTAAGATATCGATGTTATGTAAACCTATGTTAAACAATTCAAATTAGATTTCGGAAGAGTTTTATCTGATAATTAATTTTGTGTGAGGGGGCTGCCGCCCCCCTCAACCCCCCGTTTCATTAATGCACCTAGATGTATATAAAATTTAATTCGGTTATTAAAAAATAATTCTGTTTTTTAAAAATAATTTATTAAAATTATTATTTAAAAAAATTATCTTTTATTATAATGCAGACAATTTCCATATTAAAGAAGTAGTATAGCACTAAATATCTAAAAAAAGTCCATTTTATTCTCAATATTTAAAAAAAAAAAAAAAAAAAAAAAAAAAAAAAAAGAATTTTTTTTTCTAAGTTTTTTTTTCGTTAAAAGTGAAAAAAATCGATAACTTTGTTTTAAATTATCGCAGATCGATGGTTCAACCATTCGTTTTAAAGGTATTGGCGAGCTCTTTTGAAAGATACCCATCATGAAAATTTACTCCCCTCGAGGGGGGACTTCCCCCCCAGGGGGGGGGGGAGGCGAGGCTCCTACATACACAAAATTTTTTCCCCAGTTGACTATCTCTATTACAAAATATATATATTCGTTTCATTTGGTTTAGTGCAGTCTATAGACGTTAAACTCTACTTACCTGCGATTTCCCCCATAGACGTAATGTATTAGAATTCTCTTGATTGTTCCTGTACACGAACCAATTTGCTTGATCTTAACGAAAAGCTTACTGTAGCATCTATATATGATACACATTTAGAATACCAAGTTTGGAATGTCTGCTGCTATTTGTTCTTGAGATATGCTGATAACAGACACACAGACATACACACAGACATACACACAGACACACACACAGACACACACACAGACCATTTGCTAAAAACACGATTTTCGTATTCAGGGAACCTCAAAACGTGTAAATATAACAGAATCTCGCATTCGAAAATTTGACCCAAAAACAATACTTTCTCTACCTTATGGGTAAGAGAAAGTAAAAAATAAAATAATATTTTACATTGTTCTTGTTTTATTAATAAATAGCAAATCTGTGCAAAATATTAGCAGTTTTTTTCCCCTTATTTACCTTTAAAATTTGAAACTCATAAATGTTACGCCAATTTCACCACCTAATTAAAATTTTAATTTATCAGAAGCCAAATTATTATTAAAATCAACTTAATATTGTACAATAGTGAAACCAAAATCATTCAAAGGAAGGTCTCCAAATAAAATTAATGGTTCACAACCCAATTTTCATACTTCCACAGGCAGTACAGCTTTAATATAGGACTCCCACGATGCCTTTTAAATTTTTGTCGTCATGCTGGCGATGACTTTTTTTAAATTTTGGTAAATGTTTTTGTTAAAAAAAAAATAAATAAATAAATAAAATAAACCAATTCCTATTTTGATTTTTTTTTTTTTTTTTTTTTTTTTTTATGATTCTGTTTTTTAGTCAATTTATGACACAAAAGTTCCTATTCTGTATATATCTTTTATGTATTGCTAGGTTTAAAAATGACGCATGCAAAGATTCCGAAGAAGCAACTGTTAATAATATATTTTTCCGCAAAATAATCTCATCAGGTATATGTCGCCATTTTCTCTTATTAGTTTATTGAGCTGAGTCCGCGTGCTTAAATACTGTCCATGTATAAATAATATTTTTTATCCTCGCGTAGTTTATTAATTACAACACTATCGTATCATTTCGGCAAAAATAATTGAAACTGGCCCACGTTAGAGAAATATTATATAGATTGTTCATTAAAAATTGTACTGCTATTTTAAATAATTTTAAACTTCCAAATTTCTTTTCATATTTCTTCGAAAATGTTCGATAAATATATTTAACCCTTTCACCATACTCCTTTGTCTTTAATTACACTGCTGTTCCATATTTCAATACACTTTGTTTAAGAAATTTCTGTAGAATTACAAATTCAAACCTATGAAATAGAAACCTTTTCAACATGTCTAGACATCGAATATATTTCTCAGTCGTGACTTATCTAAAAATTTCACACCTTAACTGTTCTTAAACAATATTTATATCGAAGTATGTTTCAAAATAAGCTAAGTTTTGCAGAACGATAATGATATTCCACGGAATAAAAATTAGATTCTACAATGTACTAACATATTCAGAAAAACATAGTTGCTGTAATGCTCATTTTACTGCATGAAACATAAAGACACTTTAAATTAACAGATATTTTAGTTTTATAGACTCATATTTTATGTTTAATATCTTCTTATTAAATGATTTCTTGTATTCATTTTATGTGTTTTAGGTTTACATAAATTGAGTAAAAGAGAGTTTTTTTTTTTTTTTTTTTTCTTTAATGTATTAAAACACACAATAAGTTTATACTAATATAAATTTTATATGAGTACAATCCAAGATTCATTTTTTTTTAAGTATTAGTGGCATATATAAAAAAATCTATATTTAAAATTAAAATACATAATAGAAATTTTATATTTATATTTAAATAAATAAATAAAAGAAAAAAAAAACTCTTTTCCTTTAAATTTCGAAAATATTTTATAATTTTAAATATGTCTTATGAAAAATCGCAAAACATTTCTTTGAATACTTTTGACAAGTAATATATATATATATATATATATTATTTTCCCATTTTGTAATAGAATTAACATGTTGTTAATAATAAAGCACCACAAAACTGGCGTTGTAAAAATTATTACTTACAAACTTTGAATAAATACAAACTTTGCATTTTATGGTGTTTATTCAAAGTTTGTAAGTAATAATATGTTGTTATTCAGCCTATATCATTATCGTCTAATTGAGTATAAAATATTAAAATTATATATCAGTTAAATAGAATATACATTACAATTAAGATATTATTAAGTAATAATACATTTTTATATTATAACATTTCAATCGTAAAGAATATCCTTGTTTAAGCGAAAATTATGAAATTCGTAATAATGTGAAGGTTTTTAGTGTTTTATGTTGAATGAGTAGTTAAACAATTTTGTGACTAATAAGTAAATCACTTTCGATTATAAAGATGAATTGATAGTTATTTTGTTGTAGAAATGAATATTTTTTCATATTAGTCATTTTATATTTACGTACAGACTTAGAAGTTTAAAGGTAGCAGATAATTTTTAATAGGTATTTAAATTGGTTAATTCTTTTAGTTTTACAATAATAAAACCAAAATTCTAAATAAAAGTTTCATCTACTCATGCAAATAATTAAAAAATATATATATATATATGTACCTAAGCATTTTTTAAACACAGTTAAAGCTTTTTATTTTAAACGCTGTTCGAAAATTTATGAAAAAATCAAATGGCTTATATTGTTTATTTTATTATTTTTTAATACTTTCCAACAAGGTTGAAAAGTATTAATGACTTCGGTTTGCCTATCTGTCTGTCCGAAGATATCACAAAGCATTGTGTTCTATGAGAGGTATTTCTATAAAACATATTTTAATACCTTTACTTTACACAAATTTTAATGAAATTGAAACATGTCATTCAAGTTCACTATTGGATGTTTTCTATAGAAAATGGACTAAATACCACCACTGGTTTAGGTACAGAGGCACCCAAAAGTATTCAAAAGCATTGCGTTCTATTAAAGATATTTATATAAACTAAATTTTAATGATAACAGGAGACTTGGCGTTGGAATACTAAAACCCGAATAAATTACTTCGTCAGAAACGCCAAAGAAAAATATTTGAGATGCATACAGCTGCTTCGGTAGCCTTAAGCTACCGTCTTCAATGCAAAAAAAATTCTGAATCTGGAGAAGTGCTCGTATATATAGGAGAGGGACCGAATTTAATTCAACCAATAGGATTACGGGAAAGGTGGGGAGAGTGGCCAATAGGAATTTAAGAAAGTTAGCTGTGTAAACAGTAGAAAAATTAAGAAAATGTGGACTGAATATAAAATTTCCAACAATCAGACAAACAGGGAACAGCGAAATCACAATTTACAAGGTTTTTAAAATTTTTATGAATATGAAAAGCTTCAAAGAAATCGAGTTCATGAATGGATTTAGGTCTGCAAATTATTTTAGCTGTATTAAATTTAAAATTATGATTTTCCTCCCAGCAATGTTTAGAAATAGCCGATTTATTGGTTTCTTGTTTGCGGACGTAACTCATATGTTCTTTTAGACGAAATTTAAGACTGCGTTTAGTTTGGCCAATATATGATAAACCACACTGACAAGAAATACTATAAATGCCCCAAGAATTATTGCTATAAATGCTCCATAATTCTTGGGGCATCTCCTTATATTATTAAAATCTGTGCGCATCTGTCTGTCTGTGAGAAATGCCTTGTCGTAGCGCTTCGAAACCGTTGTCGACAGACGCAGAATTTCTTCATCTCGACATCGCGATATTTCGCTAAGCGATGCGACCCTAATTAGCGGAGATATTAATTAAAATGTCCACCCATGTCTACCGAAAAATGATCCAGAATTCATGATTAAATGCTTAAAAAGCGACATTTTTACGGAAAAAGTAGAAAATTAATTAGAAATATCAGTCGTATTGTTACAAACAAGATACCATTGGAAAGGGCTTTTTTTTCTCAATCCGATGGTGTAAACGGCTTATCGATCGGACAATTAGATTTTTTTTAATTAACTAAACTAAACAAAAATGGTGGCAACAAATCACAAGCATTTTAACTTGGCAGACGATCTTGAACGGAAAGAAAAAACATCTGGTGTTTAATGAGGTCATGTGTTTTTGTACTGGGATTAAAAATTGCAATTTTCTATTTTCTTCAATTTTTCAAAATTCGCACATTTGAATTAGTATACAATCTTAACACCACAAAACAAACTTCCTGTTCAAATTTCATCCATTTTCGTCAAAAAACAAAAGATTTACATTTTAATTGCAAATTAAATTTTATCTTTAAACGAATCACATTTTATCTGTCGAAAGAGGATGCGAGTTTCAAAACGACACAAATACACTTAAGGTAAAAATATTTCTTTTTCTATTTACTTCCATTAACCGACAACCGTAGATAATGGAATTCGAAATTTCACCTGACTTACACGTTTTGAGGTGTCATGGCGCTGTAATAATTTAAAATTTCAATATTTAAAATTCTAATTATGTTTAACTTTTTTTTTTTTTAATATGTCATTCGATACACCTTTTAAAGTACGGTTACATTATCGAAAGGGGAATTCGAGATTCCACCCGATTTACACGTTTTGAGGTCTCCTGATTAGGTTTTCTTTTGCATCGCAATAGTGGAATTCGAGATTTCAGCTTATTTACACGTTTTGAGGTCTCCTGAATGGGTTTTCTTTTGTATCTCAGCTACTAATTAAAGTGTCGAAAGTGGAATTAGAGATTTCACCTGATTTACACGTTTTGAGGTGTCCTGAATGGGTTTTCTTTTGTATCTCAACTGCTAATTAAAATAATTTCATAAGTAATACATCATTTGAAAGCTTTGTTAATTTGGAATTGGATAGTAGATTACAGAAATTCGATATTTCGACATTTCTCCTGATTTAAACGTTTTGAGGTATCCTGAATGGGTTTCTCTTTTGTCTCAGTTACTAATTAAAAAAATTTCATAAGTAATGCATCATTTGAAAGCTTTGTTGAGTTGGAATCGAACAGTAGATTACAGAAATTTCTACCGCCAGATGGCGCTGTAATATTTTTAAATTACAATATTTCTATTTCTAATCATAATTATTTTTTTTTTTAATGCGTCATTCGATACACATTTTAAAGTACTTTTACATTATCGAAAATAAATTCAAGATTTCAATAGATTTACACGTTTTGAGGTCTCCTGAATCAGTTTTCTTTTGTATCTCAACTACTAATTAAAATAATTTCATAAGTAATACATCATTAGAAAGCTTTGTTGATTTGGGATCGAACAGTGGAATACAGAAATTTCTACCGCCAGATGGCGCTGTAATATTTTCAAATTTCAATATTTCAATTTCTAATCATGATGAAATTATTTTTAATACATCATTCGAAAGATATTTTAAAGTTCTTTTATATTATCGAAAGTTTTCAGCAGATTTACACGTTTTGAGGCGTCCTGATTAGGTGTTCTTTTGCATCTCAGCTAATTGAGTAAGACCGTTCAAAACTGGTATACGTAGGTTTATTAGAAGGGGCTGAAAGGGTGGGGATGAAATAGGCGTGCACCGCGCGCGTATCCCCTAACTTGTGCGTGCGCAGCGCGCACGGGACTGCGCTGACCCAGTCCGACTTTTTAACCGATGAGAAATAATATTTTTATTTTTCTTTTCTTAAGAATAAAAATTTGATTCGAGAAGCAATACGTGCGCGCAGCGTGCGTATACCCTCACACGTGCGCGCGCAGCGCGCATGGGTCTGCGCTGCCGAAGGCAGTGGGGACCCGGTGTGATTTTTTACTCGATTTGAAATGATTTTTTTAGGGGGCACGAAGTGTCAGGGAAGGAATGCGGGCGTGCAGCGCGTATATTTTTTAGCTGGTGCTCGCGCAGCGCGCACGGGACTGCGCTGCCGAAGGCAGTGGGGACCCGGGCCGATTTTGTACCACATGAGAAATTATTTTTTTTCTTTTCTTTTCTTAAGAATAAAAATTTGATTTGAGAAGAAATATTTGCGCGCAGCGCACATATACCTTCACACGTGCGCGCGCAGCGCGCATGGGTCTGCGCTGCCGAAGGCAGTGGGGACCCGGTGTGAGTTTTTACCCGATCAGAAATTATTTTTTTGGGGGGGGGCACGAAGGGTCAGGGAAGGAATACGCGCGCGCAGCGCGTGTATCCCTTAACTTGTGCACGCGCAACGCGCACGGGACTACGCTGCCGAAGGCAGTGGAGACCCGGGACGACATTTTACCCGATCAGAAATGATTTTTTAATTTCTTTTCTTAAGACTAAAAGTTACTGTTAGTGATTCATTAATTATAGTGATTCATTTGAAAATACTGACTCGCTAGCGGGCGAAGCTCGCTAGTTTATAGTATTTCCTGTCAGTGTGGTTTATCATATACTGGCCAAACTAAACGCAGTCTTAAATTTCGTCTAAAAGAACATATGAGTTACGTCCGCAAACAAGAAACCAATAAATCGGCTATTTCTAAACATTGCTGGGAGGAAAATCATAATTTTAAATTTAATTCAGCTAAAATAATTTGCAGACCTAAATCCATTCATGAACTCGATTTCTTTGAAGCTTTTCATATTTATAAAAATTTCAAAAACCTTGTAAATTGTGATTTCGCTATTCCCTATTTGTCTGACTGTTGAAAATTTTATGTTCAGTCCACATTTTCTTAATTTTTCTACTGTTTACACAGCTAACTTTCCTAAATTCCTATTGGCCACTCTCCCCACCTTTCCCGTAATCCTATTGGTTGAACTAAATTCTGTCCCTCTCCTATATTTACGAGCACTTCTCCAGATTCAGAATTTTTTTTTGCACTGAAGATGGTAGCTTAAGGCTAGCGAAACATCTGCCCTAACAGCACAATTAGGGTTAACATATCCACAGTACATCTTAAGGACGTTTCTGGGATGTCTTTCCATCCAGAAGACATCTTGAAGATATCCTGGAGAGGCGATGTTCTGGGGCATCTCAAATATTTTTCTTTGGCGTTTCTGACGTAGTAGTTTATTCCGGTTTCAAATTTTAATACCTTTAATTTGCAGAAATATTAATAAAATTGTAATATGTTATTTATATTCAGAAAATAATGCTTTCTATGGAATGAAGTATGATTAGGATTGGATTTACAGGGCCACACAAAAATATTCAGTTTCTTTGACGACTTTTTATTGGAAATTTGCTGGAATTGCATTTACTTTTACATTAGAAGTTTTTAATACTTTCTGACAATTTTTAAGTGTGAATATGATTTCCACTTGTCTATCCGTCTGTCCGATTGTCCATCTGTCTATCTGTTTATCCGCTCACCCCCAGCGTCCGCAAATATTTTCAGAATTAAAAAAAAAAAAATTATAAATGTTATTCAAGTTCACTATGAAATGTTCCCTATTTAAAATGACATTAATAGGTCTTACACAACGCTTTGTTTATAGGGAGATCCACAAAAAAGTCAGTGCGCGTTAAGAAGTCATTAAAAAAAAAGTGAAACAGAACCCACTCCCCCCCCCCCCCCATTTTATATCGTATGCTTTAGCTTGTGCCATGATACTTAATACTTTTTTCGTGCTATTCAATTTAACTTATACTCTATCTACCAATAAGTATTTGGACACTTCCGAATTTAGAAGTTTTGTCAAATATCTAGAAAAACTTTTTATGAACCATTTTAAAATTTTGGTCGTATAAAGAACATGTTATACCTACACCTCACATATTTTGTGTCCTGAAGAAGAATAGGAGACCAGTAAAAAAAAAAAAATTTTTTTTCGATCACCCTGTAAAAAATAATGCCTTTAAACGTTTTGGCTGTGTCATGCGATTCTGAGGATTTTCCTCACTATCTGTATAAATTTTTATGAGGTTACCACATATATGCATGAATACCACATATCTTTGTATAAACATCTATCCACATCTATCTGTATAAATTTTTATGAGGTTACCACATATATGCATGAATACCACATATCTCTCATACCACATATTTGCATATATATATTTAATAATAATAATAATAAAAAAAAAAAAAAAAAAAAAAAAAAAAAAACTTTTTTAATTATGATATGTAGGGTATCAGACCCAGTTCAGAGATATTCATCGAAAATTTGGCATTCTACATTAGACACGGCATACTGCGATCAGAATGAAAAATTGTTAAATATCTTATGAGATATGAGCATTTTTACTAAATACTTTTCAAGCACTCATGCGCTAGCTTTAAAAAAAATTCGTTTGCATAATTTAATAGCCAAAAGTATTGAGCAAATTACGTGAAAATAAAAGCTAAACTATGAGGGGTTTTACTCACTTTTTTTTTTTTTTTTTTTTTTTAATTCGATGAAGGCCCAATGTGTAATACAGCGTTCGCTGATTGCAAATAAATATTGGTAAAACCCCTAATCATCTTCCATTTTTTTTTCTTTGAGAAGAACTGAAATTCTGTTCATTCTATCTCTCATAACGTTTTGAATCTATACGATATTTGGGGTTTTCATATAAGTTGCTGAATATTTTTTCTGTTAAATAATGCAAATGAAATTTTTTTAAACCTAGCGCATGCGCAGTTAACAATTATTTAGTAAAAATGCTCATATTTCGCAAGGTAGTTAACATTTTCTTTTCTTCTGATTACTATATGCTGTGTCTAAAGTAGTACGCCAAGTTTCCTAAAAATGACTTTGTACTGGGCCTAATACCCTACATATTATAATTAAAAAAGTGAAAATATTTCTTGCAAATTTTTTTTATTGCGTTTTACAGGGTGATTCATAACATTTTGATTTTTGTTCAATTTTTTACTGATCTTCTTTTCCTCTTCACGACACAACTTTTGCTGAAATATAGCATAATATATTCTTTACAATACAAAACATTCAAGATGATTCCGGAAGAACTTTTCTCGATGTTTGACAAAACGTTTAAATTCTAAACGTTCAAATACTTATTGGTAGATAGTGCATATATATATATATATAGTAACAAAAAGAAACATAATGCAAAAATGAAAGATAATGCAAAATTGGTTAAATTGCTAAGTTTACACATTTCACAATTAATTTTACATTTACTCAGATCAGGATGACCAATAACATTATTTTATTTAAATGTACGAAATAAAGATGATATGCCTATATGTGCAAATCTACGATGCCATAATTTATGTTGGTCCTCAACTGAAGTATCATCTACAAATGAAATTCTATTTACTGGTTTTTTATTTATTTTTTGGATAAAAAAAATATGTTCTATTTTTAAAATAAGCTTTAAATGACAAACTATTACCCTGTGTCACTTTCACAACACCCCTAGATCCAGAAAAACATCTAGGATTATGTTTTTATGTTAAGTGTTCCTTTTATATCCCCCCTCCCCCACTCTCCTTTGCAGTGAATGTAATTTTTTGGAGGCTCACACCTCGTTAGCTAACACCCTTATGCACTGGAAGATGCTTGACATTTGTCACAGGTACTTCCATCCCACATCACCCGAAGATCCGAAGCTATAATTTATCACGATAATCCACAGCATTTTAGTAGATTATTAAAGTAATAATACCTGTTAATATTCTTTTTTTTTTTTTAAGTATATGTATAATTTGACCCGTATAAGTTTAATATAGGTATAAATCCGATAATAGTACTTACTTTAATATAATTGCATTTTAAAAGCAAACTGTATTGAATATTAACAAGAAGAAGGAGTTTATGTATTTATATATATATATATAAATATAGAATATTTTACTTGTTTATTTTTATTTATTTATTTATTTATTTTATTTTATTTTATTTTTTTGACTAGAACAATGCTAAAAATAATTGTTTAAATTCGAAATTTAAAATTAATTTTTCAGAATAAAAATCAGAAAATTGTTATTAAATAACTTTTTTAAAGCATTGTTTAAATTATCAATGTTTACAAATATTACTATGAAATTCTTGCTATTTTACTGGGTGTCAACAAATTTAAGTACAATTTTAATTTGAAAGAAAAGAGAAATGACAAATAAATGTCAATGAAACTAAGCGTAATTAATAAAATTTGTGCAATAATCAACACAACATGTCTTTTTGTGTTATTAGTAAAACAACTTAATTGACTTGAATGTTGTAACAAAAGCATAATTAATAAATATAAATTATTTATTTTAAATAAAGTATCAAGTTTAAAATAATTAATTAAATACTTTTGAGTTTATTTTTGTATATATCGATGAATCGATTAGTTACATTTTTCATTTTTACAGCATATTAACTCTTTCAAAGTTTCTCATCGATCGACAGCTGTAATTAATAAACGCAAAAGTAAAAAAAAGCGTAAATTTCTTTCTAATAAAAAAATTTGTCCTAACAGAACGTGTTCACATAAATGAGAAGCCATGAAATGGTAATTAAATCCTTTCATAAAGGGAAAAAAAAGACTTATTTGTTGACGAATAAAATATTTCTATTCTAACTAAATGCATTAAATTTATGTTGCTGTCGTCACGAAATACTGTACATACAGTTTAATTCCAACAATTTATTTAATCCATGTTAATTCCAATGGAAACGTTACAAGGAAAACCAGCTAATTACGATTACATATAATATTAGAATATATATGTATATATATATATATATATATATATAGTGTAAATCTTTAAGGATTACCGACACATTAAAAGTGAAAAATTTCATTTTTTGAAATATTGACTTTTAAATTTGACCCATAATGCAAAACTCTGCACTGTAAAAAAATATCCTTTTATATCACAGAAAATTTCTGTCGGCAGAAAATATCTGTATATTATAGAAAACATACGCTGGCAGAAACATTCAATAAGAGAAGAGTAAAAAATAATTGTACTTACAAATTTTTAACTTAACCCTACAAGGCACCCAGTTCCATATGTGGAACACCGACTTTAATCGTTTCTATAGCTATAAAACTATTAGTAGCGACATCTCTTGACATCTTGATAGAAGCTAATGAAATTTAGCAATGTAGTAATACGAATCTTTACCTAAAGATGTCGTTCGTGTTTTTGTTATAGTGCACTCAGTGTGAAATTTGAATGAAAGCGATACGTTAGTCGTTTGTCTGAATTCAGAAAAAAAAATAGTTATTGAACAGTTTTGACTCGAAAAAAGAAATACTGTGTGTTATAACGAAGTGTATACACTGTAAATAGAAGTGTCTGAAATTCAGACAAAATTGTGTCTGAAACGGGTGTTCAATTTTAAGATGCTAAAAAGTGTCTTATCGTGTCTGCTAAAAGTGGCACATCGTTTCACACTCGAAACATCTGAAATTCCGCCATCTTTGATCCTGACTGAAATGAATATTTTTCATAAATAAAAAGATGCGTTTTATACTGTTTATCTGTGAGAAATAGAATCTCCTAGAGCGTAGCATATATATATTAATAATTTTTACAATAATAGTCCCCGTTGCCCCCGGCGGGATTCGAACTGACAACCAATGGATTCAAACTCGAGTGTCTTCCCAATCAAGCCATTGGTGCTCACGCTGTACTCTGCTTGTATAACGAAATATATTCTAGTATCCGTAAAAAAAATTGAAGTTTTATGTCTTTGCAATAAAACTGTTCATAAGAAGTAAAGCTTAATACATATTATCTTAAATTTCATGTGTAGAGGTTTTAGAGTTTTTTTTTTGAAACAAAAAAAAAAAAAAAAAAAAAAAAATGCTCGTTTACATTTTGAAGTGTAGGGAAACATAAAATAATTTTTAAAACGCGAAAGAAATCAATTATGCACAAATTGTTTAAGATTGTTTAACTACGAATTCGCTTTCTTAGCTACAAGTTACATGCTTCGTTTATCGTAATATTTTTTTGATTTATTACATGTAAGAATTTTAAATAAAAATTAACTTTGTTTTTTAATTTTTAACAGTATAAGATCCGTGTCTAAGTATTTTAAATAAGTTAACTACTTATATTACATAAAATGTCAAATTTATTTCTTTAAAAAAATGTTAAAACAGGATATGCATGCTGCTTAAAGTAGATTCCATATGGAAAATTTGTTAAGTAATACAAATGTCTGAATTTCTAAGTGTCTGAAATTTGTAATGTCTGAATTTTTAAGTGCATAAATTGTAAAATGTCTGAAATTTTATGTGTCTGAAAATGTTATATGTCTTAATTTCAGACATATCGACCTTATTCAGACACTTATCTGAGCTCATTTATAAAAAAGACACTTACGTGTCTTAAATTAAGGCAGCACATACGTCTGAAATTTTGCATGCGTAAGTGTTTCAGACATTTATGTGTCTGAATTGACATTTCAGACACACTTCTGTCTGAATTTAAGACGCTTCTATTTACAGTGTAGTTTGCAGAGGTAATTTTTTTTTTTTATTATTACAATAGTAAACCTATTAGTAAATCATATTTTTATGTATGTTCCACATACGTTACGTTAAGCTAAAAAGTTCATTTTCCCGTAAAATATGGTTTTATTTTTATTTTTATAGGTTTTCCCTATCTTCTGATCACTAATTACAACCTATATATTTTTGTCGCGCACTAAAAAAAAAAAAAAAAAAAAAAAAAAAAAAAAAAAAATGAGCCTTGTAGGGTTAAGGCATAATGTACAAAAAAAAATCTTCCATTGACTAAATTTTTTTTGCTTTATCAGCCAGGATCGAACCAGTGCTCACCGTATAGCGGATAACGACTTTACTTCACGTCATGCTTCTCTGTTTTTTTATACTTCCCAATCCTACTTTAATATCATGGATTCTGTATGCAAAATAGAAAAATAACTATTAGATGAAGTCTAAATCAATAGTTAGATATTTTACCTACTTACAGAATAAATGTTTTTTTTTTTTTTTTTTTTGATAGATTGAACTGTAATTTTAAACTGAATTTCTATAGTTTTATAAAATTTATACTTTCTGTAGAAATGTTACAGAAATTCTCTATTTTTTTAACAGACTTATTTTACAGTCTAAGTACTATTTTACTCTAACAAACTATTTAATTTATACTGATTTGAATAAAAATGTAACGCTTAAAACCAAATAATTACGATTACGTGAAATATTAAACCATTTATGATATAAGTAAAGTCCTGGGAAAAAGGTCTATATTAAAAGACACACACGCGTATATATATAGGAATAATTTAACAAATAAATGAAATAAAATGAAATAAACGTTTTAATAAATATTATACTTTGTATTATAATAATTTTAATTTTGTATCATATACATGTTCGTTTTAAAAGTTTCTTATATGTATATATATATATATATATATATATATATATATAAACAAAAAGAAATTTAGTTGAGAAAGACAGATGGTTAAAGTATTGCAATATTTCACACGAGTCTAAATAAGCTACTAAATAACTAAAACAAAAATAAATAATTTGACGAGTAAAATATGATGTAGTATACAACCCTTAGACCTACAAAAGCAGCATTATACCTACAAGAATAACACTACATTTTTCCAATGGTAATACAAAACACAGAAACATAACAAGAAATACATATACATATATATATATATTAAAAGAATAAATTTTCAAGCAATACACGGTGAAAATCAAGATACATAAGATTACTTTTCACTAAATTGTAAACATATATTGCTAATTAAAAAGAAGAAGGTTAAATTTTGATTAATTTTATTAACTATATTTAGCATAAGGGGTCCCGTGCATCAGCAAATATCAGCAAAACACGACCGTAATTTTATTTATAATAGCTGGGGAAATTTTTTTTTTTTTTAATAATGAACATTTTTCTAGATTATAAGAAAAGTAATATTTATCTATTACAGATTTTAAAATAATTATACTTTTTTATTTATTTATTTTTTGTTTTTGTCGTTTTGGGTCTTGAGGGGGTATTACATGCTTACATGATTACATGCAAATGATGCATTACATGAACTTATTACATGGAAATTATATCCATGAAATAATACACTTTTATTAAAATGAAGAAAAATAATTTTCCTGAAAAACTTTCGGCGACCGAGCGGTTCTGCGCTGAAAGCTGGTAGATGGGAAGTGCTAGGTTCGATCCCAGGTCGCGCTCATCGACCTAGCCGTTCGGAGTTTTTCGTGTTTTTTTCTGAAACTCGCGTAAATACGGACTGGGACCCCTAGAAAGACATCCACAGAGGGCATTCTACCTATAAGCCTAGGAACTAGCGTAGTCAATTGGCCTTAAACCTTACAACAATAACCTGAAAAGCTTCCTTCTTTTGAAAAATATTATTATTATTATTATTATGACTATTTTTTTAACGTTTCTTTCTTTCTTTCTTTTTTTTTCTGTGTTATTCAAACTATTTTAATGTTAAAAGGCATTCATCATGTCATATATTTATATGTTAGATAAAAGTTGTTAAAATTTTATTAAATTTTAGGTCGGAGATACTGTGCGTGCAAAATTATTTACTGATAAATACAGTAAAATCCCGTTACAACGAATTCCATTACAACGAAAAATCCCGTTATAACGAAATGCAAGCGAGTCCCGTTTTGAAATGTATTCAAATAATGTTAACATAATCTCAGTATAACGAAATATTCAATTTTTTATAATCTCGTTAGAACGAAATAATATGACACGGCAAATACTTTCAGTTGTACATTTTTATCGCTTGACAATTTTTGTTTTCGATGCCTAGTCTTAGGGACAATCAAGCTTATCTCTAAAGCAATCGCTTTTCTCCGAGCTTTGTTGTAAAACAGGTGTGCATAGGCATTTCACTGCAGAAGGAATGTTTCCTTTGTTCGCTCTCCCCTTTTCTCCACCCCTTTTTCTTGGAAGTCCAAGTAAGCTGTAACCAATGTAAGCAAACTTAACAAAACGTGAAATGAGTATTGCACATTCCCCCTTCCCTCTCCTCCCTACCTGAATAACTTTCGCAAAGGAATTCCCAAAGCTCGAAATCAGTTTGAAAATTTTCATCTTACCAGTAGGTCATAAAATGGCGGCTGTTAAGCGAAAACAGTTTAGTTTGGAAGAAAAAAAACCCATAATTTCTGAAGTTGAGAAAGGAATGAAAAAATCTGATGTTGCTAGCAAATATGGAATTTCGCCGTCTACTTTATCCACTTTTCTAAAAGATAAAGAAAGCATTTTGAAAAAACTTCAAGTTCAAGTCTTTGATCCAAGCAGAAAACGAATTCGAAATGCCCAGTTTCAAGATGTGGATAGTGCTGTTTACAAATGGTTTATGGATGTTCGTTCTAGAAACATCCCTCTAAGTGGCCCTTTAATTAGAGAAAAAGGTTTGGAATTTGCAAGAATGCTAAACGTTGAAAATTTTCAAGCCAGTGTCGAATGGTTGAATCGATTCCGAGAAAGATACGGTATAGTGGCAAAATGCATTTCAGGAGAAGCAAAAGACGTCCCAGTTGAATCTGTAAACGAATGGCGTAAAGGTGAAGTACTAAAATTAATCAAGACGTATAGTCCTAACGATGTTTTTAATGCCGATGAAGCCGGAATATTTTTTCAGTTAGAACCAAGGAAGACTTTAGCGTTAAAAGGAGACAAGTGTATTGGAGGAAAGCTTTCCAAACAAAGGATTACAGCCCTATTTTGCTGCAACAAATCAGGAACAGAAAAACGAAAATTACTCATAATCGGCAAATCTGAAAAACCCCGTTGTTTCAAAAATTTTAAGTCCTTACCATGCATCTACAAAGCCAACAAAAAATCATGGATGACGCAAGGATTCTTTAATGAATGGCTGATAAATTTTGATAAAGATATGCAAAAACAAAAACGTAAAATTCTTCTACTCATAGACAACTGCACAGCACACACTGATCCTCCTATATTGAATCACATTCGTGTAGAGTATTTCCCGCCTAACTGTACTGCAATACTTCAGCCTCTTGACCAAGGCATTATCAGAGCCGTAAAATCACGATACAAAACTATGTTATTAAAACGCATTATCTGTGATCTGCAAAATAACGTAAACAGAAAGTGCAACATGAAAGAGGCAATTGATATGATCTGTGGATCGTGGGATGATATAAGCCAGAAAACAATAGCCCACTGTTGGAAACACGCGCAGATTGACCAGGATTTAAATAAAGAATCGACGGCTCAAGGATCTAGCGATGTACTACATGATGAGGAGCAGACAGTCGAATATGAGATCGAATCCGTTTGGAACTTAGTAAAAGAAAAATCTGGTGTGTCTCAAAGCATAAGCTTTAAAGATTTTTTAACTGCAGATGACAATGCTGCAACTTGTTATTCATTAACAGAGACAGATATTGTGCAGTCTATTGTTGATGATCGCATTTTAGAAAATGATGAAGAAAGTTCTGAAGATGAAGAAAATGAGGTTATTACTACTTCAAAAGTTACATCTGCTGAAGCCTTAGAAAGCTTAGAAAGGGTGCGCAATTTTATTTCTTTACAGAGCAGTGTACCAGATAACATTTTTTCTAATATTAATCATGTACATAATTTTGTATTGTCCGCAGCTTCAAACTCCCTTGTACAAAAAAAAATCACTGATTTTCTGCATTAAATTTTTTCTTGTACAATTTGAAGATCATTGAAATGGTGGTAAGTCAATTTTTCAGTTCTATAAAAAATATTATACATTGTATTAGTACTAACTTTACGTTATTAGAAGGTACTACTAATTTTTATTACTATTTTTAATAATTAATTATCTACTAATTTGTATTATACTACTATTTTTATAATTAACTATGATATGAGGATCTGAATTGAAATGTTTAATTTTCTATTGAATTCCGTTACAACGAAATTCCCGTTACAACGAATAAAATTTGCGGTCCCGTGAAGTTCGTTGTAACGGGATTTTACTGTAATTTGATTTAACATTTTTATAGAATATTTAAAAAACAAAAAATTAAATTATTCTAAAGACAGCAATATATAAATAAAATATTTCTGATATCTGTTTAAATTTACAAGTTAAAAATAAATAAATAAATAAATAAAATTGTATTTTAACAGATATTGTAAAGAATGTTTTTTTTTTTTTTTTTCTGATACTTTTATCATTTAAATGTAGGTACATGACCTCTTAAAGTACTCGAAACTTGCATTTTTACTAAACAACTAACTATAGATTAAAAAAGTACATACAAATTAAAAAAAGACTTCTAAAAAATTAAATGGGAGTTCAATTTTTAATTTGTAGACAATCACTAAAGCTATATTGAGTCACAGATGTGATACCTGATCGATTAGTGTAACCATTTTTATATTGTATATTGTTGCTGAATTTAACCCAGTTAAATATATAAGTATACATATGTATAATGAATGAATAAAGGGATACAGATTGTTTTAAAAGCCTATTATAGCCTTCTTCTTCTTCTTCTTTTTTTTAAAAATATTTATCTTAAATGACTAATTGTAAAGTTAAAGATGAAAAAGAGCTACACAATTTTATAAAACGAATTACAAATTTCAAGTGATTTAATTTAAATTAATAAAATTTAAAATGATAATTTTAATAATAAAATTAAAATATTTATACCACTATTATACAGAAAGGCTTTTAAAAAAAAGTAAAAAGTTTACAATATATTAAACAAAAATTTTGCAATGAATCATTACAATGTCCCAGTGATGTAAAAGATAATAATAATAATAATAATAAGCTTGATCACAGCACTTATTAGTGCCTAATTATTGGGAAAGCGCTTTTCAGGGATCGTATAAAAATTTGAAAGGGCATTGGTAAAATAAAAAAAATAAACACATTAAAATTTAAATTTTAACTAATCTGTCAATCAGTCAGTTTGAACATATGCTATGAATTTTTGTGATGAAATTTTCTATAGAACTTAATTATAGTATGGGGTACAAGTTACCAAATAGATTTTTTTAAATGGTGGCCGTATAAGAATTTAAAATTTTAACCTTTAAATCGAAATTCTTGAAAATTTTTATTGGCTTCCTAAATTCCTGAACTTTTTTTTAATGCAACTGTGCAATTTACACTATATGTCTGCTATTGTTTTCTATTTGAAAAATTCTGAAGAAATTATTCGGTTAAAAATTATTTTTTTTGAGAAAATAATGGTAATTAAATTTATATATATATATATATATATATATATTACATTAAAAATTCCTTCATGAAAACAAGCAATCTGGAATACGAAATCAAAATAAATTGTATAAAATTGTTAATCTGTATTTATTCCTTCAAAAAGTTATTAAAAAAATATTATTGATAAAATTAAAAAAACCTAAAAACCTTATGACGAATCAGCATTGTATTTAGCTATTTCTCTTTAGCAGCAATTCGATTTTACCCTTCTTCGAGATTACCTTAACACCCCCTCAAAATTTGTTTTCGTCCTGCTACGAATCATTGATCCAACTTATTCTAGACAAAATGATCCGTTGAGCTACAATACCGATACAAATATCTTAAATTTATTGTTACAAAATTTTTCTTCTGCATATCCCGTTAAAAAATCTGAAGTAAAATTTATCGAGTCTATTTATCATTTTAAATAAATAATGTACTTTACAAATACATTTCTCTCTTTAATCATTTCTCTCTTTAGTTCTTTTTTGAACCGCATTATCCCATCTGAAAATAAATGTTTTTACATTTATATTTTTTATTTTTTAATATTTTTTAGTAAATTTACAACCCTTAATAAAATAATAATACCTTTTCTTGCATTTCACACTTATCTATGCAAAAAAGAGGGGTCTTTTATTTTATAAAGTTTGAAATAAAGAGAATTTTTCTTAACATACATCAAAGATTCATTTTAAGTATAATAAATTTAGCATAATTAACTTTTTAACGTTCGAAAATAGAGAATTCTTTTGCTCATAAATCGTAACACACCAGTATCATTCGTTCTCAAAGTTGCAAATTTATATATATATATATATTTTCCCTTTATTTAGATCAGGAAAATATATTTACATGAATTCTTTTTTATTAAATATAATTCATCAAAAAATTTAATGTTACACTAATGTATTAGGTTGTTGCATAAATTTGTGCGGTTTTTTATTGCTTCATTTCATAAAAATACATCAAATCAAATGACAATTTTTAATCAAAATACTCTCCGTTACTTTCTACAACCATTGCCCCTTTTTCGGGTAACAAATGTATACCACAGCGATAGAAGCTCTCGTCTTTGGAGGCAATAAAATTATCCGCGTCCGCACGAACTTTTGCAACGACCTAATATATTAAAAATACAAATTACAAATTTACAACGAGAACTAATTATTTGATGAAGCTCAGTTAATCTAACTTTTGTAAATAACACTTCATGCACATTAAATGCATAATTTATTTATTTATCTATTTCGAAATTCTAAACTGTTAAAAATATGTGTGGGTAATTGCTTTATAATAATCAATTAAAAAATGTCCATAAAACGTTCTAATAAATAATACATTTTAATCATTATGCTTTAATTTTATCATATACGAAATAATTAACCTCTTTCTATCTCCTTCTGTGATTTCTCATGAGATTGAAGAATTTACACATATGAAATTCATTTATGAATGTATAAAAAAATTAATTATAAAATTATATTATATATTATAAAATTAAAATGTATAAAAACTCTTTTACCACCTTCTCATTTTTCTCATGAGATTTAAAATTTACTTACGATACTACTTTTCACACTAATTCTTTGACAAATTACAATAAAATATTTGCATATTTAACACATACTACATTTAAAATTTGTAAACAGCAATCTTTCATATTAAGAGCAACAGATAATAATATCTAGAAAAGCAAATAATTGATTAGTGAAATTAAATTTTTAATTACTATGTTAAAAGTATAAACTTTTTAAATAGAATTGAGATAACTTTGGAAAAATGACCCTTTCTTTTTTAATTTCAGTAAATTGAGATATTTGTTTCATTTATAGTGATAGAATTTGTACGAAATATAGATAATACGTGAAATTTTACAGTTATTGTTAAGTAATGGCTTTAAATAAACAAAATAAGTACCAGTTCAGACATTTTCACACACAAAGAAAAGTGTTTTACTTTTCCACATAAAAATTTATTTATTTATTTATTTTATTTTATTTTATAGTATTAAAGGGACTTAAAGCATATAATTGTAAAGTAAGGCATAATCTAATATTATTAATATATCTAATATAAATCATAAAATTGTTAAATACTTGATAGCTGTTTTACTTTCTTCTAGTATTTATATAAGAAGAAAGTATTGGATTCGTGAAAATTTTCAAACTTCAGTTTTTGACGTATTTGTACGTTTTGGAATGTCCTGAATACGATTTGATTGATTTTAGAAAATGTCTGTTTGTCTGTCTGCGTGTATCACAAACTTTGTGGGCACTGTGTCTCACGAACAAATGAACGAAAATTAACCAAACTAGGTATTTAGTTGGACCCTGACCTAATCTGATGCTGATTAGGTTTGGGGATCAATAGCTCAACAGGTGACGTTGCCATACTATTTTTTAACATAGCACCATAGAACAAAATTTCGTATAAATATGCATAATTAGAGTTATTTTTAACGCATGATTGTAAAATTCATATGAATTATTGATAACAGTAGTAGTAAACTAAGAAAAAAAGTGTGTGCAAGTAAGAGCATTGCTCCCCACCCTGGAAGGAGGGGAAAGAGCCCCTCACGGGGTGTAAATTTTCATTATGGGTATATGGGTAAAGAACTCGTCAATACCTTTAAAACAAATGTTTGAACCATAGATCTGTGGAAATTTAAAACGAAATAATCGATTTCTTCATTTTTAGCGGAAAAAAAAGTAGAAAAATTTTAATTTCTTCTCATGTCTGCACTAAAGTGACTTTTTCTCGGCATTTAGTATCATACTACTTTGAGATAAAAATCGTCTTCATTCATTATGAATAAATATTTTAATAAATTATAATTTAATAAATAAATTGTATTGCGTAAATTTGTATACTATTATATATAGAAAAAAATCTTGTGGTGTCTACAACATACTAGTTTAATAAAAAATTCTGGTTTGTTGAATTGGATTATGAGAATGTTTATATTGTCATCATACATTACAGATAAATTTCTCACAATTGCTTATTAAAAATCTGAAAATAATTAAACAGAGTTTCTATTTTTGGGTGATTTTATTTATTTATTTATTTATTTACTATCATACTCTACCCTGTTTTAAATGTGGTAGGGGATCAAAAATATCAATCGAATAAAAATATTATTTTAGATTGATACATATTTCTTAATATTAAAGTTTAAATTTTATCTCTATTAAATATTAGGAATATAAATGTAATTAAAAGTCTCTATTTTCTGCGAGTTTAATTTTTTTTTTTTTTTTCACGTCTTACCTTTTTCTCGGGGATTAGTAGAGCTCAAAAAGTAATAATATATTGGAAAAATATTTTAGTGGGGTAAATTTTGCTTAGCTATAAAATAAACTTTTAGCCATTATATATTAAGAACACGATAGTAATTTTCTTAAATCTCTATATTTTGTGATTTTAATTTTTTTTTCACATCTTAGTTATTTTTATGGAAAAATGGTAAGGGCCAAAAGATATTAATTGATTGAAAAAACTAATTTAGCCGGGTATTACTTAATATTAAAGTTTACTTTTCTCGGCTATTACTTATTAAAATTTTATAAGTATTTTTTTTTTCGTTAAGATTTTAGTTATTTTTGAAATATTACTTATTTTACGGGGATTTGAAAAGGATGAAATATGTAATTCGTTTGAAAGAATAATTTATTGAAGTATATATTGCTTCACACTGAAGTAAACTGTTCTTCTTCTATTGCGCGTCAAGATTATAAAATTAATTAAAATATTATATATACATTTAAAAAAAAAAAAAAAAAAAAAAAAAAACTATTTTTTTCGTAATTTTATTTCTTTATTTCTTTTCATATTTTATCTTTTTTCGGAAAATGATTAGAGCAGAAGATATTTATCAATTGAAAAAAAGTATTTTGTTGAGGATATTGCTTAGCTGTAAAATGCACTTTTCTCTCCAGTTACTTATTAAGAATATGAAAGAATTTTTTTGAAAAAATATCTATTTTCTTTTCTTTTAATTTTTATCATTTCTAACTTTTTCTCAGGGACTAATACAGTACAAAATATGTTAATAGTTTGAACAAATATTATTGTAGGGTGTATACTGCTTAGCAGTGAAATAAAATTTTCTCCAATATTACGTATCAAGAATATGAAAATAGTTTAAAAAAAAAAAAAAAAATCGTTAAAGAGACAAAAATCGTTAAAGAGACAAAACATATTAATCCAGTGAAAATATATGTACCGCTGTATTGCTTAATACCAAAGTCAACTCCTCTTTGTTATTATTACATATTAAAAAATACAGAAATTAAATGCAAATAAATAAAAATAAAAATAAAGTATTCTTTGCGATTTTATTTAATTTTACATTTTTAATATTTTATCACTATTTTGGTGACAGGTAGGGGGCAAAAAATATTAATAATTAAAAAATAATATTTATGTGGGGGTATACATTCATTAACATTACAGTCAACTTTTCCTCTTTATTACGCAGTACGAACATGGAAGTAATATTTTTTCATCATTATTTTTCGCGATTTTTTTTTTTTTTTATTTACCTCTTTTGTACCTTTTTTTCACTTACCTCTTTTTCGGGGAGTAGCACAGGGAAAAAGATATTAATTGATTGAAAAAATATTTTAGTGGGTGGGTGGTCTTGCTTAACATTTAAGTCAACTTTTCTTTGCTGATACGTATTAAGAATATGAAAGTTCTTCGTTAAGAAAATCTCTAATTTTTTGTGGGCTTTTAATTTCTTTCACATCTTAAATCTTTTCGGGAGACAGGCGGATGGTAAAAGATATTAAACAATTGAAAAGTATTTTAGTGCGATATTATTTAATACCAAAATAAAACATGTTCACACTATAATGTATGAAGAATCTGAAAGTAAAATAAAAATCTGCGTTTGAGGCAGTTAATTATATATATTGTTCTAATATAGGAAATGGTAAGGGGACAAACCGTGTTAATCGATTGAAGAAACATTTTAGTTGGGAAGTGTTTAATAAAACACATAACTTTTTTTTTCGCCCTTATGTATTAAGAATCTAAAAGTAATTATTTAAAAAAAAAAAAAAAAAACTCTGTTTTCGGTTTTTTTTTTTTTTTTTTTTTTTTTCATATTGCTACTTTTAGGCGGTAATTCTCTGCTAATTTTGTTTGATATAATAAATATAATAAAGAATTGAATGAAAAAGTATAATTTACTTGTGGGTTCAAATTTATCCTTCATTTACTTGAAGGATTATTAATGAGTGTATCTGTTTTACTTCTTTTCAATTGAACTTCTTCGGTACCTAGATTAAGAAAATATATCAATCTCGAACCAAACGAAACAGATTTACTATGGATTTGATTGAGTTACCTTTTATTAAATATTTAACTTCCTCGATAAAGGAAAAGTTTTAATTCCCATGGCATTAATAGATGGAATAACTTGTGCGCACTTCTTCCTATTCGTATTCCAAATTTAGACACCAGAGAATTTTGCGATTAATGCATCTGCAGATTCTCATAGATCAGCAGAATGAAAGAAGCTGCTCGTGTTAGTGAATGGTTATCTATAATCTCCAAAGTTTTTACAGTAATACTTCTATTATACTTAGAGTTCTACGATTTACTCTTTCCTAGGAGATTTAAAATGATAACTTTGGCAGAGACTGTTCAGAAAATATCTGAAATTATGGAATAAAAATAGAAATGAATTTTTGACAGTTATGTATTTAAAAATATTCTTTTACCTGGAAATACTCTAAAATAGATATTTATGTATGCAGAAATTCGATATGAAGGCCAAATAAAATTATTTAGGATAAAAGTGAAACTCAATTTTGCATGATCCAACACACCTTTTATTATATATATAATATATATATATATGTATAATGATGATCTATTAAGCATAGTAGAAGCCAAGCAACGGATACAAGATCACTAAAATACCAATGACCAATAAGATTAAAAATGCCTTTCAGAAAATGATTTTTTTTTTTTTTTTAAATTAGTGGATGAAATACACTAATTTAAAGAAACCAGATTTATTAATTAACAGCCTGCAAAACAAACGAATCAATAAAGTAACACATAAAATCTTAACTTAAAATAATAAACCTTATCAAAATTTATGAAAAAATAATTTAAGAATCTTAAGATAGGAAGGAAGGAGGCAGGCGGCAAGACTTGTGACTTGCCTGTTGGGTTAAACTAGTTTCACGACGGCAACACTCACCCAGCCTGCCACGACCAGAATAGGAGTCATATGGATTTAAAAATGCAAAAATTTCAAAGCAGATGAATAACAATGAAACCACGAAGCAACAATGAAATTCACTGATTGACTACATTGTGTTTAATAGTATGATTAGAATTTTAAGAATAGTTGACAACTCAAAAAAAGAAGAAACTGAAATTTTAATGGAAAAAGAAAGTTTGCATAGTAATACACAGTAAGTGCAACAAGCCTTCTGCTTTTTTTTATTTTTTTTATTTTTTATTTTTTTATTTTTTATTTAATTTCACAATTCCACCCAACTATCCAGCCTTACAACCCCCCCCCCCACCTCCGTAATCAAACATCTGCCCACCCAACCGCCACCTTTTTTATTGTCTTTTATTATTTTATAATTTTGTTGTTAATACACAAAAAAGTGTACACAGCTTTTTCTTAATGTACTGACAGAGACATGGTTAAGGATATAAAATAGAAAATACGAAGTTTTTAGGAAAACCCATTTTAATTTTTAAAGTTAACTTATTAATTTCGAGTTACTGAAGATACGGAAATAATGCAAATGTGTTGCATAGAGATATATTAATAAAGTAATACTTTTTTCCGTAAATCTTTAATAGGATTTTGTGCTATCTTTATGTTTCAAACACCAGGAAAGCGAAAAATGCCTTCAAAATATCTTACACTCCGCAACAAAAAGATAGGTACAAAGGTTTTTTTCCTTTAATTTTTCATAAAATAACATTATCTAAATTGTGCTTATCATTTATTATTATCATAAAATAACACTATTTCAAAACTACTTTAGAAAAACATTCAGACTAAAATTTTTTCTAATTTAAGACTACACTCCGCGACAAAAAGATAGATACAAAGGTTTTTTTTTTCTTTTTTTTTTAATTTTTTATAAAATAACATTACCTATATTGTGCTGATCATTTATTATCATAATACAATATTATCATATCAAAAACATACTAAATATTTGTATCATATTCAAAATATTCATATTAAAAAAAAAAAAAAAAACCTTTGTGCCTAACTTTTTGTCCCTGAGTGTAGTCTTAAATTAGAAAAATTTTAGTCTTAAATTTTTTCTAAATTAGTCTCGAAATAGTGTTATTTTATGATAATAATAAATGATAAGCACAATTTAAATAATGTTATGTTATGAAAAATTAAAGAAAAAACCCTCTGTACCTATGTTTTTGTCGCGGAGTGTATGTGTGTGCACGTGGTTATGTGTGAATATCTGTAAAGATTTTTTTTTTTTTTTTTTTTTTTTTTTTTCAGGTACCATGTAAAAACAGCTAAACAGAATAGAATGACACTTGGTAAGGGATTAGGCCTGTTCCCAGCTTAAAATTATGTCTCCAAATTTTGATTAGAGTTACAGATATGGGTTAAGAGCATTTAGGCTTGCGTAGTAAGACTTTTGTCAGAAATCGAAAAAAATCGAAAACTTTTATATTACCTTTACGTTTCAGTCATTTAGGAAGCGAAATATGCCTTAAAAATATTTCCATTGTCTGGGGAAGCGTATGTGTGTAATAGATCTCGATTGCAAAAATGAAACATATCTTAATGAAGATACAATTTATAGTTTTTACAGTCAAACAAAGAAGAATTTCTATACAGTACGGTCTATAGAAGAAAATATACAGTTAAAGTTTCTTTTAGTAATATTAAGTTGTATAAAATACAAAGGAAAAACGTTCTAAGTGTTACACTAACTGCTATACTCGTTCTTCGAGTGAGAAAATAATTATTACAATTAATTATTACTTAAATCAGTAGTATTTAAGTTATTAAAATAAATAAATATAATTTACTATTTTTATTTCTATATTTATTTGTATATATTATCTTTCTATATATATATTTGTTTCTATATATATTCTTGAATAACGTAATTTCTATTGGCATTTCCTGTGCCAAGAACAAGTACAACAGCTGTTTATAATAAAATTAAAATACTTTCGATATGAGAAAATTTCTCCTAGAATATATTAGATTTTATCATTTAACGTTTTTCATTGAAAATATTTTTGTGGTTATTCTAATTGATAAACAGTGCTTGGAAATAACGTATATGAAATTTCAAATATATAAGCCTTCAGAAAATCAAGCAACTTTTTAAAAGTTTCATGAATTTCTCTATAAAAATTCAGATGTTATTGTGTCAGGTATTTTGATTCCTGACAGTGTGAATTTTCAAACTGTAAAGTATATGTGAGATTTATATATATTTAAATTAATATGTATATTTTTCTAATTAATAATGTTTTCAATGTAATAGTAATTAAACAAGTATTTTGAGACCATCACAAAACTTTCCTATACATTCTTCTATACAAATTCACGTAATATACACTAATTGCATTTCACTATTGTATTTCATTCTGTTCTACTGTGTATGAGGTATGATGCAAAATAACAAAAAAGTTTTATTTATTTGTTTATTTATTTATTTATTTTGGTATGTGTGTGTGAAAAACGAAGGAAAAAAAAAGTAAACGATAACTATTTATTTCCAATTATCACAGATATATAGTTCTAACTATAATTTTTTATATTTCTAAATATAGTCTTTTAAATAAAAAGGCAAAAAGGACAATAATAATAATAATAAATTTCTGTTTAAAGTTTAAAAAAAATTACTTTGTTTTAAATTATTACAGATGTATGGTTCAACCATTACTAAAAGTGTGATGAGTTATTTTAAAAAATATCAAACTGAAAATTTACTTTCCTTGGGGGTACATTCTCCCTCCCCGGAGGAAGCTATACTCTCCATATACAAAAAAATTTCCTAGTTCACTTTTACTATTATCAAACATTTTTTTTTTAATTTACAGTGATTCGTCACAAATATTTTTCATTGTGCACATTTATGTGGTATTAGTATGTCTAATAATGAATATTATAAATTAGGGGGAAAAAAGGAATGGCTCACCTGTTAAGGTAAAACAAGATATAAATTTTTTTGTATGAAATTATGTGAATAAATTCTTCAGTTATAACTGCAACAGTATTTTTGTCACATACACACAGAGGTAGACAGACAAATGGTCAAATCGTGTTCAAAACATGTGAAAGCGTTTAAATACGTCGAAAACTGGAAGCCAAAATTTTTTCGAAAATAATATATATATATTTTTTTTTACTGTATATAGAACAGAGTAAAATAAAATATATCCTTATTTATTTTATTAAACACCGTAATACGTAAATATAGTTGAAAATTTATATCTTCCGAAGATTTTTATGCTATTATTACTTATTTTAGTTATTTGTAAAGGAAGTATTTCTTTACGAAATATATGATATCATATATGTATTTTCTTTTTTATTGCCGCTTTCAATAAGTATTATGTTCTAAGAATTTCTAATTTGTAGGATGAGACAGAAAGATGATACGTCTACAGAAAAGAAAGATAAAAATGATTGACAGCTTAGAACTATTTTTCTTGCCTTATATTATAAATATAGCTTGCTTTTAGTATAGATTTCTCGGATAGCATCCAGAAAAAGTATCAAATGAAAGTTGCTATAGTTACGGAGAAAAGCTAAGTAATATTACGGTGCTCGAACACGTTTTTAGAATCCAATACAAATCTGTATTTCTTGATATTTTTTCGTTGAACTGAATCAGTCATTTTTTGCTCTTCACAGTGTAGTATATTTAAAAAATAACCCCTTTCAGAAGAATTTTTAACTTTCTAACCTCCTTTGATGAGAGCAAGATTGTAATTTGTTTTCATTGCACAGTTTTTCGTATGTAATAAAATCAATCTTAATTCAACTTGAGATTAAAAATGTAACTATGCAAATGATTACGACCCCTATGACTATTGTTTAAAATCTTCAAAACTAAAAAATGATAAAAAATTCCTAACTATATAATTTTGAATTAATAGTGTATAGTGGAAAAAAAAAATAACAGTTCAGTGATCGGATATATCCGTCAGCGGTGGTCAGATGGTTAAAGGAAGATGTGGATTTTATTTCTGTGTTATGAAAAGATAAATCGTTAAATAAATTATTAGTTCATTAAAACTGTCAAAAAAAAAAAAAAAAATAGTAATATTGGAAATTCTGTAATATTTTTTTTTTCGGGAAAGTCTCAGTTTTTGTGTTTCAAAATCAAAGCCAAGTGATTTTAGGAGGCTTCCCTGGTAGAAAAATTAACAAGGATGTCCAATAATTTGAGATGGATTTTATATTTTCAATGTATTACAAGTGAAAATAGATTTTTAATGTTAAAAAAAAAAAAAAATCCTAAAATGGCAAATATACTATAATCCCTGTCCTTCATAAATTATTTTCTTTTAATTTTGTGTGAAAAGTCTTGAAAAAAAAAATCATATTTAAGAAGATGGGTCATATCACTTTTACACAAATCCTTGTCTTAAAGAAATGTGTCTGGTCCTGAAAATACGTATGGGTAAGATTTTGATAATAATATGTAAATGAAACTTGCAATAAAAAAAAAAACAAACATATATGTATGTACATGTTTATATATATATATATATATATATATATATATAAACTGAAGAATTTAAAGCAATCAATAGATACATGATAATACCAACAACACGTACATAAAAGTTATTGTAATTCAAATTAAATGTTATCACATATTTTTTCTATGATTCATTTACAGTATCAATTAATAGATAAATTCATTTTAAATTACGCTAATGTTAGCATTTAGAACCATAACACTAAGATTAACAAGAAGTGATTTTTATGCGAAATTCAAGAAAGTTATCAATATATATATATTTAAAAACAAAAATAAAAGTCTCCTAAATGCCGTTTATAAAATAATTACTTTTTTCAAATAAATTTATGTAAATTTTCATTCAAAGTTAAAAAATAAAGTAATAAGAAAAATCCTTAGGACAAATTAACGATCAACTTATACTAATGTTCTAGATAGTGAAGCTAGGTAATGTAGCCTATTAAATAACTTTCTTTTCTAAACACCTTCATTAGTGTTTCTGAAAAGACAAATTATTAAGCTGTCACAATCATTTTTTTCTTACCTCAACAACTATATATTCGAGATATTAATACTTTTCTTCTGTTAAATATAAAATTTTGAAGTGAATGCGATTCCATCCCTTTATTCTTTCCAAAAAATTTTGGACTTGTGTCAATATTGTGCGGAAACCTAATAACTTTATTCTGAATACATCAGCTTTTTCTGCCACATAAAAGCATCGGTGCGCGAGGAACTTACAGAGTTTTACTGTGCTATGTCAAAGTCAGACGTAACGAGTTATTCTATTCTCCGGAACAACTTAAATTTTAGTTGAACCAAATCTTTCCATGAAGTGACATCTTTTTCTGGGATATTTCTGGATATAGATCTCAATTTCTTTTGGAAAATGACTAAAATACCAAAATGTTTAAAATTAGGAAGTACCTGGAAAAAATACCTGTAAGTGATTTTTGTTGTTTTACTGAAAATGATTTGAAAATGATTTAGTCAACAGAACCTTGTGTTTTGTTTATTTTTCTGCATTCATTTTTGTATTTTGACATTCAATATCGTACATACGATTCATAACTATCAAAATTACTTCTCCAAGTTTTTAAATTTCAATTTATATAGGTAAACTGTTTAACCCTTTAATGTTCATGGTTTCTTCACTGAAATCAAACGCACTTGACATGATTTAATATTTTTTTATGCTACAAATTTTCAATTTTTTTTTTCCGTATTTTAATCGATTTTAAAAATTTTGATTTTTCTGTATTTGATGGATAGCATTTCTGTTTCGAAAATTAAATAATCGTGCTTCAAGGTAAGTAAACTGCAGAAGCCATTTGAAATTTTTTAGTAGGCGCGAGTGCACATTGTTGCTTTGATGATGCATTCGTGTCTATTTTTTCATTTAATTTTACTAGGACTGTGCAAATGTTTTACAACTGTTGTGAGTTTTTGCAATTACTTAAAAAAATTTATTTATTAATTAAATTAAATATTATTTGAATATAATCAGGTTAAAAATAGTTGTTCAAAGCCAAAAATATCTCGAATATTAATATGGCTAATATTTTTCTTTTTGCATATTTATGATCGGCTATATATAATTTATTTTGCATATGTATGTGCAGAGCTCCAGGAATAATAATAATAATAAAACTGGTCGTCAGCAAAAATTTCTGGTAGCCAGTAAAAAATATCCGGCCTTTTTTTAAATTATTATTATTTACTTTAATTCTGTGCATATAAACCAAATATTAACTAGGCTAGAATGGCACATCAGGAAGAACCTGTTTAGAATTTAACACCATGAAACCGGTTTTATTATTTTCACTAAACTGATACATCATCTGCATTAAACTTCATTACACCTGCACAATGATTCAGCACCAGGTCGCCAAGCACACTTAAGCAGGAGCAGTGTAAACCAATTCCCTAAAGCTACGTACTAATTTCGCAACCCAGTTCTGAAACATGCACGGCGAAAAGTGATGCAAATTATCTTATGCTGTGCTAATTCAACACAGTATACAGTGCCTGAAAACGTAGGGAGAGAAGCGAAAATCGAAATGGCGAGAGTTAAACTACATTGAGAGTGGAATAGGAGCCCAGTTCTGGTACCAATTTTTTTCATCAAAGTGTTAAAATAAAAGTAAATAAATAAAAGTTGAGTTTCCTTAAAGTTGAAAACATAGTCGCGAGTTAAAATATATTGATCGCCAATGACGACCGGACGACCGAATTTCAAGAGCCCTGTTTATGTATGAGCTATATCTTAGCCAATTTTTTAATTAGTTCAGCAGTTTTCAAAATAAATTACTTAGCGAATGTTAAAAGAATAATCAATTATCCACAAGACAAAATTTATATTAAAATAATAATAATAAATAAAGTTTCTCGTTACTAAATAATTTCCAGAATGGTTGGAAAAGATTTAGAATAATTACGAATTTATTTATTTATTTTATTTTATTTTTTATGCATACAATATTTCAAGATTTTTTTTTTTTAAATATAAATTATCTATTTTTCTTTAAGAAATAATTTAGAAGATATTTTCAACACTTTCCAAGAAATTTTAAAAGTGTTCAAGACTTCAGTTCGCCATCTGTCAATTAGTGATTTCGTTTCCATAAATATTTTTAGAATTTCATAAAACAATTTCTAAATGTATTCAACAATCACATCTGAAGTCATAAATACGTTTCTACATGATTGTTAAGCTCAACTTAAATAATGCACCTCTAAAAATATCTCGTAATGAATTGAAATACGTTTGTGTGAACCTGTAAGTCAATTCTTAATATTATATGTATATACATATATATATATAATTTTTCATGAGTATAAGGAAAAGAATGAGAACGAAAATTAAACAGTTAAATAATTCACCACAAGAACCCAGTAAGGCTAATTAGATAACTTGTTAACATGAATATGTTTACAAGTAGTTTAATGATTTTAATTTATTTGAATAATAATACTAATTTAAATTTATTAGAAAATTAGTACGATTATTTACACACACACACATATAGATAGATAGCATCCTTTTTTGTATCTTGCATCTGGAAAATATATCTTGGTTTTGAATGTTTAGTCTGGTATAATATAGTTATTTTTTATTTTATTTATTTTATTTTATTTAAGAAATAGTCTTTTAGACGTGATGTATCCGAAATTATTTTTAAAATTTTTGTACATAAACCAATTATGCTACATGCACGACTTTTATTGGGAAAAAAATTACGGCATATGAAGCCCAATAAACGTACATCGGTTTTATAGAATTTAAAAAATAGTTATGGAAATGGAAGCATGGATAATGACAGATAGACAATGCCGTATATATATATATAGTATTAAATTGTAAATATAAAACAATATGTATATATTATACATTATTACAAATATCACAAAAAAGTAGGTAGATGATTTTTGTGAAAGTGTAAACATCTTAAAAAGAAAACTTTCTCTTGAATATAATAAATAACTCTCAGTAAACTTATTTATGATAGCACATATCTTATTTCAACTTTAATAATCTTTTAAAAGCACCTTTATTCTATATATTTTTCAATATCATTTTTCTGAAAATTTAAAGTAATATATATTTATTTATGTAAATGCGATTAAATAATTATAAAATAAAAAATCAAAGAATTATTTAATAACTTTAAAAATCAGTTTCCTTTCCAAATGAACTCACAAAGATTTAAAAAAAAATGTAATTTAATTCTTAAGGTAGTCACTATAGTGCAATCGTAGAAAGCATAGTATTTCAGATTATATTTAAGCAACTTAGAACAATTAAAGAAAAATAATTTATATATATATAAGTAAAATTAATACTTGAAAGGAGAGATTTGAACCTAAAAACTTTATGTTCAATAAAAATGAAAGTTTCAAAGATTACTCCAGAACCCCTTTTAACTACAATTTCGTTATGTTTTAACATATATAATATATTTAATACATATTAAGATGTTTTCATGCATATTATTTATTTTAATGAACATGTCAATGCTTTTAGTTTTTTTTAAAACTGGCAATAATAATACAAAAGAAATATATAATAGCATGAATTGCATTAATAATTAAATTTTCTTTAATTTTGTTACGTAATTGGTCATTAATAGTTATTTTGTTTCCATTTAAAGATTCAATAGGTCATTTATCTTATTTTAAAGTAAGAACTAATTGTATGTCTTTAATTAGAAATAAAATAAAGTTTTTTTTTTTTTTTTTTTTTTTTTTTTTATTCATCAAAATTACAAAAACAAAGATTTAAAAAATTACTTCTGTAAATTTGTAAAACGGAAAATAATTGCAAAATTACTTATTTTTTGCAACTAACTCTATTTTAAATATAGGTTTTTTTTTTTTTTTTTTTTTTTCTTTTTTTGGTTTATCTGATTAGCAACCCCTTTTATTTAATTCGTACTCTTTTAACACATTCTAACAAGGTTGAAAAGTGTTAATGACTTTAGTTTGTCTGTCTGTCATGCGCTCTAACTCCCTTAAATATTAATGGAATTTTTTGAAACTGATATATGTTTTTCAAGTTCACTACTGAATGTTTCTCATTGAAAATTGAGTAAATACCAGTACTGGTTTGTGTACAGGGACACCTGAAATTATTCCAAAGCATTGAATTCTATGAGAAGTATTTCCATAAACTATATTTTAATATCTTTACTCTGTTCAAATATTAATGATATTTAAATATTTTGTTTAAATTTATCATCGGATGTTCCATATTGAAAATTGAGAAAATACCACCCCTGGTTTGTGTACAAGGACACCCGAAAATATTCTAAAGATTGCGTTCTATGAGAAGTATTGGTATAAACAATTATTTTAACATCTTTATTTTGCATAAATCTTAATGAAATTGACGTTATTCACATGCACAAAAAATGCGTTCCCTAGTATGTAGTATGATTACCATTAAGATTTACAGGGCCACACAAAAATATTCAGATAGATTATAGGTTATAATTGGAAACAACTGTAATATCATTTTCGTTTTTATTAAGCACTTTTTAACACTTTCTAAAAATGTTTAAGAGTGATTAGGGTTTGAATTAGTCTATTAGTCTATTTTTTTCCGTCTGTTTATCTGTCTATCTTCCTTCCTTCTAAATATTTTCAGAATTTCTTAAACCTGATGTACATTATTCAAGTTCACTATTTAAAATTGTATTAATAGGTGCTGTATAGAGAAGTTTAATTTTTTTAGAATATACTCCCACTTTTTAAAAATATTTTTTAAAACTTATTTGAAAGGAAATTAAACGTTGCGTTTTTTATTTATTTATTTATTTATTTATTTTCAGATTACTTACAGCTTACTTACAAATAATAAACTTTCATCGTAAAGAATATCTATACGAATGGTATTTACATTCTTTGTTCTAAAGCAGGCCTGTCCAACCCAAAACACTTGGTGGACCATATTGGAAATATATTTTATTAATTCGGGCCACACTGTATGTACAGTCATAAAAAAAGCCATTCTCCCCCTTCTTTCCCGACTAATTTCGCCGTAAATTAGTGTACAGACATGTGGCTGATGGCGATCGATTAGTAATACCTAGTTTAGAATGGTTTAGTTATATTTTGCTTAAAGGATGTCTTACATATTAAAACTGGCATCAAATTCATTTTTTTCAAAGGCAACCCCCAAGCTTTTTGGATTATTTAGATCAAATCAGCCCAGAAAAAAAATAGAGTTTATACATTTTTCTCAATTTTTCACATATTTCGATTTTTATTCCTCTTAGGGGGCTATCACTTGTTATTATTTGTGTCATATATTATTTTGCTTGTGCATGATTTAAAATAGTTATTCAAGCAAGTTTTGACGTACACATCATTTCTTAATTAGCATTACTTTACATTATTTTATATTTAAAATTGTTATACTTCTTTTCCGATTATTATCTAAATTGATGTAATACTTTTCTGTGTGATATCTTATTATTATTTTTTTTTTTTTTTATATAGAGATTTACCCCTGACCAATTTTTGATCGTAACTCTATGAAGACTTGATATAAAGAATATAAACTATACCTTTCTCCGAAACACCTTGACCTCAGAAATTCGAATATGTAGTTAAAAATGGGTGTTAATATTCGGAAAAAAAAGAAATATATATATATATATATCTATATATATATCTATACATATGTATGAAGTTTGTGCAAGTTTTAATATGTAGATGGCACCCTAAACAATATTTAGCAATTGAATTAAAAACTAGATATTATTACCAATCATTAGGTACCAGCTGCTGGTTTCTACGATAATTTACGGTGAAATTAGTCGGGAAAGGAAATTATTATTATTATTATTATTATTATTATTTTATGACTGCACATATTCATGTATGCATATATGTTTGTGAGTATATGGTTTATGTATGTATATACTTTTTCGGGGAAAGGCAGGGAGAAAATTCGGAGCAGAATACATTAATTTAAATTATTTTCATTCGTAAATTGACAATATATTCGTGAAAAAATTATGACTAAATATTAAAACTATAATAAAAAGAATGAATAATGGATCTAATAATATTTCATTACAACAGCTCTTTAGCTACCATAATCGTTGAAAGGTACTTTTCCCTTCTGACTTTTCACTTTGAAAAGTCAGAACGTATTTATTAGTTTTTGATCCGTTGAACAAAGTTGAGAAACTTTAAATATCGTTAGTCTCCTCGCGGGCCGCAAGAAACTACGGGTTAGGCCGCGGGTTGGCCACCCCTGTTCAAAAGCTTTCTCGTTCGTCCTGTGTCATTCTTACATTTGTTTCGACCTTTTCAAGAGTTATATTCAGAGAATACACGATTCACATAAAAATTAAAATGAATGTTATTTTCAATAAAAGTTTCATAAACGGTATAAAATTTTAAATATCCATAATGTTCGTAAATAATCATATTGAACATATTTAATATACAAATTAGCAAGATACAGTTTCAAAGAAAATGTATATGAATTATTGAAAAAAATATAATTTTACTTCTAATCATTCTTCGTTTTGACTATGTTATGATTTTACTGCTGCTAAAGTAAACATTATGACTGTCAGAGAAAATCGCCGTATTCTAAACTCTGATGAATTTCTCTCTTTCCTCCGAACTTAACGTTCCAGACTGTAAAAGGGCACATTTGAGCATAAAATCAATACTGCCATTTCGCTGATTCCTTCGGTCAGATTATTCTCGTACAAATTAAAACAGCTTCATTTGCATCTCAGCGCATTTTCATTTCCTCAACTCGTGTAAAAGTCTCAGGAAGTGAAATCATGTTCAAAGTACCTGTTAAAATATTATCCAGGAAAAAAAAGCCAATGTAGATAATTAAAAAAAGTGATTCATTTATTTTATTATATTATAATGGTTAAATTAATAATGCGAGTGTTTGTAGAAAAATGTTGTCAAGTTTATTAGACGGCTGATTTTATTTAAATAAGTATATATATATATATATATATATATATATATATATTGCCTGTTCCATTTTATTTGATCAATTTTCTGCCTACTCCAGATAAGTTATTGTCTGTTCCATTTTATTTGATCAATTTTCTGCCTACTCCAGATAAGTTATTGTCTGTTCCATATTATTTCATTCATTTTATTTTATCCATATTGATATTTAGCCTTATATGTGCTTTTTGTTAAACTATCTGCCTGGGGGGGGGGGAGTTTTGATCAATTAGAAGCATGCTTTAACCAATCTCACACGTACGAGGTCTGTCCAATATATACACGAACTGATGCCATCTGTCGGCCATGAAGCGGACTATAGCCTCGCTGACTAGCGGTGCTAGTTGCCTGAGACCCAATGAATCACCAGTGCATGGCGAATCGTCGAGCTGTGCGTATTGTGCCAGTCGTGTTAGTTTCTGTTGTCCTTGTTTTTACTGTGTGTCGAAAATGGAAATTGACGAAAATAATAAATTATTTTTCTTACAGTTCTCCAGCGTTTGAGAGATCGCGTGCGTCATGTGCGACGAAATTTGACTCAAGGCGATGGATGGATCTTTCACCATGACAATGCACCTGCACATTCAGCATTGAGTGTGTGCCAGTTTCTGGCAAAAAATGCAATCACCATCCTTGATAATCCTCCTTATTCGCCAGATCTCGCGCCATACGACTTTTTTTAATTCCCAAAATGCAAAAATGTGATGAGGGGACATCACTGGAAAGATATGGACACAATAAAGCAAGAAACGACGAGAAAACTAAAAGGCCTGACTGCCGAGGACTTCCAAGGATGCTTTGAACAGTGGAAAAGAAGATAGAATAAGTGCATAGCAACCAATGGAGAGTACTTTGAAGGGGACAAAATCGATGTAGACTAAATTTTGCAAAATAAACTTTTTATGGCCTTAGTTCACGTATTTATTGGACAGACCTCGTATGTCTCCAGTCATACGGGGCATTTTTTGACAGTTTAAATCATTTATTTTATGTTTTTGTAATAAGTTTTACTTATGATTTGTTTCACATTTATTAATTTTCATGTAAGTTTTTCTTTAGTTATTTTTTTTATATATTTTCAATTTTTATATGACTGAAAACATATATTATAATATCATATATATATATATACAGATAAAAGATATTAATTATTGCTAATTATTTGTATTTAATTTACACATCTATGACAAATTTTCGAAATATTTATTTGTTGAATAATAATATTTTGAGTTAAATAAATGAATTTTTTTTAAACTCATTCACGATTTTGTAATTAATAAAGCCAAAATTTATATATTCTAAATTGTGTTTACAATAACAAAAATATATACTTGCAAAATATTTTTGTTTTCTAAGAAATTTTGATTATTTTATATTTTGTTAGTACTACAAACTAAAAATATAATATTAATGAAGAATTATTGCGTTCATATATCTGTACTGATAAGTATAAAGGATTTAAGTCCATATTCTTGATTTTTTAGGAGACGAAAAATAAAGTTAAACTAACTAAAAACTAATCAGCAGAATCGATTAGGAAAAGGGGATTATGTTGGTTTATACGCTTTATACCATTCAGTGATTGTCAATATTCATTTAATAAAGGGAAAAATTGAATTAAATATTTATAGCAAAGATTAATGCTAAATTTCTGATTTGAATCTTTTTTTATCAATGGATAGTCTCAAAGACTAAATAACATGGATTTAAATCCTTTATACCGATCGATAGAGATTTTTTTTCTGAGTCTGGCTATGTACTTAACTCAAAATCGACATTTTTGGACTTAAATCCTTTATACTTATCAGTACAGATATATGCATTAACATATTTATGTATCATTATATTTGCAAACAGTATACATAATTAGGCACTGCTTATGTATATAAATGTTATATCATTATATACACACGTGAGAAAACTATTAAAATAATCGTGAATTTTTATTATTATTTTATAATTTATGCAGTAATTAAAGAAAAACAATTTCACTCGTTGACATGCTTTTTTATCAATAATTATGAATAGGGAAAGTACATTTATAATATCTTTAAGAAAGTTTAAAAGTGTTTATGATTTAAATTGTTGTTGTTGTCGTATGCCACTCGGAAATTCCGAGCCCGGTAATAAAACTATCCGGATTTAAGGCAAGAGGGGTGCGCCTTCCGTTTTTAGGAGCGCCACTTAGGGAGGAAGAACGACTTTAGATTCAGAAGAAATGTGGCAGAACCAGCCAAAAAACAGGAACTCGAATTTTATCCGGATCAGGGTCGAGTTAAACCCATGATTTAACTTCGTTCGTATGTATGAATGAGTTTCCATTTCCAGAAATATTTTAAAATATAGGTTAGTACTTTTACTATTTACTGTAGAGCTTTTCCTGTTAAAAGTCGTACATGCAGCAGAAGTAGTTTGTGTGGAATATTCATAAAATAATTCAGACACATTACGATCTAAGAGATGCATTTCTTGCACCGTACTTTTTTAGTATCTTTATGCTACGCTAATAATGCAGAAACAGCATACACTTATCAAATACAATAAGGGATTTTCCCCCAAAAAATGGTGCAATTAACAGAAATATTTTGTCTACAAAGCTGCACAATCTTATTTATATTAATTATGAAAAATGGCTCGAAGTGTATTGTTTGGGCGTATTATGCGTTTTTTATACTTTTTAAAGATGTCTAAAAATATGCATGGCTTAGAATTGGTTGTGTGATAGTTAAATACAATTACAAAGCGTTTCACGAAATTTTAAAAATTTACGGAAATAAAAACACAAACGGACAGAGAGGCGAAGAGAAGTGATAAACAATCTTAAATTTTGTTGGAAAGTTTTAAAAATATCCGAAAATCATTCGTAAAGTACAAAAAGTAATCTATATCAATAAATGAAATAATTTTTCTTGAATATCCCCATATATTTTAAAAATATATTAATACAAAAATAAATAAAGAAAGATAGAATTACAATTATTCTAAAACTTTCAACATATTTATAATATAAATAATTTCTAAAAATTTCTAAATAATATAAAATGTATAATATGCTCACTATACAATAAATGCCTAGATGATAAACATTTAAAGATGAAATGGTTAATATAAATGCACGAAAACGTCTCTTTTTAGAATTATCTAAGTAACCTCTCAAATGATTTAATTCAATTATACCTTAAACCGCCTAATCAACGATTTACATAATTATACATCTGCTACATTTAACCTGTTTAAATCATCCTGAGTGCAGTTATAAAACTCATTATACTGCGCATATTACACTAATGGCCATTTTCCTTACTATTATTGACATAAACCAAAGAGATAATTTTTCGTAGATAATCGAAATTGAAAAAAAAAAAACAGAAAACTTGATAAAATGTAAGTTCACATTCTTTTGATGCAGGATGAATTTCAAAATTTCGTATTTATATAGTACTTTCTTAAATGTTTCGGATCAAATAAAAAACCACAGATTTTTGATATATCATAATTTGCATGCATGTATGGGGGAAAAAATTCTTCCACGATTTGATGCTTTAGGTCATTTATAAAATGGTACTATGCTAGATTAAGATTTCATTAATTTTAATCAAAGATACTAATTAAATAAAACATTATTCAATATCAACCTTTCCAGCTACGCTTCAATCGTTTTTTCTCTCTCGTCAAACGTAATACTGGTCGGGGCATGGACATTGAAAGTTTGGCATTTTTTCTGTCTTGATGCCATACCAATAAATTATTCAATTAATTTTTACTTGAGAAATATTGTTATTTACGATTTATTTAATTTTACTCCACATATACATGTATACAGAGGGATTAAAAATGAATAAAACTAGAAGACGAGTAGCATACAATTTAAATGATAGATTTATTTAAAAAATGCAAATGTAGCAGGAAATTACAAGCTTAGAAACTTTATAAGGCGACAAAGAAAATACTTCTACTTATGAAATCACTGAAAGAATCTCTGTTATTTATTTCGGTAGTAGAATTCTTACTCCGTGTAACAGATAAAAAATGTCGGAATATGCCGTACGATACGCAACGTGTTGTGCCAGCAAAACACTTTCATTTTGTGTGGAATTTAGAAATACTTCACGATTTTTCAAACATTTCGATATTGACCAAATTCCATTCTATACTTTCTTTGCATGATAAGCTTGTCTCCTCAAACTGTTGCACTTACCGTATTATGTTATGACAGAGAGGTATTTCATTACAAAATTTCATCTGAAAATGTCTCATAATAAGAATAACCGCTGAAGTTTTGCGTAATCATAATACATAATAAGCTTTATCTTGAGATGAAAATGCTATTTTTAACAACAGCCTTTAGAAAAAGATTTCGTTCCTAAAAGATCTTTTGCTGTTGCGAGATGCAACTTCTAAGTATCTATTTTCACACTATATTTACATTTGCTAAATAAATCCCTTATATAAATTTTTCACTATTCATCCTTTATTCTCTTTTCGTCCAATTCATTTTGAACCACACTGTGTACATTTATATATGCAGGATACTCAATAAAATTCGTTCTCATCCTTTTAACTGATAAATGGCTGCAACTTTAGTCATAAAGTGAAACCTAGTGGCTATACGCTAGCAGGTGAACCGCTTACAAAACTACCTGGTTGAAAGCAGTTGAATCAGTTCTTCTATATCGAAAACGATACGAGATAGAGGAGAAAAGTAAATTACAAAGTTGTAGAGCATCATCGATTTAGTTACCTTGTAGACAAATTTTAAAAACAGAATACTTAACACGTGCATTTGTCTGTTTGGAATTTCCTGCATAGTGACGTCTCGAAACGATTTTATAAAAAAAAATCACCTATTCATCACTAAATACCTTTATTTTCTATATTAAAACTTCTGTCCCTCAGCTGCAAGGCACATTTGGACCCTTGTTTAAACTTTACGTCGCACACGTTGTAATGTAGCGAGTGACATGTATGCTACGTAAACTTCAAATAAAAATGCAGATGTGCATTACAGATGGCGGTCAGAAGTTTGGATACCAAAAATAAAGATATATTATCACAACTGTACTTTTTTTTCTTTCTAAGAAGGGTTCATCTCGTTAAAGGAAATCACAAACAAATAAATGCATGTTTTAAGCACTCTCTTTTAGTATTCCTGCCCGCAAGGTATCTTTTCATACTAAATCAATGTTACTCTGTAACTTTGTAATTAAAATTTTTTTTCTCTATTTCGTACTAGCAGGCTACGCCCGCTTCGCTGGTCACTATATTTAAATGAATTTTCGAAAGAATTGAATTAATATTTATTTTTTACATCACATTATAGACAAAAGCTTAAAAAAAAAGAAAGAAAAGAAACTGAAATTGACCCAAAACTCACTTCGGGTATCCGCTGTCAACGGCAGCTCTTTTCCCACTCGCACTGCATCAGATCTAGGTTTCCCATGCCTGCAGAAAGATCTTTCCCGGACTCTTCAATCTGGATATTTTTCGATGACAGGGGGGATCTGCTACTATTTAAGAACTACGATTTTAAAGATGACTGTATCTCAGCATCTATTAAATATTTCAGTTTTGAAACATGTATTTTATAGCCCATACTATTTACACTATATTACGATTTAATTCCGACCAATGTAATAAAATAAAATAAAATGTAGATTTAATATATATATATATATATATATATATATATATATATATATATATATATATAGAAATAAATGTTAATCATTTTAATCCTTTTTACTATGCATATACTACCATTTTTCCCGACAAATACTGTAAATAATAATAAAAAAAATTGATGAATAAAAGTTTTTTTCTTTTAAAGGAATTAATTAAAAAAGGAAAAATAAGAAGTTGTTCTACTATAAAAAATTAAACATAACTGTTATAAATACGTTTTAAAATTTAAAACTAATTATATTTAATTTTTTCTATTGCATTACGATTTTATTTTCAATAAATACATCAAATTAAAAAAAAAATCGCCTTCAAATGAATGTATTAAATAAAAATCTGGTGTGAAACAACCACACGACTTCCATTACCCCCTATTACACGTATTATATGCATTTTTGAGAGATAATGTGATCAGAAAACGTAAAAGTGACATAAAGAAAAAATCGTTAGAGCCGTTTTTGAGATACCAACTTTTACAAAAAATCAAATATTGACCGGAAAACAATAATTACATTCAAAAGGATATTTAAAAGGGAGTTAATATGAGGAGTTTGAAAAAAATCCGTACAACCGTTTTTAAAGGAACGCCTTTGCGAGGCCTAAAATTGAGCTATTTATACAGGACGCCTATCAATTTTCCTGAACTAACCAACTATATCATTCGAAAGGACATCTAATAGAGTGTTTATATAGCAAGTTTGAAGAAAATCGTTAGAGCCGTTTTTGAGATACGAACTTACGGTCCCACTTCCGGTTTCCGATGTCCCACTTCCGGTTTTTCAATTTTCACCAAATTTTGGAAATTCCATCTGTACACCAGACGTATTTCAGTTCTAAAGTTTCGTAGCTCTATCTTTATTAGTTTCTGAGCTATAATAGCCAGACGATTCTCCACATACATACACACACACACACACACACACACACACACACACACATACATACACACTGACCAATTGCCAAAAACCACTTTTTTTGACTCAGGGGACCTTAAAACGTGTAAATCAGGTGAAAACCCAATATCGAATTTTCAGACCGAATACAATACTTCCATTACCTACGGTAGTAGGGTAATGGAAGTAAAAATAAGTTGAGTAATAGCCGTTGCTATGATACGCAGACGATTGAAGCAAAATAGTAAATCTATGAAAAATGCAACAAAGAAGCCAATATTTAAAATCGGAAAAACATTAATTTAAAAAATTCAAATTCGAAATTCGAAAAAATCTTGATGAGGTGCAAACCTGCAGGGTCCCAGGTACCTATATCCTAAAATCTAAATATTTAATATGTTCAATTTTTCTACTGTATGTGTATAACTATTTGATTTCAATAAATATAATAAAAAAGATTTCTTCCTCAAATGAATTTAACCCTTTCATGGTCATGAACGTGTATACACGATCAGAGTTTTTTACTTCTAAATCATTTATTCATTGCTACGAATTTGCTAAATAGAAAACAATCAGTTTCTCAGTATTCCTGGTAAATTTGTAATATTATTAGTACTTAATGACTTAAAAATGTATAAAACACATCCCACTAAAATGGCTTCGAAACGAAAAAATTAAAAATGGCGTGACCATGAATGGGTTAAATAAATGAATAGTTTAATAGCCGTTGCTAAGATACGCAGACTTTTGAAACGAAATAAATTTCTGAAAAATGAAACATTGAAGCCAATATTTAAAATCGAAAAAACATTAATTTAAAAAATTCAAATTCGAAATTCGAAAAAATCTCGATGAGGTGCACACCTGCAGGGTCCCAGGTACCTGTATGCCAAATTTGGAGGCTCTGCGATTAGTAGTGTGAGCACCAGAGCGCAGATACACACACAGACACACACACAGGCACTTCTCTTTATTTATATAGATATCGTTTTCTAAATACGAACGCTAATTTCGCAATTTTATGCCACGTAGTGCTGTAAACGGTTGAATCCAGTAAGACATAACCAATTACCTATATCTAGATACCACTTTTATGACTGTAACTTACAGTTTCTGACAATTTTGTAGTGGTGGTGTTGGTGTTAAGGCCAATTGACTGCACAGGGTCCTGCACTGTATTTTGCGTCTGTGCATGTATAGTGCTGTTGGTGTTAGGGTTAAAACCAATGGACGACGCTAGAGTCCTTGGCCTGAGAGAGAGTGCCCTCTGTGTGGGTAAGAATGGATTTAAATTTTATGGTGTGTGAAGAAGTTTTAACGTTTAAATATTGAGTATACACCAGATATTTATTTAGTTTTTTGTTTATCTCTTCGTTGTAAAAAAGAAGTATTAAAGTAAAATATGTTAAATTTAAGGTAAATAAAATGCTGCAGTTTAAAATTTAGAAGTTAGAATCGCAACTATTTGCTCTTTGAAACTTATTTTGTTAATTCACTGTAATCAACATAAATTGCTCGTGTATTTTAATTTCGGAAAGTAAATATGTACGAATTGAAAATGCAAAATTAACTTGTTTTTAATCAGAAGTGATACTGCAATAATAAATTGATAGACATAAATAGCAACATGCTACTATTCACTAATACAATAATATTAGAAGAAAAGGGATTTTTATGAATGCGTATTAATATCATTTGAAATGACTAAAATTTGTACTCCATAAGTTCATTTCTTTTTATTCTACGCATCCCAAAACTTTATTTAAATAATAATAATAATAATAATTAATAAGTAAATTAAAAAAAATATTAGTAGAATTTTAGATTTAAATAATAAAATTTCAATTCTCAGAAGATCCTATTTACAGATAATTTTATTGCATGTATCTTGTCAAATAAATAAAGAAAAGAAAGAATGAATAAAAATAAAAGAGAAAGAGAAAGAGAAAGAGAAAGAGAGAAAAGTGTCTTTAGCTGATTAAAATTTCAAAAGTCAACCTTTACCCGAGAACATTCTGCTGCTTTTCTTTAAACGATATTTCTCCCCTATTAATCCAGAAATAACATTTGCTAGATGTTGCATATCATTAAATAGCAATACTCAGAATGGAGACTAAACAAAAGGATGAGATTTAGGTGATAAAAACTTGCCAGTTGAAGACAATGCAAGATTTCATAAGATAAATATTAAAATTTCTGACCTACCATTAATTCATTATACGAGAATACAGCAAAAACAAATAAGTAAAATAAATAAATTTAGCATATAATAATTTCAGAATTTTAAAGAGAAATTATTTTGTAAGAAATTAAAAACTGCAAGAAATTTTAATTTTTACTTCAATGGAAACAGAAACAGAAAGACACGTTTTTGAAAATATTTCATCTACAGTGTGCTGTATTATATCGTTTTTCCTGTGTATAATGATCATGTGTGATAAACGTGTATATCTTTTGCGCTAAATCTCATAAGTAATACATATCATAAATAATTTCAAAGAAGAAAAATTTAAGATATACATTCTTTTGAAATGATGACGTAAAAAAATTACAAATTATTCTACCATATTCTCTCTCAGACATTACATCTTACAGTCTCTGCAATGAGAAATTTTGACTCACTAAATATTTTTCTTCAAAACATTTATCCACTGTTCATACTTAGTGCAACTTATTAACTTTAATCCGTTCAGCACAAAATAGGTTTTATTACCTTGAAATCAGTACCTTGTTTCCACCACAAGAATTCTTTCTGTTCTATTAGACTTACGTCCACACTAAAATCAGGTTGACGTGAATCATGTAAATCAATGATAATTTTGATCCACATCATACAAAAAAATTTGATAAACAGTTTCAATTTACATAGAAAATTTATAAAACCACATTATCACTTGATAGATTAATAATAGAAACCAAAATTAAATGATCATACTTTTGTACATGAAGAGCAGATAATAATAAAATGATAATGTCATTTATCAATTAACCATTGAAACGATAGGTAATTGGAAGCTTAAGATTCAAAACGGACCTTTTCCTTTTAACGACGGCCATTACAGAGTTTCTCATCCATTCTCTGAGTGTAATCCACCAAATTATGTTCAAAACGCTTTGTTAAATTAAAAATAACACTAAACAAAATAATTTCTTATGTAAATCTATGTTAAGCAATTCAAATTAGGCTTAGGAAGAGTTTTATATGATAATTAGTTCTATGTGATGGGGCTACCGCCCGCGTCACCCCCCCCCCCCCCCGTTTCATTAATGTACAAAAACAAGCTATGAATATTTAGCTTAAAACATACATTATTTACCATATCTCTATGAGAAATTTATTTCAAATCCCGAAGAGCTTTCCTGGAGATGGTAAAATATTATTAGTAAAGCACATCCACTAACAACAAATAACTAGTGTGTTGTGGACACCACACGACTTTCTTCTACATTTTCCTATACAAATTCACGCAGTAAAAATAATTTATTAAAATTATTATTTAAAAAAATTATCTTCCATATAAATGCACACGGTTTCCATATTAGAGAAGTAGTATAACACTAAATATCCAAAAGAAGTTGAATTTATTCTCAATATTACATTACAATTTTTTTTTTTTTTTTTTTTTTTTTTTTGTTAAAAATGAAAAAAAAAATCGATAACTTTATTTTAAATTATCTCAGATCGATGGTTCAACCATTCGTTTTAAAGGTATTGGCGAGCTCCTTTGAAAGATACCCATCATGAAAATTTATTCCTCTCGAGGGTGGACTTCCCCCCCCCCCGAGGGGGGGACGCTAGGATCCTACATACACAAAATTTGTTTCCCAATTGACTATCTCTATTACACAAAATATATATTATTTTCATTTGGTTTAGTGCAGTCTATAGATGTTAAACTCTACTTACCGGCAACTTCTCCTATAGACGTAATGAATTTGAATAATTTTGAGTGTTCCTGTACACGAACCATTGGCTTCATCTCAACGAAAAGCTTAGTATAGCATCCCTATATGATACACATTTAGAATACCGAGTTTGGAATTTCTGCTATTTGTTCTTGAGATATACTGATAACAGACACACAGACTGACACACAGGCCATTCGCTAAAAACATGATTTTCGTATTCAGAGGACTTCAGAACATGTAAATATAACAAAAACTCACGTTCGAAAATTTGACCCTAAAACAATACTTTCTCGACCCTATGGGTTAGAGAAAGTAAAAATTAGGAAAATCAAACAATTCACAGTAATTGCGGTACAATTTCCAAATAAATATCCATCTAAAAGAAAGTTATTTTAAAAATGAAAAAAATCAAAATCATATTCAGAAATCGAAAACCTTTCAATTTTCTGTATGTTTTGAGGTATCTCCGTGCAGAGCTCTATGGCACTGAGATTAGCAGCATGAGTTTTAGAGCGCACACACACACACACACTTACACCTAATTTTTATATGGATAATAATCATATAGATAGGGGAGACCGGGGTAAAATGGACCACTTTTGTAACTTTTAAGAGCTTACTCATAAAGTAATGATTTTTGGCTGTTGAAAATATTTGTGGTTATTACCTATATATTGGGGTACATATTACACTAAGTTAAAAGTAATAATTATGGTTACTTTTTTTAATATAATTTTTTTTAATAGCATCTGACAAAGTGGACCATTTTAGCCCGATACCGGGACAAAATGGTCCATAGCATGGCGCACTATGGACCACGGGTAAAATTTAAAAAGCATGTTAATGTAGTGTTCTTTTTAATAATACAAAATGTAGAGTATATTATATTTGTTTATTTATGTCTTCGACTCAAACAAATAATGTAATATTAATGGACCTTAAAAACAGAAAATGATAAACCAAAAGATTTTTGTGTCACTGAAAGCCTGCTGTTTTCTTGTGAATCTTGTAGGGTCTGGAAAATTCATCATTACAATACCTCGAAATTTCACAGAAGAATCATCAACACTCTCAGGAAAAATGTCGATATCTTGATTAGATTTTCATTGCATTTATCTCATAGATACAGATCAGTCATTCATTGATTAAGCCAACAAAAAGTAAAGCTGTCCTTTTCGTCAAATTTTTGACGAAAATTTATCTACACACTTTTATTTTATTAGTATTAAAAATTGAAAATATAATTATTTTAAAGTAACTAAATGCTTATTAAAAATAAATGAAAAAAAAAAAAATCGAAGTAAATTGCTTGCTTATTTATCTTTAAAGATATAATAAACCTAATTAAAGTTAACTCTGAAATTTGTAAGTATAATTTATAGGTAACACTTCAGAAATGCAGATTTTGTTAATCAGTTTATTAATTCTTAAATCGACATATAATGTTCAACTTAAAAAACATATATGAGAGAGAATTTGGCTAAAATGGACCATGGTCCATTGTACCTCAGTTCCAGCAGGTCCATTTTATCCCATGTGGAACTCTGACAACAAATGTTTAAAAAATATAGAACAAATCCTTTAAAAAATATTTTAATGAGATAAAATATAATAATAGATGAACTTAGCTCTTTATTGTGCTAAATAACCTTTTCCAGATCATAATTCTTGAATGATGAAAAGAAAAAGTGTTTAAAAATATTTACTTTTGACTACCGCAAAATAAATTTCACGAATAAAATGGATTAAATGTCAGTTAGGCAGGAAATTGCTAGATAAATTTCATCACTGCAGTGCTGTTATCTACACTGGTTCTCATAATTATAAGGACACCCGTTTTTCTATATTAACTAAACACTGAACACTATTATTTACACTTTTTTTTTTTTTTTTATTAATTTGAATTTCATTAATAGACTCCATTTAAAAAGTTTTATCGTTTTTCTACCTTAAAAAACTTTAAATAAGGTCAAAAAGATGATTTTTCAGGCGTTCACAATTATAAGGACAGCTCGAATCTTAGTAATTTTTTTTCAGTTATTCTTTAAATTAATATTTTATGGGGTCTCTTATTAGGGTGAAACAGTCAGGCATTCTCTCTTGTATATATATATATACATTTTTTTTTTAAATATTCAGTTTCAATACCATTTCATACAGCATAGTTGATATTCGGAATACATTTAAACTATTTAAAATTGCTTTCCACTTGCATGCACTTTTTTAATATGATAAGTTAAGGTGTTTTTTCAACTTTTAGGCCACGGGGAAGGCATTAATATAGAAGTTTCTTTCTTTAAACTATTTCCTATTGCTCTAGAAGTAGAGCAAAAATGTAAGTCTTGTTGAAAAACATATTATTACCCCCCAAAATCTAACACAAATCTGATAATTCCACGTTTAAAATTTGCGGATATTCTCTTGATGTTCATAATAATAGAAAGAATATCGAAAAAATTACTAAATTCATTCTGCCTTTAGTAGAAGCAGCTCCCCAGAGCACCATAGATCCACCTTTAAAATGCCCGATTCATATCTGCTTTTAAAAAATCTGCTCTGTCTTTCGCTATCTTCAGATCGTGCTAGTAACTGTTAAAACCATTTGGTTAATCAAGAATAAAATGTTTTTCATCCGAAAATGCAACATTTTACTATTTAATATTGTCTTTATTCAACTTTAACACAGACGTGCTTTCCCCCCATTAAATGCTAATTGATTATTACAGGTTTTTTATTCATTTTAACATATCATTAATTATTTTAAACATGCATAAATGTGGACCCCAACCTTTCGTTAAAAATTACGAGCAAATTCAGCATCAATCATTATGAGCGAAACAGTAAGAGGAATTAGGAGTCTTCGATCTTTGTAAAACAACTCTGACTTTTCATCAGATCTCTCTCCTATCGAACCAGCAGTTCAACGTTCGGTCACATTTCCTTCAGCAATTTTAGATCTTCGAATTTCATTAGAAATTCGACGAATTGAAATTATCCTTCCACTTAAAAAACACATTTATCATACTTCACTACATGGACGTTCTTTTTTTTAGAGGAATTATCAGTAATGTCCGTCCAAGAAAAATTGAAGGCTTATATATGAATTAATCTAGCCCAGTAGTTAACAATTTCGCATGTCAACTGTAATTTATTCGCTAGCAAGCTAAATAAAACGAAAAAATCTTGATTGTCCCTATAATTATGAACATCTGAAAACGTGGAGAAAAAAATATTTCGCATTATTTTTTATTAATTTTGTTTCATATTAAAATAATTATATCAGTTTTGGTTTTTAAAATACTAGATGTATTAAGAGCACTTAGTATAATCTTTTTCACAATTATTTTTGCATTAGTTATTTGAAAACATAAAGTGTCCTTATAAATATGAGATGGAGTGTATGTACCAAAATACGAAGCACAGAAATGAATAAATAAAATAAAGAATAAGGTTGGTCCATTTTATCTCATGACCAATTGTTCCCCGATCTCCCCTACATAAGATCGGACCACGCATACCATAGTGTATGTGATATACGCAAATCATGCAAAATACGTATGCCTGAGTCATTTGTTGTAAGACATGCAACAAAATTGAGCTAACGAATTCTTATAATATGCTGGCGTTCCATGTTCTTCTATTAAAAAATAGATGATTATATTCATCCTGAAAATCAGTTCTATTTTCATACATACTAGTATATAAACTGCAACATAAAAATTTGCATTACGGTCCAACTATGCATAAGTATCAAGACTCATTCTTTACATTCGATTTGTTTAACGGATTCATATTAAATTTCTGTAACATGCATACACATAAACAAACACGGGAAGGTAGTAGTATGAGAGAGCTAAGTATTTTCCAAAACCCTTAAAATTAAATAAATAAATAAATAAATAAATGATACTTTTAAAAATTTAAATAGTATCTTTATATTTAAGTAGACGATAATAAATACGTTAAGTTTTAAATGAAGAATCTAAATATATTTATGTGAAAGAGAACTGGAAGTTGCAATGTTAAAACTATTTCAATTGAATTGCAAATACTGATTGGAAAGTATTTGTATAATGTAGAGTGTTTGTTATTACTTTTTATTTCATCGGTATTCATTTGATAACTTATTATCACAGACCTGTGGTTCAACGATTCATTTTAATGGTATTGAGAATTTAATGATACAAGTATGTAAAATTTACACACCCGCGAGGTATGTACATCCAGGATGGGGGGGGGGGGAAGCAATGACTTTGCGTATGCACAAATGTTCTCCTGGTTGAGTATTACTCCTATTTTTTTAGTATTACTCTTATTTTTGAGTATTACTATTATTATTTTTTTCGGATTGAAAAGTGAAAAGAAAATCTCATTATGAACATTTATACGTAATTTTGTTCTAGAATGTCATAATAGAAACTATTGAAAAATGGGATGATAGCACCGTGTGTTCAGCGATTGATCCCCAAATGTAATTAGCACCAGTTTAGAAAAGTAACAACTCAGTTTGGATGAATTTCGTTCATTGATTCGTGTGATACAGCGTCCACTTAATTTTTGATACGCAGACAAACGGACGTTTCCTAAAAATAGTCAAACCGTATTAAAAATATCTTAAAACATGTAAGTGCATTGAAAAATCAGACGTCAAAAGTTTTTACGAATCTAGTACTTTCTTTTTATATCTATAGAATAATTTTTTTTTTAAGTGTGGGGGGGGGAGGGGTGGGGGTTAATTTTTTGTGATAGAAGACGCGTAATTAAAGAACTAATTTCTATTATCTCACGATATGTTAATTCCAGACTAAAAATTTGTATTTTTTTTCCTTTATAATTTCTATGTTTGTCGCATCTTCTCATGAAATATCTATTTCTGAATAATGTTTCGTTCAAATTGTATATGATATAAATTTGATATAAGCAAATATAAAAAATACTATTCAATTACTCATTAGACCTAAGTATTTGCATTCCATTGTAACTTGAATTCCATTGTAACTCCTTAATAGTATCGTACCGTGAAAAGTTAGTAAATGCAAATTGTATGATGTGACAGTAAAATATAACCTGTTATTCCGCGAGTTGTTCAGCAACAAAATGTAATCTTAGAATTATCTATAAAACAGTGTTGATAATAAACAAATACAAATATGTTTAGTTATAAAACATAGCATTAGAATTGTTATTTCTATTCACATATTTTAACTTTATCATTCTCTTATTTTTGAAATCAAAATGTTTTTATATGTTGTATAACGTCTCAAATTTGATGTTTGAATTCATAATTATATAATTCTCCGTTAATACATAAAAATAATAGAATCGGAATATAACATTTAAAAATGTTTTATTTAAAAATATTATGAATACAATTCCACGTAATTTTAATGGAGTAATTAAACTTATTTTTCTAAGATATCATTTGTTTACTTATGACAATGAGTAAAAATGAATTGCTCCTGGCAGACCGCCCTCATCGATCACGAAACATCAAGTATTTTTTGATTCTGAAATATCCTTTATCCAATTACGAAGTTTTGCCTTTCTCACGTGAGATTTTTCCTTCAGTTAATCTCGTGTCTTCTTACCTAGCAGTTGTTTTAGTTCCTATATCATAGTGTCTTCCATACATGATCGCGTTTACTTTCACATAATGTCTGGTGGTTATAGTTTTAGATTTCATCACAACAGTTTTTGCTCCTCATGTTACGTTCGAGAGCTACTTCTCAAATATTTGACGTAAGTGAGTAAAATACATTTGCTTACATTGAATAATAGATATTTAACTAAAACAGTAATAAGCACAACTATAGTTTCGGAGAAAAGGAATTAAGAATTTCTATTATATATGAATAATTTTTTTTTTTTTTTTATCCCGTGGAAAGAAACGTATTTATCATTAGGATCATCAAAATAAATTTTCTGTTTCCACTTGGGAACAGAAACTAGTTGAGCGTCTGGCTATATTTATACATAAATAGCTATTCTAATACTTATTATAAATAAAGACTATTGTATTTTTAAATATATGAGTAAAACCTAAATAAGTAGCATCGGAAAGGTTGTTGAATGTCTAATGGCGGTTACAATCCTTTAAACACTGTGTTTGTTCAAAAGAATGTATTATTAGACGTTCAAAAATAGTGTTATTTAGAACGTTCTGTAAAGCAATACCTTGTACTTTCCATAAAACTTAAAATTGATTGTTTTATGAGAAACGTTAAAATGTATCCCCACAATAAAACGTTCAATTTTTGTACGTTTATCACGAATAGGAAAAAAATATTCTACTTCAATTTTAATTTTGTTGATATGTATGCAAAAACAATCATTTAGAAATATTAGTAATGTTTTTTTTATATTTTTTTAATAATATTAAATTTTACTTTTATTTTTTTTATAATATTACTTACGTTTTATGTTGTTGAATATAGTAAAACATATTCGGGATTTTTTTTTTTTTTTTTTTTTTCATTAAATAATAATAAAAGAAAATGAAATTTATTAATACATTATTATGACTCATTTTATTAATAAATGAAAATTTCATGTCACCATAGAAATATTTTATGTTGCCAATTTTTAAATTTAAAGTATTTAAAAGTAATACGCTGGGGTCATCACAATATTTTTTACTATAGTATTTTATATAATAGCACCATCTACCAGTTAACATACAGTCAATAACAAAAGTGTTCGAACACTAGCAAAAATTCCTATGTAAAAAAAGTACACTTCATACGGTTTTGTTAATAAATCCTTATCGAATCATGTTCTTACACTGACTAAAAACAGGATTCGACAAAGATTTATTTAACAAAACCGTATGAAGTGTACTTTTTTCATATAGGAATTTTTGCTAGTGTTCGGACACTTTTGTTACCGACTGTACATAACAATATAATACTGAATATCAAAAGTAACATTTTATACATTTTTATACATTCAGTTTGGTACAATTTTCAGCAACAGGTGCTGAGATATAGCCATCTGGAAAATCACGGATTATAATAGCAACGTTGCCTCTCAGCCGATATACGTCCAAAATGAATGAACATAATTCTTCATAATACCTCACATGCGAAATTTGAGCCATTTATATAACATAATTTATGCATAATAGGACATGCAATATTGTCTTCCCGTAAACGGAATTAAACTGCAGCATAGCAACGCTACCTGCCGGTCAATATGAAACTAATGGTGATCGATATGTATCATGACAGTTTTATATAATATTTATCTCCCATACTAAGATTCGAGTACTTACATATTATGGAAAAGTTTTACGCCAACATTATAGACGTTGAAATAAAAAAGTATTCATAGTTATTGATAAAAGAAAAAAAAAGAAAGAAAGAAAGTATATGTGCAGGTAATAGAAAATTAATATTATGGAAATTTTAATGTTTAAAATGACGTATTATCGGTTCATTGTCGGACGCATGTGTCGATAAAATGGATTTACCTTTTGTGAATCAACGAATAAAATAGAAGCTATATTTTCCTTATTTCAAATGTAAAATGTTCTATAGAAATATGTTCATCCATTATGAAAATTTATTAAATTTCCAATGAACATACAATTTTACTTTTACAGTTAATTCATTTTCAAAAGTCTCTTTTCTATAACCCCTCCCCCTGCCCCTCCTAAAAGTTTTAATTAAATGAAATTATATAGCTAAAATATTCCTTTCTAATTTATTCTTTCCATGCCAAACGTTTTAGACGCTTACAATATCATGCATTCTTTATCATATTAATGATTACAATCATGCATATGATAATATCAAAAACTAAATGTATTCGAAATTTAATTTTTCTCTCGTTTATAATTATATAATGTGACTTTAACAATTTATAACGAATTAACTCTACTTGAGTAAAATAATCAAAATTTTAACCTAATAAAAAAAAAAAAAACCTCCTCCTTTTCGACAATCACTAAAATCAAATATAATAATAAAATAATCGCAATTGTACAATTTCGTATCAATTTAGCGAAAAATGTAATGCAAGTATCCCACAGAGAATCATTTCGGTGAATCAGATGTACAGCTTAATTGTCAAAGGTGTTGAAAAAAAAAAGTGTTTCTATATTTATCGATCATTAACACAGGCATTGAGTAACAATTACGCTTCAAGGTTATTTACTCATTACGCAGTAGAATGCGCATATATCGATAAACAAAACAAAACCATTCAAATGTCTTTCAATTTAAACTTGTAGATACTGTAACGAATGTAAATCGATTGGTTAATACTTTAAGCAAATTGGTAAAGGTAATTTTTTTTTCTTTTAGCTTAATTTAGGATACTCATATAATGAGACGTTCTTTTAATATTTTTATAAAATTATTTAAAATGTTAATGAACAAAAGATTTGTGAGAAATTTCAAAGCTTGGTAATTAGTGGAGAGTTTCATTTACCTTTACCCTACCAAATTTAAAATTTTAATTTTAATAAAACCAATAAAATATAACAAAAATGTTATTTTCGTGCGGTTTATGACAAGATTCTAATTTCTAATGCTATATTTCAATAAGTAAGAGATAGTTTTTTTTTTAATAATAATTAGAGCTAAAGTTAATGTTACAAGAAGTTTGGTTTACGGTAAAAGTTACTGTAAATCTTTAAAAATTCGATTTTTTGTCACTCCGGTTGCCAGATGAGTCAAGATTGTTATTAGTGGTTTAGAATTCAATATCATTGGTTCCCTATCTAACAAGTCTTTTTGGGCAAAAAATGACTATAGAACGTTACTCAAATGACAAACTTGCCGATTTTTTTTTTTTTTTTTTTTTTTTTTTTGTCGTTTCGGTTGTTAGATGCCTACTACGAATTCCGGTTTAGTTAAGGATGCTAGTAGTGCTTCAAAATTCATTACCATTAGTTCTCTATCTAATCAGCCTTTTTGTGCAAAAATTGACCGTAGATTGCCACTCAAATGCCAAACTCGTCGATTTTTTATCGCTTCAGTTGTTAAAAATTTGCTTCAAATTCCGGTTTAGTCAAGGATGCTAGTAGTGCTTCAGAATTCACTATCAATAGTTCCCTATCTAATGAGCCTTTTTGTGCAAAAATTGACCGTAGAGTGCCACTCCAATGCCAAACTCGTCGATTTTTTGTCGCTTCCGTTGTTAAAAATTTGCTTCAAATTCCGGTTTAGTCAAGGATGCTAGTAATGCTTCAGGATTCAATACCAATATTTCTCTATCTAATCAGCCTTTTTGTGCAAAAATTGACCATAGAGTGCCACTCAAATGCCAAACTCGTCGATTTTTTGTTGCAAAATTTTACCAATAATCAACTACGTATCGTGATGAAACAAAACGTTCAATTCACATTGTCTTCACATGTTAAAAAATGTCGTCGGATTCCACTTCAGTGAAATCCCATACTTATTTATACATTTCAGCCATAGTTCTCTTATAGAACTTAATTTGAACTTACTTTAGCATTATATTGAAGCATAGAAAATAAAATATAATTGGTTGGTGGTTTGCCTTTTAGAATCAAACCACCAACCGTACCACTTACCGATATCGATACACATACCACTTACACGTTAGTAATAATTTTGTTGTCAAAAAATTCGTCCAAATATAGCCAAATATTAAAAAATAACTGATCACGTGCTTTCTTTTACATGTTATTACTACACTAAGTTAAGTTGCTTTTTCACTCAAAGGTGTTTTCTAAATACAGTTGAATTGTCCTTTAGCAGAATTTATGTTTTTGAAAATATAATTATGTCATAGTAGATTACGATACTGTAACGAAAATATTTTGTGAATTTTTAGAAATAGGTCTTTTGTTTTATAGCCAAATATGATTAACTTATTGGTGAGTCAGTTTGATAAGGATGATCAAACCCTTTGATTATAAGAAGTATTATTATTTCTTTTACGAATTCAACAAACATAAAACAATGCATATAAACCATGTATTACGACACAATTGAAATAAGCATTTAAATTGAGGACTCGTGCATTAAAAAAAGATTTGGCGATAATTAAGTATACTGAAAAGGAAAATATTTTAACAGATAGAACGAAAAGAAAAAAAAAAGGCCTTTTTTTTTTTTTTTTTTTTTTTTAATGTAATAGATATAAATTTCTATAAAAAATAGAATTTAATTTAGTGCGACACGCGACCTTTATTTTTTTTCTATTTTTATTTATTTTTTATTTTTTTTTGCCGTTTCTTCTATATAAAGATATGCGATAACTATATTACGTTCTTTAGAAACGGTTGCTATATTCATTTCTTAAATTTTTTTCGCACGTGTTCTCTCAATTTTATATATTATATATTTTTTTTATTTGATGCGACTAGGAAAAAAAAAGTTAAAATTTTAGTTCGTGTAATATACAAAATGTGTAAAATGAAAAAAAAAAAAAAAAGAGAGAGAGAGAGAGAGAGAACCGTTCGCTTTAAAATACAAAGTTGAGTTCCTTAAAAACGGTTACGATGTTCATTTCTTAAAATTTCATTTGCACGATATCTCTAAATTTTGTTTTTAAACTGTTTTTAATATCTTTTAATTTGTTTCCAAAAGAAGGAGAAAGGAAAAACTGTTTTGTCTGAAATCTGCAACCCATTCGTCCTAAAAAAATAAATTAATTAAACGTAAAAACGCAGCCACTTGAGGGTACCATCATCATTCATTACGCACTGATGACGGTATCTTTGGTGCTAACAAAACAGCTTTCTGAACATTTGCTTTTTTCATTTTTTAGTATACTTATACGTTGAAATAATTTCCTTTCGGTTTATTTAATATTTTTTGCTTAAGACTATTAATAGATGCACTAAAAAAAAAAAAAAAAAATCTGTACTGAAATCTAGGAACTAAATTGTGGCTCTACTAAAAATAGTTCCATGTCATTCTTATAAATTCTAGTTCCCTTTGCTGACGAGTTCTAAAAACCCCTATTAGAATTCTAGAGTGTTTTCCTATATTATTGTTGTCAAACTTATTTAAAAATCTCTGTAAATAAATGCGAACACACGAGGCGGAGTTCTAGTAAATAAAATTTTGATTTATGACGAATTCAAGGAAATCAAAGGAGAATTTCTCGCAGTACAAAGGATTCATAATATTCATAATGTTGGTTCAGTACCTAGAAAAGCATAGACTAGAAATTCTCGATCATTTCGTCTATCCAGGTTACTTGTTTACCTCATACGCCTAACTCAGAAATCTATATTTCTAGTTTAGGTATTCATAAAATGGCTACTTTTTGTTCTAGATGAAAGCGGTATTTTTTTTTTTTTTTATCCCAGTGTAGATAAATATTTCAAGGAAATTCAAGTTCAAAACAATTTATTTCTTCAAATGCTTCTGTTAAATTTTTATACACTATTAAAAAGAAAATTTAAAAAGAAAAAGCCCGAACTCAGGCTAATTTAGATAAAACTTCTTCAAAAAAAAAAAAAAAAAAAAAAAAAATTGGTCGATGTTTTAACATTTTAATAGTGCTCGTTACTGAAGTAGCACTATTAAAATGTAATGGTGAAACTTAGCACAGATCTTCTACAAATATTCTGAATAATAAATAGAAATATTCTGAATAAATAAATTCTGAATAATAAATAAACTTTTCTTAATTGGTGCCATTTTTTTGTGAAAAATGAAAGTTTTTTCTTAATAGTGTATTAAAAAACTACATTTAAAATTTAAAGTAAAAACAAAAAGTTTAAGATCCGTTTTCTGAAATTAAAATACTTATAAATGAAAATTTTTATACAGATACACTTAAAACGAATATTCTGTAGAAAACAGATAAATTGAACTTAGGCTTTCTGCTTCACACGATTGCTAAATTACTAAAAAAAAAAAAAAAAAAAAAAAAAAAAGAGCAACATATATATATATTAACTTTATTTCACTACTTCGTTCAAAAGAACTTATAATGTGAAAACATAATTAGGAGCATTGATAAAATCTGAATGCTGGAAAAGAAAATTATACGTTTCTGATGAGATAAGTTCAAATCAAAGGAATTCCATTTCGCGTTACTTATCTGTGATCTTTAAATAAATGTAGAATGAACACTATATTTGGAAAAATAAAACGAGTTTTTATCAAACTGCAACGTAAACACGACAACATGAAATTGTATTAGATCAATTTTTTGCATTATTCAACGGTTTTAAATTAGGTAAAATTAAATTGTATTCGTTATTTTTTTAATTTGAATTTTTGCGAATTTATGTATTTCTCAAGTAATGCAAAATAGAGTTACTGAAGCAAAATAAAATGAATAAATACGCTAATGTATTTTAGTTTTTCCTATCTTTTATTATAAGAAAAATTCCAGTAATATATATATACTGAATGAGTATATATATATAGTGAATGAGTAATATATATATAGTGTAAATATACTGAAAAATTTCTATGGGCTTTATTTTAACATCAAATTTGTTTGTTTGTTTTTTCACTCACTCCATAAGTTTTTTTCTTTTACTTTTTTGTATAAAAAAACAACTTGTTTATAGCTTGGTACATCCTAAGAAATTTTAGTATAATTTAGAGAGTTGATCGTTAAATTACACGTTTCAAATTTACAATCGCATTTAAAAAAATGGCTGTAAAATTCGGACTGTTGACTTTTATTATAGGTCACTTCTCTTCTTCTATAAAAGAGCCCCGAAAGCTTTACGAGCATAATTTTATTTTTACAATTAGTAAGTGGAACATATTTTTCCAGCCTCTGGCCGTAATTTTATGCGAAATTTTTTACTGTTTATAGAGTCTTAATACTTTAAAATGCTTGTCCATTATCAGTAGAAAAACTTTAAAAGTAAACTTACCTGATTTTTGCGAACTCTGCCTGGTCTATTAATTTTTTGATTAATTTTAATTTTATATAACAATAACTTTATTATTATTATTATTATTATTATTATTATTATTATTATTATTATTATTATTAGACAATTTTTTTCGCCTACAAATTTTTCGTAGATAAATACGTATACGTGTACCGTAATACCAAATACTAAATACTAAATACTTGTATCATAAACCAAGTTTATATTCCTATTTTATTAATGTTTTATTATCTTCAATTAGGAAAAGTTATCTAAATCAATATTTCAAAAGTTGCAACACTAAAACTGCATTTTAAAATGACGTCAAAGTTAATATTATTTAAATTGGTTTCTCCTACATTTATCTTCCAAACAAACAATTAAAATTTCTTAAATTCCCTTTAAAATGTTGCTTAAATGTAAATGTCATTTCACCTGTTTTCTATAAAAAAGTATATAGATAATTATACATTTGGTATTTGTAACAAAACTTATTTATGAATTTTGTAAATATATTTTTATTGATATTTTATTTCTGAGTTTAATATCATATTTCGATGCATAATTAGTTATTAAAAACATCCTTTTAATTGGATTCGGTATAAAGTAAAAGGAACTATTAAATTTTCGAGTAACTTATTGAACATAATAAAGACATGGAACATAATAAAGACATGTAGGTTAAAATAAACAAAAACCGATATTATAGGTATTCCTTTTACTAAAAATTCAGTTAACAAATGCCATATTCGAATTAGTTCTTCGCTATGGTATTTCGCTTGTTGGTTTGGAACTCAGCCTTGGTCCAGCTGTTCATTTCCAATATGCCACAGAATTTTAAAAGTATAATAAATTAATGTTATTATATTAACTCGGTAGATAATGTTTTTTTTTTAACCTAGCAATTTGCATCTTTAACTTTTCTCTTCAGCAACATGATACGTACCCATTCCATGCACAAACGTATTATCGCTTTAATTCTAAGATTATTTTATAAAATTTCTTCGATAATCATAAGAATATATAAATGTATCTATATCCTGCAAAAATTGTTGATAAACTCGCCTTTTTAAACTCAGCTCTTTATGATAGAATGATGTCAAAAGTTATTGTTATGCAGCCTAAATTTAAAACGAAAACATAATAGTTAATTATTAAAATTATTATTCTAAAAAATACACTTATAGTTTACATTTGTATCGTTTTAAATAGAGAGCGAGCATCCTTCATTTTTACATGAAGTGTTTAGAGTGTTTCAGTTACAAAAAACAGCTTGTGATGTATGTCCAGTTACAAAAACAGCTACCTTGCGTATTTACCTACAAAGATGGGTCTATCACCTTTAACAGGTATTTGGTTCGTGCAGTTGGCACAAGGTTAGCTGAAATAATATCGGTTAGCCTAACGGCACATTTTTTGTCTTTTTTGTCAACATTTTATTTGTTGGGTACGTTTGGCCCACCATAGAAAGAACGATATGTGTCGAATAGTAATTTGCATATAAGGGCTCATATGTATAATCTGTGCATAGCATCAAATATAATATATTCTTTTATTACACGCATTAAAAGAACGCCGAGAACTTTTTTCGTGCGAAAGTATAAAAATATTAATGAATACCAAAAAGCAATTACCAGTGTTAAAGGCTACATATAAACCATCGGTTATTCATCGGGCCATCCATCCGGTTAATGGTCATTTATAATCATCGGCCCACGAATATCCCAACGAAAAGCATAGTTGTTTCACTGTTGACGCATATAAATGTTTTTGATGCAATAAGCTTTTTTTTTTATATATATATCTTTATTTCTCTTCAATATATGTGTTTTAAGGTGTATTAGCAAAGATTCAGGTTTTATTTATTTTACTTTAATAACATTTAATGAGGACCTCATATTTCCTTCCTTTCACTATAAATGATTTTCGTGTATATTTTGTTTGTTCGTGTATACGTTTCTGCTAGCCCATTTGTTTTAATTCAGTTCTAAATTAATTGTTCTGACATAAGTCCTCCTTTTAAGACGTACCTTTCATTAGAGAGGGGCTTCAGAGTGAAACTAATTAGCTCTGCATCATTTTATCTCTGAAAGAATATTGTTTTTACTTACTCTAAACAAGACCAGCTGTTAATTTTGGCGATGTATTTCTGCATGTTATAGTTGACAGGCTCAGTGAGTAAATAAAATTACATAAATGGCAAAACTATTAATGCAATAGAAATATTTTGTGTTATTAAAGAAAGAGAAATATCCAATAACAATTCCAGTATATCGCATATATAAACGCTACATTCAAGACAAAGATGGAAAATGTTTATTAATTCGAGTAAATTATATATCAAACGAAATATCACAAAACCATAATAAATTACGTAAATGAAATGCTTCTACAATATACATTATCCAAATTATAATACAATTTCCTTTATTTAGAGGTTCCACTTCGTCTTTATTTAACTATTTTCTTTTCTTTATACAATATGGCAGACGAAAATAAAATATTCTAGTTCAACTTTATCAAATTTATAAAGAAATCTGTATTATCTGAACGCTTCTGTTAGCAAATGCTTTTGCTGATGTCAAAAACTAAATAAATATACTTTATATTGACAGGAGACTTGGTGCTAGATAAATAAACACAGAAATAATAAACTACGGCTTGAACGCCAAAGGAAATAGTAAACTAGCAGACAGCTGTTTCAGTAGCATTTAACATAGTGCATAAAAAAAAATTAAAAATTAAAAAAACGAAAGTACTCCTATAAAAAAAAGGGGGGGGGGGAATTGTATTTTACAACGTTTAATCAAGCAATAGAATTAGGCGGAATGTAAGGGATTAGCCAATAGAAAATTGAGGAAAAAGTAGTCTTGAAAAATGTCGAAAAAAATAAAGGAAGTGCGGAGTGAATGTAAAGTTTCAACAATCACACAACGAGCGTACAGCGAAATCACATTTAATAATGCCTTTAAGATTCTTATGAATGTAAAACGCTAATCGAGTTCAAGTGTAGATTTGAGCCTGCAAATTATTTTAGCTGTATTATATTAAAAATTATAATTTTTCTTCTAGCAGTGGTTATAAATGACCGATTTGCTGGTTTCGTGTTTCTTTCACTAAGCTTAGAAATCAAATATGTGAAAGCTATTTCAAATGACAGAGGTTTATAACTCTTCCACTATAGATGAAGCTATTGAAAAATTGAACTTCCTCAAACTTCGTCTCCTAATTCGATCTCTTCTAATATCAATATCTTTTGAGCCTAGGTTTGATTCCAAGCTTGATTACTTTTCGCTCTTCTTGAAATCAATTTCGCATTACATTTAAAATATGTTGTTATTTACTTGTTTGCATATGTTTTGCTTTTTATCCAAACAATAATTTTCAATAAAAGTTCTCTATAAAGTACTCTATTACCTTGAATTATGAGTTCTATTCCTTTTAGTCTCAAAATGGAATGAGGATTTATATCACTCTTTAAATGGATTTAATATAATTCAATTCTTTTCCAATAAATAACCTTTTCAAAACAGCTGATACAGAGCGTATTAAAATGATCACTATTTATCATCTATCATTGTCTCCCTTATAGCCTTTAGCAAAGAAAAAGGTTATTTTATAAAAACGGCCTTTACTTACATTTTCATTTTTTTTCCTTTCTGTGTTCTCCTGAAATAAGCAAGATCCAAACTTTAAAATTTCTTTTGGATATTTCTTAAATAAATAAATAGCTTATTTCAATCCGTAACAAATAGGAGTTTCCCATCATTCTATTTTTTGACGGAAATAAAACTGCTCTTCTCTCTTTTTATTTATCCCAAGATAAAAGAGAGAGAAATAATGATCGGTTTGTTGGTTATGCGTGCTGGTGAATATATTTTATTATAAAAATAATGAAAAATTTTCTTTTATAATAACAGATTGATATGACATCAGACTATTATAAATTAAAAAGTATTTGTTATTTAATATAACATTATAAATGATAATAATTGTAGCATCGTTAATGTTAAATACCAAAAGCAACAGAACTTTTACAAAATTTCAATCTAGTAAAATTTACTCATGAAATGTAACACTGTTATCAACTGTTATTTCTTACGAAAATTGCTTTTTTAAATCTTTAATGTAATCGTTATAATTATGCTATAATAAAGCTTTATTCAGTCTGTAATGTTTATGTGCAATTTCTTTTTTAAGTTTTAGAATTGTATTATGTAATTTTAATCGCACAGTTAAGAGTTAAGACTAGTTTGTTGCTGCTATCCCAAAACAGTCTTCCTCATTCTTTATAACAACAACACCATTGGTTAATGTGCTCAAACATTTAATCACACATTCTCGCAATAATGAATTTATTTATTCAGTTTGTTACAATTTTAAGCAAAATATACTAAGATGTTATACTACGATGACATAGAAAAATTTGCAGACGGTTAATAATATCAATCCCACATTTTGACTGATATTTACAGAAATTAAATCAGCATTCCATATCACCATGACCATTTCATATATCATGTTTGGGGCATTTATACTCTAGAGAAGCTAAGATATAAAGTCCGCATACAGGGATATAATTGCATATATTGAGATTTAAGCAAATTAACTCATAAATAATATATATATATATATTATGTGAGTTCAATATTTTGAAGTGGCGCCATTAAAAAAAAAAAAAAAAAAAAAAAAAAAGGCGGTGGATCAAGTTAGCCAACGAACTCATTCGGGATACATCTAACAAGGAAACATTCAAAAAGTGTCATCTTCAAAAAGTATTGAAAAAAATATATGTGATTCTACTCTTCATAAAACATCAGAAAATGAAAAAAATATCGGCTGAAATTAATTACAGCGACCACGAAAAATTATCAAAATTAAGCATATTTGGCGATTTCACACTGTTAGGCGATTAATTTTGAGTACTTGGCGGAAAAGCAAAACACGGTTCTGTTCGTACACGGCAATCTCGGTGCTAGCAAACGTATCACCTAACAGCGCTAAGTCGCCAAATATGCTTAATTTTGATATTTTTTTGTGTTCGCTGTAATTAATTTCAGCCAATAAGTTTTTCATTTTCTGGTGTTTTAGGAAGAGTAGAATCACATATATTTTTTTCAATACTTTTTGAAGATGACACGTTTTGAATGTTCCTTGTAAGATAAGTTAGTGTTTTTATTGTTTTATTTTATTTCAACGAGGATTTTTATTGTTGCGATATTTCGGATGTTATTGTGAGGACAATTTTCTATCATATATATGTATATATATAGAGAGATAGATAGACAGATATATATAAATACGGATAAAAATTTAGGTGGATATATATATACATAAATAGATAAATAAACTAAACTACTGCTATAAGTTGATTTCTAAAAAAATCAACCTGAAATCAGCTTATTATTAATATTTAAATTTAAAACTGGAACATGGCGTTAATTTAAAAATTGCTTTTTTAAGTAAGTAACAAGGGGGGATCATCTATTGCGCTTAATAAAGGCTTCTTTCGTTGAATTAGTATCTGGCAAAAATATATACATTTTATTACTCTTTAATGCAGCGATTTTTGCAATCTATGTTAACATCTTTTGTTTTCATTTACGTAGCATATTCCAGATATTGTATTTTGTTTTCAGTGAAACAAATTCATCGATTAAAACCATTGCGTTTGAAAACAAACGCAATGGTTTATAATAATGTACCAAGCAAAGAAAAAAAAAATGTAAATTTAAAATAATTTTACATCATGTAGAAAATGCCTTTGGTCTAAAAAAAATCAGAGTTAAGATTTCTAACTTCTTTGCATTATGCATTAAATTTTATTTAATAATAAAATTTATTACTCAGAAAATAATTTTACTGTAAATTTAAATGGTGCTTTTTTGAGAGTAGATAGCGTAAATAATATGTATTAAATGTCAAGTTTGAGCAAATAAATAAAAGAGTGGGATACGCTTTTTTTTTTGTGATATTTTTGTGATTTATATTTAAATCGTCATAGGTAAAATATTTTGTTAACACATTATATTATGTTGCAGAAAAATGTATCATATTCCTGATGTTTAACAAAACTTAGGTATGCAATTCATTGTATTATTTAAAATATTTTTATTCGTCGCCGTAATATTCAGATTTATTTTTCACCTTAAATGTAACTATTTTCTATTTTCTATTTGTTTCTTTTTTTCTTTTTTTTTTAAGTATAATCTGATGTAGCATTAACACTATTTTCTTCTAATCAGTACATTCCTTAGTATTTTCCTTAGTATGTTCGGAAGGTAGAAATAAGCTAGAATTCTTAGGTTAAATTTTGCAATATTCCGATAGAGTGAATATTAAGATTTTCTTATCAGGAAAATTATACTTGTAACATGAAGATTTTTATGACTTATTTTATATTTGTATTTTTTTTATTTATTAGAATATTTATTTAAATGTATTTATTTTATTATATTTCTTCTGGGGGAATGGCAACAATAAGAGAGAAAAAAGAGTCACGTGACTCGTGACAAGTAAGCTTCAGCTCTGTTAGTTCTGTTCGATCGAAGTGTACCAGCTTCACAGCATTGCTTTATTCTAAAATGTAAAATGTATATGTTTAACATGTATGTGTGTTTGTGATTGTTTAAATAAATACGTGTTAGTCTTCAAAACATATTGGCTCGTTCGTCAATCATTTCCCTAGACGCCACCATCCCACACATATATGTCGGCTTATAAATTTATAAATATTTTAAAAATTCATAAAAATTGAAGGAATTGGCATACTTAAATGGCAAAATTCGTACGGTTTTGGGGTTTCCTTTATTTCCTCTAGAACTAATTTTGTTTAGCAATTTTTGTCATAAAAAATGCTTATAAACCAATACACATTTTTTTACTTAAAAAATTGCATTAATAGAAAATACTGGTGGAAGCGTTCTTGAAAAAAGGAGCGTCTATACGAACCCTGAATGCGGTTTGCAAAAATTTAATCTCTTGCTAAAGTATTATTTTTATTTTATTTATTTATTTTATGTTAGTTTAGTTTAGTTTAGTTTTAGTTTTATAAGTAAATAGATTTTAATTTTTCAATACAGGACGCTGAAAGCAAACATCCCCCAGTGTGACAATATATACCCCAGTAGACTAATCCTTTCAACTTTTATAAATTTTTGAACTATTTACATATTTAACATTTAGCGTAATTTAGCGTAATTATACATTTAGCGTAATTTCTTTAACTGCAATTGACTATTTGAATAAATTATTTAAAAATTCAACAGTATGTTATAGTTTGTCGCATCGGTAAAACATTTTAATGTAGGATTTTTTTTTTTCTTAAGTAATAAACATTAAATTAAATAAATAATTTATGTAAAAGATATTTCTTTTACAATATTTTCAATAAGTACTTCCTTATTAATTAAGAATATAAAATTTAGACACATTCATGACAAATGATAATAGAAGTTTAAATTTAGAAGATTTTCTACTGATATCGTTGCTCTCTCTGGTTGAAAGGTTTCAATGATATCTATCATTGATAAATGCGGTATGTAATTTTAGACAAAAAGTGAATAATTTAAACATAAATTTTGAGTGGGAGAGGTGTATATTAGCATAACTATCGAGATGAATTGCATAAAAAACAAACACTTAATAAGTTAAAAGTACAAAATTTTGAATGAGCATCCTAAAATGCGCATGAACTCGCAATAATTGTTGCGGATTAAAAGAAGACATGACCTTTCGTCAGGTGAACAAAGTAGCCATGAGTGCTGCAAAAAAGCGGCATCGCAGCGTGAGAATAAAGCGTTGCCACTTTGTTTGAGGCATTCATGTTTACTTCGTTTGCTTGACGAAGGGTGCTGTCTTCTTTCGAGCTGAAACAATTGTTGTGAATTCTTGCATTTTATAGTGTTTATTCAAAGTTTTGCCTTTATTACTTTTAAACACCAGTTCTGCGGTGCTTTTTTATAACTTAATAAGTTACATTACAAAATATGCATACCGAAACTATAACACATAATATTGTATGATATATTACTAAACGTTACACAAGGCAATAACTAAATAGAATTTTTTTACAAGTTATAATCAATTTAAAAATATTTACATGCCAAAATGAAGCTATTTTTCACTTTACATTCGTACTAGCTGGCTTTGCCCGTTTTGCTAGTCACTATATTTAAACGAATCACTTTTATTATATTAAGTTTCAATTTTTAAATTCTAATACTTATTATTAAGCCTCGAAAATATAAATATTTTTGTTAATCAAATATTACCTATTACTACAAATAAATAATTTTTTAAATAATTTACTTGTAAAACATAACTTTGCTGTGCCAATCACGCTTAAAAAAAGGAAAATTGTAGTAAAAAAATAGCTTTATTATTATTATTGTTATTTAGACAAAAAATGTTTATCTGTGACATGCAGACTATTCTGATATTATATTACAATTTGGAATTAAGATCACTTTTTCTTATTACCTATTTTACCGCTAGTAAATTAAAAGCGTCGCACAATCATAGTAAAGCTTAGCAGTTTTTTCTATTAAAATGCGCTTTCTTCATCGAATGTCTTCTAAAAATTTATGTCATTTGCAAAGATGATAGTATTTCGTTCGTGAGATTTTCTGAAAGTGAAATAATTTTAATATGCTATAAAAATTATTTTGATTTTAATTATATTAAGACGTTATTAATTACATTATTTTAACGATCTCATAGTAAAATTTTCAAAACGCATGCATGAAATTTTGACGAAAAAAACGTTCGTTTTAAAACGTTCTTTTTAATCTTTTCACCGCTTTTCAATTTCGAATTTTTAAAAATCTCTACTTAAGGAGAATGTATATATTAGAAGTACACTCCTGCTCAAAAGTTTAGCAAGATTTGCAAACGATCAGTTTTTTTCAATTTAAAAACTTATCTTCCGATGAAATGTTTTCAAACATTGGGCAATTAAAAAACTAGGTCTTCTTCGTGTTTTTCAGTGAAGGTTGGTTTAAGACAACATTCAGGGGGCCAGTAAAAAATTGAACAAAATCCATTATGTTTGTGATCACCCTGTATCGTTAAGGGAATGAAATGATCTGTAACTTTAGGATATGTTAATATAGTCCCAGTTCAATTTGTGGATAAATTTGTGGGATGATAGCATATCAAATAATGGAGATATAAGCTTTTATTTTAAAACTAAAAAAAAAAAAAAAATCAACAATTTTTTTATTTATAATACACAGAGTTTTTTAAGAAAATTATTCCCACTTTTAGACAAGTTGGAAAAACACTTTTGAAACAATATGCTGCAATCGGAATACAACTATCTTAAATATCTTTTTGGTACCGTGACCAGGATTCGAATCTGGGTTATAGTCATTCTGATCAGATAGATCAGTTTTAGATCTCGGAAATTGTTGTTTAAAAAAAGAAAACTGCTGCCTTATTATTATTATTATTATTATTATTATTATTATTATTATTTAGCTCGTTATGTAAACTCTGTTTTATATGTCTTTACACGTGTATTAACTTTCCCTTACCGGAAAATTTTTAGGTTTCTGTTTCATTAGGTCAGTTCTATGTCTTGAGATCACATTAGCTCCAAAAAGTGCATATAATACGTGTAATAGTGGGTAATGAATATCGTGTGGTTGTTTCATACCAGATTTATTATTATTATTTTTTAATTTTATTTATTTATTTTTTTTTTCATCAGCTCTTTGCATTTATTATTATTTATTTATGTATATGACTTTCATTTTAAATATTTGTTCTCTGATTTATTCACTTCGATATTACTCTTATTTAATCAAGTATTCTAATATAGTTTTGTAATATATTTATTATCTACAAACTAATTTTTTATTGTACTTTTATCGTCAGAAGCTATGTTAAGAAAGCGAAGTTTTATTGATCAAATTATTTATTTCATTATAAATTTATTTAAAAAATTCTTATAGAATTATTTTATTTTATAAATATCAAAGAATCATACTCAATCAAATTTATTCAAAAGCCTAAATCGACAATGGAATCATTATATCAAAAAATGTTTGAAAATTTTTAATTATTTTAAAAATATATTTAACTGAACTTTGAATAACCCTACTTTCCAATATTCTGATTAGAGCACGTATCGTCTACATTGAAAAAAAAATATATATATATATACCCTCCTCATCTAGAACGAATGAGTGGTCATTTTCTAAATCCCTAAACTAGAAATATAGGTTTTCGAGCTATGTGTATAATGAACATCAATAAGCTGAATAGATGAAAGGACTGAGAATTTCTAGTCTCTACATTTATAGATATTGAAACTTTATTTTGAATATTATAAATATTATAAATTTTTCGTATTGGGAGAAATTCTTGCTTAATTTTGTAGAATTCGGTTATAAACCAAGATTATAGTTTATAAAATTTACGTCTTGTATTAACATTTATTTGCAGAGATTTTTAAATATGTTTAACTTCGATAATATAGGCAAAACTCTAGAATTCTAATAGGGGTTTCTAGAACGCGTTTCCACAGGGGACTAGAATTTATAAGGATGAAATTGGACTATTTTTACTAGAGCCACAATTTAAATTCTAGATGTTACTTATAGAATTTTTTCTCAATGTAAGAAACTTGGGAATTCCTGCCACTATACCCTAGGATATAGAACGTGGTAGAACTGCATATTGATTGACTTGTGTTTTAGAAGGATAAATTTCACTAACTATTAAAATCATATTTTTTTGCAATAATTTTACATTTTGAATCGACATGCAATAAATCATGAAGCTGGTAGTTAAATATTAAAAATTCAGTTAGTTTTAATTTATATCTGCCCTTTGCTTGAAATTAAGCAATATATCATGGATAAAATGAGACTATTTTGATTATATAAGTTATATATAATATAAAGCCAGCGTATCTATTTTATTTTATTTTATACTGTGCATATACATATAGTCATAGAGCCCTGATGATTTGTTTATAGCTTCAAATTTTGTGTATAAAAATTTTAGGATGTGTGCATTGTTATAAAACAATATTTATAAAACTGATTTAATGAAATAAGCATTTTTAACGGAATTTTTATAATTTTTTTACCACAATATATTCTCAATCATATTAAAATATTATTATTTATCCTTTTTATCTAACTTTAATGTGTAAATTTAACATCAAAAAATTAAAATTTAAGTAAGAATATTTGCATATGTGATTATTTCAGAAGTGCCAGTATACTGTAATAAGAATATACAGTAAATTTTAAATAGCAATAAGTATATAGCTTTTAGTAGTAATAGCTTTTAGTAGCAATAAGATAAGGAAAGTAAGGTCAATAAAAATAGGAGTTTTTTTCTAATATATCCAATTTGTGTATTCAATTTTTACCCTAAAATCTCAGTGAGGTAAAAGCATATATGCCGGAATATTTTACGAAAAAGGGGAAAAACGATTCGTTAGTGAATTTTAACGCTCCTTTACGTTATAATCTTGATGACGGTGATAAATTTGTGTAAAAAGGATTCATACAGTTGAAACAAATGACATTTTCAACAGCTAGCGTACCATGTACGTATCCGTTTTTAATCTGGAATCTCCATGACGTTAGCACACGCGTAACGAGAATTACTATTTCTTATTTATTACCATTTAATACATCTTATTTCTCTAAAACTTACATTTCACCCTACATTCTATGGATATTTTCCAAGTTCTCAGTCACTCGCAGAAACATAAATAGATATCACAACCTCCAACATGTTTTTCAACAATATTTGGCAAGCTGTATTTGAATGAATGTAATTCAGTGAAGGATTATGATTGGCTAAAAGCCACATGCTCACGTAACACGGGATTTACAAATGATAACATTCCTACTTAAAATTTGTATCATAATCCAGGAAAATATAGCATAACAAAAATGCAAAAAATGCAGAATATGAAAAATAATTAGATGTTAATATTGAAAGAAATTATTGTATAATTACTTTGAAGTTCATTTACTTAATAAAAAAAAATTGATATTGCAATAATATATTGAAAAAAGATTTAATTTTATAATTAAATGATTCCACATTAAATCTCTAAAACCAATTTATTAATCATTATTTTAACTCTCCAATATTTTTACCTAGTGTTTCTTCTATAAGTAACTTCTACGTATAACAACACATCAGTGCATTCGTTTTTTCATATCTCAGTTACAGAAATAACAAAAACAAAACAATGTAATATGGCATTTTTTTTTTTTTTCTTTATGTAACTGAATTTGGGAAGTTCGTAATAAAGCTAATAATTTCTTGACCTCAAAATTCATGCTCAGTTTTGTGATAAATACACTGAAATAAAATTCATACAAAATTTTTAAAAATACCGTTGAAAACAAATTCACATAAAACGTTAAAAGTAACTAATTATTCCCGAAATTTGAAATTCGAGAAAAACTAATTTAAAGTTTAAAATGTTGTAAAAGTTCTCTAATAATTTTTGACGAACAGTAGAATAATATTATTTTTTAAATATTATGCTGCTTCATATGATTTACAATAATAATTTGGACATATTAAATAGCATAGATTTTGACAATTTTTCTCATCCCTTGACCCTTATAAGAGTTTTTATTTTTTCGAAAAATGCAAATTATTTGTTATTTAAAAAAGTTTTCTTTAATCCAGATTTAAAAAAACAATTATTAAAGAATATCCATTTATAAATTTGGAATAACTTTATTTGGAATTATTTATATTACTTACATAAAAAAATATCAAGTGAATATATTTGGTAGTTTCCGAGAAAGGTACATTAATTTATTATTGTAAGTGTAGGCATACCAACTTTCCTTAAAAAATTCCAATAAAATTTCCAAGGTGAAAACTTTATCTACTATTTAAATCAGTTTAATATTTTTACTGGTTTTTCTTTTTCATATTTTTGTGCAATATATTCGCTCGCATTATAATTTTATGCAGCGTAGGAACGATTGTCATTTATCATATCAATCAAGAAATTAAATCATACAAGTGAAATATTTCATAACCTATTAACTTAAAAATCGTATAATTTAATATCTCTGGCACTGTTTCTTTAAAGTATGCCAAGCGAAATGTTGTAGTCCAATAATTTTAAATTAATTATGCATTTCTGCAAAATGGATAGAAAATTTAAATCCATTGAATTGTATGAAATATTTCAAGTTGCGACGATATTAGTCGCACAATTTTAGGATTTTCCGTAATATTTAAAATGTAATACATTAACAGCATTAGTTCAGGTTTAACTATGAATAATTTGAAATGTATTTAATAAACACATTTTTTTATTGAAAATAATCATTCATAAAAAAATTTTCGTTTAACAATAAACAATACTAAATGGTCATTTTATGAAAAAATATTTACTCAAATAAAATTATTATTACTATTATTATTATTATTTTAATAGATTTTTTTTTTTTTAAGAAATCAAATAAAATATCAATTTAATTATCAGACATCAACGCATTACTTAGTGGCTGCTAAAATTAATCTCTCATAAATATATGCTAGACACACAGAATCAAATGCGACGGCTGTAACTAATTTTTTTTCTTTTTTTTTTTTTTTTTTTTTTAAGAATTGGGACAAAATAGCATAAGAAATTGCCAGTGAAACATTTAGTTTTCTAAAAGTAGAGAAAAAAGAATTATGTAGTCGATAAATTACAATCCAAAATATATTTTGTCAATAAAAATATCTATGATAACGCTTTTTATTTACTTGCAGACGGTAAACTGACAATTACCAATAGCAAAATTGACTTTTTTTTACACCGTGAATTATGTTTTATTTTCTTTGATTACTGTGACATCATAGAAGAACGATTCAGAGAAACTATCAATTTGAAGTTAGCAAATAGAGTACCTTTATTAACTCAACGTTTTTTAATTAATAACTTCATTAAAGTGGTAGAAATTTCTGAACACAATTTTATCGCAATATATAAAGGGATAAAAATAACTTGCGTGTTATAGTTTAAAAGGTTAAAATTTTTAAAAAATTTTTAAGGAGACTGAGACGTCTGCGACAACCGTGAAGCGGGAAATTTAGGTTGTTGCTTTTAATAGCCTTTTTTTTATGCATGTATCAATAAAAAAAATTTATGAAAATTTTAACAAGAATTTCAAGAAATATTTGATGCAAGTTATTTACTCTTACGTGTTACAGTTTTTTTTTTTTTTTTTTTTTTTTTTTTATAATAGCACTGTAAACATATGTATTTTACTCTTAAGGATTTTTTCACTTTGGTATACTTTTCTAAGAAAATAATGAAAATCTTACCTTGAAATCATGCATGGCGATAGAAAATACTTTTGTTTATGTACTGAACCTATTTTATGTTTTGTTGTTCTATTTTTCAAATTATAAAAAAAAGGGCAATTTTTACTTATTCGAAATATGCATTTTTGAACACATATTTTCGCTCTTTTAAAAAAATATCACAAGGTATATACATAAAAAAAATAGGTTCACTATATGCAAAGACACGTATTTTATTTCCCTCGAAAATTTCAAGGAACTACTTTCAACAGATTTTTCACAAAGTGTACCAAAGTGAAAAAATCCTTAAGAGTAAAATACGTATATTTACAGTGCTATTATTTAAAAAAAAAAAAGGAAAAAAGTAAGAGTAAATAATTTGCATTAAATATTTCTTGAACTTCTTGTTAGTATTTTCATAAAAAAATTTTATTGATACATGCATAATTAAAAAATATATGTCTATTAAAAGCAACAACCTAAATTTCCCACTTCACGGTTGTCGCAGATGTCTCAGTCCGCTTAAAAAAATTTATATCTCTATGAACATATGTGGTATAGAAATATTTATTCCACTTTTATATATGCTGTTAATAATTATGAAATAGTAATAAAATATATACTTTCAGCATATCACATATTTTTAAAAAACTTTATTCCGACGTTTCGGTTAAAACTCATCTTTAACCATCTTCAGGGAAAAATGATGTTTAAAAACTATAAACATAGACAATTTAAATTATTTCTGGCAACCCCGCAGTGTGATACTTTGGCTCCGTTTTATTTAAGTGTTTTATTCTTCTTGTAATGGTCATGATTATGATTTATTTAAGTGTTTTAGCTCATTTTAAAAATGTATATAGTGTATTTTTATAATTTATGTAATCACCTATTAATTTCATTGAGAATTGTATTTATTGTATCATAGAATGGCTTAAACTGTCTATGTTTGTAGTTTTTAAACATCATTTTTCCCTGAAGATGGTTAAAGATGAGTTTTAACCGAAACGTCGGAATAAAGTTTTTTTTAAAATATGTGATATGCTGAAAGTATATATTTTATTACTATGTGGTAGTTTCATAAAAATGTACACCGAGAATAAGAAAGAACCTCACAATCATATTACAGATGGATTGCATTTCATGCATTATTTTTTACGGAGTGATCCCAAACATTTTCATGTTCATTTAATTTTTTACTAGTCCCTCTTTTATATTCGGGGCAAAACTTTCCCTGAAATGTATGAGGTGTGACATGTTCTTTACGCTCCTGAAGTCTCAAGGTGATTCGTCAAACTTTTTTTGAGATATTTGAAAAAAAAGTCTAAAATTGAAATTATAAGGTCATTTATGGAAAGGTATATTGAGCTGCACTTTAAAAGCACAATTGTAAAAAAAAATGTTTTTTCCTGATAATGCCTTGATAGTCAAGGCGAAAAGCTTCGAAATGCATTTTAATTGTAAATAAGTTTTTTAATTAAATACATTTTATATCTACGTGTTTTAAAGTGTCTTTTATTTTATATGATCCCATATATCATACTGTCAGAAACAATTCATTAAATATTAATTAGATTCTATATTACATTTGATAAGCCATTTTTTCAAGAAATTTCAAATTTATTTTTTCTACTCACTTTTTCTTTTCTTTACTGACTTTTTCGATATCTTTTGCTTTTTACAATGCTTCACTTCCATATGCATTATTTATTAATACTTTACTAATTCAAGTTTTCATTCCTGGTGCTTGATCATTTTAATGATTAGTTTTATATATATATATATATATATATATATAATTAGTGATATGTTAATAAGTTTATTTAAAATTGTATGTTATTTCCATGATAATTTCATATCGCAATCTCCGAAATTTTTTGAGATATTTTTCGAAAGTTATTTTGAAATTTTTCCATTTGGTAGGGAGGATTTAATTGCAACAAATTTTTTTCTGACAATGCTAATAGAAAATACTAAAATTATTTTTTATGACGCAAATTAGGAAAAAAAAAAAAAAAAAAAAAAAAAAAAGAGCGTACAAAAATACAGCGAAAAATGGAATTAATAATAATGAAATTAATTTTAAGATGGAATTAATTCAAATTTAATATGTATACACACACACATATATATATATATATATATATATATATATATTAAGCATATATGAGACTTACCTCTTGAAATTATTTCTATAAAAATAATTAAAATATATACTTATCAGTTTAAATCGATATAATCTATTCTACCATTGTTTGTTACTTGACAAAATACAACTTTCATGAAACAACAAATCCCGCAAAATTTATAATCGGTGGTATAATCTACATTATCTGTCATGTAGATTCATCATTTAAATGCTCATATGTATATGGTGAGATTTAATGTACGATGTTTCGCAATATTTTGAAAGATGAAAATCCCTTATCATAGACTTATCCATATATTGCGATGTTGCATTGAATCTTGCATGCAATAAATTTCTATTTCCCTGAATTTTAATATATTATTACATATTAATATGTAATGTAGAGGAAGACAGTTTTGTCATCTAACAAGCGCAGAGCGCTTTGAATGATTTTGTGAGATTATGCTGTGTTTCAGATTTTAAACTCATACATTAGTAATAGCAAATATCAGTCACTATTATTTTGTTAAATTAATATAATGCATACACTCAAAAATGTATTTTGTTTTGAAAATCAATAGTTTTTTTTTTTCTTTTTTTTTTTTCAAAATATTTAAAACAAATTGAATTTAACTTCAATGAAATTAATATTTCGGAGAAGATAAGTTTCTAATTTAATTCTGATATGTATCCACTAAAATTAAATTTCGTGCATTAATTAAATTAAAATTAATAATAAAGTATTGTTGAGTATAAGAATTAAATACTTTTTTTTTATGTTTTACTGTCTGCCTATTATAATCAATCTATTTTTTCATGCATGTAATTAATTTTCTATTTCTCCAGACTTTAACTTATAATTATATATTAATATATAATTTGTGCGAAAACAATTTTGTCCTTTAACAAATCTGAAATGTCAAAATTGATTTCATGAGATTATTCTATGCTTAAGGTTTTAAATGATTGATCTCTGAAGTAGGAAGTTTAAATCGATATATCACATTAATACATCTATTCTATACGGATATTATATTTTATTTACATAGTATTATCCCTTAACACTGGTTATTCAGGTATAGTACATAACTATATACTAAAATGTATTACTAGAGATTTTGTTAAATTTCGATAGAATTTATATAATTTATAACAGGTAATATGCATATATCTGATTATTAAAATTAAGCCCCCACAAATCAAATTTTATTGGAAAAATATTTTGAATTTCATGCATTAAGCAATTTCATGCAGTCATATGACGCAAGTTAAATTTATATTAGTGTATCTGTAATAATTTTGTATATGCAATTTTAAAGTAAAAGTCTAATTCATTTGAATAGATACTACTAAAGACTTCTTTGAATTTTTTTTTTCTTTAAGAAGTGTTTTTCAAGGTTAAAAAGGACATAATTCTTATGAAAATATATAATTTAATTCATTAAAGAAGAATACTTTCTTGTAACTGTGCTCCTGATATAAGTTAAGAGGTCTACCATATTCTTTAATAATTGAATAAAGAAATTTATCGTAAAGTAAACATTTCGAGTAGTGAAAGTTGAGGTACTCTTAGAACAAAATGTGTATTTCCATTCATAAAGAGGAAGGGTTTTGTCAAAATGATGTCATTTTTATTAATTTTTCTTCCCACATATGTTGAGATTATAACCTCAAATCTATCAGATCATTGAGCTCACAAACAAAATCATTGCTGCCCAGGGTTCCTGCATCTTGCAATGGATACCGGCTCACGTAAATATTTTCGGTAATGAGAAGGCCGATGAGCTCGCAAAGGCTGCACGTAACTCTCCTCAGCCATCCAAATGTCTAACCCTCGTTGACGCCAATGCCGTCGCTGGCCGAAGACTAATCGGTCAACAAGCTAAACGAAACTCCATTCCGGAATTGAACTGTGATAGAGCCTTATCAACTATTTTAACCAGACTGAGGACAAACCATTTAAAGGGGATGAGGATTTCTGAGGACGGGCAGCATAGTTACACCAACTTTTGTCCTCACTGCCCAGACGACATCCCACTGTCTCCCCAACACATCTTCAGCTGCCCAGCAATCCAGGCCAAACTTCTTAATATCGGCTTTGAAGACCCAGTAGACCTACTTTATACAGATAGGGCTGTCGAGGTTGCTAAAGCTGTCTTCGACAGCTTCGGAGCCATTTAATTGCACTTTCATAGACACGACATCACCATCATCATCATAACCTCAAATCTAAAATGGGGGAAAAAATATTACATTTCATTTTTATCTTTCCCAATATAGAACAATCAATGCAAACAAATGCAATACATTGGATAAAAAAAAAGAAGAGTATTAAAACCTGAAACCACTAATAAATAAAAATTAAAAATTAATAAACTATTTATCAGTCTTCTATTGAAGTTACGGCGCCATGTAACCTTCTTGGTAGAGCATTGAGCTTGTAACTGATGTATTACGGGTTCAACACTCGAGCCGGCCAAAATTCTTAGAAATTTAAAACTAAATTTAACCATTTTAGTAATGCTTACAGCTAAAAAATAAATGCTTACAATTAAATAAATGTACTAAAATAGTGAAAACTGACATCAAATTTCTAAAACTATTGGTTACAATTAAATTAACCTAAATTGGTACCACCTTTTTTTTTTTTTTTTTTTTTTTTTTTGTGTGTGTGTGTGTGTGTGTGTGTGTGTGTGTGTGAAATATTATATTTAATTTTTTCTTCAACAGTGTATAAAAGCAAATTGTGAACAACAAAAATGAAATTTAAAAATCTTCTGCAATACAGCGACATTAACTCCAGAATGTTTGAGTATTTTCAGTTTATATATGCGTAAATAGTACCAGTTAGAACGCATTAGTTTAGTAATAATGCAAAGCACACTGATTCCACTATTTTCCAACAAGGCCCTAATTAAGGGGGGTTCAGGGGCATTTAATAGCCCCAATTCCCGAAATTTTACAGATTTCTCGCAAAATTTAACTTGTTTTAACATTTTTTTTTTTTTTTTTTTTTTTTTCAGAATTAGTTATTATAAGCTTAGTAAATAATAATAGCTTTCGTATTTCTGAAGTAAAATGTCCATGTTCAACTTACAGTCTGTAAGGGTCACCCGAAACTAAAGGTTCAATATATAGTCGACCTGAAATTTCACATACAATTTTAATCGATCCTAATCCGCAACAAAGATATTTTAGTCCTGAATTCCATTAAAAAGCAACCTTAAGCTCAAAAAGGAAAAGAAAAGGAAAAAGACAAAAGAAAATTAATTATTCAGAAGGACGAGAAGAATTTAGATTGAAGATTAAACAAGAACAAAAAATCATACAGTACACGTTGATTAATAGCACTTTCCAATTATACATACTTGTTGTATCGTATAACTTTTAACGTTCTTTGCATACGTTATCATACACCGGACAGACAGAAGGACTGAAAGGCATACAAATAGACTAATTGTATACATAATCACTCTTAAACATTGTTGAAAGTGTTAAAAGTGCTTAACGGAAAAAAAAGGATAAATGCAGCCCTTAATGTATCTGAATATTTTAGTGTAACCCTGTAAATCTTAAGGTGAACCATATCATACTCTATACAAAATATTATTATAGCATATTAATAATAAATGTCAATTTCTTCATGATTTTACAGTACGAACTTATTTAAAATACGATTTATAAACATGTTTGTCGTAAAACGGAATGCATCAGCATTTTTTTTTTGTTTTTTTTTTTGTTTTTTTTTTTTTTTTTTTTTTTTTTTTGGTTTGTTTGTGTCTCTGTACACAGACCAGTCTTACAGAACCTATTTATGTCATTTGAAATAGAAAACATTCCATAGTGATCTTGAATAACATATATCAATTTAAAAAAATTCTGAAAATATTTCAGGGTGCTGGGGTCGGGCACGAGTACAGATAAAAAGATGAGCAGTCGGACAGTCAGATATACAAATTGAAATCATATTCACAGTTAAAAATTGTTTAGTATTAAAAACGATTAATATAAACGAAAATGCAATTCTAGCAAATTTTCAACGATAATCTTTAATGTAACTGAATATTTTTGTATGACCTTGTAAATCTAATGCTAATCATACCATATTTTGCAGAAAGCATTCTTTTGTGCATATGAATGACATATTTCAATTTTATTGAGATTTATTCAAAGGAAAGTTATTACAATTTAGTTTCTAGAAATATTTCTCATAGAACACAGTGATTTGGAATACTTTCGGATGTCCTTGTAAGCAAAACAGTTATGACATTTAATCCATTTTTAATGGGGAACATCTGATAGTGAACTTGACTAACATATTTAAATTTCAATAAGATTTGTATAAAATAAAGTTATTAAAATATAGTTTATAGAAATACCTCTCATAGAACACAATGCTTTGGAATACTTTCGGGTGTCCCTGTACGCAAACCATTAGAGGTATTCACTAGGGTGGTTCGAAAAAAACTTTTTTTTTAAATTTCAGATCGCTATAGTGCACAAAAGTTGCCATTGGTATAGACATGAAAAAATCACTAATTTTTTTTTTTTTATTAATTTGTCTTCCGGTCGCGCAATGCCATCGAATTTACCAAAAAAAATTGTGAAAAAACTTAATTTTTCATTTTTTTTAAGCACGCCAGATGGCTTTAATTGCGTTCCTATCCCATGAATTAACTACTAAAAGTATGTGAAATCAATATATATGCACTTATTATACATTTGTTTCATATCTTCCGGTCGCGCAACATAGTACAAAATGAGTAAAATTAGTAGTTTTTGCAAAATTTCAAAGTTTGACTGTTTAGTACATTTTAATCATATGACTTTTAGAGATGCTATAGTTTAATTCTAATACAATAATATATTTAAAATCTAAGGATATAAGATAAACGAGGCTATAAGATAGGCGTGGCGTACGTGACGAATGCAAGCGATGCGCGCGCAGCGCAACCAGTCGCAGCCATTATCGTTTCTCGCTATTACCTTCAGTCTGCTCATGCCGCTACCTCGAATCAGTAGTACATTGTGTTGTGCCTAAGTCCTTATTTTTCTGTCTACTTTTGCGTTCAGTGTTTGTACTTGAATACGACAGTTATTGATTGGTATAGGTAAATAACTAGAAAAGATTTTGAGTGCCCTATTTTTGGTCGCCCACGAGACTTGTTACGCAACAAGCGTCCTACTCATGAAGATGTCCTTCACTGCTGCTTTCAACAGAGATTCAATCTAGCTGTGACAATAAACAACAAGAGTGTATCTTTTTCAAGAGTAGCCTCAACAGTGGCAAAGAAAATTATCGGTTTATATGACAAAGCCTCGATCCCAACTGTTACGGAGAGCAGAGTCATCCAGCTAATTAGTTCTTACTACGAACCATACAGTAAACTCAGAAAGTCGTTTCATCGTGACAAGTATAAACCAGCATTCAAACTTAAACTTGACAATTTCAAGAAGAAAGGATGCTCTCATTTTTATATCGCGGCGTGAAAATGTGTAATTGTTGCTAATGTCTGTTCATGTAATAAATCTCCAGATACATGTGTATGTCCTCTAAGTGTGAACTGCATTTGTGAAAGAAGAAAAAAAATTGCACCTTTGGAATTAAAGTTTATGTACTTGCACATGTACACGCCGCGAGATCAAAAAGAGAGCATCCTTTCTCCTTGAAATTGTGAAGTTTAAGTTTGAATGCTGGTTTATCTTTGTCACGATGAAACGACTTTCTGAGTTTACTGTATGATTCGTAGTAAGAACTAATTAGCTAGATGACTCTGTACTCCGTAACAGTTGGGATCGAGGCTTTGTCATATAAACCGATAATTTTCTTTGCTACTGTTGAGGCTACTCTTGAAAAAGATACGCTCTTGTTGTTTATTGTCACAGCTAGGTTGAATCTCTGTTGAAAGCAGCAGCGAAGGACATTTTCATGCGTAGGAAGCTTGTTGTGCAAAAAGTGTCGTGGGTGACCAAAATTAGGGCACTCAAAATCTTTTCTAGTTATTGTACCTATGCTAACTTTCATTGGTACATCCATTGTATCAATAACTGTCGTATTCAAGTACAAACACTGAACGCAGAAGTAGAATACGGACTTAAGCACAACACAATCTAGTACTCACTAGAGCTAGCGGCATGAGCAGACTGAAGAAAATAACGGGAAACGATAACGGCTGCGCACGCATCGCTGGCATTCGTCACGTATGCCCACGCCTATCTTATAGCCACGTTTATCTTATATGCTTGGATTTTAAATATATTATTGTAATAGAATTAATCTATAGCATCTCTAAAAGTCGTATGATTAAAATGTACTAAACAGTCAAATTTTAAATTTTGCAAAAACTACTAATTTTACTCATTTTGTACTATGTTGCGCTACCGGAAGATATGAAACAAATGTATAAAAAGTGCATACATCTTGATTTTACATACTTTTAGTAGTTAATTCATGGTATAGGAACGCAATTAAAACCATCTGGCGTGCTTAAAAAAATTATGAAAAATTAAGATTTTTCACATTTTTTTGCTAACTTCGATGGCATTGCGCGACCGGAAGACAAATTTATTAAAAAGTAATAATTAGTGCTTTTTCATGTCTATACCAATGGCAACTTTTGTGCACTATAGCGATCTGAAATTTAAAAAAAAAGTTTTTTTCGAACCACCCTAGTATTCACTCCATTTTCAATAGGGATCATCCGACAGTAAACTTCAATAGCATATTTTAATTTGATTAATATTTGTGTAAAGTGAAGGTATTAAAGTACGGTTTATAGAAATACCTCTCATAGAGCACAATGCTTTGGAATACTTTCGGATACCCCTGTACACTAGTGCTGGACGATATCCGAAATTAAATATCGCGATATATCACCAAGTTAATATCGATATTAGTGATATATTGCGATATTTCTTTCAAGATAGGAAAAAATAGACATTTGTTATTTTTTAAAGACATATGCACACGAATTTTAAAGTATACAAGTATAGAGTGTTTTCCATGTATTTTCTGGTATATTACTACCATAACTTTATCATAAAAAAAAAAAAATGCATAAAAAGTGAATCGATATTTTGTGTTTCTTATAACTTATACTATTGCTTTTTAGTATACCTCTGTATAGTTTATCCTCTATTCTTCACATTTTAAGCTTTAATTATTTTAAAATCATATTTTAACACAGCTAATATGTGATCTGTGTTTTATTTGTACCAAGTATATCAAAATTCATAATTCTACTAAAAATAAAGCTTAAGAAAAATTGTCTCAAGATGTAGGTATTAAATAAAAAGGAAAATCATTTTAAATAGTTAAGAAATGCCATTGGATACACCTTTTTTGGTCGTAGAGAGTAATATTTTTTACTTAAATAAAATTCTTATATGCATCCTAAATGTCATTTACTTGTCATTTTTATTTTTGTATATGCTTACCAAATCATTACAATATTTTTTAAATGTATATGTGTTCAATTCACATTCGTAATAGTTTCCCAATAATTGAAAATTGAATTATATATATATTATATATATATATATATATACATTGTCAGTATGAAAATTATATTATTTAAACAAAATTATGTTAAAGTTTCATTTTGTTACATAAAGTAATTCATTTTGCATTTAAACCAATTTTATTTAACATGCACGGCTTAAAAAAAAAAAAGAAAGAAAGAAAGAAAAGGAAAGAGAAAAAATAAATGCTACATAAAAAAAGTAATAAACTATCCAATATTATATAATTCTATAAAGAAACTGTCACTGTAAAATTACTGAAGATAAAACTTTATTTTACATCAGTCAGATAGCACCCTTTCTCCCTTCCCATGTTATCCAATGGGATTTTTGTCGCGTCGTTTTATAAAAATATTTTATTAAAAAATGAACTTTTTCGAATTCTGTTTTTTGAATATTACTCTTTGAACAGGTCGTCTTTTAGCTTAAATTCTGTTTTTTGAATATTACTCTTTGAACAGGTCGTCTTTTAGCTTAGTGAGCAATTTTTCGAAAAAATAAATTTAAATATTTTACTTGGAGATCCACACTTAGAGTCCATAATTTACTTATTGAAATAAAATATTTAAATTAATTTTTTCGAAAAATTGTTCACCAAGCTAAAAGGCGACCCGTTCAAAGAGTAATATTCAAAAAACAGAATTCGAAAAACTTCATTTTTGAATGAGATATTTTTATAAAACGAAGCAACGAAAATCCCATTGGATAACATGGGAAAGGAGAAAGGGAGCTATCTGACTGATGTACAGCCTAAAGCGAGTTAAACACATGTTGAAGGTCGCATCTTATTGGCCAGAAGTTATCGATACTTTGAAATAAACCAATATCAATGAACCAATAGCAGGAAATGAGCTAAAACAAAAGATATTGTTTTCATTCGTCATAATAAGCGTTTGTTTTTATATCGCCTTGTCTGTGGTTACTGTGGTATTACACCTACGATCCACGAGCGGTGATGTGCAATATTATCAAATACTAACAGTAGTATAAATTCTTTCATATTATCGTTTAGGGTCAGTAAATGCATGAATGTATCAATATACTGTGGGAAGTCAATATACTGTGATAACTTAATTTTCTTGATGAATATCATTCAGACTTTTTGGACAGTGATATTTTCGATTGGGTAGATAGCACGAATAAAGATAAAGAGAGTAGATACACTGCGGTAACTTAGTTTTTTTCTTAATGAAAGAGAGATATCGTTTGGGGTTGGGAAAAAAGAAAAAGGGGAGGGAAAAAGAAAAAGGGTTGCACTATTCAGCTCTCTTTTTGTTCGGTGCGTGGTGATGCATGCTTAGTGGGGAAAGCAGAATTAGAAGAAGGTATTTAAGATTGGCGTTCATTATTATTTATCGGCACATGGATGGAGCGTGCAGTGCACAAGGGGTTGCATTAGTATAAGCTATACGGCGTTCGCTTTGTTCGGTGCGTGGTGATGGTGCTAGTAGGGAAAGCAGGATTTGAAGAAGGTATTTAAGATTGGCACTAAACATTATTTATCGGCGCATCGATCGATCGCTCAGTGTGCGCTAAGAAATATCGTCAGAGGGATATATCGGCAGAGCAAGATCTTTATTATCGTTATTGCGATATTAAAAAAATATTGATACTTGGGGATATATTGATAAATACTCCAGCCCTACTGTACACAAACTAGTAGAGGTATTCAATCCATTTTCAATCGAAAACATTCGATAGTGAACTTGAATAATGTATATCAGTTTCAAGAAATTCTATGAATATACGGTAGTTAGACCGCGGACAGACAGACAAACCGAAGTCATTAACTCTTTTCAACCTTGTTGGAAAATGTTAAAAGAATCCATTAAATAGAGACGTCTATCATTTTACTATAATAATCTGGATATGTGTGTACTTAGTTCTAAAAAAATTTTTTTAGAACTATGCACTAGCCAATTCAACTAGGCTCATTAAAAGCTAAACCCAGTCCGCATTTGAACTCGTCTTGAATAAAAACTTTTAATAAATACGATCCGCAAGAAAGAAAATTAGCTAACTCGACCCAAACACAACAAAATTACAGGTAAAATAAATTCTTTTCCTCTAAAAAAAAATTTAATTCATTTAAATTAAATAAATAAACAAAGAAAAAAGGTCTAGTTTTTTTTTTTTTTTTTTTTTTTTTTTTTTTTCGTTCATCAAAAGTGTTTACGTTGTTCTTATTTAACATTTATTTCTTTAAATCAAAACAAAATGGCGTCATATTTTTCTGCAAAAACAATGAACGATATTTTTGTACTGAAATAAACTAGATACTTCAAAATGTTTATTTCCTAACTAATATACCATATATCTGAGAATTTACTGCCTTTCGTCTTTAGAAGAGTCGCAGTAAACCGGTTGGTAGAGCAAAGATCTCATAACGGGAAGATTGCGTGTTCGATACTTGAGCCAGCGAAATACCGCCGTGTACATTTAAAATGGCTAGTGCATATGAAATCCGTCCCTGCTGCAATGTCTTTCATGTTCCGTACCTCTGGGCGTTACAGGACGAGGTGAGCCTTCCTCCGCGAAAGATCAAAATTGTTATGACATGTCTCCGGACAACAGATTACCATACAAATAGAACAGTGAAGATAAAATTGAAATAAAATAAAAATTGAAAGAATTGATAGAATTTAATGCAGTTCGCGAAAAAGTTATTCTCGTAAAAGAGAATTTTCTTTTTTGGCAAAGAAAAAAATAGTAGTTAAAATTTTCGACGATAGAGGGCGCTGTAGGTGAGAAAATTATATATTTCTGTAAAACACTATATTTATTTGCATGCAAATGTTTACAGACACATAAATCCTATTCTATGTGTCCGCTATCACCACAAATTACACTTTTCAAACGAGTTACAACACCGATAACTGGAGCTTCAGTTGGCTGTTCTCAGCTGAGCGAAAATATCTTCAACAATAACGCATTATCTGCGAAGTCCACATCACAATTAAAACTTCGTGCATGTGCAAGTAGGAGACAAATTATGGAATAAGCTGTGTTAATCGTTGTGCAATTTACAGGACTCTGATTTGCATATTTCTCGTTACGCATACATGTAGCGTCCTCTATGGACAAAAAAATTAACTTTTTTTTTCATTACTAAAAACAATCCCCCTTAATGAGAATATTTGTTTTCGCAAACCGCGTTCAATTCTACCTATTGCTTCAATTTTTATGAATTTTTAAAATGTCTACAGACTTACGGGACACCCAGTAAGTTGTTTTTGAATAGGAAGTTTGTTAACAATAACAAAACTGCCAAAAGAAAACATTGATTAAATAAAATTTAGACAAGCGATTACGTAAACTGGAGAGATCGAGAAATTTACAGCCATCGTCCGATGGGTCACTGTAGTCGCATTTTGAATATAGTGGAATGACCTATCTAAATAGCAATCTGTGCTCCGGACCACCGCTTAGGGTGAATTCCAGACCGTCGTCATTTGACCACTGTGTAGCTGTAGTGCATCATTTAAACAACACCTCCTATGACAATGCCTCAGAACATAGATTTATGTCACTGAAGATCGGCCGATCACATCTAATTCCCACCAACATATAGATATTATAGAAAGTGTTGATTGGATGTAATTAGCCGAAATTACCCGTAAAGCTGAGTTTGGAGGTATTATTACAGGATGTGTTTGTTAAATCTACACAATTTCAACTTCGCTTTTAGAATTTAATTGTTAAATTATTTTATCATATTTCTATGCAAAGGTTTTGCATATTTATCACATAAGAGCATTTTTAAATTTAATCAAAAAAGTAACTTGAGCCTCACAAGAGAGAAATTCTTTTTCTTATTTTGCCCTACTTTTAAGTCTTCGTAAAATTCTCCATCGAAAGAAAAATTCTCTTGTATAACTATTCCAAATAAAATTAGTTTTGACTAACACAGAATTTGAATGAATCCTCTCTGAAGAGACATTCTTTTATCTTTTTAGGTCATATTTCAAATATACGTTTTACTTTTCATTTTAAGATTTTCAGTATTCGTTTATTTATTTGTTATTTACTTGAAGAACTAAAAATTCTTTTTGCATAGCATTTTTAATAAAAATAATCTTGTGTGTCACTCACACGACTTTCTTTTTCCCTGCATTTCAATACTATAACGACAGATTCAGGAAGGAAAAGGGCAAGTTTAGAAGTAAACATACCCTGTTCAATTATAGTGCCTACATTTATTAAAGAAAAAAAAATCCAGACTGTCATTAATTTCCTTTGAAACTTACCAATCTTGATCAAACTTTTCAAGTGACAATCTCATACGAAATTTCAAAATACAAAATTTAAATTTCCTGCAATTACTTGTTTTTAAATTATGCTGATAACAGATATACGAGGGAAGATTGAAAATTGTCTGGCTTTGACCAGAAAGAAAAGAGTCAGAGTTATGATACTATATATTTAGTCAACATAATCTTCCCGGACACCGATACACATTTTTCAGCGTTGTTCTCTAATTTGAAGACTTTAAAAATAAAATGCATTTGATTTTCTTGAAATCAGCTTTCAACAGCATCATGTCCTCCAAACGTTGCCTCTTCAAGTGTTTTTTTTTTTTTTTTTTTTTTTTTTTCAAATTAAGAAACAGTAAATAATCAGAAGGTGCTAGGTCAGGTGAACAGGGAGGATGGTCGACCAGTAGAAACTCAAAGTGTTCAACTTAGATCGAACAACGTTGGAAGTGTGCTCAAGTGCATTTTCATGCAAAAGCAGGATTCCTCTGGTGAACTTTCCCCGGCATTTCCTCTTAATTGTTTGTTTATTCGGTTTAGAAGATTATCGTAATACTCTCCAGTTATAATGGCGGCCTGAGGTAAGAAGTCCAACAGCAGAGTCCCATCTTTGTCAAAAAAAAACAAAAAAAAAACAGATACCGCGACTTTTTGGCCGATATGTATGTGCGGAACTTCTTCGGTCGCTGAAAACATTTGCGGTATTATTCTTTTGATTGTTCCTTTGTTTCAGAATAATAAATGTGGAGCCATGCTTTTTCTTGTGTCACTGACCTACACAGAAAGTTCTGTGGAGATTCAAAATGATCCAAAATGGCTTTGTATATTTCAACTCATTATTTCATCTAATCATTATTTAAATATTTCAGCACAAATAATAATTTAAAAAAATGTTGTAAAAATCAAAATGACTTGATATTTGTATACAGTTGCATATCGAGACATTTAGCTTTCATTTTCTACTAATTTTATTTTTCTATTTGAACTCGAAGAGGGTGAAATCAGAAACTTTTTAGCCTCTCTTGTACATATATATCAACCACTAAAAATTTGACTTTCGAATTCAGGGCACCTCAAAGCGTGGTTTTTACAGAAAACCAGAGTTGAAAATCGAACTTCAAAGGTACTTTGTTTACAGTATGGTTATAAGAAATTAATTTTCCTTCTTCAGCAGTGTTGTTCGTCGACATAATAAAATGTAGCAAATCACTTTCGTCTATTACATTCAAAAGCAAAGAGCGTTCTGCTTAATTATAGGTGGTTCTGTATAAATTCTATAACCTACATTCATAGCAAATTGTGTATTTAAATTTGGTCCTATATGAAAAGTACATAGCATAAAATTAAATATACATCCATCAAATTTCAAGTATAGCCCAAATATATCCAAATACTTTGGGTAAAAGAGTGATGAATAGTTTTCATACCCCAATCTGTACAAAACATGCTTTTGGGTATAGAAAAAATATGTTCATTCATCTTTGTTTAAAGCAGACTCTAGATGTTACTAGAAATTTCGCATATAGATGTAATGTATTTGAATTTTCTTGGATGGCTCTGAACAAGAACCATTTGCTTGATCACAACGAAAAGTTTAGTATAGCATCATTATATGATCATAGTCAGAATACTACGTTTGGAATTCCTGCTACTATTTGTTTTTTAGGTACACTGGTAACAGATACACAGACACGCGCAGACCAACCGCTAAAAATATATTAGGTCGTTGCAAAAGTTCGTGCGGACGCGGATCATTTTATTGCCTCCAAAGACGAGAGCTTCTATCGCCGTGGTATATATTTGTTACCCGAAAAATGGGCAAAGGTTGTAGAAAGTAATGGAGAGTATTTTGATTAAAAATTGTCATTTGATTTGATGTATTTTTATGAAATGAAGCAATAAAAAACCGCACGAACTTTTGCAACGACCTAATAATTTTTAGATTCAGATTAAACGTGCAAATATAACAAAAAGTATATATCAAAAATTTGACCCAAAGACAGTACTTTCTCTAACATATATATGGGTAAGAGAAAGTAAAATTTTATATCAGTATAATCACTATTACTAATGCTTTTAAAATTAAATATTACGAATAAATTATTAGCAATACAAATTATAAGTAAGAATAAGTTATTCTAATACTTAATATTTATTATTCTAATACTTAATATTTATTAATGCAACTAATTTCCATCAATAAATATATTTCAAAAACATAAAATATTAAATTTCCTTTAATAAATAATATAAATCGTTAAAAGTTCAGTTTCAATTTGCGAAAGAGAATTAAAGGAAAAATAAAGGCAGATACTTATTAATTAACAACAAATTTTACTTTGTACTTCCTTTACTAATTTATCTTCTTAAAAATTATTTCCCTAATTTTGTTAAGCATAAAAAATTATTTAATGATTCGGAATTCTTGCCACGAAAGATTACTTTGGGCAATTTTCAGACTATCGTATCTTTTAGTCTTAGTAAACAGAATTATGAACCGAAAAGAATAAGATATTCATTGAAGCAGATACATATTTAATAAAGTAAAAACTTGCGCGTATGTAAAAGAAATTTCGAAACTCTTATGAAATATTTCTAGCAGTATAATTGTAAGATGTATATCGTAACACAATGAAAATGTGGAGCATATTTTGTTACCGGGGCTAAATGAATTATTAAAGCCAAAACATTTGTTTAATTAATTTTGTTTTCCAATAAATTAAATCTAGTGTGACATTTGAAACAATAGCTGTGATAAATAATGAAATTGCATTAGCATAAATATTCTATATGAGAAATATACTATTTTCTGTTTTAAATAAAAATAAATTTGAATATATGCTTATCTATTTATTTAAATATATATATTGTTATCATAATGTGATATACGAGTATATATATATATATATATATATATATAGTATTAAGTTTCTAACTGAAACCCTTTTGATTGTATAATTCATTTGTAAGCTCATATTGTAAATTTAAGATTTTTTTTTGAGTGATAAAAGGAGGAATTGTTTAAATTCACGCCTTAATTTAAATACTAAATTAATTTTATTTTGCTTTAACCATATACGGTAGAGAAAGTACTGTTTTAATTTCGACTTTTATAAATTGAGTTTTTGCTATACTTACAGGTTTAGGAATTCCCTAAATCCAAAACCAGTTTTTTTTATGCGTATTTCAGTGTAATGTATGTGTTGTTATATGTTTGTTTGTATATATATCTGTTATCAGCATGACTAAAAAACATACATTAACTGGAAGTACAAAGTCGGTAGTTGTCCAGATTTGTATCACACATTTATTTGAAAATTTTTATTAAGATCGTATAAATGAATCGTGTACTGAGATACACAAAAAATTCAGATAGATTGCATCTATAATAACAGGAGACTTGGCGTTGGAATATTAAAACCCGAATAAACTACTACATGAGAAACGCGAAAAAAAAAAATATTTGAGATGCATACAGCTGTTTCTGTAGCCTTAAGCGTACTGTCTCAGAATATATGAATTACGTCCGCAAACAAGAAACCAATAAATTGGCTATTTCTAAACATTGCTGGGAGGAAAATCATAATTTTAAATTTAATTCAGCTAAAGTAATTTGCAGACCTAAATCCATTCATGAACTCGATTTCTTTGAAGCTTTTCATTTTCATGAAAATTTTAAAAACCTTGTAAATTGTGATTTCGCTGGTCCCTATTTATCTGATTGTTCGAAATTTTACATTCAGTCCACATTTTCTTAATTTTTCTACTGTTTACACAGCTAACATTCCCAATTTCCTATTGGCCGGCCACACTCCCCACCTTTCCCGTAATCCTATTGGTTGAACTAAATTCGGTCCCTCTCCTATATATACGAGCACTTCCCCAGTTTCAGAATTCTTTTTGCACTGAAGACCTGCATGCATCTCAAATATTTTTTCTTTGGCGTTTCTAACGTAGTAGGGGAGAGTTGTCTAAAACGGGGACGGCGGGTCAAATGGGGACGTTCAGTTTCTCATTGATTAGTGCTGTCGTCTTTGAATCCAATAGTCTACGATTATTCTAATTCGTCTATAAGCAAGTTTGAATCTAGTTGTTGACATATTTTACCGGATCTGTTATTTTCTACAAAGTTTTCAAATTTTTGCGATTTTCATTTCGATTGTGGCCGTACACTGTATTGTATCTTATCAAGTGACCTTTCAACGTTCGATTTTGGTAAGTATGTTATGGATTCGTATAGCTTTAATATACATTTTCACACGTTTCTTTATAGTTTTGTCTGACACGTGTGCGAAGAGACGCCACGTTTTTAGCACACGCCATGGTCGGCTCAAACGGGGACATTGCCGGTAGTCCAAAACGGGGACGTCGAACCCCAGAAATGTTCAGCTTTTAACACTTCGCCTAAAATAATAATGCATCTACCACCAGAAACTGAACGTTTGCAAAAAAAGAGTGAATGACAAAAGGTGAGGTAAAACAGTCATACTCACTTCATCACCTTACAATGCAGAATTGGAAGCTGTGGAACAGGAGAAAAATGCAAAGCAGAATAAACAGAAAAGGAAATTGGTCAAGAAACCCACCGAACCTAATCCTAGCTATCCAAAAGCTAAAAAAGAGAAGAAAAAATATTCAAGACCCAATGTTATCATGTGATGAAGAACAGAATAGCGAGGCCGCTTGCATTTTTTGTAATAAACTTTACACTGACTCGAAAGACAAAGAGGTGTGGATTCAATGTAGCAGCTGTCGAGGTTGGGCACATGAAGCCTATTCAAGTGTTGAAGAAAGCGATATCAATTTCACATGTGACTTTTCTGTTTGATTATTTTTTTGTGCCATGTTAGTAACTGTTGAAAAAGATAACAAAATACTTTATCTGCATTTTGATTTTGCATTAACTTCACTTTTTCTTTGTAATTCAAGTTTTTCTAATAAGGGGGTTTATTAAGTCCTAATTCGCATTAAGACTTGAATTTACGCTATTTCTTATGAGTACCCCATTTTACCCGACCGGTTGTCCAAAACGGGGACTTTGCACATTTTTCAGAAAAATGTTTTTTCTGCCTATACTAATGATATTTTTTTAAAAATAACTTTGCCATCTGATAGTCTAAGACATGCTCTAATCAGGAAGTGCTTTGCCGAATTTTCTTTATTTATAGATTTACTTTTGCGGACAGATATATGTTAGCGTCCCCGTTTTGGACAACTTTCCCCTAGTTTATTCGAGTTTTAAGATTGCATCTATAATCGAAATTTTTCCGTTTGAATATAAGATCATCAAACATCATATGAACTTTCTAAAATTCCAAAAATTAACAAAAATTCATACGTTCTGTAATGATTTAAAATAAGGTAACAAAGAAAAAGTATATTTTTTCGCATGAACTATTATCATTATATGCTTGAGTACCAAGTTTAAACATATAAAACTAACTCATTGATCTCTTTTTCTCCTGTTTCCATGACTACCTAGATTATGCTCGAATTTTCGGAAAACCTGAATCTCTAAAAGCCTCTACTTATGGTTCCATTTTGAAAATCTTTTGTCTCATCATGTAAATTGGAGTAATAATGTTTCAAAAGATAAAGTGTAGAGATATTCATTCAATTTGCATTTCAAAGGTTTTTATTTTTACATCTACTTTATTTTTTTTTTCAATCTTATGCTTACTTGATTTAATTATCAAATTGCTCTAAGGACAACTAACCATTAAAAAGAATATGTACATTCACTAGATTATGTTTGATGCATTACTTTTTAAATGCTGCGTAATTTCAAATTTCAAAGTGGATAGCTAAAAAGGGTTTTTAATATGGAAAAAGAGCAACGTAATAATAGTGAATGATTAATGTTGACATTAGTGCCGTTGAAGTATTATCTGAAAATTTAATATGATAACTAAAATAAAATTATTAAAATGATTTTTTTTAACATAATTGGCTGTAGTGTACTTAAAAATTAATTTAAAATGTGTTAATTAAATATTACATACTTAATTAGTCAAATCAACTATTTGTTTAAAATAAAGAGTAAAGAACATTTTTTAGATGAAGGGATGATATGAGAAGGGTGTAAAAACGACAATTAAATATGACCGTTAAAAACTACTTAATTAATTTTTATATTTTGCTCACATTCTCAATATTTCATAAAAAGGTTGTAACCATGGCTTTTAGTACCCGCACATTTTTTTTTCTTTTTTAATTCATTATTATTATTATTATTATTATTATTTCTGGAAATTTTTGAACCATTAATTTTAAATGGCAATTTTTTTCGACAAAAAAGGTCTACAAAATTAAAGTATATATGAATAATACTGAAAAAAGGAAACTTTGAAGTCTGATAGTAACAAAACTTGAAAATTTAAAATGAAATCAAATTATGTATTATACAATTTAATTTACTTAATAATTTCAAAAAAGAGTATTTAACAAATATTAAGTATTTTCACAACTTAATAATAATTTAAATTTAACTTTTACACAATGTTTCTATTTATAATGATATATAAAAATTCGTACATATTATTTGCTTTCTATCAAGTTGATAAACCTCTCTTACTTTTTAATCAACATAAAAATGATCAAGATATTTTACAGAACTCCATTGTTATCCTGAAATTCTAACTTGTGTCACTGTGTCTATTTAAATTAAAAATAACATTCATTCCATTCAGAGTATATATAAAACCGACTTAACTCTCAGCTGATGAAAATACCAGAATTTTAATTTAAAACCTAAGAAACATTGCACAATTTTTTTTATGCCAGTATGTTATTAACTTTGTTATTAAATATTTCAAAGCCTGTTCTAAAAACTGCTTTTCTATTTCATGAAATTCATTCCTTTTGTCAGAAAATAAAAAGAATATATCTATAAAATAACTATTGTTTTTTTTTTTTTTTTATAATATAGTAAAAAAGTAACAAATATTGATTAAATTCTACAAAAATTACTTATACAAAATTAGCCTGATTAAAAAATTTTAAATTATGTTTAAATATTGCTCTAGATTTTAAAGATGAAAAGGTTTTGTGTAATAAACTACTTTATGAAGTAAACAAAAGAGTCATTAAAGGCAACATAAATAATAATAACATACTTACTAAATTATTTTACTTCTTATAATTAAAATATGTGCAAAAAAACCATTATTTATTTATATTTTACTGTTTGACTTGGTTTTTAAAAATTGATAGCCTTTAATTGACGTCCATAATTTAAAATTCATGTGTTCGTTTTTTTTTTTTTTTTTTTTTCTGTACGATTCTGAATGAAAATAATGCCTTTTTCTTTCTAAATTAGTATTGGAGATTTTTTATTATTTTTTATTTACAATGATAAATAATATTCTAAACTAGTATATAAACTGCTTTCTAGAGTGGGTTCAAATAATTGTAATCAGAACAAAATTTTAAAATTACTAAAATACAATAATATAAACAATATGTTTACTTGTCCACTTTCTTACGTTATATATATATGTACAGTCGGTAACAAAAGTATCGGAACACTAGCAAAAATTCCTATATAAAAAAAGTAGAGTTAATACTGTTTTGCTAAATATATCCTTGTCGAATCATGTTCTTAGACTGACTAAGAAGATGATTCGACAAGGATTTATTAACAAAACAGTATTAACTCTACTTTTTTTTTTATACAGGAATTTTTGCTAGTGTTCGGATACATTTGTTACCGACTGTACATATAAAAATTTATTGAAATCTCAAACCCACGCTCACATTTATTGAAATCTCTCTCATCCCACGCTCAAAACTTTTATAACAAAACTGTAGTCGTGTTTAAAAGACAATGAATCAGTAATATTTTGAGTGCACCTGTAAACGAACTATAAATGCTACAAACTCCATTTTTAATAAGTGGCGCACAGTGTGGGTACCTCAATAAGCGACATAAATTTTGTAGTTTTCCAAGCATATTTACAGAAATTATATCTTAGAAATTCAGACGAACGTTCATTTAAACAATGAAGATATCTTTTGCTCCTATTATTGTGTTCCCGTGGTCCAATTAGCATATGAGATGACTTTCGTTAAAACTAATAAATCCATAGCCGAGGCAGCTAGTGCAAATAAAAAATACATATAAAGTATGAACTACTCGATTAATACTATAACATTTTTTTTAGTTCCTCATCATACTACAGGCATGGGAAACTTAGATATTTGTAAAAGAAAAAAAAAAATTTGAATTCAGATTTTTAATGTTTTTACATGTTTTCAGGTTTGAGGAATCCAAAAATATTAAGATCTATGTCATTAATATAGGTTAGTTAGGTTATTAGTGCGTTTTTTTTTTTTTTTTTTTTTTTCTATTTTGTTTGAGTTTGTTACCCTTTGTAAACATCATCTCAATAACGAAAGATCGTAAAAAGGTCGTATATGTATAGGGTAGTGGACCAGTAATTGGCATGCTCCGGTAATTGACATCTGTCCCGAAATAATTAATAAATAAGAAAAATAATAAAATCATATATTTTACATATAAGAATTTTAACATTTTATGTCAAACACTGAAGCATAGGGCGCTAATAACTGGTAAAATGAATAACTAGCAGTGTCAAACACTGGAACATAGGGGGCCAATTACTGATAAAACGAAAAACGGCAGTGTCAATTACTGGAACATTGAATGGGTGTCAAATAAAAATTCATAAAAAAAAAATAATAATAATTGTTATCAAATGTATATATTTTAACATATATGTGGTTCTGAATGCCTTTCATGCCATATGTACTAACCGAAAAATATTTTCTGATGACTAGAACATTTAAAACATCAGAGATTGCTCTAAAAGCGTCAATTACTGGTGCACCCATCCTATATATTTTTTAATATTACCTGTGATACTGGCAAATATCTCTTGATTTTCACCATTCCAATTTGAAATTCGAGTTCATGAGTTAAATTAAATTTAAAATTTTCTTAATTTGGAGGAAAAGACAAAATTTCGTGTAAACATGCATTATGAAAATTATTTTTATTGTAAAGATTTTGGTCCAGTTTTAAAATATTATTTACTAGCAGGCGACGCCCGCTTCGCTGGTTACTATATTTAACTGAATTTTCAAAAGAATTGGATTAGTATTTTTTTTTTTTACAACCCATCATAAATAAAAATTAAATATATATATATATTAAAATCACTCTAAACCTCGCTTTGGGTACCCGCTGCCTACGGCAGCTCATTTTCCACCCGCACTGCAACGAGTCCAGGTTTCCACTGCCTGCAGAAAGGTCTTTCCTGGGCACTTCAATCTAGGTATTTATCGATGACATGTGGATTTTCTGTTACTTAAGAACTACGATTTTAAATATGACTGTAACTCAGCATCTATTATATATTTTAGTTTTTGAATCGTGTGTTTTATTGCCCCCGTTATTTACACTATATTACAATTTGATTAAGACTAGTAAAATAAAATAAAATAAAATAAAAAGTAGATTTTCTTTTAAAAGGAATTAAATACATGAAGAACAAATAAATTTTGATCAGTTTAATCCTTTCTACTATATACTACAATTTTTTTTCCCAATAAATATTATAAATTAAAATATATATATATATATATGAATTAATTTAAAATGAAAAATAAAAATTTGTTATACTATAAAAATTATACATAAACGTAACAATTTATTTCTATTGCATTACCATTTGATTTTCAATAAATATAATAAATTAATTAAAAATAAATTTTTAAAAAATTTTTCGTCTTCAAATGGATGTATTAAATAAAAATAAATTGCGTAATAGCCGTTACTAAGATATGCAGACGATTACATTGGAAGAATAAATTCATGAAAAATGAAACATAAAAGCCGATATTTAAAATTGAAAAAAATAATAATTAATTAAAAAAGTTCAAATTCGAAATTTGAAAAAATCTCGATGAGGTGCACACTTACAGGATCCCAGGTACATGTCTGCCAAGTTTTGTATCTTTGCAATCAGTAGTGTGAGCACCAGACAGCAGACAGACACACACACACAATTTTTAATTTGAATTTATGTCACCTTTGTAATTGATACCGAAGAATATTTTTTATCTAACTTTATAAAAATATAATCCGATTTAATATCTTTCTTAAATGTTCAGAAATGCCAAATGTATTTGAAAATTCCATCAGTGAAAAAATAAAAGCCCAATTCTAACCTTTTAAAACTTTAAGTGGTGTTTCAAATTTACTCAAATCTGTAATAATTTGTCTCAATCGTGATTACTAAGTCCTTTTACATGCTAAACTTACTACGATGGAATACTTGTTTCTAATTTTAAATTAAAGCTTACAACATAATTCCTGAGGTTAAAACATTAATTTATTTAACTAAAATCGTTCTAAATACATGGCAAAAGATTTTATTTGATTTTTCGAAACATGGGGAGAACACAAATTTAAGAGCAAGTCTAAAAATAGACCGACAAAATAAATTACTTTAATTAAATGAGATAGAGGAAACATCGTTAAACTCTATAAATTAAATGATGAGATTTACTCAGTGTAATTTCTAAGCATTCCTGATTTTTTTTTTTTTTTTTTTCTTAGCAGTACTTTCGTATTTGCACGTTTCGTGAGTACTTTTTCCGTTAAATGTACAAGTAAATTTCCAAAAAGGCACTAAATTTATAAAATCTTTGTAGTCTTCCGTTTTTTTTTTTTTTTTTTTTTTTCCGTCACTTATTATCGTCATTAATTTTTGGAAGAATGAGCTTTTAATAAATAGAGCTTAGCACCACTGAAAGTTTCATAAGAAAGCTTACATTTCCATTTAATATTTATAAGTTGAACTATATTAATTTTGTTCAATGCAATAACTATTCAGGTAACAACTCTTTCAGTTTTTGATGTATTCTTTGCAGAATTGAAATCTTTAAATTACGTTTTCTCAGTTCTTCATAAATTTATATCTTCAAAATACTAAAACTTCGGTAGATACTTAAGAAAAGACTTAATATTTTTTGAATGTTTAATAAAACCAACTTAAAAGAATTAGAGTTGGATTTTGAAGTTTATGATTTAGTTTTTAGGGGGGAGGGGGTGCATATTTATGTAAAAATTTGGAAAAAAAAATCTCCTCTTAAGTATTAGTAGAAGTTTTAGCATTTTAAAGATCATGAATTCATGAAAAAAATGCAAACTCAGAAAACACAATTTAACGATTTGAAATATATAAAAAACATATATAAAACATATAAAGAATAGTTTTCTGAATATATATTTTACTGAACAAATCTAATATAGTTCAATTTAGAAATATTAAATTGAACTATAAGCTTTTATATGATACCTTCAGTGGTACCAAGTCAAAGGTGCCCTTAAAAGTCCCTTAGCCCTTAAACGTTTATTGGTTTCGCAGCGAAACCAAGCATTTGACATAATTTAACAATTTTGTATGCAGCAGTTTTTTAATATTTCCGCTTTTTTTAATCAGGTTTTAAACTTTTGTTCCTTCTCTGTTCGGTAGATAGCAACACTATTCTAAAATTTAACAACTAATGCTTCAAAGGAAGCTAAATGCATAAGTCACTTGAAGTTTCTTAGTGTGCGCGAGTGCGAACTGCTGGTTTGACGATGCACTCATGTCTAGTTTTTTTCATTTGATAATGAGCTGGACTATTATTTTCACCTGAAATAACTTTTACGAGTTTTATAGTCGATAATGTTTACTTACAAAGTGTTTTATTAATTAAATTAAATCTTATTTGAATGTAATAAGGTTAACCTATAGATGTTTCAAACCAAAAATTTCTCGAAAAGGAGCAATGCTATTTTTTTTTTTTTTTTTTTTTTTTTTTTATGATCAGCTATGCGTCTAGAAACCATTTTTAAAATTAGTTTAGTAATTTTTAAAATAAATAAAGTAGTGAACGTTAAAGGGTTTAATGAGCATCCTCTCTATGAAATATTTACTATCATATATTTTATAGAGCGAGATTACATTCAAAACTCTCTTGAAATCCAACAGCCTTATAAAACAGTATTAAATGCTAATCTAATTTGATTTAAAACGCGCTTTAAAAGAAAAGCATATAAGCAATGTAAGAATTCTTTTAATATATCAAACACATTTCTCTTTGATAAAATATAAAAGTTTACTTTAAAAGTTCATATAAATGAATCTCATAACATTTTTATAATTTCTGTATTTTTGTTAGTAAACAGAATGTGTCATACCATAAATTTTTAATTCTTATCCAATTAAATTCAAAATAATTGCAGATTTTAATGTAATTACTATATATTTTGACAGTCAAAAACCTCAGAACACTTTTTTGTCTGTTTGTTACATTTAACCATTTTATTTAACATCAAATTTCTGTTTAGCTAGATTTTAATTTGGTTTACGATATCTTAGACGATACCTTTTAAAAAATATTGTTTTGAAAATCATCATCATTTATGTTATTTAAGAACTTTCTTTCACTTAGTTTTCTGTTCATTAATTCTTAAAATTATTTTATAAGTTAGTCAGAAAAATTTTTTACAAATAAAAGAGGTATTTTTAAGTTTAATTTTGAAAAGTGATAAGCCATTTATGTATTTACTTATTTATTTAAAATAAATAAATAAATATCCTTTAAAAATAATGTTTGATTTAGAGACTTCGCTTTTACTATATAACGGAATATAATAGTTAAAAATACAAGATATATAATAGTTTTAATAAAGTCAATTTAAACAAGATATTTTTAAAAACCGAATTATTTTTTTAATTTTTTAAATAAAAATGCTATAAAACGTAGAATAAAAGTCTATAAAGTTTAAATGGTCTAATTTGTCTACATTTTTTAACATCATTCTGTGAACTCGAAGACATTGAAGTTTATTTCATAAATTGTCCTTTCTGATAAAATAATTTCTAATTTTTGAAAAGAAATATTAACTATCTGCATATTTTTGTTTCTGATTAAAATGCTAAACACTTTATTATTCTTCATTTGCAACTGAATCTAAAACTTTGTTTGCAATCAAAGTTTATTATGATACATTTAATGTAAAGTTAAAGTTTTTCGTGAAGTAGTTAACAAATTATATTATGCAATATTAAAAGAAACAATTTTAATTTTAATAATGTAATAATGATAATGTAATAATGATAATGTAATAATATTAATGCAAATAAAAATACTTATCTATTGTATAGCGTTTAGCTAATTTATTTTTAAATACTTTTATTAATAACATTTTATAGAAACTTTTAACAAAAAACAAAACTAACCGTAATTTCATCCTATACATATGTCACTGTATGACATATACTTACACAGATGGATTGAGCATACTTTTCGTTTTAAACTGCTGTGTTGTATATATTTTTCAATTTTTTCGAAGTTTAACACTTAATTTAAAAATATTTTATACAATTTTTTTTAATTAGATTTCAATAGTTTAAATATCTAAAATTGATTTAACTCCCGCGGTCAAAGCTCGCAAATAAATAAAATATTTACCATCACTTAATCTGTGAACGCCCGAATTAATTTTGCAAACTATTATTAATTGATTATTTCACTCCTAAATTAATATAGACAATTGAAAGTAAAATATATTAACTTAAACAATTCTTCTGATAGTTTTAAATTTAAAGCCTATTCTCATTTATTGACATTTAGTGTTATAGAGAGAAAACTTCGAGATAACAGATTAATTTCTTATTATAAGTTGACAAAGATCTCGAAAATAAAGTATTATAATATATATTATTATTCAACTTGATTTGAATTAGAATACCTGCGCAAAAAGTAAAGTTGTGTGCGATGACTGAAAATCGTAAAATGACTATCCAAATTATGGAATAATAATTGATAGTAGGCACATAAAACTTTCATGGATCATTTAGAGTGATGTCATAAACTGTCCCTAAAAAGCAGAAATCATTCCAAGAAACCACAAAAAATATACGTGCCACTTTATTAGCTGTCCTCAAATGAGGACACTGGGCGCTAACGGGTTAATAATAATATTTTTTTATGTTCTTATTAATTATACTTGAAAAGCTAAGCACAAAGTGATTCTGCTATTTAGAAAAAAAAATTAATACTGAATTTTATACAAAATAAATGTCTTTAATCCTTTTATTTCTAAGCATGAATCCGCAAACTTTTATAAAAGTTGATTGAATTTTATTTATATAACATCTAACCAATTTATCTTCCTCAAATCTACCAAAGAACCTTTCACATACAAATAAAATTTTCTTCTGGTGTCAATCATGGTTTTGATAATGTATTCTTTTGTAAAACTATAGCCTCTAACTCTCTGGAAAGTATTTGGGACCATTGAAAGAAAATCGATAGGTGCGCATGATCCCACTTTACGAACAAAACGGGAGAATCCTTTTGCTTTGGGGGACAAAAAGATTTGAAAAAATGACCAAGTGTCTATAAATATGCTGATGCAGCTCATTTAGGTACTCTTTCTCTTTCACATTTATTTCAATGACATATTTCCATTGAAGCTGTCTTATTGTATGTGCGAAGAAATACGTCAAATGTATCATGAAAGTTGTGTATCAAATATACATAAATTTGAATTTGAAAGAATATTTCCATCCAATCTATTTTTAATGATGGGTAAAACTAGTTTATTTTATTTATTTATTTATTTTTTAAATATATATATATGTTCAATATGAAGTTTCCGGAATGTAAATACATATATATAGAGAAATGAGATATCTATAGATCTCTCGACTCTCTGCGGCAAAAAATCGATACCAAATAATTATAAAACATTTTAATACTTATTGGGGGGGGGGGGATTTAAGTATTTTATGAAACATTTTTTAATGACTTGAAATCAACTAAAAAGTATTTAATTTATAGAACATCTATAAATCATTTGAAATTTTTTGATACTCTGCGACAAAAAATAGATACCAAATAATGATAAAATATTTTAATTACTTAGTAGGAAAAGTTTAAATATTTTATGAAACTCTTTAATAAATTGTAAAAGGTTAATAAATATTCAGTTTTCATTATTATTATTATTATCATTATTATAAGGAGTGTTAATATCATGTGATTGCCAGAAAAGAAGTTCGTTATCTTTAAAAGTTCTTATTATAGAAATTCTCCCACGGAAGAAATTCGCCCTATCCTCTCAACTAGAAATAAAGTAATTTATTTCGTATGTATGAGTGCTGGAAATTTATTGACGATTACAAAATCATATAAAGTCTTAGTCGAAACCATTTTTTAATACTGGTCAACTGGTGCCTATTATAAACTAAACAAAGTATCTGTCCAAAAAATATCTACGTAAAGTTAAATACTTTTAAAAATTCCATTATTATCAGTGATTATACAAAAGACCTAATCTTTCTTTCTAAGGTTAATTGTCGTCGATTCTACACTTTTCCTAAAATTCACACACATACTCTCTGTTTCCGTTGTATTGTTAAGGGTAGTTAACATTGGTAAGGGTATTTACAATCTTCCTAGTTTCCTTTCAAAATCTCTTTCCCGTTTCCAACCTATACATTGTAAAATGCTCTTATGAATTTTTGGACAAAATTAAATGCATTTCTCCCTCTAATTATACTATGATTTCTTTAGATATTAAATAGCTGTTTACTAACGTTCCTTTTCATGGTGTTTTAGTTTGTTTAGAAAAGAGAAGTATGTAAATCTCATTATTATTATTTTTTTTTTGTTGTTGTTGTTGATATTGAGGGAATTTTTGCATTCAGTTCACTTATGTGTCAAACAAACTGCTTTTTTTCACTCTCAAATTTATGGTATAATCGTAGACAGTCCTCTGTCTCCTTTGTTTTGTGATATTTATATGCATAAAATTGAAGAAAACCCTTTCAATATAGTACATAAATTCTCCAATTAGTTTAGGTACGCAGATGATAATTTCATTCTTGTTCCCTCGAATATCAATTTGTCCAGTTTACTTTCTTTGGCTAATACCCCCCCCCCCCCGCTCCCTTCCCGCATACAGTTCATTTCTGATGTTGAAAAAAAAATAGCTATTTACCTTTTCTAGACAGTTTGGGGTCTAAACTAAATGATCGATTCCAGACCAATGTCTTAGACCAATGTCAAAACATTTCTCTGTCTGTTTTCCACCGCATACTCGCTTTAATCACCCTCCTCAAAAGAAAATAGCTGCTTTTTAAACTTACGTCTATCGTGCTTTACACATTTGCTCCGATTTTTCTAATATTTCCAAAGAAAGGTATTTAATCAAAATCCGTTGATTTTTCTTGTAGCTATACTCATTCAATAATTGATAAAGCTCAGCATAAATTTTAAAACGAAAAATATTTCGATCTACCGAATGATCTCTCAATCCTATTATTTTAGCTTTTTATTCCTCTATTTCTTTTAAATCTCTAAAATTCTTTCCCATTTTGAATTTAAAATATCTTTCAAATCCATTAAATATATAAATTCTCTTCTCTTAAAGAACTCATTCTTACTGAGAATCATTCGGGTGTTTATTTCATCCCTTTTTCTTGCAATTATTGTCTAAACTACGAGGTATTTTAAATACAGAATAAATTAGTCCTGCCGTAATGTTAATAATAAAGAAATCTCTAAATCGTCTATTACTTCCCACTGCTCGTCTTTTAGTTATTCTTTTGACTTTCTAAAGTTAACATTATCTATTCACCTATTATTTTTTTTATTTCGCTTTCCGTGAAGCATTTTTCCTCTTTAAAAAAATTAAAAATCTTGTGAATGATCTTTCTTGCATGGCTTTCTCTTATTTGCTGCTATTTATTTCTTATTTTATATCTTGCAAAATTTTTATTTTACCATAATTTTTGTTATTAGTCATTCTTATGTCTATTTACTTATCATCAGTGTTCATTTTTTAATTTCCTTTCTTGTAATTTTGGTCTGTCCAGTAATTATTATGTATTTCTTTCTTGTTTAGTGAATTTCATCACTTCATTAGACTTTGCGCTTTATCGCTTTCATGCTGCAGCCATGCCTTCTTTTTTTTGGCTGAAGAAGAGTTGTATTATTGTGTCAAACTTAAACAACTGTTGCAAGTTTTTTTTTTTTTTTTTTTTTTTTTTAAATAATGCTTTTATACAAACTTTTTACTTTATTACTTTAAATACCAGTTTCCCAGTGCATTTTTTACTAAAATGGTCACTACTGCTCGATTTGGTTGAAAAAAAAAAATCTAGACCATCTTTGTTTAAAATACATTAACAAATATTTTTATGCATACACGCATATATAAATGCAATATAAATAAATACTATAACGCACACATCAATAAAAATATTGTATATAAATGTTTTAACGCACAATCATACATAAATATATTACATACAATTAATGTTACACACACATTTTTGGTTGTTAACCGCTTACCTGCCGAGGAAAAATTATGAAATTCGCTTCCCAGTGCTACTGTTCTCTCTCAATTCTGAAATAAGTAAGTCTTTCGAAAACTCTATAAAGATCACTTCCAAGGTTATTTGATTGCAACGTCAAATCGTGTCACTAGTTTTACTGGTTTCAGTACTATACAAAGGATCGTACGTTGGAAAAACGTATATATACGCCCGGAGCAGTTAAGAGGTTAACATCATTCTGTAGTTTTTGTATTACAACCGAATTTTTATTAAAAAAAAATCCGCCTCCTGGTATTGATGCTCATTAAAAGCTCGTTTAATGCGGAAAACAAACGCTCTTTAATTCACTTTTTTGCACAGATAAATGGAGAAAAAGAAAATGAAAGTTGTGAATATGTAGTTGCATTAGTGATTCAATAATAACAATAATAATAACACGGGCCTACAAAAATGAAGTTGAAAAAATTTCACTGAGAAAAAAAAATATACCGCCTTCATCTAGAATGAATAAATGGTCATTTTCTAAATCCTTAAACTAGAAATATAGATTGCCGAGCTATGCGCATAAGGCACGCCAATAAACTGAATAGACGAAATGGTCGAGAATTTGTAATCTACACATTTCTAGATGGTAAAACAATATTCTGAATATTCTGAATCTTTTGTATTGCGAGAAATTCTCGTTTAACTTTCTAATATATATATATATATATATATATATATATATATATATATACCGCTTTCATAGATGAAAGCGGTATATTTTTTTTCTCTGTGTTGATTTGATGATATCAGCTGATCTTTATGTTTTTTGAGATGCTGAAACCGAAGACTCAGCCCATTTTTCTCTATCACGTATTGATTTTTGTCAATACAGGGTGTTTACCGACACAATTTCGTACATATACCATCATAACAATAGGTTGGTTGGTTGGTTTATATGGTTTTAAGTCGCACTAGTGCTTCACAATTGCAACAATAGGTATATATGATTAATTAATCTTGGAAGCATACTATAAAACTTACCATATAATAATATTGGTGGAAGAGTAATGGAAGAAACTGTATAGGCAGGCACCCTGTATTGACAAACATTTATGCGTGATCGAGAAAAACTGGCTTCATTTTCGGTTTCAGCACTCCAAAAAGCATAAAGATAAGTCAAAATTATAAAATTAAAATTTTACTTGTCGACCTGTGACGGGTGTGTTTGAGGAAATGGTTTCAGTGAGTTAAAAGCAATATGCATTAAATGTGCTTTCTATTTAATAAAACATCGTTGGGAAAAAAAAAATTACACTTAACTAAATATTTACCAAAATTAGTCATATCACATGGACAATAAAAAGTTACACCTTTCCTTTTCCTAACCGCTCTTATACTTACGTTCTTATACATTTCCTCTAAGACGCTCCTTATAAATCGTTAGACCAGCAACTGCACTTTCTTTTCTGAATGAATTCCCTTAAAACTATCGAATAAAGAAATCAAAAGATCGATTAAAAATTGATGAAAAATTCGCATAAGAATAGCAAATTAAAATATTAAAGTAGAATAAATCGCAAACCATGCAGAATATGTCAGTCTAAATTTGTGAAAATTCTAAAGAATTATTTAATGTACAATTTGAAATCAGATAATTTAAAAATAAAACTATTCCCGAGATGAGCTGCATATATGTTGATTTAGAAAATAATAAATAAAAAAAAATACAATTTTGGCAAAATTAAGAACTGATTAAACATTGTATAAGAAAATATTTTGAATGATACGCTAGCAAAATATGATAAACTTGTATAGTTTTTGATTCAATAAAACTTAACGGAAATGTTTTAACCGAATATAGCACTAAACATTACCTAAAATAATTAAGCATAATATAAACTGTTTGTTTTAGCATTTTTATACAAAGTATGCCAAATTCTTTATATATATACATATATATATATATATATTAAAATTTTGTCCTAATGAATAAATATACTAATTTTCGCAGAGATGGGTTGAATTTTTGTAGCTTTATGTAGCGAACTAAAAATCCAGACAGATACAACGACAAACTTTCAGCTTTATATATTGAGATAACGAACATATCTACAAGAAAAAATACATATTTCCCTTATTATAAATTTATTTTTTATGAAAACTCTACAAAGCAGTTAAAAAACTTTCCACGAGAAGATATTTAATTATTATAAAATTAGAGAAAAAAAATAGTAAATTGTTGAAAAATAATTCATTTTGCAACCTTATTCAGTCTTCAATTATAACTCCTTTAAGTGTTATCGTTATTTTGCGGAAGTAATCTACAAAAACTTAAAATTAACAACCAAAATAAAAAAAATTTAACACCTTTTGCTAATGCACATTATAAAAAAATTTCATTTGTATGTTTTATTATCGGGGATTTTTTCACTTATTTTCTTCTCGAAAATTTCTGTTAATAGCAAAACATATTTCCGCTTAGATAAGGAGAAAAAAACTTTTTTTTTTGAGTAACTTTTACTTTAAAGGATCGATATTCTACGGCATCCTTATAACATTTTTCTTAACCATAACCATATCATCAAGACTCCTATTTTCATTGTTTATTGATTTTTAACTTTTATTCTTTTGCGCAGATATTTTGGTGCCATTCACTTAAGTTTCTATTAATATATGTCGCTTCTTTGACAACGCTTACAGGAACTTAAGTGGTTTAAGATCGCATTAAACATAATATATGTTACATTGCGTAAATGTAGTAAAACTTTTTCAACACGATTTAAATTTATTTATTAGGACTGAGGGCCTATTAGTCTCAATCTGGGATTTTTGCGTTGTCGTTTTCGATAGTTGGACATTTGTCGAAATCTAAAATTTATTGAAAATATAATTGAATAATTTGAAAGCGATGTTATAATTTGAAAAAAGAAAAAAAAAAAAAAAAAAAAAAAAACTAATAGTCCTCCGTCCTAAACTAAATTCTGCTTTTGCCAGAATTTCATCAAAATCTTTTATTATTGTTATTATTATTATTGAAAGAAAAATAAATGAAAATTAATAATAATCAGTATCGTTACAAGCGATATCGAATTTTTTTTTTTTTTTTTTTTTTTAATAATTTTGAATTAGGAAATAAGAAGTGCGCGAGCAATATGAAATAAAAATAAGTAAAAAAATGAATTTAATGGTTTAATTTTTATATAAAACAAGATCACGTGCTATCTTAAAAAGTAGATGTAAAATTTAAAGTTTAATTTTTTTGGCAATAAAATAAATTAAAATAAAATAAATTATAAATTAAAATAAATAATTTAATGAAAGTTTAGAAGTTAGAATTTCTAATTTTATTGAAATTTTTATATTACTCGTCTATACAAATGTAATCATTTAAAGAATTTTAATTTTTAATTCGAGAACATCTTTAGAAAAAGTCGCACACTATATCTTTAAATTTAAGTCAATTTTAGCTAATTGAATGTTCAACGTTCAAGACAGGGACCAGATATCAAAATTGAAGTTTATATTTGTAATATAATAAAATAATAATAATAATAATAATAATAATAATAATAATAATAATAATAATATGCATGATAATGCTTACATTAACCACAATTCTGGGTGTCTAGATAAGGTTCGTGAACCAGTTACTCATCTTATTTTTTATTTTTTATTTTATTGTGAGTGTGTATATTTTCTAAGTATTAATTTTTACATTTTGTAATTGAAATTTAAATATACAATAAAATAAGTTATTTTTTTTGAATTAATTATGAATGTATAATTCATTACGAAATAATTTGCAATTATTTTTCTGCTACATAGAAAATGTAGGAAAATTATTTTTCTTATTTACAATTTAGTAAAATTGACTTAAACATCAGAAAATAGATAAAAACTATAGAAATGAAAGCACTGCCTATATAAATTTGCTTATAAAACAGGATTTATAAAGGTAAAAACAGTGTTATTTTCAAAAATTAGCTTGATTGTTATTCAAAATTTCTAAATATACATGTAGATAATTTTATGTACTTCAAAAAATCAAATGAAATTAATAACTGATTGGTCATCTTTTTTTTTTTTTTTTTTTTTTTCCATATACATATTAAATGACTTTTACTAGTTTCATTTATTATGTGATTGTTTAACAGTATAAAAATCATTTAATATGTAAAGGTTCGTAAACAGTCAGCCCTTCCTCTTGTATCTCGGAAACACATCTGACTTTTTGAAAACGTTAAATAAATAAATAAATAAAGTGTGTTTAATAAATTGCAGAGGAATTTTCTCGGTTTAAAAGTTTGGAGCTGGGAGGAGAGCAACTTTGAAATTTCAAAGGAAAAGCTATTCGCTTATTACAATGCATTAAGAATACATTTTGAGGACAAACTTTTTATTTAAATGATTGTGATTAAAATTTCCGCTAAAAATATCCCTCCGTATTGGAATTAATGAAAATTGCGAAAAAATTATAAAATCAATTTGATGGGGACTTTGTGTTATTAAAAGAATTTCGGCTGTAGTGCATAAAGGACTCATGGGAAGCAATTTTTTTTATGCTATTAAAATAATTTCGGCTGTAGTGCATAAAGGACTCTCGGGAAGAAATTTTTTTATATTATTAAAAGAATTTCGTCTGTAGTGCATAAAGGACTCTTGAGAAGCAATTTTTTTTTATGTTATTAGCAGAATTTCGGCTGTAGTGCATAAAGGACTCTTGGGAAGCAATTTTTTTATGTTATTAAAAGAATTTCGGCTGTAGTGCATAAAGGACTCTTGGGAAGCAATTTTAATTTTTTTTTTTAAAGAATAGAGGTCTTTGGTTAATTCGTTAGATACGTTTTCTCGGAGATAAATATCTAAGAACGAATGTTTTGTTTTACTATATTAATATAGAAGGTTAAAATTGATTAAAGATATAAAATATAATAACATATATATATATAATATATGTTTTTGTTATTACGTGGTTTATTTAACTACATTATTTTATTAGTTACACTAACATGTTCAAACTGAATTCCATGCACTTCTTGATAATAACTGAGCCATCGCATCAAGTTGAATTACTTCTAACTACTTCAATGTGTCTAAAGACATTTTTTGACAGCATGTTGAAATTTGGTGCTTCAATTCAATGGTGTCAGTAAACTGTATCTTGTGTAATATGGAATTCAAGTAAGCGTAATAAAAAAAAAAAAAAAAAAAAAAAAAAAATAGTTTTCCAATTTGAAATATCAAAGCTGCTTATAAAGAGTTGTCTATACCAAATGAAATCCCTCTAAAATGAACACTTTTTCTAGCACTTTTAAAATTGCCTATACCGAAGGAAATCCCTATGAAATGAACTAAATTCTTTTCTTCTACATTTTTTTCGAAATTCTGACACGTTCTCGAGGTACAAAGGAAAAATGTAGCATTTTTGGTCAACACTGCATACATATCTAATAAATATAAATATTAAATGAAAAATATTTAAAAAAAAAGTAATTTGATTAGTCCTTTTACAAAATATTTTAAAAGGTTAAAAACCAGTTAAAAATTAAAACAGATAAAGCATATAAAAGTTGAGAAATTTGAAAAATTTTAGTACGCCTGTATTGTAAAAGCATTTCTATGTATGTCTTACAGCTCTAACTCTCATAAATATGCTTGTTGGTATTTATAAGATTCAAAACAGAAGTTTACTTCCGTCTGAAAATAATGTGTATAGAAATTATGATTAATTTACTACGAATTATCAAAATAAAAAATATATTACAGTCAATGGGTCATAAATTACTAAAGTGCAATTTGATATTATAATACAAAGCCAAGCAATACGAAATGAACATTAATTATTAAAAAAAAAGAAGCAAAAAAGTTTCATAATAGAAATTGTTAGCATAACAATAAAATCCCTTTAATGTGCAACACAAAAGAAATCACATGCATTATTGAAATGGTGATGATGGCTGAAAGAATATTTTTAAATGTTAAGTTTTCAATTAAAATAAATTTTAATGAACTATATGGTGAGCATTTTAAAATCCTATACAAAAACCGTGAATTTTTAATACATAATTTTTTTTACATATATAAAATTTCTAGAAGAATTATTTTTAATTGCGCTTTGCATTTTCGGTGTAAAGAATATCGTATAATTTTTAATATATGCAAAATCCTATGCAAAGCTATTAAATGCATCATAAGGTTCTATAAACCAATAATTACTTTAAATGTTTTTTATACTTATTAATTGGATTTATTTTTTTACGCTAAATCCCAAAAATTATTTACCTGTCGATGCGCTTTTGTTGCAGTCAAATTTTCTCTAGTATTTTAAGGAGTTGTGTACCTTTGAACGGTGGAAGAATCAATAAAAAAGGATCACGATTCTTTTTACAATAACTTATAAAATAATAGCTTTTTAAACTTGCAACTTTTAACAAGAGTTAAGAAAGGTAAAATCTCTCTGTCAAAGCTATTGGAATGCTAGTACATTTTAAATTAAATTAATTAATTAATAATTTTTATTTATTTATTTATTTTAATGTCAGAGCTAATTATTTGTCGATATAAGACTTACGCGCAGGATTACATGCAAATGATGCTTCACATGAACCTAAAAGAAATTGTGCAAACGGAGTAACACTCTATAATGAAAATGACGAAAAATAATTTTGCTGGAAAGCACCATTCTTTTTTTTTTTTTTTTTTTTTTTTAAGGAAGAAGAAGAAGAAAACAAGAAATCTAATTATTATTAAGAAATTGTCACTGTTTTGCGCATAATTATACTTATAATTACAAAACTTTTAGTGCTAAAAAGCTAATTGTTCGTCATTTCATATATTTATACCTCATGTAAAAACCGTTAAACTTTCATTTAATTCTAGCTAACGATCACAGAGATATTGGGCGCACAAGATTTCGAAAAAAATTCGATCTGACATTTTTATTAAAAATATTTTAAGTAAAAAATGTAGAATTATTTTAATGGCTGTGATAGAGAGATAAAACTTTTCTTAACACTTGTTAAAATTACAAGTTTTAAATATATATATATATATATTAATATTGCAAATAAAATTATGCTGATTTTTTTCTAATGTTATCTTTTTTCAGAGGTAAACTGACCCCTTAAATAATGTTATTAATTTTAGTACGCTTGTTGAATAAAACTTTTATATAAATAAAAAAAAAAAACCTCTAGTTCATTCACGTCTTCTTGTTTAAAATTAAAATCTTTGTTAACAATTATTTAGAGACATTGTGGTCTGTAGTGTAAGGAATTAAAAAAAATCATTTATATGCGCGTGGGACCTAAGCCTGTTTGAAAGGCCTGCGTGGAATTTTTCTAAGGAGTGCTGTTCCATATCCACGCGAGTATGAAGAAAAACATGGAAAACTCCAAGAGGTTAGTTCAACGACCACTGCCTGGGTTCTAACCCGTCATCTCTTATCCCTCAGGTTAGAGTGAAGAACCTTTCGACCACTGGTAAGATGAATTATTTGAAAGAAATTTGTGATATTATAATATCACGTGAACTCAATCTTTATTTATTTCGTTGAATTTGGCAACATTTATATATGTATAGGTGTTCCAAAATTCGATCGACAAATTGAGAGAGGTAATAGAAAGCATCAAGAAGATTAAAACTTATCATAGAACATGGAGTTGTAAACTTCGTTGAGAGGATTGAAAATCATGAAAAAAGCAGGCTGCTTTCGAAGTCACACTGGAAGGACAAAAGTGCAATACTCGGCAGCAAAAAGATTCATTTGATAAACTGTTGCAAGAGTTGTTGGAAGTGGTACCCGCTGAAGTCATTATAAAGTCTATGCAACGAAATAAAAATAATTTCCAGTCGCTCTCGAAGATGTCAGGTATGCTTTTGATGTCTGCAGCAGTGACGACAATCCGCGTTATGATATGTCCACAGACGTCGCATAAACCTGTAATTTAAGGTGACCCCATAAGAAAAAATCATACAGACTGAGATCCGATGATCGTGAAAGCCATGCAACGAACCTCCTTGATTTTTCGCGATTTTCACCCTTAGAGTTAACACTTGTTTAACACTTAGAACTAACCTTACTTGTTAGAGTTAACACTCCCTTAACCCTGGGTTAGAAAGTTTTCTTATTCACCGAACGTGGATTAGTAGACCCCAGGGTTATCTGGAGAAATTTGTAAAAGTCTCGCTGATTGGTCAATAAAAGATCAACAAAGTTAAAAAGTAAAAAGGTGTTTTTTCGCTGTAACTGTAACATGCTCATTAACACCAAAGTTAACTCTCCAATTTCGGAGGATTTAAAAAAAGAGAGTTAGCTCAAGTGTTAAATCGCTGATTTTGCGTGATGAATACTGATCTTGAGATAACCTAGCATATTCTCGGGTTAACCCTAGTGTTAAAAGTTTGGTGAATAAGGCTGTGGGTGCATTTTGCGATCCCATGTTCTGTGGTAAGTTTTCATCCTCTTGATGCCTTCTGCCACCCCTCTGAATTTGCCTGTCGAATTTTGGAACATTCCGTATATATAAATTTGACATTAGTCTACTTAAATAAACTACTAAGAACCCAAACATTTTATTTCGTATATTACATTTGTAGCATATTATTTTGAATTTAAATTATTCATATTTTTTTTACATATGTCTAATCAAATTTAAAAGCATATATTTTTCACAAAAATAATTTTGTTTAATCGAAACCTGTTGTTACAGTGAGTTTTCTTAGATTAGTTCGTCTCTTATACAATTCTCCATTCTTATTGAATTGCAGCATATATTTAAATTCAAATTCATTTATAATATTCATAGGAATTTTTTTTTCTAAGCCAAAGTAAATGAAAAACGTTATTGCATTTTACTTAATATCATGTCATTTGAATCGCTATGGAATTTGAACGATGATGTTTATCAAGGAAAAACTTCACTTTTTGTGAAATTTTATCATTGCAAATGCTTCGTTTGAATAAATTTTCTGATTCTATTAAAAAAAAAAAAATGAAAGAAAAAAAAACTATCTATCTTGGCTAAGATCCAGCTGTATTTGGAAAGATTCGCATGCAGAGACTAACCTAAGAATAATTTTAGAGATGCTGAAGAAAATGTCGCAAATCAATTTTTTCACTTTATTATTTTAACTGAATACTTTTTTATGATGATTTATTTTGAAAGCAACGTTTTATAATCAAAATGTCACGAACAATTTTTTAAAAAGCCTTTTTTTTTATTGCATAGAGCATTTTCCATATTCATACTTTTCTTTTGGTAATCTAAAGTATTTCATCCTAAAAATAATAATTTATTATCCTTCAACAACACTTAGCATTTGTCGTCTGAATACTTATAAACAGAAATGAAATGACTTGAAGAAGGTTCCGTAAACATTTATTTTATTTTATTTTATTTATTTATTTATTTTTATTTTTTTAAGAAGACATTTACTTTTTGTTTCATAAAAAAACATATTAAAATATATTCGTACAAGCCTTATATTTCCGCGTAAGAGACTGCATTGCATATTTACATTTTTTTTAATATTAAAAAGTTTTTTAATTCAAGTAATATTTTAGTAATATAGTGATAATAGTAAAAAAATCAAGGCGGGGGGGGGGGGTATTTCTTATTAGTAATCGTGGATATTTAAAATATTTCACTGATGACACATTTTTAAAATACTAAATTATTTTGACTTTTTTCAGATACATTTTCTTTCCTGAGAAATATTAGCTATACTTGACTACATTATAAAATCGGATTTTTTTTTCCTAATGTTTTTTTCTTTTAAATTACAGTCAAAACATAGCTACACTGTAAAAAAATGTTGTAATTTTTCCTGCACTTTCTGCGGTATATTTTCAAGTATTTATGCTGTGAAATAAATTCAAGCACTAAACGCTGTAAAATCGACTTCCTGTGGACTTTAGACAGGAACATCTGCTTGTGGAAGCATAACATCTGCGTCTCTGAACTCAGATGCAGATAAACCATGAACGAGGAATGAACAACGTGAAGAGCATGGAATGAAGAATGTCCATTCATCAGAAAGGTTAGTTTTTAATTTTTATATTAACATTTTGTATTGATTAATTAAAATTTCGTTAAAACGCATTAGTTGTAAACATATTATAGCATGTCTAGTTCATGACACCTACAACTTTTCTCTTAACGATTTACAATTAATTTAAAAAAAAAAAAAATTCTTATTAATCATTCAGTATAGTCATTTTAAAGGTTTTTCATGCAATTACATTTATCAAGTTATATGCTGGCCAAGGAAGTGCTAAATGCACTTTTTTATATGAACAGATTTATGTTAACGTGTATAAACTTGCACTCATGAAATTCAACAAAAAATATTAATTATTTATTAAGCAATTTATCATAACAAATTGAATATGTTTATGATTACAAATTAATTTTTAACCCTAGAACACTAGTGGTACGTAAATTTTACGTGCGGTCTTCATTTAATGGTTTTTACTGCGCTTTCCCTACTATCGATACACTTGTTTGAGTGCTTCGAAACAATTATTCAGATAATGAAAAATTAGTAATATTGGGTAAAACAGCAAATAATTAAACATATTTAAAAACAATATTAATGTAATATAAGCAAATAAAACGACTTTTATATGAGCGCGTCAATTTTAGGTATCTCTAGTGATAGAGTATTTATGAACACGTTAGTGTTCTAGATTATTACGGGTAAATCGAATTGCAGTAGTCGGACGATACAGGTTTTGGGGTTTTTTTTTTTTTTTTTTTGAGCGCATTTTAAATGCAAATTATTTTGTATGTGGTGAAGGTGGGGGGAGAAAAGTAAATATTTTTCTTTAGCAATTTTTCTATAAGTTAACTAATCGTGTTCAGGACATCCGAAAACGTTTAAATCCATCGAAAAACGGATATCGAAAATTTTTACGAATCCAATATATGTATTTTTTTCTCGTTTATATTGATTTTTCAAAAAAACCAGAAAAATAAAATAAAATCCTTATTTATTTATTTATTTATTTATTTATTATTATTATTAATATTTCATTTGGTCAAAATATTTAAAAAGCGCAATAAATAAATCAATAAAAATAAAAATAGCACATTCTTTTCCTTAAAATATGAAATTGCGTTCTTTAGCAGCAGTTACATATGTATTAATGTTTTAAAATTTCTTTCATGCTATTTCTATTTGGTGCCAAAGGGAAAAAGAAAAAAAATGTTTTCATTTACTCTACTTTGTCCGAAAGAAATAGATCTCTCGTTCTAATAGCTTATTTCATGACAAAAGTTCAGGGCTGGAAGTTTCCGTCTTTCTTCAAGATATTTTCAAAATCTGAATGGCAATTTTTATCATAAAATAAACCAAAAAATTATCGTTACTGAATAATGGCTGGAAAATGTCCTGAAAAAAAGGAGGGTGTTTCGAATTCTACAGAATTTAAAAATTCTGGAAACAGTAAACGTAAGATTATTTAAAAAAGCAGATAAATATAATATAAAATCTAATTTCAATAGGTATATCTGTTATAGCAGATATCGATTTTGAAAATAAATAAATAAATACATAAAATAAAATAAATTCAATTAATAAAAAAGAGAGAAAAATCTTCCGGGATTCAAAAACCCCACTATCGGATCACAGTTAATTAACAGCAGCGCTACCTGTCGGCCGATATACACATAAATTTAAACTAGCGTAGTTGTCTGGCCAAATTTTTCAAAGGTCGTTTGGATGGTGAGCAAACATCCAGGTTCAGATTATAAAACGGGCATAGAATGCAACTGGCGCCAAATTTCGGCTGATTGTCGAAATTTGCTACAGGCAGAATTTTCAAAAGTGTTTGCAGGGTGAGTGAACAGGCGGTCGTAGATTTTGAAACAGGAAAACAACGTCGAAGACGTCACCGAGCAGGAGTTTAATACGGTGAGTTTTCTGAAGGATCGCAAACCCACTGGTCGCCGAAGGCGAATTTGTAAGCTATACTGAAACAAAAGAACTTTCATCCTGATTTAGTTAAATTAATTATTTAAATTTTTTTTATAATTCTACCTCTATTTAAATTGGTATTAAAATTCTTAAAATAAAGAAAATTGGAATGTAAAATTAGAATTTCGTTTAAAATGACCTAATGAAATCTTCAAATTAAGCTCTAAGGATCTCTACACAAATTAAGGTTAATATGAAATTGAATATGACAAGGAACATTCAAGGTCAAAGTCATTGAATATGACCGTAAAGCGCTCCCAATTTTTGCACTGATTCGGCCCCAGAAATATACCTCTTTTAATTTTTTAAATAAACTATGTGCATCATACTGTTATGTGAACATTCTTTGCTATTAAAAAAAAAAAAAAAAAAAAAAAAAAGTCAAATAATATTTTAAGGACTATGTTTTTATACTTGTTATATTATTTATCTTGAAGTCAAAGGGAATACATTTCAAGTTCAAGTTAAGAAAATCTTCTTTTAACCCATGTATATATATATATATATATATACGGTAAACTCTCGATTATCCGCAGACGGATTACACACGTTGTGGATAATTCGTGGAGCGGGAAATGGGCGAAATCGGAAGTTTTTTTTTTTTTTTTTTTTAAATCAACAATAAACAGATACAAATGATAGGTTAAAAAAAAAAAAAAAAAAAAAAAAAAAAAGTAAAGAATTATGTGGTTTTTGCTTTATTTGTTCTCCAGTAGAATACGCTACCAAACACGTCAAGATTTCAATTTATTTCAAAACATTGATGTGACCGGCTTTTTTTTTTTTTTCTTTCACACCAGTTTTCCTGGCGGGTACTTTCTTTAATATTCAATCGTAAATAAATATTGGAGAATATTTTTCTACAAATAAAGTTGTGTGAAAATGTGGCGGTTATTCACAATGATGTGGAATAAATTAAATGTTTGCATTTCTGCAAAAAAATTCTCTATCGATTGGTATAAAGAATTTAAATCCATGTCATTTAGTCTTTGAGAAAATCCATTGGTAAAAAAAGATTCAAGTTAGAAATTTAGCATTAATCTGTAGTATAAAATATTTAATTCAATTTTTTCCCTTTATTAAATAAAGATTGACAATCAATGAATGGTATAAAGCTTGTAAGCCAACACAATCCCTTTTTCCTAATCGATTCTTCTGATTAGTTTTTAGTTGAACTTTATTTTTCGTCTCCTGAAAAATCAAGAATATGGACTTAAATCCTTTATACTTGTCAGTACAGATATATACACATATAAGAAATACAACATAACCTTGCTTTTACGTTTTGAGAATTTAAATTATTTCTTAATTTACATTTTTTTTTTTTTTTTTTTTTTTTAATATCTTTATTTTCAATTAATTTTAATCCTCGCCTTTATGTTAATGAAATTTTGAATTTTCTTCAATTTACATTTGTATATGCAGAAAATATACAGGGAATACTTGTTATAATTTAATTAAAAAAAGTAATGTAAAATAAACACAAAGGAAACGAATGCCATCAAGGCAGATTATATTCTTTATCGCCTTCTCTAGAACAAATAAATAATGCACCAAGCAAAACTGTCACCGGAGGAAGCTAAGTTGCTGATTATGGGAATTTAAGGTGATCAATGACCCTTAAATAGCAGATGTTTAACTGTGAATCACATACATGCTACACAAATTATTATAGTAAAGTTAAACATCCACTTTGGAAAAAAGCAATAAAGAATAATACATCATTTTTTCCGCAGACTATAAGTATTAAACAATAAATTACGAACATTTAAATTGAAGTGCATTTTTTACTTTCTTCTATATTCAATAAAAGAATTGGATTCATAAAAATTTTCGACTTCGAGTTTTCGACGGATTTACACGTTTTGTGAGGTCTAGAACACGATTTTATCATTTATAGAAAATGCCTGTCTGCCTGTGTGTGTGTGACAAAAATTTTGTGGTGACTGTATCTCCGGAACTACTGTTCAGAATTATGTATGAATTTATATGTAGAGGCACCTTGACCTAAATTAGTGCCCACCAATTTTTGTCAACCGATCAACAGGTGGCGCTGCTATCAGCAATTTTCGAGATTTAGGAGGAGGCTATATCTCAGGTTCTATTGAGTATAATCAAACAAAGCTTGAAATGTGAAAAGGCTATTACGAGACATTATGATGATCCAATTTGAATTCTTATCGGGTTATAAAAACGTACTTTTTAAGATGCCATTTATAGGCAATAAAAATGCATACTTTGGATATTTAGTGTTAGTTGTCTCTTAAGATGCAAATCGTTTGCATTCATCCTGCTAGATAATAATAATAAAATAAATAAATAAATAAATAATTTGCACTTGGTAAAATATAGGAAAGTATAAAAGAAAGTCTTGTGATGGCCACAACATACTAGTTTACTCTTGAAGTTAACAATTTACATAAATCGTTAAAAATTATCATTGATCTATTTTTCAGATTTTTTAATTTTTAAACTAAACTAAACAATTAGTGATTACATTTCAAATTATTTTTTAAATAATTTACCAACTGTATGACAGTGAAAATTTACCTTATTTTATAATTTAAAAAAGTTTTGTATGATTTTTAGATGAATAAGTACTTTTTATTTAATTTTCGGGTTTCTGGTCGGGTTCGGGTCTATAGACAGCGGGTTTGGGTCGGGTGCGGGTCGTAAAAGTTTCTCTACTGTCGGTTCGGGTCGGGTTTCGGGTTGATATAAAATTCATCTGTCGGGTTCGGGTCGGGTGTGCAGGACTCTAGGTTAGACCTTAAAACTTCATAGCAATGAGTGAAAAGACAAAGTATAAACAGAACGCAACCTGATAGCTACGAAGAAACCGAAACTAATTACAAAACGCTTATTCTACACTTACCTCATCAATAATCGATTGTAAAATCATTCGAATATTAAAATCATTCGAAAGCAAATCACTCGATTATCAAAATCATTCGATTATTCCCATCTCTACCACCTACACTCAGTGATGCCAGATGGTCGAAAATTATTTCCCCAAACAGGTCTTCAAATTTTCCCAAATCAGGGTATTTTTTTTTTTTTTTTTTTTTTTCGAAAAAATCCCCAGCTTGATTTCTACTAAAGAGGAAAAATAAAAATTTCTTAAAAAAAAAAAAAAAAAAAAATCAAGCAGATTTTTCTATGATTTAAGCTCAGATCCCCAAATGAAGGCAATTTTTGAAAAAAATCCCAAATAACAATAAAGCAATTGAAAGTCTCTAGTCGTAGGGATAAATCATTATGTTGCCAACATTGACAGAAAGTTGAAGAACTCCCCAAAATAGTCCCCACAAACATTTGGTCCCCAAAATTGTCCCCAGAAGCCTCGAAAATTCCAAATCTGGCATCACTGCCTACACTGTAAAAAAAAAAAAAAAGAAAAAAGAAAAACAGTATTTTACAACAAAAGGTGCTGGCACCGCGGCTGCCAACACAGTTGCTGTAAAATTTACAAGCTGCTGCTTTTACGGTGCTGTAAAATTTACTGCACTTTGCTGTGAATTTTTCAAGATGTTGTTTTTAGTAGTGCTGTAAAATTAACTGCACTTTGCTGTGAATTTCACAAGATGCTGTTTTAAAAAGTGTTGTAAAATTAACTACACTTTGTTGTAAATTTTACAACACTTTTTAAAACAGCATCTTGTAAAATTCACAGCAAAATGCAGTTAATTTTACAGCACTGCTAAAAACAGCATCTTCTAAAATTCACAGCAAAGTGCAGTAAATTTTACAGCACCATAAAAAAACAGCAGTTTGTAAATTTTACAGCAACTGTGCTGGCAGCCGCGGTGCCAGCACCTTTTGTTGTAAAATACTGAAATTTTTTTTTACAGTGTATTGTGTAATTAAATCCTCTGATTATACTTACTAATTATTTAGTAAAGCATTTAGTAAAGCAAGTAGGAATTGACTTTATTTATTTATTTAATTTTTTTTATTAAAAAAATAAATACCAAAAATAGATTAAAAAAAAAAAAAAAAAAAACGGAATAAAGACTGATAATTAAGATTGCTTACTTTAAGAATTATTGTAAATTTACAGAGACTCTGGATAAACATTTCAGTAAATAATAAAAAAAAAATTATAGTGTAAGTTATAACCTTTTCATTTAAAATCGAATAAGAGTGAATATTATATATATATATATATATATATATATATATATATATATATGCATATAATGTGATGTAAGTAATATATCATGATGACTTTCTCTAATTTCAACATTGAAGCAAAAGCTTCCTGCAAATGGAAATTTACTTTTTTAAAATTATTTTTGTGTAGCGCACACAATGGCAGTACATTTTGAAATTGTATGTTAATCCCATAATCAAACTCATGAATCAGAAAAGGAAAAAAAAAAAAATAGAAGGTTTTTATTTATTTATTTTCATTTTATTTTATTTATCTTGATCTACGGTGATCATATTAGCGTACCTTTATATTAGATTAATAGTTAAAAAATTGCAATTACCTAATTACCGAAGTTTTCATTTTATTCGATTTAAATGAAGATTAAAAAAAAAAAAAAAAAAAAAAAAAAAAAAAAAAACTTAATATTTATATTAAACAATTTCACTGCTGTAATTTTCGAAAACTTAGAAACACGATTTCAAAATAGGGACTATCTATTACGTTTGAGGACGTATGGTCATCCTATTTAATACTGATACCAACCATACTTAACCGTATTTGAAACCAATAACTTCAATAATTTACGAGGCTCTTTTGATGTTGGCTATACTTTCCAAATATTAAATCTACCGAACATATACTGAACAATTTATTATAGATAAACGTATTAACACATACACGCACACAGAAAAAAATACTAATTCTAAAAACTTTAAAATATAACTCTGATATGCTGTAAACATAAGAAAATACCATTATATATAGACATATTACGTACAAGATCTCAGTAAAAGAAAAAAAAAAAAAGACAACAAAACTGATTTTTTTTTTTTTTTTCATGAAACAGTTTATTTATTTATTTAATTTAAAAACTATTCAGTTAAACATTTTAAACCGTCACATATCCAATAAGAGATAGAAATAAACTAGTTACATTTGATTTTCTTTGCTTTTATTTTTATTTTATAGTTCTTTTCTGTTCCTTCTTTTTTGTTCTTTTTTATAAACTTTTTCTGCAAATAAATAAACATTTGAATTCTTTATAACAGTTATAGAAACATACAAAATTTGAATTACGAAATTTTATTTTAACTTATATTTTGATTTTTAATATTGATTAAAACTCATCATTTTGATCTCATATTCTCATAAATAATTAATCTCATTATAATTCCTATTTGTCCAAGAAATACGCTTCAGGGAAATTTTTATTAAATTCGTCTACATGATTAAAGAAGAATGCGTATTATTCCAAAATATTTCAGTCCACTGACCAATGTTAATGAAATGTTTTAGAGTTGCGTGAATATTTTGTTTAAACAAACACAATAAATGTTTTAAATTAAACATAATATTATGTTTGTGAATAAATATAGAGTCTTCTAGTTTCCCTAAATACACAAGTCTGCGAAATCATAATTTCTTTTTTTTTTTTTTTTTTTTTTTTTTTTTCTCCACAGCATCGGGTGTTTCTAACGGGCTGTAAAATTCAGGAGGAATAATATGCTGAATTCAGGAATTTTGTCTTTTTTTTTTTTTTTTTTTTTTCTATCACTTTATGGTTTTTCAGAAAGTAAAGATAAAGTTCGGAAGAATTCACAATGAGGCTGAAACAAGTTCAAGTCTATTTATGTATAAAATACAATAAGATAGGCTATTATTTACACATTATCTTTTAAATGTGTTTCTTTACACTAAGGTGATATTACAATATATAATTTAATTAGAGCTTTTTCTCTTGTACATGGCTTTAGCGCCTTGAAGCGGGCGGGTGTATGTGGGGGGGGGGAGTGGGGGGATGGATTTTCTATGATTTTCTGCGAACATGTTCACACTCCGTCGTTCCTGAAACCTTCTCTAACTTTCTTTCAAGTATTGATAAAAAATTTCTCCTTGTTCCTCACTCACATCAACCAGATTTTTCGGGAAATAACTTAAATGGGAGTTAAAAAAGTAGAGCTTTCAGCTTAAAAAAAATCCCATTTTTTGTCAAAACTGTACTTGATGGGAATTTTTTAATAGTTTTTCCTTAATAAGAATCCAAAAATTCCCCAGAAAAACACATCACCTTGAAGAAAATTTTTTTAACACGGACTTGTATTATTTATATTTGGTTTCTAAATACATTCATCCAAATACTTCTATTTAACTCTCTATCTCTGTCTATCTATCTTTTTTCTGATATTATGTGGAACTACTTTTATTGGAATAAATATTACAATATATATATATATAATCTTACATTGTAATACTCAAAATGTGTAACATAAAAATTATCAAATGCTCTTTAGTACATTTTTTATCCATGTTCATATATTATTTTTTAAATGTAGACGTGTAATAGAAAAAGATACTTAATACTTGTCAAACTACAGTATTTTACAAGTGATACTGATGATGATTATAAGTTTATATTGTTTTCTTAATATGTTTTCATAATTATTTAAAAGCAAAATTATGTTTTGCAAAAGATATTTTAAACGGAATAAAGTCTGAAATTGTTCGTATTTTGTGAATAAATGCCAGTTTGTAAAAATGTGTAAATAAATTTGTACTTCTTTTTTTTTCTTTTTTTAAACTGATTTATTATCCTATATTATGATAACCACATATTTGATTGTTTAAATTAATTCATTAAACCAGCATTCTTAGTGTACAGAAATATTTACACAAATCTACATCTAAAATTTTGATTTGATAATTTTGGCTAATCTTCATGTTTTTTTTTTTTTTTTTTTTTTTTTTTGTTGTTGTTGTTGTTTTTAAGTGCTGAAACTCTAATGCTTTTTCTCTAACACGTACGGATTTTTGTCAATAAAGGGTGTCTACCAACACATTTTTCTCCGTGCCTATCTACTAATATAATTACATGGTAATTTTTATAGTATGTTTCCACGATTAACTGCAATTAGTCATGGAAATATATTAGACACTATTAAAAAGACGAAATTTTGTCGATAGATACACTGGATTGTCAAAAATGTATTTATGTAAAAGAAAAACTGGCTTCATTTTCGGTTTCAGCACACAGTTTCATCTTAAATTATCAAATCAAACTTTCCCGACTTTTTTTGTTGTTGTTGTTGTTGACTTGTGTTTCTATAACTAGATTTAAAAAAATAAAAAAAGTTGTTTAGTATTCGAATTACGTTTGTTCACTTATAATTATCTAACATTGTGGTAAATAGATATTTGATTGTTCAAATTTATGTTTGTGAAAGTATTTGTGTACACACAGCAAATGCAATTTTCCTTCTACCTTTTTCTTAAATATATTTTCAGCAATCCACACAACCAACCAAGTTAAACAATGCTACCCATCCTCAATAATCATTCGATTGCCCATCCACCCTCTTATTTTTAAATTTCATTCATATATATATATATATATATATATATAATTATATTGTATTATATTATATTTATATATATTCATAATGCATTACATACAAATAATATGTATATATTTTTAAATATATATATATTAATGTGAATATACCATAGAATATTATGGATAGATTAAGGAATATACAAAGTTTTAAGAAAAACTTCTATGAGTAGTATCATACACTATTTATTAATAGTGATGTTTTGAGTTTTTTAATCAATTGTTATTAAATGAAACATTTTAGTATTTTTCCCTGTTAAATAATTTTCTAATGATAACGATGTTGCAAAAAGAAAGCATTTCAAAGTAATTCTCATATATATATTTATACATATATATATATATATATATATATATATTAATTTGGATTGATCTTCATCTGATATGTTATTTCTGTTTCATATGTTTGATTTTTACCCTCATTATTTATACACATAATTTACAGTTCATATTATATATATATATATATATAATTTGAATAATTTAATTCCTTTACAACACTCAGCAAATGAAAGATAGATGAAAATACCAATACACGAATTAATAAAGAAAAAGAGAGAAGCATTTTCATTATTTAATTTTAAAAAGAGAGACACAGAGAGAAAGAGAGATATCATGTCAATTCATTGTAAACTAAAATGTTTTAAACAAAAAATTATATTAAACTTTAAACTGAAATACAAAATAAATGAACAACTACGAAGGGCACTTAAAAGAAGAAAAAAATCTGAAGCCTACTGTTTGATTATTGGTGTTTTTCTTTTGGAAGAAAATAATTTTAGAAGTAAAATATTTGTCTTAAATTTCTCACAGACTTTTCACATCTGAAAGAAACTTTTAGTAACAGTTGGAAGGCGTGTGTTGAATTTCAACGAGCCCAAATTCTTCTGCCCTTTAAATACTTACACAAAATGCCTTTTATTCATATAATATTCCCACTCTTTAAAATCGTTTTACTCTGCGAGAAGCATCACATATTTCTAAAAATAGTTCCATTTACGAGTGATTGCATTTTACTGGTAACTTGCAGCTTTTTTTTTTATTCTCTGAATTTCAAGAATTGTTTAAACTAATTCACATTTCATCGTCATGACGACGACTGTAAAAATACTTTTTAGATGAAAAATTGAAATAAAAAAAATATTAAATAAAATTCGTACTTTCAGGGAAGAAAATAGTATACTATGAATAAATGTATAAAACCGATTTATATATATATATATATATATATATATAGACTGTAATTGATTTCTATCTGATTAATAAGAATTCACTGTTGAATTGTTTTAATCTGAAAAAATAATTGAAAATCGAAGCAAAAAGTATCTAAAATAAGCGAAAAAAAAAAGTTATCAAAGTAATTCCAGACATTTTATTTTAAGAAACATACTGTATTACTTTTTAAGAAAAATCATACTTACTCGACAAATTTGCTGTGTATTTCAATGGAAGTGTAATTTAAAATAAATAAAATACATAATATTTCAATAGTCATTAACATGTTAACGTTTGTCTTCATTTTAAAATCTTTTTTTTTTCTCCAAATGCCAGTATAAGTCTTTAACTTTTATGTAGACAACTGTAATGTAAAATTATATATTTCAACAGCAAACAAATTACTCATATTTTCTTCATAGTTTAATGAGATATACACTAAAGTATAAAATTTTAATGTAAACATTTTAATGCATAGAATAACTGAAAACATACCTGAGGCTTCAATATATATTCTTTAACCACATTTCTTGTGACCATGGGAAATCCTCTGCGCATTTGCGAACTCGACGAATCCAGTGTTAAAATAGGGGTAATAGTCCTTGTCATTGAGAGAAAATAAGCGATAAGAGAACACCGAATGGTTAGAAGTTTACCAAATCTCAACCTCTCGGCCAATTTGACACCCTTCCAAGTCTTTGGATTCATCCTCACTGCTAGACGTAGGAAGCATGGTTACACTATGTTTATAAAAAAAATTATGAAGCTTTAAGCAGATTTTAAAGAAAATGAAAAGCCAAATTCTAATATAAAAATACGAGAATGAACAGTTATGAATCATGATTAAATTGTTATGAAACACAAGATTAGAAAATTGCAATGAAATATTTTATTCCAATTTTTTTTTTTTTAAATAAGGGTAGATTGGAATAACATAATCACTTTTTGAATATATTCATATACGAAGTACAGTCAATAAGTTCGGGGACTACCATCCCCACTCATGCCCGATGTACGGACGAACCAAAAGAACGATGTGGTTTGTAAGTCTGGTTCTCTGTGGCACGCGTGAAATGTCACATGATGCTCTGCAAAACCAATATAATTCACATCACTATTCGGCTAAAGACTGTGAGCCTCTTATGTTGATGTAACAAAATGTCTTTTTTGGAGCAACGTTTCAACATTAAATTCTGTTACAAATTAGGAAAAACCGCTGAAGAAACGTCACGGTTTCTACAACAAACATATGAAGAGGAAGCTATGTGATGATCGTAAGTTTTCAACAGGTATAGCTTGTTTAAAAGTGAGACAGACGCTGTTACAGATGACCCATGAAGCGGGTTACCAGTAACCGCATGAACATAAGCGAATATCCAATCGGTTGGAGAAGTGACGAGGAAGGATCGCGGGCAAACAGTTGATGCAGAGGCTGAACAGACTGGGTTTTCGCATCGTCCCCCAGCGATGATTCGGGGCAAAAATGCCAAGTGATTATTGGCAGCACTGATAAGATCGTCCGCAATTGTGCAGCACTCTCCCTTTTGATACTCGGTGAGATTGTAAGGAACAATGTGTAATGAAGCGCGATGCATCTGCAAATACAAAGACGAGATCGTGCGAAATGCTTTATGCAATAAACCAGTCTGTTCGGCCACTGCATCAGTTGTTTGCCCACGATCCCTTCTCATCACTTCTCCTACTCATTGGATGTTCGCTTACGTTCGTGCGATCACTGGCCGCCCGCTTCCTGGATCATCTGTAACAGCGTCTCTCTCATTTTTAAATAAGCTATACCGTTTGAAAACTTTCAATCATCACATAGCTTCGTCTCCATACGCTTGTTGTAGAAACCGTAACGTTTCTTCAGCGGTTTTTCCTAATTTGTCGCAGAGTTTAATGTGTCGGAACGTTGTTCCAAAAAAGACATTTTGTTACATCGACATAAGAGCCTGACAGTCTTTACCCGAATGGGGATTTGAGCTCCTTATTAGTTTTGCAAAGCGTCATGTGCACCGAGAACCAGATTTACAAAACACATCGTTATTTCGGTTTATCCGTACACCAGGCATGACTGTGGAAGGTAATCCCCGAGCTTATTGACTGTACCTCGTGTATAGAAAATTTTATAAACGTAATTAAAAAATAATAATAATAATAATAACTTGTTTTGAGCACTGTTGCTAACTTGTAGGGACTTTTTTAATTTAATAATTAGCACTAATTTTAAAGAAAGATTTTTGAAATACATGATAATTCATTAAACATACATACAATTAGACAAAAATTACAAGTAAATGTTAAGGGCGTATCAGACTCGACGACTTTACAGGCGATTTTAGAGCCAACCACTGATTAGCGCCGATTTTTCGGAAAAAATTGTCTCTACTCCCAGTGTGATAGCGCAGACCGAAGTTGCCCAACTTTTTCAGGGCTGCCTTGATAAAATTGTCCGTATACTCAATTTCTCCTCGGATTCGTCCAATCAGGATGCGCTATTTTGATACGTCATATTTCCAAGATGGCGGAACACGGGAATCGCTTCAAGTGGAGGTTTGAAGAAGAAATATTATCGTTAAGCACGTTTATTTTACCGTTAAATGATAAGAATTTTCAATTAATCGTTTTTATTTTCGTATGGCGTTATGACAATAGTTGTAAAAAAGATCAAAATAGAAATAATAATGCGATATTTTACACAAATGAAAGGGAATTTTAACGCTAATCATTGCGTATTTTATTCGCGCCAAGAAAAGTGATAAGCGTCAGAAGTTAGTCTTCTTTCATCCAACTTTTCACCCGACTATTGTAACCTCTACGGTGTTTTCGTCGAGGAAAAATCGGCGCTAAAGTCGGCTCAAAAATTGGTTGTTTTTAAAGTTGCTGAATCTGATACGCCCTTTAGTGATCGATATTGAATATAAAAGTTGTCCTACAAGTTGGCAACACTGGTTTTGAAATAAAACAATGACATAATAATATACTTATTTGCATTAACAATATCAAAATATTCTAAGACAGGTCAATTTAAAATGTGTAAGTATATGAACAACAATTAAACAACCTATTTACACTATCAACGTCATTTTTATTTATTCATATTTTATTCGAAAAATGTCATTTCATATGAAGTTTTTTTCCAAATATTAGTAGAATTAAAAAAATAAATAAATAAATAAATAAATCCTATTTTAACATAACATTTATCATGGAATTATTCGTTGGTTAATAAAAGTGAAATAAATCATAAATAATTAACTATACAAAGAATCAATCATATTTAACCATATTCACCAAACTGTGTTAATCATTGTGTCTAACAACAGGGCTGTTACACACAGAAAAAATGTTTTGATGGAACTAAGGCATACGAGCTGGTGCATCAGGTATTTTGTTACCTTGGATTGCCACATGTAACCAGTGCGTTCCATAGATAAACTTCAGTCATTGCTTTTAACGTCTAAAGACATTTTAAAGTTGTTCCTTTTTTTTTTTTTTTTTGTAATTTTAACAAGTGAACTGCGGTATGAGAGATTGTTCAGTGATAAACTGCCGTAATCACTCAAGTTGTTCAGAGTACCATCAGATAATTTAAGAAGAATAAAAAAATTAGTTTTATTTGCTTATATTTTTCTTTGTATTTCAATTATGTGCAAACATAAAAATACAAAAAAAAAAAAATGTATTATTTTAATCTTAATATTTATATTAATAACCATTAATTAATTTAAGAGGATCTTTCATTATTACTTACAGACTTTGAATAAACACCATAAAATGCAATAAACTCGCAACAATTGTTTCGGGTCGAAAAAACACACGACCCTTCATCAGGCGAATAAAGTAAGCACGAGTGCTGCAGTCAAAGCGGCAACGCACCTTGTTGCCGCTTTGACTGCAGCACTCGTGCTTACTTTATTCGCCTGATGAAGGATTGTGTGTTTTTTCGACCCGAAACAATTGTTGCGAGTTTATTGCATTTTATGGTGTTTATTCAAAGTCTGTAAGTAATAATTTTTACAACGCCAGTTTTGTGGTGCTACTTTATTAAAAGGATCTTTCATTGCTGTGAGTTTGAGTTTTGGCGACGTTTTGTGAGATTGAAAAAGTTGTTTTGTTTCCATGTCATATTAATATTGTAAATATTATTTACTCTGAAGAATAAACAGGTTTTTTGTTTATCTATGATATATTTATATTTATTTCATTTTACAACTTGCGTTTATTTTCTAAAAAACTTTAAAAATTTCATGCTTTTTTTTTTAGCTGGGAGGGTGATTGATTAAAATTACATTTTTCTTTTGTTTGCTTATTGTAAATGAATAATATATACTAGAAATAACAGAAAATAAATAAATGCTTTCCATTTTTAATCGGTACGTGTTTTTCTTTTCTTTTCTTTTTTTTTTTTTTTTTTTTTTTTTTTCGCAAAAGTTATGAATTATATTAGAAACAGAAGAGATATATTATTTGTTGCTTATAGCTCTTAACCGATCGTAGCTTCAGATCAAGATTTCAATTACCAGTGAAACGATATTGACGCCAAGCGGGAATGCTGTCTTTTTCCGAGGCAACAAAATGGTGGTGAATGCGTTGGTCTATATAAATTATTTAAGGGGCTCTAGTTGGAACAACAAAATAATTTTAAACAACCAAATTTTTTTGTTGATATAGTTTCAACTCCTTTTTTTTTTTTTTTTTTTTTTACCAGATTCGAATGGAGCACATCGCTCACTCATTGGCTGCTTACAGAGAAACCTATGGCGTGATTTAACGGATTACAAGGTTACAGCGTATTTTCTATATACCATAACTTTTTGGGAAACCGAAGCAAATTAATTTCGTTATCAGTACGCAATTATTGTTAAAATGACAAAATTAATGTACAACAAAATAAATTAACAAAGCTTTTTTTTCTGTATCAAAAAAGTATTGTTTGACTTTCTCTGGGAATTGGAGGAGAATTATTAAGCATAAACGTCAAGTCTATTGTGATTTTATTAAAATAACGAAGAAAAGAAAGAATGAGTATTTATTTTCTCTCACGAATGATAGAGAAGCCTCAACGATTACACTTTTTCGGAGTAGAATCTTCCCAGTTTGTTTTTGACTCACACCGGCAAATAAGGTGCAGTTTTTTGCTTTACCTCACACCTCTATAAGTGGCAGAGAAAGTACTGTTTTGGGGTCAAATTTTCGAAATTGAGTTTTAATTATTTTTACACGTTTTGAAGTTCCCTGAATGCGAGTTATTTAGGGAGTGATCTGTGTATATGTGTGTGTCTGTCTTTTCATGTGCCTGTTATCTGCATAACTCAAGAACAATTAGAGAGATACAAGAGAATTCAAATGTATTACGTCTATGGGCGAAATTTACAATAGGTGCAGTTTAACGTCTATAGGCTGCAGTAAACAAAATAAAATGAACATACCCATTTTTATATGCATAAAAGCATGTTTCTTATAGATTATGCTATGTAAACCATTAACCATTCTTTTACAGGACTACCCAAAAGAATTAGAATAGAATGGAACCATATTAAAACCCGAATAAACTACTACGTCAGAAACGCCAAAGAAAAAGATTGGAAATGCATACAGCTTTTTCGGTAGCCTAAAGCGTACCGTCTTCAGTGCAAAAAGGATTCTGAATCAGGAGAAGTGCTCGTATAGGAATCCAATAGGAATCCTATTGGCCACTCTCCCCACCTTTCTCGTAATCCTATTGCTTGAAGTAAATCCGGCCCCTCTCCTATATATACGAGCACTTCTTCTGATTCAGAATCCTTTTTGCACTGAAGACAGTACGCTTTAGGCTACCGAAACAGCTGTATGCATTTTCAATCTTTTTCTTTGGCGTTTCTGACGTAGTAGTTTATTCGGGTTTTAATATTCCAACGCCAAGCCTCCTGTTATTATTAGAATGGAACCATACCTGCAAAGTGTATTTCAGGTTGTGCTATGTGTTACTAATATAGGTCTATATTTAAATACAGAATGTTGTGGGGGTATAATTTATAAAAGACAAAGACGACTACCAATATTTAAGCAAAAACATTCCTTTTTATTGAACGTAATTGGTGGAAGTGCTTTACGATGTTTTACCATATCCAGGAAAACTGCTGAGGAATGAAAATTAATTCCTCATATCCATACGATTGATAAAGTTTTTTCTTTTTTTTTTTTTTTCTGTGTAATTACGCATTTTGAGGTTCTTTTACGATTGTTCTTCGCGTATGTCTGTTATCAGCGTAACTTAAAATCAGATATTTGCAGGCAACTCAAATGTTGTATTTTGAAGTTCATATCAAGTTGACACTTAAATAGTTAAATCAAGGTTGGTAAGTTTTAAGAATGATGCTGGTGAATGTTGTCTGAGTAATTTGGAGTAAACTTTTAAATTTAATAACAGCCTTGAATTCTATATAAATGTAGGTACTATATACAAACGGGAGTTTGAGGGGGTGGTTACCCCCCCCCCCCTCAGAACACACACACAGAATTATTTGTCAAATAAAACTTCTGAAACATAGTTTGAAATATTTTTAACGTAGGTTTCCTAACTGCACAAATTGTTCCAGAAATGTAACAATCATATAGCATTGAAACATTCTAAGCATTTCAGAAGCGTTTAAAAACGTTCAGATTGCTTTCCGATTAGTTTCAAAAACGCAGAAATGTCCGCGATCGTGAAAAAAAAAAAAAAAAATCAGATACGTACGAGAAAAGTTACAATCACTTAACAGATAGAAAATCAAAGAGGGCGAATGTTTCAGAAAGGTATCAGAGAGTAATACTTAAATATGTTGCGTTTTTGAAAGATTGTAAGCTTTTTGCAACATAACTGAAACATTCTGTGCTGTATGGGTTTTTTTTTTTTCAGTTCTTGTTATCTTACCCCCTCAACCTCAAATCTGTCTTAATAGAATTGAAATGCTGAGGAAGAGAAAGTCATGTGGGTACCACACCAGATTATTTCTTTTAATGACTTACATTTATCGCTTGCGTTTCATTCTTAGGAAATAAAATGACAATTACCGATCATAAAGATGATAAAATCAGGCAACAAAGTATAAATGGATATTTAATAAATGACAGTGATATTAACATAAGTATTTCACAAAGAAAAAATGAATGATTCTTGTGGTCAGTAAGAAATCTATAAGTAGCTTTGAGTTCCATAAATAGTATGAATATTAAGATCATAAAATCTTTATAAGTGGATTTACATGCTAAGAAATGGCCAGACAATCAACACATGTGATAGAGGGGATTAAAGTTCATTGCACTTTCGTGATTTATACAAAAAATCAGTACATTTTTTTACTGAGCTAGCAAAATCACTGTAAAAGATAACATCACAAATAAAGGTGATTGATTTAAATAAAAAAAAATAATACTTACAAATAGTCATCGTTTAATATTGTTTACACATAAAGCTTTTAAACAATCAAACAGAAACTACGATGAACTTGATAATAAACGTTTATTTTCCTTTTTGCTTATAAGTTCAAGAATATGTTGATGATAAATTATTTTATTATTATTATAAATATTTTTTTTTAATGAATAAAAGTTCCAATTGAATGTTTTTATTAATCTTAAAATGGTTATAGTATAATTAAAATATTCAGATACTTTAAAATACATATTTTACAGTACTGTATGTGAAAAATACGCGCGACCTTTTATGTTCGTATAAGCAGCGCGCCCGCTAGAAGGTTAATAATCAATTTCATATGTAAAAAGCAATTTTCTGCTGTTAATAAATATCTCTAAATTTATATCTAGTAAATATACCTGGCATATGAAATATCGTTTTCTTGCATTCTCAATATATATATATTAAAACGAAATCCATGCATAAAACTGGCAGGAGAAAATGTTAGCACTCAGGACTGATTTAGAGAGCGTGCTTCTTGCGCAAACAATAAAGAAAAAATTTCCATTTCGATAATGCACATTCAGTGATGACAAACAATTCATATACTACAACAAACAATAAACCCAACAAAACTTGTTTCACTTAAGACGTTTCTTTAAATAAAACACTTTTTTGTACATTGTTAAATAAATTATTTTCCATTATTTACGTTTGTGTTATGGCTATTAAAAGGTAACGTACAATATACTCTACTTCATTAACTATAACGAAAATAAACGATTATTATTATTATTATTATTTTTTTTTTTTTGGTGGTTGTTTCTGTGAAAAATGCCCATATAATAATAAAATATGTAATTTATAATTTATTATTATATATTTCTTAGGTAAGTATTGTTAACTAGATCCTTCACAGCGCATTTCTATTATAATCCTTCAATTAAAGCAGAAAAATACTCAAATTCATTTACTATAATTAAGAATTATACAACAAACACTAGCATAGCATTCTCTGAGAATTTGTTAATTGCTTAATTAAGCACGCAAAAAGTGGAAAACTTTTCAAGATTATGTTTGGCAGAATGCCTGTCCAATTTTAATTTAATATTCAAAATTTGCATAAGATTAATAAGTAATGAATTTGTGAATTTATTTAAAAGGAAAACAAGATATGAACGTTGATTCAACTTATTATACAGATTAAATAAATTTGGAAGAGGAGTGTATAATTTACCAGTTTATAATAGATTAATTTGTTTATAAGAGATGAAACCAGCTATTTAAATATCAATGCATTGCTTACATTTATCTTTTGTAATTATGATTATATATATATTTATTTTACTTTTCTAATTTACGATGAGAAGAAAATGTTTTAGAGAAACTTAAAAAAAAAAAATACATCTCATGATATTTATCTAACCTCTTATGTAATGAGAAAATAAAAACTCTATCTCATTATTCATAGGATTTGATTCTTGTTTCATAAATAAAATTAAAAATAATAATGATAATAATAATATTTTTATGTTAGTCTGCTGTGAAATTTTCAACTGCCGTTCGAACAATATTTATACAGAAAAAGTAAATATAATATATCATTAATTTACAAAATATAATAATAGAAAAATGCATATGTCTCGATTTTGACCTCCGGCAAGCGTAAATATTTTTATTAAGATACTTTAACAATTTTCATAAATTTCGTACGTAAATATACAAATATTTGTATTTATTCTCTGTTGGTTATTTAACGTGATATATATGACAAGTTATACAATATATTTTGTAAACATTGGCATACTTTTAAAACATTTTAAATTATTTGCTTGTTTATTTTATTTTATTTTATTTTTTAATGAGACAAATCACAACATTGTTATAAATTTTATAAAGGTTTTATAGTGTGTTATTCAGGCAAATGAAAAATAAGAACTATACTAATAATATGGAACTGGATGAAAGGAAATTTAAATGTATTAAAATTAGCTTGTCAAGTTCCATTCTGTTTTTTTTTTTTTTTTTTTTTCGTATAGTATGTATAAACAGTCTTAAAGCAAAATATTCAGTAAAATCAGGAAATTTAAATTTAAAATTTCAGATAAAATGTGTAAAAGTTTTTAAAAATAGAAAACTATTAAAAAAAAAAAAAAAAAAAGTGACCTTTTCCTTATGTAATAAAAATAATGTGTTTAGAATATTTAGTATAAGGATGAGGCATTTAGAATTGTTTTATAAATTTGAGTTTAAATCTTTTTTTTTTTTCATTTACTGAGGTTTATTAATAAAGCTGGAATTTAACCGTTAAAGTTATGTATACAATGCTTGGTTATCAAATAATATAGATAATTTGTTTCTTTGCATGCAAAATTCCATACTTTTAATATTTAAAGTATATATTTTTATACATTTAAAATAACAATAAAGTTTATTTTTACACTTTTATTTATATTTGCAAAGAGCGTTTATTTTATTCTCATTTTAAAAGCATTTACTGGAGCATATTGATAACCACCACAAAACTAACAACAGCGTGCATAAATGAAATTTTTCAAGACGTTGTTTATGTATAATAAATAGGAAAACAAAAGAAATTACATTTTTTATAATGGTTGTTGGAAAATTTGTTATAAAATGAATGTCATCTGAAAAGAAAACGTGGAACGGTTTTTATTTGTTGCGTGTATTATATCTCGGAGATTGTCTTTCAAAACTAATATTTTTATTCATTTAAGAACTTTCTTCAAAATTTTATATACGCATATAACTTAAGCGATATTTCAGAATAAATTCTTTACAATACAATATTACATCTACAAATGTAATGTTAGATCACGTCATGAAGGATGTATGACCTTATTATATACTATAATATTTGCATCAGTTTTGTAATTATCACGTTAGTTAGTTGCGTAATTGCATTGTTTACAATAACACAAAAATATTACATATTTCACTTGAACTTCATTTAGTTAAAAGCAAATTTATTTGAAACATCATAGACAAAAACCATTAAACATACCCCATGCGTGTCTATTTTCAAGTTTATGTATGAAATTAGTGTATGTTATTATTTTAGTAGCTTTTGTCTCTAAAGTTTTTCACAGAATCAGTATGTATTGCCACATAAATTTTGCTTGAGATTGTTCACCTTTATCTCAAATCATATTACAAACGATTAATTCGTTATTGTAAAAACGTCCCTGCTTTATATAATTTATAATAATGACAGCACAATAATCACAAAATCATGACTTCAAAATGTCGGCGCTGCAGATAAAGTCGGCAGCAAAAAGATTCGAGCGCTAGCAATAATTCCTATATGAAAATATTACACTTAATACAGTTTTGTTAAATAAATCCTTGTCAAATCATGTTCTTAATCAGTCTAAGAACATGATTCGACAAGGATTTATTTAAAAATACAGTATTAAGCATACTTTTTTTACACAGGAATTATTGCTAGCGCTCGAATAATTTTGCTGCCGACTGTATATCCATAATTTTGTATGAATACGTAAAGATTTGTATAGTTAAATCAGCAATTTGTGATTAATTTAACTGATGAAAATCAAACGCGATTGGACTATATATCTCAATTGATTTTTGCAGCATTTTGGCAATAACGAGGGAGTTTAAATTGTCCAAATTTATTTTGTACAATAATGTAAATAAAGGTTGATTTATTTTGTTTTATTATTTTTTTTTCCATTACAAATTTAAATCATGTGATAGTAGTCTTATATTCGGAAGCATTATCAGTTTTGTAAATTTTTAAACGTTATTCATCATTTGCACTAATGCTAAATGCGAAATTGTCCGATATTTTAAAAATAAGCATGTTATGAAAACTTTTTGGAAAGGTATGAAACATATTTACACATTTTAAGAAAAAGTTGAAATTTTATTTATTTTTGAAAAATATACATTTACTCTTTAGATTAGAATTTTATTTATTTTTTCGAATACTTATACCCTTTTCATACAACGTTTAATCTTTAAAAATTCATATATTATTTTTAAAAAACCTTTTATTTCATGTGTTTTTATTTGTTGCCAATATTTTTCAAAATACTGCGAAAATGATTGCTCAGAATATGTATCATGCTCATTAAGATTTTTTCTACGTTGTTTTAAATAGAATCTACTTTTATTAGGCCAACATTTTATACTAACGCATGTAAAATCACAGAAGGTAAAAAGTGGTGAAGAATAATCATTCTCTCATATACTATTAAAATATATACATACATATATATATATATTTATTTATTTATTTATTTATAAAATCATATACTTGCAAATTCCGATTATTTTTAACATTTTTCCATTCTAAATCGTTTTTCAAATAAAATTTGTATAAAAGATAGAAATATAACAATTTATTTTCCTCTCATATTATTATTGAAAGCCATTCATTTGCATTTTTTAAATTAACGTCTCCTGTTCTAGTTTATATATTTCTTTTAATCATAAATTTATATCCAGCACCTCTCTTGTCTTTCTTTTTATTACATTTATAAGTATGAATATGCACAATTTTCATCAATTAATGAATAATTAAATTTAACAATTATCCAAAGAAATAAACACGTGAGGCACTATGTACTAATTTATGCAGGTATATCATGTGATATATAAAAGAAAATGTACTTAAGAATTCACATGTATAAAATATTGTATCATATCATTTAATCATACTATGGTAAACTGTTGACTATGTATTTCTCTTTAGTAAACAGTAGTTTTAGTTCTATCTTTAATTTATAAGGGAATTATTTAAAAATTTTCAGATATGTATAATGAAAATCTTTTAAATATTAACACATTTATTATTATTATTATTATTATTATTTTCTTAAATGATTCCCATAACCATACGTTTAATTTTTAGTCTAGACGTGAATTTCAATTTAAAATGACATGCCATACATTTCATTAAGAAATCAAATGAAAAAAAAAAGAAAAAACAAAGCTTTAATAGTAATAAATTTTTATAATTAAATTATATTTACATTTTCTGTATATCTTAACGCTTCATCTTTCCACTTCTACGTATGGAATAGAAAAAAAAAGAGAGAGAGAGGGAGAGATTTCTATTGAAGCAGACGTTTCAAAATGTCATAAAAATTTATAATTTTTAAAAATATTTTAATATATATTGTTGAAAGAAACAGTATTTTACAATCATTCAGAATAATTTCTTTATTTTGAATTAGCGTGAGATCACGAATTAAAAATACATTCCATCATGAATTTTTAAAAAGGAAATTTTCTCATGCATTTGCGAAATTCTTATTTAAATTTACATATTCATTCGAATGAAAGAAAAATGAGTAATAAACCCTAAACCGAATTAAAAATCTAATATTAAAAATGCTTTATATTTATATTTAAAAATAGAGTTTATATAGCAATGTAACGAAGAATTTAAAGCAAACGTTCATCATGATATTTTCTTTCCAAATTTTCAAATTTAATATATCAAATAAATATTTATATTTCTCTCATAAAAAGAATGAATATCAGAAATCTTAAATTTCAAATATACATACATTTTTTAAGTAACTTGATTTATAACATTTTTTAGTTTAATCTCTTTACTAAATAATAGCGCAAACAAACTTTTAGACAATAAAATCTAATATACTAAAATAACTGAATTTCGGGTAATACAAATTTCTTTTCTTTTATATAATGTATTCTAATACATCAGAAATGTCGAATTTTGTAAATTTGAAAATTATTTCTTTCATACTAGTAATCACAACAAATTTCTTGAACAAATATCTTAGGAATTGCTTTTTGTTCTTTATTATTTGCAATGCAAATGAAGAAAACATCTTGTAAGGGCGCTATAATAACGAACTTTTGTAAAATTACAGAAATTTCGTGTAAAATTACATCTCTATCCGTCAAATGAAACATTTTTTCTGTTGTAATTAGATAAATTTTGTAAGCATTGATACAAATGTTGTCTGGTGACTACATTTTTTTATTTTTTATTTTTTTCCATCACGGAGAATATGGTATCAAAGCGGAACTGGAAAATGCCAAGTAACACATGCAATTGTGTTTTCGCTGCTGAGAGGTAACGCCTCCGCCTACTATGCGGTGAACGCTGTTACGATCCTAACTGGTAGATCTGAAAAATTTTAAATAATTCGAGATTATTTACAGGGTTTCCTACAAGAAAATTCTGTTCTGTATGAATATTCTCGGTATTGTTCTGTTAGAGAAAAAATTTTCCTAGGCATTTTTTACGTAGTTTACTGGATTTATTTTAATAATGTACTGCTATGTAAGGTACAATAAATTTAATAATCTGATGTGTCATTCACATGATTTGAATATATTTCAATACTATAAAGATAGATTGCATATCAAATGTTAGGAACAACAGCGTAAGATAATAAATTTGAATGTACTTTTAAAATACTCTAAAATAGATTTAGGTACAGTTTAATTTGACATGTACAGTCGATAACAAAAGTATCCGAACACTAGCAAAAATTCCTATATAAAAAAAGTAGAGTTAATACTGTTTTGTTAAATAAATCCTTTTCGAATCCTGTTCTTAGACTGACTAAGAATATGATTCGACAAGGATTTATTCAACAAAACAGTATTAACTCTACTTTTTTATATAGAGGTTTTTGCTAGTGTTCGGATACTTTTGTTACCGACTGTAATTCTGTGTGAGGTGGGCTACCGCCCCCTCACTCAGAAAATATTACTAAAAATTATCTATCCGTTCATACATGTTACGCTGACCTTTAATTTCAAAATGTATAGTCGTCAAACTACAATGCAAAAAATTATCTATTCGCTGATACATGTCACGCTGGCCCTTAATTTCAAAATATCTACTCGTCAAACTACAGTGCAAAAAAATATCTATCCGTTGATACATGTTACGCTGACCCTTAATTTCAAAATATCTAATCGTCAAACTACAACGGTAGAAATATTTCAAACAGCAAAAAACGTAGAATAGTTCTTCTTGTGTTGGAACGACGCGCAACGTTTAGATCAATACGAGACTGAATAAATATTAAAACGAACAACTTATATAAATAGGAAAATATGATAAGTGAGAAATATGTAGTGATATGAAACATACTTAAACAATGATTCAATAAAATTTAATTGGAAAATTACGTAAGTACATTAAAATAAAAAATGTTTTAAGCACATGAACCTATTTTAGATATTATAATATTGTAATATTTAAACACTGTAAAATGAAAAATGCAAAAAGTACTTTCACTCCAATCCTTTTCATCGTGGCGTTTCTTGACGTTTGCAATGAATTTATTTATCTTTTTATTAGAGATGTTAACTAGTAAAATGAATCTGATGCTAGTTGAATAAAAAAAAAAAAAAAAATCATCGAAAGACATCGAAAAATATTTCTTTATAGAATAAAAACGATAAGCGTTCTCTCTCATTAAACCCAACAGCCAACAGCAAACGAGGAAATAATATTCATCTTATCTTTTCTAGCTTTTAATTGGCTTCGTAACTCGCATTTTAATTGGCTTAATTTCATTTGCTTTTAATGGCTTCTTATCAAACAGATTGTTTATTACCTGCTTACATTTTTTAAATGTCGGGCTTGAGCATTTCACTGGTAAGTTTTAAAAGGTTCATAATTGATACACAAATCGATGTAATAGCTAATATTTTCTGATCATCAAAGATTACACGTAATTTATAAACTCTACAAAACAGTAAGAAGAACGTGATTTTTCTTCAGGTATGTAAAATCTGAAATTTGATTAACTTTATCATTGAACAGTTTTACATTGATAAAAATACAGATTAAAATTTGTAAACATACAAATTTGTGTAATCTCCGAACTATCGAATTTCCAAACATTAAAATGATGTACGTTATTAGCCGATGACAATAAAATGAACTTGGTTTACAACATAATGTTAGTATAATTTACCTTATTACTTGATACTGAAGTTCTAGTTAACACGACTAACCTTTATAAAGCTATAAACATTTACTACATATCTAGTAGCAAAATATTTCAGTGCATATAAATGTGGAAAATATTTTCTGAACATTATTAAAGAAATTGAATTATCCTGTGATACCGTATTATTTATGTCGAAAACTATTCTGAGTTGTTTTTTTTTTTTTTTTTTTAATAATAATAATGATAAAAATAAACAAAAAACCAAAAAACCTTTGCCTTTTTTTTTTTTTTTTTTTTTTGTAAAATTCAAGTTTATTTTTATATTTCAAGCCATTCTGCATAAAAGATATATCATTTTATAACTGAAACTTGAATTTCATGAATTTCGTGAAAAATCAAAATTATATAAAATGATATTAAATTTTGAAACACTGCTTAAATCTAAGCAATTTTTTATACAATCGAAGTACTTTTCAAAATCCATTAAAATGATGATGCCAAAGACTATGTTATTAGTCGTAACGAGATGTAAATTTTTAATAACGGCTAAAGAATGTTTAATACTATTTCAATATTCGTCCATCGATGAAAAAATGACAAATTTCAATCCTTGGGAAGAATATCTACAATACACGAACATACGAATGACACACATGCACACACACACACATACACACACATTTATATATATATAATACGAATAATCTCAACCAAATTTTAAAATAAAAAATAGATTTAAGTACTAATAAATCATTCATATAATAGATTTTAATAGAAACAAGTGTGCTAATAAAATAATATTTTAATCAAACTTTTCTCAAACTTTTTTTTTAAATAAATGTTAATACGTTAATTTTTAAAATGTTTTGTAAAAAGTGGAAATAATTCTTTTGTAAAACAATTTATTAGAGAACAAAATTGGATATTTCAGAAAACATTATTTAAAATAATAATAATAATAAGAGTTAAGCCTTTCGAAAGAGAGAAAATATCATAAATTTAGTATTATTATTAGAAATGTCAACTTTTTTTTTTTTTTTAACACATTTAATAAACAGTAATACAAAGAAATGTTTTTCTATTTTCTGTATGACACCATTCACGCTAACACATTAAAAAAATATTATCATTGTTTGTCAAAAACATTTTTGATTTAGATTTCAGAAACATTTTATTTCATAATAAAGCTGCAATAATAAATAATAAAATCTATTAAAAGAATAATATACCCATAATCCACCCATCTCCCTGTATGATATAAGGTGATTACAATTTATCCCCTAAATAATTTTTTAAATCTTGTTTCTGTTTCTTCATTTTTTTTCGCTCGTTGTTTTCTTTAATCAAAGACGTGCAATCTTTGCCCTTTTTTTTTTTTTTTGTAAATAAAATATATGTTATTGCTTCATACCTTTAAAATTAAAAAAAAAAAAAAAATCAAAATGCATCTATTTATTAATTTTATTTATTTATTTTATATATTTTTCGAAATATAATATTAAAAAAAAGTATTTATAAAATTTTTTTCAATATAACATATATTATAAAATCTTTACATAATAATAATAATACTTTTTAATTGAATATTTTCCTTTTGAACATTAATAATAATCATAAAGTAACATAACATAATAAAGTATATAATATAATATAATAATCAGAAAAGAATTGTAGCATAAATATTAATTCTTTTATGCTAAAATATATATATATATATATATGATTATTATATTATTATTATTATTATTATTTTTTTTTTTTTTTGAAAGCATTTTTTTAGACGAGCTAAAAGGTACAAACAATTGTTGTAACTAGTGATTTACATTTTTTTAGGTCATTTGTTATGCATTATTTTGTATCATTTAATATATATATATTATAAGAAAACTATATTTATAAATAATTTATTGTTTTTAACAATGAAACTTAAAGACAATTATGTTTTTAACGAGTTTAATTTAAGATATCAAAATATTTTTAAGTATCAAATAATAAATGCAACTATTGTTTTTAATTATAAATTTTTAAACACAATAACTCTTTACCTGAAAGTGTGTTAGTCAACATTTACAACTATTTTAACTATCATAATTTTTATTATTTTTATTTATTTATTTATTTATTAAATATCTTGAACTGCAATCGTATTTATTATGGTCAGATTAATTTAATATCATAACTTTTCTTTTTTCATTTGGACTATTTTCTTTTTTTTTAATATAATTACAAACCATTTAAATTAACCAATAAAGAATTAAAATAAATAAAAAAAGAGAAGAAATAATTGCAAAGTTAGTGTGATAAATCATGATTTATTTGTTACTTCATGCAAAGTTTCTATCTAAACTAGAATCCCCGAATTTTTTTTTTTTTTTTTTTTTTTTTTAGAGAAAGGAATAGATGAATTTATGAAGGAATGAGAATGATGTGTTACTCTAACAAATCCGGAAAATAATAATAATAATAAAAAAAAATACTTGTATTCCAAGTACCAGAAATTACAATGCAATAGAGATTTTTATTTATTCATATTTTCAAAGTTTGACAAAAGCAATATTTTCGACTTGATTTTTAAATGACAAGTTTAATGTTTTAAAATATTTTGTTGGCATTAAATAAAAAATTTAATTCATCTGAAGTTATTTATTTTATTTTATTTGTTTATTTTGTTGTTGTTGTTGTGTTCGATGTTGTTCGAAGAACGTTAAAAATTAATTTTATTCACACCGAAAATAATCTCTAGAATATTTCTGCTGTTAACTATCACTTTTTTTAGGCCTACTAACAAGTGATAGTATTTATATTCAAACAATGGTTCGCTACCGTGAATGACATCGCAAAACATTACCATAAATGCCTCAAGGTTGATGAATAAATTATAAATAAATTTAGTTAAACTCAATTACATCATTGATAAACTGATTATTTTAACTTTTATTATTTCGATATCCCAAGTCGCCCTGCTAAAAAGCTTGAACATCACTGATTTGTACTTTTAATTCATTTTAAAAAAAAAACATCAAATCGTGTTAAACTTTGTGATTCGATAAACCATATTGATAAAAAGGGGAAATTTATATTAAAAATTTTATTTTAGAAAGTTGCTAAAGCCAGACCATATAATTTATAAGTTTTTTCTTTTAAAACTTTGATTTAACAGCTCATATATAGTTGGATAAAATTGATTGATTAGTTGCTTCAGATATTCAGAAAAATATTAACTTTTAAACATCCGTTAGCTAAATCGGAGTCAGTTAACATACTCTTACATCAAAAATTATTTATTTCTCTTTCTTTTATTTTTATTTTTATTTATTTATTTATTTATTTTGTTTCTTTATTTATTTAATTTTAATTTAATTTTAACTTTTTTTTTTTTTTTTTTTTTTTTTTTTTTTACACACTCTAAATTTTTTTCGTTCGGTAAATAAAAAATGAAATACTAATTAAACACTAAAATATGGAGAAATATTTGTAAAAGGTTTCGTATAAACTTCGAATCAGTGTTCGCAAAAAAAAAAAAAAAAATAAATAAATAAATAAATAAATAAAATAAAATAAACACTAAAATATGGAGAAATATTTGTAAAAGGTTTCGTATAAACTTCGAATCAATGTACGCAAAAAATAAATAAATAAATAAATAAATAAAATAAAATAAACGTTAAATTTTCCTAGCACTATTTCTTCCTATTAATAAACACATTGTATTCACGATATAAATATCCTTCACCTTAAAAACAGCATTCTTTGATAAACAACATTTTTTAAACGTTTAACATTTCGCTTGTTTAAACCATATAATAATAATAAGGCATTATAATTCAGAATTTTAAAAAAAATCTAATAAATCTTATAAATAATTAATATTTTAAAAATGTTCTATTGGTTACTTTAGGATTCAGATAAAATCTTCAAAACAATATTTGTTTTATATATATAAGCTCGCTATCGAAGCGAAAAATTTTACTTATATTATTTAAAAGAAACCAAAGCAATTAATGAAGATAATCAGGCAACTTCTTGTGTGTATATTAGATTTAAATTATTTATTGATATATTATTTTAATAAAATAATGTTATGCTTTATTAATATCATGCATTTTATGTAAAATAAAACATATATTTAAAAGATTTTTATTTTAAAAATTTCCATATCAAATGTCGTTTATTTCTGTCAAAATTCTTATTCTAGTTAAAGTAAATCTAAAACAAACACAGAATAAATGTAAGAAAAGCAAGATAAAATGTAAAAGAAATGTAATGTGCCTATTAAAGACGATTATTAAACCCTTTCTTGCTTAAGATATTATTCATGCAAATGGTTTAACAATTTTAAATTCTTGTTTTTTTATCTTAAATTATTCATTGTTGGTTATGATGCAACAAAGACTTTAATCTTGTTATCGGTGTGTGTTTCAAAAAACTTTGGTGCCCTTTCAGTGAGTTAAATGGCTTCTTTAATTAAATCTCTTGAATATATCACCTTCTGTCACGTGATATTTCATTTACAAATGAAAAAAATTACAGACTACTATAGTGTCTTGAATATGTCTCAGGCGGGATGTTGGGGAGTCTACCTAGTATCAAAAGGAAAGTATTGGAGGATGGAAATCTTCTAGTAAGCAGTTTATTCAGATTAAATGAATTAACTGTATTTTTCTGTGAAATGTGAATACTTTTATGATTTTTAGTAACCCTTTTCACAGTGGCTGTTATTATTTAAAAATTTTGTTTATTTTTTTACAAAAGAAATTAAAATGTTTTTAATTATCGGTTTCTAAATCATCAATCAGAATCAATAAAAATGGGATTAAAAATGAAATCTGATATTATTTAATGAGTAAGTAATTTTGTGCTGAGATTTTTATAATATAATTACTCACTCTTTAAATTATTTAAATATTCAGTTAGTTGCTTGTGCATTTAATCTAAGTTTTCGTATATTTATATGATGAAAAAACACCTTCTAATAAGCAGTCTATTTAGTTTAAATGAAGTGACTGTATCTTTCTGTAGAATGTGACTACTTTTCTGAAAAAGTGAAAAACTTTATTCTAAATCATTTCACGATTTATTTATTTTACAAAATAAAATCAAATTCTGATTATCTGTTTCCATATCACCAATCAGAATCAGAAAAATTGGATTAAAAATGAATCTAATATTTATTAACAAGTAAGTAATTTTTGGGTTGAGATTTTCCTAATACATAAATACAGTTACATACTGTTTAAATTATTTAAAAATTTATTTAGTTGTTCGGGCATTTATTTATACATTCGCATCCATATATCATTAGAAAAGACAAAAAGACACTAATAAGCAGTTTATTCAACTTAAATGAAGTGACTGCATCTTTCTGTAAAATGTAAATATTTAAATGATTTCTAGTCATGCATTTCACAGTGGTATTTATTTATTTTACATGAGCAAGTAATTTTAGTGCTGAGATTTTCTTAATACATAAATATAATTAGTTATGCTTTAACTCAATTTACTGATCATTCAGTTGTTTGTGGATTTATTGTGAATTTTCGCTCAGTGATATGTAGAGAAACGTCTTTTAGTAAGTAGTTTATTGAGCTTAATTGAATTGGCTGTATACTTATGTGAATTGGGAATACTTTTATCATTTCTAGTGGCCATTTCTCAATTCCTTTTTTTCCCGTTCTTTTTCTTTCTTTCTTTCAATTTTTCTATAACAAATAAATGAGAATACGTTTACCACCCTGTTTCCCTCTCAATAGTAAAAAATGTGATTAAAAACAAATCTGAGTTTTTTTTTTTTTTTTTTTTTTTGAGTAAATAATATTTTTGTTGAGATTTTCGTAAATAAATAAATGTAGTTACTTTCGCTTTCATATACATACTAATATTAACTTTGTTGTTTGAGTATTTATCTACATTCTTATTTCACATATCTACATGAGAAGAAAAATCTCTTAGTAAGCAGCTTATTCAGCTCAAATGAAATGACTGCATCTTTATGTAAGGTGCAAATACTTTTATTATTTCCGGTCATCTATTTCACAGTGACATTATATTTACTTATTTATTTAGTTTAGTTTTACAATCATAATCAGTAAAAGTGTGTTTAGAAATGAATTTGATATTTTTTATATTTTTGACTTGCAATTTACCTATTACATAGACATAATTACTTTCTATTTTAATCAGTCATACTTTCTTTTAGCTGTTTCTATGTTTATCTATATGCAAGCATCCTTTTGAGTATAATCTAAAATTGTAGACAATCATTTAGAAAAATATTATTTTTTTTAAATTGTGTATTCACTTGTCTCAGCAATGCATACATCACAATGTGGTCTATCTAAAAAAGAAAAAAAAAACTGGAACAACTGAGAAATGCGATTTTCGGAAAAGGTTTCCATGGATTTCAAACGTAAACAAATGTTGCAAACAATCCATAATGACATCGTTATCGTTCAAAACGGCGCCAAAAGAAAATCGCCAAATAGGGTTGTGGACCAACCTGGAAGTTATACCAAAAAAAAAAAAAAAAATAGAATAGGAAATCTATAAGGATATAAATCACAAACTACCAAAATTTTGCTAATTTGAATAAAAAAAAAAAAAAAAAAAAAAATGATTTTGCAAAATTTCTAAAGAACAAAAGCATTCACAAATTAGGAAGAATTTACAAATTAAAATATTATTTATCAAATTATTGTCAAATTTATAAAACTATTATTTTCATTGCATTAAATTTATAACTAAACTAGGTGGAAAAAAATTTCTTTTGTATAAGATTTATATATTTACTGGGTGAACCAAAAGTCACAGAAAAAATAAGAAATGTATTATTCAAAAAGTATTGACTGTAGCACTATAGGGTTTTCACTGAAATGCACAGAAAGACATGGGATTTTTTTAAGTAACAAAAGATTTATTAGAAAATTAGTTTAAATTTTCTTTATCGTGTGGTTCCTTCATTGTAAAATTACTTTTTTACAGTGCCTTAGGGCACTCAAAAACATAATTAGGACTATAATTTCTTAGTATGACAGCCCTCATTTATTAGAATGACTGTCAGACGTTGCGCATTGGAAATTCCCCTATAAAAAAGCTTCATCACTTCATCATTTGCAATATACAACATCATTTGATCAGGTGGATTTCTTTAAAATGTGAAAGAATACTGTAAAAATAGAGCGTAATATGTTGGAGAAAAATGTAGCTAAAATTTTTTATTGTATATATAATAAAAATCCCATGTTTTTCTGTACATTTCAGTGAAACCGCATAGAGCTACAGTCAGCACTCTTTGAATAATATATTTTTTACTTTTTCTGTGATTTTTAGATCACCCGGTATATATATAAATACACACACACACACACATATATATATATATATATATATATATATATATATAATATTTAAATGATTATAAAAGAAAGTTGTTTATGTTTTGTAAGCAAGATTTTTCGTGGGGATTTTTGTACTATTTTCATAAATAAATTATTAGATTGTTTGGTAAAAATGTAATACTCATACACCAGTCTTGGTGTTAAAAACTTAATTATGTTCTCTTTTACCTCGATGTAAATTAAAAGAGAGTTTCTTTTTAAATCCAACTTTAATTAACATTGGTGTTAACTGTCGATTTAATTAAAACTTTCTGTTTTCTACAGCACTTTTATTTTCTACATTAATTCTTTTTGTTGTTTTTGTAAAATGTGAGTTTTAATTTTGACTTCTCATAGAAATAAATTTTACTAACGATCGTCAATTATTTTTTATTTTTAATGGTTCCAGTTTAAACAATACATTTTTTAAACATAATTTATAACATATTATATTTATTTTATTAAAACATTGAATGCAATTAAACAAGTAATTAAAAAGTGCATGGATTTTGCAAAAACACAAAATATTAGCATGTATTTAATGAATTGTAAAATAATAGTGGTGCAGGAGGATGCTATTGTCTTATTTTTTAACACGACTAATTTTGTAAAGCATCATTCTATTATTTTAATTGCAAGTTTTATTTGTTTTATTATAGAACAAGTTTTTATAATATAAAAGTAGTGCTGAATAAAAGTAAGATTTTGTATGATTTGAATAAGCCTAAATATTAAATATATATATATAAAACTCAATACACTCCTGCTCAAAAGTTTAGCAAGATTTGCAAACGATCGATATTTTTTTTTTTTTTCCAATTTAAAACTTATGTCTAGGTGAAATGTTTTCAAACATTAGATATTTAAGGAACTCGGTCTTCCTCATGTTTTTCTGTGAAGATTGGTTTAAGACAACATTTACTTAGGAGGCCGGCAACAAATTGAGCGAAATCAATAATAATGTTTATGATCGCCCTGCATCGTTCAGTGAACGAAATGAACTGTAACTTTAGGATATGTTAATACAGATCCAGTTTAATTTGTCGAGGAATTTGTGTGACGATAGCATATTAAATAAGGGAGATATAAACACCCCCCCCCTAGTAATTATTATATTCATTTTCACATTTTCTTTGTTATCATATGGTCATGCAGAGGATCTGGGGAAAGTTGGGCGTCCGCCAAACTGGTTCAACCAATTTCACCCGTCTGAAGACGTGGTGGCCTCTGCTTCTTCTTCTTGTGGTTATTATTATTATTATTTTTTTTTTCACACCCTATTTTATGTATTCATTTTTACAAGAAATTTAATATATTTTAATGGTTACATTTAAATATACATTACATATTAATATCTTTATTTTTGGTATTTAGATTATTATTACACTGATCTGTTTAAAAAAAAAAAAACATTAATTATTATATTTTTAAGTTTATATATATATTTTACAAATTGTAACACTCTAACTTTTTTCTTCAATTCCTCAGTATTATAATCTTGCAGTTAATAGTTCTCAAACATGTTTTTTTTTTTCTTTTTTTTTTTTCTTTTTTTTTTTTTTGGGGGGGGGGGGGGATTATTTTATCTGTAAGTTAGCAAGCAAATTTTTCTATTATTTACTAAATTTTTCTATTTCTATTAATTTCTATTTTACATTCTATTTAATTTCTATATTAAATTTATCTTTCATTCATGTTTAATGGGTTTCATTCTGTATAGGTAAATTGGGCAATGCTATCTGTAAAAAAGAATTTTTGGCTATATGCTTACACATATACAAAAATACACCTATTATTTGCATAAATTATTCAGTCACTGCACAAAATCAACAGTTGTTAAATGTATGCTTTTGTTTTTGGATTTTGATTACCTTTTTTTAATTAAATCTTCCCTTTCTTCATGTGATATTTACTGTTTTTTTTTCATTAAAAAATAACTCTTTCTTTAGTTATGCTACGTTTTTCTTTCTTTTTTTTTTATCAGCTTCATTTCCTTTCTTGGAAAATAAAACAAAATGAGCACTTATGGCTTTGAATTACTTAAAAATTTACATACTTTTAAAATCTAAATACACTTTTTGAATCGATTTATATAATTTTAATCTTTTTATTTATTTATTTATTTATTTTTGGCATTCTTTCTATTAACGTTCTTTCTAAAAATGATTTATAGATTTCTTAAGATGCTGGAAATTACTTACTATATTCATTGTTCACTTAAAACACACAAACGAAAATAACTATTAATTTTAGTTTACACGTGCAAAAAAGTTGAGAAAATGCATTTCTTCCTTCAAATAAGTATATATTCTTATAATTTATCCAACCGTAATATTTAAACAATAATAATAGTAATAATAATAATAATAATAATAATAATAAAACTGTGTCAGAATCTTTTGAAAAATATAGAGCACAAAATCTCAATTATACAAATAAAGGAACATTTGTCGTATTCAGTAAATATTTATCAATCTAAACTAAACAAAAATGCTGGTTTATTTTTATGATTATTGAGAAAGAATAATTTTAACAAAAGTAATGTAGCACGAAAAAAAAAGTAAATGTATAAAGTTAATTGCTTAAAATCGTAATTTGCATGGTTAAATCTTTAATTTATCATTACATCATTACACTTCTAATTAAACTACTTTAGTATTTACACTTTACGAATATTCTCTAGGTATGTAGAATTATTTATCAGAAAATATTCGTTTATAAAAAATAATTTTAATTATAATTGAGTACCGTGTTAATAAACACTTAAATTCTTTTTTTATTCTAAATGACATAGATTTTATTGTGAATATAGATAAAAGTTAATTACATTTTCAATTACTACTTGACGATAAAATAAAGATAAACCTCATTAAAATTTTCTGCTTCAATTGAAACTGTGTAGCTAAAGTTACAAATTTTATTGAACCTTTGTGTTTTTTTTTACATTGTTTACGATCTTTTCTAATTTAATTAATTGTTTTATAAAGGTGTAAGCTTTAATAACTTATTATACAAATCAATTTAGTTTGCTGAAATTTGAGAGTATATTTTGTAATTTTCTTAACAAATACACTGAAGAATCATTAACATCAACATTACTAAACATTTAATTATAATTACCAGCTGATATTTAAAGTGCAGAAATTTGTAAAAGTAGATTTTTGATGACATTTTCATCACAAAAATGTCTTGCATTTTGTAATCATTTCTTATTAAAGATTTTTTAATTTTTTAAAGTCAATGACGATACGTCGAAATTAAACTACATACAAGCGAACTAGCATCATTTTAAATCAATGTATTTGTTTATTAAGATAAAATGAATACTCATGATTGAAGAAAATCATAAAAATTATTTTATGAAAGATAGAGCTATCTTTTAAATAATAACAATAATAATAAAACTTTTTCTTTATGTGCTAAAAACAAAAATAGGACTACTTGATTAATAAATGAATTCGATAAATAATTCTTTTTCTTTCCCCTTTAAATGACGTTAGTATATTTAAATATATGCAATAGTGTTTTTAATAATTTTTAATGCTTATTTTCTCAGTCTAATTAAAAATATTAATTAATATAAAAAATTGTTAATTCATATTTTTATTAAATAATAACGTAAAAAGTATAATCTTTTTAGTTGTAAAAGTCTTATATTTAAGTATATCAAAAATAGTCCATTTGAATTATATATTACACAGAAAGAAATGTTTTTTTAAAAAAAAAAGGTATTCCAATTCATTTTATCTACTTTTGAAGTTAATAGATTGGTTCTCAACTGCAAATGAGTTTTAGGTTTCGAAATATTTTTTTAATAATTTATTTCTATATGACCATATTAAACCATTAAACACTGACGTAATTTTAATTCAATATTTTTTTATGTGCAAAGAAAGTTTTGAGTGCGATTTGACGTTAAATAATAATGAAAATAATTCTTTTCTTCTCTTTTTTTTTTTTTTTTTTTTTTTCTGCTTGCCTCAACACGATGAATCTAAAAAGAAAAAAATCTTCTATTTAAACACCTACTGATGCATCTTAAAATATGCAACTTTATTCTCTTATTTATCTCTTTGTTGCATGAAAAATAAATTTACAAATGTATTTAAAAAAAAAAAAAAAAAAAAAAAAAAACATGCTATTCAATATACTCTTTATTTATGAAAGTCTTCTGACATTAAATTAAACAAAAAATGGTACGCGTGATTTTTTTTTCTTTTAGTTTTAATTTTACTTAAAAATAAATGGTGAAATTGCTTAACCCTTAAATAGGTTTATGACCTTTTAGGGTATGAAATAAATTATTATTTTAAGTAATGTAAAATGCATAGAAATATCATTTGCATAAATATTTTAGAGCATTAATTTAGAGTTTTCGTAATTCCCAAATACCTTCTTTTCCTAATAGCTCAAAATGCTTTATTTATTTATTTATTTTTATTTATTTATTTATTTATTTTATTTATTTTCGCTTTTTAATTTACGTAATAATCATATTTCTAATTGAATTTTCAAATATAACAAATTTAGAATATTTTTCTTAGAATGAGAATGTGCATATTAAGTTGACTTGGTACTACAGAAGATTTCATATAAAAGCTTATATTTCTATTTAATGTTTATAAATTGAACTATACTACAGGTTTGATTAATGTAATATATATGCAGAATATTTTTTATGATTTTTGATATATATATATTTATATATATATTTTACAGATTTAAAGTCTTTAAACTGCGTTTTCTCAATTTGCACTTTTTTGTGAATTCGTGATCTTCAAAATGCTAAAACTTCTACAGATGTTTAATAAAAGATTTAATATTTTTTGAGGATGTTTAATAGAATCTACTTAAAATAATTGGATTTGGGGAATGGGAAAATCGATTTTGCAATATTTTTACAAGAAGAAATATTAAAACATAAATATAGCAAAAATCATGGTTTTTTTTTTCCCCTTCACATTTTTAAATAGACAGGAACTAATCCGTCCCTAAATATTTAAAGTAGGTTCTATTAAAAGTAAAAAAAAAAAAAAAAAAAAAAAAAAAAAAAACTTTTTTCTTAAGTATTTGTAGACGATCATTTAGTTCATAAAAAAAAAAAAAAAAAAAAAAAAAATACATATTTAGAAAACCCAATTGAAAGATTTCAAATCTGTGAATCATATATCAAAATCTATAAGAATATTTGCCTGAATATGTATTTTATTGAAAAACTTAATATATTTAAACATAAAAAAAACTTCTTCACACACCATAAAATAAAGGGATGTACTACTTGTTTCGAAAGGCCATGGCCTTTCTTCCAAGTCCTATTCAAACCAGTAGTACTTTCATTTATTTCATGGTGTGTGAAGAAGTTCTTTATGTTTAAATACTATTTATACACCAGTGTTTTTATTTAGAATTGTGAAATTTAATATAGTTCAATTTATAAATATTAAATTTAAATATAAGCTTTTATATGAAAACCTCGGTGGCCCCCTTAAAGTGAAAAATGTTCAAAAAGTCAGGTTGGTAGATGCCACTGTTTACGTAAACTATATTTATAGGCGTTTTATTTTATTCATTTTATAATTACCAAGAGCATGTAAGAAACTTTACTTATTTATTTTGTCCGATTTGAGATAATCTATTTAAATATGGAAATTTTTCAGTTATAGCCAGTTTTTAGATGTATCTCTTAATTTTGAAACTTTTTCGTACAACTAAAAAGCTAGCATTTGTTTTATACTGTAAATTAGGTTATACAAACACCATATCAGTGTGCACGCTTTAAATTAATGGTTCACAATATTTTTAAAATAAGAAAAAAAAATTTTAAATAGTAATTAATTATAATTTTTATAAATTATTTACTTCCAGAATACTTGTATGCCTTTTCAAAAGAAAATATAAGCATTTCTTTCTTAAAAAAAGAAAAAAAAAAGAAAGAAAGAATTAATTTTCACATGCGTTTTTCTTATATTATGCAATGTAAATGCGTAGTTTAAAAGTTTATTTGCAAAATGCACGAAAGTTTGGTAAAGTAAACAAAAAAATTATATATATACTTTAAAAAATATATATATAACGACATATAAATACTTTCCAAAATTATTTTTTAATTGTGCATGGACAAATAATTATTTTTATACAATTTTTTCATGTTTCAGTAAAATTAATAAAATTTAAAACAAAAAATTGGATTTTTCAAATATATATATACATAATATATAATGACAATGCTTATTAATTGTGAAGTTGGTGTGACAAAATGCAACTAAGTCCTGTATTGAAAAAAAAAATAATTAAAAATTTTAAACTTAACCTTCCTCCCTTTCATGAAGTTTTCGGACAGTATTAGTGTTTTATAGCATAAAATTGTTGCTTCTGCCTGGGGAAACTCATGTCAAAGTTGGGCCTGGGGGGGGGACTTATGTCAAAGTTGGGCCTTGGGGGGGGGACTCATGTCAAAGTTGGGCCTTGGGGGGGACTCATGTCAAAGTTGTGCCTTGGGGAGGGGACTCATGTCAAAGTTGTGCCTTGGGGGGGGACTCATGTCAAAGTTGTGCCTTGGGGAGAGGACTCGTGTCAAAGTTGTGCCTTGGGTGGGACTCATGTCAAAGTTGTGCCTTGGGGGGGACTCATGTCAAAGTTGTACCTTGGGGGGACTCATGTCAAAGTTTTGCCTTGGGGAGACTCATGTCAAAGTTGGGCCTGGGGGGGGGACTCATGTCAAAGTTGTGCCTTAGGGGCGGTTTCATGTCAAAGTTGTACCTTGGGGGGGACTCATGTCATAGTTGTGCCTTGGGGGGACTCATGTGAATGTCATTTGGAAAAGATTTTGATGAAATTCTGGCAAAAGCAGAATTTAGTTTAGGACGGAGGACTATTAGTTTTTTTTTTCTTCCCAATTATAACATCGCTTTCAAATTATTCAATTATATTTTCGATAAATTTTAGATTTCGATAAATGTTTAACTATCGAAAAATGATTTCGACAAATGTCCAACTATCGAAAACGACAACGCAAAAATCGCTGTCTGAGACTAAAAAGCCCTCAGTTCTTAAAAAAAAAAAAAAAAAAAAAAAGAAATTACTTTTCGAACAATAATACATCAATATTGCCATGAACGAATTGAAATTATGAGTAGTAAACAAAAATTTAAATGCCGAATGTTTCCAAAATTTAGCACAAATATACTTTAAGCAAAAGTTAAAATTGTCTAATACATTTATAGCATTAAATAATGTCAAACAGAAAACATATAAATATATTATTAAACTATCTATCTATCTGTATGTATATTATATTATGTGAGATCTGAAAATTATGAGTAACAAGTGCAAAAGGAAACAAATAAATGATAAATAACATAAGAAATGAAGATTAATTCAGAATATTAAGTTAATACGATAATTAATTTGAAATAATTTCCCTCTTACAACATCGTTTTCAAGAGCAAATTACCGCAAGAAGGAGAAAAAAATAGTAAATTGTTTCTGTTAATGGCAATGGATTAAAAAATCAAAAATATAGCTGTTAATTTTACCGACATTTCAATAAAATCGACAACAAGAACCAAACAAAAATAACTACCGATAAAATAATAAAGTGACATCGCAATATTAAACTAAAAAGGTGAATAAATATGCAAAAAAATCTGTAAATATTGATTTTTAAACAGTTTGAAACACGAGGTGAAAGTTGAATCGACAATGCTAAGTTATCTAATATATATAATGTTAAATTGCTTTCTTTTTACGAGCATCGGATACGTTATATAAATTCCATGATTGTTATAAATTAAATGAATACGTTCTATTTCATTATTGTTGTATCATTCTGTGATATGGTGGGAACAACTTACAGGCTGGTCCACAACTTTATTTGGCAATTACAGCGAAGTGCAATTTTCGGAAATGGTTGACATTGATTCGAAACAAACAAAACTAAAACGCGTTTTTCAAAATGGCGTCTGTTTGGTAATGTATACAAATAAATGAAGCCTATTTTTAATATTAATAAAACAAATATTTAAAATCAACTTACCTCACTTTGCATGAAAAAATAACTGCATGAAGTTCTATTTTGTAAGGATCATCAATATGCATAAATATATATATATATATATTTTTCCATACATTTACATCATTTAAATGTTCCACAGTTGCCAGGAAAATACGATTTATAGAAACTTGATTTCCTTACTCACATTTTTTTTTTCAAAAATTTCAAAAACATTTCTTTCTATATACATACAATTCATTTAAAAAAAGAAAGAAAAATTCTCGTGCATTCCCCTTCATTTCTGAAAATAGCCCTACCTTTTGTAAAAATAAAATAGAATGCTGTATATTTAAATGTCGATCAAGTTATCTTCATAAATAATTCGAATTGCTGGTTGCCATGGTTATAAAAAAAAAAGAAAATAGCATGCTAGTGGACGTATCATGTTGCAAAGAATCCAGAACGACATCGTTATCGTTCAAAACGGCGCCAAAAGAAAATCGCCAAATTGGATTGTAGACCAACCTGCAAGTTGTACCATATGGTGTATTAACTGTAATTTGAAGTTTATTAGCTAACAATATTGTTTTTGTAATGCTGATTTAAAATAAAATTGTAATGAAATTACTCTAATAAATAACATGAATTAAATTTTAATAATAAAACTTTTAAGGAATGTATCTCAAAAATTCTCTTTATTACATTGCAGGTGCTTTCGCTGGGTGCCGATGTCCTGCCCGAATACAAATTACAGAAGCCCCGGGTCCACAAATGGACTATTTTGCACTATTCCCCATTTAAAGCGGTTTGGGATTGGATTGTCCTACTGCTCGTCATCTACACAGCCATATTCACCCCTTACGTGGCTGCATTCCTGCTGAACGAAGAGCGGCTGGACAATGACGGCCCCATCGTCATCATTGATCTCATCGTCGACGTCATGTTCATCATCGACATCCTCATCAACTTCCGTACCACTTACGTCAACTCGAACGACGAAGTGGTTAGTCATCCAAGTAAGATAGCCATCCATTATTTGCGGGGATGGTTCGTCATCGACATGGTTGCTGCCATACCCTTCGATCTATTGCTCGTCGGAAAGAACTCAGACGAGGTGAGCGGTAGTTATTATTTTTATTTCAAATTATTTTTATTTTGTTTTTTATTACTTATTATCCATCAATGCAGATGCTCAGTTTCTCATTAATTATAAGCACTCATCTGAATCTAAAATAGCAATTTCATACTCTTTCATGTTGTTATGAAATAGTTTTCAAAACACACTATATGTTGCCTAATTAAATAATAAGTAAGTCTCCTGTTTCATAATTGCAAAAATTATTCGACCTTTCTTATCATAAGTACAATTTACGTATCTAATGACATTATTGCCATGAAAAGAAATTCAATATGGTGAAAATTTTAATGAATTTAACATGTAATATTTGTTAAAAGATGATAGGGTGGAAGTTCCCTAAATTCGAAAGCATAGTCTTATCTTGATTCATGAGAATAAATATTTCATTATAAACAAGAATATGAGAAACTGAATTGTCTCATATAATTTAGATATAAATGAGATAAATGTACTCAAATCGTAAAAGTGTTGACTAAGCAGTAAAATTCTTCTGCATTAATATTACATTACTGTTGAAGTTCTTTACTTTATTGTAGTGTCTTTAATTGAGAAGGGAGAAACTTAACATTGTCAAATAAAAATCCTTTGTTAAATTAAATATATATCTATTCATATATATATTAAAGTACAGAAATACATTGAATAATTAAATGTTTTATTAAATGTTTCACAAAGAAATAAATAAAAAATGTTTAAAAAAATAAATTAAGAATAAAAAGATATTAAAAGATATCTATCTAGATGTATTAAGTTTTGGTAAACAAATATCGGAAAAAATTCTAATTAAAATTTCATACTAGAATAAAAATTAAAAAAATCACGTACTAACTCTAAAATAACATTTTTTAAAATTAAAGTAACTGATGTTGTGTCGTGCGATTCATTAAAAATGCAAACTAAACTAAACCAAGTAACAATAAAATGTATTTAGATTTCACTTTTAAGAAGCTTTTCCATAGCTCTTTTTATATTTATCTTATTTTTTACTAGGAGTATCTTTTAATAAATATTTTAATTATTATTTACCGGATTCTGCTAAATTCTAATTGCTTCTTCAACTTATTTCAAATTTAAACGAATTCTGGATTTATTACTTCAAAAATGTTATGTTGTCGTTTTTACTTATGGCACTCTGAAACTTCAAGCCCCGGTAGTGAAACTACCCGTATTTAAGGCAGCAGGGAAACACCTTCCTTTTTTTTAGAAGAGAACCTCAAGATTTCTATAAGAACACTTTTTAACTCTTTTAAAAATAAAGCGACTCTTTCATCACTGAGAAAAAATTCTGTAACTGACATCTAGAATGTCAATTGTGGCGCTAGAAAAATAGTTCCATGTCATCCTTATAAATTCTAACCCCCTTTGAAAACAATATCTAGAAACCTCTATTAGAATTCTAGAATGTTTGCCTATATTCTCGTGGGCAAAGTTATTTAAAAATCTCTGCAAATAAATGCGAATACAAGAGGCGGGTTTCAGCAACTATAATCTTGGTTTATTACCCAATTCTAGAAAATCAAGCGAGAAATTCTCGCAATACAAAAGATTCAGAATATTCAGATATATTTTCACCATCTAGAAATGTGTAGACTAGAAATTCTCGATCATTTCGTCTATTCAATTTACTGGCGTGCCTTATGCGCATAGTTCAGAAATCTATATTTCTAGCAAAGGAACTTAGAAAATGACCACATATTCATTATAGATGAAGGCGGTGTGTATATAGATATATATATATATATTTTTTTTTTTCTCAGTGATAAACAAATATTTTAACATTTATGTACAAGTTTACTTAAAGTCAAACTTTATAATTACTTAAGCAAAATTCCGACCAATCCGGATACATTAATAACATATAATTCGTCTGTCAATGTTTCCAATTCAAATTAAGCTTTATGTAGTACCCTCTTTCTAATCTGTACCTTTAAATTCTTAATCATATAAATCTAGAGATTATCCTACTCCATCAGTTCATTTTCATGATAATAAACACACAGAAAATGCCTAGAGGTATAAAAGGTTTTATCCATACTCATGACAGATTTATAAATAGTAAAGCAGTGTGAAATAATAAAAAATAATAGGTCAAGAAAACTTTGCAGCATGAGTAGTGGAAAAATGTAGCAAATGTTCATTCTATCCTGTAATAATTATTTATGTGCCCACAACATTCCACTAACATATACAGTACCATATATAAGCGAATATATATAAGAATCTAATAAATAATAATAATAATAATAAAATATTTTATTTTAAAGATCTGTTTGTTGATATTAACGCACAAGATATACTTGAAGTTATAAAAATGTTAGATAATCTTACTTCAATTCTTAAACTGAGTTATACTGAATTATAATTATTTTTCAACAATATAACTTATAGGTAAGATATCAGGTTGCGTCGAAGAGGTATTACATCAAGCATTCTAGCTAATATGCATTTATATTATAATGAAAGAAATATTTTCTTTACAAATTTAATATTTTATAGATATATTGATTATATTATTGTGTATCTTGTATATTTAAATAGTAATAGTTATTATGTATTACCAGTAATTATCCTAATAATCTGATTGTTAGTGAAAATTACTTAATATCAAATACAATACATTTTCTGTATTTAAAAATTATTCTTAAGCATAATCAACGCCTTAAATTTGATTTGTATTATAAACGTAAGGATTTCCTGTCTAAAGTTAATGTCTCTACAAGCTACAAAATTTCTCTATATAAATAAATATTTTTCACGAGCATTAATATAAATTTTACATAAAGCTTCTTCTTTCTGATAAATTTAAGTAAAACAAGTATACATATATTAAACATTTCCCATTATAAAATGGTCATTTTTCGCAAATTAATTAATTCTGTTTTATTTAGAAAATCTTTTACCCAACACTATACAAAATACAAATTTTGCCTTACTTTTAAATTTGAAAAATTTAAGTTCTGCATATTACAAGTTTTGCAGGTGAAATATAAAACTTATGCAGAATAAAACGTTAAACACACATTTTAACATTATAATTTTTTATCACTTACAATATATTTTTTCTCTTTTGATTTTTGCATCAGTATTTCAGTCAGTGTATTATTATTATCATTATTACTAAGAGAAATAAATTATTTAAATTTTCATATTGTTATTAAACATGGTTTATATTATTAATACATAAATAATTAACCCTTTTTTATTTAGTACTTAAACAAATCTTTTAAATTTTTTCTATATTAGTAGTGGAGTGACAAATTGTTTCAGGATTATTAGTGAAAAAAGGAATAAGCTTGCAATTTTTAAATAATATTCAGTTTTACAATATATGCATATTCATAGAAATATTTCCAGAGCAATAACGTAATAGGATAGTTACTCCTATGTCAAACTTACAACTACATCTGGGTGAGATTAAAAAACAAATCCCTATTAAAATAAATGATAATATTATATTAATCATAATATTATTTAACCTAAGAAATTTTAGTTACATACGGGTTGATGTATATATTTCTAGAGAAAAATATGCTCAATAACACATTAACCGCCAAAACTACAAATAATGATTTTTTTTTTTTTTTTTTTTTAAATACAAACAGGAACATTCATTATTTTGATCATATATATCAATAATTTATTATAAAATTATGAAAATTGATCTTATCTTACTAAAACTAGAGTGTTGCATTTGTGCAACTGAAGCGAAATAAAAGTATGAATTGAATACAAATGAATGTGTACGGAGTTTTCCTTGAGAGGAGAATAAAACTACAGATGGTTTTAATTGTAATTATTTTATTATGAAAATTTTATTTTTTATTTATTTTTAACAAACTACGTAAACTCATTCAAGCATGAAAATTTTCAAAATTTTTGCTTGAAAAGTACTTCAAATTTGAAATTCATTTTTAAATATAAAATTATTTTTTAGATCAAAAGTTTTTAATAAAATAAACACTTACTATTTTCTTACTAAAAAAGAAAAAAAAATTAATATAAAATATGTTTTTTATTTAACTATTAATACGCACCTATTTCTGGTGCTGCGTTAACGCAATACCAGCAAGTAAAGGGTTAAAACTTTTTCCGTATTTTTAATAAGTCGTTTATAACCTCGGCTTCTACTTTAAATTTTGGGTTTAAAAAAAAATCCCTTTTTTAATTATAACAAGTTAAGTATTATACTCAGTACAAACCCCTTTTTAGAAAATATGGCAGAAAACATTAGACACAGAAAACTGCAAATAGAATGCAAAAATATTAAATATCTTACGAAATATGAGTATTTTTACTAAATAAATTTTAACTGTGCATGCGCAAGCTTTTAAAAGTTTTCAATTGTATAATTTAAGAGCCAAAAATATTGCGTTACTTATATAAAAACTCTAAACAAATATCGTATAAATTCAAAAGGTTATGAGTTATATAAGGAACAGAATTTCAGTTCTTTCCCCCCTTTCAAAAAAAAAGTGGGGGGGAGGGGTAGCTGATATAGAGTTTTTATCCATATTTATTTCTAATCAGCGAACACTGTTTTACTATTAGGCATTGATTGAATCAATAAAAATGTGAGTAAACCCCTTATAATTTAGCTTTTATTTTTAGAACTGAAATTCTGTTCATTCTATCTCTCATATGTTTTTGAATTTACACGATATTTATTCAGGGTTTTCATATACGTAGCTCAATATTTTTGTTTATTAAATTGTGAAACTGAAATGTATTAAAAGCTTGCTCACGCGTAACTAAAAATTTTTTAGGAAAAATACTCATATTTCGTAAGGTATTTAACATGTTTGCATTCTCATTGCAGTATTCTGTGTCTAACGTAGTATGCCAAGTTTCCTAAAAATGACTTCGCACTGGGTCTAATACCCTACATGTTATCACTAAAAAAGTTTTATTTTATTTATTTATTTTATTTATTGCAATTTTTAAAGAAACCATTATATCTCCACGAATATATGTGGTAACCTCATAAAAATTTACACAAATAATTAGAAAAATCTTTATAATCATATGCTAAAGACAAAACATATTTCAAATATTGCGTTTTACAGGGGGATCCAAAACATTTTGACTTTTGTTTAATTTTTTACTGTTTCTCTTTTCCTCTCCAGGAAAAAACTTTTGCTGTAATATATGAGGTTTAACATGTTTTTTATATTCCTAAAGTTTCAAAATAATCCTTGCAAAATGTTTCTAGGTATTTGATGAAACGTCTAAATTTGAAAGTGTCCAAATCTTATTTGTAGATAGTGTATTCTAAATTATTTACATCAATTTCTTTGTATAACATTTTAAAATATTATTCTTTCAAACTATTTTCAGCTAGTGAATACATTAATGAAAGCCTTGTTACCAAAAAAAGCTTTGTTACCTATTATTATTGTTACCAAACCCTCATTGGAACTTTTAAAATTCCTATAATCGTAAACAACGATTAAAAAATGAACTGTAATTGGCATTGAGTTAACGTTGTTGATAAGTTTATTTAATTACAGTTTTCAGTAATGTTCTTCATAATTTTATTTAATTATAGTTTTTCAGTATGCCTGACTTACCCTTAAATTTCTGCAGCTCTTTTAAAACACCCGGTGTATGTATATATATATACATATATATATATATATATATATATATATGCGTGTGTGTATATTAGGTTGGCAGAAAAGGTCTGTCTTATTCAATTAAACAACTGACACTGGAAATTTATCCTGGACAACGTTTATATCACTTTTAAGAATATATTCGGTAAATACATTATACATATATAAATTAAATTAAATAACAGATGTTGATAATGTAAACAAAATTTAATGCACATATCAAAATATCATCTACTGCTAAGTGAGATTTCATAGCTACGTGACAAATCACGAACAGTTTAATATTGTATTTTTAAAATATAAAAAGGCACTTCTTTGTATTTTTGCACTACATTTTATCCTAACTGATATTTAACAATTGGGAAATTTGATTGTAAAAAAATTGCATTGTTAGTCCTATAATGATATATATATATATATATATATATATATATATATATATATATATATATATTACAAATTAATTTTTTTAATATGCAAGAATAAAACGCAATAAACGATCTTTATGTAAATTTTAATATTCATTTCTGGCAAAAGTTCCAAAGCTTTATGTTAGCAAATATTTTGGCAACATGCAAAGAAAACTCTCTGAAGTTTTCCATTGTTTAAAGTTCTAAGAAAAGTTTTGAAAACTACACAAAATTAAATCTAATATTAAAATACACAAACGAATACATCGCTCTTAGTTAGCTTAAATAACGAAAAAAATATTGCTTATGAGACTTTTAATAAAATTTTATTCTTTAAAAGACGTAAATTTTTATAAACACCTGTATGTGTATATAACCACGTAATTTTTTATGGGTACATTATTATTATTTTGAAAAAAAAAAAAATTACTCCTTTATCTTAATGACTGGAAAATGTTTTTGATAGAATTGTTTTTCAAAATGCAAAATTAAAACTTGTTTTTCAACTGTCACCTCTTATTGAATATATACAGTTAAGGTTTCAAAAGTACCTTATTATAGAAAAGAAAAGAAAAGAAAAGAACCTAAATTTGAGAAATCTCATTATATCGTAGTAGTTAAGAAGATAACCACGTTATAAAAGGTTGTGTAGATTAATCATATTCGTTCAATTTGCAAAAAGTTATAAATTACTTTTAAAAAAGATGAGTAATGTGCACGTTTTTTCCATGTTAAATATGTTTGCTTTATCCTGCTAACAATTGGCTCGGATTCTTTAAGTTTATCGATCCAATTTTCTTTTTAGTCTATAAAAGCTTTTCTTTTCTTCTTGTTCTTTTTTTTTTTTTTTTTTTTTTTTATGGATTTCAGTTATGATAGCATTTAATGAAGTACGTTTTTGAAGATTTTTCTTTTTCTTAAAATTGAAAATCCATAATTTTTATCCAAATAATAAAATGAATCGTTCCTTAAAAATAAAAGGAATTTTCTTAAACAATAAATTTTTCAAATAATCAATACATGATACTTTATAATATGAATTATAAGCAACCGTAGTTAGTAAAAAACAATTAAAAGCAATTAAAAATATCCTGTTTTTAAAAAGTGCGAAATATTTCGATGAACAATATCTTTACTTAAAAATAAAACGATAAAAACTAAAGTTTATTAAATTCTACATGAATGCTGCAATAAAGTGATATTTAAAATTTCAAGCAGGTACTTATTTTTATTTTTATTTTATTTATTTATTTATTTACTTTTTATTTATTTATTTTTTTTTTTCGTCTTAATTGTTTTTAAAGTTTCTATAATTGTTCATTTATAGAAAAAAAAAGTATTTTGAAAATATTAAATGATTAATTTCGACATCTCTCATTTTCAAATATTTCCGTTTCCTGTGATTCATAAAAGCCTCTAACTAAAGAAATATTATATATAATATATAATACAGTTAAACTATGCTATAGTTAAACTACTCTGATTTTGAATGAATTAGGAAAGTTTTGAACCATGATATTACAATAATATTACTTTTAAAATTTAATTCTGATCTTATGAATATTCTTTTAATATTATTGCAAACTACCAAAACACTTGAACTATATATTCATATCCGCAACAAATAATGTAATTTCCTTTTAAATAAGTAATAGGTAAAGTCTTTTATATCAGAAAAATCTCTGAAATATATCACGAAGAAGACTATTAGACATAATACTATGTTCTTACAATGAAAAATTACATTTTTTACTTAGCTTGCTGTTGCTGACACAAATAAATCATTTAGACACTGAACTGGAAAACTGCCAAATAAACTAAGGAAGCTCTTTGTCGTTTTTTATGTATACGGATAAAAGGATTGCCAATTTTTATAGAGTAATAGGTGACCGTGTCATAATTTTCAATTACGTAACAGTCTCTAATCATTAACCTATTACATTAAAAAGCGATAATGGGTTTTCAGTTCATAATTATGTGTGAAATTTATCGCTGTATATTGATATAAAATATTAATTTAGTTAAATTCGTAGAAATAATACCTTTCTGGTCTTTATTGGAGAAATTTTTTAAAATGCATTTCTGGTAGAAAATATATAATAATTTTCCATTAAAGTATTAGATTAAATATGAATTAAAGCAAAAAATTCTTGAACTTTTTTTTTAAGGTAACCTGATAAATTTCTGATGTTACAGTGCATAAAGCTGTTATAAACTTTACAACTTCAAGAAATTAAAAATATTTATTAATTTTAAAATTATGCTAAAGGTGAGAACAATGTTAAACTCGTGTGTTAAACTTGTACACATTATTTATAATAAATTATTATTTATCAAAATTATTTTTCAGTATGAATTCAGACGATTTTGGTCTTAGAGGAGTGTAACATTAAATGTCTAAACAAAGTCAATCTTTTACCCTGCAGATAACATATGAAAAAAAAAAAAAAAAATGCATTCTTTAGAATTTTTTTTCTTTAATTAAAAGTGAATAAAAGTGAATTACTTTTATTTAATTTTTAATGAACATTATAAATGATTTTTTAATTTGAAAGTTGTAATCACAGTCAATCAGAAAATTAACTTTACTTTTGCTGTTAAAGAAAAAAAAATGTTGCCAACGTATTTAAGTAAATAAACATATAACAAAATTCTCAAATCGAAATTCAGTGTGTTTCAGTAACACAAAGAGAAACAAAGAGAAACAAAACACAATATTTTCCATCATTTTTTTTTTTTTTTTTTGATAATGTTATTACTCTTAAAGAGAATAAAATGTATGCATAACGTTACGAAAAACGTTTATGCTATTAAAAAAAAAAAAAAAAAAAAAAGAATATTTTTATATTCAATTATTCATGAGTATAGGTGCTTTCTTCGTATAGCTATTCTTTATTCATTTAACAAAGAGAAAACATTGGCTTCCAGTCAAAACGTAAACTGTCACAGATTGAAGACATAAATGTTGCTATTTAATATTAGGTTTTATTTAATAATTAAGCATACAAATTCGTCTATTTTGTTGATAAATAATTATTTAACGCATTCTTTTAGAAATTATATAAAATTAAATTATAAAAATCCTTATCATTTGCATTTGCATTTAAATTTAGTTTTAAATTTAACTGCAAGTACAGAAATTTGCTAAATTTTATAGAAATACTTGAAGATTACTAAAATCGTTAATATTTACATTCATTCAGGTATATACGTTAAAAGCATAAATCTCTAAAGTACTGTAACACACACAGATACAAGTTCACACACACATAAATTCATATGTATATATGTTTACACATATAGTAATCTTTAAATAAAACACTTTTTTATTTCTTCTTCCTGTGGAACGTAATCGCTGTAATGTAAAAATGTTTTTAAAACTTTCATAATACTTTAAACGTATTTAGATTAAAAACACTTTAGAAACGCGATTGTCTAAAATTGAACTTTATTTAAAACATATAAAAAAATATATCCAAAGCTTTTCGTTTTGAAATATCAAAGCATCATCAGGGATTTTCAACTTTTTCTAATCAAAAAGTAAAGCATCATCCGGGTTTTCAAGCATCAGAATTCCTGATGATGCTTTGATATTTCAAAGTGGATATTTTTTTTAAACGCTTTAAATAAAATTTAATTTTAGACAAACGTGTTTTTAAATCTAAATAATAAATAGCACGTGTTTTAACTTAACTCTCTTTTTTAGAGATAATTTGTACTTTCAACATAGGTAATAAACAATATCTCTATTTATATTAATATCATGTTTAAAATGTGTAATGGATTAAATTTCTCATACATTTCACTTTACGTTTTCTAATACATCGAAACAAGCTATTGCATAAAACGATTGTTATTTTATTATTATCTTTAAAAATTATAATTGCTTTTTTTTTTAAAGTCTCATAATATTATGAGTTTTAAGAAATATATTTTTTACCAATTTATGTATTTTATTTTACCAAGTTATGTATTCTTTTTTTTTCCTTTTTTTAATCTTGAGATTGTTATGCTAAAATTACAACCAGTTAATAATGATGTCAGTGCATGAATCATTACACACAGTCAAAATTTTTTTCTTCAGTAAAGAGCTTCGAAAAAAAAAAAGGTTTGTACAACCTTCAGTTAAGATGATCGCAAGAAATGAATATTAAAATTTGCTTAACAGTGTAAAATTACTTTTAATGGACAGATCTTAATTCTGACTATTTATAGACACAATAAAATATCTCGACTCGCCAAAGGAGAAAAGTCATAAATGTAATGGCTTGTTGTTTTGCTGAGAATTATTCCTACCTCTCCTGTTTCAACAAACAAAATATTCTCTGCGTAGACAATTACATAAAGATATATTTTGAGATTTGCCTAAAAGAACATTTTTAGTAATAATAAGGCATTTGTAAATACTAATATTTAATTTCAGTTTTGCATTTAAAAATATACATATATATATATATATATATATATATATTTAATTGACTTATTGTTTATCTAGCTAAACGCTAGATGGCGCTTGCTCACTGATGTCTTAAAGTTTTTCTATCATTAATTTCCTTTTTATGAATGTTTTAATGTTCATTGATTTTCGTACAATTTAACTTATAATTTAACTAACTTAAAATTATGATTTAAATAACTCAATAAATAATTACTCTGTGAATTTTATCGTTAATGAAAATGCTCAGACATTAATTCTTTATCGATTAATCGTTGTTTGTCGTGCTTTTATTTCATTAACTTGTTGGCATCTTCCTGTTCTCCAGTTTGTGTAAAAGTTTTAGATGTGGCTACTCTGCTTTTTTCTAGTTTTTTTCTCTGGATTCCTTGACGATTTGATCTAATAAATTATTTAATTTCTCATTCAAAATGGTTTTGCTGCCTCGATCGAGGCTGAAACAATATAAATTGCTATGATTAGCTATATTGTTTTACAAAATCGATGCAACTCTCTCTATTTTATGAAATGCCCTCTGAAGAGTTTATACATCAATTTTTAAGCATTTTTAGCCAATCATTATTTCTGTGGTCCTTTATTTACTTTCTCCTTCATTAAGTTTAATGATCCTTTTTTATTATTATTATTCATGTCGGCGTAAGTAATTTAAATTTTTTTTTTGTCTCTTAATGGTTCTTAATCTGTATCGCAACATTTTTGTGTCAGTCTTACCTATATGTTAGAATCAGTTCTATTGTTATTGTGTTGGTATTGTTTTGTATCTATTAATTGTTAAATATTAAGGTTAAATTTTATTACGATGACTATCATTTATATATATATATATATATATATGATACGGACTAATTTTTACCCAATTATCGCCTGTAAAAAGTTCGATGCCGATTTTTTTTTTTTTTTTTTTTCTGATTTACATTTTTAACATCTCTTGCGTCCAATAAAAGTGATTTTTGGAAATGGTCTCTGCGTATATGTTTGTGTATGAGAGGGGAGGGGGGGGGGGAGAGATTCTGATTATCATATCTACAAAACGGTAAAAGGTAGAATTACGAAACTTCACAATTAAGACTAGTCAGGTGTACAAATGATTTTGCCAACTTGTGATGAAAATTGGAAAACTGATGTTTTACATGGAAAATTGGAAATTGGACTAAGTCCGTATCTCAAAAGTGGCATCAACAATTTTCTACAAAGTTGGTGTATCAACTGCCATTTAGATGTACTTTCGCATGTTCAGATAGTTAGTTCAAGAAAATTGATAGATGTCCTGAATAAGTAGAGATGTAAAAAACCCGGGAATTTTGATTCAGGGGAATAAACATCGGAATTTTCGGGTTTAAACCGGGAATTTCGGGAACATTGGAAACTTTGATGGAAAGAAACTAATACTGAATGTTTAGACTTAATTTTATTCTTTTAAGTGCACAAACAAGAAACAACTTATTTCATTATCTTTTTTGTTCTACTTGCTTAAATGAAAGTGATATCGAAAATTATGTGACTTATTTTACAAAAAATAATAAAAGATTAAACATTTACGTTATTAACAATAATAAATTATGAAGTTTTGTCTGCCTGTTTAAATAACTTTTAGAAATTTTCCTTTTCCTTTTTTTTTTTTTTATTAATGAATATCATAATAAAATATGTTATAAAAAATAATACAATGAAATTAAATTATGATAAAAATAGTTTAAAAATTATGAAATTTTGTTTTATTGATTTAACAAAATTTCACATAAATTGATGAAATTTTGTTATAATCAGTTAAAGAGCACGAGGAACAAAATCTAACATCAGTTCTTCGGTTATTAAATATTCCAGCAATAATTTTTGGATGCATTGGATTAATACATAAAATTTTCAATAGCTAATAATTAACAATTTGGATGTTATTTATTTATTTATTGCATATTAATATTGTTGAAATTTTAATTGAAATAATATTTTTCAGTGTGATATTATTGATCATTTTAGTGAACACAGGTTATTTTGGAACATTTTTGTTTTATTTTTGAAATAAAATATTAAAGATTTACATTCATAGATATATACAACTAAAACATGATAAGCTTCCACTGCTATAAAAAAGAAGTGTTACTTTGATATGCAGTCAGAACTAAGATGTAAATACACGGCAATAACAGAAAATAAGTCTGTGAATGAAATTTTATACTAGTAATTTTTAATTTTGTAGACGTTAAAAGCACTATTTTAAAGTCGAAAAATCATAAAAATCAACTTAATGTAAGATAGCATTTTGCAATGCCGTAGAACACCTCTAATGTAGGGGGGGGGGGGATGCTAAATTCACAACTTTTGAAAACTTTCAAAATTCCAATGTGAAAACTGATAGGCGCTAGTTTAGATAGGTCAGTTTTCGGAAATGAGTGTTTCAACAACGACAGAAAAAAAAGATCTCTACAGATCTCCTTTTAACTCGCTCTACAAACTTTCTTTTATATGCCTTTACGACCCGGGTATTGTTTATTAATGCAATGAAACTGTTAGGCGTTTGATTGGTTAGGTCAGTTACTATCTTCTGAATATCTTGAAAATAAATGTATAATATATCATTTATTGAAATTATGAGAAATCTTATACGTAACGGAGATTTAAAATAAATATATATTATTACTAACTGAATTACATTTGAGTACTTTATCTCATTTACAGTTTCTTTATATTGATAATATTTCCTCTTTATTTTCCTTATATATTATAAAAATGTTTAATATTATTTGTTATTATTAACTATTACATGAGTGCAAAATAGAAATAATTGATTGTTTATTTGGTGATTAATGGAATATATGTAATGTATATGAATTTGTTGTTTATTTGAGAGTTTTTGAAAGTTTTTCTTTTACTTTATTGCTAAATAGTCTAAAAAAAGAAAAAAAGGCCTGTGTTTTGAATGCTATAGAATGTTAGTAATCTAAAGGCTTTTTAACATTTTGTTTCTTTTGCAGCATGACAGAATTGAAGTTTTATGCTCTTCATTCTAAAGCTTTATGAATATTATCAATTATGTATATTTTTTATGTGCATTTTTGATTGATATTTTTTATATGATTTAAGAGGTGAGCGCTTTTGCGTCATCAAATGCTGCATTTTCTGCTTGCTAATGCTCAACCAGCGCACAAGTTGCCAAAAGTTGTAGAAGCACACACTTGTACTCTACAAGTGTTGTTTTGCAAAGGGCCAGTCGTGAAAAACCTCTTTTAAAAATAGCGCTGAAAATGATTAAATTCAAAATTTAAAAAAAAAAAAAAAATCCCAAAAATTATTTATAGAGAATAGGTTAATAGAGACCAACTTTTTCAAATTGTATGCATAATAACTAAAAATTTAACTTTGTGAAGGGTAAAGTTATTTAAGACATAGACACAAAGTTTTGTTTAAAACTATCGTAAAGTTGTTTTTAACTAGAGAAATTGAATTATAAAGTTACTTTTCCTTAATTTGAAATTAATGTCATTAACGAAGTTACGAAATAAAAATTTTCGGTTCTTGTAACAAAACCTTTTTTTTTTTAATTAAACGTCTAATTTTCTTCTAAATATGATAAATTTAATTTAAAATGCCAATTTAAAGAAAAAACTTTTAAGTTTATGTTATTTACATAGTTTACAATAAAGAATACGACATTTTTAAACCTCTTTTCTTTTACCCAAAGAAACATAAACGAGGAAAACATTTTCAATAATTAAAGTTTTGAACACAATTTTAATAATAAATGAAGAAATACATATTTTAATTCAATCAAATCTTTTTTTTTTTTCAATAAAATAACAAACAGGGGTTAAATTATCCCCATTTAATTTTCTTCATTAACATATTATTTTAAAACCTTGCTAATTTATAATATTTCTAATTTCTTTTATAAATTATTTTACTAATATATTTCTTTTAATAAAATATAAAGAAATTAATATATATTTATTTTTACTAGATGTATTTTTTTATGATTTGTAATGCATGAAACAAATTTAAGCTGAGGCTCTCAATTCTAACATTAAATGCAATGTTGTGTTTTCAATGTAAGTCATAATAAATTTATTATTTATTCCAAACCCTTTCAAAATTATATTTTTTATTTAGTAAATTCATGAATATTAAATATGAATTTATCTACCATAGTGTAGTTAACACACACACACACACACAAAAAAAAAACTAATCTTTAAAAAAAGAAAAAAAAAAAAGAAAAAATCCAAATTTAATAATAGTTTTTAAATATTTCCTTGAAACACTATAATATTACGTTAATGGTTATTTTTATTTTTTGATTTTAACTGTAAAAAAATACATATATTTATAGTTTCACAAAGTATTAAAAATAAATTATTTCACAAATATATTTCACAAAGCCTTAAAAATAAATAAATAAAACAAAAAACAATAATTCATTTAGTATATGTGACTTTGAAAAGCAATAGTCATGGTATTTTTATTTTTTTTAAATAAAAAAAGAAGAAGGAATGAAAAAGTTTATTTAAGTAAAAACTATATTACTCTGTTTTTCATGAAACTCCTAATTAAAATAATAATGATAATACTCTAAATATATACTCATTTTTTTTCTTATTATTATTATTCATTTTGACAAAGAATATTTAATGATAAAGAAAAGTTATAAGATTTCAAAATTAAAAACATTATATTATTACTTTTTTGTTTGTTTCTTTCATTCTTTTATTTATTTATTTTTTAATTTAACAACGCATTTTTTTTTTAAGTTTAAGATTTATATAACGCTAAGAATTTTTTGATTTTCCGATCTATAGTTTATATTGTCAATCTATAAATCTTAAGTATTAAATGTACATTAATGATTTTAGCTGCTTAACATAAACTCCATTTTAAGAAAAAGTACATTTCGTTTTTAAATATTACAAAAGGAATGGTGCATTTAAAAAATATATATGTATATATATTTAAATATATCGCATTACATTAATAAAGTAAATGACAATCTATATCTAAAATCTGTACCTAAGCGATTAGTCGTTTCATATAGAATACATAAATAGACAGAGGGAGAAAAATTGTTTAATTCAATACTGGCAAAAATATATAAATAATGCAAATAAATCCGAATATATGAAAACGTTAATGTTAACAAATCCAGATAAACTAAACTACCATGATATTAAACTAAATTAAAATATTCTTTAAAGTGTTCAAAGAAATGTTTTATTTATTATTCAAAATTTTTCATTTAATATTTCAATTACGTTATTTCAAAATGTTATTAAAAACTTACTTTTTCTGTGTTACAATTTAAATCTTTTTTTTTCTTTGAAAAATAATTAAAATGAATGAGGCATTATTATTATTATTATTATTTACATGCTTTACAAATACAAAGCACTCAAAAACAGTATTCTACTCTTATAAATAACATAATACTGAGGAAAAATAGGGAAAAGTATAAATGAGAAAACAGAACTTTTTTTATTATATAAATTATTTTTTATGCCAATTTTTATGCCTAAACAGACAAAACGTATTTGTAATCCTTTCAAATATCAAAATAATATTATTTCTGTTATTATTCTCATTATAAAAGTATATATATATATACATATATATATATATATATATATATATATATATATATATATATATATTATTAAGATTTTTTATTCATTTTGATAACATTAATGTAATTTTATTTTAAATTATTGTTAAGTGTAAAATATGCATAATTCAAATGACTTTATAATACACTTTTTTTTTTTTTAATTTTTTTATCTTAAAAAAATATTTGAATGCACTGAACTCGAGGCTGGTAAACGTGAGATGCTGAGTTCAATCCCAGGTCCAGGTTGTCAACCTAGTCGTACAGAGTTTTTGCGTTTTTTTTTTTTTTTTTTTTTTTTTCCTTCAAAATTTGCGTACATACGGGCTAGGATCCCTTTGAAAGACGGGGGGCACTCCTCACAGGCCCAGGATCTTAATGCAGTCAGTTGGCCTTATCCATAACACCAATTCTTTAAAAAACTTTTCCTAATTAATAGACAAATGAAAACACTGAACTGTAAAACTAGAATTAAGTTTAAAGGTTTTAATTTCATTATAGGAAGTTCTTTGCGAGCAAATTACGAATTAATTTAAAAAACGAGAATTAATAAGCATTTTCTACTTTAATTTGCTATTCTTGCCTGCAAGTTTTATACTACATTTTCATGCTGCATCATTTTTATGCTATTCTTTATGCTATAATTATATTCAAATGTTAATGCAGCATGCATGGTTATTTTAATAAATACTCTAAAACTTAACACAATCTAATTTTAACATCGCTTGTTTCATACTTTCATTAACCCATGTAAAAATAATGCATGTTAATGCTTGTTTCATATTAACGCTTTCATTATAATTATTAAATAATATTTTTAAAGCACATTAAAATTCGGATTTTATCGTAATTTACAATTTAAAATAATTATTCTTCACTTGAAAAACTAAAATATTTACGAAAATGGTATTTGGTTGTCATAAAGCATTAGAAAATTGTTCTATGTTGCAATTTATAATTTTAAATGAAAAATAAATAAATAAATATATACATACATACATATATATATATATATATATATCATAATTTGTTACACAATAATTTTTAAACTGCCATAAATGTGATAAATATGTAATACAATTTAACTCCTGACAACATTTGGCTGCTTAAAAATAATCTTCAAATTTGTGCATTTTCTTTCTAAGTATGCATACCATATTATAATTATTAAATAATATTTTTTAAGCACATTAACATTGGGTATTTATAGTAATTTTAAAATAAAAATAAAAAAATTATCCAAAACTTGAAAAACTGAAATAATTACGAAAAAGATGTTTGGTTATCATAATACATTAGAAAATTAATCTAAGTTTAAATTTATAACTTAAAAAAAAAGGGAAAGAAAAGGAAAGAAATCTAAATTTGTTACACAGCAATTTTTAAACTACCATAAATGTGATAATTATGTAATGTAAGCTAACTCTTGACAATATTTAACTGCTTAAAAATAATTTTTTAATTTGTGCGTACTTCAAAGCGCATTATTATTTTTATTCATAAAAATGTATCCACATATAAAAGTAAGAATAATAATTGCAATATTCTTTTTCTTATCATTGCATACTCCTATATCTTTTAATACATATTACAATAAAAAGTAGAGAACAGCGCAAGACTTTCTGGTCTCCAGCCAAAATAAAATTTCATAAAAATATATATTGAAAAATATTTTACTTTAATCTTTTTCTGTAACAACTGATTTTTATTATGCGAATCAATTTTTTTTCTTTTTTCTGGCATATAAGATAATTTTCATCATTCATAAATTATTTATTTATTTATTTATTTATTTTTATTTTTCAACAAAAAAAAATTTCTCGGTATATATTTAAAAATAGAAAAAATTACTGAAAAAATTACTTTTCAATATCTTTCAAACAATTTTTGTGTTAAACTAAAGACGTCATTGTTACATTTTTGCTGAAAAATATTTTATCTTATATATTAAAAAAATTCTAACAGCTCTTTTCGGTGACTTTAAATACATTTTTCAAACTTCATAGACTTAATTTGTAGTTTTAATATACATGTTTGTAATTTATATATATACAATTATACAATTAAGTTTTAAAGTATGGAAGAGGCAGCTGTTTGTATATTATTATTTTTTTTTTACATTACATTTCAGAAGTAGATATGCATACAAACAGTGATGCATAAAAGCGATTTACTTACAAACACATATGATCATATATGAATAAACTTCTAAACTATAAATTTAAAAAGCTTTCAAGAAATTAAAAGAACTGCTTTGAGATTTTTTTTTTCTGCCAAATAAAAACGAAATTATTTTTCTTAAGTCAAGTTTGTTTTTGAGGAATTTATAAACTTAAATATCTGCAATTGTCAGGATTTTTTTTTTTTTTTTTTTTTTTTCGACATATGCATTTTTCGTTAATTTATATGAAACATTAGAAACATACTGCATTATATGAAATAAAAACATGTTGAGTAAAATGTTTTGATTCAATATTTATTTAAAAAAAAAAAAAAGAATATATGCAAATTGTTTGGTTTTATTTTATTATTATTTCTTTTTTTTTTTTTTTTTTTTTTTTTCGTGCTTAATGAGTACCATTTATCTTCAATTTTTAACCATTTTACAATCAAACAATTACATTCCTTCTAAATGCATTTAAATACATTTACAATGCTAAAATTTACTCCCTCTTTCAGTGTATATTTTTTTCTACTGGATATTCAAACTGGATATTTTACAATAGCTAATTTTGACCTCATAAAAATTTTCTAAAAAGAATAAATAAATAAATGAAAGATAGATGTCTGTTTGATAGGTTTTACAAATATTTTTCCCGATAAAGAAGATGTATGTTAATTTAATTCAAATTACAGCTCAAGCAGAGCTTGATGCCGAATAAACTGCATAATGCTTTATTTGCCTGCGCTCATTCAGCACGCCGCACACAGCTGAAAGCTTGCTAAACACATTTAAAACAAATTTTCTTTACAGCTCAAGATAAATGTGGTACGAAATCATTTCCAACCTAAACTTTTGAACAGGAGTCGTTGAAAGTGAAATTAAGGAAGGAACAACGGAACCGTTTACGTGATTTAAAATTCTCCTTTGGATGCTTCACTGGATTTGCAGGGCTTTAATGCTAATCTGTAAGGTAGAGACTGCGAATGAGGTACTATTCATTTGGCAATACTTCAAGAAAAAACATAAAATTTTACTGGTCTTTAGATGCACGTTAAGAAATCTGTTTATAACTTTCTGAAGATATAAAGAAAAATTCTATTAATATAATTTCGACTTTTTTTTTTTATGTTGCAGAAATTTAGCGCTTTGTACAACACTGGGCTATATGCATTTAAAAAGAAGTCGTGAAAAATGGATCTAATGTAAAATTAATTTTAGAGAAAAGAGTATTTATTTTTAACATAAAAATGAAATAACAATACATCCGATCATGCTCTGAATATATATATATATATATATTTTTTTTTCCAGGAAACCTGTTTATAACATTCTAAAGATATAATTATAAAATAAAGTTTATTAATCTAATTTCGACTTCATTTTGATATTGTAATAGCTTGATCTATTTTACAACATTGCAATACATACATTTAATAGAAGTCGCTAATAATGGTTTTTACATTAAATCAATTTTAGAGAAAACTATATTTTTTATTATAAAAATGAAGTTGCAATACATCTAATAAAATGCCTGTGAAAAATGAATACATTAAAAAATCATTACTTGCAAAATTGTTGCTTTATTTAAAAAAAAAATATTATCAGTATACTCAGATTTAACAAAATGGAATCAACACTCATACATCTTTTGCGGGTGTTGTAATGCTTAATATTTGAGAAATCAACCCTGAAAAATTCTTCTTTAATATCTGAAACCTGCAAATTCAATTTATTTAATACAAACAAAATTATAAGTCAGTTCAAAAAACAAATTTATAATATATTTTAGGAGTTATAATTAAAGACAAATTTTATGTTTTTGAGAAATACGAATCGTACAGTTTTAATTATTACTAAAAAATAATAAAGACAGAAATTTAATTTTTAATTTTCAATAAAAGTAGGAAAAAAATTGTTAAATTGATAAGATAAGGGTCTAAATTTAAAACTAAATTCATAAATTAAGTTTTATAGTTCATCTAAATATTAAAAATTTGAGTCTACTTTTAAAAATTTTCATGAAAACAGAACTATACATTTAAATTCTTTGTAGAAATTAATATTCGCTTATTAAATTATAATCATCCCAACCAATCAATTTTATTGAAAATAGATTATTAATTTTACTTACATTTGTATTTATATTTTCTGCAATAACTTTCTTATTCTGGATTTTTATATAAACATGATACAAGAATGCCCATGACTACAGAAATTATGCATAACTATAGAAATCTTGCAATTCATAGCATTTATATATATATATATATATATATATATATAATGAATAATAAATAAAATAACAATTAAAAAAATCATCACAAACTACAAAAAAAATTTATTGTCTTATACTTAAAAGTTTCTTAAATTTTTATACAAAATTTAACTTTTTTAAATTTATTTTTTGTCTATCCTTTAAAATTCTGCAATTATCTAAGCATTGTATTTCATACGATTTTATCATATAAAGTAGGAATTATGAAATTAGTGTATAAAAAGAAAATTTAATGTATTCTATGAAAAATTCTATTCATGCCATTAAATTTCTAATTTATTTAATTCATACATTTAAAAAACGTTCCATTTAACTTTATACATATATATATATATATATATATATATATATATATATTTTAACATATATTTATTTCAATTTTTTCATAAAAAAATCTACGACTATTTAAATAAATTGAAAGTGAAATGAAATGTTGCAATCACTAACCTAGAAAAAAAAAATGAAAGCACATCAGTGAAATTTTTCTATAGATAAGGAATATGTCAATTGCAGCAATGTAGCAATTTCTTAATGGGGCTTGTTTTGTCCATTAGTGTTGTAGATCACAACTAATATTTTTTCACACCTTACCTTTTTAAATCCGCATTTCTTCAATCACTTTTTCTGATGCTAAAATTTCGGTGAGAGGATGTTTCTTAACTAACTGGAAATATAATTATTGTAAGAGATCCTAATAAGAAATTTTTTTCACTTAACCATGTTATATATATTACATATATATATATGTTTGTAACATAAATATTAATCAAAAAATAATAATAATCTAATAATGAGTAGTGTAAAAAAAAAAAACAAAGAACCATCCGTAGCAGAATATGAAGTTAAAATCCAAAATGTATATTAACAAATCAGTTAAAATATATAAAAAATAAAAGTTTCTTTTTTATTTTTTAAATAAAAGATTTACTTATAATTGAAAAATTGACTACTTCTTAAATTTATTTCATTTGTAATTAACTATGATGATAAAATTAAAAATAAATACAGTTTGTCAAAAAAAAAAAATATATATATATATATATACTTTGTTGTCCTAATTTGTGCATACAAGGAAGAATTGAAACAATAAACCAATAAATAAGGAAGTGAAAAGCTTGGAAAAAATAATTAAAGTTAAACAAAAATTATAATATTTCCTCAATTTTACTTTACGGAAAACCATGCAATGTTACATTTCAGAAAAATGTATTTTTAAGATGTTTAGAAAGTATATATGCCTTGAAACTAGCATTTTGTGGCCATCACAAGACTTTCTTCTATAACTTTCGATACAAATTCACAGTACGAATCATTTATTATTATTATTATTTATGATGACTACAGGCGATTTTCATCAGAGTAAAACAAAACACTAAATGTCCAAAGAAAGTCAGTTCTGCGCCGACATCTGCGGAAATCCTTTTTTCTGTTTTATTTATTATTTATTTATTTTCGTTACAAATTAAAAGAATTGATAACTTTCTTTTAAATTATCACAGATCTATGATTCAACAATTCGTTTTGGAGGTATTGATGAGTTCTTTTGAAATATAACCATACTGAAATTTTACACACCCGAGGGGTACTCTTCATCCCCACACACGCACACACATCAAGAAGCGATGCTCTTACATACACACAATTTTATTCTTAGTTTACTATTACAATATGCAATAAATGTTATTAATTTCACAGTGTTTCACCAAAACCTATTCTTATTGTGTACATTTATACGAATTTTTGCCCAAAATTGTCAAAAATTTTGAAAAAAAAAAAAAATGGAATGATAGTGCCACCGGTCGAGCGATTGTACCCCAAATATAATCAGCGCCAACTTTAATCAAAGTTCAACTAAATATCAAGTTAAATTTTATTCATAAGTTCGTTAGATACAGTGTCAATGAATTTCTGCTACTCTCATCGAAACACGCACAGAGGCAGATACACAGATAGACAAAGATGCATACATGTATTGTCTAAAAATGGTCAAACAATGTTCAGAATATCTCAAAACGTGTAAAAGGGTTTAAACCCTGATTCTAAAGTTTTATGAATCCCACACTTTCTTATTATTTATATAGAAGGAAGTACAAAATGCATTTAAAAATTATTACATTAGCAAGGAGCAGCATTGCGCTTATCTAATGTTACTTTTCTGTATTTAAAATTAAAGTTTCCAAATTCCTACATTTGTACAATATATATATATATATATATATATATTTTTTAACATATATTTATTTCAATTTTTTCATAAAAAAATCTACGACTATTTAAATAAATTGAAAGTGAAATGAAATGTTGCAATCACTAACCTAGAAAAAAAAAATGAAAGCACATCAGTGAAATTTTTCTATAGATAAGGAATATGTCAATTGCAGCAATGTAGCAATTTCTTAATGGGGCTTGTTTTGTCCATTAGTGTTGTAGATCACAACTAATATTTTTTCACACCTTACCTTTTTAAATCCGCATTTCTTCAATCACTTTTTCTGATGCTAAAATTTCGGTGAGAGGATGATTCTTAACTAACTGGAAATATAATTATTGTAAGAGATCCTAATAAGAAATTTTTTTCACTTAACCATGTTATATATATTACATATATATATATGTTTGTAACATAAATATTAATCAAAAAATAATAATAATCTAATAATGAGTAGTGTAAAAAAAAAAAAAAAAAGAACCATCCGTAGCAGAATATGAAGTTAAAATCCAAAATGTATATTAACAAATCAGTTAAAATATATAAAAAATAAAAGTTTCTTTTTTATTTTTTAAATAAAAGATTTACTTATAATTGAAAAATTGACTACTTCTTAAATTTATTTCATTTGTAATTAACTATGATGATAAAATTAAAAATAAATACAGTTTGTCAAAAAAAATATATATATATATATATATACTTTGTTGTCCTAATTTGTGCATACAAGGAAGAATTGAAACAATAAACCAATAAATAAGGAAGTGAAAAGCTTGGAAAAAATAATTAAAGTTAAACAAAAATTATAATATTTCCTCAATTTTACTTTACGGAAAACCATGCAATGTTACATTTCAGAAAAATGTATTTTTAAGATGTTTAGAAAGTATATATGCCTTGAAACTAGCATTTTGTGGCCATCACAAGACTTTCTTCTATAACTTTCGATACAAATTCACAGTACGAATCATTTATTATTATTATTATTTATGATGACTACAGGCGATTTTCATCAGAGTAAAACAAAACACTAAATGTCCAAAGAAAGTCAGTTCTGCGCCGACATCTGCGGAAATCCTTTTTTCTGTTTTATTTATTATTTATTTATTTTCGTTACAAATTAAAAGAATTGATAACTTTCTTTTAAATTATCACAGATCTATGATTCAACAATTCGTTTTGGAGGTATTGATGAGTTCTTTTGAAATATAACCATACTGAAATTTTACACACCCGAGGGGTACTCTTCATCCCCACACACGCACACACATCAAGAAGCGATGCTCTTACATACACACAATTTTATTCTTAGTTTACTATTACAATATGCAATAAATGTTATTAATTTCACAGTGTTTCACCAAAACCTATTCTTATTGTGTACATTTATACGAATTTTTGCCCAAAATTGTCAAAAATTTTGAAAAAAAAAAAAAAAAAAAAAAAAAAAAAATGGAATGATAGTGCCACCGGTCGAGCGATTGTACCCCAAATATAATCAGCGCCAACTTTAATCAAAGTTCAACTAAATATCAAGTTAAATTTTATTCATAAGTTCGTTAGATACAGTGTCAATGAATTTCTGCTACTCTCATCGAAACACGCACAGAGGCAGATACACAGATAGACAAAGATGCATACATGTATTGTCTAAAAATGGTCAAACAATGTTCAGAATATCTCAAAACGTGTAAAAGGGTTTAAACCCTGATTCTAAAGTTTTGTGAATCCCACACTTTCTTATTATTTATATAGAAGGAAGTACAAAATGCATTTAAAAATTATTACATTAGCAAGGAGCAGCATTGCGCTTATCTAATGTTACTTTTCTGTATTTAAAATTAAAGTTTCCAAATTCCTACATTTGTACAATATATATATATATATATATATATATATTTTAACATATATTTATTTCAATTTTTTCATAAAAAAATCTACGACTATTTAAATAAATTGAAAGTGAAATGAAATGTTGCAATCACTAACCTAGAAAAAAAAAATGAAAGCACATCAGTGAAATTTTTCTATAGATAAGGAATATGTCAATTGCAGCAATGTAGCAATTTCTTAATGGGGCTTGTTTTGTCCATTAGTGTTGTAGATCACAACTAATATTTTTTCACACCTTACCTTTTTAAATCCGCATTTCTTCAATCACTTTTTCTGATGCTAAAATTTCGGTGAGAGGATGATTCTTAACTAACTGGAAATATAATTATTGTAAGAGATCCTAATAAGAAATTTTTTTCACTTAACCATGTTATATATATTACATATATATATATGTTTGTAACATAAATATTAATCAAAAAATAATAATAATCTAATAATGAGTAGTGTAAAAAAAAAAAAAACAAAGAACCATCCGTAGCAGAATATGAAGTTAAAATCCAAAATGTATATTAACAAATCAGTTAAAATATATAAAAAATAAAAGTTTCTTTTTTATTTTTTAAATAAAAGATTTACTTATAATTGAAAAATTGACTACTTCTTAAATTTATTTCATTTGTAATTAACTATGATGATAAAATTAAAAATAAATACAGTTTGTCAAAAAAAAAATATATATATATATATATACTTTGTTGTCCTAATTTGTGCATACAAGGAAGAATTGAAACAATAAACCAATAAATAAGGAAGTGAAAAGCTTGGAAAAAATAATTAAAGTTAAACAAAAATTATAATATTTCCTCAATTTTACTTTACGGAAAACCATGCAATGTTACATTTCAGAAAAATGTATTTTTAAGATGTTTAGAAAGTATATATGCCTTGAAACTAGCATTTTGTGGCCATCACAAGACTTTCTTCTATAACTTTCGATACAAATTCACAGTACGAATCATTTATTATTATTATTATTTATGATGACTACAGGCGATTTTCATCAGAGTAAAACAAAACACTAAATGTCCAAAGAAAGTCAGTTCTGCGCCGACATCTGCGGAAATCCTTTTTTCTGTTTTATTTATTATTTATTTATTTTCGTTACAAATTAAAAGAATTGATAACTTTCTTTTAAATTATCACAGATCTATGATTCAACAATTCGTTTTGGAGGTATTGATGAGTTCTTTTGAAATATAACCATACTGAAATTTTACACACCCGAGGGGTACTCTTCATCCCCACACACGCACACACATCAAGAAGCGATGCTCTTACATACACACAATTTTATTCTTAGTTTACTATTACAATATGCAATAAATGTTATTAATTTCACAGTGTTTCACCAAAACCTATTCTTATTGTGTACATTTATACGAATTTTTGCCCAAAATTGTCAAAAATTTTGAAAAAAAAAAAAAAAAAAAAAAAAAAAAATGGAATGATAGTGCCACCGGTCGAGCGATTGTACCCCAAATATAATCAGCGCCAACTTTAATCAAAGTTCAACTAAATATCAAGTTAAATTTTATTCATAAGTTCGTTAGATACAGTGTCAATGAATTTCTGCTACTCTCATCGAAACACGCACAGAGGCAGATACACAGATAGACAAAGATGCATACATGTATTGTCTAAAAATGGTCAAACAATGTTCAGAATATCTCAAAACGTGTAAAAGGGTTTAAACCCTGATTCTAAAGTTTTGTGAATCCCACACTTTCTTATTATTTATATAGAAGGAAGTACAAAATGCATTTAAAAATTATTACATTAGCAAGGAGCAGCATTGCGCTTATCTAATGTTACTTTTCTGTATTTAAAATTAAAGTTTCCAAATTCCTACATTTGTACAATATATATATATATATATATATATATTTTTTAACATATATTTATTTCAATTTTTTCATAAAAAAATCTACGACTATTTAAATAAATTGAAAGTGAAATGAAATGTTGCAATCACTAACCTAGAAAAAAAAAATGAAAGCACATCAGTGAAATTTTTCTATAGATAAGGAATATGTCAATTGCAGCAATGTAGCAATTTCTTAATGGGGCTTGTTTTGTCCATTAGTGTTGTAGATCACAACTAATATTTTTTCACACCTTACCTTTTTAAATCCGCATTTCTTCAATCACTTTTTCTGATGCTAAAATTTCGGTGAGAGGATGATTCTTAACTAACTGGAAATATAATTATTGTAAGAGATCCTAATAAGAAATTTTTTTCACTTAACCATGTTATATATATTACATATATATATATGTTTGTAACATAAATATTAATCAAAAAATAATAATAATCTAATAATGAGTAGTGTAAAAAAAAAAAAACAAAGAACCATCCGTAGCAGAATATGAAGTTAAAATCCAAAATGTATATTAACAAATCAGTTAAAATATATAAAAAATAAAAGTTTCTTTTTTATTTTTTAAATAAAAGATTTACTTATAATTGAAAAATTGACTACTTCTTAAATTTATTTCATTTGTAATTAACTATGATGATAAAATTAAAAATAAATACAGTTTGTCAAAAAAAAAATATATATATATATATATACTTTGTTGTCCTAATTTGTGCATACAAGGAAGAATTGAAACAATAAACCAATAAATAAGGAAGTGAAAAGCTTGGAAAAAATAATTAAAGTTAAACAAAAATTATAATATTTCCTCAATTTTACTTTACGGAAAACCATGCAATGTTACATTTCAGAAAAATGTATTTTTAAGATGTTTAGAAAGTATATATGCCTTGAAACTAGCATTTTGTGGCCATCACAAGACTTTCTTCTATAACTTTCGATACAAATTCACAGTACGAATCATTTATTATTATTATTATTTATGATGACTACAGGCGATTTTCATCAGAGTAAAACAAAACACTAAATGTCCAAAGAAAGTCAGTTCTGCGCCGACATCTGCGGAAATCCTTTTTTCTGTTTTATTTATTATTTATTTATTTTCGTTACAAATTAAAAGAATTGATAACTTTCTTTTAAATTATCACAGATCTATGATTCAACAATTCGTTTTGGAGGTATTGATGAGTTCTTTTGAAATATAACCATACTGAAATTTTACACACCCGAGGGGTACTCTTCATCCCCACACACGCACACACATCAAGAAGCGATGCTCTTACATACACACAATTTTATTCTTAGTTTACTATTACAATATGCAATAAATGTTATTAATTTCACAGTGTTTCACCAAAACCTATTCTTATTGTGTACATTTATACGAATTTTTGCCCAAAATTGTCAAAAATTTTGAAAAAAAAAAAAAAAAAATGGAATGATAGTGCCACCGGTCGAGCGATTGTACCCCAAATATAATCAGCGCCAACTTTAATCAAAGTTCAACTAAATATCAAGTTAAATTTTATTCATAAGTTCGTTAGATACAGTGTCAATGAATTTCTGCTACTCTCATCGAAACACGCACAGAGGCAGATACACAGATAGACAAAGATGCATACATGTATTGTCTAAAAATGGTCAAACAATGTTCAGAATATCTCAAAACGTGTAAAAGGGTTTAAACCCTGATTCTAAAGTTTTATGAATCCCACACTTTCTTATTATTTATATAGAAGGAAGTACAAAATGCATTTAAAATAATATATATGAATTTCGTAGTGTTATATAATTACTAGCGTTTTCATAAATAAATGAAAAAACGACTTATTGGTTATTTATCTATAAATACGTTTCTAGACAAGCATAATAATATTTAATTTAATGTAAATAATGTACTTTAAAAATTATTGGGCCCTTTTGGACAATGTTATAATTATTTATACAAAAAACATATTTTATATTTTCTTTATCAAACATATTAATTTAATAAACGAAACTCATGCAACTAACACTTTTATTTTTAATAAGTAGAAAAATATTCATAATACTTATGTTATGACAGAGGACAAGCTTGCTTTTGATTTCAGTAGCATTATATTACATTCTACTAAACAAATATTGAATACTATTAAAAAGTTACAAAAAAAAAAAAAACTTTTTTTCAGTAGTATCTAATTTCTTAGCGTTTTCCAACATTTATTATTATTAAACATTTATTTCCAACATTTATTATTATTATGCCTTAAAAGAAATTGTATTGGCATTACTAAAAACTGTTATTGATATAACATGTTTTAAAATGGTTGATATTAGTAAATAAACACACATGCACACACACACACACACACACCCAAAAAAAAAAAAAAAAAAAAGAAAAGAAAAAGAAAAGAACGGAAGTGAAAGATACCCATGGATATATTTAAAACACTTTTGTTTTACATAATTATAATGAATTATAATTTAAATACATTATTTTCTGATAGATTGGAGTGTAAGGCTGATTTTTATACCAAATATGTGAAAAACACCAGAGCCGGGAATCGAACCCGGGCCTACCGCTTAATGCGCGGATGCTCTAACCACTGAGCCACCCTGACTGATAACCAGCTCGGCATTTCACACATAATATACGTTGGCAAGGTCACCGAGTCTGCAAACACAGCTATATCAAGTAACAATATTGATCATGGCACAACTCCATTAGACCACGAAATTTTAATTTAGAAATTTTGATCATCAACCTTGAAAATTCATTTCTGATAGATTGGAGTGGAAGGCTGATTTTTATGAAAAATCAGCCTTCCACTCCAATCTATCAGAAATGAATTTTCAAGGTTGATGATCAAAATTTCTAAATTAAATACATTATTTGTTTAATTAATTTAAATAACTCATTATTAAATTTTGAATATTCCTTTAACACAAATGCTAAAAAGTGTAATATATACCAATTTTAATAATTTTTGAAAAATTATATTCTTATGAAATATTTCTTGAAGTATTATTCTTACAAAATAGTCCTTAAATATAATTCTTATACACTTTACGACTGATAATTAATTACCAATATTCATTAAAACTTTACTGAAACTGTATGTGTAGGGGAAAATTTTAAATAATGACATATATGCACATGTTTTTTGACTTCTAAAATAGTATTTCATTTTTCAGATCTTACTAAAATAATAATGGAAATGTTACTATTTTATTGTTTTTGTTTTTGATAATGTTCAATTTGTCAGCTCTAAAATTCAAAATAAAATATTTTATTTTGTCGTCTTTTATCCAAATACATTTCATAAAAGTTCATTTCGCCCCACAATTTGCGAAAATTTTAGTTCTTTATAAGCAACTAAATATACATTTTGCAAAATAGCGAAGTATAAATGAGTAGGACAAATGAGACCATTATGATTTGGTGTTGTTTTAGTTTAACATGAATTCAGTTTTTTTTTTTTTTTTTTTTTTTTTTCACGTGAGAGGGTTTTTCTTATTATGCACAGTTAGAAAAATCCAAGCTAAATTACGCCGAGATTCCAGACAAAGCCCGTAAAAGAATCATTTGGACCATAAATGATGTATCTTCGTCCTGACAAACATACAACTTTTAATTAAATTCTTTAAATTAAAGTAGGAAAGCAATAGCTCTTTTATATCAGTCGCTATTTGTATTAATATAAAAATAAACTCTCTCAACCAATAAAATTACAATTATATTTTCAGTTTCAAATATGAAGTGATTCTGAAAGCGTCTCTGAAAAGCTATCATTTTACATTTGAAGGAATCTGACCGTAAAAATGCAGTTTGATGGTATATCTGTAAAATTTACGTACATTAACGGCTTTTGACGAAAAACAAAATGCAAGTATTCCAAAATTATACTTTCATAGCATCCATTTACGGGCTATGATCATTTAGCAAAACGTTCATTTCCCGTAATTTTATCCGTATAATTATAAGGTCAAATCCCGTGATTTTACATTTTTTTTTTTTTTCAGTGCATACGTAAACATCCAACATACAATATGCAATCAGTCTTTAATTTATTTGGCTAATAATTATTCAAAATCTGAAAAATAGCTAAAAGTTTAACTCATGAACTATTAAAATTTTATATACAACTTCAAAGTACTTCTGGACTAAGTTGTGCATACATATGTATAGTGTACGAGTTAGGAAATTCCGTCTCATAATAAAAAGTGTTACCTCTTGATATATTTTAATATACATATATTTTTAATTTATACAAAATGGTTTTGTAATTTCGAATGTTATTTATTCTTGTGTTATGAATATATAAAATCCTTATCCTGTTGCCTGCCTTAGCTTTGTGATTTCATAAATTTTAGCAGTATTTTTATGCATCTTAGAAATGTGATGCTATGCATGTGTAGTCTTATAGTTTTTGTAATTTTTAAGAAACTGTTAGTAAAATGAAATGTTTGCACTGGATTATATGAAATAGAAAAATCGTTTATCATTTTTTATGCCTATTTTTATTATTTTGCGCATGGAATGATGTTGCATAGCATTTCTAAGAGGCTTGTTTGTTTTTTTAATTACATAGTTCTCTCATATATGATCTTTCATTTACAGAGACTATAGAACAAAAGTTTTAGATTTTGAATTTAGATAAATTAATATTTTTTTTAGAAATGCATTAGAAAATGTATTAGTTTGTTTTAATTCTAGAAAATAGTTTATTAATCATAAAAACGTATAAATAGATTTTTAGGAAAAACAGTAGATAGGTTTATGTGCTTTTACTTTAAAAAACACATATGTTCTACAGTAGTTTGTTGTAAAAATCCATGAATTATGTAACTATACATTTTTAAAATATCTAATTAAAGCCACATCATTTAAATAGATAAATAAACACTACATTCGGTTGAATTAAAGCTTATTTACCCTCACCTAAAATATAGATTACATTATTCGCCACCTCATTTAAAATATTTCCATTTTAAATAAGCTAACACCTAAGTAAGATTTAAGCTAAGAAATATCGTTAATAACAAATAAAGTTTAACTATTTTAAAATAAATTACAAAATATTGTTATTAAACCTCAAGCTATGTATATTTTTTCTGGTATACTTTGATAAAACTTTTTAAAAATCTATTGTGCAAACAACATTAAGGAGAAAATTATTAAATTTTCTTTTTTATCCAACTCAAAATAGCTAAAACTAAAACATCTTCGATGTCTCAAAAGCAAATTATAACAGAAGTGATACTAAATAATAATAATAATAATAATAATAACAAAAATAGACTGAAGCATTAAAAAAATAAATAAATAAATAAAAATCAATAGTAATCAAGGGAACAAGTATATCGATTCCAAACAGAACTTATAAAGTACCGTCAATTTAAAAATAAATGTGATTTTAAGACATGCATAAGAAATTACTAAATGTTATTTTTTCCGGTCTTAATTTGACAGCTACCATATTTTCATATATTAATCCATACTTCAACCTAAAATTGTAAATTCATATTTGGTTATATAAAACACTTTATTTTCAGTAATAAATAAATTTATTACTGAAACGAAAAAAGAAAAATAAGTGTATGTACTAGTATTATCGTGCAAAAAGACATTAGTATGCATACGACCGAGTTATAGCAGTATTTGACAAGAAAAATATGTCAGAAGATAGTATAATTTTAACTTTAAAAAATATTTGTTGTTTTCAATAATTGACCATGGTCTTAAGTAAAATAAAAAATATTTCATTAATTTACACACAATGCAAAATATGGATGGACAGTTTTCGATAGCATCCCAGAGAATTTTATTTCTAGCAAATACTTTTACGTCATCTTATATGTTTTCAATTAAAGGCAAAAACACAGTGAAAAGAATGCTTATTTTCCTCTATATTTCAAAATTATTTGTAATTCCTTTAGAAAGGAAATTTAAGTCAAATTTGATGCTACGAGGCTATATAGCGAGAAGAGAACCTTTTAAAATATAATAAGAAAAAAAAAAAGAAAGAGAAAGGATGAAAGAAGAAGAAACTCTATTAGAAATTTAATTTTACATTGTTAAATGAATTTAAAATAGTAGTGTGAACACAAAGTAAAATTCGCGTTATGGAAAATTTATGAGATAGAAATTCTGATACATTAAAATGTTTACATTCGTTTACTTATTTCTGTTTTATTCCAAGTAAAAATGAACAGAAAAATGTAGATTTTTTTCCCGTGATTTTAGAATTAATAATACTATAACCATCGGCTCTTTTGATAATGTAATCAGAAATTAGCAAACTTTAATGAAAATTTTCGCATTTATATAATACAAAGCATAACTATTTCATCTAAATGCGGCATCAAAATTTTCTAGTTGAAATATAGTTCGGAGATTGCGTGCAACAGTTAGAAGGATTTCGCACTTTTAAACGGTTTCATTCTTAAGTAGAGATTCCTTGTACTTTTATCACAATTGTCCTCTATATTTCGTGCCCTGAAGTTTCGCTATTTTTATTTTGTGCACTTAATTGTGTATAGTTTAATATACATATTTCCATGATTCTGTGAATCATTATTACAATCTCTTTTTTAACTATACATAGATAAAAGACACTGCAATCGATGTTGCTTAAAATAGCCCTAATTTAAGATAATTTTGTTTTTGCAATAAAAGTCGAATATTTGGCAGTCTTATGCTCACTCTCTCTCTCTCTCTCTCTCTCTCTCTATATATATATATATATATATATATATATATATATATATATATATATATATATATATATAAATCAAAATTTAAATATGCAGTATTTTTTTATTTTATTTATTTTATTTATTTATTTATTTATTTATTTTTTAGTGAACTGCTACATACATTGAAATAAACCTTTTCAAGCCCCATTTTTATAAGTATATTTTACGTATAAAATATAGCACACATCTATGCGTATAAAATAAAATTCCACTCCCATAAAGAGTTAATATGATAGTATTCAGCTGTAAGAAAAGAGTTGAATCCATAGGATTCAGATTTCTATCTTAGTTTGAAGGATGCCTCAAAATCAATGTCTGATCCAATTATAATTAATTGAAAAAGAATATATTTATTTATACCGAGGTTAGCTAAAGTATTGAATAATTATCACGTATAAAACTAGTTGGCAAAGGTATACTCTGCTCAGTTCCCCATCATATATATGTTCTCATAAATTTCTAGTGCAAGACATATTATAATCATGTTAAAAGAAATGAATTTGACCAAAGCTTGATACAGTGACAGAATGAAATCCCCACCTAATAGGCTATCCACCGTTCACTTCGATATATTTATCTCATTCTAATCTATTAATTTATTTTACCAGGGTCGATTCCGTTGTTTAGTTTCCATGCTACTGTTTCCAATGCAATAATCCTCAAAATTCAGATTTATATGAAAAATTTACAATTTCGCTATGTTGATAAAATCGTAAATTGCGAATAATTTACATTATTTTCCTATTAGAATATTTGTATTCAGTCATGTTCAAGCAAATATCATAAATGTAGTTTTGAATTTGTCTAATGTATTTATGATCCTCAAAATGGAAGTTTATGCTCAATTTTGCCTTATTCTGACATGTTAAGTAAATCGTAAATTCCAAATAACTTACGAATTTTTTAAAATGGAAAAATCATAGTCTATGATATTCATGTCAGTATCCTAAATAATATTTTGAAAGTGGTTCGACATCTTTACGATGAAAATACCCCTCAAGATTGACGTTTATGTGAAATTTTTCTCTATTTTGCCATGTTAAGAAATTCGTAAATTTCCAGTAACTTACGAAATTTTTATATTGGAAATTTCATAGTCATTAATATTCATGCTAGTGTCCTAAATAATATTTCAAAAGTAGTCTGACATCTTTACGAGGAAAATATCGCTAAAAATTGACGTTTATGTGAAATTTTGCCCTATACTGCCATGTTAAGAAATTCGTAAATTTCCAATAACTTGCGAAATTTTTAAAGTAGCATAGTTACTGATGTTCATTCCGGCATCAAAACTGATATTTTAAAACTGGTCTGACATTTTTACAGTAAAACGTTTCCATTTAATGCACGTTTAAGTTAATTTTTGTCCTATTCTCCCATGTTAAGAAAATCGTAAATTTCTAATAACTTACGAAGTTTTTTAATTCGAATGTTCCAAATAAATAGGGTTCTTGCCAGTATCGAAAGTAATATTTTAAAACTGATCTGATCTCTCTGTAATTATTTGTTCGTGAGATATCGTGTAAACAGACTAACAAACTAACGGACTAACGGACTGACCCACTAACAGACACCCTACAGACAGACACCATACAAATTTTGTCATTTTCGGATTCCTCACACCTGAAAACGTATAAAAAAGTCAAAAAACGAGGTCGAAATTTTTCACGATTACCTAAGTTCCCCATACCAATAGTATGATGGGGAACTAACAAACTGGCATGCAAAAGCATATGAGTAATTTCTCTGAGAAATTTTCTAAAAGAAATATTTTCGTGCATTCTTCATAATTATACTTATTATCTAGAAATCAAGCATGCTTATATCATCAGAAAAACCATTCATTTAATATTCTTAAATCATTTAATCAACAAATTTGGAAGGATATTTATAATTACCTTCACAATTGCTTAATGTTTTAATCAAAATTTATCATATAAAAATCATACCTAAAAGCGGACATAAAAACACAAAAGTTTTTAAACACAAGATTTATTCATTAATCTCTGAATGCAAGCTAAAAAATTTAAACATAATTTAATCTAAAGCATTTTTAACCTTTAAGTCAACAACCAAATTTTTTTTCGGAATTTTATTTGGTTTCAATTGCCTTCTAAATACTGAAATAAACTCAGTATAATTTCCCTTATAAAATAGTATCTGATTACAGTTAATTACGTTTTGGTTTATCATAGATAAATTTCCGTAATAACATTTCAATTCTTTTAACATTTTAATTTCAAATCTAGACTAAAATATTTGAATAGGACAACGATTATTGAGGTATTTTTATTTCATCGATTGATAACATATATTAAAAAAAAAAAACATCTAAAATTACACGAACAATTACTTAATTTTATAATTTGTACATATTACTTAAGAACTATATCTAAAAAGAAATAAAAAATATACATAATTCTTTAACAATAAAATTTAGTCATAAATCTTGTAAACAGGCAAATTAATCGTCGTTAAAATCACTCATTCAATCACTCATTCATCAATCAATCACTCATCATTTATAAATAAATGATGATTAATAAAACTTACGCTGATTTCTTTTAATTCTTACTAACAAAAGTTGTAAAAGAATAAACTTTAATATGTTTTTATTAAATTAAGATGTAATTCAAATTTTTTATGAACTATTTAACTGAAACAAAAAAAAAAACAAAAAAAAAAAAAAAAAAAAAAAAAAGTGAGAGAGAGAGAAAGAGAGTAGGAAAAAAAAAGGGGGGGGGAGGGGGGAGAAAGAAAAAAAGTTTTAAGTCTCAATTTTTTTTTTTTTTTCAATTGAAAATAAATAATTTTCTTGTTAACGGCCCTGTTCACTTACCGTCGCTGGAAGCCCGCGCCAATGTTATTCTGTGCGGAAATTTTCTTTACAAATAACTTATTAACTAATGCGTATTTTTACATTCTGTTTTCACATTCAGAAAATCCTCAACTGTTAAATTGACGGACCTTTTTTAAAAATGTTTTTTTTTTTTTATATATATATTTTATTTTGAAATTGCAAAATCAAAAAAATTCACATATTGAAAAATCGTATTTTGCAGCTCCAAAATAAAATTGAAAAATTTGAAAAAATAATTTTTTAAAAAAGGTCCGTCAATTTAACAGCTGGGAATTTTCAAAATGTGAAAATATAATTTTAAAATATGTATTCGTTAATAAGTTATTTGTAAAGAAAAATTTCCAATAGAATAACGTTAGCTTCGGCTTCCGGCGGCGGTGAGTCAAGCGGGCCCTCAAATAGCGGTAGTACAAAAATTGAAAAAATAAAGTATAGTGTATACGTTGAATTATTAAATAGTTAAAGTATTTTGTATTTTCTATTTCAAAATGGAGGCTAAAATATTATACTAATTAACTATGTATTTTTTATATATGAAAATTTTAATAAAAATTTAAGTAATAGTTCAAAAATGTACATTGCCCTTTAATTTTACTTAAACTATTTTAATTACTACTCAATGATATACAAAACAAGATTAAAAACATTTTATTTGTAGAATTTAATGTCTTAATGGTTTCATAGAATGTTAATTTTAGAAGCTTAATGCATCTTAAATGTAGTATAGTGTTACTTAAAATCAGAATAGTAAGACAGTAAGTGCTAGATTGAAATGTAATGCAAGTAATGTGTGTTTAGTTTATTGATACCATTAGAGAGTGTAGATCAATAGCTGATAGCAAATATTATCTAAAACAGTTTAATAATGTATTATAGCTATTGAAAACATATGAAATTACAGCCTTTTAATTAACAAGTATTATGATATCCAAGTACTAACCTTTAATATATATATTTTAAATTAAAATAACAAAAAAATAAAAATAAATAAAAATAAATAGTTGTAGCAAGTTAATTTTTAAAAATAAATAAGCATCTTTAGAATTTTAGCCGTACAATATTTATAAAAATAAAAATAATAATTCTTAATTATGCTTATTAAAAATGTGAAAAAGATAATTAAAAGCAGTTAATTTTTGTATTATAAATTCAATGAAGGTATATTTATCTTTTTATGTGATATAAATTCAAAATTATCGTTATAAAAACTGTAATAAAAGTTAAATATCAACATATATATATATATGTATATTTAAGCATTTATTTGTTTTGCTATAAATTAAAGTAAATAATATTTATTTGATTTTTAAGTAAAAATATGTTACGATTGTAAAATATTAACTAAATTTAACATATATTTTATATAGAAAATTCGAATAATAATAATAAAAAAAAAGGTAAGAAATTCAAGATATTTTACATCGTGTTTCTCTCGTCTTTCTGTCTAAAATGTATGTTTAAATCTTCTTTTTCTTTTCCTTTTCTTTTATATTATAATTCTAAATACTTAGCTATCCATTTACTTTATACAGCATCGCCATCATTATTCATCATTCTCAGTCCACTGTTTATATGAATAATTATTTAAGAAATCTTCATATCAGTTATTAGAAGATAAAATTTCGTTTAGGCTTCAACATGGTAAAACTAAATTAAAGAAATAAATAGCTATGAAATGCAAAAAGACAAAATCATCCATATCGAAATTATGTAATTTATATGAAAGTGAATTATTATTATTTCTAGTTGTACCGAGTATATCTTAAATTGGGAAAGATAAATAATTCACTAATTTAAAAAAAAAAAAAAAAAAAAATGTTAAATAACGGTTAAATTTGCTTTAAAAACGAAATTTAGTATTGATTATTCTAAATTTGCGTGACTTTATATTAAAATATCCTAAATGAAAACAAATGCATCAAGTAGCATATTGTTAGCATTTAATTATTTTACTTCATGAAATACTAGTATTCGACAATCATTTTTATAACTATTTTATTTTGAACAAAACTTCAAGATGATATATATATTTTGAGTAATACACATCACAAATTATTTGTAAGGTAATTTTTTTAATGTAATTTTTTAACTGTGCGCTTATGTAAACAAAATTAAATGTATATCTATAAATAAATCTCATATGTATTTTGATATTAACTTTTCATTTAAATTACAATTATTATCTTTACATTGTTAAAGATAACTTTCTAAGCTAGAACTAAAATAAATATTTTAAACATCTTTAAGTAGTTTATCACTATTTGATGCAGACAAATTTCTTAAGTGTGACTTCGTGAGGTGCCGGGTTCGATCCCAGGTCGCGCTCGTTGGCCTAGCCATTTGGAGTTTTCCGTGATTTTCTCCAAAACATGCCTAAATACTGTCTAGGACCCCAAAGAAAGACCCCCCCACGGAGGGCTCCCCCCCTCAGACCCGAGACCCTAGTGCAACCTATCGGCCTTTTCCAAATACCAATATCTAAGTGTGACTTTAAATGTTTACTTATATACAATTATAGTTAAATGATAAAAAATTATCTGTAGCTTTTCATAATACTCTATGCATATTACCCAATACACCGAAAATTTTAAATATTGAAATCATTAGCTATGCAATCAAATATTAAAATCAATAGGAATATTGTAACCATGAAGTTATTTATTTGAAGCTGTTCATCTAACATTTTAAAAATACGAGGAATATATTTAATAAAAACTTATAACATACTTTTTTTTAAGTTTGTGTACCTTATCTTCTGCCAAAATAATAATAATAATAATAAAGTTTATTACCGGAGAAGTAAAACTTTTATTTTGCTTTAATTAGTAATTAATAAGCAGTTAAATTATTCTAGCAGCCCAAAATATGCTTGCTTCTAAAAATGAAATTTAATAAATATATAAAATAAAAAGCGGGTTTTTACTAGATATAATCTTTCGAAAAAATCAATTATTTTCAGAAAATGTAATTAAACAGTCATTCGAGTAATTAAGGAACAGAAACTACCTGACTACTTAAATGGCATCTGTGTTTTCGGGAAAAAGAATTAATGCTTCGGATTGCGCGATGGTTTTAATCGAAGGAATTATCTTTATATTAAAATTCAAACCACGAACTCTAAATTAGATATATTAATTTTGGGATATCAATCATGATTATAAAATGATAAATAAGAAGCATAAGTTTTAAATTGACTCATTTAATTTCTCAATATTATGAAATATTATGTTGAAATTTATCAAAATTATCGAATTTTAAAACTCTGAAACATAAATATATTTCTTACTTCTTTTTTTTTTTTTTTTTTTTTTTTTTTTCAATTAAAGTGGGCTTACCAGCGTCCAAGCGGTTCTGCGCTCAAAGCTGATAGACGTTAGGTGCCGTGTTCGATTCCAGGTCGCGTTAGTCGGCCTAGCCGTTCGGAGTTTTCCATTTTTTTCTCCGAAACTTGCGTAAATACGGGATAGGACCCCTTAGAAAGACCCCCATGGAGGTCACTCCCCCACAGGCCAAGGATCCTGCTGCATGCAATCGGCCTTAATCCCCACAACCCAACACAACTCAATTACAGCGATATGCATTATAATCATCAGGCGATGTAATGTTTAAGATCAGTAGTAGCAGTACTAAAAACTTAACTCAATTTTTTTTCTTTATTAATATTTTATTACATTTTTTATTTAAACTTTATTTAATATGAAATATGCTTACAAAGAACATGAATAGCTTAAGAAATGTTTTCCATTAAATCTTTAATTATAAGTTATTAGTATCAAAAACAATAATAAATAGTAATAAACATAACTGTAAACTTTTGAATACCAACACGACACCTCACAGCCCTGTGGCAGAAATTTATTATGCTTTCTGCGACAAGCTTCATCAACACCAAAATCTTTCTGCAGGAATAGTTTGTGAAGTTAACATTTACGAATTCAAAATAAATTACTTTTAAATAGTAAATAATATTCAGTATAACCAATGTATTTAAATTTTAACTAGGCACAAATGCATATATCTGCACTATTGTAAGAAAGTGAAAATAAATCTATTGATCTCAATTGCTTCAGGTTTTTTGTTCACATTTATATACAATATTGTTTATAAAATGTTCAATGAATTCAAACCATAAAATGCATAAAAAATAACCTGCAATTTTTTTTAAGGCATTTAAATCATGAAATGTCTAAATTAAACAAATGTTACAAATACTTTTAAAATTTCATTACCTTTTTTTATATTAAATATATATATTTAAATACACAAATGCACTTATTTCATAAGATGCAAACCAAACAACATAAAATACAATACAGAACTCAAAATTAAAATACAACAAATTAAAAGTAAAAATTAATATAGAATAATGAATATTATAATGAAATATAAATAATTTACAACATTTATAGTTTTTGAGATTATTAGAAAGATGCAAGATAATATTCTAATACACATGATTAATTTTTTATATTATATACAAATAGCATAAAGATGTGTATTTGAAATCTAAAAAATGTGATTTGACATTAAAGAATTCAGAATGTATAATTAAATTATACCATCATTTAAATACATAAAGTAAAACAGAATACAAGATCTAAGTAACACAGTTATAGACAAATCATAGTCGAAATATTTTCATAAAAGATTGAGGCAAGAGAAATATTTAATTTTTAAGGAAATGTTGAAATGGGAAATGTAACAGATTTCATGGATAAAATCTATTATAGAAAATAATGGTTACAGATGAATGAAATAAATAGAAATCAATTAAAAGTAATATTTGATATTGATATCTATACGAATAAGTAAATAAAATAAATAAATAAAAGCATTTGCTGTTTAATTAGTATTTATTCAAAACAACTACTATTAGATAAAATTCATTTTGCTAACAAAAAAAAAAAAAAAAAAAGAACCTTTGGTTTGATTTTTATTCAAAATAACTATTTAATTTGCAATATTTCAATTTTAAAAAAATAAACATTTTTTTAAAAATTCAAATGTTTAAAGAATGAAATGAACAAGCTGTAGAAACTAATGATAAGAGTATTTTTGTAAAATAAATTAATAATTTTTTAAACGACTTCATATGCTTAAACAACAAATATTAAAGCTAAGAATTTTAATCACAATTAAAATAATTAATGATTAGTAATTAAAAAAAATAGAAAAGTTACCAATTTTATAACTTAAGTTACCCATTAATATTTATTGCTAAGATCTTTTACTACATATAAAATGCTAAAAATCAATAAAGTGTTTTTAAGATTAATTTCTTAATTTTCTATTTTTTGGAGCAAGGTTTGAAGCTTCATTTTTTATTTTGCGTGTAACTACAGACGTTACAAATTTCCCCATAGTCTTATTTCTGTATATATTTGTGAAATGTATTGCATAGTTTGAACCAAACATTAAAATTAATGCAGTTTTTAAGAATTTACGTGTATTTACTACCACGCACGTATGCACGATACGCATGCATTAAAGAAAAAAAAGCACTAGATGCAACTAATTTGTCGTGCGTAAATCAGAAAATGTATGAAAATTGGTACAACAGCAATCACGCACTTATTTAAAAAAAAAAAAATCACTGGATGCAGCTATTTTGTTATGCATGAATCTAAAAATGCATGAAATAGGAAATTCGGAAAATGGTCGCAAAGCCACATTCTTTCAAAAAAAAAAAAAAAAAAAAAAAAAAACATATTTTTGCAATACAATAAATACACACGACACGAGAGGCAGGCGCGGCGCGAAAACAAAGTGTTGAGACACGAAAATGAAGTTCCGATGTGAAGAGGTTACCAGGGAAAAGTGTCGATATACCGAATCATATCACCGCATCACGAATCGCTAATGCATGCCGTATCAAAGCTAACCCAAGTGAGTTACATCCGCTTTATCTCCTCTCCTTATTCAGGATTGAGGCGATCGCTTCTGCAGAAACGAAAATTTGTTATGCAGAACAGTTTATAAACCATTCTTTGAGTTTCTTTCTTTCTCTCTCTCTCTCTCTCTCTCTCTCTTTTTTTTTTTTTTTTTTTTTTAACACTCTCATAACACAATGGCAAAATTTATTTGACTTCAGTAAAATCTTTCTGCAAGAACATTTCTGTTTCTGCGACATTGTCGCCGTGTCGCCGTGTTTCTGCCACGGGGGCTCACAGTAGCAGAATATCTCCAGATTAAAGCAGATCGACCGAATCAAATTGAAAACTTTAAGAAATGTTTTACGTTCATGTGATTGCTTGTAAGGGTTAAGAAATTCAAATACACTGGAAAATTTTTATTCCAAAATACCCTTTAGGTATATTATGATTTGATATAAACGTACCACAGCTCTTAAATTAGTATGAAAATTAATGTAGGATTATTTCATAGATAATTTTTTATATTATATAAACTACTAATTAAACATATATGATTAACCATTAAAAAGTCAGAAATAGTTTGAAAAATCAATAATGCACAAATTTATAGATGTCATTTGTCAAAGAATAAGTTTTCTTTAACAAAAAATAATAATAATAATAATAATAATAATAATAAAAGTAGAATAAAGCTGAGAAAAAAATTGAAGATTTTTTTTTTCTAAATTATTTATAAAACTATAAATAGAAATAAAATTACTTTAAAAAATATTTTTTTTTTCTAATGCAATGAGCTTTTTTTATTTGAGATATCAAAGAGGTCCTTTTGGTGAGGCCTATTATGCGATTTTCAATGTCTTAAATATTTTTAGTTAAATAATAGGCAGTTTGTTAAACGTTTACATAATGAAAATGTATAAGTACGTTCTACGTTAAGTACATTAACAGATTATCTGCCAAAGTTCTCTTAAAAATGTAATGATATTGTTATTATGTACTAGAAAAGCCCCGGGTCGGGAACGAACCGAATTCTAAATACAGGAAAATTTTTTAAATCAAACTCGAAATGTACAAAACTCGGCCAGATGCTGCTTGCGTGCCAATAGGTCAAAGTTTGTTAATGAAATCATTTTCGAATTTATGAAATAAAATAAATAAATAAATCATGAAATTGCAGTAAAGCCGGCTTTGGTTCCTCGTTGCCTTTGTCAGCTACCCACTTGTTCCCGGACTCTCGGGTGCCTGTGTCTATTGTCTGTGACAAAAACTTACCAGTAGGCTTCCATTTGGGTGCTTATCAGATGACACTTTCGAAACGGACAGTATCGAAAAAATTGAAGTAGCAATTTTATATTTGAATCCCAGTTACACATGAAAAACACTGTACGTGGTGTACATAATATTTTCTTTCGCGTTATTTTCTATATTTATTTGATTTATTCTATCAACCATAAAATAACAACAATTTCGCGCGAAATATAACATTACAATGTGCTATGTGCTCTGATCGGTTACGTCTATCACATGAGACAATTTTAGGGGTTATAATAGTAGTTAGTTAATAGTAGTTGGTATATAGAAAAATAAATAATGAAATATATAAACCTCATCATGGTACAGCCTTAATATAATTACCCTTGGTGACATTTGAAATTATATCGACACTTTAGACAAAAATACATACTTTATGTGATTATTTTTTCTGTTTCTTTCTTTTATTTTTCCTTACATGTTCTTTCTTTTCTGTTTTTCAATATTTTAAAATTTATTTATATTTTTGATGCGCTACTTGGATTAAAGTGGCTTTTGCGAAAGTGGAGTCCTTTGCGAAAAATTTCTGATCTATTTCAGCTTTAAAATTTTAAAAATTAGCCGGGATTATCAATAAGTAAAGCTCTTTAATATAATGCTGAATTAACTTTCATGAAAAGCGCGATTCATCCGTGCCAAAAACATACTATTTAAACAAAAAGAAAAAAAAATCTAAAACTGAAGTATATTAATATATATATATATATTACTCATTTTTTATTTTTCGCGTGAAAGCGTATGTCATTTTATGCTGGGAGAAAAAACCTTACTTTTTTTTTTTTTTTTTTTTTTTTTGCAACAATTAAAAATTTAAATGTTCAATTTTTAAGCTATTACCAGGTTATTATTTTCATATTTTAACCAATTTTAACAAATATAATCAAAATTTCATTACAAACAAGGTACCAAATAGAAGGGGCAAATTTTCTAAATACGTCGGATTAAACAGCTTATCGATCGGACAATTAGATTTTTTTAAATTAACTGAAGTATGAAAATTTGGTGATAACTTGCATCCACACACAGACAAACAGAATCCAAGGAAATCTCTTAGTCGTTTATATATATAGGGGATTGTTGAGATAAATTAATATTGATCAAAATTAATGGGGAGGATTGGAGGATAAACAAATTTAAAAAGGGAGATTTACAAAGATAAACTTACATGGTGCTCATTTTTTAACACATTCTTATTTAATTTCAAACGCAAAAATTTAAAACTTACTCTCAACAAAATAGTAATTACGGGTACAATGAAGCAATTTTATATGCTAAGTAAAACTTCTTGAAACATTTAAAAATCAATAAGTTTAAAAAAAAAACTATAAATCGATTTTTTTTTTCTGTAATTACTTTCAAAAATGTCATTTCACTGAAAACCCTTTAATTTAAAACTTAACGTAGAATTTGATATTTTTTAAACAATGGCTGAAAGTAACAAGGTAAATTCAATAAAAAAAAACTGTTGAAACATTTTATTTTATCTATAGTAAGAATAAGGAGCTACTATTTTAAGTTTTTTTTTTAAATAAATACTCGATCTTTTTTTAACCAATAAAAACATGCACTTCACTTTTAAAGATCGATGAGATTTTTGTTTAAACGAAGAGGGATGCAGATAAGTCAGTATTTCGATTCAAAAATAGGAACGTTTACCAGTCACTCAAGAAAAAATATATATCTATATATCATTTGAAGTATAAAGTGTAGACATTTCTTTAACGAAAATTCATTTTTTTATTTTTTTATTTTTAAATTGTTAGGGTGCATTTTTAAATTAATAGGACGTAAATATAATTTTTTTCATGCAAAACAGACTATATTATTTTTTTCCCTTCGGCATCATATTAAATAAAATATTAAAAATAAAATTGAGAGAAAAAGGGATAAACATGTTTTACGAAATTAATGTTTTAATTGTTTCTAAAAAACTCATATTTATATTTTAAGGCCTTATTTCCCTTTTCTTATGCTTTTGTAAAGTTAAATCAGAAGATTACTATTATATTAAATTACATAGTATAATTACCAAAGGAGTTAACATTTAGTTATTAGACATTATCTTAAAGAAATCTAACCAGTTTTATAACTAACTTTGTTGCCACGAGAAATAAGTTTATTTGTCTGCCTATATATATATATATATATATATATATATATATATAGTTTTTGAGTATTGACAAAATAATAATACGCACAAGAAATAAATATAGGAACGTTGCGTCCCCATCATACAGAAATAGCGTTAGGAAAATCCTTCTTATATTTAAATACTCAGTTTTAAATAAATTTTATGCTTGTTTTATTTTAATATTTCCCATAGACATGGCATACTTTAAATAGTTTTAGTAATTGTACTTGGAACTAATGCATTTTAACAATCGCAGATTTGATCAAATGTTATACATCGAAATAATGGATTCTTTGATAGTCTTTATAATTACTGAGACCTACAATTAAGGTTTGTAATAATTAATCCACCTTTGTTTAGTTAAAGCTAAATATTAGTCAGATTCACTAGGGGATTTTTATTGCTTTGTATTATAAAAATAGCTTATTCTAAAAAAAAAAAAAAAAAAAAATTTTCGAATTATGTTTTTCGAATTAAATTCATTGAACATCTAGCCACCTTTTTAGCTTAGTGAGTAATTTCTTTTTGAAAAATAAAATAATAATATTTAATGAAATTAATTACTCGTTAATATAAAAGACGACATGTTTAAAAAATTTAACTCGAAAACACAATTCAAAAAACTTCATTGTTATAAATGAGATATCCTTTTAATACAAAGCAAAAAACGCTTAGTTGAAATAGATATTTACCTTGTATCATAGATAGGTTTCTAAATATATATATATATGATAAGAAAATTTATTTTATTAACTCTTTGTTTTTCCTTTAGTTAATTAGCGCAGAAAATAAATAAATAAATATATATATATATATATATATATTCTTATTTTCCTGAATACTATTTGATTCTTTTTTAGTAATTATTTTTTGAAGAAAAATAGTATCATTGCATTATACTCCATCATCACAGAAAATTCAATATAGAAATAAATATATAGAATTTGTAAATATAGAATTAGATGTATATAAATTTTCAATTCAGTTTCTCGTTATATTCAAAATCTAGTTGGTATTGATTCATAATTATACATTACTTTAGCTAGTAACAATCACATAAAAGTTGATAAATATATTTTTAACAACTCAGTTCAACAACAGTTTTACAGATTATACATATAATATTTTATTATTATTATTATTATTATTATTATTATAGTCATTTTTTCTTCCTTACGGAGTGCCATATGTTAAATTCCTTAAGCATTTGGCATATAAAAAAGTCTGAAGCTTATACTTTTTAAAATGAACTGTTATTTTAGGCTTTAAAGGAAAACCATTTTTATTCGCTTTACAAAAAATTAATAATAATATTTTTTGACATAAAAATGAAAATTGTTCTATTTAGATCAAATGTTACTTTATCCAATGAGAAAAGCACTTAAACTTAATTCAATGCCCAATAATTTTTTCAATCATTGTTACTTAAGAAAAGCACTTTTGATTTCCTTCTTCTTTTCCTTCTTGTTTCTTTTTTGACATTAAAAGCAGTTTTTTGTTCAGCTTAAGGGTTTAACTGCTTTACGATACGTTTCATAAAGCATAATTTCATGCCGCATTAGAAAAGAAATCATTTGAAAAAACATTTACTTTAATCCAAAATATTACATAAAAATTCACAAAAATAGCTTGAAACATTTTACGAAGTAAATCGATAATAATTCTATCTAAAACAATATTTTAAACTAATTGAATTTTTATAAAATGTTTTAAAACTACTAAAATAATGCAAAAATATCTTATAAGTCAAATAAGAATATCTAGCACTTTATAGAATAAAAAAGAAAGGAATACAAAAATGACACTTCAAAAAACATTAAAAAATTAAAAATGCTTTTAACTATTGGTATTATAAATAGTAGCAACTTCAAAATGGTAAATTTTATTTACTCACCATACATTAGAAATTTTAAAAAATCAACATAAAATTTGCTGTGATTTTTATCAAAGTCGATTTCAGACATTTTTCGAGATTGGCTACTTTTAAATACATTTTTCATTCTATTTGAATCATTCTGCTTACCATGTAACCCTTTTATTACCTGCAGACAACCACCTTGATCGGCCTTCTGAAAACGGCCCGCCTCCTGCGGCTGGTCCGTGTGGCCCGCAAAATCGACCGCTACTCAGAGTATGGGGCCGCTGTGCTGCTGCTGCTGGTGGCAACCTTCGCGCTGATCGCGCACTGGCTCGCGTGCATTTGGTACGCGATAGCGAACGCCGAACGCGCTGTACAGGAACCAAAAATCGGCTGGTTGGACGTCCTGGCTAACATCACGCAACAATACTACCGGAATGACAGCCAGGGTGGACCCTCCATCAAGACCAAGTATGTCACTGCTTTGTACTTCACCTTCTCCAGCCTCACCAGTGTGGGATTTGGAAACGTCTCGCCCAACACCAACATGGAGAAGATCTTTGCCATCATCGTCATGCTCATGGGATGTGAGTACCATAAATAAAAGCCATCGCTTTTATAATTTTGATCTTTAATTTATTGTTTTATTCTTCTTTTTATGTATTCATTTAATGTTTCTTTTTAAACATGTGGTTGATTTTACGATACACTGAATTTCGTTCGTACAGTGGTGGTCAAAATTATACAGTGCAAGGAAAAAATCGCCAAATCTTGGTTGCAGTTGACCGGAAAATTATGCAAATTTTATGACTGGAAACGAATGATAAATGAAACATTTTTAGTTTGTTTTTATTGAAATTCGTATTCATAAAATGTATTTTCGATTTAGACGATCATGTGATATGGACAAAATTATAAAGACAGCTATATTTTTGTGCTCTAAAGAAATAAATTTGCATGTTTTTTGTTCTGCCCATGGAACTCCTAGATGTTATAAATGCTTAGTAAGGGACTTGGAACGTCGTATTCTATTTTTGCAGACATGTCACTAGGTACTAAACTTTCTGAGTTTGAGAAATGGAAAGTGGTTACTTTCGAAGTTCAGCACTTACTGCATGTCAAATTTTGACAAAGCGTAATAGATCGAGATTATGGTCATTTATAATTTTTTTTTTTAATTCCGGAAAATATGAACGGCAATGACATATAGATAGACCAACTTCTGCTTCTGAGCGTGAAAAAGACTGATATAAGGAAAAAGAATGATAATACTTTTAAATACATTTTTTCATTCTATTTAAATCATTCTACAAAAAGAAAATTTGGTGAAAATTAAACGGGAATTAAGCTGATGCAGTGCACGAACTGTTTTACTAAACTAACTGTTTTACTATCGACGGGTTTTACTAAAAATAAAGAAGATTCGTTACGGAAAACTTATGTCACGATCGCCACTTACAAAAGTTCATAAAAGACTGAGGGAGAGAAGTTTTCAAAAACATGCATTAATATGGAAAAAAGGTGGGATGATATTGTATTTTCCGATGCGAAAAAGTTTAATTTGAATGTATCAGATGATTTTCGCTATTTCTAGTATTATTTCTAAAAATAAAAAGAAATTTAATCAAAGCATACATTTGGAGGTTGCTACGTAATGGTCTGGGGAGGTTTCGTAACTGAGGAACTACTCCAATATAAGTTTTGTGAGGCAGAATGAATTCTGAGTGTTATGTTGATATATTTGGAGATAATCTTTTACTGGAAGTACAATTAATTACGAGCTGAGATTATTTGTTCCAGCAGGATAATACATCAGTACATGTTTCTCAGACTTCGTAGTTTGGTGTTAATTTCGTGAAACTACTTCACCGGCTGGCAAGAAGCCCCGATTCAAATTCAATGGAAACTTTGTGGAGTATTCGGGCACAGAAAGTATACAAAAATGGTACTTAATATGAAAACAAGTAAGAAAATATGCCCTCCATCGAAAAAGCCTAGTATAGAATTTCCAAGAATGTTCTGAAGGAACTATCAAACTCCATGACGTCAAGACTAATAAAAATGATTGAGAAAAATAGCGGAGATTATTAATTATTAGAGTATTTCAGGCCAAAATATTCATTGTCTTGATAATTTTGTCCAGTTTTAAAAATGACATTTTTCGCTAATTTAGGTAAAACATTCATATTTTACATTTACGAATATTTCGCATTCTGCAACGATTTCTAGCATAAAAAAGCATTTTACGTATACATTTCACTTTATTTACTTCTTAAACAAGCTTTTTCTGTTTAATTTTCAGTTGTTCTTATAATTCTGACCACCACTGTATTTTGTGGAAATGTAATTTTTAGGTATAAAGGGCCTTGCTACAGTTTTCTCCTAAGTTGATAATCATAGTTGTTGATTATAAGGTTCTAGCTCTAAATGTTCAACAAAAATAAACATTCATGAATACTTAGTTGAACAGCCAATATAATTTTAACCCATTCTTCTTGTTTAAATTTTCAATGTACGTTAAATGCTTTTAGACGCCATTCATATAAGACTAACTTTATCAAATCTGAATTGCAAAAGACTAAAAGAAAAGTGTCAAAAGTTTTTTTTTACACATATTTCCTTAAAAGAGAATACATTTTATTGCTTTTTCTAGTTCTATCCTGTCTTTAACCCTTTAACGTACAATATATATTTTATTTTGAAAATTGTTAAACTAAATTCAAAAACAGCTATTAGACACATAACCGATCATATAAATATTTATGTATGACATATTTATAATCATTAACTGATCATACAAATACTGATGACGTAGATCTGTGAAATCGTACTTTTGAAATTATTTTTGCACTGCACCTGGATGTCTCTAATGTGTTTTGATACACTAAATTCAGAAATGCTTGTCTTTTCTACCTATCATGCAAGGGTTTTTGACATAGTAAGGATGAAGATCGGAAAAAATTTACAACCAATTAGAAACTCTTCATGTAGCAAATGCATTAAAACAGGCTTTTATTTATACATTATCTTTTAAATGTTTTTCTTTACATCAAAGCATCATTTAGAGTTTTTTCTCTTGTGCATGCCTTGAGGGCCATTTTGGGGGATTATGTATTCAGCATCCAACAATAACACTGCACTGCACTGAAAAAAAAATTCGACCCCAGATACCATTCTTGCTGACTTTTATGTAAAATGACCTCCGGAATCCGAATATTACTCCCCTTTTTCCAACTGCACTCACCGTTTTCTAGGGACACCACAACCTCCCTCAATTTTTATCTCTGTTAGGTAATTTTATGACCATGAATTTGATTTGCAGAATGAAAAAGAATTAATTTAACACCTAAAAACAAAAAAATATAATGTTTAAAAAATAATATTAATAATATATTAATAAAATATAAGAAATGTAATACATAATTTCAGAGGCAAATCTCTCCCCACCCCTCCTAGATTTTTCCCTTGCCATAAATGTTCATGTTTTAGAATTTTCTAACTCTGTAGTCCCTCGGAAGATATTTAACAGTTAAAGTAATCCCCCCTCCCTAAAAATCAAAATTATAGTCGTAAAATCACCGAAATGTGATAAAAATAGGAAGCTATCCCTAAAAAACGGTGGGTGATAGGGCAAAATAGGCGTCATATTCCGAATCCATTTTATATAAAGATTTGCCAAAATGGTGTTGGGGGCAATTTTCATGCCGAACGCTGTAATCTGTTAAAATGTTAATGCTCCATTATCCCTGATACATCCTCTACGTTTCTTTCATGTCTTGATGAAATTGCTCTTCTTGTTCTTTACTCACATCATCTGTATTTTTCCGGAAATAACTTTGATGGGAGTTAAAAAAGTGAAGCTCTAAGCTCAAAAAATCACTATTTTTGTCAAAACTATTCGTAATGCAATTTTTTTAGTAGTTTCTCCTTAATCAGCCTCCAAAAATACAACAAGAAAACACATCTCTTTCAAGAAAAAAATTTGATTGCAGACCTGTGATATTTCAGTCATCATTATTAATTTCTATATGATTCTATCAGACGTATTCAGTTTTTACGAAAGCCTTTCTGTGCGTTTCGAAATGAAGTGTCTTTATATTAGATATGCATGTATTTATTTTATTTAACAACTAGCTGTTACCCGCGACTTCGTTCACGTGGAAATTTTGATGTGTATGTGTGGGAACTGACGGTTTGATCATAATATGTAATGAAATGAAACCTTATCAATGTTGTGCTGTGCAAAACAGAGTCTGATAAAGTACACTCAAAAAAATTTGTAACTGATTGAAAGCCAAAATAAAATGCCAAAATAAATAAATAAAAAGTTATCGCTAACATGGCGATAAAAATTTAAAATTCGTCCATAGGGATTCTGTACTAAAACAGTACTGCGTTGTGGAAGTATAAAAACTGGGTCGTCAATTATGAATTTTATTTCGAAACCTTTCTTTGTATGATTTTAGTTCACTATTGCACAATATTAATCTGGTTCTAATAATAATTTGGTGACTGGTTAATTAAAATTTTAACTATGTGGTGAAATTCATATAATATTTATGAGTTTCAAATTTTTAATTTTTTTTTTTTTTTACAAATAAATAACTTTTTTTTTTTTTTTTTTTTTTTTTTTTTTCCATTTCCCGGCGAATTGTTGAATAATATTTTATTTCTTAAACAATTTTGGACGGCTTTGCCTGCTTCGCTGGCAAACTCTTTTCTATATGCTATATGAAAAAAAAAAAAAAACTGAAATCGGTTAAAAGCTTTCTTTGGGTTCCCGCTGCCTTAGGCAGCGCCTTGTTCGTCCTTGCAATCTCCGGTGCCTGTCCCTATTGCCTGCGACAATGGCTTACCCGTGGGCTTCCATTTGGTTGCTTATCATACATAACAGTTTCGATACGGACAGTATCGAAAAATTTGAAGTAGCTCGTTTATATCTGAATCCCAGTTACATATGAACAACATTATATGTGATGTACATAATATTTGCTCTCAAGTTATTTCCTATATTTATTTGATTTAATCAATCAACCATAGAATGACAGCATTTTCAAGCCACATATAATATTACAATATGCTATGATCGGCAACTTCTATCGCATGAGACAATTATTATTTTGTGGTTATATATACTTCATGCTTAGTTAATAGTAGTTGGTATATAGAAAAATAAATAAATTTGTATGTAAACTTGATCATGGTACAGCCTTAATGCCCTTGGCGACTTTTAAATTTTTGTTGCCGTTTTAGACCAAAATATAATTTATGCGATTAATTGTTCCTATACGCAAGCGAAGTGTGACGTCACTGACCGTCCGTGGATGCAAGAAAATGATTTCCTATGTCAATCGCCCATTGGATTTTTTGTAAAAGATGATTAAAAATCGAAGAAAATTATTTCCCGATTTTAATCCCCATATTTGGGTACACATATGTATTAATTATCATGTGCATGTGTTAGATTGAGTTATTTTGCTGTCAAATTGACAAAATTTTAATTTTAAATTTCAAAACTCTATCGTTCTTGGCGCTTATTGTATTTGGTGATCAAAAACGTAATACGAAAATATACATGCCAGATGTATATTTTCGTAATATGCATTGTACGAAATATTGTTTCATATTATTCATTACTGTCTTAAAATAAGTTGTTAAAATAACCATGATTTTTGAAAGGAATTAAATTATGTTCGCCAAATAATTTGGCGATATTTTATTTTTCTACCAAGGATGACCGATATCAAATCTATTCCGCTACAACATATTAGTATCTTATATCAGATACTTTATTTAGACATTTGAAAACAAATTTGACTTCAAATTATGATAGAATATTTATCATTTCCCTTTTAATCAGTATATTAGTTGGATATTTATTGTGTTAATATCATCCTTTGAAATTAAATGTTTGTGTTTTCAATCGAATATGGAAGTTTGCCATTTTTTTTTTCTAGAGTTTTGAAATTAAAAATTCAAATTTTGTCAATTTTACAACAAAAATAACTTAATCTAATGCATGGACATGATAACTAATACATATCTATACCTAAATATGCGGATTAAAATCGGGAAATATTTTTCCTCGATTTTTAATAATTTTTTACAAAAAATCCAATGGGCGTTTAACATAGGAAATATTTTTCTTGCATCCACGAACGGCCAGTGACGTCATCACTTCGCTTGCGTATTTCTTTCTATCTTTTCCTTGGCGAAAAATGTCCGATCTACTTCAGCATCAAAATTATAAAAAATTGTCAAGATTTATCAATAAGAAAATACCTTTACCATAATGCTGAATTAACTTTTATGCCAAGCGTGTTTCATCCACCATACTTAAAAAAAAAAAAAAAAAAAAAAAATCTGAAGTTGAGGTATATAAAAAAAAATGCTGTGAAATAAAATTCAGAAGAAATATGTTAGATTTGTAATATTACTATTTTATTTTAAAATTATAATGTGTCATTTTCTCATCGACCAATTTAACATTTAGTAATTTCTTATTTTTCGCATGAAAGCATATTTCATTTTATGCTGAAAACAATAAATAAATATATCTCGTAAACTTTTTTTGGCAACAATTAAAAATTTAAATGGCTTATATTAAGTCAATATAAGTCAGTAAGTTTATTATTTTCATATTTTAATTAATTTTAAAGATTTTTTCAATTTTTTTTTTCCTAAACCATCCCTGACCTATAAGGAAAAAAACAAAAAAAGAATGATCGAAATCGGTCAAGCCGTTTACGATTTTATAAATAACATACAGACAAACATTCATTTTTATATATATAGATTTAACATTCACTGTATATTTTCTTCTGGAAAATTCCAATATCAAAAATAGCTATTAGATACATAGCTGATATTAAACACATTAAAAAAAATAATAATAATAACAAATAGCATTTTTAATTTACAAGAATTTTTGATTTGAAACATGTGAATGTTAATCTGATTAAATTAAAATACTAATGCAGGTCAACAAAAAAAAAAATTATGTCAAAATTTGATTTGATAATTCTATCTGATAGATATGCTTTTCTGTGTACAGGAACCGAGACACCCTGTATTGAGAGAAATGTATATGTGATAGAGAAAAACTGGCTTCTGTTTCAGTTTCAGCACGCCGAAAAACGTAAAGATCAGCCAAAATTGTCAAATCAAATTTTTAGATGTAGACCAGTGTAATTAATTTAATAAATAAGTGATTTTATAAGAAATCGCAATAATTGCAAAAACTCGTCGGCATTGTTTTAGGTCAAGTATTAGGTCATCGGATAAAAAGACTAGCATGCATACCTTGAAAGTAGCAAGGTGCACAGGCGTACCTAAGCAATTTAAAGCGGCTGCTTCTTCCTCATAATAACTTCCTCTGAAACATCATCTGTAGTATTTCGGGGTAGTGCTGCCATCTTCCAACCGGATAAGGTCCAAAAGTTTAAAAATCTATCAAGAGATTAAAAAGAATATATATATATACAATATATTGAAGAAGTGTCACAAAAAAGGTTTTAAATGTTTGGTTTCAGAGCGAAAATACTGAACGTTAACGGGTTAAACATGTGAGGTTTCTTTTATGATATAAGGTGAGTCATTCGAACTTTGAGGAAATGCTTTTTAAAATTAATTTTTGTGCGTAAAGGAAGTATTCCTTACTACAATTTCCTTTTATCTGATCTCATTGCTTTTTGGCTATATTTCTAGCTCTAATACTCTGTAAAAGTAAACTTCTTTTTTACCATGTTTTTTTATTTTATTTATTTTATTAACTTCGATTCTTGTGTATTTGTTTGTGTGTTTGTTTGTTTGTGTGTTTGTCAGGGACAAATCTTGCAATCGATTTTTAACTAACTTCCCGACTAGCTAGATATTTGAAATTTTCAGGACAGCTCACAACACGGTGACAATACATTTTTCTAATAATTTTAGTCAACTGCTTCAAGTTCCGCTGCCTTCGGCAGCGTTTATATGATTCGGCGGAAAATTTATTTAACTAACTTCCCGACTAGCTAGACATTTGAAACTTTCAGAATAGTTCAGAATAAGGTTAAAATGCATATTTTTAATACCTTTAGCCAACTGTTTCGGGTTCCCGCTGCCTTCGGCAGCGTTATCAGTACAAACATTGCAATCGATTTTTTCCTAACTTTCCGACTAGCTAGACATTTGAAACTTTCAAGATAGCTCAAAAAACGGTGACAATACATTTTTTTAATACTTTTAGTCAACTGTTTCAGGTCCCCACTGCCTTCGGCAGCGTTTATATGATTCAACAGAAAATTTATTTAACTAACTTCCCGACTAGCTAGACATTTGAAACTTTCAGAATAGTTCAAAATAAGGTTAAAATGCATATTTTTAATACCTTTAGCCAACTGTTTCGGGTTCCCGCTGCCTTCGGCAGCGTTATCAGTACAAACATTGCAATCGATTTTTTCCTAACTTTCCGACTAGCTAGACATTTGAAACTTTCAAGATAGCTCAAAACACGGTGACAATACATTTTTTTAATACTTTTAGTCAACTGTTTCAGGTCCCCACTGCCTTCGGCAGCGTTTATATGATTCAACAGAAAATTTATTTAACTAACTTCCCGACTAGCTAGACATTGGAAGCTTTCAGAATAGTTCAGAACATGGTGAAAATGCATTTTTTAAATATTTTTAACCAACTACTCTGGGTTCCTGCTGCCTTCGGCAGCGTTACCAGTACAAAGCTTGTAATCGATTTTTTACTAACTTCTCGACTAGCTAGACATTTGAAAACTTCAGGATAGCTCAGAATACAGTGACAATACATTTTTTTTATACTTTTAGTCAACTGATTCAGGTCCCTACTGCCTTCGTCAGCGTTTATATGATTCGAACGAAAATTTATTTAACAAACTTTCCGACTAGCTAGACATTTGAAACTTTCAGAATAGTTCAGAATACGGTTAAAATGCATTTTTTTAATACCTTTAGCCTAATGTTTCGGGTTCCTGCTGCCTTTGGCAGCGTTATCAGTACAAAGATTGCAATCGATTTTTCCCTAACTTCTCGACTAGCTAGACATTTGAAACTTTCAGGATAGCTCAGAATACACTGACAATACATTTTTTTTAATAGTTTTAGTCAACTGTTTCAGGTCCCTACTGCCTTCAGCAGCGTTTTATATGATTCAACAGAAAATTTATTTAACTAACTTCCTGACTAGCTAGACATTTGAAACTTTCAGAATAGTTCAGAATACGGTGAAAATGCATTTTTTAAATATTTGTAACCAAATGTTTCGGGTTACTGCTACCTTCGGCAGCGTTACCAGTACAAAGCTTACAATCGATTTTTCACTAACTTCCCAACTAGCTAGACATTTGAAACTTTTATAATAGCTCAAAACACGAGAGCAATGAATTTTTTTTAAAAAATTATACAATTGCTCTGGGTTCCCGCTGCCTTCGGTAGCGTTTATATGATTGAACAGAAAATTTAAAAACATGGTATATAAAAAGATCTTTTTATCTTGTAATTATTTCTTGAAATGTCCTAATACTTTTAACCCATTCCATTTTTTTTTTTTTTTTTCTAAAGTATGTTCAGTATTCTGAACTTCGCCTTTCTGCAAGGATCGTTCGAAAGTTGAAAAGTCAATACGTATGAAATGATTTTTGATGGCATTTTATTAAATGAGAGGTATTTTAATCCTGTTTGTAATGATATTTCCTTTTTATATGAAGCAGTAAAATTTGATGTGTGTCTATAGCTTTGTACGAATATCAGTTTTTTTTTTTTCTTTTTGGCATATTTTTATATAACTTTCGGTTTAATTCTTCAAAAATTAGTTTTAAAGAATTAGGCTGATATAAATTTTATCTTTACTTATGACTGGTTAATTTTTAATTTTCTCGTATATATATATATATATATATATAATCCTATACCTTTGTCATAATTTTTATTGTCCACATTTCCATAGAAAGATGAAGTCAGTAGATACGGTTATTTTTGTCAGTTAAAAAAATAAAAATTGCCCTTTAGTATCGTATAACACACTTAACCCTTTATCAACTGACGGTGCTTTAAAGTACCATTAGATTAAAAAGCATATAATATCGAATTGGTGTAAGAAATCTCAAAAAATATTTATAAGAATAGAACTCATGTGCCTCACTTTAAACTCACTACATGCCACTAGAGCCAAAGCCCGAAATTTCAACTCAAATTACACTCGCCAAAAAAAAGTTTTACTCGCCACAAAATAGGGTTGTCTTTTTTTTTTTTTTTTTTTTTTTTTTTTTAACGCATTTTGGGTTTTTTTAATTTTTTTAACTATTTGAAAGGACTTTACAAATATGTCTAAAATTATATATATTAAAAGTGTGTCGTTTATCATCATGTTTCATAATCATCTATAATTAAAAATCATTATAATTAAATGTTTTTGAGATTTGAAAATGATTAAAATATCTAATTACATAAATGCAAAGAGCCATTAAAGAAAAAAAAGAAAAAAAAACTTCTTTGTCAAACAATATCCTGTGAAAACCTTTTTATTATGAAAGATTAAGCTTCCTTATTTATCTGTTTATTTACTTAACTTTTTATATTAGAAATGTCTTTTTCGTCCACTTTATTTTTGTAATCAGACGGAATGTCGATGTGTACAACTTGTTCATTGTTGTCATTTGAAATAGCTATTTCGGAATAACTTTTTCGATAAAATCGTTGCTTACAAATTATTACAAACGCAAATCATTGGTGCTTCAGTAAAAAACTGGAAAATATGAACTGTTTTTTGATCATTATTCAACAAAATAAACATAGGCAGTATCTTCAAAGGGGCTCGGGCTCATTTTCATGTGACAAAATCAGATAGACAAACTTTCGCATATCTCTTCTGTCGGATAGTGGGCGACGGGCAAAGAGGCTCTCTGCTCGTCTATTCTCACTCTGCTTTGAGAAATAACGGTGGGAGAAACGAAACTGCCGAAGGGATCAAAACTTTTATCTAGCAATTTTCCTTTCCCAGTCTGGGGCAGTCTCGAGCAGCGCACAGAGAGACTCGGCTCTCCGAGAATCTAAAAAGGAGAATTTAATATGAAGTTACAAGATGGCAAGATTTTGCATATTTAAATCTATAAAAAGAATGTTTTCTGTCCCCGCATCGTGTAAGAATTCTATCTATAACTAGACCATATTTTTACTCGCCACAGTAAAAATTCCACTCGCCAATGGCGAGCTGGCGAGCGGAAATTTCGCGCCCTGCACTAGACCCTACATGTAGCCGTTTTTGTGCAAGAAGGGAATATACAAAGGCTCTCGCTGTTTTTCATTCGCAATTTTTATGATCTTCCCGTGTGTTATAATTAATTTATGCACCACTTCAGAAATCCACTACCAGCTTCATAAATGTATGTAAAGACATTAAAAAAAAAAAAAAATGATTGTTTGCTTTAAAAAAATAAATAAATAAATAAATAAATATTTTATTTTTGACCACTATGTATCAGTGGTACACTAAACTATCACCTCATTGTTACCTCTTTAGATACCATAACGAGGTAATATGTATAAGTTTTATTGCTTGTATCTTTAAAAATTACTTTTAAGTAATTAAAAAATGCATTTGAAGTACATTTTTATCTTTTCATAATGAAGTAAGTAAAATGTTAAATACACACATGTCACATCAAATATTGCCAAAAGAAAAAAAAAAAAAAAAACCTTTCTTTTTTCGCAACACGACTTGGAAAACGCCGATGAATTTTAGAATGAAAGTCTTAAACTCCAGACCTTTAAGAATAATTTCGTTTACAGTTTCAGAAAAAATATGGAACACATTCAACACAAGGGAATTTTCGATCACTGGATTTCCTTTCAGATGTTTCACTTTCTTGATACTAATCCGCGTTAGAAAATTCACACTGAGAAGAAAAAATATATACCGCTTTTCTCTAGAATGAATAAGTGGCCATTTTCTAAATACCTTAACTAGAAATACAGATTTCCGAACTATGCGCATAAGGCACGCCAATAAACTGAATAGACGAAATTATCGAGAATTTCTAGTGTACACATTTCTAGATGGTGAAACAATATTCTGAATACTCTAAATATTCTGAATCATTTATTTGTATTACGAGTCATTCTCGCTTGATTTTCCAGAATTGGGTAATAAACCAAGATTATAGTTGCAGAAACCCGCCTCTTGTAGTCTCATTTATTTGCAGAGATTTTTTAAATAACTTTGCCCTCGAGAATATAGGCAAACGCTCTAGAATTCTAGTAGGGGCTAGAACTCGCTTTCCAAGGGGACTAGAATTTATAAGGATGACATGGAACTATTTTTTCTAGATCCACAATTTAGATTCTAGATGTCAGTTACAGAATTTTTTCTCAGTGCATAAGTTACAATTACGGTTATTCCTTTTCCCATCTCTCAGTTTTAGGAACCCTTTTCTTTTTTTTTTTTTTTTTTTTTTTTTTTTTTAATATTTTTTTATTTTACATTGTTATGAAATCAAAACAGCGTAAGACAATTTTTGCTGAAGATACCAAATCTTTATCTCTAAATGCTAACAAAAATTTTCTTAATGTAAAGTCATTTCCATTAAATGCGAACGTCTTTTAGTGTGTATGTGTTAAGAACAAAATAGACAGGCAGTAAAATGTAACTATAATCAGAATAATTTGGTGTAACAGATTACTCTGATTTATTTATTCTTAATAATATTTTCTCGTAGTCTGAATTTCTATAATAATAATAATAATAATAATAATAATAATAATAAAATGATTACATTTTAAGGTGTGATTTAACATTTACAAAATGCATTAAAAATATTTGATTTTTTTTTTTTTCAAAACGGGTTTATTTGGCATTTATTTTTATATAAGGAGGGGTGGGGGGGAGAGGGGAATACCGCCTTTTAAATCCCTTATTAGTATATTGCTATTAAATTTTAAAATGTATTAAAGAATTTATTTAGAGAATTTTAAAAAAAAATTGAAATTTTTTAGACTTATTTTTTGATAGAAGGGTATATAGATTATGAATTGTATACACTTAACATTGTATATTTAAATTAAGATCAGGCTGAAAGACATAACACAATTTGAAATCCGCATCAAAAGATTTCCAACCACAGCTCTGATATATCCGAATTATTATTTTGTGTAACCCTGTAATACTGAATACTTTTCATACCACACTCTGTATAAAACATGCATTTTTGAGTACAAAATACGCTATTAAATTTCATTATATTTAGTGTGATCTAAAGATGTTTAAATTGTATCAACGGGAAATTTCGCCGGCTCCCTGAATATTGTCTTAAACCAATCTTCACGGAAAAACATGAGAAAGACTCAGTTCTTTAAATACCCAATGTTTGAAACCATTTCATAGAGAGATAAGTTTTTAAATTGAAAAATAATCTGGTGTGTCACCCACACGACTTTCTCTTACCCTGAAATTTAATACTATAAATACAGGTTGCAGATTAAAAGGTTTGATAACGAGTACTGTAATGTAAACTTGCGTTAAACAATTCATATTAGGCTTCTGAAGAGTTTTATATGCTAATTAGTTCTGTGTGAGGGAGGCTACTGCCCCCCTCAACCCCCCGTTTCATTAATGCACCTACATTTATATAGAATTTAATTCGGTTATTAAAAAATAATTCTGTTTTTAAAAAATAATTTATTAATATTATTATTTAAAAAAATTATCTTTCATGATACTAGAGACGATTTCCATATTAGAGAAGTAGTATAACACGAAATATCCAAAAAAAAGTCCATTGTATTCTCCAAAAAAAAAAAAAAAAAAAAAAAACGATTTTTTTTTTCAAAGTTTTTTTTTTTAAGTAAAAAAAAAATCGATAACTTTGTTTTAAATTATCGCATATCGATGGTTCAACCATTCGTTTTAAAGGTATTGGCGAGCTCTTTTGAAAGATACCCATCATGAAAATTTAATCCCCTCGAAGGGGGACACCCCCCAGGGGGGGAGGCGAGGCTCCTACATACACAATTTTTTTTTCCCAGTTAACTATCTCTATTACAAAAAATATATATTCGTTTCATTTGGTTTAGTGCAGTTTATAGACGTTAAACTCTACTTACCTGCAATTTCCCCCATAGACGTAATGTATTAGAATTCTCTTGATTGTCCCTGTACACGAACCATTTGTTTGATCTTAACGAAAAGCTTGCTGTAGCATCCCTATATGATACACATTTAGAATACCAAGTTTGAACTTTTTGCCATAATTTGTTTTTGAGATATGCTGATAACAGACAGACACACAGACACACAGACATACAGACAGACACACAGACATACACACAGACCATTTGCTAAAAACATGATTTTCGTATTCAGGGGACCTCAAAACGTGTAAATATAACAAAATCTCGCGTTCGAAAATTTGACCCAAAAACAATACTTTCTCTACCTTATGGGTAAGAGAAAGTAAAAAAACTGTTCGTTTGCAAATCTTGTTAAACTTTTGAGCAGGAGTATAATATCCCCATATAATACAGATATAGTATATTGAAATTGGACTTCCTACTAATATCTATTTTTAAGTTATGTTTATAACACATATTCAGACAGACATATAGGCTGACCAATCACTATAATCCTGATATTCCAATTCAGGTGACTATAAAGTGTAGAATTGTATCAAAATCCCCGCTTCGAAATTTTGTTCAAGAAATAATACATTCTAAACAGAGATTACGAGCAGAAAAAGCAAAAAGAATAGGCGAATGTCACAGTCAAATTAAACTACGTTATAAATGCCTTATGATTTTCAGTGTCGAACAGTATTTAAATTGCTTTTTTGTCTCGAAGGCACCTATTATTCTTATGCAATAAAGCCTGCAAAAATAGGATCCTGCTTTAAATGGGAAAAAAATGCTCTGTCAAAAATCGCTCAAGGCAGTTTTAAAATTTAACTTCCCAAAAGAAAAACTGGTTAAAAGCACGTTTTTCCCTTCCTTTTCTTAGGGTCTCGTTCTCACAGTTTATACCATATTACTTAGTAGTACAATATTAGTATTTTTATAATAATAATTTTTAATATACGTCTCTATAAAAATTCTTTTTTTATTTGGCAAGAAAATATATGTATGTATAATTTCGATATCACCGAAAAAAATTATTTTATTCAATATTTATATTTTTATGGGGAGAAGTGAATACTAAAATATTTTAAATGAAAATTTTCATTCAGGTCTTATAAATAAAATTACTTTTCCTAAAACTTGATAAAATGATGGTATTCAATAAGATCATAGTACACTATATTGCAAATGTTATTCTTCATTTGTAGAAATTGATTTATTAATTCTACAATAATAATACAAATGTTACCGATAAACTTCACATATTATATCTCACGTATTTTCTTCCAAAAAATTTTTTTTTTTTTTTTTTTGTAAAAAATTCAGTAACGTATTACTAAAATAATATAATATTATAGTTTTAAAAAATTAAAGAACACGCTTTTATAGAAATGTGAACTAAAAATCACAAAATATCTATCTTAGTATTAAAATGCAGGGTAAGAGAAAATCGTGTAAGTGACACAGCATAATATTTACATACATTTAAATCTTTAATTAAAATAATTTAGAATTAAACAAAAACCATTTTTAAAAAATCTCCCCTGACTGGGATCGAACGCTTGACCTTTAGGTTCGTAGCGCGGAGTTATACCTCGACGCCAAGGCGTTCACGTAGGGAGAGTCATTTTTTTTACAATATAGACTTTTTGTTTGCTCCCAGAGCGGTTACAAATATACAAACAAACATACATGCAAACATACATACAAACATACACACATGCAGGTGAAGCTAATAAAAGCGTGTTAAAAAAAATGAATTTTTATAAATATATATATACATATTCTCTCTCCCTAACTTATGGATCATTTTATAAAATGCACATATTTTTTTTTTAACAAGCAATTTTCCAGTTAGATATCCCTTCAATCAGTCTCTTGGCTGATATAATTGAAGTAGCAGATCTTAAAGTTATTCCAGTTTCGTAATAACTTCAACTTACGTAACTTTAAACTGCTACGTATATCGACACAAATTTTACTTAATGGTCAATGAAACCTTTCTCATCTTCCAGTGATTTCGTAAATGAATTTTTTCATAGGATTAAGTGAACTGAATTACTGAATTTTGTAAGAATTTCTTTTAAAACTTTATTACTTTCGTCTATATACATTAGAAGAAAGTACTAGATTTGTGAAAATTTTCCAACTCCGGTTTTCGATGGAATCATACATTTTAAGATATCCTGAATATGAATTAACTATTATTAAAAAATGTCTGTTTGTCTATGTGAGTAAGTATTAAAACTTTGTAGATGCTGTATCTCATGTGCCAATGAACGAAAAATAACGAAATTAAACTTTATATTTAAATAAACTTTGACTTAAACTACTGATAACATTTGAGGATCAATCGCTAAACAGGTGACGCTGTCGTCTTTTTTTTTTTTTTTTTTTTCATAATTTTAAATTTGGCAATGTTGTAAAAAATTTCGTACAAATGTTCATAATGAGGATTATTTTTAACTTTTTAAATTAAAATTGAAAACAAACATTTATAATAGAAACAATCAACAAGACAAAATTTTTTGTATGTTTAAGGCATCGGTCCGCCCCTTCCGTCTGGAGGGAAGTTTTTCAGTGTTGTTATCTTTCAAAAGAATTCATTAATGCCTTTAAAGCGAAAGGTTGAACAATTAAACTAAAATAATAAGAAAGAAAGTTACCCATTTAAAAAATTGTATTTCTTAATATGCATTTTGAATAGCATAAAATTGATTTTCTTTAAATATTTAGTCTTATACTTCTCTCAGATGAAAATCGTCTGCTTTTCATTATGAAAATCATTTTGACAAATAATAATTTTAATAAATAATAAATAATATATATATATATATATATATATGCGAATATGTATAGGAAAATATAGAAGAAAGTTTTACTGTAGCTAAAACATACTAGTCTACACTGAGAAGAAAAATATACCACCTTCATCTAGAATGAATAAGTAGCCCTTTTCAAACCCCTTAACTAGAAATATGGATTTCCGAGCTATGCACAAAAGGCACGCCAATAAACAAAATAGACGAATGATCGAGAATTTCTAGTCTACACATTTCTAGAGGGTGAAACAATATTCTGAATCTATTTTATGGCCAGAAATTCTAACTTGATTATCTAGAATTGGATCATAAACCTAGATTATCATTGCTGAAACCCGACTCTTGTGTTCGCATTCATTTGGAGATATTTTCAAATAGGTTTGACCTCGATAATGTAGAAAAACTCCCTAGAATTCTAATAGAGGTTTCTAGAACTCGCTTTCAAAGGGGACTAGAATTTATAAGGATGACATGGAACTATTTTTTTCTAGAGCCACAATTTAGATTCTAGATGTCAGTTGCAGAATTTTTTCTCCCTTTAGACTTCTGACATTCATCAAAAGTTCTCTGATAGCTATTCTTTTTAGTAAACGAAAATATTATTTTGCGTTGATAATGAAACTTTTTTGTACATAATTATCTACATCACCACCACTTAATGGATCATATGGACAAAAGTTTAATTATATATTCTCATAATAAATATTTTATACATGCAGTTTGGCGGGAATTTAACCGGTAGATGCTGAGATGCAACCATATGGAAAATCGCAGAGGTTGGCGAGGAGGGGAGCACAGCAACCCCGCCTGTCAAACGAAGTACACCCAAATTATATCAACATTCTTTTTGATAATGGCAGTCTCACATATCAAGTTTAGTGCATTTATACCGCAGAGAAAAAATATATACCGCATTCCTCTAAAACGAAAGAGTAGTCCTTTTCTGATTCCTCAAACTGGAAATATACATTTCCGAGTTATGTGTAATAGGTAAACAAATAAGTTGAATAGACGAAATGATCAAGAATTTCTAGTCTATACTTTTCTAGATGATGAAAGAATATTATAAATTTTATGAATTTTATGAATCTTTTGTATTGAAATTTTCGTTTGATTTTCTAGAATTAAGTCACAAACCAAGATTATAATTACTAAAACGCGCCCTCTTGCGTTCACATTTATTTGCAGATATTTTTAAATAAATTTGAGCACGGTAATTCAGGAAAACGCTCTGGAATTCTAATAGGGGTTTATAGAACTAGCTATCAAAGGGAACTAGAATTCTGGCACCAACTGTTCACCGATATGCATCCAAATTAAATTAGCATAGATTATGATGATAATCCTCTCACATATAAAGTTTTGTTCAGTTTTATTTTGTATAATCTGAAATATAGCTTTTTCTAAAATGAAGAAAATCACATGAAATCAGCCCCACCCATTGGGCTATATTCACCGAAAGTTGATGAGCAACAATATATGTCAATATAAAATTAAATATAATTTTTTTTTATAAAATTTAATGAATCAGTTCAGTGCATTAATGTTAGAGTTTCCACAAGAGCTAAATAACGGATATACTGTTAAAAATCTCAAAATTCTTAATAAAATACCTCCACCCCTGCCTCCCCCCCCCCCAAAAAAAAAAAAAAAAAAAAAAAAAAATTATCTTACTTAAAATTTGAAAAATATAAAATGAAGTTTTACAATATTACTATTTTACAGGCTCCAGCTTAATTTTTATCACTATTATGTAACGCAGTTAATAGACGATTATATATACATGTATATATATAAATTAATTAATAATTACTACAATTACAATAAAAAGCACTAAAAACCTGTTTTGTGTAATAATATAATTTTATAGAGATCATAAATGCATACACACATGCAACAGTTGTTTCGGGCCGAAATAATTTTGCATGGCTTCTCAACTGGTAATAAAAAGCAGGCACACTCAGAATCAAGATTAAAATTTTAGCATCAAACTTTGTTCAATAAGTTTTTTTTTTTTTTTTTTTTTTTTTTTTGAGGGGGAGGGGGGAGGGGGGTGTAATTTTCCGTACGTGTATTGCAAAAGCTAAAATGCCATTTGATATGTGAATTTTATTTTCGACAATTTTTATAATTTTTATAATTATATAGATTCTGTTTAATATTTATTATTATTATTATCTCATTATATTAGGATTTTATCTTAGAATTTAATTTTGTCTATGATAATATTAGGATTTAATTTAAAATATTTTTTCAATTTTATCCGCATATTTAATTCCTTTCTCTAAATTTTACTATATATATATTTATACATTAATTTAGATAAAGATTTTTTTCTTTTCTTATCCGTGTGTTATCTTTGATATTTGAGACATTTAAATTTTACAATTTAATATCCTTACTAATGTAAATTAGTCTAGGGTGACTTTAATGTATCAATTGTGAATAAAAGTTATAAAAATACAGTCTGAAATTTGAATTTAAAGTTTCAAGAAATATCATTTCAAACGAAGCAATAAAACTTGTATATAGAATACACTTGTACAATATTTACTACACATTGTTTAAAACACGTGTAGGTATTCTTTATAAATTCTGAAGCACTTATGCTTCATAGTATAAGAAACTAATACTTATAAATTTATATCAATGAAAAAATAAGTTTTTTTTTTCTTTTTTCGAGAGGGGGAGGCAAATTTTCTGTTTACCATATAATTTAAAAAGATAAAATCCTTTAAAAATATGCTTTTTATTTCTTCTTAGTATTTAGATTCAAGAGTTTACGTTTAATAAAAATTATTCAATACTAAAATTAATCTGTTGGCTACAGAATAAAGCTTTTGAAGCACCAGTTGTTAAATATCATTACATAAACTTGAAATGCTTAAATTTTTGTGTAAAAATATATATATGTATTTTTTCTTAACGCAGAGACATTTCGTTTCTGCTTAGAAAAATTCTCCCTGTAATCACTTTCAGCCTTACAAAACGCCAAAATACTTTCTTTTGCAAAATAAATTCCTTAACTACTGAATAAAAATTGGAACAAAACTGCATTCTCCATTTACTTAGATGATGAGTTATTGTCAAATGAAAATGTGGATGACATTTTTATAAATGACAGTACTAAATTTATTTCTGAAAAACTTTGCATTCTAAACTCTGTACATTATTTTTCTTCGTAGATAATTTATATCTTAATATGTCAACCATGTTTAGATAGATTGTTTCTTTTCATTCTCTATATAGCATATTTTGAATAAAGGGAATTTTTTCTTTCTAAAAAGGATTTGTTATTTTTCGTTGTTAGTGTTTTTAAATTATTTAAACACACGCACACACACACCAAAAAAAAAAATAATAATAATAAAAATAATTTAAGGCAATGTAATGGGAACTTTGTAAAAATTTAATGTATAAGTGCGTTATACAATTTCAATTATTAATAAGGACCTGAATTCTCTGGAATAGCTGGTGACAAAAAATTTATTTAACGTAGATACAATACACTGTTAAGAATTTTAGTTTAAATTCAAAAAAAAAAAAAAAAAAAAAAAGAAAGAAAGAAAGAAAGAATCCATAGTGCTAAATAATCAGATGAACTCCAATATAATCCATATTTACTTTTAGTGAATTTTTTATGACAAAATCTTGAAAATAACTTTCATTTCACAAATAAATAAAGTTTTTAGTACTTATTTAGTGAAATAATAGAACCTTTAGGAACTGTACCACACAATAAACAGAATACAGATAATTAATTATTTCATGCCTTTTAACTTTTTACATTTGATTATATTTTCAAAATGATATTTATGCTATATAGATCATATCATATATTTTCATTTGTACGGAAACTTGTAGGCTCCACCAGTGGCCAAGGGTCTTTGCTTTCGAAGCTGTTATAAAGGAAGGGCCAGATTTGTTCCCAGTTCACGTTTGCAACTTAACCATTCGGTGTTTTCCATAATTTTCTCTGAAACGTGCGTAAATACTGGCTAGGACACTTTAAAAAGACCCCCTACGGAGCATATTTCCCACAAGCGTTAGTACCCATGTACAGTCAGTAGGCTTTAATCCATTCACCAACACTGAAAACTTAACAGTCTTAACCATTGTTTGCCACAGGAGAGTAATTACAATATTCGAAAGGTAGTTTCACGTAGTTTGGGATGTCATTTTTTAACATTAAAGATTATTCGACGACCAACTTCGGCTAAAAGGGAATTCCGAACCACTGCTTTAAGCCATGTCGGAATCAAGAAAACTGAAGGCTTAGTGTTAACATCCCCCCCCCCCCAGCAGGTAAAAAAAGAACTAAATCATTAGATTGTTGTATTAAAAGCTGGATGGAAAAAAAAAAAAAAAAGAAAGAAAGAATATCAGTCCTTTTCGAAAAAGAGGTCTACCTCCTAGTCGAAAACGATCAAATAAAACTGGAAAGTCCCAACGACCAGATTTTTGTTGATTTATAAACGTTTTGGGACTAAGTAATGTATATATTATATACACAATTAAAATATATGTAAAATAGAAAACAGAGTTCAAAAGCATTTTATTTTACTAATATTACAATCTAAATTACCCAAATTAGCTCTAATTCAGAATAAGAAAAACATTACATCATCTTTAAGGTTTTAACTTTTAGGATACCAAAATTTTATTTAATCCAAGGTGATATTTTAACAACGCAGCTTTCTGATAACAGTATCAGTGATATCGCCTTAAGAGTAACAATGGCAAAAAGTCCTTATGTTTTAATGCACCGTATAGTTTAATGAGTACCTATTACTTTTACAATTCATAAATAAGATGATTTCTTTATTAAGAGAGAAATTAATAAAAATATTTTTTTATTATTATTATAAAAAAACATAGAAAACTAAAAAAAAAAAAAAAAAGATAAAGAAAGAAAGAACGAAAAAGAAAAGAAATCATCATTTAAATTCAGTGCTCAGTTAAATTAAATAGCAAAAAGTTTTCTCGTTTAAAGAGAGCTAATGTTATTTAACAAAAAATTTCTAAATAAGATGTTAATAGATAAAGAATAAGTATTCTAGATAAAAAAAAAAATTAAAAGAGAAATGGATGAAGGTATGAAATAATTTTCGCATTAGTTAAACAGAAATTTCCATAAAATTTTGAATCATTATTGACATATATTTTAAGGAATTATATTTTGATAATGTTTATTACAGTGTATGTTTAAATTGTGTACCCAGAAATTGCCAGTTTTATTTGAGAGAGACGCAGATTGCCCCCATTCGGATTGAAGTTATTTAATTGTATTTTTAACAACCATTTTCAAATGTTTTTTTTTTCTTCTTATAATAGCAGCTGAAATATTATCTCCTATATTACTAAATATACATATCTGTATTTTTATTATTACTTTCTATGAAAGAAAAATTAGTTTTTACGTAAAGTTCTCTTTCTCTAAATATTATCCGTAATTTTATTTTTTAAATATCAGCTCTTTTTGGAAGTACATTAAACATTTTATACAATGTGCTCATTAAACCCTTATCTAAATATTAAATAATTTTGTTTGAGGGGGATCTACTTCTTTTTGTGATTAGAGTTTAGATCATGTATTCAATACGAGCTGCCATTTACGAAAAATAAATATTAATTTAAGAATTAATATTTATAAATTAAATAAAACACTTTAAAAATCTGTATCTCCATTATTTTATTTATTCATTGCCCTTTCACAAAAAAAATATAAATAAATGCCGCATCAATGGATCTTAAAGGAATTTGAAAAGAGTGCTAGAATTGAAATATAATTGATATTTGTAACAGTTTACTATTACAGATTTATAAATTTGTTATAAAATTTTATTAATTATCTTTTATTCAAAAACTAAGTGATTTTATTTGAGGAGATTTTCTTCCTTGTTGAGGATCAGGGTTTAAATCATTTAGTTACTAAAAATTGCCATTGAAAAAATAATAACTATTAATCAATAAATAAAACACTGTAAAGAATTTTACCTCTTTTGTTTTATTTGTTTATTTATTTATCTATTTAATTATTTTATTTGCTTGTTTGTTTTTAAAACACATTCTCATTTCACGAAAATAGTATTTCGTGACGAAAGGGAACCTGAATGAATTTCAAAATGGCTACTTATAATACATTGACTATTATATTTTAATTTAGTTTTTGTAAGTAATTTTTAGTAGTTGGTAAGTCGGCTGCGAGATGCCGCAGTGGCCTGTAAAAAGAAGTAACCGCCCAATGTAGTCCAGAATTCTATACACTGAGAAACAATTCTATAACTGACATCTAGAATCTGCATTGTGGCTCTAGAAAAAATAGTTCCATGTCATCCTTATAAATTCTAGTCCCCTTTGGTAGCGAGTTCTAGAAACCCCTATTAGAATTCTAGAGCGTTTACCTATATTATCGAGGGCAAAGTTATTTAAAAATCTCTGCAAATAAATGAGAATACAGGAGGCGGGTTTCAGCAACTATAATATTGGTTTATTACCGAGTTCTAGAAAGTCAAGCGAGAATTTCTTGCAATACAAAAGATTCAGAATATTCAAAATATTGTTTCACCATCTAGAAATGTGTAGACTAGAAATTCTCGACCATTTCGTCTATTCGGTTTATGGGTGTGCCTTATGCGCATAAGTTGGAAAACTATATTTCTAGTTAAGGGATTTAGAAAATGGCCACTTGTTCATTTTAGATGAAGGCGGAATATTTTTTTCCCCTCAGTGTAATGATCTTTTTTTTTTTTTTTTTTTACTGCGCGAAAACTCGAAAAGGGTTGTAAAAATATAAATACTTTTGTACATATGGATGTCGTCTTTTGAACTATTAAAGATATAATGAATGAAATAAATTATAATGAAATTCCTAAACAATACTTCAAGAAAATAATACTCCTGGATCATTACATTATATCTTTAATAGCTCAGAAGACGACATTCATATGTACAAAAAGTATTTACATTTTTATAAACCCTTTTTTGGGTTTTCGCACATAGTAAAAAAAAAAAGAATATTACAGAATTCCAGATTACATTAGGTGGTTACATCGTCTTCTTACAGGCCACTGCAACATCTCGCTCTCGCAGTTAACAACTTACCATCTATTAAAGAATAATAAAAATTAACTCTTTTCACTTCAATTTATGAATTAGCAAAATATCTAATGATATTTGGACAAGAATGGCGACAGCGCCGTCTATGTCATTTTAAAAATTAGGGAAAAATGACTCAATAACCATAAGCTATTTAACATACGCGTAGGTGTTTTAAGCCTGTTACAAACCGAATTACAAATTACTTACTATTTGTAACAATTTACAATTAAAATATTTTAGATTTATCATAATTTTTTATTATAATACATATCTATCCCACTTCAAGATTTTGCATTGCACTTAATTTTATTGAGAAGGTTCATTACCATTATAACTGAAGTTAGATTAAACAGACCGATATTTGTTATTGTAAAAAAAAAAAAAAAAAAAAAAAAAAAACTATTATTGAATCTTCCGTGAAAAAAAAAAAAAAAAAAAAAAAAACAATAATTCCTTTTTCCTATATGATACAATTTTTTTTTTTTTTTTTTAACATTTTTTTTTTTTTTTTTTTTTTTTTTTTTTGCAGAATGTATGTTAACTAGATTAGACGCAATACGACAACCATTGGGAAAAAGTCTATCATAAAATTTATCCCTATGATTATTTCATTTGAAACTCGCGGTATAGAATTCACGTATATAGTTCTTTTTTACTCTTTCTCTTTCACTGAAAAGGGGGGGGGGGAAATCGGTGACTGACATCTAGAAACTAAACTATGACTATAGCAAAAATACTTCCATGTCATCCTTATAAATTCTTGTTTCCTTTGCTATTGAGTTCTAAAACCTGCTATTTTGAATTCTAGAAAAGATTATTGTGGTCAATCTTATTTAAAAATTTCTAAAAATAATTGTGAACACAGGAGGCAAGTTTTAGTAACTATAATTTTGATATATGACCCAATTCTAGGAAATCAGGCTAAAATTTCTGGCAATGAAAGGAATTTTTAATATTCATAACATTGCTTCACTATCTAGAAAAGTATCGAGTAAAAATTCTCGATCATTTCGTTTATCCAGGTTATTTGTTTAACTTACACGCATATTTCGTATATTTATATGTCTTGTTTAGGGATTTAGAAAATGATTAATTATTCGTTCTAAATGAAAGCTGTATATTCTCTCTCTCACTCCCCCTCACTCCCCCTCTTTTTTTCCCGGGGGGGGGGATATTGGGAAGAATCTGTTTTGTACCTTTTCCAAATATCTATTTTTCATGTTAAAATTATTTATTTGTTAGTATTAATATTTCCTTTATTCTGATACACGTTTTATAATTAAGCTTATAATTTACATACTTATATTCTTTTACACAATTTGTAAATTGATACTTTTTATTTAATTAAATCATTATTTACTGATTTAATCACCGTATTTTATATTTTTCAATATTTTTCAGTTATCGCTTACAATTCATAATGCACACGCTTAAAATGATATTTAAAAAGAATTATATAAGTAATATTTCAGAATTTTTTTATTCCTAAATAGTTTCTATTGTTAAATATATTTCTAAATGCATTAATTTGTTTTCCCTTAAACTAAAGAAATTTTTGTTTAATAATATATAATTTGCCTAAAAAGCACAGTTAAATACTAATATGTTGTTGCCATCGCACGACATTCTTTAATATTTTACTAGACAAACTCACTCAGCAAAAATAATTTATTAAAATTATCTGTCCTGCTAAATGCAGACGATTTTCTTTCTAGAGAAGTACGACACTAAATATCCAAAGAAAATCTATTTTATTCTCAATATAACTTTATAAAAAAATAATAAAAAAAAAAAACGCTGCTGCTGCTGTTAAAAATGAAAAGAAATCTATAACTTTATTTTAATTTTTCACACATTTTTCACGCATTCGTTTTAAAGATCTTAACGAGTTCTTTTGAAAGATACCCATAATAAAAATCCCCCCCCCCAAGGGGGAAGAAGCGATACTCCTACATGTAAAAACATTTTCTTGCCAGTTGACTATCACTATTATATATATATTTTTTTTTTAATTTCATAAGGATTTTTAAGAAATAATTCTTTGTGTTCATATTTATACGAAATTTTGTTCTATATCGTCATGTTAAAAATTTAGGAATTAGCGGGTGGCAACGTCCCCTGTTAGACGATTTCCACCAAAAGTTGATACCCACTAATTTCTATAAAGGTGAAATTACATTATGAAATCCTGTGCAGTAGTTCCTGGGATACAGTTGCTACAAAATTTTGTCTGACTTACACACACACAGAGACATTTTCTAAAAATGGTCAAATAGTTTTCCAGACATCTCAAAACATGTAAATCCATCAAAAAACACGAGGTCCAAAAATCTTAAGAAACCAATACTTTATTCTATTGAATATAGAAGAAAGTAATTACCTGTAAATTGATTAATATTTTGCTTTTAATTTGTCTGCAGTTAGCATAAGACGATATAATATTGTATTTATTAAAATAAACTCTAAGTATATTTTAAAGATAACAATTTTCATTTAACTTATATAAATTTAATTAAAATTTGATATTAAGAGAAAAACTCGTTACACACTTTCAACCCACACAGGCTATGTTATTTCAATAAATATTTTCATAAGTTAAACATCTCTTTCTCTCTCTGTCTCTGATACCTCATTGGGTACTCTTGGAGTTTTATTAACTTATAAGCACCTATTTGTATCAAAGCCATTTAGTTAGTTTTTTATCTTCAAAATACTAAATTCGATTTTTCTTCATTTGCAAAAACTTGGAAAAGTTCATAAAATATTTTTTAATTAAAATATTTTTACTTTTATATAAAAGTAATAGACACCACTTCGTATTCCATACCATTTATTATTGAACTAAAATTACAAATTTTATCAAATCTGCGATAAATTGAATTATAGATTTTTACATTTGCTTTTTTTCTTTCTTTCCTTCCATTACACGACAACCGTGGGTAGTGGAAGTATTGTAATCCGTTCAAAAATTCAATATCGAGTTTTTACCTGATTTACACGTTTTAAGGTCTGCTGAGTCCAAAAAGGTAGTTTTTGGCAATTGGTCTATGAGCGTGTGTGTTTGTGTATCTATGTGGAGAATCTCCTGACTATTATATCTCCGAAACTAATAATAAAGATAAAACGACGAAACTTCAGAATTGAGACATGTCTGGTGTACAGGTGAATTTTCCAAATTTTGGTGAAAATTGTAAAATTGGAAGTGGGACATCGGAAACCGGAAGTGAAACCATAAGTCCATATCTCAAACACGGCTCTAACGATTTTCTTCAATGTTGTTACATAAACACTCTATTAGATGTAATTTCGAATGATATAGGTCTTTAGTTCAGGAAAATTGATAGGCGTCCTGTATAAATTGCTCAATTTCAGGTCTCGCAAGTGCGTTCCTTTAAATACGGCTGTACGGATTTTTTTCAAACTTGCTATATTAACTCCCACCTAAATATCCTTTTATATGTAATTATTTTCTTTCGGTCAATAATTCAGTATACCAAGTTTTGATAAAAGTTGGTATTTCAAAAAACGGATCTAATAATTTTCTTTAAAACTGTTACATAAATCCATTTTAGATATCCTTTCTCATGTATTATGTCGTTATTACAAAAAAATTAACTGCCATCCTGCTTAGATAAGTCAGTTTTAGATCTCGCAAATTAATGTTTCAAAAAATAACTCTACTCCCCCCCCCCCCCTTATTTTTTAACTAGCTATGTAAACTTTGTTTTGCATGCCTCTACATATTTATGAAGTTTCTTTTACCAAAAATATTTTAGGTTTCTACTTCGTTACGTCAGTTTTACGTCTTCTGATAGCATTATCTTTTCTGATCACATGTCCAAAAAATGCGTATAATATGTGTAATAGTGGGTAATGGAAGTCGTGTGGTTATTTCACGCCAGATTCTTTTATCCGAGCTATATAATAGCAGTTTAGTAAATATAATTTTCTTAAATTAAATAAATAATAGATACACTGTACAATAATATATATAACTAATAATGCGCTTTAATAATGGCTGGATTAAGAAATCTGCGAATGAAAACTTGACGCTGTCTGGATGTTCAAGGATCGTTAAGAGTTTGGTAATCATGGTCAGAACTGTTTATATAAAACTGCATCGAAGACACTACCGAGCGGAAGTTATATACTGTCAGAATGTCCAGGGGTCACGATCCATCTGGTCACCAAAGTCAGCCAGTAATAATAATAAGCACATCTTGACCGTTAAAAACTCAGGTTACTCATAAGTATAATTTTTCCTTTAAAAAAAATCCTGGAGTGGTTCCACTCGACTGTTCGAACATTAAATAATTAAAGGGTGTTTAAATTTAAGTAAGAGAAGTCTGAAATCAATCAATTCAACGAATAAGGCATTTAAACACTTTCGCACTATCTGTAATTCACAAAAATATGCACAGTTGGTGCGATATTGACTTATAACATGCGTATAAATTTATATCTCAGTTGAATTAGGCATATGGACGGTATGGCACTTTAAATAAATTCTGCCCATAGGCCATAATGATAAAGAATTTTTCATTGTGCCCCTGTAAAATAATATAAGGGCTAGATTCACCAAAATCTACACAGTTCGTGCAACGGTGACCTATAACATACATAACAACTTTTAGCTCATTCGAACAAAACGTTTAGATGGTATCGTATTCATGTACACACATACATCACCGTAAAAATAGCAAAAATTAACTCGGGGGACTTTAAAAGGAATAGATACACGAAAATCTCAAAGTTGAATTTTTGTCATGGTTAGAATACTTTCCTTACATATGTGTACGTTCTGAAAGTAAAAATATTAAAACTAAATAATGATCTAAAAAATTTATTAATTAAATACATTAACTGAAATTATGCACTTTAATTGCATGAAACTAGCCTATTCGTATTACACATTTTTTCTGTTTTATTTTCTCCAAATTTTAAACTTATACAAATAAAAAAAGTCTGTCTGTGTGCGACGTACAGGAAAAAAAAAATCTATGGACCGTACAGTTCTGAAAAATTCCTTCTCGATAAAACAAAACGCAGCATACTTTTATATTTGCAGCATACTTTTATATTTTTGATATTCTTATTAGATTTGCAAAAAAAAAAAAAAAAGTTCTATGCGGGTGTTTTTTTCCCACCAATCTTTCCTGACTTTTAGGTTGATTTCTTTAGAAATCGACCTATTGCAATCACTTCGTTTATCTATATCTATCTATCTATAATGAAAATATTGTCATCACGATAACTCCCGAAATAATACTCAAAATCGAACCAAATTTGGACAGTGAACTAATCTTATAAATATCTTGGATAAGTTCGTTATCCAAGTTGCTCCGACTTTTTGTTTTCAAATGGCAGCCACTTGAAAATTTCAAACCGACATTGTAAAAAGCATATTTAAAGCAAGATTTCCTTGAATTTTGATGTAAATACAGGCCACATAAGGGTCTCAATGAAGTTTGTTAATGAAGTTTATCCGCCATTTTTAGTAAAGTGGCAGATATTTTAAGTTAAGCGGGACCACTTGAAATCAGGCTACCACTTGAAAATGTAAAATCACAATAACTTCTGAAATAATACTCCAAATCGAACCAAATTTAGACAGTGTCTTAACTTAACTTATAAATATCTTAGATGAGTTTAATAATCAAGTTGCTCCGCCATTTTGTTTTCAAGTGGAGACCACTTGAAAATTTCAAATTCAAATTGTAAAAAGCTTATTCCGAATTTGTTTGAAATTTGATGTAAATACAGACCACATAAGGGTCTCAATGATGTTTATTAATGAAATTTATCCGTCATATTTAATAAAGTGGTAGATAACTTAAGTTATGCGGGGCCACTTGAAATCACGCTACCACTTGAAAATTTAAAATCACAATAACTTCTGAAATAATACTCCAAATCGAACCAAATTTGGACAGTGTCTTATCTTATAAATAACTTAGATGAATTTGTTAACTAAGTTGCTCAGCTATTTTGTCTTCAAGTGGAGACCACTTGAAAATTTCAAATTCAAATTGTAAAAAGCGTATTCCAATTTTTTTTTTTTTTCTTTTTTTTTTTTTTTTTTTTTTTTTTTGATGTGTACATAGATTACACAAATGTCTCAAATGACTTTATTAATGAACTTTATCCGCCATTTTTAATAAAGTGGCGCATATCTTAAGTTAAGCGGGACCACTTGAAATCAGGCCACCACTTGAAAATTTCCCCACTAAAAATAATATCAAGATATTCTGAAGATATTTTTAGAGAAAATCTGCAGAATATCTTAAGTTATTTGGCCCATTCTTAAGAAAATTTACAGAATTTCTTTATAATGCCTTCAAAATTTTTGAAGATATTTTATAGGAAATGATAAATTTTCAAAATATTTTAAAATATTTGAAGAAAGTCTTAAGAAAATACTATTTTCTCAAGAATATCTTCGGATTATTTTTAGTGGGGTTAAAACTATGATAACTTCCGAAATAATACTCCAAATGGAACCAAATTTGAACAGTGTCTTAACTTATCTTATAAATATCTTAGATGAGTTTGTTAACCAAGTTGCTCCGCCATTTTGTTTTCAAGTGCAGACCACTTGAAAATTTCAAATTTAAATTGTAAAAAGCGTATTTTGAAATTGTTTGAATTTTGATGTAAATACAGACCACATAAAGATCTTAATGAAATTTATTGATAAACTATATCCGCCATTTTTAATAAAGTGGCAGATATCTTAAGTTAAGCGGGGCCACTTGAAATCAGGCTCCCACTTGAAAATTTAAAATCACGATAAGTTCCGAAAAAATACTCCAAATCGAACCAAATTTGGACAGTGATATTATCATATAATTATCTCGAATGCTTTCACTGGGCAAGTTGTACCGACATCTTGTTTCTAAGTTCCAGACACTTGAAATCACACTGCAACTTGAAAATATGCCATCACGATAACTTTTAAAATACTATACTGATTCAAATAAAAGTTGGAGAGTAAACTTATGGTTGAAATTTCTAGGATAATTTCACTTGGTGACTTGATCCGCAATTTTATTTCTAAGTGGCGGCCACTTGAAAATTTGTTATTATGGTAACTTTAGTAGTACAGAATCAATTCGCATCAAATTTGGGTAGTGGATTTATCATTGAAATATCTCAGATAAGTTCGCTGGGAATCTCACTCCACTTTTTTTTTACAAGTGGTGCTACCTGAAAATTTCTTATGACGATAATTTTTGAAATACTGATTTAATTTAAACTAGAACGGTACAATGAACTTATCGTACAAATATATTGGATGATCTCGATGGGCAAATTGTTTTGCTATTTTGTTTCCAAGTCGCAGCCACTTAGACTGCCACTTGAAAATTTGCCATAAGAATAACTTTTGAAACACGGCACTGATTTAAACCACAGTTGGACAGTGAACCTATGCTTCAAATATCTTGGATGTGTTTGCTTGGCAACTTTTTCCACTGTATTGTTTCCAAGTGGCGGCCATTTGAAAATTTGTTATCACGGCAACTTTAGAAATACTTAATCAATTCAAATCAAAGTTGGAAAATGGATTTATCATTAAATCAACAAAAATTTAGAAAATTCACGTAACTCGGGAACAAATTACGTTATTGCGTCCAACTTTGGTACATCGATAAAAAGTATTTTCTCGCCAAAAGTCGCCAAAAAAGTCGCCATAGGGGAAAAATCGCCAAATTTGGTGCCAAATCCATTATCTGCTTTATTGGATCTTTTTAATGCGTTTTTAAGGAAAAATTAGGCTATTTTAATGCTAAAACAGACTAGAAATGCAGAAAACTAACATTTTAGCAGCTTACTAAGCCTCTTTGAAAGAATTTCTACAAAAAAAATTATTTTCAAATTTGCAATGATATCTTAGATGAGGAACTTTCTCTGCCGTTTTGGTCGAAGTGGCAGCCACTTAATTTTTCAACACGATGACTTTTGAGATTTTGAATTAATTCGAACTATATGTGTACAGTAGACTTACCTCACAAATACATTTCATATATTTGTCAACTTAACCCAAAATTTTGTTTCCAAGCGCCGGCCACTTGAAAATTTTAAATTCACATAAAAATGTATTTATGAACCGAGATTTGCTTAAAACTCCATATGTGCATAGCCTACATCAATATTTCTACCAAGTGCAATAATAATTTGTAGCCGCCATTTTGAAACAAAATGACGGCTACTTGATAAGGAAAAAGAAATCAACCTACCCTTCCGAAAAAGCCGGAAGGACTTGTTTTTTTTTTTCTTTTAGTTGTTATCAATAAAAATAAATACATACAACTTTTTATTTCTTTAATTTATTTCTTTAACATACAGTCGGCAGCAAAATAATGTAAACACTAGCAATAATTCGTATTTAATAGATGTGCACCTAATACTGTTTTGTTATTAAGTACATATTTGTCGAGTCATGATCATAGTCTTTATAAAAAGTAAGTTGATGATAAAATTTGACTATAAACGAAAAAGAGAGAGAAAAGAAAAGAAAAATGTTGTTGTGTGCTTCAATAATTTTATTGCCGACTGTAAGAATAAGCATTTCTTTACGCATGTAAATTTTAAAAAAAAAAAGGAAAAAAAAAAGATTAAAAATTATATTTGTAACGTATAAAATTTCTGAGAAAACTGATGTCTCATAATATCTTTAAAATTTTTATTTATATTTAATTTCAGTTAATCAAGTAGTCTTTTTTTTTTTTTATCGTCTGCAAAATAATGTGGGTACAGCTTAATATAGGACCTCTTGGCGACTTTAATATTATTTGCCATTTTGGCGATGAATTGAAATGATTATCGCAACAGCGTGAATAAAGACCTTGACGAGGCCAAATTTCATATTCAGTTTATTTTAAATAAACCATGTCCTTAATCATCGTTTAATGGAACTCAATTATTTAAACGTTCTTTTCTTTTCATTGACGGCTGTATATCACGGTACTTGGCCATGGTATTAACTTTTTGACAATTGTCGCCATTTAAAATATACTTATTTAAACGTTTCAGTTATTCGATAAAAAATAAAAAATAAAAAATAAATAAAACATTTAAATGTAATGATCAGCGAAACGGGCAATGCTTGCTTGTAACAAAATATGAATGAAGTAAGGTCGTCAATCCTACCAAATACCTTTACTTCTCTAGTTTGAAATAGCTTATTGATGTAATAGTGTCAGTATTCTAGTAACCTATCAAAATAAATCACCAAACACTGTTTCGTTTAATGTTTTGAATGTTCAATGTTTGAATGTTTAATGTTTGAATGTTCAAACTGAGTATAAATATAAGAAATAGATAAATCTATAATAATAAAAGAAGATGTCTGTCTGTCTGTCTGTCTGTCTCTCTGTCTGAGCATCTATACGTTCAGCCCCTACTGAACGCAGAAGTATAAAATTTGACATACGGGTGCCCAGAAGCCTTCCCGAGTTGATAGTGAAAACAGAATTTAAAAATTTTAATTAGTTGCGGAGATATTAATTAAAATATAAACCTATGTCTAATCAAAAAGCGATCTCAATCACTGAGAATTGCATAAAAATAGATATTTTAACGGAGTTAACAGCAGAAAAAATGGAAAATAAATTAGAAATATTAGTCCAATCGTTACAAATGTGGTATCAAATGAAAGGGGATTTTTTTTCCGAATCTAAGAGTGCAAGCGGCTTATCGATACATCAATTAGATTTTTTAAAATTAACTAAAGTATGAAATTTAGTTGGAAACAGGCAGACGACAGTCTGTGATGAAAACGGAAATGGTTGTAATGAATTAAGATATCACGTGCTTTATACTGGGGGGAAAAATTGCAATTTTCAATTTTTTTCAAATTTTCATTTACCTTACATTTGAATGAATATTCGGCTTCGACAGCATATTATAAAGCTACTGTTCAATTTTCATGAAAAAATATTAATAAATAAAAAAAAGTGACATATTTATTGGAAAAAGATTAAGTTTTCTTTTTATTTTGCAGTAATATGCCGTTGAAATTTCGTAGAATTTGGTGTTAATGCCCGATAATTCGATTGTGAATATTTTTGAAAGAGTACGATTATTAGGGAGGGCTTGAGGGAGGGGGAAAAGGGGCAAAAATTAAAAAAAAAAAAATACAAAAAAAAAGAGTTACAGCGTTTGAAATTGGTTGGTATATTTACATTTTAAGGCAAGGTAAATCGATTGCGGATATTTTCGAGTGTAAAATTATTATTATCGACGGAAAGGAGGGGGGGGGGAGCGAAGAGGCAAAGATGTAGAAAAGGAACGGGAGTTTCGGAGAAAACCACGGAACACCCAGAACACCTTTATTCTTTAATATTTTGCAGAGTTTCGAATTCCAATTTCTGCTCACATATCGTACTAAGGATTTTTAACGTTATATAGCTCGGAATTATGCAAGTTTCGGAGAAAACCATGGATAAGTCGGACACAAATCTTTTTATAAAAATGTCTATATTAGCTTTGTATCTCAGCTTCTAATTAACATAATTTCATAAGTAATATATCTTTTAAAAAGTTATTTGAATTACAATTGATGAGTATGTGTTGCAAATATCTGTCGCCAGAGGGCGCTTTGATGTTTCAATAATTCAATATCTAGAATTCTACTTATAACACACCATTTTAAATATTACGGACTTTTAAACTGATGTAAGCCGTTAAATTCCGTACGGGAGTTTCAGAGAAAGCCACAGAAAAGTCAGAACACCTTTATTACAATATCTCCAATTATAATTATGATGCAGGCTTTCGAATTCCGATACTCCGTTCACATTTCGTATTAAGGATTTTTAACACGCAAGTTTCAAAGAAAAAAAAAACGAAAAAATCAGACACAAATTTTGTTATAACAATGTTTATATTACCTTTGTGTCTCAGCATCTAATTAACATAATTTCATAGGTAAAATATCATTTTAAGCCTTTTAAACTGAAATTGAGGAGTACATATTGCAAATCTCTGTCGCCAGAGGGCGCTTTTTCATTTTAATAAGTTTCTACCGCCAGATGACGCTGTGATATTTAAAAATTTTAAGGTGTCCTGATTAGGTTTTCTTTCGTATCTCAGCTACTAATTAAAATAATTTCATCTTGGAAGGGTGGGGAAGGAATAGGCGCGCAGCGCGCATGGGTTTGGGCCCCGGTGCGAGTTTTTACCCGATGATAAAAGATTGTTTTTAAATTTTATTTTATTAATAATAAAATTTTGACTGGAGAAGGAATATGCATGTACAGCGCACGTACATCCTCAAACGTGCGCGCGCAGCGCGCATGGGTCTGCGTTGCCGAAGGCAGTGGGGTCCCGGTGTGAGTTTTTACCCGATGCTAAATGATATATTTTTAAATTCCTTTTCTTAAGAATGAAAGTTTATGAGTAATAACATGGAATTTTGAGAAGTCATAAGGATGGTGAAGGAATACGTGCGCGCAGCGCACGGGTCTACGCTGCCGAAGGCAGTGGGGACCCGGTGCGACATTTTTCCCGATCAGAATTTTTTTTTCTCTTTTTTTATCACATGATAGAAATTAATGCAATTTTGAGAATTCATTAATTATTGGGATTCATTTAAAAATAATGACCAGCGAAGCGGGCGTAGCCTGCTAGTATATAATAAAAGATGGAGCGTGAGTACGATTAATTGATTTAAGGTAATATGATAGTACCATTGAGTAAGAATTTCTTTTCGAAAAGAAATTTTAGAATGTTAAAATATCTTTTAGAGGTTTTGAAAGCTGCTAGTACTAATAGGTGAATCATTTACAAATAAATAATACATATGTGCGAAAACATTCTTGGCCAATTACAGTGATTTACGTTACCATTTGACAGATTTTCTCAAAACTAAATTTTATATATATTAAAGAAATAGTAGTCTTTATAGACATCTGAGCTACAATAAGAAACTAATACTATAAAAAAAATTAGAATTTAATATGAAAAGATGTTAGCCAGAGCTAAATTTGTCACTATGACAAATACCCATATTATACTACTACTAATAATAATAAATTGTCAAATTTTGCGGAAATAAGAGCCTTTAATTTCAGCTCTTTAAGCACAGTAGAGAGAAAAAGAATCATTTTACGAATAAAAAACATTTTCAAGTTACTATATACACAAAAATGACATTATATTAACAGTAATTTATTACTTTAGTCAATATTTTAACTGTGATATGCTTTGCATTGTTTTGTAACTCACATTACATTTCCTCCTCAAGTCTCTAAATAGACTAATATATTGAAAACATTTAATTAAGTGTCGCCACATTTTAATTAGTAAACATCATTCAATCGACACCACATATAAAACAAAGTTGTGTAACTTAATTTAATTTAATTTAATTTTTCATTATTATTTTTTATGACATGGCAACACTATTTATTTTATGGAATGAGAATTATACTGTAATTCCCATGCTATGTGTTTCCCTCTTTAGCTTTTTGAAAAAATAAATATTTATGGGAAATATAAAGGCTGTATAGTAAAATCTAATAATATTTTAACAAACCTTTTTCCTTTTACTTAAAATTAATAATTTTTTACAGCAGATAATATTGAAATGTATTCTGACATTAATTTATCATTTTAAATCTATATAAATGAAGAGAAGTGTCTGTGTGTGTGTGTGTGTGTGTCTGTCTGTCTGCGCTCTGATGCTCACACTATTGATCGCAGAGCTTCTAAATTTGGCATATAGGTACCTGGGACCCTGCAGGTGTGCACCTCATCGAGATTTTTTCGAATTTCGAATATGAATTTTTTAAATTAATGTTTTTTCGATTTTAAATATTGGTTTTAATGCTTCATTTTTCATAAATTTAATTCTTTTGCTTCAATCGTCTGCGTATCTTAGCAACGGCTATTACGCAACTTATTTTTATTTGATACATTCATTTGAAGGCGATTTTTTTTTTTTTTTTTTTTTTTTTTTTTGTTATATTTATTGAAAATAAAATCGTAATGCAGTAGAAAAAATTAAGTATAATTATTTTTAAATTTAAACAAGTCCTTCCGGCTTTTTCGGAAGGGTAGGCTGATTTCTTTTTCCTTATCAAGTAACCGTCATTTTGTTTCAAAATGGCGGTTACAAATTATTATTGCACTTGGTAGAAATATTGATGTAGACTATGCACATATGGAGTTTTAAGCAAATCTCGGTTCATAAATATTTTTTTATGTGAATTTAAAATTTTCAAGTGGCCGGCGCTTGGAAACAAAATTTTGGGTTAAGTTGACAAATATATGAAATGTATTTGTGAGGTAAGTCTACTGTACACATATAGTTCGAATTAATTCAAAATCTCAAAAGTCATCGTGTTGAAAAATTAAGTGGCTGCCACTTCGACCAAAACGGCAGAGAAAGTTTCTCATCTAAGATATCTTTGAAAATTTGAAAATAATTTTTTTTGTAGAAATTCTTTCAAAGAGGCTTAGAAAGCTGCTAAAATGTTAGTTTTCTGCATTTCTAGTCTGTTTTAGCATTAAAATAGCCTAATTTTTCCTTAAAAACGCATTAAAAAGATCCAATAAAGCAGATAATGGATTTGGTGCCAAATTTGGCGACTTTTCCCCTATGGCGACTTTTTTGGCGACTTTTTGCGAGAAAATACTTTTTATCGATATACCAAAGTTGGACGCAATAACGTAATTTGTTCCCGAGTTACGTGAATTTTCTAAATTTTTGTTGTTTTAATGATAAATCCATTTTCCAACTTTGATTTGAATTGATTAAGTATTTCTAAAGTTGCTGTGATAACAAATTTTCAAATGGCCGCCACTTGGAAACAATACAGTGGAAAAAGTTGCCAAGCAAACACATCCAAGATATTAGAAGCATAGGTTCACTGTCCAACTGTGGTTTAAATCAGTGCCGTGTTTCAAAAGTTATTTTTATGGCAAATTTTCAAGTGGCAGTCTAAGTGGCTGCGACTTGGAAACAAAATAGCAAAACAATTTGCCCATCGAGATCATCCAATATATTTGTACGATAAGTTCATTGTAACGTTCTAGTTTAAATTAAATCAGTATTTCAAAAATTACCGTCATAAGAAATTTTCAGGTGGCACCACTTGTGAAAAAAAAAGTGGAGTGAGATGCCCAGCGAACTTATCTGAGATATTTCAATGATAAATCCACTACCCAAATTTGATGCGATTTGATTCTGTATTACTAAAGTTACCATAATAACAAACTTTCAAGTGGCCGCCACTTAGAAATAAAATTGCGGATCAAGTCACCAAGTGAAATTATCCTAGATATTTGAACCATAAGTTTACTCTCCAACTTTTATTTGAATCAGTATAGTATTTTAAAAGTTATCGTGATGGCATATTTTCAAGTGGCAGTGTGATTTCAAGTGTCTGGAACTTAGAAACAAGATGTCGGGACAACTTGCCCAGTGAAAGCATTCAAGATAATTATACGATAATATCACTGTCCAAATTTGGTTCGATTTGGAGTATTTTTTCGGAAGTTATCGTGATTTTAAATTTTCAAGTGGGAGCCTGATTTCAAGTGGCCCCGCTTAACTTAAGATATCAGCCACTTTATTAAAAATGGCGGATATAGTTTATCAATAAACTTCATTAAGATCTTTATGTGGTCTGTATTTACATCAAAATTCAAACAATTTCAAAATACGCTTTTTACAATTCAAATTTGAAATTTTCAAGTGGTCTGCACTTGAAAACAAAATGGCGGAGCAACTTGGTTAACAAACTCATTTAAGATATTTATAAGATAAGTTAAGACACTGTTCAAATTTGGTTCCATTTGGAGTATTATTTCGGAAGTTATCATGGTTTTAAATTTTTAAGTGGTGGCCTGATTTCAAGTGGTCCCGCTTAACTTAAGATATGCGCCACTTTATTAAAAATGGCGGATAAAGTTCATTAATAAAGTTATTTGAGACACTTGTGTAATCTATGTACACATAAAAAAAAAAAAAAAAAATCGGAATACGCTTTTTACAATTTGAATTTGAAATTTTCAAGTGGTCTCCACTTGAAGACAAAATGGCGGAGCAACTTGGTTAACAAATTCATCTAAGTTATTTATAAGATAAGACACTGTCCAAATTTGGTTCGATTTGGAGTATTATTTCAGAAGTTATTGTGATTTTAAATTTTCAAGTGGTAGCGTGATTTCAAGTGGCCCCGCTTAACTTAAGTTATCTACCACTTTATTAAAAATGACGGATAAATTTCATTAATAAACATCATTGAGACCCTTATGTGGTCTGTATTTACATCAAATTTCAAACAAATTCGGAATAAGCTTTTTACAATTTGAATTTGAAATTTTCAAGTGGTCTCCACTTGAAAACAACATGGCGGAGCAACTTGATTAATAAAGTCATCTAAGATAGTTATAAGTTAAGTTAAGACACTGTCTAAATTTGGTTCGATTTGGAGTATTATTTCAGAAGTTATTGTGATTTTAAATTTTCAAGTGGTAGCGTGATTTCAAGTGGCCCCACTTAACTTAAGTTATCTACCACTTTATTAAAAATGACGGATAAATTTCATTAATAAACATCATTGAGACCCTTATGTGGTCTGTATTTACATCAAATTTCAAACAAATTCGGAATAAGCTTTTTACAATTTGAATTTGAAATTTTCAAGTGGTCTCCTTATGAAAACAAAATGGCGGAGCAACTTGATTAATAAACTCATCTGAGATATTTATAAGATAAGTTAAGACACTGTCTAAATTTGGTTCGATTTGGAGTATTATTTCGGAAGTTATAGTGATTTTAAATTTTCAAGTGGTAGCCTGATTTCAAGTGGTCCCGCTTAACTTAAAATATCTGCCACTTTACTAAAAATGGCGGATACAGTGCCTGATTATCGCACGGGCACTCGGGGCTCGTGCCCTGGGCACGAAATTTTTAAGGGGGCACAAAATTTTATTAAAAGTTAAAAGTATCTGATTTAAATTCTGTAAATTTTCTCTAACTCAACGGTGTATCGATTATGTGAATAAAATTAAAATTAAAATTTGTCGTTTGGCTAAAAATAAAAATTGTAAGTATCTTTGAGGACGAAAACCGAGAAAGAGATCTTTCATCCAAATATATATATTTCAGTCAGTCTGTTTGCCTGTTCAAAATTATGTCAAGATAGAAACCGATTCAAGTGTGTCGGGAGGGCAGTATACTTCCTTGCTCCCACCCATTTCTATGTCCCTGATAGTTTTTACACTTTTATCCCTTCTAAGGGGGCACAAAAAATTGAAAGTGCCCTGGGCACAAAAATTCGTTAGTCGGGCCCTGGGCGGATAAACTTCATTAACAAACTTCATTGAGACCCTTATGTGGCCTGTATTTACATCAAAATTCAAGGAAATCTTGCTTTAAATATGCTTTTTTCAATGTCGGTTTGAAATTTTCAAGTGGCTGCCACTTGAAAACAAAAAGTCGGAGCAACTTGGTTAACGAACTTATCCAAGATATTTATAAGATTAGTTCACTGTCCAAATTTGGTTCGATTTCGAGTATTATTTCGGGAGTTATCGTGATGAGAATATTTTCATTATAGATAGATAGATAGATATATACATAGATATATATATATATATAGATAGATAGATAGATATAGATAAACGAAGTGATTGCAATAGGTCGATTTCTAAAGAAATCAACCTAAAACGTATTTATAATAGTTATGTTTAATTTTTTACAGTAGAACAACTTCTTATTTTTCATTTTTTAATTAATTCCTTTAAAAGAAAAAACTTTTATTTATTAATTTTTTTTTTATATATTTACTGTATTTATCGGGAAAAATGGTAGTATATGCATAGTAAAAAGGATTAAATTGATTAAAATTTATTTGTTTTTATTTATATATATATATATATATATATATATATTTATTTATTTATTTATTTATTTTTTAAATCTACTCTTTATTTATTTTATTTTATTACATTGGTCGGAATCAAATCGTAATATAGTGTAGATAGCATGGGCTATAAAATACATGGTTCAAAACTAAAATATTTAATAGATGCTGAGATACAGTCATCTTTAAAATCGTAGTTCTTAGATAGTAGCAGATCCCCCATGTCGTCGATAAATATCCAGATTGAAGTGCCCTGAAAGGTTTCCCTGCAAGCATGGGAAGCCTAGACTTGATGCAGTACGGGCGTGAAAAGAACTGCCGTAGACAACAGGTACCCGAAGCGAGGTTTGGAGCAATTTCAGTTTTTTTTTTTTTTTTTTTTTAAGTTTTTGTCTATAATGCGGTGTAAAAAAATAAATATTAATTGAATTCTTTCGAAAATGCATTTAAATATAGTGACCAGCGAAGCGGGCGTAGCCTGCTAGTATTTCAATAAAATGAACATTTTGGTTTCATACATAGGTTTATTTTTATTTATTGAAATTCCACTGGACAAAATAGTTTCTATTAGTTAATGTCTTCAAAACATAAAATTATTTATATACCTTTATTATAAGAATGATTAAATAAAATTAAAAAAAATCTTTAAAAAGTTTTAGAACTTTCTTCATACAAACAGCTTAATACAATGGTATGTTCTCGTAAATACATAAGGATTATCCCGTGTCTGTTACTGTCTTCAGAAAAATATATTCAATATCAAGCAATGTTATGTGTAGCCTTTAGTTATTTGTCTAAGGAGTTTACTTTCTACTCTATCGTTGATATTCTTCGCTTTTCCGATTCGGATGTGGTCGCTTAATCATTTGAGTACTTGAGTAATCTCTACTAAAGAAATTGGCATATACTTTTCCATCTTAACGCTTATTAAACGTTAAGTTATTTTGTAGCTACAAAAATAATATGTAGCAAAAAGAAATATATTTACCATCTTAACAGAAAGTTTTTTCTGATCGGGTAAAAACTCACACCGGTCCCCACTGCCTTCGGCAGCGCAGACCCATGCGCGCTGCGCGCAAATATTCCTTCTCAAATCAAAATTTTATTCTTAAGAAAAGAAAAGAAAAAAAAATCATTTCTCATGGGGTACAAAGTCGGCCCGGGTCCCCACTGCCTTCGGCAGCGCAGTCCCGTGCGCGCTGCGCACGCACAAGTTAAATGATACGCACGCTGCACGCCCACATTCCTTCCCTGACACTTCGTGCCCCCTAAAAAAAAGCATTTCTGATCGGGTAAAAAATCACACCGGGTCCCCACTGCCTTCGGCAGCGCAGATCCATGCGCGCGCACGTGTTAAGGTATACGCACGCTGCGCGCACGTATTCCTTCTCAAATCAAATTTTTATTCTTAAGAAAAGAAAATTAAAAAAATTATTTCTCATCGGTTAAAAAGTCGGACCGGGTCCCCACTGCCTTCGGCAGCGCAGTCCCGTGCGCGCTGCGCGCGCGCAAGTTAGGGGATACGCGCGCGGTGCACGCCTATATCTTCTCCACCCTTTCAGCCCCTTCTAATTAACCTACGTATACCAATTTTCAACGGTCTTACTCAATTAGCTGAGATGCAAAAGAACACCTAATAAGAACTCCTCAAAACGTGTAAATCAGCTGAAAACTTTCGATAATATAAAAGAACTTTAAAATATCTTTCGAATGATGTATTAAAAATAATTTAATCATGATTAGAAATTGAAATATTGAAATTTGAAAATATTACAGCGCCATCTGGCGGTAGAAATTTCTGTATTCCACTGTTCGAACCCAAATGAACAAAGTTTTCTAATGATATATTATTTTAATGATTTTAATGATATGAAATTATTTTAATTAGTAGTTGAGATACAAAAGAAAACTGATTCAGGAGACCTCAAAACGTGTAAATCTGGTGAAATCTTGAATTCCATTTTCGATAATGTAAAAGTACTTTAAAATGTGTATCGAATGACGCATTAAAAAAAATTTAATCATGATTAGAAATAGAAATATTGTAATTTAAAAATATTACAGCGCCATCTGGCGGTAGAAATTTCTGTAATCTGCTGTTCGATTCCAACTCAACAAAGCTTTCAAATGATGTATTACTTATGAAATTTTTTTAATTAGTAACTGAGACAAAAGAGAAACCCATTCAGGAAACCTCAAAACGTTTAAATCAGGAGAAATGTCGAAATATCGAATTTCTGTAATCTACTATTCAATTCCAAATTAACAAAGCTTACAAATGATGTATTACTTATGAAATTATTTTAATTAGCAGCTGAGATACAAAAGAAAACCCATTCAGGACACCTCAAAACATGTAAATCAAGTGAAATCTCTAATTCCACTTTCGACACTTTAATTAGTAGCTGATATACAAAAGATAACCCATTCAGGAGACCTTAAAACGTGTAAATAAGCTGAAATCTCGAATTCCACTATTGCGATGCAAAAGAAAACCTAATCAGGAGACCTCAAAACGTATAAATCGGGTGAAATCTCGAATTCCCCTTTCGATAATGTAACCGTACTTTAAAATGTGTATCGAATGACATATTAAAAAAAAAATTTAAACATAATTAGAATTTTAAATATTGACATTTTAAATTATTACAGCGCCATGAGACCTCAAAACGTGTAAGTCAGGTGAAATTTCGAATTCCATTATCTACGGTAGTCGGTTAATGGAAGTAAATAGAAAAAGAAATATTTTTACCTTAAGTATATTTGTGTCGTTTTGAAACTGGTATCCTCTTTCGACAGATAAAATGTCAGGCGCGTAAAGATAAAATTTAATTTGCAATTAAAATGTAAATCTTTTGTTTATTCACCAAAATCGATGAAATTTGAAATGCAAGTTTGTTTTGTGGTGTTAAGATTGTATACTAATTGAAATGTGCGAATTTTGAAAAATTGAAGAAAATAGAAAATTGCAATTTTTAATCGCAGTACAAAAAAAAAAGACCCCATTATACACCAGATGTTTTTTCTTTCCGTTCAAGATCGTCTGCCAAGTTAAAATGCTTGTGATTTGTTGCCACCATTTTTTTTAGTTTAGTTAATTTAAAAAAATCTAATTGTCCGATCGATAAGCGGTTTACACCATCGAATTGAGAAAAAAAAGCCCTTTCCAATGGTACCTTGTTTGTAACGATACGACTGATATTTCTAATTTATTTTCCACTTTTTCCGTAAAAATGTCGCTTTTTAAGCATTTAATCATGAATTCTGGGCCATTTTTCGGTAGATATGGGTCGACGTTTTAATTAATATCTCTGCTAATTAGGGTCGCATTGCTTAGCGAATTATCGCGATGTCGAGATGAAGAAATTCCGCGTCTGTCGACACCGGTTTCGAGGCGATGCGACCATTAGCGCCGGAGCTTTAGCGGTCACAAGGCATTTCTCACAGACAGACAGACAGACAGACAGAAAGACAGATGCGCACAGATTTTAATAATATAAGGAGATGTTGTATAAAATTTCATGAAAACACATACCTTAGTCAGAACACTGACGTACAGACAAACCCACCGCAAAACATATTATAAATTTTGCTTAAAAGAGTTTTAAAACTATGTTTATAAATTTTGTCAAGATTAATCATAATGTATTCAGTCCTGCTTATCAATTTTTAAATTTTTAATTTAGATTTGTGAACAGTGTTCAACTTTGATGTCAACAGTGATGTACAATATTTTTAACGTGTATTTTGAATGGTGAAAAGCAAATAATAAAGTAAATTAAATATATATAAAATAATACTCTATGATATAAATATGTATATATTTATTTATTTATTTTAATTAATTAATTTATATTTATAAGGCCCTGTGGCCCCTCCAGAGATCACACGTAACACATATTCAAATTTTTAAATAGATCATATTATTTTTTTGACGCGATATTTTTTTCCGGCAAGATTTTGTCTCGCGAGATATTGTCCGGATCCCAGATAATCCTAACATGTTGTATCTAAATCACATAGACAGTTATCCTTTTGAAAATTTTTGAAGTATTGTTCATTTAACTCATAACAAATCTATAACTTTTAGCATTTTCTAAAACAGTGATTTTAAATATATATATATATATAAATAAATAAATAAATATATATATATTATTTATTTATTTATTTATTTATTTATTTATTTTCGGAATAAATTTTTAGTAATTTTAAAAATTGGCGTCACACTAACATAAAACATCAAGTTTGAATTTTCATAATTCATAAAGTTCATCCTAACACGTTGGTTCTGAATTACACTGGGAGCGTACTCAAGTGCTAAGGAACAGTGGTTGAGAATCATTTCTTTGAAGTAAGTTGTGTCGTTTAATCAAATTTTAAGTTTAAATTTGTAGGTTTTGATAATTTAATCTTCTTATAACTTACCGCTTCTATGCATATTTTCTTTCGTTAATGATAAATTGAGCATTTCTACTTCAGATAAAATCTTATAAACATGAAAGGAAAAAAACAAACTTCTGTACCTAAACAGGGCAATATGGAAAAATTAAATAAAATCTTTAGAATTGCATTGTAACTTTAATTATTTTTAATATATTATTTTATTTAATTTTTATTAAATTATTTAAATATATTTTATTCTTTGTTTAGTTTTTGGCGCTTGCCAAAATAATTTAATGAACTAAAATATTAAGTCGTCCGGAAATTTTTGTCTTTTTGAATTAAGAAAAGGGTACCAGAAACTTGTTTTATAGTATTTGTATGGTATCAACACAAATAGTTTCTTTTAAGAAGATAATATTTCCAAACAGAATATTTCTGGTATTATTTTTTTTATATAAAAAGACAGAACTTTCTGGTAGACTTATAAAATATTTCCTGTTCAGAAGGTTTGTAAATTTTCTAAACAAAATCCTTCTTTCTAACTAAATTTTTACCATCAATCTCTAAATTTGTAATTCTATCATGATTAAACAAAAACAATAAAAGCTTAAATTTTAATAAAATTTACATCTTTCATTATTATTATTAATATTTGTTTCACAACCATATTCCTCGGCCACTCCCCTTAGATATTATTTATTCTTTCTTTTCAATAACTCAATATACGTGAATAATTCCACGTAAATATAGTGTAGTCACACATAGACATATTTCCATCACCACGAATATTTTTTAACAATAATCACTATCCTATTTAAGCACAAAAATATGCTGTAAATGTACGATAAAAAAATTTGTGTGGCAATAGTGATTTACCTTCTGTCATGTGCATAAAATAAAAAATTCTAAAACTTCTCTTTCCCGCGCATTTACTATTTCAGTATTTTCTCTAACGAATTCATAAGAGTTTGATGCAATTTTATTTTTAATAATTAATAAAATAAGTGAATTTAACGATGTAGTAGTTACAGCAAATTTCTGAAAAACATTTATAAAAAAGCTAATGAAAATTATAAACATATTTTTAAAATAATCTCCTCTTATTTTTTACTATTACATCTGAACAATACATCTGAAAATAAAATGCTTTCTTTAAAGCTTTAATTACATTACAGTAGCGAAGTATTTTGCAAAAATAATAGAACTGCTTTACAAAAGAAATATTAAATAAACATAACGTAAAATTTTAAATAAATTTTTAACAGCGAACATTTTTTAAAAAATATATATAGATATATATATATATATATCATAGTCCTTCCTGTAAAAGATCTGTTCCACCTGACAGAAAATATTTGAATTTTTTTTTACTAATTTTATCTTTTTATTTAACATTATTCAGTGTTTATGAAAAATTCTAATTGGTGTAAACTCGTGTTTCATCATGAATCTTCGAGAATTTTTTTTTAAAATAAAATTTTTGCAACTTCGTTTCACAGAATTTCTCTGGTATATTTTTATGGCATAAAAAAGAAGAATATATGCAACATTTTAAAGCTAAATCTTGTTATAATAATACCTTTAAAACATTCTTTTACTGAAAAAAAAGTTATAATCTTTTCTTCGAGGTCTTCAAAATATGAAATTTTGTCAAAGTAATGTATTTTGAAAGCATTTTTACAAAAAGGATAAATTCTTATGGATCTGGAAATATTTTAAATTGAATTTTTTCTTACGTAATCATTTTGAAACTGAATTTTATTCAGAAAGTTTTAAAGAAGAATAGATATTACAATGTCACGTGATATTTAAATTTTAAAATCGATAGCTCGAATTTTTGAAAAAATATATTTACAAACCATTTTATTTAAAACCTTGTACGACAGTAATAATGAATGTTCTTATACCTAATAAACACAGTTCTTCTTTTTTAAGTTGAAGGAGGGACAAGTCAATCAAATTTAATATGGTAGGAAATTCATTATTCTTATGAGTAATTTTTTAGTACGGCGGACTATTAGTCTTAGATAGTTGGGCATTTATCGAAATCGAAAATTTATCAAAAATATAATTGAATAATTTGAAAGCGATGCTTTTTTTTTTTTTTTTTTTTTTTTTTTTAAGAAAGGGGGGAAAAAAAGAAAAGAAAATTAATAATAATCAGTATCAAAACGAGCAGAATCGATGACTTTTTTTTTTTTTTTTTTTTTTTTTTTTTTGGGGGGGGGGGAGAATTTAGAAATGTTCATATTTTATTAATATTTTTACGCCAAAGCCACTAGCAGGAAATGCTGATCGTCTGCTTTTAATTTTGTAATTTTTTATACATAAAAAGAAATAGTCTGTTAAATTATTATTATTATTATTATTTATATTTATATATATATATAGTGAAATTATCGTGAATCGTTCATCGTTATCTCTTTATTTCTCTTTAATGTTGGGCATTGTCGCAAAATAAGGACATACACTGTTTTTTTTTTTTTTTTTTTTTTTTTTTTTTTGAGGGGAGGTGGCTTAAAGAGCTATACAATCTTTGTAATATTGTGATATTTTCTACGAAGAATTGTAAGTCCTCTGATGAGAAGTTCTTCAAGTTTTGAGTATCTTCTACTTCCACTTCTTATTAAATTTGTTAGATTCCTTTTATAAATTAAAAGTATCTGACTGACAATTTTTTTTTTTTTCGTTGGATCCATTAATTCATCATTCGCATGAGTGGGTTCAATCTATCTACGTAGCGTGAGTATTTTAATTCATATTTAATTTACTAATCATGGATTTATTTGTGTGGTTTTTTAGCTGAAACTGGCATTATGCTAAATTTTATTATGTTTTACATTTACAATTTATATTTACAATCACATACATTATATATATTGAAAACCGTTCCAAACATTGCAGAAAATGAAACAAAGTATCACACGAAGAACTAGAAAAAACATGAATAAAGATTCAGGAAAAAATTGAGCATTCTTTAATTAATGCATTATATAATAATAATAATAATATAATAATATTAACAATAATAATAATAATTTCACTTAAAAAAATCTAATAGAAATTTCTTTCATTATTGTTTAATATTTAAATTTCTAAATTAATGAAACACTTTGTGGTATTTTACAAGATTTTCTTGCTAAAATAGTTTATAAAATTGCTTAAATTGTATACCTAAAAAAAGGCAGTTTTTAAAGGAAAAACAAATCAAGCAATTTTAATATCGCAGAAAAATTGTTAATGAAATCAAAAAGTTTTGCGATGGTGTTATTTAATATTATAAAATTTAAAGAAGAATATCAATTTCAGTATTGTGCAAGATTTGAAACTTTTAACTTGAAAACTTTTTTTTTCTTTCGGGGTTGGGGTGGAGGATAAAAAGCATTTACTTCTTTATTTGTATAATAAGGACGTTTGTGCATAGAATTTATTTTTATAGCAGGTCAACAAGCTCTAACATTAAAAAGAATTAGTTAATGTATCAGATATCTTTTGCCAGAACTGTTTCACAATGTTTGTTCATGCAAACTTTTTTGAAATACACAAAAATCAAACAATACAATATTTATATTTTTTTTTTCGCCATAAGATACCACACACAAAAACAAACATTAATAAAAATTCGTTAGTGTTTATAATTAAACGGTTTACATTTTAGTTTTCTATGTTACATTAAAAGTATTATCTTGCTATTGCTTTCAAAAAATTGTGTATCATTGTCAGATAATAAATATCTGAGCTTAATCATTGTATATGCCCAAGTCATCTAAATTCATTATTGAAAGAAAATCGTTAATTAAGTTAGAAAAAAAATTCTCAAAATTATTTGACTTTTTTTTTTTTTTTTTTTTCGAAATCATATTTTACAATATTAATTTTATAATACTAAAATATTTTCTATTTTAATAAAAAGGAAAGTATTTATTTTTCTTTCTCAAAAAGATTTGAAAGAAATAATTCAATTTATGTTTCTAATTAAACATTTTATGTTTGAATCTTTTACTTTATTTTATTTTTTTATAACTGGGGAATTGTTTACAAATTTTATTTTATTAACTGGATAATTTTAATTACGAATAATTTCATTTTTTCTTCTTTCATCAGATTTCTTTTTATTATTAATTTTTTTGTATGTTAGCAATTAGAGAATACGTCTATATTCTTTAAAATGTAGAATTTAAATAACATATAGATGTCAACCAATCCGATTTTCGGATACAAGTATTTTTTTATAGAAAATTTTAAGCTTTTGTACCATTTTCCTACAATTTAATAGGGTGAAAATCCACCGATATTTAAAAATCAGATTCGTTGGCAGCTATGCTAACACATTGTATAAAAACTGTATTTCATAGTTCATTATTTTATATTTGATAATATAGCGTTCGTTTAATAAAGGAATCAGTAGTGTTTAGTTTATATAATCCTAAATATCTATTTAAACTGATATCAAATATATGTAAAATTTCAATCTCAGCATCTTTCAGTTATTATCATAGAAATTATTCTTTTGTTCCTAAAGTGAAACACAAATTTAGTTTTACAATTACAGTGAAGCATCGATAATCCGGCATCGGCGGGAAATAGACTTTGCCAAATACTGATTTTTCCGGATTATAGGTATTCCGAAAATGTATATAGAAAATAGAAATCATATATCAGTCACAGTTTCTAAAGATATATATATATATATATATATATATATATATATATATATATATATATATATATTAATTAGTTTTAGAAGATGTGTATCAAAAACGAAAATAATTAAAATGACTTTTGAAATAAATTAAAATTTTTAAAATAACAATTATGAAACAGCAATATAGATCGTTTATTTTTGTGCAAATAATAATAATAATCATAATAATAATTTATATTAAAACTGGCTTAATAACAAATAAGATCAAGAATTTGGCAATGATTGTATTAAATATGCCAGTCAATTTCATTTGTTTCATTCTTTTTTGTTTTTTAGTTTGTCGTTGATTGATTAACATATGCACGTTCATTAGATGGTTATCGTTGATAAAATCATATTTTTCAAGTCCTTCTAAAAACTGTTGACCGAAATTTCGGGTGGTCGTGTTTATTTTGACTTTCGGTATCAGGAATAGTAAACTTTATTAGCGATCCATTAAAGTTGGTAAGCATGCTGCGAATAACAAGTTGGGTACTACTACGATTTTTGGGAGGAGGTTTAAAAAAAAAAATCATTAGTGCCGGTTTATGGGTACTGCCAGATTATAGAATTCCGGATTATGGATGCTTTACTGTACTTAGTTATTTAATCTTTACCAATATTATAATAGCGATATATCTAAGGGGAATAAATAGATAAAATTGAAATAAAGATATTTTTCAGAAAAGAATTATATATTGCAAGAAGTTGGAGATGCTTAAAATAATAAATTTTAATGAGAATTAATCAAATTAAACTATTGAAAATTATTACTAAATAGTAAAATTTTAAGCAATAAATATTTTAACTATGTGGACTTTAAAAGAAAATGTAAATATAAACTGGTAATAAGTTTTGAGCGACAGTCAATTTAAATTTAAATTTTACATTAGCAAATATTTCTACTATCGTTTTCCAAATAATATATACATTTAGAATAACTTGATTTGCTTTCTCTTTATGCTATAAGAAAACCATTCCTTAAAATTTTAGGAAAAATATTGCTATATCTGTTTAAATAATTTCGGTATGTATATATATATATATATATATAAACTATGTACCTAAAAAACTCATTATATTTTTATAGTTTAAAAATGATATTTTCAGTTTTCATCTTAGTTAAAATACAGTAGAACTTGGATAATTCGAAGTTGAAGGGACCAGACAAAAATTCGAAATACCCAAAAATTCGAATTACATATACTATTTTGTCAAAAAAAAAAAAAAAAAGAGATAAATTAAAAAATTAAAACACTCCGATCGAAGATTTAACACATACACTTTATATCTAAGAACACTGCTACATCTCTCCCCCCCCCCCCTCCTTTAAACCAATATTTTTTATGAGCTTAATTATTCAACATTTTTTAAAAAATAGTCAGATATTTTTGATTTCTTCATTAAGTACAACTTTTGTGTCATAGCATATGACTTGATAAAAAAAAATACTATCTTCTACATTAAGACATGATTTTCAATTTTTAAAAAAACCTCGAAGTTCGTGTATATGCACCATACATTCTGATGCACTAGCTAGAGACTTCTCTTGTATTTCCTTACCTTTCTTTTGAAACACTGTTAAAATATATTAGCTGAGAAAAATCTCATTAAAGAATTTTACAGTAATGTTTTAAAGGTCATCGTATGAAAAATTCGAATTATCAAAAATAAAATTCGAATTATCCACGACTTTTTAAACATTATTATAGAAAAATCAAGGGGCCGAGTAAAAAATTCGAATTATCCAGAATTTCGAATTAAACGAGTTCGAATTATTCAAGTTTCACTGTATACTTTCATTTCATTGTAAACGTATCACATTTGTGCCCCATTAATTAGATTATTTTGCTAAAATAAGTTAGAAATCTAATTTTAAAAATGTATACTTACACATAAGTTGTAGCAAGATTACATGAAAATATTTCTTAAATGCTATAATATATTCTTTAGAGTTTCCCTCTCATTTTTTTTTTTCTTTGAAGAGAATCTATTAAATTATAAAATATAAAAATTACAAAATTTTATAATAAAATATTCTTAATAACTCCGAAAAGAGAAAAATTGCTTTTTATTTAATAAAAAATAAGTTACGATGTCTAAGCGAAAAGGCTTGTGTAAATCTAAAGATTATTTTAAGCTAATCCTTAAAGTCTAAAATGCCTTTAAAATATTTATTATTTTCATTAAAAACTTTTTTTATCTATGGAAGAAGCTTTCGGTTTCATTTAGAAAGATTAGTACATAACACTGCAGTCATTTTATTAGTATTTCTTTGACATTTAATTAATAATTTATTTATATTATTAAATTTATTATTTACTAAATCATTGATTTATAAATTTCAATTAATAATTTATAAATGTCACTCTTACAAAAGTACGAATCGGGGTTCAGATATGTATGGCCGTTGTGATTATAATTTAATTATAATTATAATTTATTAAAATTATTATTCATAATGAATGCATGCAATTTCCATCTCAAAGAAGTGTAACACTAAATATATACTTTCTTTTTCTGTAGCATGATCTTTCGCAGTTTAATTTTAATTACTTAAAAAAAAAAAAAAGTTTGACCGTTCATTTTTTTTTCGGCATAATAAAATATATTTACTAATTTATTTATTTATTTTTGGCATCAATTTTGTTTATTCTTTTTATAATTTTAAAGTTAAAACGGGGTTTTTATTTAATACCTTTTGAACTAATTATCTGATTGAACTAAAAAAATACGGCGTTAGCTAGATTTTGTCCTGATTAATAAGTGAACTAATTTTTAATAAAATCTAAAAATCTGGGTCGATACACTGACAAACATTCACCTTTATATTTAAAAAAAAAAAAAAAAAAAAAAAGAAAGAAAGAAAAGAAAGAAAGAAAGAAAGAAAAGAAAAGAAAGAAAAAAGAAATATTTGCACATTCGTTCAAGATGATAGATAAAAGTTTGTAACGAGACTGTTTGAAAGCTTAGTACGACCTGTGGTACTAAAAATAATTAAGTAAATAAATAAAACTCGATAATTTAGTTTATGTTATCACAGATATACGGTTGAATGCAGGTGATTTTCATCTCAGATAAATATAACACTAAATATATACTTTTTGTAAAGAAAAATAAATAAATAAATAAGACTGGCTTAAATTATCACAAATATACAGATGAATTATTGTTTTAGAAGTACTGACGAGTTCCTCTGAAAAATACTTATATTGAAATTTTTAAACCCCTGGTAATAGGAATTTATCTATATCTAGAAATTTTTTTTCTTAGTTAATTGTTACTTTCATAAATAATTATTTTTAATTTCACATTGATTTGTTAAAAAAATTTCTCTGTACATATTTATACGAAATTTTTTCATAAACTCCCTAATAAAAAATAGGATAATCCGGATGGCAACGCCACCTATTGGGCGATTTTCCCAAAAGTTGATTGGCGCTATTTTGTTTTAAGTTGCAATTACATATAAAGTTATATGAAATTCTGCGCATTCATTCCTGAACTGGATCTGCCAGAAAAATTTATATATATTACTTTTTTGTATATATATTGTATATATATTACTTTTTTGCTTGCCAACCTGCATAATGCATTTTGTAAGGGGAAGGCGTGCTTTCGGAACTGAAAAAGAAATTAGATACTCAATCCGAGATAATATCGCGCAACAAAAACATAATCTTTTTATTAAATTTATATGGGTTACAAAAATATAAATTGTCTTTTAAAAACCTAATTCTAAATAGAAACAGGAATTCTCAATTACTGAAATTTGAAGTATTGACAAATCTCGCACAGTCCTAATTTTTCTCCTCTGGAAGAGGGTAGACGGAAAATGCCAGTTTCGATCTCAGATTAAGCTAACTGATATAGTTGTTTGGAGTTTTCCGTGGTTTTCTGCAAAAGTCACTTAAATACGGCATAAAACCCTTCAAAAACACCCCCAACGGAGGGCATTCCACCCAGATCTAGGACCCACATGCAGTCAATGGAGAGTCAAACCTTAATTCTAAGCACCAAACCCTTAATTTTTATCCATAACTAATTTTGACTATCAATTTTTGTCACAATATATATAAATATATATGTGTGTGTCTAAAATAAAGTTTATTGTAATCGAGAATATTGATAAAAGTGTTCAGGGAAAAAAGAAAGATCAGGGTTAAAGACGTTTTTTATTGAATATCTTGTTCACATAAATAATTACAAAGATTTAAAACGAAACAAATATACATGTATTTACCAGTTCTGTTTATTATAAACGTTTTCATGTGAAGCTGCCCACTGCATTAGCAGAATTTTGTCCGCGTATTAATTTACTCTTCTAATTTGATAACAGAGAAGGGATTAACAAAAAATAAGACAATGCATAGAATATCGCAATAAACTTCCGCATTCCTTTAATCGTATAAGATAAATGAAAATATTACTTATGTTATGCAATTCTTTAGCGACTACAGGTAGTTCAAGCCTTTTTATATAAAAATGAAAGAATAATTCTGAATATTATTACTAAGGTTCGCGGTAGCATAGTGACAAAGCGATATTTGTTCCAATTCATCAACACATGGGTAATAGTACACATGAGCAATAAATCACGCACATGGGCAATAAATTTGTCTTCTAAAATATTTTATTCTTCTTTGTATTTAACATTTTTAAATTATTGGTACAATATATTCAGATATTCACAAAATATGTGTTAAAAAAAAAAAAAAAAAAAAAAAAAAAAAGTTTTAGAAATCGAAATTTATGTATTTTATATAAGCTTCTAAGTCTGAATTTTGTTATTTATTTTGCAAAATTTGTCAATAACTCTATGGTCGATTCTCGACATCGAAATTTTCTATCAGAGCTGCTTCCAGGTTGTTGCACTGCGTTGTTACTTTTGCACTGCACTAGTACTTACTTTTTTTTTTTTTTAAAGAATTGTAATTCATTATTTCACTTTAGAAGAATAACTGCGTAATTTTATATTATATATTTTATTTTTCAGTGCATCTAACTTTAAGTCCTTCAAAGGGGTCTTGTACAATTAATTTATTTAAATTAATTACTAAAATTAAGCTCTTCTACCTAAATTATAAAACACTGACATTTTGCATGTAAATTGATTTAAAATCAATGTTTTTGGCTGTTTTCCTGTAAAAGTATTGATATAAACAGTAAAAACATGTGTAAAAAATACATACAGTGGTGTTATTATTTTTTTCCCCATCATTTTACTTTTTCGGACGATTAAATCGTAACGTTGGGAGTCATTTGGACAATTGAATTTTTATGACTGGTGTGCACTATAATCATAAAAAAACTTTAGACGTACATCTATCATAATAACTGCATGACACGTTCATCACTCAGAATTCAGCTTTTTAAATAATTATTTTTATCCTTTCTCTTTTTCCAACAGCATGAAAATGTTCCTGTAATAAAAAACTATTTTTAACTGTGTAAAACTGAATTGCGTTTAGTCATTATAATTGATTAATGAATAGAAGCCGTATGACTTTTGATATCATTTTAATCAATTTAATCAATTTAATATCGTAATGGAATATAAAGTACTATTCCAAAACAGATTAAACTTTAAAAATATGGGGAGGGTTTTATTTATTTATTTTTTACTTAAGCGTAAGCTATCATCGATAAGATGAAAAAACATGACCAACTTCTTTTATAAATTATTATTAATTTGTTGATTATCACAAAAATGTATGACGAAAAGAGTTTTGAAATAATAGTGCAACGACTTTATTGTCAGCTTATTCAATTTTAATGAAAATAAATGATAACTATACAGTTACATCTCTTTTGTGAGAATTTTCTACGATTATGATATTCGCTTTATAAGCTCCTTTGTTGCAGTTTAAAAGATAAATGAATTTCGCAGTTCAGTGAAGTGATATTTGAGGCAATATTGTGCGCTTAAATTCATATTATATTGCCTTCGGCGAGCATGTGATGGAAGAAGAGAAATCACGAAATCGATTTATTTAATTTAACTTCTGAATGGGATATTGTCTACGAGCTCTTTTACATTTTAATAATAAATTTCAGTTTGGAAATTTAGACGATTATTCTGTTTTTTCTAAAAGTATAACTGCGACAACAAAAACAACATCAATAACAATAACAATAATAATAATAGTAATAATAATAACTTCCAAACCCAATTTTAATATCTTTCAGTAAAATCATAAATTTTAGTAACTATTCTTTTTAAAAATATTTTCACTATTTACATTTCTTTCTTATAGCTCCCACCCCCCCACCCCCCCCAAAAAAAAAAAAAAAAAAAAAAAAAATCTGAAATAATTCGATTAGCTTGCAGTTATAATTGAGGGTTTTACGAACGTTAGAATATTTTATTCATCGCAAATCTGGTTATATTAGGTATAATTGCATAAAGTTCTCTCATCAGAGCAATCTCTAAGGAACATAGAGCATGTAACGATTTGCTCTTATTTTACCATGCTGTGTTATGTTACGTCCCTTTTTTGGAAAGCTGCCAATAAAAGCAAATCCAAATGGAGTGATCCAATAGAGGAAAAAATAATGAAAGGGAATTTATACATTTCTTATGCCTTACCTGATCATTGTATTTTGAATGCCCATAATTTCTTTACACATTTTTAATAGTATTCTTCTGATATCGGTAAACTGTTCCTTAAATATAATGTATCTAATACAGATAAAATGGTTGAAACCTCTGAAAACAAATTGTTTCATAGCAATTCTAAGCGCTTAATTTGTAAAGTGATTAAGATTTTTGATGAAGAAACATGAAACGGAAAGCTAACTTTTGTATTTTAATATCTCAACAATCAAAAACAATATATTGTCAAACACCTATAATATTCGGAAATAATCAGCGATCATAATAAAATAAAATAAGCTTATACCTTTTTATGCCAAATTCTTTATTTATATGCTTGAATTCGTTTATTTTTTCTGCTTGCGTTCTAAATTACTCCTTATTTTCTTTTCATTTTGCAAACTAGATTTCTGTGTTAATTATTTATTATTATTATTATTATTACACAAAGTAATTCGTATATAAATTGCATTGAATCAAAAGTAAAAAAAGATTTTAATTTTTTTGCATTATTTCACCAGATTAACATACACATAATTCAGCTGTAAGCGTTAACTTTCATTAGCTAGGAATCCTAGCAACTTATCAAATTATACCTTTGGAGGAATCCCCGAAGTGGGGTAGCCATCCCCTCCGTAAAGGATCAAAACTGTCATGGCATGTCTCAGGACCATTCTTAGGGGTGAGCTTCAGACTAACGTCAGTTGCCCATAACGTAGCACTAGTGCGACCTTAAAAACCAACTAACCAACCTAGCAGCTTATCACTATATCTATTTTCTCTTCTAGAAAAGATGATCCTTTCCATTTAATCAATGATGCTGGGTGTCTAGCAAAGAACATTCAAAATTAATAATTTTGAAAACAAAATTCGATGGAAGAACGGGACAAATGGGATATGTTTATCGTGAAAGCTGTTGAAATTTAATTTAGATATTTCGAAATTAGTAACAAAAGTTGCCAACGGATGATGCTGTACGCTGAGGCGACCAATCGTCCCTGTTTCGTGGGGACAGTCCCCACTTTTGGTAGTATTTTTTTCTCCTCCCGCATGAACTAGTTTTCTAAATACAGCTTTTGTTGCCATTTATAATTTAAAACTGATGATTGTGCATTTTTTTCAAGGACTGCTTTTGTCCCCATTTCTTATTTTGAAATTGAAAACACCGCGCTAATTTGCCCTCAAGCTCAGAGCGATCAGTTCATGTGTTGAAACTTGAAAAAATGTTAGAAGTTAAAATGGTGCAAGTTTGTTGGTTGGGTTTTACGTCGTATTAGCGTTGCGCTATGACCAGTTGGCAGAAATATAGGACTCAGTCAAAGGAATGATCCAGAGACATGCCATTACAATTTTGATCCTCCGCGGAAGGAATAGCTTCCCCACTTCGGTAAATCCCAGAGGTATAATTTGGGGTGGAGACATAGACGACATTCTGGCCACGACGAATTTTACATGCACCAGCTACCATTAATGTACACAATGGTCTTCTCCTAGAGTATCGAACTAGAGTATCGAACCTGCAATCTTCTAATTACGAGTTCTGTGCTCTACCGACCAGTCTACATTACAGATTATTATTCAGATAGGACACTCCCGTATATTTTTCGGTAACCAAAATTTGACTGCAACGACTCTATTGTCAACGGCTGCAAGTTTCTCGAGCTCTCCAGCTTACGCAATCGCTCGTCTCATTGTCATTGTATCTATGTTCATATCGTAATATTAGTGCAACGTTAAACCCAACATCCAACCAACTAATTATTGTATTGATGTTTACGTTTGGCAAATTTGTTATTGTATACGAACTTGATTGTCGAAAGCAATTTATTTTAAGAAGCAAGTACTAAATATTAAGCAAATAAATTTCGAAAATATGCATAAACCAGAAATATTTTTTTTTCATTTTAAAGCATTTTGTATTATTTAAACCAAGCAATGTTAAATATTTAAGATTTCATACCATACTGCTATTTCAGCATTACAGTTTGTTATATTAATTTGTACACTTGAACATGTGTTTGGCAAAATTTATTTTCAAACATAACAAAAATTAGTTTTATTTCTTAGAAAATAGCTGTGAATGTTATGATTTTGTGAATTTAAAAGTAGTAGTAAAAGTGAAGGAAAGAAAACTGCACATACGTTTTCGTTGGCAACTTTATTATTGTTTACAAACTTGATTGTCAAAAGCAATTTATTTTAAGAAGCAAGTGCTAAATATTAAGAAAATAAACTTTGAAAATATACATAAAATAAAAACTTTTTTTTTTCATTTTAAGGCATTTTGTATTATTTAAACTAAGCAACGTTAAATATTTAATGATTTCATAGTGCTATTTCAGAATTACAGTTTGTAATTTTAATTTGTACTTGAATATGAATATGTTTCACAAAGCGTATTTTTAAACATTATAAAAAATAATTTTTATATCTTAGAAGAATAGCTGTGAATGTTTTGAGGATAATTTTGTGAATTCAAAAACAATAGAAAGTGAAGAAAAAAAAAACTTCCCATACTAACCTGCTACCTGCTACTAACTACTTGCGAAATAGTAAAACAATTTTTGATCAAAGATGCTATTCATGTAGACTTAACACATGTAGTTCCCCTCTGTTGATACTAGTGGTGCTACTATATTTCCGGTTCGCGTTTTAGCTTCACTGTCCTATCTGTATGATAATCTGTGGTCTACTTTGGCCCAGTGTAGTGTAGTGCAGGGAAAGGTTGAATTCTTATATTCCATTCATGGATTATCTGTACATCTCCATAATTCAACTGACTGTTTATTTATTTCTAGAATTCTGTACTGCGCCATCTGTTGCAATTTTTAATACTAACTTCGAAATTTCTGTATTATATTTTTAAAGCTTTCTCAATAAACATGCCGTTTGCTCCATTCTTTTATCAATCTTTGTTTTCGAGATTTTTAAGTTTGAAATTAGGGCATCTTTTGTTGAACTCCTTTTAAAACAATATATCTATATACATAAGCAACGTTAAAATTGCGTTTCCACTGAGTCAACAAAATTCATAACATGCCCTTGCAATAAACATTGTAAAACATATGATTTTCATTGTTATTAAATAGTCATCACTTTTTCACTAAACGGTTTTTTTCACTGAAATGGTAGGTATTCATATATGAATGTTTAAAATATATGAAGTATGAAACTGTTTTTTTAATAATACCTTCTTTAAATAATGTTTTTTGATTCTTTTCTGAAACATATCCTTGATTAATATTTAATATGTTGTAACATATGAATAAACCTAAGTAAGTAATTCTATACAAATTTGTTAAGATACGAAGGCTTTATATAATTACTGGATAATTAATATTAATGATGATAAATGCTAAAGCAAAAATGATTAGTTTAAAATTACGAAAAGCGTGTTCATATATGTATTCGAAGAAATGAAAATAATTAGAATAAAATATTTCCGTTATTTTCAAATTTTCTATTATTATACAATTACACAAAATTAAAAATTAAAATTTTAGAATTAGCGCGCCGTTTCATCATTGTTTATTCAAGCATATCGTAAATATACAATAAATTAAATAGATTATTTCGAAAATTGGCTTAATGTTTCATAATGATTTAAAAGTTTATTTTCAAAATTGCTCTCAAAGTAGATTTACAAAAATTAAATAGTTTTATTATTCTACGTAAAAAATTAAAAAAAAAGAAAAGTAAAAACCAGAAAGTGAAATATGATTTATTTTCTTAAAGATGTTTATGACGTTAATTTTCTATCATTTGAAACCTGAAGCAAACGCATATTGTCGGAGAAATTTGCATATAATTAGACAGTAAAACCATTTTTCAAAGAAAAGTAAGCGCTAAAATGAAATTACTACATCTTATTTTCCTAAAATTTTCATTTCGAAACTATAATAATGCTTCATAATGTTAGATATTTAAATGAATTTAATATTAATCATGTAATTTGCGGTAGTACATACTTTAATTCTGTTTTCATTATAATTATGTCAAAAAAAAAAAAAAAAAAAAAAAAATTCTGATATTTAACTTCAATAATTTGGCAACAGAAAGTTTCTATCACTGTTTAAGAATAAAATAAAATAAAATAGTATCTCGCAGAAGAGTAATTTTGCAATACATCAATTAATATACTTTATTTCGAAAATTGCAATATGATATTTAAATACATTAAAAAAAAACATAAATAGAATCATATAATAATATAAATTACTTAATATATTTTTTTCTATTCTTAAGATAAGATCAAATTAATATAGAAATTAGACTCAAAGTTTTCAAAATCGTTGATAGCAGTTAATATTGTTTAAGTTATATAGATAGTTTTTGTTATGGAACATTTTAAATTTGTATCTTTATAATAGAAAAGATCTAAAAAAATTGCTTTGGTCAATAAATATATTTCAATCACGCGGCATAATATTGTTATTATACAATTGTAATACAAATATTTTCTACAGAATTTTTAGATGGAGCCAAATGCGAAATATCTTGCTGACATACGCTGTTGTATATCTAGAAACTAATTCTTATATTCTAATAGGAAATAATAATTTCTGCATACGTATTTGTAATAGTTTTATGTTCTTAAGAAAAAACAAATCATAAAATTTACCGAATAGGAAACATCTGCCTGATTCTTTTACATTTTAATATTTGTAATTCTTTAACGCTCTCTAATGTTAAAAGTAAGTTTCTTATTGAGGAAAAGTTATTTCTCCTAATATCTAAATCATCTCCTAACAACTAATATTTAAATTTATTATTATCGCTTCTATAATAGATGGATAGCATGTTTTCATTCGACAAAATAATCTCTCGATTTTTCCTTTTATAACGTTTATTGTTACTCCGCATTACTAAATATTTCAATTTATTTTCAATATTTATAGTGCAAACAATCTATTATACATTTATCAGTATTAGAAATTTCACATGAATTCATTGTAATATTAAATTTAACCATTTCCTTCCCCGTGATTCTATTTGGAATCATAACATTTCAGATTTTGTTTCTTACCATCTAACACTCCCGCTGATTCAAAATGAACAATGTTAAAATCTATATACATTTTCCCACCGAAAAATACCTATTTTAGATGATTTCACTATACTTGTTGATAATTGAAAGTATATTTTACGCTATTCTGATAATAATATCGGAATCAGTTTCCTGTTTTGGGCAATTTAAGTAAATTAACTGTTTGAAATATTTTTTATTTTATTCTTTAATGTTTATAATATGTATTTTCATTAATTGCAATATGTATTTCTTCCAAAATTTTGATATTTTTATTTATTGAAAAGTTATGATTTTTAATGGCATCAGTGGTTATATTAAATATAAATAAACATCTATCAGTTGTTTTGTTAGCTATATTAATTCGTACTCTGCTATTACTCCTATTTAAAAAAAAATAGTTACGTATATTACCTTTGAAATAAATTTATGACTAAATATAAGATTTATTGTTTTATGGAGGGAAAAAGTTGGGAATGAAAGGGTTAACAACTCAGTTAAACGTCTCAAGTCGACTTCTATACAAGGGACGCCTCTCTAAAGGGCCAGTTTTCAGTTCCAAATTTCCCCATAGGATTTAACATTAATTTCCCTCTGTTGAAGACTCGTTCACAATTTTTCTCCTTTTTTAAGGATTACATTTTGCAAATTAGCGATGAAATTCGACCAATTTTCCCTATACAACTGAAGTTAATCTCTAGAGATTAATATTCTACGTGAGAGATAAGTCTTTTTTATTTTCCAATGTACAGAGGTGAATTAACAACAACAAAAAAAAATTGTATTATAAAATTATTTATTTAAATAAATTTTAATGGCTTCTTAATAAATAGCATTTACTGTAGATGACATAATAAAGGTGATAAACCTAGCTTAGGTTAAAAGTTAAATGCTAACTTGTATTTCATGAAAATGAACTTAAGTGAAATTATTTTAATTACTCAGAAATTATTTTAAGCTCCATGATTTGATGTAGGATATAAAAGAATTCTTCAAAGAAAAAAAAAAAAATACTGAGTTCTAATTTTCTGAAAAACTTCTATTCAAAGGACCAATTTTTTATGATACAGTAAGGGGCCCACTTAGGGAAGTTTTACTCTGTATGTTAAACAATATTTCTTTTAAATACTGAGTTCTGATTTTCTGAAAAACTTCTATTCGAAGGACCAATTTTTTATGATACAGTAAGGGGCCCACTTAGGGAAGTTTTACTCTGTATGTTATACAATATTTCTTTTAAATCATTTTATTTCCTCTAATCTTCGTCTTGCTGAATATTATTGCATGAAATTATATTGCTTATTGGTTTCAGTGTCTACTATTGCAATTTTTGTGATATTTCTGTGGTGTAAATCTTATTATAATTATTAATTTTTTTTTTTTTTTCAGTCTTTTATAAAAAGTTTACTTCTTTTTAAGCAGTTTCTGCTAGAATGCTCTCCTGAAATTTCCCATATCTTACTTAATTGTTATATCTTCTCAAATGAATGGCTAGCATGCATTCATTCGACCAAAGAATTTTCAAATTGCCGTTTACTTCTATCTTGAAAAATTAAATATTCAATATTGTTTAATATTTCCCATTATTGATTAGATTTATAATATAAATAACCTGTTGTATGTTGCGGTGCTTTGCATCTCAAGTGAATTTATTTTAATAGTAAATTTATTAGCTATAACTCTGTGTAGTTAAGAATATTTGATTATTTTAAAACATTTTTGAAGCCTGCAATCATCGTCTCGCTTAATAGTGTTGCATAAAATTAGACTTCATTGCTTATGTTAGACAGACATTTGCTTTCTGTTTTTAATCTTACTTTTACAATATATTTTACATTTGTAATGAAAAATTAAATTTATATTCCTATTCCATTCCAAAGTTACTTCTTGTATGGATTCGTATTAAACCTATGTAATCAGAAATATGTAATACACTATTGAGCTTTTATGTATGCAGAGAAAAATATTCCTTTTTTATTCGGTCATTTCTTTTACTTACGTTCGCTTTTCTTTCTGTAAATCATTGTTAGTGATGGAATATTATTTTTGGCTTACTACACATGTTTGCTTGAATAAGTACGAGGAAAACTGTTGCTTTATCGTAAGAAAACTTCTTCCCGAAAATATTGATAATAATTTATTTTAGCAGTCGATAATAATGTAAAAATGTTTGCATTTATCCTCTTCATGGCATAAGTTATATTTACAACATGAGCATCTTGCCATGGCTTTTAATATCTTTAATAATATCGCATATTACAGCGGAAAAAATCTAAAATTGATATTTTAGGGTGCAAGTAATTTGAAATCTACATGTGTGGACTTGAAATTACTATACTCCGAATTCCTAAATCATTAAACTTTACCTAAGTATTATACAATTTAAAATTTATGGTTTTAAAGAAATTAATAAGTTACAATGCTATAAATTTTATAATTGTAACATATTTATTTTAAATAACTGTAACAATTACTCCCTTTATCGGCCAAACTGTCGCCATTTGCCGAAACCAGATAAACAATTATTTATCCCATAGATAATTTCAGTTGTGTTGCTATACACTAAACCTTTTTTTAAACAACATCATTTAGCAATTTAGAAATCTAGTAAAAATCTCAGAATATTTAATAGTTTAGATTTTGTGAAGCCCTAGAATTAAAAAAGTTAAATAAAAGTTTTTTTCTTTTTTTTTTTTTTTAAATAAAAAATAAATTCTCTTCCCTTCCTCTTGTGCATCACAAAGTAAACACGAAACTTATAAAATGTAAGTAAAAAAAAGATCATACTCATAATTAAATAATAATTTCAAAATAGAAAAGAGGAAAATATGGAGGAATAAGGAAAAATAAGCAATAAACACTGTAATTCAAGAAACAGTCTTTAAAATAACAGACAACAAAGAAGTCATTGAAAGCAACGTAAGTCAAAGGTGGTTAAACGAATTCTTGAAACTTAGGGAGATAACTAATTTCAATGTACTTTAGTTGTCATTTTAATGAATTTCTTGCAAAAAGCAATCAAAAATTAAGGGAAAAGCATTTTCTCAACGCCGAGATCGCAAATGGCAATTTAAGTTAAAATCTTCAAACTTGAAGATATTGACTTCAAGCATTAAACTGTCTATGATTATACAGAAATCGCGTATTCTGGAAATTGAATGCTAGGTTCTTGTCTTTAAGCCTTTCGGAATACTTAAAAAGAACTATTTTATAATCTTAATTTGAAGAAATATGCACGCAAACCCATTATTTAATCATTTTATCTTTGAATATCCTTTTGATGCAGAATTTTGGAACACTGGCATCAACATTAGCCTTTTTTGCATTTTTAGCCAGTCAATCGTTAAATAACACTGCTCGGCATGAAACAACCCCCCGAACATCATTTTTGCAAATTCTTATGTAAAAATGACCTCTTGATTCCGAATATGACGTCCATGTTGCCCTATCACCTACCTATTTTAGGGACGGCAACTTATTTTTATCACTTTTCGGTGATTTTATGGCAATAAATTTGATTTTTAGGGGAGGGGGGGGAGGGGTAGGGATTCGCCATTGAAATTATGTATTGCATTTCTTATATTTTTTAAATCTATTATTAATGTTATTTATTAAACATTATATTTTTTTGTTTTTAGGTGTTAAATTAATTCTTTTTCATTCTCCAAATCAAATTCATGGTCATCAAATTACCGAACAGTGATAAAAATTGAGGGAGGGGTGGTGTCCCTAGAAAACGGTGGGTGACTGGGCAAAATGAGAGTCATATTCGGATTCAGGAGGTCATTTTACATAAGAATTAGCAAAAATGGTATCAGGGATCGAAATTTTTTCTTTCTGCAGCGCAGTGTAATCAATCTGCACTGCGTGTGTAATTTCAATTTATACTAAAGATTTACTTCTCCCCTTACTTTGTAATTTGTTTCAGCTCGATACCAATTTTTATACGGTTGAAAACATTTTATTTAGTACTTCTCAGTTCTAACACATCAGGGTAAGTCTTCAGTCGAGAATTATCTCGTTACATCAAGGATCCAAGTTCAGTTCCTGGACTAATCATTTTTCGGTCTTGTTAAAATTAATTTCGTATTGTCATCTAAAACATGTCATCTACATTTAACCAAAATTATAAATTCGAATATTGCATTGTCATATAGCAATATAAAAGTTTCTAATGAAAAAATCAATCATCTGTAAATTTACAACGTTATTCGCAGAATATGACAATTTTTAAACTTTCAGTCGAACAAATAGTACCACGCAGAGGTTGACCATAAAGCCAATGATCCAGGTTCGAATTCTGATCTGGCCATATTTTGTTCTTGTTAAAATTAATTCGGCACTTCCATCTAAAATATGTTACTTTCACTGTGTGTTTTCTTCCTTTTATACAAATAATAATTTTCAATTTAATCGAAGTTATAAGTTTTAATATATCACTACTTCTTTAATATTCTTTTTTATTTGTTATTATTATTATTATATTTGCATATAAAGAGTTTTTTATTTATTTAATTTTATGTCATTCTATCACAAGGTCTCCACCCTGTTTTGCTTCGAGGAAAGGACCAAATGGGCATACTAATACCTGTGACGGTTGACAGGGAATATCTCCTTTCATAATCCGCTTGCAAACTTTCTGTCCAAATTCTTATTTTTAAAATCATTGCAAATGAATAAATAAATAATGCACATCATTTCGTTAAAAAAAATTTTTTTTTAATTGTATTATACTGACATCTTCAATGTTACTAATATATTCAGAACAAAAAGCCAAAAATTTATCGCTATCTCGTGCCCTAAATAAAATTTTGTCAATTAGTAAAAATTCCCTTAAACACTAAATCTATATGATTAAATTAAAAAAGAATATTTACCTCGAGTAGATATTTAGAATGTCAAGACATTTGATTTAACGTTAATAGCAATATATATTTAAGACTATGGTTTAGCTATGCAGAAAGGAACTGTATAAATCATAAAGTCATTGACGCTGTTTACATAAATTCTTGAATAACCGTTAAGGGATTCATTCCCATCACATTTTAGTTACTGATAATCATTTTTATTCTAATACCTTTTATACACTATTTACCAATAAGTATTTGGACATTTTCGAATTTAGACGTTTTGTCATATAGAAAAATCCTTGACGAATTATCTTGAAACTTTGGGAGTATAAAGAACATGTTATATCTCACATATTTCAGCAAAAGTTTTGTCCCGAAGAGAAAAAGGGGACCTGTAAAGTATTAAACAAAAATTAAAATGCTTTGGATCACCCTGTGAAAATTATTGCTTGAAATACGTTTTGGCTGTAGCATCTGCGATTGGGAAGCTTTTTCTAATTATCTGCATAAATTTTTATGTGGCTACTATATATATACATGGAAATATAATGGTTTCTTTAAAATAAAATTGCCACTTTTTAAATTATAACAAAATCTGTATTAGACCCATTACAGAGCCATTTTAATAATCTTGACATACTATGTTAGACACAGCATACTGCAATCAGAATGTAAAAATGTTAAATATCTTATGAAATAAGAGCATTTTTACTGAATAATTCTTAACTACGCATGCGTAAGCTTTAAAAAAAATCTCATTTCCATAATTTAATAGCCAAAAGTATTGACTACTTATATGAAAATTCCAAACAGATATCGTGTAAACTAAAAAAGTTGTGGGAGATAGAATGAACAGAATTCCAGTTTCTTTCTTTCTTTTTTCTTTCTTTTTTTTTTTTTTTTTAAGAAGAAGACGAAACAAAGAAAAAGAAGATGATAAGAGGTTTTATCAATATTTATTTACAATCAGTGAACACTGCATTGCCATTGATTGAATCAAAATAAATATGTGAGTAAAACTGTTTAGCTTTTATTTTAAGAGGAACTAAATATCAGTTCATTCTATCGCCGACAAGTTTTTGGATTTACACGATTGCTCATTCATTTTTGTTTTCAGTCTTATTATGGTTAAAGTAGTACCCCATCATACTATGGGTATGGGGAACTTCGGTAATCGTGAAAATTTTCGACCTCAGTTTCTTTACTTTTTTACACGTTTTCAGGTGTGAGGAATGCGAAAATGACAAAATTTGTATGGTGTCCGTCTGTAGGGTGTCCGTTAGTTTGTTAGTCCGTTAGTATATGTACACGATATCTCAAGAACAAATTGTCGCAGAGAAGTCAGATCAGTTTTAAAATATTACTTTCAATACTGGCAAGAACCCTATTCTTTTACAACATTCGAATTAAAAAATTTCGTAAGTTATTAGAAATTTACGATTTCTTAACATGGGAGAATAGGACAAAATTTCACTTAAACGTACATTAAATGGAAACTTTTTACTGTAAAAATGTCAGACCAGTTTTAAAATATCAGTTTTGATGCCGGAATGAACATCAGTAACTATAAATATGCTACTTTGAAAATTTCGCAAGTTATTGGAAATTTACGAATTTCTTAACATGGCAGTATAGGGCAAAATTTCACATAAACGTCAATTTTGAGAGATATTTTCATCGTAAAGATATCAGACTACTTTTGAAAGGACACTGTCATGAATATTAATGACTAGGAATTTTCCAATATAAAAATTTCGTAAGTTATTGGAAATTTACGAATTTCTTAACATGGCAGAATAGAGCAAATTTTCACATAAACGTCAATCTTGAGGGATATTTTCATCGTAAAGATGTCAAACCACTTTCGAAATATTATTTAGGATACTGGCATGAACATCATAGACTATGATATTTCCGATTTAAAAAATTCGTAAGTTATTTGATATTTACAATTTACTTAACGTGTCAGAATAAGGCAAAATTGAGCATAAACTTCCATTTTGAGGATCATAAATCTATTAGACCACTTCAAAATTACATTTATGATATTTGTTTGAACATGATTGAATACAAATATTCTAATAGGAAAATTTCGTAAATTATTCGTAATTTACGATTTTATCAACATAGCGAAATTGTAAATTTTTCATTTAAATGTAAATTCTGGGGATTATTGCATTGGAAATAGTAGCATAAAAACTAAACAACGTAATTGACCCTCATAAAATAAATAATAGATTAGAATAAGATAAATATATCGAAGTGAACGGTAGATAGCCTATTAGGCGTGTATTTCATTCTGTTACTGTATCAAGCTTCAGTCAAATTCATTTCTTTTAACATGATTATAATATGTCTCGCACTAGAAATTTATGAGAACTTAAATATAATGGGGAACTGAGCAGAGTCCACCTATGCCAACTAGTTTTTTATGATAATGAACTGATTCAATAATGCTTGATTTTTTTTTTTTTTTTTTTTTTTATGCCTTTTACATATCCGGACAGTACAAAAATGTTATTAATGATCTTTCTTTAACGGCTTTCGTTCAATGCCTGAAATTTTATAGTGTAAAATGCTTTTTCTTCATTCTTATTCGCTTATTTAATAAGATAAGTTTTATATATTTTGCTCCTTTCCTTCCTTATTATAATTTTTTTTAATTCAATTTCACACCAAAATATTAAAAGAATTCTGTTATGTAGGATTTTTTTTTCGCCGCCAATCATTTCAACTCATCCAAAATTTAAAGACTTTATCTTAAACGACTATTGTTGTTTTTATCTCTTGTTTATTTATTTTTTCTTAAAAAATGCCCGCGGTTAATTATTATCATCCGAAACAACTGTTTGTTTATTGAGCATTTTATGCGATCCTTGCAAATTTTTCAGAATTCCTCAAATTCTCTACCCTATTAAAATTGAATCTAAGTTATTGATAGACTTTTGAAACTTGTACCAGTGCCATTTCATCAGCTCTTTTGATTTTTTTCATTACGAGCACCAATTTTCATCAACAGTTGTGTTTATAAATTCATAACAGTGAAGTCGATGGTCATACTAATAATAACTAAAACATTGTTACATAGTAATGGAAAGCTTACAATAAAAGCTTGGGCTACAGAAATAGATGGTTCCGTTATGAAAAAAATCGTTCTACTTTCTCCCAACTTCCTTCTGCTTCTACTCAAGTGCCATAGAAGTGGTCTGATGGCAGTATTATGGCTTGTTCATCCCTAAGTAAAACATGGTAGGGGAGGAGTTACCAATATGAAATTGAATACCAATCTCAGCTCTGTACATGAATATTTAGCATGCAAATCTACAATGATATGTATTTGTTACGGAGAATGTTTATTAAGTAGTTTCGTGACGAAAAGCTTTCGTGTGAATAAATTTAGATGAAATCTCGATCTTTATATATAACAAACGGGTGAGGAATATACTATAAAATGCTTTATAATTCTTTATAAATTATAATGCTTAATAAATTATTTAAAAAAAAATAAAAAGAAAGAAAGTTTGATTTTAAACTTGGTGCTTATTAACTTTTATATGGGAATCGCCATTTAAAATATATAAGAGATGAGACATATTTAAATTTATTTAATACTGTGTAACACCTCAACTCACCCAACAAACTATTTACAGAAAATTGCTAATTTAATGTTAAGTGTGTACTAAAATATTTAAAAAATTTTACTTAGTTTCTTAGTAAGTTTATATTTAGTACATTATGTGGATATATATTTTGTTTATTTTGTATAATAGAAACCCAATTACTATTCTAAAAGGTTAAAGCACCACAAGTCTAAAAAGAAGAGTTAACATTTTGACCACCTGGTTTTCACTGATCAATAACATATATATATATATATATATTCAGGGTATGCTAAGGTCAATTAGGCATCACAATTTTGATCTACCAAAGAGGGGTGGGAATTCATGGTACAGTCGGTAACAAAAGTGTCCGAACTCTAGCAAAAATTCCTATATTAAAAAAATATATATTAGAGTTAATACTGTTTTGTTAAATAAATCCTTGTCGAATCATGTTCTTAGTAAGAACATGATTCGACAAGGATTTATTTAACAAAACAGTGTTAACTCTACTTTTTTTTTATATAAGAATTTTTGCTAGTGTTCGGACGCTTTTGTTACCGACTGTAACCATTACAGGTATTACTGACAGAACATGGAGTACAATACTTCGTTTACGTTGCAGAAAGAACTAAAAAGGAAATCATAGGTAATTTATATCATAGGTATTTTCTGGGAGAAAGGATTAGCTTTGACGAAAGATACTTTCTTTAAAAATTATTAATTTAAAACAATTATAAATTATGTGTTACTAATACTGTAACATTAAATTAAAAATAATAACATGAAACTAAAATATAACTTATTTAAGTGGGTTAAAAATTAGTTGCATTTACAGTCAAATATACTTATGCTCTTTTCATCATTTTGCAATTAATTATCTGAAGACCTACTGTGTCATCCGCTACCAGATATGAAAAGTTATAATAAAATTCCATTTCAGAAATTTTAAAAGAATTATTTCGTTATCAGTGTTTCAAAGAATCTGTTTTCTTCAGTTATTTCCCCTCCGTGGAGGATCAAAATTGTGATGGCATGTCTCCGGAAAACCTATAGGGGTGAGTCCCAGACCGTCGCTAATTGTCTATTACGTAGCACTAGGGCGACGTAAAACCTAACCAACTAGCTTCTTCAGTTATGTCGCTTTACAAGCATGTGTTATGTATATACATACTTTATACATATTAATAAATGACTTAAGGGTCCTTGGTAGTCAGATACCCTCCTTTCTCATTCCCCGTGTAATCAAATGGGGTTTTTGTTGCTTTGAACTATCAGGATATCTCGTTCAAAAATAATGTTTTTCGAATTATGTTTTTTGAACGCCACTCTTTGAACATGTCACCTTTTATCTTAGGAAGCAGTTTAAAAAATAGTAATAAGTTATATATTTCTTTCCGAGATGGAAAAATAAGCCCTTAAGGTTGCTTAATGAAATATATTTATTTATTTATTATTATTTAATTGCTTTCTAAGAAAAAGGGCGACATGTTCGAAAAGTAGAATTCAAAAAATAGAATTTGAAAAGCTTTATTTTTGAACGAGATATCCTGATAATTCAAAGCAACAAAAATCCCACTGGATTAATGGGAAAGGAGAAAGGAGTGGATTTAACTGCCAAGGTTCCCAGTAGCGGTGCAGGTACTGCAAGTAGTCAGATACCTTCTTTTCTCCTTCCCCGTGTAATCCAGTGGGATTTTTGTTGCTTCGTATTATCGAGATATCTCTTTCAAAAATAAAGTTTTTCAAATCCTTTTTTTTTTTTTTTTTTTTTCTTTTTCTTTTAATTCAACTCTTTGAAAGTGTTACCTTTTATCTTAATAAACAATTTTTTTAAAAAAGTAATTAAAAAATTTAATTAAATATATCTTTTCGAGATAGAAAATTAGACCCTTAACTTTGCTTAATGAAATATTTTTTTTTTTTTTTTTGCTCACTGAGAAAAAAAAATGGCGTGTTCGAAGAGGGGAATTCAACAAACAGAATTCGAAAACATTATTTTTGAACAAGATGATCTTGATAATACGAAGCAATAAAAATTCCATTTGATTGCACGGGGAAGAAGAAAGGGAAAGTATGTGACTAACAAGGACTCTTAAGTATAAATATCCAAATGAAGCAAGAAATTCGCAAATGTGTGAAAATTATCAGAATAATTGTACGTTATGTTTTTTTTTTTTTTTTTTTTTTTTTGCGCGCATGGAACAATTTATAAAAATTAATTTCACTAAAACTAACTTCATTCATTAATAAAGTTTATCTTTTATCTTGTAAGAATAGTTTTACAAACACGTTGCAACATAATTTTAAAGTTTTTATGATTTCGGTTCATCAATCTTTTTGTCTGTGTTTTCATTTCCATAAATATATTTATAATTCCATAAAACCGACATTGATAATTCAGATTTATTTTTCGATTTACTGTAGAACTCTTCCTATTAAAAGTTGTGCACGACAATAGCTGCTTTGTCTATAATGATTCACAAAATAATTCGAATATATTACGGATTAAGACACGTTTTTCTTATAAATATATTTCAGCATCTTTATACTGCGCTAAACATCACGATTAGGCGCGGTCACTTTTTTAATAACACTATTTTTATAAAATAATATCTGTATTATTCAATCGAAGACAACTATTGCATTTCTTTGAATAATACAGATATTGCCTTATACAAATAGAGAATATACACATATACATATATATGACTGCCCCGACCCCTGTAAACATACGAAATCAACATATTTTTTTAAGTACAATATATATGCTTCATATAGACAATTTTGTCACTAATATTAATGATTCATTTACAGGGTAACGCAAAAATAATCTGATTTATTACGGGATTTGTTTAAGGTGCATTCCCAATTATATTATTATACGTTTTCTACCCTTTCCAGTGGTGTTACAAAAGTATTTATGATTTAGTGTTTATGATGTGACAGATAAATATTGTTAAAAATATATATGAAATTCTAAAAATATTTATGGAAATAGAATGTGTACAGACAAACAGACATATTGAAAACATAAATATTTTTTAGCTTTGTTGGTAAGTGTTAAAAATGTCTTCCAAAATGTTGCTTAAGAATGAAATATAAATTATGTTTAACAAGAGATATTATTATTGTTGTTGTTGTTGAATTATTGCATGCATTAAAAAAATAATAAAAATCAAAAATTCATAATTGTTGTCATAATTTTGACACGTGTGCAATTCGTATATAATTATATTTTATTCATTCTCATTTTTTCGTGTTGTTGCTCTGAATGAATTTCATGTGAAATAATGTTATTTAAAGAAAAGTGATGCTAATTTTAAATCGTTTCTTCTTTTTCAGCGCTGATGTATGCGAGTATCTTCGGTAACGTTTCGGCGATCATTCAACGGTTATATTCGGGTACCGCCCGGTACCATACCCAACTACTGCGAGTGAAAGAGTTCATTCGGTTCCATCAGATTCCTAATCCTCTTCGTCAGAGACTGGAGGAATATTTTCAACATGCTTGGACTTACACGAATGGAATTGACATGAACATGGTAAGTACACTTAAAAGATACTTTTTTTTTTTTTTTTTTTTTAAACAGATTTTTAAAAAAATATTTTTAACTCATATAAGACTTTTTTGTGACAATATAAGTTTAGAAGTGTGGGAAACTAGACTCTAAAATTACAGCTTACTTAATTGTTGAATTTTCGCTTTCCCATCATTCCTTTTTCCACGAAATAAAATCCTACCCTAGAAGTCATGGATTGTCATTTTCGAAATACCATACAAATATCTTTTGAAAAAACAGTTTAAGATACTTTCTTTAAAAAAAAAAAATCCCTTGTGATATATAGATAAGAAAATATTGCCAAAAATGATAAACACACACAGAAATTGCATCTGTAATTTATCCTCTAGTTATTTTATTTACAACAATGCTTTATAATATTTTTTTTTTTACACTTCAAGTTTTTTAAGTAAAATAATCTGGTGTGTCACTCACACGACTTTCTCTTACCCGGAAATTTAATACTATAAATACAGGTTGCAGATTAACAGGTAAGATAACGAGTACTGTTATGTAAACCTGAGTTAAACAATTCAAATTAGGCTTCGGAAGAGTTTTGTATGATAATTAATTACGTGTGGGGGGGATACCGCCCCCCTCAACCCCCCGTTTCATTAATGCACATACATTTATATAGAATTTAATTCGGCTATTAAAAAATAATTCTGTTTTTAAAAAATAATTTATTAAAATTATTATTTAAAAAATATATCTTTTATGATAATGCTGACGATTTCCATATTAGAGAAGCAGTATAACACTAAATATCCAAAAAAAAGTCCATTTTATTCTCAATATTTAAAAAAAAAATTTTTTTTTTTTTTTTTTTTTTTTTGGTTAAAAGTATTAAAAAAAAAATCGATAACTTTGTTTTAAATTATCGCATATAGATAGTTCAACCATTCATTTTAAAGGTATTGGCGGGCTCTTTTGAAAGATACCCATCATGCAAATTTACTCCCCTCGATGGGGGACTTCCCCACCAGGGGGGGGGGAGGCGAGGCTCCTACATACACAATTTTCTTTTCCCTGTTGACTATCTCTATTACAAAAAATATATATTCGTTTCATTTGGTTTAGTGCAGTCTATAGATGTTAAACTCTACTTACCTGCAATTTCCCCCATAGACGTAATATATTTGAATACTTTTGAGTGTCCCTGTACACGAACCATTTGCTTGATCTTAACGAAAAGTTTAGTGTAGCATCCTTATATGATACACATTTAGAATACTAAGTTTGAACTTTCTGTCATAATTTGTTTTTGAGATATGCTGATAACAGACACACACACACACAGACATACATACAGACCATTTGCTGAAAACATGATTTTCGTATTCAGGGGACCTCAGAACATGTAAATATAACAAAAACTCGCGTTCGAAAATTTGACCCAAAAACAATACTTTCTCTACCTTATGGGTAAGAGAAAGTAAGAATGGAGAATTTCTTTTTTTGCCATAATAGAACATTTACCTTTTTGTACTGACATTTTAAAAAATAAAAATAGCTTTTCTTATTTTTAGTTCCCATTATACTATAGGTATGGGGAACTTAGGTAATCGTGAAAATTTTCGACCTCGGTTTTTTGACTTTTCTACACGTTTTCAGGTGTGAGGAATCCGAAAATGACAAAATTTGTATGTTGTCTGTCTGTAGGGTGTCTGTTAGTCCGTTAGTTTGTTAGTCTGTGTACACGATATCTCAAGAACAAATTGTCGCAGAGAGGTCAAATCAGTTTTAAAATATTACTTTCAACACTGGCAAGAACCCTATTCATTTGCAACATTCGAATTAAAAAACTTCGTAAGTTATTAGAAATTTACGATTTTCTTCACATGGGAGAATAGGACAAAAATTCACTTAAACGTGCATTAAATGGAAACTTTTTACTGTGCAAATGTCAGACCAGTTTAAAAATATCAGTTTTTATGCCAGAATGAACATCAGCAACTATAAATATGCTACTTTGAAAATTTCGCAAGTTATTGGAAATTTACGAATTTCCTAACATGGCAGTATAGGGCAAAATTTCACATAAACGTCAATTTTGAGCGATATTTTCATCGTAAAGATGTCAGACTACTTTTGAAATATTATTTAGGACATTGGCATGAACATTAATGACTGTGAATTTTCCAATATAAAAATTTCGTAAGTTATTGGAAATTTACGAATTTCTTAACATGGCACAATAGAGCAAAATTTCACATAAACGTCAATCTTGAGGGATATTTTCATCGTAAAGTTGTCAAACCACTTTCGAAATATTATTTAGGATACTGACATGAAAATCATAGACTATGATTTTTCCAATTAAAAAAATTCGTAAGTTATTTGTAATTTACGATTTACTTAACATGTCAGAATAAGGCAAATTTGAGCATAAACATCCATTTTGAGGATCATAAATGCATTACAAAACTTCAAAATTACATTTATGGTATTTGTTTGAACATGATTGAATACAAATATTCTAATAGGAAAATTTCGTAAGTTATTCGTAATTTACGATTTTACCAACATAGCGAAATTGTAAATTTTTTATATAAATATGAATTTTGAGGATTATTGCTTTGGAAATAGTAGCATGAAAACTAAACAACGGAATTGACCCTGATAAAATAAATTAATAGATTAGAATAAGATAAATATATGGAAGTGAACGGTGGATAGCCTATTAGGCGGGGATTTCTTTCTGTCACTGAATCAAGCTTTGGTTAAATTCATTTCTTTTAACATGATTATAATATGTCTCGCGCTAGAAATTTGTGAGAACATAAATATGATGGGGAACTGAGTAGAGTCCACCTATGCCATCTAGTTTTTTTCAGTACTTACACGCTTTATTTTACATTCTAAAATAAAAAAAATAAAAAATAATTCTACAGAAAAAAAATACTTTGCCCCTCTAATTTTTATTTATTTATTTATTTATTTTTACTTTTATTTAATTTCTTGTTTATTTATTTTAAACCAGGCCCATTTAATCACGAGATTAAATAAAAACAGTATTTTTTTTTTTTTTTTTTTTGCTTTAATTCATGTACATGTTTTTCTTATTGAGAAGAAAGCATCTACAAGTCTTAGAATCATATATAAATTTATGAGTAAATGGGTTTTTTCCTTATCTAATTCTTTTTTATTTGATTTCATGTATAATAATACATATGCAATAACTTTAAATTATATCTTTAAAGATTTTTTTTATTATTATTATTCTTTATTTACTTATTTATTTATTTTTATATGTTTTAAAATAGTGATAACTTTTAAATCTTCTCTTAAGTTGATTAGCAATATGTAAACGAATAGCAAACTGCAATTAAAATATTTTGGAAAAAGCCTAAAACAATGAAAAAGCCTTTGGCAATGATATCTTATAAATCTGTTTTAAAAACAGTAAACAAATAACAAGCATTTATATTTAACTCTAATTTGTATAAAATTTAATCTCTGACTACTAAAAATGCCTGCATTTTTTTTCTGAAGCGCTTATTTAAATTATTGTCTTTACCACTCATGCTTTTAAACATTTAAATACTGCAGACCCAAATTCACTTTTTTTTTTCTCTTTTCAGTGATTTGGAATTTTGAGGAAAAAAATTATCCGATGTTTTTATGTTTTTGTAGTATAATATATCAATGGTTTTTAAAAAGGGCGTCGAGAACCCCAAACTAAATTTTAAAAAATCTTTAGGAAGGGGCAGTAAAGCTTTACAAATAATGTACTTTGTTCAAATACTGGACACACTTTATATACTAAAATATCTACATAGAAAATGACAATGTGGAAAAAAACTCGACTTTTTTTTTTTTTTAATAAATTTACTAACTTAATTATGATTGTGAAAATTCTTTTTAATTTTTAAGCTTGAAAAGGAATTGAGAGGCCGCATTGATTATGCTACTCGGAGCTCTTAGTTTTAAAGCTTGAAAAGTTGAACATTTTATAAAATTTATCAAACTTAAAACTTTATACCTTTCAGCCCATCGATAATTCTAGGTTTTGATAAAGTGTCGGGAGCACAAAATTTTAAAGCATCATTACTGTATGATGCATTTAAAAAAAGAAAAAAAAAATGTGTGTCTATGCGTTGCATCCTACATTAGATTTTAAATTTTATGATATTATAAGCAGATTAAATAATATTTGTGATCACTCTGAACTTTAAGTTTTGCATTATCATAAGAAATATATTATTTATTAAAGTAAATTTGGCAACACTTTTTTTTTACTCCTAAAAAATTAATTCTTTAAAAGAAATTTTGCAAAAATAATTTTGTGTTACACATCAAAATCCTAGATATCACTATACTTCCCTCATTATTCTTGTTTATTTTTATATTATTTTACTTTATTCATATTTAAATTTATTCCTTAATTTTTACTATTCTCCCAATTACACTTATAAAATATCATCATCCTTTCTTGACTTTATATGCATTCTTCTAAACTTTTCAGGCAAAAATATAAGACTTCCTCTCCAGCATCTGCTAAAAGTTCTTTGAATAAATAATATTCCACCTGTTAATATTACTTCTATAGAAGCCGTTCAAATTCAAAGAATATGGACCAACTTTCTATAGATCGATTGCTTCACACCTATTCTATGTCCTTCGACATACCGCTGGAAAGGCTCCTCAATTTGGGAGTCTCATTTCAAATATGTAACAAAAGAAGAAATAAAACTTATTTAGATGAATTATGATACACACGTGAAACAAATATTTTATTCCAAATAAACTGTTAACTAAATCTTAATCATTGTTTTAAAATAAACATTTATACCCTACATATTTAGTTACATACATATACTGTTCCATGCAGTTTTATATTATACAGAGGGTGTTCACACATTTTTTAGACGATTTTGATGGAGTATACCGAAAAAAAATACACTTATATTTCGTGTTTTAAATGTTCAGTTTGATAGCCCTTGTTCTTAACTATCATTCTGCATCGTAATTTCAATGATAATAATGCTTTTTGTAATATCGATAGAGTTATTTTGTTCCAGTCCTGAAAACGGCTTTCCAAAGTCCACAAAGCGTTGTAGGCTGGCGCGCTGGCGTTTGGATAATGCAGATTTTAAGAGTCCAAAAGCATAAAAATCCATTAGTGATACATCAAGAGATTTAAAAGTAATTGTGGATTGTGATGTGTGGTTGCTTGCTTTGTCTTGATGCAGCTTAACAGACTAATGGCATTGTGGATAAAGATCTGTAATTTCATATTTAAAAATTAGAGTTAAAATATGTTCTTGATAGTATTTAGAGTTGATTTTGACATTTTTGTCAACATTTTTTACCTTTATCTTGTCTTTGTATGAAAAACCATCGACAATCATAAATCCTTTAGAAAAACTTTCTTTTGATTCTTTGAACCGTGTAGCAAATTTTTTTTCTCCTCTTTCATGATAATAAATTAATCTTTTTTTTATTGCAATCACTTAAATAGACCCAAGCTTCATCTATTGCTACGACATTTTTCTATTTTTCTCCTGATAGATGATTTTCACAAAGAGTTCTGCAGCGTGTTCTATTCGGAAAGAGCAGAAACGTATCCTTCCATCCATTGCCTTTTCAAAAGCGCCATTTTGCATGTAAACAAAAATTCTAAATATCAGGCTATAAATAAAACTTTCAAAAATACAACTGTTGTGAAAATAAAATTTTCCATGCAGACGATTTTTTCTTACAGCGAAATAAAATCGTCTAAAAAATGTGCGAACAGCCTCTGTAGGAACAAGATATTCGCGCGATGGTTTATTTTTAATAAACATTTCAATATTTAAAAAAAAAAAAAAAAAAAAAAAAAAAAGGTTAAACTTTTATTTCGGTAATCTCAGACTGAAATTTTTCAAGTCTTGAGAACTTACTCATATGAGGACTCATTAAATCTTTCATTTCATTCTAGTATTTAATGTGTTTATAAACATGCATAGTTTTAGTTCGAAGACGGAAGGGTGGTCGAAGTTTTTAATGCTCCCCATTCCTCCCCTTCCAAAAAAAAAAAAAAAAAAAAAAATTAACCAATGGCCATTTTCCTGTTTTATTGGAGGAAAAAATTGAAACTTCGAGATAAATAGTCTCCCATTCGTGCTCAAGTTAAATTTATGCATTTAATTAAATAGTATTAATATTAGTCTTTTACTTTAACATATAAATTTAATTCCTCAAAAAAAAATTTTGGCCAGAATATCTAATAAATATCCTCAAATTTACTAAAAATTCTTTTTATGTCGAAAATTTCTAATTTTATATCTATAATAATAAAAGAAAAGGTTTGTATTTAATATAATAGTAATGAGAAACAAGATATTTCATAATTTTGAAAACTAGTTGGCATAGGTGGTCTCCTTTCAGTTTCCCATCATATATTTGTTTTCATAAATTTCTACTACAGGGCATACTGTATTCATGTTCAAAGAAATGAATTTAACCAATCGCATGGCACAGTGACAGACTGAAAAACCCCACTTTATAGACTACCCACCATTTAGTTCAATACATTTACCTTATCATAATTTCTTAATTTTATTAGGATGAGTTTGCTATTTTGCTTTTCATTCAATTCCAATCTATCTCCAATGCAATGATCCCATAAAGCAAGCTTATATGAATTATTGCTCTATTTTGCTATGTTAAGGAAATTTTAAATTTCGAATAACTTACGAAAATTTCAAATTAGAATATTCATAGTTAATTATGTTTAAGCTAGTATCATATATGATATTTTAAAAATAGTCTGTCACCTTTACGATGAATATCTCCATCAAAATGGGCAATTATGTGAAATTTTGCCCTATTCTGCCATATGTTATGAAATTCGTATTCTAATAACTTACGAAATTTTCAAAATAGAATGTTCATAGTTAATAATGTTCATCCTAGCATCAGATTTGATACTTGAAAGCTGGTATGGCATCTTTACGATAAAAATATTCCTTTTAATGCATGTTTAAATGAAATTTTTTCCTATTCTGCTATGCTAAGAAATTAGTAAATTTCGAATAACTTACGAAATATTCAAAGTAGAATGTTCATAGTTAATTATGTTCATTACAATCTAAAAACTTATATTTTAAAGCTAGTCATACATTTTTTAGATAACAATATTCCTTTTAATGCACGTTTAAGCGAAATTTTGCCCTATTGACCCATGTTAAGGAAATCGTATATTTCGTATAGCTTACGAAGTTTTTAAATTAGAGTGCTTCAAACCAATAGGGTTCTTTCTGAGTCATAAGTAATATTTTAAAACTTCTTCGACTTCTCTCTGATCACTTGTTCTTGAGATATAGTGTACAAAGACAAACAAACTAACACACTAGCAGACACCCTACAGACGGATACCATATCAATTTTTGCTATTTCCGGATTACTCACGTCTGAAAACATGTAAAAAATTCAAAATATCGATTTCGAAAATTTTCATGATTACTAAGTTTCCAATACGTATCGTATGATGGGGATCTAAAAATGTAATAATGTTCCTTTTTTGAATTTCTCCATATTTTATTAAAATCTAAAATTTTAGTTCAAATTGAATAAAAGTATATTTGTATTTGTAAATGTAAATTGTAAGATATTTGACATCCGGTATTGTAAACATACTGGATGTTCAATAAGTCAGTAAATACTTTGAAAATACATAAAGATTGAAGAAATTAATAGAATTAAATCGGTTTGCAGAAAAATTATTCTCGGGGAGGCAGATAGTTAAAATTTACAACGATTTCTATGAAAAACTGTATTTATTTGCATGCAGGTATATATTTGCATGTATATCACTCCTATGCTATGTGTTCGCCATCACCACAAATTACAGTTGCAAACGAATTGCAACATGCCTGGTAACTTTTATAATTTATTCTGGAGTACTTTTAGTCGCGCTTTTTTTACACACCACTTTGATTTTAAAGAAATTTTCACCAATGTGTAATTACGATGAAATAAGAAGAAAAATGCTTTTAAAATATACCTGTGTAAAAAAAAAAAAAAAAAAAGGCGGGTCTAATAGTACTCCGGAATAAATTATAAAAGTTAACCAGGTATGTTTACAATACCACTAACTGTAGCTTGAGCTGACGTTTCTTAGATGTCATAAAAGAGCTTCATCAATTAGTTGTTTATCCACCAAAGTCAGCATTGCAATTAAAACTTAATGTACAAACAAGTAGAAAGAAAAGCAGAAATAAGCTGTTAATCGCAAAACCATGCAATTTATAGGGCTCTGATTTGCTATTGCTATGCGTCTGTGCAGCGCCATCTATCGACGAAAAATTTAACCATTTTTTTTCTCCTTTACTAGGTTTATTTTTTTCCCCTTTAGCCACCTTTTTGCCAGGATTTTCCACCAATTTATTTTGACAACATTTTTTTCCCTAAAGAAATCCCATAAATTTAAGAAGAATTTTCTTGTTAAAGATGTGATAGAAATGTCCTTTTAAAAAGGCACGTTCTAAGCGCCCTGTTTATGAAAACAAATCCCCCCACGCGAACAACTTTTTCGCAAGTGCTACTAATTATTTCATTTTTTATGAATTTTTAAAATAGCTACAGACTTATAGGACACCATTATAAAAAGTTTTAAATGCTCACCTTTTTGTAAATATATTTATATTTTTTTTTAATTTAGCTTTCAGATAAACATTAAAACGTGAAAATGATTTTTTATAGAATTATTTTCCATTTTTTACGTAACACAGAGATTATAAAAATACAGAATCGTAATTACTTTTTCTTAAATAGGTTAATCAAAAAGTGAAAGTACTAACAGAATTATCCATAAAGGTTTATCCGTAAATTTCTTTTCTGTTTCAAATTTATTAATTGACAATGTTTAAATATTTACGGTCTTCTTCATTGTGCTTTTAAAATGAACTAATACTATTTTCAAAACAAATAAATGAATACTGTTTTCAAACAAACTTATAGCTTTAAAAAATAAGATAAAAGTGTATGGGGATTTTTTTAGTAGTGTTTGAAACTCGGAAAAATCGAATAAATATTTCAAACTGGTGAATGTGTCACCAAGATTTTTGCCTCATCATTGCTAATTACGAAAAAAAAAGATTTACACTTGGAAGAGAACTAATGTATCTCCATCACGAATCAACAGTAGAAAAATATGTCATTTTTATCATATTAGATAGTTTATATATATATATAAACATTTATATATAAACATTATATATATATATATATATATATCATTAATATTCCGCATCGTATGTGTTTAGAACTCTTATAATTTTTAAGAGATGTGAGCATTGCTTTTACATTCAAAGCCCCAATATTATTTACTTCTTGAGTAAAAGACTTTAGCGTAAAAATCTTAGATGCATAACAAAAGTTTACATTACTGATTTAAGTTGACTTACCAATAAGTCTGATTGTTTAATTACTTACACTATTTTACGGGTTATCGATTTCGTTTCCTGAATTACACCTGCCATTCATTGCAGATTAGGCAGGTGGGTCGAAGGATTTTAAATTGGCTGAGATAAATGAGGCTGTTCTCATTTGTTTGGCTGAGCTCATTTGTTTCTTATTCTAGATGGTCACAAAAATTGCAAGATTATAATTTGAAAATAACTTTATTTAGTAACCTATAAAAATCAGTTGGCATCGTGAACCGAAAATGGAAAACAACATACTTTGAAAGTTAGAAACAAAAATTCCTAAAGAAGAATATAGTTCTTTTCTAAAAATTATAGTTTAAGCTGCTTGAATGGTATTAAATGAAATAAAAGTTTTATTATTATAAGTTTAGTTGAACATGAAATAAGGAAGTTTGAAACGCAGGGAAACTGCTAATTAGAGAACTGGTGTTATGCAGAACCCTATTTCTGAATAAAAAACACTTAAATTTTATTGCTCATTTTCCCTCTACTTTATAATATTGCTTTTAATTTAGATAAAAATATTGATAGTTTGATAGAAATTAAAATTTTACAGAATAAATGAACATAATAGACTGTAGTAAAGATCTATTACACTTGAATGCATACCTTTACTTATTTATTTATTTATTTATTTCTAAAAACTAGAGGCGTATATTTTCATTCATAAATCCCTTACGTCATGAATTAATATTTAAAGCTTTCGTTCCCAACACAAAGAATAACTAATATGAGTAAACCTTCATATGTTTGTTTTACTTACTGATGTTAAATGAATATTTAATCAAACAGTCAGCGACAGTGAAGTGGCAAACTAGCGCAGATAATTCTACTTACTTATGTTTTTATCTAAAAGAAGAAAATTAATTTAGGAGAAAATTAAATTTTAGTCTTACAAATTATTTCTTTTTTCATGGAAGTTATCAGTCACAATTTAGTTCTCACAATGTATTTTTGACATTTTAGAGGTGAAATAATTTCAAAAAGAATTCTGTTTAAATAATTATCAAAATAAATTATTAAAAAAAAGATAAATAAATAAATACTTATAGGATATTCTAATTTTAGAGAAATGTTTTTCTTCTAAAAGCAGAAAATATTCTAAATCTTTACAAGACTCCAATGTAATCTAGTATGACTTAAAAGTTATTAACGAATGGAGAATTTTAAAAAACTAGTTTAAATTTTCATGAATAAAAAGTATTACCCATTCTTTAGTTGTTTAAAAATTTTTTATTCTGGAAAAAAAAAAAAAAAAAAAAAAAAAATTAGGTATCCTTTGACGATGCAGAATCTACATTACACAATAATTCGAATCAATGAATAATTTATTTAAGCAAAAATAATAGCTAAACTGTCTAACAATTAGTATTTGGACATTTTCGAATTTAGACATTTTGCAAATATCTAAAAAAATCCATGACGAATTATCTTGAAACTTTGGGAATATAAAGAACATGTTATACCTCATATATTTCAGCAAAAGTTTTGTCCCGAAGAGAAAAAAGAGACCAATGAAAAATTAAACAAAAATCAAAATTTTTGAATCATCCTGTAAAAATTATTGCTTTAAATTCGTTTTGGCCGTAGCGTGTGATTCGGAGGCTTTTTTTTTTTTTTTTTAATTATCTGTATACATTTTTATGAGGCTACAACATATATTCTTGGATAATGATATATAATGTTTTTTTTTTTTTTAAAGAATTGACAAAAAAATTGTCACTTTTTTAAATTATTACACGTTGAGTATTAGACCCAGTGCAAAGCCATTTTTAGGAAACTTTTCATACTATGTTAGACATAGCATATTGCAATCAGAATGCAAAAATGATAAATATCTTACGAAATATGGGCATTTTTACTAAATAACTTTTAATTACGCATGCGCAAGCTTTAAATAAATCTCATTTACATAATTTAATAATCCTAAGTATTGAGTTACTTATATGAAAACCTCAAACAGAAGTCGTGTAAATATAAAAAAAAAATATATATAAAAAAAATGTGGGAGATAGAATGAACAAGATTCCACTTTTTTTAAAACAAAAAAAAAGAAAGAAAGAAAGAAAAGAAAGAATGATTATAAGGAGTTTTATCAATATTTAGTTACAATCAGAGAATACTGTATTACCATTGATTGAATCAAAATAAAAATGTGAGTAAAACCATTTCTAATTTAGCTTTTATTTTGAGAGTAACTGTATATCAGTTCATTCTATCGCCGACAACTTTTTGAATTTACTCGATATTTGCTTGGGGTTTTTATATAAATATCACAATAATTTTGACTATTAAATTATGTAAATGAAATTTCGTTAAAGCTTGCGCGTGCGTAGTTAAAAATTATTTAGTAAAATTCTTATATTTCATAAAATACCTAACATTTTTGCTTTCTAATTGCAGGTAAACAGTGCCTAATGTTTAAAAAAAATGGCTTTGCAGTCGGTCTAATACCCTTTGTGTTATAATTTAAAAAGTGGTAGACTTATAAAAACGTATAGACTCATAAAAACGTATTAGTAGACTCATAGAAACGTAATAATAAGAAGTCTCATTATCATATGCTACAGCCATAGCCAAAACTCTTTTCAAGCATTACTTTTTACAGGTTAATCCAAAACATTTTGAATTTTTTTCCCTTTTTTACTGGTTCTTTTTTTTTCCCTTTGGGGATAAACTTTTGCTGTAATGTATGGTATATAACATGTTCTTTATTCTCCCAAAGTTTCAAGATAATTCCCAAAGATTTTTTTTCTAGATATTTAACAAAACGTTTAAATTCAAAAATGTCCAAATACTGTAATACAAACATATTACTGACTAAAAATGGAAGATAAAACTACAAATATTAATAACAAATTATAATACAAATACAAATTATAATATAAATTATAATACAAATTAACACTATAATACAATTGCATAAAGTTTCAAGATATTATTCAATTTCGTCTCTCTCCCTTCGATTTGTATTTAGGAAAAGACTTGCCACATCAAAAATAAATAAATAAATAAGATTTCAAATTTATTTAAACTTTCCAGATCTCCGCACCCTACCATTTCGGTTGTTTTCATGACCAATATTTTCAATATTTAATCTTTCCCCCATCTGTTGCCGCTAAAATATTTTTCTGCAAGATTTCGCTATCATAACTGCAGAATTTTTTTTTTTATAAATAGTTTTTTTTTTTTTTTTTTTTTTTTTTTTTTTCTGTGCAGAATCATTTTGATTACACAGGGGAAGGCTCTCTAGGGTGAACTCGAAACGATTGTCTGCTGTTTTTAAACTTAATATATATGTGCATTCATATTTGTAGATTTTTCTTGTATTTTTAATTACTTTGACAAAAGCATATCATTACATGTTTTAATAATACTAACCACCTTAATGCATTTTATTGCATGATATAAAAGAGTCCTGTAATCAATTTAACAAATTAGTGTATTTATGTAACACAATATCGTTTCAATATTTATTTTAATATATTTATGTATAATGATAATAATAATAATAATTCAGTATAGTGATCTATATATGTATATATTTAAATCTTACCTTATTTAAATAATAACAAAAGTTCATAGGTTAGATATAATTGATTTTCCTCAGAAAATTTCTGTAAAATTACAAAAACACATAATATTTTAAGAAAACTTTTACTATCAAACTTTTAAGATAAGAACAGAAATCAAAGACAAAAATTCAATTTTCAGAACATAAATAAATAATTATAATCATATAATAATAAATCGTGTTAATTTTTTAAAATAAAGAAATAAATACAGATTCGAAAACAAGTCTTATTCTACATAAAATAATATAAATAAAAATTGAAACAACTTTGGTCAAACATGAAAGAAGCACAACTTTTCTTAAATATTGTCATTAAGAAGTTATATTAGAAGCTTCTAAATGTTTAAAATTGTAGTTTATTTAGCGAAATCTTTTTAAAGTATTAAATACTATCAGCCTGCCTACAAACCAGTCAACCTATTGCCTGCTTCGCTAGTCAGTATTTTTAAAGGAATATTCAAAAAGCATTAATCACTATATTTTAAATCACTTTATAAATAAAAGGTATAAAAAAAAGCCACTGAAATCGTTTAAAACCCCGCTGCCTTCGCCAGTATCTTTCTCGCCTACAATATATCAGTTCCGAGTCTCCACTTCTTGCATTTCGCCTTAACCAACTATTTCAATTTAGGTATTAACTGGATGATAAGTGCCGTTGATATTATTCAAGTGAACCAAACATTTTTCGGACAGATTATCTTCTTCACTCTATGACAACAGATGACAGCACTAGACAATCTCCCTAGTTGCAAATTTTTAATTAAATAAAAAAAACTAATTAAAAAATCGAAAACCAGGCTTCATGATGCATCAGGGGAGGTCAAAACAGACCTCCATGCAAAATTATGTAGCTCTGCGATCAACCATTTACCTACAAAGTGACGGACATACACGCACACATTTTCTTCTATTATATGTAGAGATAAAATACGTTATAGCTTCAAATACTTTTTTTTTTTTTTTTTCAATTTTTGACTCATTAGTTAAACTCGTTTGTTCATTTCTTATTCATAAGCTTTTAAGAGTACATCAATTTACTTTAAAAATATTACGACAATATATTCCGGGGAGATGTTATAAATTCTTTCCTTATTTTTTATTCTAACCAACTTTATTTAATGCCTTTTCATTTATCATCTTATGAGAAGAAAATGAAAAACAATTAACTAAGTACATACAACTAATATTTCACATTTTGAATGTCTTAAAAGCTAATCAGCTTATGTATATTTTCTTTATCCGGTTTGTTTCCTGTAATAAATTTAAATAGCGATAAGATGAAACTGCGAAATAAAAACATGTATTATTTTGAATCATTTTAAATGCATTTAATAATAACTTAGCCAGTTCGTAATTCCTCGGGTTTATTATGCAGAACAATAATAATTAAATAAATAAATAAAAGGATTAAAATAATCTTTGAGAAATTATTGTACCAGAGTACTTTTCACCTCTAAGAGAAAAAGAGACAGAGAGAAATAAATTTAGCACTGAAGCTCTATTTTTTTTTTTTTTTTTAATGCTGATTTAATTAGGGTGGTTTAAGACTTATTAGATAAAAATTGTTTAATAGATTTTTTTATTAATTAAAATGTGTTTTTTTTTTTTTTTTTTTCAAGGCTAGTTTATAATGTTACTTTAAAATTTGCAAGATGTTAATTTACCAATTTCAAGTTCATGTTAAATGAAAAGTCACATGCTTTTTAAATTGCAGTATATATACATTCTAATTCACGAATTTTCAACCTACTTTAACAAAAAATAAAAATGGGCTAAAAAGAATGATTGTGAGTTTACAGTTCAAAAATCTCCAAATTCATTTAAAAATTAGAGATTTCATAAAATTCTTTTTCAATTCTTTTTTTTTTTTTTTTTTTTTTTTAGACCACTTTTCATTGTTATTTTGAAAGTTGGAAGCTATCAATCTTCTAACTTCCAGTTAATGTTAGATTATAAATTTTTAGATTAAAATACTTTTTTTTTTCCCTTTTTTTTTTTTCCGTGAATTTTTAAACTTTTTTTTTTTTTTTTCTTTTTTTTTTTCCGTGAATTTTTAAACTTTTTTTTTTTTGACAAAATTTAAAATTAACCATAAATAGTGATTATGAATTCAGAGTCTAATAACCTGTAAATTCAATTGAAATCTTGATATTTTATAGAAAAATAATACTTAAGAAATTTTAAGGCGTTCAACTTTATAGTTTGCGAGGTAGGGTTCTTCAAATTGAAAATTACAGATTTTATAATAATAATTTTAATATTTTACTATAGATAATAATGAATTAATTAATTTTGATGTAGAAGTTTTTATAAAACGACTTTACTCTTGTTTGATAAATTAGCGCTGTACAGACAGTTGAAATTTTTATTTTTTATAATAAACTGTGATAAAATTAACTTTAACAATAATGCGAGATTGGTCATTACTATTATTGTAATTTTTGTCCATACTGCATTTGTAATCCTAAACGCGAAGTTATAATAGTGTTGCCACCAAAGTCGAAATCAGACTTTTTTCACCGGGGGTGAATAGTTCGTCCTTTTCTCCAGGGAAGTATCCGACGTCAGAAAATTCCATAAATTCACCTCTGATTTTAGACTATTACTAATAAATTTCTCTGACGTCATACTCTCTGTTTATTTTGATTATTAAAATATCATTATTTATCTTTAAAATACACTGTCTACCAATACGTATTCGGACACTTTCGAAATTAGACCTTTTGTCAAATATCTAGAATATTTCTGTGGACATTATCTTAAAATGTTGGGAGTATAAAGAACATTTTATATCTCATATATTTCTGCAAAAGTTTTGTCCTGAAGAGGAAAAGGGGACCGGTATTGCGTCAGGAAAGCATTTCCAACATCGCATTTGTATATAATTCTGAATCACCAGGATGTACTCTATCACTCCTAGAAGTTCTGAAACGTGGTATTGAAACACCATATATATATATATATATATACAAGCACTATAATTGAATAAGTTCGATAATAATGAGTTCGATAATAAATGTTTATTTATTCGTAGTATCATAGAATTGAATAATCATTAAAAAACAATAAAAGCTGGAAAATATTTTTTTGAGAAAATAAATAAAATAATTGATGAAATTACTATTATTCTAATACGCAGTTATAATAAGCGAAACTTTATCCTTAGATAATCATATTAAAATACTAATAAAGTTTCTTTGAAATATTTTATTCAATACTGTAATTTTTTGTTATTTAATTTCTATTTCCAGAAGCTAAATGTACAAAATACACTCCCTACCATAAAAATTTGCGCACCAAGAAAGAGTTGTCAGTATGAAACGAAATTTTATATACATAAATGCAACATTGATATAGTAAAAGATTACAAAATCAAAGCGAAATGATCATTTATTACAGGAAATATTACGAAAGAATGGAGGTTTTAATACCTTGTTGGGCCACCTCTTCCGTGAATGCAAGATGCGATATGGGCGGGCATTCAGGCATACAAGTCCCTTATGATGTCATGCGGCATCTTGTTCCACATTTATAAACATACCTCTAATTCTTCCAAACTTCTAGGCCGCCCAACTTGCCGTTCCAAGTGATCCCAGATATGCTCAAGTAGTGACAAATATGGGGATCGAACAGGCAGGGAAGGATGATATTGTAGTGGAGGCAGTCCTGTGACAACCTTGCTGTGTGTGGCTGAGCATTGTTCTGTTGAAAAATGGCTCCTGGGAGCCCATCCATGAGTGGCAACACCTACTGCTGAAGGATGTCACGAACGTACCGCTGGGCTCTCGGAGTGCTGTGGATCAATATTAGTGTTGACTGTGTGTCATATGCAATGTCATCTCATGCCATCACACCAGCTGTGGGTGCAGTGTGCAGCTGTGAAACAAAAGCAGGATTAAAGGCGTACCCCATGATGCCTCCACACGCGTATATGACTGTCATCACTGCATAGATTCAATCTGGATTCGTCACTGAAGACGACTCCATTCAGTTGCAATCCAACCCAGTCGAACGCGACGCCACTTCAAATGGAGGAGAGGGTAGGTATAATTGGCAACACACTTAATGGGTGCCACTAAAGCAAATGTCCTTCAGCCAGGCCCCTTTCGATGCTACGCACAGACACAGACACAGGTCGTGTAGGCGCGGCATATGTCCGGATGGCAGACAACAAAACATTTGGCGCTATGCGTATGTTTCGTATGTTGTGACGTTTTTTTCGATTACTGGTCTGTCGAGCGCGTACTTTAAAGTCTAAAAAAGGTTGCACGTTCATTTAAACGTCTAGTTTGTACTTATTTTTTGTTAAACATTTTGCCGAAAAATGAAAAGTGTTTTATTATTTTAAATTTGAGTTGTACAAACAAAACTTATTTTATACAATATCATTTTTTAAGAACCTTGTAAACAAGCTGCGTTCAATATTTCCAATTTTAATATATATAAAAAAAAAAAAAAACTTATTTTTAAAAACCAGTTTAAATATACCCAATAATTTAAAACTCTCTACAAAAATATTAATTTAAAACTTAATAATAAGTGTGTAAATATATTACATAAAAGAATTATTTAATAAAGGTATACTAAAGATTAAAAATAAGTCAATAAATAGTCAGTTTTCTTACCTCTACTATTTTTTATATGTTTGTTTAAGAAAATCAAACACTTTGAACGTTAAATTTAAAACTATATTTACTTAATTTTTAACCACTAGTTTTAAGTAAAATGATTTTCTAAACGATAAGCAAAAAGATTATGCAAAATAAACACTTTAGAAAAAAAGAAGAAAGTGATAATAAAGATGTTAATCTAAAACATGCATCGTAGTGCTATAAAATAGTATAAGGTAATTTAAACAGTAAAATTGTTCTGTAGAAATATGTTATCTGGATTAAGTTAATGCTATTAATTAACATGAATCAACATTTTTTTACTAATAAATAAACGTGTTATAGTTTGATAAGAAAATCTGATATTTATAATTAATTTAATTGAGTTGATGAACAGTAAATAGATAGATATGTGCAATTTACCCAAAAGCTAGTTGGTACTCGTCAAAACTTGACATCTTAATTATACAGTCGAACCTCGTTAACGTGAATCTCAAGGGGGATAAAAAAATTGTTCATGTTATCACTAGTTCATGCTATCAGTAACTAATCTTCATATAGCTAAACTAATCTTCATTGTGACGGGGATTATGGAAACGATTCATGTTAAAAGTAATGCACGTTAACAGTGTTCACGTTAACGAGGTTCGACTGTATTTAAATATACATTTGGAGTTCATGGCACACCAGTTGATTAGCACTGTTTTAAAACCAATACATACACTTTCCCCTCCTCTTCTTATCCTCTCTCTCTCTCTCTCTCTCTCTCTCTCTCTCTCTCTCTCTCTCATGAACACATATACACTTTTTTTTTTAAGTATGTGTGTTGAGGGAGATAAATTGAAATAAATGTACGCAATGTGGAAACTAAAAATTGAAATATCACTGCATTATGTTTCACTTTTCTAGATTCAATAATCATTTTATTAAACAATGCAGCACTGATGTCAAATAAAACTTCTCGAATCAGTAATTTGAGTGCTGTTTATATCATGCATTGTGAACAAATAATCAGTAATTAGAGTAACTGCACCAGTGATTGACACTTTTAGAGCAATCTCTGATGTTTTTAATTTCTCGTCATCAGGAAATATTTTTAGAAATCTTAAGTTAGTACATATGGCATGAAAGACATCCAGAACCACATATATGTTAAAATATATACATTTGATAACAATTATTACTTTTTTTTATGAATTTTTATTTGACATCTACTCAATGTTCCAGTAATTGACTTTGCCAGTTTTTCATTTTATCAGTAATTGCCCCCTATTTTTCAGTGTTTGACACTGCTAGTTATTCATTATACCAATTATTAGCACCTTATGCTCCAGTGTTTGACATAAAATGTTAAAATTCTTATATGTAAAATGTATGATTTTATTATTTTTCTTATTTATTAATTATTTTGGGATAGATGTCAATTACTGGAGCATGCCATTCACTGGAGCACCTACCCTATATCGCTAGAAATTATTATAAAACAAATTCAAAAATATACAAATTTCATATTAATTCCATTTTCTAATCCTACTTCCAATCTTTGAAAGCAAATTTGCATGACTTTAGTAAAGTATAACCCCGAAAATTTTTTACAAAATCCCTACTCATTTACGACTTTTTCAGAAAGAGTATCCAACCTAAGTTTATAATAGATATCTTCGGTATGTAAAAACAATACTAACAAGCGCATTTCTGTCACTTTTCCTTTTTATATTATTATTGTCTATTTTGTGATATAAATATAAAGAAGATAAAGTTACCAGAGAATCAAAAAATATGTAAATTGTATAAATTAGTTGAGAGCATGTGATCACTGATGAAGTGATTTTTAGCAGACGTTATTGTGATTCTAGTAAAGAATTTATAAACAATCCTTAAACACTGATATGAAAATAGACATTTATATATACTTTATAAACTAATGTAATCATTGTATTTTTTAATATATATATATGTGTGTGTGTGTAACGTAAACGGGGTCCCGTAATATTAAGTGGGTTAATTTTCCCGTAATGTGAACATCTTAGAAAGGCTGAGGAGTCCATTAGATTCACTAATAATCCTTTATTAAGTTTACGATGCAGTCTTGGCCTGAAAGTTAGACATCCTTAGCGTCATATGTCCCTTTAACCACGGCGAAGGTCGGCACTTCTCCGCAGCGGCGCCCCTCCGGGCCCGCGGGTTTCGTTAGTGAGCTGTTACATGATAAGTGTAATATTTAACGTAAATTTATTAGGCAAGTCAATATCGGAAAAAGCCACGTTTTATCGTGTGTTCCAGCTTAAATACCATCTATTTCGGCGGGAATATTTAGTCCTCCCCTGCTTAATCATTGGCTATTAATTTTATGATTGACAGTCCAGCTCAGGCCTGGATCCCCAGGATTAATTAACATGCATTACTCAACCACAAGAAAAGGAAGATTGCACTTACTCAGCACTTTTTGTTCTGAAAGTTGTTCAATTTTTCTGATTTTCGCGTTATGAAGTCTTCTGCTGTGAAACAGAGTTTAAAGCGCACTTACGAATTATTAGCGATTTCTAGATTTTAAAATGGGGTTTTAATTACTTAAATTTAACTATTTTTTATCCCTTTCATATATATATATATATGAAATATTTTTATGTCTATACGAATGCTGTTAACAAACACAAAAGTATTAATGATAATTTATTTGTCTAACAGAATTTTCAAAAATTTGAGCTGCTTTGACTGAAACAACTCACAAGATCTGGTTAATAAAAAATAAATAAATAAATTAGTGATTTGAAATAAGAAATACAAAAAAATTATAATGGCGTTATAATAAATTATAACGCCGATGTAGATCACGAAAAATGGTAAACATAAACAGCGACAGCACTTTATAAAATCTTATCTTTATTATAAACGGCTTTATAATAATGAGATTAAAAGAAAGCACTTACATTTTGTCTTTTTACGTTTTTTGACATTCCTTCTATAAGTTCGATTTTACAGGCTTTTCAATCTAATGAATACTTTTATGCACCTCGGTAGATAAAGGACCAATTAGGCACGAAACAATTGTTGCGTGTTTTTGTGATTTAGAATGTTCATATATAAAATTCTTAATTCTTCGTTCTGTAACAATAGTTCCTCGATGCATTTTAGTTTAATTTAACTTAAAATAAATCATAGAATTATTTAATAATAATCCACCATCAGAAAAAAAGTAGGTGATTATGGAATACCATTTCTATTTGAATTCACCATAATAAACTGAAATATTACGGATAATTGTGCATTCAACTGTTGCAAACTTCCAAGTGTTGTTAATGTGTTTTGATGATTTCGTGTTACAAAAAACAGAGTTTACATGCAAAATTTTTAATAAAAAAAAAAATAAAAAAAAAAAATCGAGTATAATGGGCCAAGCGAGTAATATAGAATAATTATAAAGAGAAATATGGAATACCCGTTTCCTTAAATAACAATATGAAACAGAGTAGCATTTTTGCAGAAAATTATGAGCAATTGGAATATAAACATTTTATTTTGAAATTATTATTTAAAATAAACAGTATTGAAAAAATGATCAACATTCAAGTTTTACAAAAATTGCAAATAATATAGAATAGAATTATTATTCATATTAGAATCCATATTACCCGAATCACCATCATGAAGAATAAATCAACCTCAAATACTTATTGGTAGAAATAAGTTCAGGAGAATCAGATTACTAACTAACTTAACTCCCCTACCGAAAATGACACTAGGTTTTTCACTCATTTTACTGCTTCGTAAATAAATTGCAGAATTTGTAATACTTATCTCCAAAAATGCTAAATCTTGATTTAAAAAAAAAAAAAAAAAAAAAAAAAGTTGTTTCACGCAAAAACTTCATAGGGTAGGTGCTCCAGTGATTGGCATGCTCCAGTAATTGACATCTATCTCGGAATAATTAATAAATAAGAAAAATAATAAAATCATATATTTTACGTATAAGAATTTTAACATTTTATGTCAAACACTGGAGCATAGGGTGTAAATAGCTGGTAAAATGAATAACTAGCAGTGTCAAACACTGGAACATAGGGGACAATTACTGATGAAATTAAAAACTGGCGGTGTCAATTACTGGAACATTGAGTGTGTGTCAAATAAAAATTCATGAAAAAAAAAATATCAAATGTATATATTTTAACATATATGTGGTTCTGAATGTCTTTCATACCATATGTACTAACTTAAGATTTCTAAAAATATTTTCTGATGACATTAAAAACATCAGAGATTGCTCTAGAAGTGCCAATCACTGGTGCACTTACCCTAACGGTATTCCATTTTACCCGACTATTCCATATTCCTCACCATTCCCCTATATTTTCGATGAGTTTTTCAATTTAATAGTTAATTAGCGAAATTATTTGAATAAATAAAAAAAAAAAATATATATATATATATATATATAAGTAAAAAAACTAATTTTCTAAAGTTATTTTCAGTTAAATAAAAGCAGAAATAAATTATGATACAAAACTATTAAATAAAAACATTCTTCAGCGGATAAGAAATAATTAAATTATACTTTTATATATTTATATATTGCCTGTAAATAAAACTTGTGATAGGTAAGATATTCTCATGTCTGTAATTCTGAAAACAAAGAGTAAAATTAAAATTTTAAACACTGCATACACATATTTAAATGTTCTTGTCAAAAAAATAAATATCAGGTTAGTTGAAGCTTTAAAAATATAAATATTTCTGTTCTTGTATAACTATTTTAAATACAATGTGAAAAGACTTTAAGTTAAACATTTTCATTATTTTAGAATTCATCTCACGTTAGACAACAAAACTTAAAAAGGATGCTTGGTAACATTGCTCTTTTTCTAGAATAAAAGAAGGTCTTTTAATTAAAATAAACCTAAAATAAAACCTTTTTCCGAGTAAAACATTTTGTTTGGCAACAGAAATAAAATAAACAATAAATCCGGGAGAACGAACTAACCTTAATGAGTAGAGATACAAATATTTTTAAAAAGTCTAGTTTTCTTGAAGAACTTATTCTAAAGGATTTTTATAAAATTATTATTCCTGTTGTTTTCAAAATTTGAACTTTTTTTGTTAAAATAAGTAAATAATATAAGTAATAATATTATAGTTTTAAAAAATTAAAGAACACGCTTTTATAGAAATGTGAACTAAAAAGCACAAAATATCTATCTTAGTATTAAAATGCAGGGTAAGAGAATATCGTGTGAGTGACACACCATAATATTTACATACATTTAAATCTTTAATTAAAATAATTTAGAATTAAACAATAAACATTTTTAAAATTTCTCCCCTGACTGGGATCGAACGCTAGACCATTAGGTTCGTAGCGCGGTGCTTTACCTCACGGCTACAGCGTTCACATAGCGCAGCTCTTTTTTTTCCAATATAGATTTTTGTTTGCTCCCAGAGCGGTTACCAACATACATACAGGTGAAGCTAATAAAAGCATGTTAAAAAAGCAAACACGTATAGAGAGCTTTTTAATTATTCATTACTTCCCACGATAAATTAGAAATATTTGTGCTTAAAAAAAAAATAAATACTTTTTTTTTTACCACAATTTTATTAACTCGCTTTCTTGTTTGTTTGTTTGTTTGTCCAGTATAAATCTTGCAATCGATTTTTAACTAACTTCCTGACTAGCTAGACATTTGAAACTTTCAGAATAGCTCCGAACACGATGACAATGCATTCTTCTAATACTTTTATTCAATTAATAAATGTTTGAAAATTTCTTATAATTGCTCTCCTTATTACGCATTTCATCATTTTTTTTTTTTTTTTTTTTTTTTTTTTTCCAAGTTTATGGGATAATTCATCAAAAACAAATTTAAAAAGTATTTATTAATGCATGGAAATGTCAAGTTTATATGATTCAACAGAAAATTCAAAAACGTGGTATATAAAAAGGTTTTTTTTTTTTTTTTTTTTTTTTTTAATCTTATAATTATTTAAACTTCTACTGTAGAGACATTTTTAATAAGATATTTATAATAATAAATAAAACTTTCAAAATATATATATTAGTTATTCATTAATATTTAAAAGATGTTTCGTGTCAAAACAATAAATGAAATCCAAACATTACGCATAGACTGTAATGTAATTTGCAATATTGTAACAATAATGTTGAATGCTCTCCAAGATTTATGGTTTTATTAATGATTAAATAATCATTTTATCATCAATTTATTAATGCATGGAATAATCAAGTTTATATGGTTCGACAGAAAATTTAAAAACGTGGTATATAAAAAGTTTTTTTTTCTTTTTTTAATCTTGTAATTATTTAAACTTATAATGTATCATGATGCAGCTAAATATAAATTTTATGAAATTCTGTGCATTAGTTGATAAATAGTCATTAAAATGCATTTCAAATAACGAATGCAAATATTACATAAACAAGATATTTTTATGTGACCTTATTAAAATAAACTCTACGCCATTTTTTAGGATATGCTACAGTGAATCATTATAACTTATGTTAGTATTACTCTATTTTAAATACTCAAATAGATTAAATCAATAAATAAAACCACCTGAACTGGAATTTTAGTAGAATAAAATATCTGAATTTTTGCTGTAATGTATTAAAGTGTATATAAAATTTACTATCCATAAAGTTTAATTCTTTCAGTTTCTTTCCGTGCTTTTATAAATCTAATAATGTTAAACACACCGTATTCCTTAGGAAATGTTTTGAAGTAATGACCTTAATAACGTATATAAATTCTGTAATAATCCAAGCATGGCTAAGTAAGTTAGAACGTCGACAAACTTAAATCATAAACATTTTTTTAATTATCTTTGAAAATATTCAAAATTATTTCAGAAATGTTTTGCAGAGGATTATTTAAAATTGTACTCACGTTAAAAATTGCATCTTTAATTTTTTTTTTTTTTTCCTCTCTACCTTTGAAAATGTCATAAACATTTGCCGTTGATTAAAATATGGTCAAGAGATTTTTTGGAATAGTAATTTGTCAATTTGTGTAATAGTAAATGACATCATCTTAAGAATAAGAAAAGCTCATGCACGTATGATAATGTTAGAAAAAAAATCAGGATTTTGATTGTAAATGAACTTGGAAGTCCTGGATTTATCTGCTTTTACATTTTTTTTATAAAATTGTATTGCGTAAATGAAGTAAAATAATATAAAGCATTCAAAATATTGCAAATTCGATCATAAAATCTCTTACATGTGATACAATGTTTAATTAGATACTTAATGATTAATTCCAAAAAAATTTAGTCTATTTGAATTTTAGTAAACATTTAAAAACAGAAATCACAACTTGAAAAAAATGTGTCCTTCAAAAATTTCGCTCCGTAAGGCGAATAGCTAAGAAATGTTGCAAAAATCACTTTAACTATAACTCTAATAAAAAAAAATCTTTTTTTTTTTTTTTGTAAAGTGTTTTTTAATACCTACGTTTTCTCACATACAAAACTAAATATCAAAACAACATTTGTAACAGATTTCTAAATTTTAAAATTTCTATTCAGTGTAGCTCAAAAAAATTAAAATCCAGTATGTTGTAGTCGCCAAAGAATGTTCTTCTAAGTCATTCTGTATAACAGCAACATCAACCGGTTAACGTGCACAAAAAATTAATCATCATAGCTTCACACAATACAGATTTTACACAGGCAGTTTGTTATAAATATAATCAATAGATATAAACCATATGGAAAATCGCGGAAGATGTATAACAGCATCGCCCCTCGCTGATCAACATGCACTCACATTACATTAGTCTTTATTAGCAAAAAATAAATAAACAAAAATAAAAATAAAAATATCATGTTTTAAGATTCGTGCATTTATACGTTATGTAAACTTAAATCTTCTCATTAACGGGGAAAATCGCAGAATGTTAGCTCCACCTATAAACCGATATGCACCCAAATTGAGACAATATAAATTTAACATAATGGTTCTCTCAGTATTCCTATAAATGAAGGGAACTGAAGTAAAGCAGCCCCACTTGTTGAGGATAGGCACCAAAATTTTATCCACACTAATTTTTTTCAAGGGGCAGTTAAATATAAATTTTCATAAAATTCTGTGTATTAGTTTCTGACCTAGATAATTTCTGAACTGATTAGTTTCTAACACAATCTTTTTGTCACACACAAGCAGGAATAGTTTCAGAAATGATGAAAACGTATAAAACCCTCGAAAACAGACAATAGATTTTTTTTTTTTTTTTTTTTTTTGCATCTATATTACTTTCTTCTATTACTTTCATCTTTCTGCATGAAAAGTAAAAATAATACTATTATTTATTGAATTAGTAATTTGTACGATTTTTGCTTAAAAGCTTAAATAAATAATAGATTTCGAAAAAGGTAGTTATATAATTCTATAATATGTGTACATGTATTTATATTCAGAAGATAAAAATCCACAGACTTTTTTTTTCTTTAGGGCAAGAGAACTTTATTTTTACAGAAGCTTTATTATTTAGAAAATGCCAGGGCCTGACTTAGCTTAATTGTGGCCCGGGGCAACCCCTCTGCTTCACTACTTGGGCAAAAACTTATTTGGGCCCCCCCCCCTCTCTTTCACTACTTGGGCAAAAACTTATTTGGGGGCCCCTCCTCTCTTTCACTACTTGGGCAAAATCTTCTTTGGGGCCCCCTCTGCCTTACTACTTTAGTAATGAAGAACCGAACTTTATGGAGATATTTAAAATTTTCACCTCATTACAGATCCATTTTATTTCTGATTGTTAACTTTGTCATCTAGCTGCGAAAAATTCATATCCTTGCTGACACTAGGGCGGAATTCAGTTAAACTTTCGCAATTACGATGGCTCAATTAAGCCGGATTTTACACTATACTGATAATTCGTTTAAAAAAGTTCATTAAAGAAGGAAACATAAAATAAACTTTCTATTCGATTTGGGGGCTCCCTCTGATGTGGGGGCCCAGAGCAACTGCCCCGTATGCCCCTGCCTTAGTCAGGCTCTGGAAAATGCATTAGTATAAGTGTAAATAAAACGTTTGATTTTTGTCTAGTTGTTTCTTTTAGTTCTAATTTCTTTTAATTTAAGATAATTGCAACGAAATTCCGATGTTATCAAGATTCATAATACTACTTTATATTTTAAAAATAGTCATTCTACCGCATATATTTTTTGACAAATACATAGTAAAGTTTTTGAAAGATTATTCCACATCGCTTCACTAAAATGACTCTGAAATTTTAAATATACTGTTACGTCACATGATATTCCCGTCTCAAACATAATACATAATTAAATTGTTATTGTAAGACATACAGTCTTTTACAGGAAAACATAAAATAAATTATAAATAATAAATTGTTTTTACAAAATTGCTTGAATCGTTACAATATTTGAAATAATAAATATCTCACTACTATTTCATGTTATATATTTCACATCAAAGATTGCATTAAAATTGTAATGCATTATATTTTATAGCGAGCACAAAGTTAGCTCAAATCATGACAAAATCTAGAGTAGTTTGTAATATTAACTACTATATATATATATATATATATATATATATATATATATATATATTTAATAATCATTTTCATGTTATTTTACAAATCAAGTTTACTTATGAAAAATTGTAACATTTTAAAACTTATAAACGATTTAATAATTTGTGTAACTTTTTTATATTGAATAATATAAGTGTGCGTGACATATTATGTGTTAATAACTGGAATTGTTCCAAGCTTTTGTACGGAGGACTATTAGTCTCAATCTACGGATTTTTACGATACCAGTTTTACGATAGTTGGACATTTATCGAAAATATAATTGAATAATTTGAAAGCCAGAATTTCATCAAATTCTTTTTTTTTTTTTTTTTTTTTTTTTTGAAAGAAAATAAAAGAAAATTAATAATAATCAGTATCGAAAAAGTTTTTTTTTTTTTTTTTTTTTTTTTTTTTTTGAGGGGGGAAGGGTGAGAAGGTCAAAATGTTTGTATTTTATTAATATTTTACGTCAAAGCCGCTAGTCTTATAAGTATCTTGGATGAGTTCGTCAACCAAACTGATCCTTTTTTTTTTTTTTTTTTTTAAGAAAAGGAAAAGAAAAGAAAATTAATAATAATCAGTACTGAAACGGACAGTCTAGAAAAAGTTGAAGAAGCCCTTTTTTAGACAAAAACACATATTTTGGTTTATTTATTTATTTATTTTTTCTCAACGTTAATGCAAACTAATATGTTTGGGCTGCTAGAAAACTTTCAAGACTTTCTTGTATGTATTATTATCTTCAAAATTATCTTCATTCATAAATGCAGACGATTTTTGTCACAAAAAAGTACAACACTGAATGTTTAAAAAAAATCATTTTTATGCTATACAATAAATATATTAGAATTATTTTTACTTTTTTTTTTTTCAAATTATCACATATTTATTGTTCAACCATTTGTTTTAAAAGTATTAATGAGTTCTTTTGAAAGATGATATATTGAAAATTTTCACGCATACACACCCCTCCATTGAGGAAGGGAAGCGCTGCTTTAAAATATATATAAAAAAAATTCTGGTTGACTATTATTGTTATAATTTTTATTTTTTTTACTTTGAAAAGTTAAAAATAATTTTCATTATGCATATTTATACGAACTTCTGTCATACACTGCTATATTAAAAATTATGAAAAAAAAAAAAAAAAAAAAAAATGGAATGACAGCTCCACGTGTTCAGATATTGAATTTCAAATGTAATCAGCACCAGTTTAGGTCAAAGTCCAACTAAATAGTAAGTTTAGTTAAACTTCATTCATTGGTTCGTGAGATACTGCGTCCAGAGACACACAATCATGCAGATTAATCAGACCATTTTCTAAAAGTAATCAAATCGTGTTCGGGACACCTCAAAAAAGCGTAAATTTATCGAAAACCCGAGTTCAAAAATGTTCACTAATCTAATACCTTCTTCTTATATATATATATATAAGAAAGTAGAAAAAAATCTTCGTAATATATGTAATCTTATACGGTCGTAGCAAAATGTGAGTAATGCAGAAAAATATATATGTTTTTACTATTGTGCATAACGACATGATCGTCAAAATTTAAAGTTTCGATGTCAAAAACAAGTAAAAACCATTCTTTTAAGTACATGATTTTTAAATAATTAATTGTAATTATTTTCTTAATCTACTAATATTAGTTATTAAATATTCGCTAGTGCAGTATGAGCTTATAAGGGATTTTTCTATCATAGAAAAAAACATATTTCCAATTCAGAATATCATTTTTACTGAAATTCCCTTGGAAAATATATACAAAACTTTACTAGACTATTTAAATGTAGTTATTTTCTCATAATCTTCGCTATGATTAAAAAAAAAAAAAAAGTCCAATAATTTAAACATCTTAATACAAAAATACTATGAATGCAACTTAGTTCTGTGAAACCTCTTTCTAAAACACTTTTAATCCCCAAGAGATTACTAGGATGTTAAAATTCAAAAAATATTTTCGATTAGTATCGTAATTATCATTATTGTGACTTAGTGCGATAGATATTTTAATTTGTAGTAAGTTTAATCGACATTATTAGCAGTGAGCATTTAGTCGTGAACGTTTCTAGTAAATATTTTTCTGGTGTAGTTTTCTTTTGTGGGCTTTAAGTTTCATAAACTTATTCAACTTGATATTCGAGTAAGAAAATATAACTAATAATAATATAAAGTTGCAAAATTCCGAGTTCAGAAACAGGAAGAAATTTGATAAAACTTTGATTCAAAAGTCTGTTATGAAAAGTCTGTTTAAGAGAAGATTATTATTATTATTATTATTATTATTATTATTATTTTCGAATAGGGGAAAATTAAAGAAAGTTAAAAAGAAAAAAGTGGAAAATTTTCTAAAATCTCTCTTTCTCTTTCACACATACACACTCTCATGTCAGTTTTATCCCAATACTTCCTAAACTAGTAAAAAATAACAGGATTATTCCAAGCATAGAAAAGAAATAAAATAGTATTTATCATTTCTAAAATGACTGAAAATGTTTAATCAAATACATGTCGAATGAAAAATAATCTCCTAATAAAATGCAATCTCGAAAAAAAAAAAAAATAATAATAATATATGCTTAATTGACACTTTTTAAACTATATTATTTCTGTTTATTTACTCATTTGAGGAATGAGAAAAGTATATTTTGTAAGTAATTTTTATTTATTTTACATGCATTTATTTTTAAATAAATGCAAATTCTAAAATTCTAAATTACTGCTTTACATGTGTACCATGTCACTATTTTCTGAAATTAGATTTGCATTATATTAGCATTATATTATTTATTAAATCATACTTTTTTCTATGAAATAACCTATTTTAGAGAAAATTATACTTGTTGACTGAAATTTATAAACTACAAATTAGCGATTTATTAAAATGCAATGAACAAGGATAAATATTTCTTCTGTCAATTTATAAGTACCGGAAATCTTTAAAAATAATATATTTTTTTAAAAAGAGAGAGATTTATTGATGTTCACATTCTCATCTAAAATGAGCACTTATTTTGAATTTAGAAAATGTCTAATTAATCATATTTAAACACTTTTTTAATTAAAAAAGTATTAAAAGTGTAATATATTTGTAAAGTTCAATAAAAATAAAAGATTATAAGATAAGATAGCATTGTATGGTCATTAAATTGTAAGATAGATAAGATTGATGTAAAATATTTTTTTTTTTATTAATAAGGACTTAATTAGTTATTACTTATTTTCTATTAATAGATATAACACATGATGGCACTGAATTATAATTATATTGTGAGATATGTATGGTTGACGTAGAATAAAATTTTATTAGGTTTTTTTTTCGTGATTAATGAAGATTTAGTTATTAATTATTATTTATTTTACAATAATTTATCTGCTTATAGTAATGAAATTCTGTTTTAAAATACTACATTTTAATCGTAAAAGAGTTAACTTTAGTCAAATCACAATATCATTATTAAAAATTCGTTTAAAACTCTATTTTCCTTTACTTTAATTCTAATTAATTATTATTTTCTAAACATAGCAAAATATAAAAATAAAAGTAACTTAAATAATATGTTCAATCCAAATCTTAAAATAAATAAGTAAACTGTAACAGAAAAACAGAATGAAAATGTCGAATTACAACAAGCAGAAAATCCACAATTTAAGAATTTTCATCTTTTCGTCTCTTCAGATTACGGCTTAAAATAGAAAATTACGTAAAATTCAACTTCAAAAAAAAAAAAAAAAAAAATGAAATATACAATTTACTTCAAATACGTATTTCTAGAGATAGGATTTTATCAAAATTCACATATTCTTGTCACTCTCTCTCGCTGATAAGAAGTACAACAGATAAACGTTAATTATATTTTCTGTCATTCACTCAAAAAGGGAAATTTTTATCGCAGGAGAAATGACTGTGTAGCACTTTAAATATCTTTTTCTAGCTTGATTAGTTCATAACATTTCACTTTAAAATTAATCAACTGTGATTCAGAAATATAAGTTTTTAATTAACGAGATTAAAGAATTTCATTTGCGTTTTGTTCAGGTGTTTTTGTTTCATTTTTGCAGAGTAAATAGCATTTAACAAATGCTTCGGATTCCCGATTTAAATAAAATTTTAATAGCAATTGCTTTAAATTTAGAAGTATCATTTTTGTAATTTTTCACCTAATTAGTCTTTTACTAATGAATTTTTCAAAGTTGTAAACATTTATTATTTTATTCATTTATGGGCATAAATATAAATTATTACATTGTTACTTAATTTTTTTAATGCTTGATACACCGAGTGATCCAAAAGTCATAGAAAAAAATTATTATTCAAAAAACATTGACCGTGGCACTATAGGGTTTTCACTGAAATGCACAGAAATACATGGAACATTTTTAGGCAACAAAAGATTTATTAGTAAATTAGTTTAAATTTTCTTCATTGGGTGGTGGTTTAAATGTACAACTACTTCTTTATAGTAGCTCAATACATTCAGCAGCGTAACTAGAACTATAAATGCTCAATGTGATGACTGTCATTCATTAGATTGACCGTCAGACGTTGCGCATTGGGAATTCTCCTAAAAGAAGCTTCAGTATTCGCAATATGGCGTCATTTGATCAGGCGGATCTGTTTAAAATTCGAGAGGATATTGCGAATATAGCACAATATGTTGATGAAAAGTCTAACTAATATATTTTTCATATATACACTGCATAAAAAAAGTAGACGGACACTTCTTTACAATTTTTTAAAACCCCGTCTTTGTTTAATAGGAAATGTCAATTAAAATTCTTTAACATGTTTATACTTATCAATCTTCATATTTCTGGCAGACAAATAAAAATATTCAATTATTTATAATTTTAGTGTAGGGAAATGCTGAAAAGAGAAAAGATGTACATTTGCACAATATTTTTTTTTCTTTAAGTAGACGGACACTGGTCAAAAACTGCAATTATCTAAGTGGGTGTTTCTTGCGGAATACCAGTTTTGCATGTACATGTACATTTGGCAATTTGCCAAATGCTAACGCGCTTGACAAGATGGTTTTACGTAGTTAAATTTCTTGGAAATGAATGCTCCATGCCACGAGGAATTCCTCTAACTGATTACCAGAACGGACAGATTATAGCGCTGAAAAATTTTAATAAAGGAGTCAAAGAAATTAGTAGGCTACTTTTAATAAGCAAAAGTAGCATCAGCGATTTTCTACGAGCTGCTGAAGCCCATGGCGTAAAGAAAAAGAATGGCCGGCCAAAGACACTTTCGCTTAGAGACCAAAGAAAAATTTTTACTGAGCTGAAAAAACTGCAGCATCAATTCCCAGAGTTCGAATAAGCACAGGAATTACTAACGTAACTTCTCAGACAATTTATAACTGCATTAAGCCCTCAGAGCTCTTTCAATATAAGAAGAGAAAACATCATCCATGCTGGAAGGATCGCCACGTGAGAGAACGCCTACAGTGGGCTCAAAACCATATGTCTTGGACTACAGAATGGATATCTGTAGTTTTTTCAGATGAGAAAAAATTTAATTTAGACGGCCCAGATGGATATCAATATTATTGGCACAGTTTGGAGAAAGAAGACGAAGTGTACTCTACTCGACAAGTTGGTGGTAGTGGCGTGATGGTGTGGCTAGCTGTTGGCTATGGTGGAAGGACAAATTTAGTGTTCCTAAGTAAGAAGCAGACTCACAAAGATTATATTGAAACACTAAGCAGTGAGATATTGCCATTTGCGTGTGATCTTGAAGGAGAAAACTGGATTTTCCAACAAGATGGAGCGCCAATACACACCGCTAACAACGTTAAAAAATGGTTTCATGAGAACAACTTCAATTTTTTACCCTGGCCAGCCAAGAGTCCGGATATGAATCCTGTAAAAAACATTTGGGCTATACTTGTTCATAAAATTTATAAGGGTGGACGCCAGTATGAATCAATTCACCATCTCAAAGAAGCTCTTACAAACATTTGGGAAATTTTCTGTCAAAAAAAGATTCAGAATCTCATTGATTCGATGCCTAACAGAGTATACGAACTTATTAAAGAAAATGGGAGACGAACCCCTTACTAAAAGCGTTTTATTTTAGAGATACAAGATGTGGTCCGTCTACTTTTTTTAAGAAAAATTACAGTGCAAATATGCACCATTTTTGATTCCTGAATTTTTCCACTACATAATTCAAAAGGATTGCATCTATATCCAAAAAATAATAATATATCATGTCTCAAGAATATAATTATATTAGAGAAATGAACCTCATATCTCTAATTAAAGAAATAAACGGCTTTAAAGTATTACAAGTAAGTGTCCGTCTACTTTTTTTATGCAGTATATCCCATGCTCTTCTGTACATTTCAGTGAAAACCTCATGGAACTACAATTAGTGCTTTTTGGATTTTTATTTATTTATTTATTTTTTGTGACTTTTATATCACCCGTAATAAACATAAACATATACATATATAAACTTCGTTCAAATATCTTGACCCATCTGGTAGCCGAATGGTTTTTTGCACTCTAGCCTTCATTTGCCAATTGCCTCTGGTTCGAATACCGGATCAGTCTTGGATGATCATAACGTTAATAAAAACAGTTGAAGTTGTAGATCCCTGTTTAATGAGTCTGAGTGAGCAAAAGCAACACCACCTGTAATAATGCCTCCGAGCTGAGCTCTACGTCACGGAAGATCGGCCGATTTCATCCAATCCCCACGATCCAACATGTATCATAGGAAGTGTTGATTGGATAAAATCGGCCGATCTTACATGACGTAGAGCTCAGCTCGAAGGCATTATTATAGGAGGTGTTGGCAAAAGACAACCAATCCAAATGAGTTAAAAGTTGTATTACTATCTGCAGTAGCACATCAATATACCACCTGATATTGTCTAAACTGACATGCGCGAGGAAGATCGACGTTCTTACCGATCTTGTCCAATGTTGCTCGATGCAAATCAAAATTGACATGTACTTTTTCTTTTCTTTTCTTTTCTTTTTTTTAACGATCGATGCTTGCTTTTTTATTTACTTTTCTTTTTCTGAAAATAGAGGACAGATAACGATTATTTTAATATTACAAATATTGTAAGTAGGCATACACTGAATATCAATCAGTCCGATGAATCCACATATTAGCCGATATTTATTATGCTCTTGAAGATATTTGAGAAGTATTTTAAAGCATACACTGAATATCAATCGGTCCGACGAATCCAGATATTACCCGATATTATTCTGCTCTTGAAGATACTTGAGAAGCATTTTAAGGAATTTACTTTAAGTAACTCATGGTTAGAAGATTGTGCTCATGCTTTTATTTATTTATTTATTTATTTATTTTTATTACATCAGACAAGTACGGTATTTTGTATTGTCAACCTTAATACTTTAAATATTTATGTAAATGTTGTAGATATGTTTCAATTTTCTGTGAGTAAAAAAAAAAAAAAAAAAGTAATTAAGCTGAAACTGTAAAACATTAAATTTTTAATTGTGTGGTGAGACTGAAATATCTATGATGATTTATATACACTATATCTATATTTCAAACTAGCGGCCTTTCATGTGATCTTAACATATTATCATAAATAACTTATTTTCTTTATGCTCTAACAAGGTTTTATACGTATACGATATATATATATATAAAAAAAGTATAAAATCACTTTTAAAACACGTATATAAATTTTTTTATTAAAATCAAACACAAAGCTTTTCGCTATTATTAAAGTAGCATCTTCAGGTGTTGTTAATTAACAGCAGAGTAGACAGCATTATATACTGGAGAAGTTCAATACAGTTACAGTTAAAAAATAATAAGTCTTGTAAAAATCACGAGTCATTTAAGATCACCTGGCGTCACACTAGGGTTACACAGCAACTACTGTAGAAAACGTTGGCACATAAAAAGTTTTCAGCACACCGGAACTATCTTTTAGTGTAGCCACGTATTTTTAGAAAAAAGGAAGGTCCAGTTCACAAAAAGCCGCACCAGAACTACATGGCAAAGAAACACTTGTCGAAGCACACACTAAGCTTTGCGTTTGATTTTAATAAAAAATTTATATACGTGTTTTAAAAGTGATTTTATACTTTTTTTTAATATGATATATCATTTTTATTTTATTTGAATTGCATTTTAAGTAACGAGTGCAAGTATTGCGTAGGTCAATTTTTAACATAATACATAATTTTTTGTTGAAATTAAATGTAGTTAAAGATCTTGTCTGTGAATACTCATTATTTGAGAGCAATAAACTCCCAAGATTTAAGAAGAATTTCTACTGTCACGAGAATTTTCAAACTAGTATTTTGAATTGGGGGGAGAGGGGGGGGGGGAATTATAACCACCAGTCATTATCATTTCTATAGAAGATGTGATTTAATTATAATAATGAAAATAAAAAGTTACAGTCTAGAAAATTTCTTATTTTTATTAAACCTTAAGTAGGCTTTTGTATTTGCTTTAAATTTCAATTCGAATTAATTCTATAAATCATTACAGATTTGTCTAATGTAGAGAACCATTTCATTACTTAAAGCTAATAAATTATTGAAACTGGTTTACAGAATGCGAGTTTACAAGCTTCCAGGAATTTAGAATCATATAACATGAGATCTGGTTCAGTATTAGTTATTTGATAGGAAATGATCTGCTAATCATTTGATCTCCAATACAATTACACTGATGTATTACTTAAATATCCTTTCAGTTTGCTTTGTTTAGCGTTTTACCAGTTTCACACGAATATGTAATCATTATGTAGGAACTGATCTCAATAACCAATGAGGATTTTGCCCCATATCCTTTTCACAATTTCTTCGTCTAAATCTTGCGTTCCATAATAATAACTGACTTTAACAATAAATACGTTCCCTACCCTTTACTGTTATGCATATTTATAAGAAAAGAAAAAAATGTTCGCCATCAAAATTGCGAGATTCGTTAGATTTTTAATAGAAGTTTTCATAAAGCATTAGATATTAATCAATTTCTTTAACATTTATAAAAGACTATTTGTTTTATTCAAGTTATTCATAATTGTTTGAAGTAATATCTCAGGAATATCGGTATTTGTAACATTTTAAAAGATTAAAAGAATGATTTAACATTTCGTAAATCAGTATAAAATTCAACTGAAAATTGAATTTTACCATTAAAATATTTTCCTCATATTTAAAAATTGATAAAACATCACTACTCGTTAGCTAATAAAAATAAAAAATCAAGCAGGAGAGAATTTATTAACAAATCACATAAGCATATATAAAAGATTAAACTTAAAACAATGATAGATGTTTAGTGTTAATTATAATTCCGCATCAGTATCAACAGTGAAAGTTTTGTAAATCCTCCTTCCATGAAAATACGAGAGTGATAGTTCGAAAGACCACTAGCAATAATTTTAACTTGATCAAAATCCGATTTATAGTCAGTTTCAATAGCGTGCTGTAAAATTTTTAGACTTGATATCGAAATTCTTAAAAGCACGCCTGGGCATCAAAATACGAAAAGGAATTAAGATGTATCCGAACATATTGCTAGAATCCTTCAGGCTGCTAATATTTTCGTGGCTTATAAATCTCCAATGCAAATTCGTTATTTTCTTTTTTATTTTAAACTTATAACCCCCCCCCCCCCCGATACACACACACCTTTATTCCAAGCTGGTGTCATATATAGTATTACTTGTAAATCCCGTAAATCTAATTATATCGGAAAAACAGCTCGTTCAATTTATTTTCATATTTTGGAGCACAGACGTGTTTTTAAAAGTTCTGATAGCAGGTATAAAATTGTTTAGCCTGCCATTAAAACTGACCATTAACCGGATTTTTAACAAGTTAAAATTATTGTTACTGATGTTTTGGATTATTAATTTCGTACCTTTATGGAAGAATGATTTACAAAACTTTTTCTCCACCTACTCACTGAGGCATGCGCAATACCGAAATTCTTACTGCACACGGTTCTCTGAATTATTATTGTACACGGTTCGACATTGCATTTCATGTTATTAATACTGATGAAGAGTTATTATTAACTCGAAGCGTCTATAATTGTCTTAGTTTTAATCTTTTATAAGGGTTGGGGATAAAATCTCGCGAGGACAAAATATCGCCTACAGAGATGAATGGAAAGCAAAAAGCAGTTGGTTAAAACAATGTTGTATAAAATTTCATGAAAACACATACCTTAGTCAGAACACTGACATACAGACAAACCCACCTCAAAAATTATTATAAATTTTGCTTAAAAGAGTTTTAAAACTATGCTTATTAATTTTGTCAAGATTAATCATAATGTATTCAGTCCTGCTTATCAATTTTAAAATTTTTAATTTAGATTTGTGAACAGTGTTCAGCTTTGACGTCAACAATGATGAACAATATTTTTAAAGTGTATTTTGAATGGTGAAAATCAAATAATAAAATAACTTAAATATAGATAAAATAATACTCTATGATGTAAATATGTATTTATTTATTTATTTATTTTAATTAATTAATTGATATTTATAAGGCCCTGTGTCCCCCTCCAGAGATCACACGTAACGTATATTCAAATTTTTAAATAGATCATATTATTTTTTTTGACGCGATGTTTTGTCCGGCGAGATTTTGTCCCGCGAGATATTGTTCAGATCCCCTTTTATATATATATGCTTATGTTATTCTCTAATAAATTGTCTACTACTCGATTTTTTATCTCAGTTTTCTTCATATTCATTTAATGTACAAATAATAAGGATTAATTCCAAAACAGATAAGATATGAAATAATGAAATTAATAATTAATAAAATATCAAAATATAATGCATTAGAAAACATTCGCTATTGTAATTCTTTAAATGAAAAAAAAATGTAGCCACAGTAGAAAAAAAAAAATATTTCTCTCTTTACACATAATTTAATTTTTTAGTTATTAAACGAATTATATGATGGCAAAAGAACTGTCTTCATATAGACTAGGAAAATATTGCTTTTCATTTTTATCGTTTTATTTTATTTTATTTTTTATTAATGTATCAGTCAGATATTGTGAATACAAATGTTAGTTTCCGAATAAATATATTTTCAATTTTCAATTAGTTTACGCACACACACACACACATATATATAAATTAAATCAAGACCTTATGTGGTTCATTATCTAAACGTACTTCCTTGATTGAATTAAATCATTTCGCTGCTAGGTAAGTTTCTAGCGATATTTCTCTCTCATGCATATTTTATGTTTCTAGGGTAAAATATTAACTAACCATCGAAAATTTCATTCTTGATCAAATCAATGCAAAATCCTAAAAACAATTTATACTAATTGAATGAGGGAAAAGAAAAGAAGAAGAAGTAAAATCTTCGTGTTTTGCTCTATAAAATAATTTTAAAAAAAATGTTTTTGATAATGTTTATCATTGTTATTATTATTTAATAATTATTATTATCATTATCGTTATTATTATTATTATATTTCGATTTAAATTCTACATTATATATTTCCAAGTAAAATAAATTGCAGAATAAACTGAGTTTGTTCTTTTAAATACTAATTGTGAACAGGGCCCGACTAATAACTTTTTGCGCCCAGGGTACTTTTAAATTTTTCGTGTTCCCCCCCCCCCCCCCCCAAAAAAAAAAAAAAAAAAAAAAGTTATTAACGTACTACAATTTATATCTGGCGTAAAAACAGACCGAAAAGAGTTATTTGGTCAAAAAAATTATCTGCCTCTGTTTTGGGATCTGAAGATAAATATTACCCCCAAGTCAACCTAACGACAGACTTTATTTCAAATTTTATTCATGTAAGTGAAACACAGTTGAGCGAGGGAAAAAAAAAAAGGAAGATTTAGACCATATATTTTAACCATTAGTAAAATTTTGTGCCCCTCAGAAATTTCGTGGCCAGGGCACGAGCCCCAGGTGCCCGTGCGATAGTCAGGGCCTGATTGTGAATGCATATTTACTAAAAGTTCTCGAGTGAGAATTGCATTCCTTAGAAAAATGACCACTGTTTTAAGAGAAATAAAAGAGAAAAAACACTATTTTCGCACTAAAAAACGTGACATTTCTCACTCTTATTGAACGAGTGACGTTGGTCACTTTGTAATGAAAACTGAAGCGTTTCATTTTTTAATGGTAACACAAACTTTTCTATAGCATGGCTCCCTGCGATTCAATAACGGCTGTTCAGACAAGGCGAAAAGAGCGTACAGCAAGAACTTACATATTTTACCGCTACCCAGCAATTGGCGCTGTTTACAAGTCTCGGTTTCACCTGATTTAATGGTCTAGCCATAGGAATAACATTATACAGAAGCATTTGTAATTAACGCTGTAAACTCATTAAAATGTCGAAAATTTTTTTTGAATATGCATAATAATTAATATCAGGGCATGTAGAATTATATGTTTGTTTGTCAGAATGTTTTCACCACAAAAAATATAATAAAAAAAAAATCGTTTCTTCATCGCTAATTTAAAGGTCCGGTCATAAGAATAACATTTTATAAATGCATTTGCAGTTCACGCTGGAATCTCCTTAAAATGTCGAAAACTTTTTTGAATGGGCATAATAATTATATCAATGCATGTAGAATTATACACGTTTGTCAAAATGTTTTCATCATAAAAAATACAATAAAAAGATCGTTTATTCATCGTGATATTCGCGCTCTTTAATGATGATTTGAAATACTAATGCCTATTAATAATTTTTTAGAACCATTCCTTAGTAATAAACGAATTAAATTCGAAAGTACTATATATATATATATATTTAATGATGAAATAGAGTGCATTTTAGTATTTTTCTGTAAAGGCAAGGGAATTTTTTTTAAATCGTGTCAAAATATGAGAATCTTGAAAGATCTGACACAATTTTATGGTGATAGTAAATGTTTTAAATATATATGTTTGTTATTTACTGCATTACAGTTATGAAAATTTGCATAAGTGCATGAAAATTTCTTGAAAACTATCTAAATAAAAAATTATATATATATATATATATATATTTTTTAATGCTGTCTGTTTATTATTTATTTATTTATTTCACTGGATTTTACATTATTACAGTTTTTAACAATATATTCTAAACATACTTTGATATTACTTTGTGAATTCTATTTTTTTTTTTTTTTTTTTTTTTTTTTTTTGTAATTGAATGTTTGAATGCTGAAATTTAATTCAAATCTTTAACATTCAAACATAAAAAAAAAAAAAAAAAACTTATTGATGAATACACCATATTTAGATTATATTATTAAATTGTGGTAGATAGTATGTGCCAGGTTCGACCCAGGCTTCAGTTTCCCCAGGACCCGTTAGGAGTTTTCCGTGGTTTTCTCCTAAACTAACATAATTACGGGGCTGCCCCCCCCCCTACAAAGACAACTACGAAGGCCTAGGACTCAACTGTATTAATCAGCCTTAAGCCACACAACCACATAATTTTAAATTGCAATACTTTAAAACAGAAGAAAGTAAAGAAAAATTTGTTGGTAGGAAACATTTTTAAAATATTAAAAATTTTAAATTTTATTTAAATAGTCCTAGTAAAATTTTAATATACGTAATATTGTTTCATTGTAATGCCAATGCATACAGATTTTTTATAATTCTGAGACTGACGTGATTACAATATTTTCCTCAAATATGTTTGTACGAAAAGTAAAAATTATTATAATGTCCATAATTTGCCTTTTTCATTTGTGTACTATTTTAGGATTGTTATTCCCAAATAAAGATTTATCATTCTAGTATATGTTGAGAAGTTAAAAAAGTTATGTAAAACTATGTTAGAAAATGTTTTTAATTATAAAGAAAATCTAACTATGAGAATTTGGCATATCTGTACATTTTAAGATCTCCTGAATTCATTTTTAATTTCCAAACATATACTATGTAAGAGAAATATTGTACCCATGAAAAAAAAAAAAAAAAAGAAAAGAAAAGAAAAGAGAGAAAGAAAGAAAATAAATCACTGTAGGTTTTTGGTATATTTATACGTTTTGTGGCTTCCTAAATTCATTTTTCTGTTTTTATGAAGATATGTGTATGTGTCTGAGTGAACACAATAGCATTTAAATATTTTTATCTACAGATGTATAATGATTATATACATGTGTGTATGTGTAAAACAGTAATCAAAAAGCAAAATTAAAAAAAAAAAAAAAAAAAAAAAAAAAAAAAAAGAAAACGAAAGAAACAAAAACAAAAACAAATTATAATTTTTTTAAAGGAAATTTTTAGTTTGAGTACAAAGGGTAGATATTTAAAAAAAAAAAAAAAAAAAAAAACTATTTTAACTAGTAGGGATAATATAAATATAAATTTTTTTCTATCCCGTATTTATGCAAGTATTGGAAAAGATCGCGAATAAATCAGAATGGCTGGATGGACGATCGCAACATTCCTCTACCAGCTTAGAGAACAGAACCTTTCGGCCTCAAATGGAGCAAAAAGATAAGGGAAAATTATTAAGAATTAATTAGCAGGGAGCTTCAAAACTTTTTTCCCCAAAAAATTTTAATTAATTATTATTTTTTTATATATATAATTTTCAAGAAATGTCAATATAATAATTATTAGTGATTTTCACTGCATATGTATAATAAAAATATCTAAGACAATTATTTTTAAAGAAAATTTAAAAATTTACATAAAGAAAATTTTTAATGTGCGTACAAAATCTAGATATTATTAAAAAATAAAATAAAATAAAATAAAAAATATTTCAGATACTAATGTAATAAATACTTAAAATGATTTCGATTATGGATTTGTTTTTTCAAGCATAATTATTAAATATTCCTTATATGCAGTTCCCTATTATTATTATTATTATTATTTGGCTTAATTTAAAGAGATTTTTATGTCTATAATTAGTGACTTTATTTTATTTTATTTTCTTTAATAAAAAAGAAATACAATATCTTTTTTTTTTTTTTTTTTTTTTTTTTTTTAATTTATTTTAAATTTGTTAAAACATTTTTAGTAGAAAAATTTTAAATAGCTGAACTTTCTGGAATAAATGTAGAAATAAATAATTATTTATCTACAAATAATCTTCTTAAAACACTCTGCATTTATAACAAACAGTTTTGTGCATTACAAGACAGTTGTAATAAAAATAATTCGTTAAATTGTCAAAAATCTTCGTGTGCAAGCAAGTACATATCGTAACAACGAGACGCGTAACTAGCGCACCAAACGGAGAAGAGAGTAACTATGCCTTGTACGGTGTTTCTATTGTTCAAGTTCGCGTCTGAACAGCCGCTATTGAATCGCAGGGAGCCATGTCTATAGGTACCAGAATAATGCTGGCTCCATCTATTGACCATATTCCGAAAAAATATAAAGTGCGATTTTATGCCTGATTTTATACATGTGATTGTTTAATAGAATTCAATGAAGATTTCTGATAAAAATAAAAATAAATATTATAGTTAAAAAATATTTTATTATTATAATTATTATTATTTTATGTAATTAGCAAATGGATATTTTTGGAAACCTTAGCATTAGTAATGAATATCGAAAATCGTAATAGAAATCTTTTTTTATTCAGAAATTTATAAAATAAAATAAAAAGATAATGCATTTATACCATATAGCATAACGCTTTAAGATCTATAGAAATTTATACATATTTTTTTAATATTCATTAAAATTTAACAAATGTAAAAGTTTCAAATATTTAGCATTAATATTTTGCTAATAATGACAATCAGTTACAAAAATCATACCCCTAGAGCAGCGATCCATATGCTGCTTTTTCAACATAGATTTTCATAAAATTCTGCAGTAAGGATTTAACTATTTTTTTTAAAAACGTTCAAGATTGAACGCATTTACTTGGACAAATTTTTCCTAATCTTCTTTAGAAATAACTATTTGAGACAGGGAATCTGTTTTCAACTGTATTTTCCAATTTTAAAATAATAATATTATTTCAAGAGGGTTCGCTAGATTCCAATATTTTTATTTTGGACATACATGAAGTAAAATTTAATAACTATGATCCATCTCACATTTGCGAATGGTTTTCTAATTTTAATTGAAAATGATGACTATATGTATAAATGATTCAGGGATAAAATACTCGCTTGCTACGCCAAGGGCTTGGGTTCGATTCTTAATTGCTCTAAAATACTATTCCCTCTACCCATGATCTAAGTCCATCGCTTAGATAATCAGCATTATCTTACATCATCTTGCTGAACACTTTATTTATTTATTCAATTATTAAGAAAAAGAAATAGTAAAAAGCTCTGAATGACTGGGATAAATATCATTCTTAATGGTGAGTGAAAAATCTCAATCTTTCGAAAAGAGATTTTTCACTCCTTAAGTAGGGGAGAGAGGGGGGGGGGAGAGGGTAGTTTCAATTTATTTCAGTATGTTCAAAAAATTATGTGACACTCTTTTAGAGTTACATCTCACTTTTCAAATTTCAGTGAGTACGATTGAAAAGGCAATCGTGTTAACGTATTTTTGATGAAAAATTTATTTATTTATTTATCTATTTATTTATCTATTTTTTTTTTTTTTTTTTTTTTTTAATCTTACTAATTATTAAATCACGGAATTATTTATCAATACATTATATCATTCAAATAAATACCAAGCATACAAAAAATTCATAGTCCGAATTTCAATTATAATTTTAATATTTTAAAAATAGATTTTCGCTTTGTGCATCTGACAAATTCTAGCCTTGATTTAATTCAAATTTCTGAAAATAAAGATAATAAAAGAAATTTCCAGGAATAGATTCAAGCACTTATTCTAATCTTTCATATGTAATCAAAGATAAAAGCTATAGATTCCTTCTATACGGACATTTGCTTTTAAAAAATCGATTTTTCCACGAAAAAGGGAATCAAAGAATTATATTTGCCGCATTCATAAATATATTCTAGACATGTATTTATATTTGAAAGTATTCCTCGCTAGGAATATGTAATAAATAAGGAATATTCATCGCATGTACAGTAATAGTGTTCATATGTTTGTTGACAGATATGGATGTATAAGGAAAAATAAAAATAAATGTGTAATTCAAAAAAGTAATAAGGAATAGAAATGAGATATGCTCATCTCTATAACCATAGTATCATGAATTAATACAGTCAGCAGCAAAAGCATTCGAGCATTAGCCAATAATTCCAATGTTAAAAAGATACACTTAAATCTGTTTTGTTAAATAAATCCTTGTCGAATCATGGTCTTAGACTGATTAAGAACATGATTCGACAAGGATCTATTTAACAAAGCACTATTAAGTGTACTCTTCTTAGACAGGGATTATTGCTAGTGCTTGGGTATTTTTGCTGCCGACTGTATCTCAAGTTTTTAATATCAATCGATAAAGCAAATTTGCCTACAGTAGTATATTTTCTATTATTTAAAACTGGCCGTTTTCAGCAACTAACTGGTACGAAGAAAATTCTAAGTACACTGTCAAAAAAAAGTCCTGTTTTCTGCAGTTTGCTGCCAGAAATTTTCTGTAATTCAGAAAAATACGTTCTATCAACGAAAAAATTACGTTGATAGAACGTATTTTTCTGAATTACAGAAAATTTCTGGCAACAAACTGCAGAAAACAGGACTTTTTTTTTTTTTTTTTTTTTTTTTTGACAGTGTAACGAGTCTTTTTTTTTTTTTTTTTTTTTTTTCTTTTTTTTTAATGTTATTTTTTCTTATGTAAAAACATATTGCCTTTTAACCAAGGCGTCATTTTCAAGAAACTTTGGAAAATATAAAATAACTCAAAAATAAAACCGAAATTCGGGCATCGTACATGATAAGATCTTGTACAAATACAACTGTATACATTTTTTTTGCATCTAGCTCTCCCTTTTGTGCAAAAATGTGAGGACAAACACTGGAAATTTTATTATTAATAGAGATTTGCCTTTATAAGTATTGACTATTTAATATATCACCAAAACTAAATGCAAAACTGGTGTATAAACGATAAATAGACAATAAGACTTCTTCACACACCATAAAATGGTGTGTGAAGAAGTCTTATTGTCTTTATTTAATATATATTGATAAAGAAATTTATAGAAGGGGAACTGAGCTTGTTGACATAAAGGGCTAGTTGGCACTCAACCTCTATTTCCTGTGACAATGAAGATAGAGCGAAGTCATTTTACTAGTGGAGAGTGTGTGTATATCTCCACCATCCACCGTATATTCAGTGTGTTTGGAAGTATCATAAAGAAAAAATCTCTGTTTCATAATTTTTCTGACTGGTGAGTAAATTTTTTCATCGTACATTTTTTTGGTCTGGGGAATTTGCAAATCAAATAGAGAATTTGCACGTTTTCTGATTTTTTTCTTATATAATAGAATATGAAAAGGTAAGAAAATAAATGCAAACATTTTCTTTATTTGAAATCTAATTACTGATTTATAACAATTTTAATATCGCACTATTTACTCTATCGAGAAAACGCACTATAAAATATCGTGACGTCACTCTTTATGACAACAAACGGGAGTAATCGTTGTTTACATTCGATTTTGTGCTTTGCTTTGCTTCTTGAATCAGTGAAATAGGTTTTGTATTTTATAATAATGACGGATATTAAAAAATCATAATATAAATATTGTATTGTACCACTCTGCACTAATATAACGGCTAAATGCTTCTCAAAAGCTATTCTTTAGCATTCCACAGGATCCTATTAAACGAAAACATTGGACAACCGCCATAACAAGGAAACAATTGAAAATAATGATAAGGAAAAATGATGATAATGGTCTTAAATGATTTTAAAATGAAAAAGAAATGCTTAGAAATCACATAAATGGTGGATAATTATGAAAGTTAAAACGAATTGCTACTTGCTAACTAGGCTAACAAAATGTAAACATTGAAGCATCATAAAGTGTGACGTCAGACAGCGTTTTGAAGTCTCATAATTTTTGGTTAATTTTAAAGTTATTTTTGAAATTAATGAGAACTTTTTTTGTAATTTCAATAAACTTTTTGAAATTTATGAGCCTAAAACTACCAGAAAAATAAGATTTTGTTCAAATCCCCCATGTGTGCAAATTGTCCATTGAAGCGCTGCTAATGATGGTTTTCAAAAGAGTAGTGAACTATAATTGAATGCATATGTCTTTTGTTTCTGATGTTTGAGACTCTATAGTATCTATTTTATGTTAGGTGTCCCTGTGAAACTAGTTGTCATAATTAGGTAGGGGGTCAGTTGGCACAGCTAAAATATACCTATGGCATAGTATAACTCACATTAATGATAGTTTAAAGGCTGAAGAACTTCTCCAAGATAAATGGGGGTGAGGATTTTCAATCGACGGTTCCTACAAATCCCGGAGAATTTCAAAAAGAGACCGAAAAGTAATATAAAACAAGATCAACAACGAATCCTATATAGAATCAAGGGCCTCTTGACCACCCTGAATAAAATAATTGACTTTATTTTGGTCAAATGCCTATCTCGATAGTATCTTAGAAAAAATTACGAAATCGATGGTAAAAAGATTTGTATGTCCACTATAGTCAAAAATGTAAAGAAAATGGAGCAGGCTAGATGAAAATGATTCAATTATGTACAACCAAAGTAAAATTGTACAAAAAGGGTACCCACATGTTTCATATGACTAAAATAAGTATGCAAAATTCTTTTATTTTGCTGTTTTTTAAATATTGTATTAACACATAGTATTTTTATGGGTGTTCACTACTGGTACTAAAAAATGTCATCATAACCAACAGCAAACAGCCCTGTCAACTACTGGCTCATGTGACTTTTAAGGTCAGATCCAGTAGTGTACACAATTCTATAAACTCGCAATTTTAGAGTTGAAGGAGACATGCTATCAGGCTAAGGAGACATGCTATCACAACTTTGATGGTTTGCGGAGAAGGTAGATCCCAGGCTTTCCCCAATTTAGAAAACTGAACAAAATGAAAATTCGCTTTGAATCATGAGATAATCTTGGGACATTTTAATTTTTTTATTCGCATTTCTTTTTTGGGGTTCAATATTGGACTTGTTGGTTAAGTTCGGTCCCCATTCAAACATCGACATTGAAATAGCATAACTGCGGTCAGTATTTAGAGGGTTGAGCATGAGTGAATTTTCTATCGCACTAGTGCTACACTAGGGGAAGTCAACGATGGTTTGGAACTCACCCCTAAAGATAGTCCGGAGACATTTGATAACCCTCAAAAACTTAACTTTGATTTGAACATGGAGGACAATGCGGCCACGAGTAGAAAATTGTGATAAGATGTCTCTTATTAGCCTTATTAGTGATTCCCAGACTGTCTCCAATAACCAATAATGTAGCACTAGTAAAATTCCCTCAAATTTCAGCTCAAATGTTGCCCCCCCCCCCAACGGAGATTCATGTATGTACGGAGAATTGCTAAAACGGGTCTGTCCCCAAAACATAGAAACGTTTGGTCACCTTAATTTTAAAGCAAAAATTCAAAGGGTTCCACTACTGGAACAAAAGCGGGTCCACTACTGAGTTTTTAATGTGTCCACTACTGGTTCATTTTAAGCTCTCCGGATTTTTCATTTTTTACATATTTAAATGCTACAATTAGCAATTTTCATAATACAGTCGGTTTAAGAAAGAGTTAGTAAAGATGTGAAATATTAATTATTTTTTGAAACTGTAAAATTTAAGAAATTACACAAAAAGTAGCCGGAAAATGTCCTTAAAGTGTCCACTACTGGTGCGTTTACCATACATTTTGACTTGTTTTTAGAGAAATTAAACAAAAGTGGAAAATTTGTCCTATCAATTCAGTACTTCTTTACACATTATACGTTTGAAATAAGCTATATTAGAATTTTCTAGTCAATTCGACACGGGTTAACAATATCCCAGAAAGCTGATATTTTTCTAATAAGACTTTAGAGTCAATTAAACAAAAATAATTAGAGGGTACGCGTATCGGATTTCCAAATAGAAATTGTCCTATATAAGAGACACCCTAATATATATATCAATACTTACTTCACTTTCTATGCTGCACGCATAAACATTAAATATGCAAAAACATATTCATGATTCAACTGCATGAAATGTAAACATTGCACTTTATTTTTACTTCCTTGTACAAAGTAAGGCAGCAGAATGGAGCAACACAATGGGTATCACATACAGTATCCACTCGGACTGCATGTCGGACATCCAAGCAATATCCAAACAATTTTCGACCGATAAATTGATCTATAAAATCCACAATGAAATAGTTCGATCTCATAACAGCTTCAAAATTGAATGGGTTAAGGCCCATGTAGGCGTACTAGGGAATGAAGAGGCTGATAAATTAGCAAAACTGGCAGCCGATAATGCAAACAATAAAGAACATTACTACTTAGAAAAACCAATTTCATACTTAAAGAAAAATCTCAAAAAGCTTACTCTGGACCAATGGCAGTTCGAGTGGGACTACGAGGACACGGGCAGGCTAACTCACAGATACTACCCAACAGTAAACACAAAGACCCTAGTTAGCTGCAAGCTTCTATCACAAATATACACAGGCCATGGGGCATTTTCGGCCTATCTGCATCGGTTTAAGAGGAAGAAGAGCCCTGATTGCGCCTGTGGTGAGCTAGGAACATTCTTACATTACTTACTAGCCTGTGCGCTAACGGAAAACCTCCATCTGGCCCAAATCACACAGGCCAATTAACAACTCTGGTATAAACAACTAGCCAACAACAAACACGTACAGAACAAGGCAAAACACATAGTCAGTTGGATCACAAACAACATAGACGACATTTCACGGTGATCAAAAGCCAACAACCCTCGAGCAGCAGAAACCAGCCAAGTACTGTTAAAACCCGAAGAAGAGGACCTGGCAGATTTTTATTTACTATATCAAGGGACTTTTTGTTTATTTTTGGTTAAAGCGGTGGAAGTTAAAGCGGCGGGTACCTATACAGTCTGAGCCCACAGATTATTATACAGATAGGACACTCCCGTATATTCTTCGGTACCCAAAATTTGACTGCAACGACCCTATTGTCAACGGCTGTAAGTTTCTCGAGATTTCCGGCTTACGCAATCGCTCATCTTATTTTTATTGTATCTATGTTCATTGTAATATTAGTGCAACGTTAAACCCAACATCCAACCAACTAACCATTGTACCGATGTTTACATTTGGCAACTTCGTTATTGTTTACGAACTTGATTGTCAAAAGCATTTTAAGAAGCAAGTACTAAATATTAAGCAAATACATTTCGAAAATATATATAAACCCGAAATATTTTTTTTTCATTTTAAAGCATTTTGTATTATTTAAACCAAGCAATGTTAAATATTTAAGATTTTATTCCATACTGCTATTTCAGCATTACAGTTTGTTATATTAATTTGTACACTTGAACACGAATGTGTTTGGCAAAATTTATTTTCAAACATAATAAAAATTAGTTTTATTTCTTAGAAAATAGCTGTAATGTTATGATTTTGTGAATTTAAAAGTAGTAGAAAAAGTGAAAGAAAGAAAACTGCACATATGTTTTCATGTGGCAACTTTATTATTGTTTACAAACTTCATTGTCAAGAGCAATTTATTTTAAGAAGCAAGTGCTAAATATTAAGAAAATAAACTTTGAATATACATAAAATAAAAACATTTTTTTCATTTTAAAGCATTTTGTATTATTTAAAACAAGCAACGTTAAATATTTAATGATTTCATACTGCTATTTCAGAATTACAGTTTGTAACTTTAATTTGTACTTGAATATGGATATGTTTGACAAAGCAGATTTTTAAAAATTATAAAAATTAATTTTTATTTCTTAGAAGAATAGCTGTGAATGTTTTGAGGATAATTTTCTGAATTCAAAAACAATAGAAAGTGAAGAAAAAGAAAACTTCCCATACTAACCTGCTACTAACTATACTCGCGAAATAGAAAAGCAATTTTCGATCAAAGATGTTATTCATGTAGACTTAACACTTGTAGTTCCCCTCTGTTGACACTAGTGGTGCTACTATATTTCCGGTTCGCGTTTTAGCTTCACTGTCCTATCTGTATGATAATCTGTGGTCTGAGCCCAGGTAAAAATAAAAATGTAAAAACAGAAAATCTTAAAATAAAAAGTTTTTTAAAAAAAGTATAAAAATGGGAAAAAAAGAAAAACTATTATGAGAAATAAAATGTAAAAAAAAATTTTTTTTTCTTAAAAAACAATAAAAATGGAAAAAAAAAAAAAAAAAAAAAAAAGAAATTAATGTAAACGGTTCTTGGCTTATAAGCCCGTAGGTCCGCGCCACGCCCATGACTGTGCATGAATGTGCTTTTTATGATGGTGTGTATGAATGGCGTGGTCAAAAAGCAACCATGTTGACTTTTACCTTTGCAGAATAGTTCTTTTATAAAATGTAGGATGGCTAACAAGTTCCTTGACGCAGTCGGTGATCAGAAAGCAACCATAATGACAATTTCTTCAGCAGGTTTATCCTCAAAACTTTCAGGTCCGATGGACCTAACTATTGTTAGTCCATACTTAGTGATTCCATCACAAAGAATAATTCCTAGCTAACCTATTCTTTTTAGTACTCCTCCAGTTCTGATCACAATCAATATACCTTCTCTTAATGTTATAGGTTTGAATGCGTGTCAAAAAGCAACCATAATGTTAATTACCTTTACCGGATTTGTACAATATTATCAAGAGTGCAGGACATATCAGGTCGAACAGCATACAAATCCCGGCAACTTAGTCTTTTTGGTACTCATCTAGTTTTGACACGCACTTCTTTTCTCAATTGTAGGGGTAATAATACTTTCCTTGTTAAGCCTTGAACTATTTCCTGTCACTTTTCTTTTTGGTACTCATCAAGTTTTGACCCGCACCAATTTTAATTTAATTACTAACTTATTTATTTATTTATTTTTAATTTTATTATTTTTAATTTAATTAATTTAATTTTTTTTTATTATACTACTTTTTTTTACGAGGGTGTGGCGGTGTCTTGTCCTGGTTAATCTGTGCTACACCATCAAGTGCTCGATGGGGTCGTTTAGCAGTCATCGGGCTACCAACGCGGGGTACCATCCCTCCGTGATGGATCAAAATTGCGATGGTCCCTCTTTCTCTTCTCCATTCGGCCTCCCTGCGCATAGTAGTATCCCTCCCAATTAGGAGTTTTTAGGCCTTGCCACTTCAAAAACTTCTAAATGTTCGCTATGTGCCCAAAAACTATCTTCCATCCCCCAGTAGCTTCACGTAATCATTTTTTTTTTTTTTTTAATCTCATTGTTCCTTCCTCGTTCAGCTTGTCTTCCTTAAATCTTAAGTGTTGTCCCCTTCCCCTTTTCAAATGGCCTCCTCTTTCGGTTTTAATTATTGTGTGCACTACTAACTTTAGCGGCTCCCCCAGCAGTTTTTTTTTTCTCCCTCCCTGCCTAAATTTAAAATTGTTTTAATTTTGCTGAATTCCGGTTATTTCGACTCTCAGCTAGTAAGTGCTTATTCCAAATTTCTTAACATCCTGGAGCGTGTCTGTGCGTTTCCACCGTGGCTATCTTGGAGGGTGTGGTGTACAAATCGAGCTACGTGTCCAAAGCAGAAGTCGATACCCTGCAATTCCTGAGCTTCGGTGTTCTAGTCACATTGCCGCCCAGAAGTGTCGTAGCAGTTCCATCTAGTTCCTGAAGATGATGGATGAAAGCTGAACGAAGAATCTTCGGACACAGCTCGCTCTAATTAGCTACTTGATTACTGTCTGGTGTAGGCAGCTACCATGCGGTGTTCTAGCGATTTATTGGCTCCGGCGGACGGCATCCAACTCGTTAAGCTTGGCCGAGCCCAGGCAGGCAGGGACCGTCCAAAGTTTTCTAAGGAAGTATATTAATCCCGATTTGCGAAATGGATTTTGTATTTCACATGGCTCGAAAACGAATGATCGTTGAATGCTGCCAATTTATACGTGTGATTGTCATGGTGTTTAGTTGTACACCTGAAAGTGTCGTCTTAACACGAGCTCTCGTTTTAGAGATATAAGAGACTTCACCCGATTTTTCGTGATGTCTGTATGTATGTGTGTGTGTATGTTGTATAACTCAAAAACGGTTGGACGTAGAAATTTGCGAATTGGTACATAGGTTTTTTATAACATCTAGTTGTGCACCTCCCTTTTTGGACTTTGTATGATTTTCCGTTTTGGAGATATTTAGGAAAATTAGGTTCATAATGACCAAAAATACATGGTTTCGGCCATAATGTATCAAAAAACGGTAATAACTCAAAAACGGCTTAGACAAATCTTGCAATTTAACTGACTTCCCGACTAGCTAGACATTTAAAACTTTCAGAAAAGCTCAGAACACGTTGACAATGCATTTTTTTAAATATTTTTAGCCAACTGTTTCCGATACCTGCTGCTTTCAGCAGCGTTTATGTGATTCAACAGAAAATTTATTTAACTAACTTCCCGACTAGCTAGACATTTGAAACTTTCAGACTAGATCAAAACACGGTGAAATGCATTTTTTTAATACTTTTAGCCAACTGTTTTGGGTCCCTGCTGCCTTCGGCTGCGTTACCAGTACAAATCTTGCAATCGATTTTTAACTAACTTCCCGACTAGCTAGACATTTAAAACTTCCGTAAAAGTTCAGAACACGGTGACAATACATTTTTTTAAATATTTTTAGCCAATTGTTTCGGGTCACTGCTGCCTTAGGCAGCGTTTATATGGTTCAACAGAAAATTTATTTAACTAACTTCCCGACTAGCTAGACATTTGGAACTTTCAGAATAGTTCAGAACACGGTGAAAATGCATCCTTTTAATACTTTTAGCCAACTATTTCAGGTCTCTGCTGCCTTCGGCAGCGTTTATATGGTTCAACAGAAAATTTATTTAACTAACTTCCCGACTAGCCAGACGTTTGAAACTTTCAGAATAGTTCAGAACACGGTAAAAATGCAACTTTTTAATACTTTTAGCCAATTTTTTCGGGTCTCTGCAGCCTTCGTCAGCATTACCAGTACAAACCTTGCAATCGGTTTTTAACTAACTTTCAGAAAAGCTCGGAACACGGTGATAATTCATTGTTTTAAATATTTTTAGCCAACTGTTTTGGGTCCAATGTCAATGTTTTTTAACATTATGTATATTTTTAAAAGTGTATAAGGAAGTCATGTGGTGCCCACACAGATTATTTCTTTAGATTTTATCAAAAATTTTAAAACTATTCATAAAAACCATTACTTAAATATTTAACAAATGCTTTTAATATATTAGAAAAAGAAATAAATGTCATGCTACAACAAATTTTAGGATTTTTTTTTTTTTTTTTCTTCTTATTTAATTTTATTGCATGCTAAAATAATATTTCAGTAAAAAAATTAACAATGTTACCTTTACCAAATTGATGTATTTAAAAAAAAAATAATAATCATGACCAATAAATTATCTTTAATTTTAATTTATTTTCAAAAACTTACTATATTTTTAATTCTTTCAATATCTTTGTTCCATTAAAGAAATAAATAAATATATAAAATAAAATAAACTCACTTTCCGATTATCAATTAGAAAATTTTAACGGTTTAAAAAAACTTGCATTTAATGATCGCCACTTTATTTTTCTTTAACGCAAACAAAATTACTATCTTTTTTCTCATATTATTTCATCTTGTATTTAATAAATTTATATGGGACATTCAAATTTAATTTTTTATTCCTTTTATGAGACACGTTTTATTTGCATTGTAAAAGAAACTTTATAAATAACGAAAAAAAAAAAAAAGAATGTAATAGAACTTCTTTTATATATATATATATGTATGTATTTAATAAATTTAACGCAAGAATATTTTTGTAAGGAAATTTTGTTTAACATGTCATTTAACATACATGACTTTTTATTAATCCTTTTCAAAAGAACAGCATTTTTTTTATGTTTAATGAAAATCTCGTAAAAATTACTGAGATTATTATTTTTTTTTTTTTTTTTAGATTTTAATTTCTTTCAAAATTATTTATTATTTCTTCTTTATTATGACATGGATCGACCTTGAAAAGATCTCAAGTAATAAAATTTTATATCTCTTTTACAAGAATATATTCTTAATTCAACGTCTTTTTTGGCATTATTTATTCCTATTCATTTAATAATTACTAAGAAATTTAATTCCTATATAATAAATTTAAAAAAAAAAATGTTTTCATTTCTTTTTAGTACGCAGATTTGTTTATTTTAGAAAAAATTTCTCATTTCATTTTAATGCACAGTTTTATTTATTTATTTATTCATTAGAATTGAAGTTAGCTTTAGCTTTAACATTTTCGCGACCAATGACGTAGATTCATGTCATTTGAAAATCTGTAACTCCGCCATTGGCGTTTCTTTCGCATATTTTCTATTGTTTATTTCTTAAGAATATACCTAATATCCACATTTGTACAATCAAACATACTATGGAAACAAATACTTGTATTAGAAAGATTATAATTATAATCTATATCCCTATATATTATGAATGTGAACACAGAAAATTTGGTTCTGAAATATTGTAACTTGGGAGAATAACGCCTACAGGCGGACCTTACGGTCAAAAAGACAAAAGCATGCGGTCACGAAAGTGTTAACATGTAGCAGTCAGTTTCGCATGAACAAAAGCTTCAGTCAATTATGGATTTAGATTTTATACTTTTTTGTACATTTTAATTATCTTTATTATGTTAAAAAAGGTTATACTTGTGCAATTTTTTTTTAAAGAATTTATTGTTGATTTTATTCCGCATTATAAGTATGCATTTGTACGATCTTTTATACTTTAATTTCCCAAGAATGCATGTCATTACAACTTAAACGTTACAAATAATTTTAGCTCTTAATAAAATGATGGAATATTTAACATTCATTTCTAAAACGGCTGATTTTACCGAGATATTAAAGCTTAAAGAAAATCAGATGAAAAAAGATTACGTAACGATATTAAAACCGATTCAGATATGTTTTTAGCTTTATTTTTTTCCCAAAACGTTTACACTGTAGAGATAGTATGGATTTTAAAAATGCATTTAAAAATGCGATAATGTTACTACATCAAAATCGATAATGTTATTACATCGAACCCGATATCTCGATTATTTTTACTTATTTTTTCCGTATTTGAAATATATGTGCGCGTGCTGATTACGCATTGATGAAAATTGATTCTCCCGAAATCATTTTCTGAAAACTGAAATTGCATTCGTATTTTGCAAACCCGTTTCTTGTTTCTAGTAGTAGAGGTATTATTTTTAATAATTAAAATCCTATGAAATGATCTAGAGATTGATTGGAAAATTTATATTTAGAATCGCAGTTTGATAATTTTGATAGTGTAATATTTATTTAAAAATAAAACATGGAAACAGAAAACATACAAACAGAAAACAAGAACTTTGATAAAATTTAAATAAATAATTTAACGCATGAAAAAAAGAAGAAGAAGAAGAAGAAGAAGCCGGCAAAAGTCATTATTTTCTATGTATATTTTTTTACACAAAAAGGGAAAATATTTATGGGTATTATATTGTTACTTTTTTTATATTCACAAGTTAAAAAGTGTTTATGAGTTAGGTTTAGTGAGTTTACCGTCGCAGTGTAACTACACAATATGCAATTGGCGAAAGCCAGTTCTTTTTACATATTTATGATCAGTGATATGTGACTTAGTCATTTTTCAAATTTAAAATTTAAAAAAGAAAATATGGAGTGAAGGTTAAAGGGTTAAATATATGTTTTGAGATTATTTAATTTTAAAGGGAAACATGTTTAAGAAATTGTTTAATAATAAAACATTCCATAATAAATATTGGCAATTAGTGCAATTAACCCCTTGATGTGGTCTAAAGAAATGCCATCCAAATTTCGATTATCCGCGAAGGGGATAGAAATCTCCAGAACGCAGATAACCAGCTGGTTATTTGTGCTCCATATCTACGTACAATTAACGCAATTAATTCCTTGAAGTGGTCTGAAGACATGCCATCCGACTTTTGATTGTCCGCGAAAGAAATGGCAACCTCAGAGCACAAATAACCATCTGGTTATCTGTGCTCCAGAGGTATTAATTTTGCAGAACATGAAGGAAATTGCAGACACAGTGGATTTTACGTGCACAAGCCACTATTCATGAACACGACATTCTTTGTCCGGCTCAAATATAAAACTGCAATCCTTTGATTGTGAGTTCGACTCTATACTAACCAATCTACTGCAGCCCCCAAAAAATGTTTATGAATTCAATTTGTCTCTCTGTTCTCGCCCTATTTTTCGCAAGTATTTTTCAAATGTCTTCGAACTGATGCACATTATATGAACGAATTATCATAGAACGGTATAAATAGCTGTACTAGATTATGTACAGAAACTCAGAAAAGAATTCATATACGTAATGTTGTGTGAAAGATATTTCTATAAAACAAAATTTAATATATTTTTATAACGTAAACATAATGAAATCAACATACATATTTCAGTTCCATTTTTTCTATGCAAAAGGGAATGAGTAGCATTAATCTTTGATTTACAAGGCCATGCAAAATATTCAATTGCACTATTAGATACATAAACGTAAATTGATCGGATTCTATTTTTTGTTGTGGTGTACGTATTTTGACGATTTGAAAAAGTGATTAAAATTTGAAGGTTGAGCGATGAAATCTCAGTACATTTTGTATTTCAATATGTAGAAATATTTTTTTTTCCCATTTTTTTAGCATGATTTTAAAACAATAAGCGAAGTGCTGGTCAAAATACTATTCATGTGTAATGAAGTATAGAATGTTATTGACAAAGAAAAAGAAAACACTGAGGAATAATTATGATTTTTTTAAACAAAATAATAATAATGACAATATATAAAACATGCGTCAAAATAGGATTTTTTTTTCTATGATAATGTGTAAAATTTACATAAAATCAAAAAGTAAGTATAAAAATTCCCTTCGACAAAAGAATTAGCCTAAAAATATGTATTTGTCTTGTAATAAAATTTAATTAAATGCTTTTATATATAATATCAATATTTTTACTGTATGAAATATTAAAAAAATATTTTTAATTGAATAACTAATCAAATATCAGTGAACTTTCTAACAAACAAGAAATCTTTACCTATATTTAATAAATCGATATTACGATTAAAAATCGATAATCGATAATATTTCTTCTGAATTATGTTTACATCAGTTAGAACAGGAACAGTAGTACTGGTAGAAAGAGGGATTAAATATAAAAATCATATAAAGCTAAATTTAAAGTTCATGAAAATAATTGCGTTTCAGAAGCTCAAAAAGGAAATATTTCCTTTTGATGCTTGAATTTAGTTATTTTTTTTTTTAAACCAATGTGCAAAGAAAATCTTAACTCATAATGCCAATATTTTTGTATTTATTACAAACTTGAAAATATGAATAACTTAAATGCACTCGAAATTAAACGATTCCAGGAAACATTAATTTGTGCACTGCATGTATGATGAATTTTAATACATAATATGAATCAAATATTCCAGCACGATTTTTAAGGAGAAATTCGGCACATAAACAAAAACATTTATTTTTACTTTTGTAAGGACAAGTGATTGCAAATACAACATTTGTACTCTTTGTCGAACCGAAGAATATTGATGAAGAATTAATTGTAAGAAAATAATGAAAGATATATGCGCAAATCTAAAAATGTCCGAACATAAAACGTTAACTATGAGACATTTTTAAATTTTTCAAATTTAAAGCTATATTTTTTACAATATGTTATGAATCTATAAAATACTACACAATCCTTAACAGACAGCAACTATTCTGGAAAATTAATAATTACAGTATTTAATTAATTGATTTGTAAATTACAAATTTCGTATATTACTGATCAGTAGATTACAGATTTCGGACAATAAGCTTTTAAGGTGATCTGTCAGTAATTGACCACAGTCCAGTAAATAACCATTTAAACCCAAAAATCTAAAAAAAAAAAAAAAAGAATAAATGAGGGAAATTTCTTAATCTGATTAGTAAAATGCATAACTGACATCTAGCAAACTGCTCTATTACAATTTCCAATAGCAATTGGTGTTTTGATTTACAGTTAATATGGAACAATAATAGAAGTGTCCACAAAGCTTAAAATAAATATCTGCACTAATACCCAGGTGTTATGAGATGTTTAATTTATCCTTAAAACATCATGCTGAATTTGATTTCAAAGGTTTATTTATTGAGGTATGTGGGTCATTTATATTTGCTTTTAATAAATAAATATATGTTTATCAATAAACTTACTATTTTTATTGCAATTAAGGGATGGTCAATTTCTAGGTATCTGAAATACTATCAGTGACAGCAAATGACCAACTCGGTCAACTACTGAACTTTGTTCTCTTCAGTAATTAAACAATATAGTTAATTTCTAAATATATGATACCTAATTCACTTAAATTTTCGCAGCGGATTACTTAGCTTGCGAAGGTTTCTAGAGTTAGACTTTCATTGTGTGTTTGAATCCGATAATTTAAATAGTTTAGGAAGGAAGTGGAATCGTTTTGAGGTGAGGGTAAATGGATTCTACGTCATACTAGTGCTACTTTATGAGCAACTGGCAAAGATCTGGACGTCCTCAAATCCCGAGGAAAATCGTCGAAAACTACCTTCGTCCCCAAAAAATTCATTCACATTAGGAGACAGGCCGGTTATTAATATTTTATTATAATAATTTATTATATGTATAATAAATTAGCTGAAATAAGTTCTTCAGTTACGCAGTTGTCTTCGATTGAATAATATAGATATTGTTTTATAAAAATAGTGGTATGAAAAAAAAAGTGACCTCGCCGACCCTTGGGTACGTCATACATAAAAATTACTAAACTTTTACAATTTAAGTTGATTTTTTTGTTTTGTTCTCGAAACTCGAGGACATCGCCATATTTGACCTCAAATTCAATTAAAAAAACTAGTCGTCCTACCTGAGGACGGTCAAGTTGATTAGTTGGTTGGTTGGGTTTCACGACGCACTAGTACTGCGCAATAAATATTTGGCGACGGTCTAGGACGCACCTCTAAGTATGGCCCGGATACATGCCATCACTATTTTGAATTGCACACTGCGCAAACCAATCAAACAACCAACCACCTACAATTTTGATCCTCCACGGAGGGGATGAAGTGTAGTTCGGAGACATTCCATCATAATTTTGATACTCCATGGAGGGTAGGAGTCGTTTTTGCACACAAATGCGTATAAAGTCGCACTAGAGCTACGCAATAGGCAATTAGCGACGATCGGGGATTACGCCTAATGGACTACAAGAAAAGCGTGAATTAGTAGGTCGATTGACGTTAATTATTAATGTACATTAATATTTTTTATATATATATTTCCCTCGAAATGTAATCTCCTTATATTATTAAAATCTGTACGTGTGTGTCTGTGAGAAACGGCTTGATGCAGCAAAAGCTCGGCCGCTAACGGTCGCACGGACTTCGAACAGGTATCGATGGACAGAGAATTTATCGCAGATCTGGGTTATCTAATTTGCTAAACGATGCGACCCTAAATAGCGGAGATATTAATTAAAATGTCGACCATTGTCTAACGAAAAAGCTATTCGAAATCGTAGGCGTCCGCCATTTTCGCCCGTTACCGCTTACCTTGAAAGAAGAAGCAGAAAGAGGAAATTTCGTGGGTTTTTCTAAACCCATCGCTGCTGATCTGTTGGAGATATCGAAAATACACCTGTACCACGAGAAAGAGCATTTATTACCGATTCTTACGGTACAATTTTTTTTTTAAAATACGGATTTTTTATATTTTTAAAAAAAGTTTTAAAAAGGGTCGAAAATTTTTCTTTTTCGCGATTGTCTTTTTCGAAACGCCCTGTACGACCGAGTAAAAGTTCCATTTCTAACAACTGGTATACAAAGAAAGGCTATTTAATCCTCTTTCGAACCATATAAACATTTTTACAAAATGCGGATTAGCGATCCATATTTTTAGATTTTACGAAACATCGATTTTTTCAAAAAACATTTTATAACTCAAAAGAGTTTACAGATAAATCATTTCTTTTTTTTTTTTTTTTTTGTATATAGATCTCGATTAAACATTTAAATTCCCAAAAGATTGAGCGAAAATTTCAAAAACGGAATGAGTTATAATTTTTTTAATTTTAGTCTTTAAAGCATTGGAAATCGCGAATTTCATTCCAGATTGAATTCCGTCAAATGAAGCAGCTGTCGGTTTTCATCACTATGGCAACCAGTTCAGAGAGAGCATTTCTCGAGCTCCACGGAAGCAAAAAAAAAATGCGATAAACATCTGGTATTTAACGAGATCACGTGTTTTTGGTACTGCGATTAAAAATTGCAATATTTTAATACGCGTATTTCAATTTCTAATTACGATTAATTTATTTTTTATACATCATTCGAAAGATATTTTAAAGTTGTTTTATATTATTCAAAGTTTTCAACAGATTTACACGTTTTGAGGTGTCCTGAATTAGTTTCCTTTTTATCTCAGCTACTAATTAAAATAATTTAATAAGTAATACATCATTAGAAAGCTTTTTTGAATTGAAATCGAACAGTGGAATACAGAAATTTGTACCGCTAGATGGCGCTGTAATATTTTCAAATTTCAATATTTCAATTTCTAATTATGATTAAATTAATTTTAATACATCATTCGAAAGATATTTTAAAGTTCTTTTAAATTATCGAAAGTTTTCACCAGATTTACACGTTTTGAGGTCTCCTGATTACGTTTTCTTTTGCATCTTTTAAAATTTCAATTTCTAATTACAATTAAATTATTTTTAATGCATCATTTGAAAGTTATTTTAATGTTTTTTTATATTATCGAAAGTTTTCACCTGATTTACACGTGTTGAGGTCTCCTGTTAGGTTTTCTTTTGCATCTCAGCTAATTGAGTTAGACCATTCAAAATTGGTATACGTAGGTTAATTAGGAGGAGCTGAAAGGGTGGGGAAGAAATAGGTGTATACCGCGCGCGATATTTCACCCGAATTACAAGTTTTGAGGGGCCCTGATTAGGTTTTTTTTTTGTATCTCAGCTACTAATTAAAATAATTTCATAAGTAATACATCATTAGAACGCTTTTTTGATTTGGAATCAAACAGTGGAATAAAGAAATTCGTACCGCCAGATGGCGCTTTAATATTTTCAAATTTCAATATTTCAATTTCTAATTATGATTAAATTATTTTTAATACATCATTCGAAAGATATTTTAAAGTTCTTTTAAATTATCGAAAGTTTTCACCAGATTTACACGTTTTGAGGTGCCTGAATCAGTTTTCTTTTATGGCGCTGTAATATTTTCAAACTTCAATATTTCAATTTCTAATTATGATTAAATTATTTTTAATACATCATTCGAAAAATATTTTAAAGTTTTTTTAAATTATCGAAAGTTTTCACCAGATTTACGTTTTGAGGTGTCCTGAATTAGATTTCTTTTGTATCTCAGCTACTAATTAAAATAATTTCATAAGTAATACATCATTAGAAAGCTTTTTTGAATTGGAATCGAACAGTGGAATACAGAAATTTCTACCGCCAGATGGCGCTGTAATATTTTCAAATTTCAATATTTCAATTTCTAATTATGATTAAATTATTTTTAATACATCATTCGAAAGATATTTTAAAGTTCTTTTAAATTATCGAAAGTTTTCACCACATTTACAGGTTTTGAGGTGTCCTGATTACGTTTTCTTTTGCATCTCAGCCAAATGAATTAGATCGTTCAAAATTGGTATACGTAGGTATACGTTTAACTAATACGTTTAACTAATATACGTTTAACTAATACGTTTAACTATACGTTTAACTAATAAAATATGTACAACACAGTACTTTACACGTTAAAATCTTAAGTCAAAAGACTTAGTTTAAAAGTTTACAATATAAAAGATAAAAGATAAAAGAACATCACAACGTTTCGTCCTAGCATTGTTGCTCGTGGACTTCTTCAGGTTTAGTTCTCGGAATGTTAGCGTCTTGATCCTTTAATAAGTGTCGACTAGGTTGCCACATTTTCGCCAAGTCTCTAGAGTGTGTGTAATTAATGGCGCGTTTATCATGTTTAATTATTTGTAATTTTTCTTGAATTTCAAGTTCAGGCTGGAGGGGGTTGCTATTATTTTACCTTGATTCCATAATGGTTTTGCTTTATTATTTCCTAAAATATAATCCTTTTTATCTTACATATTTTATATTGTAAACTTTTAAACTAATTCTTTTGATTGAAGATTTTAACGTGTAAAGTACTGTGTTGTATATAATTTATCATTTCAATTTGTACATTTGTAAAAACAATTACGCATTCAGTAATTTAAATACTTTTTTTTTTTTCTTAATAGTTTTTAATTTAAACAGTTTTTTACTGGAAATTGAAATGGTCATTCTTTTTTTTAAACATGACTATGGCCATTTAGTAGATGTCAGTGATCAATTACTAGCGAAATCTCTTTTTGAAACTATTATTGTAAATAACATAAATTGTAGAGAAATGAAAAAAACTGTTTCTCTCTTCAGTTATTAATGTTTACATATTTAATGATTCTCAGAAAAAATTCCAGAAATGTTGTCAATAACTATGTTACAGAATAAGATAAAGCATTCAGACATTTCCATTAAAGGGTCAATTATTGGTCTGTTCAATCTAAATAAAGGTATATTAGATGTATTAAATACACTTTATTTAAACAAAACATCTACTCATTTAAACGAAAAGGCCGCGGTAGCCTGGTCGGTAAGAGCAGCGAGTTCGTGATCGAAAGATTGCGGGTTCGGTCCTTGTGCCGGCTGAAGACCGTTGTGTATGCTAACGGCGACTGGTGCACGTTAAATTCCGTCGTGGTCGCAAAGTTCTCCAAGTTACCATCAAAAATTATACCCCTGGGGGTACCGGAACATGGGTTTAACTCGCTCTGATCCGGATCAAAATTCGAGTTCCTGTTGTTTGGCTGGTGCTGCCAGCTTTCACCAGCTTCTGGAGCTAAAATCGTACTTCCTCCCTATGAGGCGCTCCTAAATAACGGAAGACGCACCCCTCATGCCTTAAAAAATCCGGTTAGTTCCACTACCGGGGCTCGGAATTTCCGAGTGGCACACGACGACGACAACAACAACAACAACATTTAAACGAAAACAATAAACATATTTTTGTGTGTTTCAAGATATAATACCATCTTTAAATGTACAGGGTACCCCTAAATTCATGGGTCAAACTTTAAGGGAAGATAAAGCACGTAATAAGGATTCAAACTTGGGTAGGAACCTCTGACGGCAAATGTTCTCTTAAGCCTTTGAGAAACGGGTATTTTTCGTTATTTTTTAACAGATGTGGGCGGGAATTTTGTATGTTAAATTATTAACAAACCTTTTTTTCGTGCAAATGATTATATAAAAAGATACACATAGTAATCATGTTATTTCTAATCGGTATATTTAAAGCACTGATCACATTAATGCGAATATTGTATACATTTGAGTAATTGCTGTAATATTACGTAAGTAAAGAGATTATTTTCATTTCCTGAACATTTTTTGTTTTTCCGCCTACACTTTTCATTTCCAACCCAATATTGCTATACAAAAGGTACTTATTTACATGTATTTTACCTACACTTAAAGTTTGGCCCATGAATTCAGGAACACTTAATTTAGACACTGCAGTTTTTTTTTTTTTTTTTTTTAAAGAAAAGTGCATTATTGAAAAAAAAAAAAAATACAAAAGCATATATAAATGCTTTGACACGTTGAAAAGATTATTTTAAGATAAATGGTAGTGTTTCAATTACTTAAGATATTTTGCTTTGAAATAATAAACCATTTCGACCATTTATTTCGGTCATAACAAAATGGAAAATAGTATTTTCTATAAAAGACTTTTTCTATCACAATATATATATATTAAACCAGAATTACTATCAGTTAGTAAATTATCAAACAGACACCCGTCTTTTATATCATTTACTTTAAAAACACTTTGAAAAAAGTTATTACCTTTTCTTTTTTTTTTTTTTTTTTTTTTTGTGATATACTGAAGCAGTTAATGTTTTGAATGTCCGAAATTGATCCTTATATAGTCTGAAGAAAATCGTGATGTAATCCATGCCGAAATGTTTATATCCAAGTAATATATTTCAGGTATATCCAGATTTGAGATTGGGAGAGCTTTTTTAATCATTTCACGCAGACACAAAGAAGAAATCTATTTTGTCATTTTTCTTACTTTATAGTAATCACACAAATAAAATATATTCACATATATTATAAAAATATAATCACACATATATTTACAAGAATTAAACTAGAGGCTTCCATTTGAAGCACATTGAAGTAATCAATAAAACAGGATTATCGGCTTTTTTAGCCTGCCAAGACTAATACATATGCTATATTTCCATTTCGGGAGTAAAACGTATTACCGTTCAAAACGGCCACGCTGGTTTTCAAGAGAAACCTTTACACTTCCATCTTCTGTCGAATGCAAGTTAATTCTGCCGAATTTTCAGTTTCCATGTGCTTTACAAAAAAACAATAAAAAGAAAAAATAAGTATACAAGTCATAATCACTTGTCTGGCATCTGGAAGCAATAATTGATGACAGTTGCTCAAGCAAGAAGGTTCCAGGGGGAATTAAATGAGCATGATGAAATCAATATAATATATTACTCATTATAAATTTCCTAAACAATCATTAAAAATGAAATATTAAAGTATTATATTGAACTCTTCATATAATTTTACATAATTGGTATATAATTTTATATAATTGGTAGACTTAATAAATCCTTCATAAAATTAATTAGACGAATAAAATAATTTCTAACATAGTCCAAAATAATAAATTTTTACGATATTTACGGAAAGCTTTTAAAATAAAAAAACAGAAAATTTTCCTTTTGAATTGAATTAGAAACTTAGTGAAAAAATAAATAAATAAATAAATGAAAATAAGATTTATTTTTTCTTAACACTTAAAATTATGGTGTGTGATCAGTGCCTGCCTTTAAAGAACTGCCCAAACATTTACTGATATTTAGGACAATTCAAGTTTACAGTTGCAAAATAATACAACCACCAAAACTTAGTACAACACTTTCGATTCATTTATGAACAAAGTTGCAAATTTAGCACCTATGGCTACCAGAAAATTTTAATAAAATTTTTATTTTACTTAATCAGTAAAAACTGTTATAATTCACTGTTTAAATAAAATAAATATTTCTGTTAAAATTTTCCGGTAGTCAAAAGTTACTAATGTGTTGGCAGCTATATGTATTGGCAACTATATGTATGAATAGCAGTTTCACAAGACGAAAATGCATAGTATTGAAATCATGTGTTCAATTACAAACCTTTTGTCACCCTTTAAAGTTTAAAAGCATTCAGTCTGGAAGCTTGTGTTTTCGAGGTTTGTAAACTTGTATTGCCTTAAAATTTCTTGCACCTTTTATGATATTGTTAATTTTCTTATTCTATAATGATTTTCAAAGAATCCACTTTAATAATAGAGAATTTGCACGTTTTCTGATTTTATTCTTATATAATAGAATATGAAAAAATAATAAAATCATTTTCTTTATTTGAAATCTAATGACTGATTTATAACAATTTTAACATCGCAACCCTACAACCGCATTTAACCTATTTACTCTATCGAGAAAACGCAGTATAAAATATCGTGACGACACTCTTTATGACAACAAACGGGAGTAATCGTTGTTTACGTTCGATTTTGTGCTTTGCTTTGCTTCTTGAATCAGTGAAATAGGTTTTGTATTTTATCATAATGACGGATATTAAAAAATCATAGTATAAATATTGTATTGTACCCCTTTGCATAATGCAACGGCTAAATGCTTCTCAAAAGCTATTCTTTAGCATTCCACAGGATCCTATTAAACTAAAACATTCGACAACCGCCATGAAAAGAAAACAATTGAAATAATGATAAGGAAAAATGATGATAATGGTATAAAATGAGTATAAAATGAAAAAGAAATGCTCAGAAATCACATAAATGATTGATAATTATGAAAATTAAAACGAATTGCTGCTTGCTAACTAGGCTAACAAAATGTAAATATTGAAGCATCATAAAGTGTGACGTCAGACAGCGTTTTGAAGTCACATGATTTTTGGTTAATTTTAAAGTTATTTTTTAAATTAATGAGAACTTTGTTTACATTTTTAATAAACTTTTTGAAATTTATGAGCCGAAAACTACCAGAAAAATAACATTTTGTTCAAATCCCCCATGTGTGCAAATTGTCCATTGTCCATAGCGTGTCTTTAGTAGTTCTTTATTTCAATTCAAATTAGTCCCTGGATGTCAATATCAGCACGCAATGATATTATTTCTATTCAAAAACAACAGATGGCAGCACACAAAATCTGATATTTTATCATTTTTGAATAGGTTCTATCTCCAAAATTAATCCATATCACTTTTGAGTAAGGTGACCAAACGTCCTCGAATCATGAGAACAGTCCTCGAATTTCGACCTATGTCCTCAGCAATTTGAAAATCATTTGAGGACAAATGTCCTCGAATTTACAAATTTGTCCTCAAATGTCCTCAAATTAAAGCATAATTTAGCTCTGTCCTCGAATGGCCCTTCAATTTGAGGACGCTGCGATGATTTATAGTCAAATTGGGTTTCAAAAATTTGGTTGCCTTACTTTTGGGAAGACGCCGTAAAAATAAGAACACCAATTTTTCGATTTTAAGTCATTTTTATTCGGAGGTTTTCTGAATACAGGATGCACATGGGAAAAGGGATTTTGTCTCAATAATAGGATCCGATATTTAAGTGTTATAATTTTTGAGAATATATATTTAATTTACTTTCATTTTTTTATTACAGGTGCTAAAAGGATTTCCCGAGTGCCTGCAGGCGGACATTTGTCTCCACCTGAACCGCAATCTGCTCAACACGTGCCCCGCCTTTAAAGGTGCGAGCCCTGGCTGTCTCCGGGCCCTGTCTATGAAGTTTAAGACTACACATGCCCCACCTGGGGACACTCTTGTTCATAGGGGGGATGTGCTAACCTCCATTTACTTCATATCCAGGGGTACCATCGAGATTGTCAAGGACGACATCGTAATGGCTATACTCTGTAAGTAATGGAAACATAACGTGTTTTTGTATTCTTTCTAAGTGTTAAAAAAATATAATATAAATTTGAAAGATTGGGTATTTGATAAATATTTTTATTTTTAGGATTCGTCCAATTTTCTCAGTAGTCAACACAGATATACACAAATTAATTAATTACTGTCTTTAAAAGATTGATTTAACAAGTTAAAAAAGAGAAACTTTTATCAAAGACAAAAACAGTGATTACTTTTAGATACTTAAAACTTTTGAATAAAAAGTTTCAGAACTATACATTCAATCTGTACAATAACTTGATTACATGTATTACAAAATTTCTGTCATACATACTATTTGAATATCGAAGTTCAGAAACTCAAAATGGAAGTCTACAATTTCTTTTCGAAATCTTCTGTATTAATAACTAAATTTTACACATGCTCACAAGTAACCATTCTAAAAAACAAATTGAGCGTATTATCCCATGTAAACTCGAAAATTAATGAATTAATATAACAGGAAAACAGCACATTAAATATCTCTTAAAGTGTCTCGGAAAGTTCATGCATTTATAACCAGCAAAGTAAATAATAATCATAAGATTTAAAAAAAAAAACTTTTTATATATCATGTTTTTAAATTTTCTGACGAATCGTTAATAAAATACACGAGGATAAAAAAATAATATTTAAGCAATATTTAAGCACGCGGACTCAGTTCAGTAAAAAAAAATAATAGTGAAAAAAAATAATAAGTTGGTTTTAAAAATAAAATATTACTCCTTGTAGAACAACGTGTATTAGCATCGTGAACTACATTAGCACTTATCAATATGTATAAAATTTTTAAAGTGATAATGACGTCAATTTTTTTGAGATGCATAATTTAACTTTTTATAATTTTTTAACATTCACGTTGAATTAAACGTGTTCATTTTTATGTCGAAAGAAAATGAACTCGTAATTTTTTTTTTTTTTTTTTTTTTGCAACAATTATATTATAACTAATATTTCAATGGCCATTTTATTGCTATTAAGAGCTTATTATTTTCATATTTTAATTAATTAAAAGAAAACTATTTGAAAATTCGAAAATCTTACTTCGAAGTATTGCGTTGTCACCGGGTTCTCAGTTACTGAAAAAAGTTTCAAATGTCTAGCTAGTAGGGAAGTTAGTTAAAAATAGATTGCAAGATTTGTACCGGACAAACAAACAAACAAGAATCGAAGTTAATAAAAACATGGTAAAAATACTCTGTGAAAAAAAAAAAAATAATAATAATAATAATGAATAATATTTTAATAATTTCAATATCCTTTTTTAATCCCCCCCCCCACAACTCAATAAAAAAAAATAATAATAACACCTTTATTATTATTATTATTATTATTAAAAATGTTTCTTATAGTAATAAAGACTAAAGACGAATTCTCAAAATTTTAATCTGTTTTACGGAAAATAAAATGCTTAACAAACTGTTTAATTTTTATAACAATGTATATAAGCCTTAAAAGTATTCTACATCTAATATATACTGATTTTTTTATTAAGATAATAAGGAAGTGTTTTAAATCTTGTGTAGAGCACGATACAAGACTGGATCAATATTTGAAACCAAGTATTTCTCTTTTTTTTCTGGGCTAATTAAGGCCTATGAAGCCATATAGAACTTTAAGTTGTCTCTAAAGATTATCCTGCTCTAATTTGAGAAGTGGATGAATATAAAGTTTATTCAGTGTATTCCAAACGAGTTGCTTCCTTCTGCACGATAACCATTTTGTGGGTTCCGTAATTCGTTAGCTAAGACATTGCTTTGCTTACTGCACTGTTAAAAAATTCTGTAAATTTAATGTAAATATTTATCCAGAGTCTCTGTAAATTTACAGTGATTCTTAGTTAAAAGTGAATAATTGAGATTCTCAATCTTTATTCTGTATTTTTACCTAATTTTATTATTTAATTATTTAATTAAAATTAAAAATGACTGTTTCGACGTTAAAAAAAGCATTCTAAGTCCGAAATATAGTCTCAACAATAATTAATTAAATTAATATTAGCTATTAAAATGAATGTATAAAATAAGTTTTTTAACATCTCCGTTTATTTTATTTTATTTTTTTTTTTTTCTGTAATTTTACGTAAGACTTAAGATAATAGATTACACAGAGTTTTCTGTTGAAATTTTTAACAGTGTGGTAGTTTACGAATTTAAATATTCATATTGTAGTACGCAATACAATGCATTTTCATTGATTTAAGGGTTAGAAGGTTGAAAAATAGCAATGTAGGTGTTTTATTTTACCGTAATTAAACAGTGTGAAACATTTCATAATTAACAGGAAAATTCCAAAAGGGATTAAAACGATGTTTTATTTTTTTTACTTTATTCTTAAAAAATAACTGAAAATTTAACTCTTTTAAAACTTTTGTACGCTTCGAAACACGTATATATATATATATATATATATTGTTGCGTATTTAGGGGTTCGTGAGTTGTCCGATAATGAAAGGCTAAACTTATAAAAATTCAGTAATTTATTCACAGAAAGTTCCAGAAAAATACAGGTGTATAATCCAAGTATCAGCTTCAATTCAACCAGTAAACACAGCTTAAACAACAGCTGTCAGTAGCAAATCCACAGTACAAACTGTATAGCAATAACACTTGAAGCAAGTCTCTTTCAAAGAGGCTCAAAGCAATGCAAGCATTAGCAGAAGCTGGCTGAGAACTGAACTGAACTAGCTTTGGCGAAAATACGTCCCTTTTATACTCCTGTAGAAAAGTGTGGAAAATTCCAGAAATTTCCGTACCTCATCATCCAATGAGATTAGAGCTACCATATTTGGTATATCCGTAATAAGGATTTTCTCGCCAAGGTCGCCAAAAAAATCGCCAAGGTGGGAAAAAGTCGCCAAATTTGGCGCCAAATCCATTACCTGCCTTATTGGAGCTTTTTAATACGTTTTTAAGGGAAAATTAGGCTATTTTAACGCTAAAGCGATTAGAAATATACAAAATTAGCGTTTTATCAACTAACTAAGCCTCTTTGAAAGAATTTACACAAAAATAAACACAATTATTTACAATTTTGAACAATATATATATATATATATATATATATATATATTGTAAATTGCAAACCTACTACATATTGTACTTAAATTTGGAGCAGAAAAAATAAAATCTTAACACAACTTGAAATGCACTTTGAGAAATTTCTACCATAGCCGTAATGCATTCGAAATATTTTACGTGCTCTTGCAAGCGAAGCTTTTTATACCTTATTCTATGTGGAATGTGCTTTTGGATACTTAAAAAATATACGTTAATTTTTTTTTTTTTTTTTTTTTTTTTTTTAAATGCTGTCTAAAGATGGTAAATTGTACTAACGAGAACTTTTGCCCATAGGTGTTATTTATTTCAACTCTTTTGTTTGTCCTACCCACAAAACGTTTGTCTGATCTCAATAAAAAGTAACGTCCTTATATAAAATAGATTTAGAAACCAAATTCAAACATCCTGCTGGTTTTATTTTATTTTATTTATTTATTTATTTATTTTTATTTTTATTATTATTTTTTTTGGGGGGGGGGAGGGGGGGAGTGCGTACGTGCATGTTACGCTGATAACAGAAAAACACACAGGAAAACAAGATCAACCGCTAAAAATTTCATATTCGGATGCAAGAGATCTTATAATTATAGTAAAAACTCGATTTCAGAAATTTGACCCAAAAACAATACTCTCTTACCATGTATGGAATAACACAAAGTAAAAATTAAAAAGCTGAAATAGCAACAAAAACCTATATCCCTTTTCTAGTAGTTTGACATACCAGAGTTACATTGTTAGAATTGATTTGTGAAATTCTATTCTGAAACTATCTTGGTCCTTGTCTATGTCACCGTTTCAATTCCTCAAATCGATATTCATGAATAATTATTAAATCGGTAATTAATGCTAACAAAATTAATTGATCAATGGAAATAATATATTATTGTTGTAATTTGTTGTAAAATACAATTCCAATTTTATAAAATGTGTGTTTATTTAAGAGACATTTTTTTTTCGGAAACTAATGTAATAAAACTTTATGTAAATAACCATATAATATTTCGTATAAGTGTGTTTATTTCTGATTTCCTTTGAATAAAGTTTCTATGACCGGCTATGTATCTTCGTATACCTATGCATCAATTAGAATACTACTTTAGAGCTGAATTTATATATATGTATATATATATATATATATATATATATATATATATATATATAGAGAGAGAGAGAGAGAGAGAGAGATTAATACTTTGTAAATACCTATAAAAATATGATACGATTAAAGCAAAGATTTAACAATACCAATGAACATATAACTTATGAACAACTAGAAAAATAGTTAAAAATTCTATAAAATATAAACCTGGCGCGGTTTATTTTTTCTTAAAGTTTTTTTTTTTTCTTTTTAAGGAATAACAATGATACATAAAGTTAAAAAGCTAATACAAACCTGGGATATGTTATATTATTTGTTACAAAATCAATCATTTGTTACATGCAATAAAATATAAAAATTTAAATCTTAAGTTGTTCGAATGCATTATATACAACTTCAAATTTTCAATAAACACGTTATAAAACTTGATAATAATTTAATTTTTGATATTGCATTCAACATTACGTACTTTAAAAGTTTAAAATGTTTCTATCTCTTGAATTTTTGTTTTAATATAGGAATATATATTTATTCTATTTTAATTCTTAAAATTGTGTAAAATAATCCTTTTTCGTAATTTTCTTCATTTTAAATTAATTTCTTTTTAGATTAATTCAATTTCTTGGCATAAATTTTATTCTTTAAAATACTTTTTATTCTCATTCGAAATCACAAAAAGTTTTGAGTAATTTCATTTTCTCTCTCTCTCTAGTTTTCTTTTTGGATGAAATATCATTATTTGATCACTAAAAAGTACGCATTTACAGTATTAATTTAATATTTATAGCGAACAATTTATTTAACTCATAAAATACTGTTTCAAAGAATATTCAAGCTTCAATTTTTATGAGTTACTTTAAAACTTTATTTAGATCTGTTTTGTATTTTTATTATTATATTATTATTATTATTTAAACTGACTGAAATGCATTTAAATTAATTATTCTGATACACATTTTGTATTATTTTTTCAATATCTAAACACACCCTAAAACAAAAATTAAATTAATAAATAATGTTCGCGTAGGATGGTCTCCTCCAAAAACATCTTCAAACCCATAATTTTTCGTTTCAATTAATTGAAATCCAAATTAATTATTTTTATTTTATTCCTTAAAAAGGCAACTACTGTATTAGTTACCATTTTTAACACTTTCCAACAAGGTTGTTGTTGCTTATATTATCTGGTTAGCCATTAGGCTAAACCAGACCCATGAGATTATGAACTGTCAAAACGTCCAAAATAAGGAGAGAACTTCGAAACAAGTCCTCTTGATCAAGTCCCAAGCAGGAAAGCAGAGGTTCAGGGGCGAAATGTGCGATATTGCATTTACTACACATGGGGGGATCTTGTTTCCTTGATCAAATCTAAGACATTTCAGGTGTCCATTCATAAGTCTTGATAAAGTAGTCTGCTGTACACGACTACCCTTGAAAGTGACAGCACCTCCTGATTGCCTGCCACGATACCTTTCATGAGTCGGGGAAGAACACCAAGATGAACAATGATAGATTTGACTTTAGAGTAGATCTCCAAAAAAGTCAGAATACTAGATGTTAAGGCCAATGAAGTTCCCTTCTTTGCCAGGGTATCAGCCACTTCATTTCCATTAAGGCCAATGTGTGAAAGGATCCATTGTAACATGTGTTTTATTAAATTAAAAATCCTGATATTTTTGTGCGTACGCATATACATCATTACGTAGTTTGAATTATACTTCGAAGAAGGGGGTGAGCCTCATCCCTTCTGAATCAGGGAGCCAAACAACCTAGGTAACCTGGCAAACAAGGAAATCTATGTGAAACTGGTGTTTCTGAAAATGCCAAGGAATTTCTGAATATTTTATAAATACTGGAAATAAAAGACATATTAATTCAAAAACAATGAATTTCACCAAAGAACATAAAAATATGCCAACAATTCCAAAACGTGGCATTATTGGAGTCATTTTTATACGGGAAAAAAACTGAAAGTTACAGCTAATTATCAGGGAAATATCAGAGAATTTCAAAATGCCCTCATGTCTGTCCCAAAATTTTGAAGCCAGGCAAGTCTATGTATATTACCAAAATTTTCTATTAATTGTAGGAGAATAGAAATAACAAAATATCAAATAATTATAATCTATTCTGAAATTTTCATATTTGAATTTTTTCTGTTGTTTTGTTTTTATTTTAGATTTTATTTTAGACAAGCAAGCTTTTCCCTCATTGATGGTCACTGTACTTAAATTAATTTTTAAAAAAATACTATTTTTATCACTTTAAAAAAAAAAAAAAAAAAAAAACATTGGGTTTGTTCTGAACCTCGCTTCTGATACCCGCTGCTTTCAGTAGCCTCTTTACTGCTCATGCTACCTCGATTCCGAATTCTCTCTGCCTGTTACAACGCCTTACACGGGCACTTTAATTTGGGTATTTTTGGACGATGGGTGGCGCTGATATTATTGAAGAACAACGATTTTACAAATTGCTATATCTCAGCATCTATTAAAATTTTAGTTTTGCACCATGTATTAGCGAGGCCTTTCAATAAACGATTAAAAAAAATCTATTTTTGAGGAATTAATTAAATGTATAATAAAACGTATAATAGCCGTTGATACATAGACGATTGAAATGAAAGAATAAATTTAAGAAAATGAAACAGAAAAGTTTATGGATAAAAGAGAGAGAGAGAGAGAGAGAGAGAGAGAGAGAGAGAGAGAATTAAATTAAAATTGGGAAAACGAAAAAATCTTGACGAATTGCATCTCTGCAGGCTCTAAACTATCCCTCTGCTAAATTTTATAACTTTGCGATCAGTGGTTGAGCGCCAGATCGCACACAAACAGACACATTGACAGATACGCACGGATACTTCTCTTTGTTTCTACAGTTGTAAAAGAAATTGGACATTTTTACGAGATGTATACCACCGCTCAAAAGTATTTACCCACCTCATTTTTTTTTTCCACCATATTATAATTTACAGGTTTAATTTTTATCTCCCAATATAATACATATCAAATCATTATAAATTATTCCAAACTAATTAAAATAAAATTATTTCGGAAGAATTAGCTTGATCTTACCAAAATCATGAATGAAAAAGAAAATTTCATAGAATTTGTTTCGGCAAATACTTATGCGCAGTAATGTATGTATACATATAACGAAGCAATAAAACTGAAATAAAGATGATCAAATTAATTAAACAAAAATATGTGCACGTATAAAGCAGTTATGTTAAGAAAAACTGAAGCTCTAATTTAAGACGTACGTTTTATTGATTATTTACACATATAAAGACACGAATAATTAAATAAAGAACAAATATATTCTATAACAAAAAAAAAAAAAAAAAAAAAAAAAAAAAAAGGCGCACCAAGAAAGAGTTATCCAAATGGGACGAAAATTGGTAGATGGGATGTACATATGGAGAAAAACAAATGATTGTAGTTTCAGAAAATTTGGATGATTTAATCAAGAGAAATGGCCTCACAAAGTAAACAAGTCTACGAATTGGTCTACACATATATAAATCTACGCATTGGTCCACTTCTTATCCTTGTGTAAACCGTTATTCGGCTTGGCATTAATTGACAGAGTTGGCAAATGTGCTTCTGCGAGCTATCATGCCAAATTCTGTCAAATGCATTAGACTGGAAAAATCCCGAGCTGGTCGTAGATCCCTTTTCATGATGCTCCAAACGTCCTCAGTGGGAGAGAGATCTGGCGCCTTTACTGACCAAAATAATGTTAGACAAGCAGGAAAAAAAAGCAGTAATTTTATCTCTATGCATGTACGGGCATTATCATGCTGAAATATACGATCAGGATTGCGTGATATGAAGGGAAACACAACGGGACGTAGAATGTCGTCGACGTACCACTGTGCTGTAAAGATGCAACGAATGACAACCAGAGGGGTCCTGCTATGAAATGAAATGTCATTCCAGACCATCACTCCTGGTTGTTTGGCCGTATAGCTAGCGACAGTCAGGTTGGAATACCCCCCCCCCCTCCCTTTTTTTTTCAGGGCGTCTCCAGACGCGAGTCCGCTGGTCATCGGGGCTCAAATCGGAGTGGAAATCACCCCTAGACAATTCTACTCCATTCAGTGACATTCCAGTTCGAACGATTCTGATATCATTGCAAACGTGCTTGTCGGTATACAAAGTTTAATAGTAGTCCGCACAAGGGGCTGCATGAGCTCAACCCCATTTTTCTGAGCCACCTATTAATTGTCTTTGAAGTCACTGAAGTACCAGTTGCACATACGATCGATGATACTGATGAATTGAAGCTTTGAGTATCGCTCTGACGACTGATTGGTTCTCACATCCTGTCCTCGCTTTAGGCCGATAGCTTCCTCCCTGACGCTGTGTTCGACCTGGTTTACCCATTCCTGTCTATATCATGCAATAGGGGCATCGCTCCTATCCAATTGTCAAACAATTCGCAAATTAGACCAACCGGCTTCTTTGTGCCCAACTATACACCTCTCTCAAATGCTGAAATCTACTCATATTATTTGCGAGGCATAAGTTAATGTCTATCTGAGTGGACGGAATAAAATTCTCGAAGAATTTATGACCTGGAATCAAAAATTCTCCTTTTTAATATTCTGCCAATTGCGCAGTTAAGATGCGCTGCAGCATCGCATGCTCATTCGATAGCAGCGAAACTTTAAAATTTTGCATTTTTCACTGAAACCTGTACGTATGTCAATTTGTGCCCAGTTTGCATTGCTCCTTCTTGGTAGGTCTTTTTTTTTTATTGTTGTCGTTGTTGTTGTTGTTATTATAGAGTGTATAATAAACATCTAACAAATAGTACTATAATAACTACAGATAATTACATAAAAATCACTTGAAGGATTAAATTCAGGACCAGATTAAGGCAATCGCACACGACGGAGCACAGCTCAGAGCCACCAAAGTATGGAGGCTTCAAATAAATGTGAAACAACACCAAAAGCTTTTATTAAACACGTTTAATAAAAGCATTTTTTCAATTAAACTTCCAAATTTGATAGGTTAAAAATCAGTATTTCTGATCTTTTAAAATATGAAAATTTGAAATGAGGCTAAAATTTTTATACTTGTAAGTGAATTTCGTAAGTTAAAGAACAAACATGTTTTATTATTATCGTATTTTTTACTCTTTGTATTACTCGTTATATTTGTTTAAGGTTAATATTTAACAAATATATTTTAAAGGAAATATACAAGAAGTATAAGAAATGTCTGTACTTCAAAAAAAGTGTGAACACTACATACGAAAGTGAAAACACTGCATTTTATTTAAAGGAAAACATAAGGAATAATTAATAATGACTTAAAAGGTGAACCAAAATTGGTTAACCTGAAAAGGAGCAAAGAAATCTCTATATAATAGAAATTAACGAATTCACAATTTATACAACAAATGAAGTAAAAAAAAAAAAATTATCAAGCTAGAAATGATATTTTTAAATTATAAGAAAAGCTGTAAGACGAAAAAAAAAAAAAAATTAAGTGACGATTAAATGAGAAGAAACGTTTTAAAGGAAAGGAAGAATAAAAATGAGGTTATAACAAGAAATAAATTTAATTATTAAATAATGCATTTTGCAATGTATATATGCGACACTGTGTGTACATACTCATCTGTATTCGATTGAGTGTTAACATTTATGGTTAATTTCATAAGATTCCCTTCCATATAAAAAGTAATGAAAATTAATATTTGTTGTATTGAACTATTATGTATAAGCATTTAACCCTACAAGGCTCAATTTTTTTTTTTTTTTTTTTTTTTAGTGCGCGACAAAAATATATAGGTTGTAATTAGTGACCAGAAGACAGGGAAAACTTATAAAAATAAAAATAAAACCATATTTTACGGAAAAATCAACTTTTTAACACAACGTACCGTATGTGGAACATACATAAAAATATGATTTACTAATACGTTTACTATTCTAATATAAAAAAAAAAAAAAACTTACCTCTGCAAAATATACACTTCGTTATAACACATAGTAATTTTTTTTTCGAGTCAAAACTGTTCAATAACTATCCTTTTTTTATTTTTGAATTCAGACAAACGACTAACTTATCACTTTCATTCAAATTTCACACTGAGTGCACTATAACAAAAACACGAACGACATCTTTAGGTAAAGATTCGTATTACTACATTGTTAAATGTCAGTAGCTTCTATCAAAATGTCAAGAGATGTCTCTACTAATAGTTTTATAGCTATAGGAACGATTAAAGTCGGTGTTCCACATATGGAACTGGGTGCCTTGTACGGTTTTCATCAAATAATTTATTTTCTTCTTCTATTTTGTTGTTATTAAAAGTACTTTAATTAATCAGAAAATAACTATAATTTTTAAAGACTTTAATTTTTAGTAAACATTCTATGCATGTATATCAGTAATCATTAATGAAATGCTAATAAGCGCTGTTTGACATTTTTCAGCCAAAGATGACATATTTGGAGAGAATCCGTGTATTTATTCCAGCGTCGGCAAATCCAACTCTAATGTTAGAGCCGTAACTTACTGTGATCTGCACAAAATACTCCGGGAAGATCTCCTGGATGTTCTAGATATGTATCCAGAATTCCAGGAACATTTTTCTAACAATCTGGAGATAACCTTTGCACTCAGAGACGTGAGTCTGTCTAACTATTCTTTTACTTTCATTTATTTGTTTATTCATTTTAGCCTTGAGTTTTTATCAACTTAAATTGTTTTATTTCATTCATCTATATTTGCATAGATCTCTGCACTCAAAGCTACTTTTTTTCCCTCATTAATTTGCGTGTTTTAGAGACGTATTTTTATGAGTATCATTTTATTGTTGCCTGTGGAGTAAATGGGAACATTAACGTTAACAAGCAATTTATTAAATATGCTTTATTTAGAGAAAAAAAAACTAATTATTTAGAAAACATTACACTAAATGTCTTTATACGTTTTAAGATATCAGATCATCAGATATCGGATCACTGTTATTTAATATTTACTGAAAAAAAAAAATCGCCATTTGAGTAGCATAATTCAGACCATTGCAGTTTCTTATTTCAGAAAAGTGTATTTATTGAAAAGAAATTTTAGAAAAACACATACAAATATTTAGATACATTTTAGAAATTATTTTAAAAAAAGATTAGAGTGTGTTTAAATTACTTATTTACTTAATATAGTTTGTGTTAAAATAGCATTATTTATATAGGTCGTTACATTTGGGCATAACAAAGAGTAAAATACTTCCTTCTGTACAACTTCTGTTTATTTTCAAAAATGATTAAACCAGTATTAGTTTCTGATAAAAAAAATTGTCAGACAATCATCACTTTCCTGTGCCTACTGATTGTTTTCTGTTAAAATCACCTGAAAATAAGTTATAACTTTTTCTGATGTTATATTTTGAACCAGTTAACGTTTTAGATGTACAAAATAATAAAATTTTAAGATATTTATACAAATCTTTTACAATAAATTGTATCAAATCTTGTCTTTAAATAGAATTAGAATTCCAGTGAAAAAAAAAATTCAAGTCAATAAGAATTACATCATTTATATTTATTATTAATGCTTAAAGTTATGGTGTGTGTTCTGCGCCCACCTTTTGAGAACTGCCCAAATGCAGACATTATCTGATGCACTCATGGTGGTACGCTAAATGCTACCCTAAAATAGCTGCCTGCAACTTTATTATTTCCATTGACATTAAAGACGTTAATTATTTTTCCTTAATCTATAAACCAGAGAAATGTAATAAAAAAGTAATAATTATTATTAGACTAATTTAGCTGCAATTTTAATATTAAAAATTTAATAAAAAGAATCAAAAAGAGGAATCAAAAATTCATTTGTGACAGAATCTTCAAACATGAAATGTACTTTTGCCTTTTTTCTTTTTAACATGCGTGTTATTTAAAATCACGATAATCATTACTGCAAATAATCGTGTCATTTCTAACACATTCTTCTAATGAAAAATTGCTGAAACGTGTTACCAGAGTAAGAATTATTTTATTTAATGCGATAATATTTTCTCAAGTAATTAATCGATTTTTTTTTTTTTTTTTTTTTTTAGATTTTCAAAAGAATATTTAAATCTTGTTATCATAAAATAAAAGGAATTTTTCTTAATGTAATAACTATTAGATCAAAATTTCGTATTTGTGAACTAATGATGATTAAATAAATCATCATTGCTTTTGTTAAATTTTAAGAGGGAAATTACCTTTCATATTAAAACGTCTCGCTATATAATGTATATAATTATTAAGAAACTCTTTCTTTTTCGTTGGAAAATATTAAAATAAAAAAAGAAAAGAAAGAAATGAATCATTTAAATAAATCTTAAAACATTAAAAAAAAAAAAAAAAAAAACTGTGAGATTTACATAAAATTTGAATTTATTCGTTTTTGCACGATTTTTTAAATTTATTGTCTTTTGTTATTTTTTAATTTTTTTTTTTTTATTTACTGTATTTTATTATTTATTTATTTATTTATTTTAGTTCTGTTTAATCAAATTCCAAAAGAAAATAAAATAAAATAAATAAATAAGTTGAAAAGCAAATTCATAGATTGTTCTTGATGGTAAACTTATTCTATACTAAAAAACAGAAAAATATAATTAGCGTAGAAATGAACCTTGAATAGAGTTAGATTTTGATGAATTAAACTAATAGCCCATTAAGCATGAGAATTCAATGACGAAACTGTTTCTGTGATATTATACGAGATAATACCTTTAGATACATTTGAAATATGGTAGGAGGTTAATTTGACAGGATATTACATAATCTGTACCGATATCAGTATGGTTCCATTCCAGGTCGCATTTGTCGGCCTAGCCAATCAAAGTTCCTGTGTTTTATTTTTATTTATTTATTATTATTATTATTATTTGCATAAATATGGGCTAGGACTCCTCAGAAAAATTCCCAGTAAAAGTAGCCAGGCCTAGTACGTTCGTTTAATTAATTATTCTTAATACCATCACTATCACCGTCTTATCAATTAATCTGCAACTAAATTAAAGTTCGACTATATTCGAATTATTTGGCATGAAAACCTTTTTTTTTTTTTTTTTTTTTTTTTCAGTTTTATTAAGTATAAATTTCAAAATTCGTATATTAAAAAGAAATTTTTTGATAACCCCCTTACTCTTATGGTCAAAGCATATCATTAGGTATAATGTGTGGTATAATAATCTTGTTACATAAATAAAATAAAATAAAGTTATTATTATTATTATTATTCAGTATTATTAATTTATTCAGTAAAGTTTTGAGATTAAGACAAGCAAAAATTTCCATTCAAAACTTATAAACTTACTTTATTTTATATTATAACCAGATGGATAATCAGGTTTTCAGCATAAAAGTAAGCAATCATTTCAAAAACTTCTTGGTTGTCATTTTAGAAGACACAAGGACAAATAAATTACTGTTGCCCAAAACATACATTAAAATCTTTTTTTTTTAAGGAAAGTGTAACAATGAATATAATAATAATAATAATAATAATAATAAAGATGCGTAAAAATTATATTATACTAGCAGACCCGGTCACACGTTGGCTGTGGTTAAGTTATACGTTGATAATTTGATAAGATATACAGTCTTTCCCCACAACTGGATTTGGCTTTTTTTTTTTTTTTTTGGCGCCGTTTTGAACGATAACGATGTCGTTCTGGATTCTTTGCAATAAAATATGGCAACCTGCATGCTTTTATTTTAGATTTATGATTTAGCTTATGATTTTATCAGTTATGATTTTTAGATTTATGATTTAGCCATAATCGCCAAACCCAGTTGTGGAGAAATACTACTGTAATTGTTCCTTTGATAAATATTTTAAAACTTTAAAATAGGATATCTCATGAAATATTGGGCATTTAAAGTAAATACAGGTAAGATTTAAAATAGAAAAAGATTTTGGAAAAGATTAATATATTTTAACGAAGTGGTGAGAAGATTTTGAGTGTTAAAATCTTAATAGTAAATTCAAGTTAATCAAGTTCAAGAGGGAAAGCATTGACAATTAAGATAAGAAAATTGCAATATTTTAAGATCGTTTTTTTAGCAATAAATATGAGTCAAAATTTAATGTAAAATACGTGTATAAATCACAAATTTAATAAGTAACGGTAAATTGGTAAGTTATTAAAGAAAAGTAAGAGAAATAATTATTTAAAGTTTCGAACATCGACCATATAGATTAGCGTTACAAAACAAATAAACAGACTTAAAATCTTCCAGACTTTTAAATAAGTTTTTAATTAAATTTTAAAATTTAATGTTAAATAAAACAGACTTTTAAATAAGTTTTAAAATATTGAAATGGTTACTTTTTATTTAGATCATTATATGTATAGATCACAAATTTCTTTAAAAAAAAAAAAAAAAAAAAAAAAAAAACGAAGTGTTACAGATTACAATAATGCAACAAAAATTGAAAAAGCAAGGTTATGTCGTAAGTAAATTTTTAGCATTATGACGTCAATTTTCGTGAGATGAATAATATAACATTTTATAATTTTTTAACGTTCACGTTTGATTAAAAGTATTTATTTTTATGGCGAAAGGAAATGAACTCTTTTTTTTTTTTTTTTTTTTTTGACAACAACTAAACGTATGGAACTCACAGATATTTTGGAGCAACTATAACATAGGGCTATAATTAACAAATAATTTGCAATTAAAAAAATATGTGACTATAAATTGAGATTAAAAACTATCCTATCTCTCAAGTTGGACCAAACTGCACACAGTGTGCAAAATTTTGTTAAAATCGGATCATTAGTTTATGAGATTATTTCGGACAAACATCGTGACACAAAATTTTTATATATGTACAAATATACACACTAGCAGGCTCTGCCCGCTTCGCTGGACACTATACTTAAATGAGTTGTCAAAATCCCATATCATTATTAATAACCTAAGTTCTCGCTGTGTTCGGTAGAAGTTTTTTCTCGCTCGAAACGTTAGGAGTCCGGGTCCCTACTGCCTTCGGTAGCAACTTACCCGCTTCTTACTTCCCCTTCCCCAGCGGATAATTTTGAAGTTTTGCGAAATCCCACCAAAGTACATAATGTGTACACTTAATCAACATCCGCACACCAAAATTCGTATTCTAAGTTAATTTAAGGCGAATTCAAACGGGAAAACGTGTTTTTACACGTGTTTATTGCTCACCGACCCCAAGAGGGGTAAAGGGGGGAATTTCGGAAAATCCCGTTACAGTAAGTGTCGGACACATATAAACAATTTACGCACCAAACTTCGTGACTGCAGATCTCATAGATTTCCCAAAATAAATTTAGCGCTAAATGGGGGACCTCGAATTTGCTCCTTCGTAACTCCCCCCCCCCCCCCCCCAAAAAAAAAAAAAAAAAAAAGATAATAAATAAATAAATAATCACAAGAAAACAAAATTAAGTTTTTCGAAATCTCCTAAAAAAGACACATGGCTGTTTTCGATACCTTTGTACTATTTTTAGCATTTTGCTATAAACAAAAATCCGGAATATCTGAAATTTCCCACCGAAAAACGAATTTTTCCCTCCCTCCTTTAAAAATCAAGAATTCCAAAATCGTACATAATGTTTTATTTATACTCAATTCTAATCTCCTCACGTGCAATTTCTACACCGTGAAGCAATTTGGGGCTGAGTTATGCTTATAAACTTTTATTGCTTCCTGCCCCTCAGGGGTAAAGGGGGGGAAATTTCGATAAATTCCGTTACTTTAGGTGTCGGATACATATCAAACAATCCAAGCACCAAACTTTGTGCCTGCAGCTCTCATAAATTTCCCAAGGCAAATTTAGCACTAAAAGGGGCGTCTCGAATTTGCTCTTTGTAACACATACACCCCTCTCCCCCCCCCCCCCCAAAAAAAAAAAAAAAAAAAAGAAAAAAAGAAAAGGCAGGTCACAAAAATTCCAAAATGTGTTTTAGAAATTTCTTAAGACGACGCATGGCTGTTTTCAACATCTTTGTTTCATTTTTAGTAGAGTTCTACTCAAAAATTCGGACTTTGCAAATTTTCCCGCCAAAAATCGTTTTTCTCTAGCCCTCCCATTAAAAATCGAAATTCTCTAAATCGCAGATAGTGTTTTATTTGTACTCATGTGTAGTCTCCCCATGTGTAATTTCTTCACTGTGAAGTTATTTGGAGCCGGGTTATGCTTACAAAAGCGTTTTTGCCTCCTGTCCCCCCCCAAGAGAGGTAATGGGAGTACTTTCGATAAATCCCGTTACTTTAGGTGTCAGATACATATAAACAAACCCAGCACCAAAATTTGTGACCGCAGCTCCCATAGATTTTTCAGGACAAATTTAGCGCTAAAAGGGGGTGTCTCGATTTTGCCCCTTCGTAACCCCACTCAAAAAAAAAAGTCACAAATCATAAAAAAACAAAAATGTGATTTTGGAAATATCGTAAGGAAGTCTTACAGCTTTTTTCAACATCTTCGTTCTATTTTTGGTAGAGTTGTACTCAAAAATCCTGAATTTGCGAAATATCCCGCCAAAAATCGATTTCCCCCTCTCTCCCCTTAAAAATCGAAATTTCCTAAATTGCAGATAATATTTTATTTGTACTCATGTCTACTCTCTCCATGTACAATTTCTTTACTGTGAAGTAATTTGGAGCCGAGTTATACTTACAAGCATGATTTTACTTTTGCCCCCCAGGGGGAAACGGGGGTTTTCGAAAAGGTTAATAGATATCATTTTTAAATTGAGTAAAGATCGAAATTCCTGCCATACGCCGTTGAATTCCATCCAGCCGTTCTAACGTGATACCCGGACAAAAATAGCGTTACAGACATGCAGAAACGATGACACACGCACGCACACAGACAAAATTTTCTGAAGTCATTTTTGGCTTTCATGGTGTGTGAAAAGTGAAGATATCGCAAAATTCTTTAATTCTGACAAATTTACAGGCAAAAGTCTGATTTTATTAATATAGATTAAATCTCTTATATTAAAATGTTAAAAGACTGTCTGACATTAATATTTCAGTAACATGGCTCTCTGGTATGAAAAGGAGAAATAAGACATAAGTTAAAAAAATTTAAAGACATGATTTTATTTCAAAATGTAATAAAAATCTATAATTCAGAGGATGTGGGTAGCACACATATGTGCAAAACTTGTGCTCATTCGTATGATATAGAAAGAGCTTAAATTCGAAAGCAATTTTGGAGGAACTATACGTGTTTCAAGTATTTGAACTCCATCGGACGATAGGAAGTGGAGTAAAAAAACAAGCGAAACAAGCGAATGAAATAAAAGCGAAACAAGCGAATGAAATAAAAGCAAAACAAGCGAATGAAATAAAAGCAAAACAAGTTTCAAACTGGAGTTGAGATCCCAGGACACCCCCAGACCCTCACCCCTAAGCCCTTTACTAATTGATCATGCATTATCATCGGAGTTATATAATCGTATGTATGCAAATTTTCAGCTCAGTCGGGTGCTAGGAAGTGGATGAAAGTTGAATTTTTAGGTTTGACCCACACACATAAATAACATGCCACGCATAAACAATGCGCCAAGTTGAATAAAATCATGTAAAAAAGGTGGGGGGATTCTTTTGCAAAATGCCGAATGCTAAATATTTAGGTTTTCAACTTTTTATTATAATATATATATATATATATATATATATTTTATCTAAACTCTAATTTTGAAATATGAAGCCGCCTATACTTAAGTATTTTGTGTAAAAAATATTATCTATTCTGCTGGTTGTAGTGTCTCAGTTAGTGCAATCAATGCATGATTTCCAAACTATATGTGCATGTTGAGATGTAAATGATAGTCATTATATGTGAAATACCACTTATCGTCTTCAACTGCTCTCCTGCTTACAGGAATTAAGCTTCTGTCATAGATTAAATTAGCGAAACAAATATTAAATTGGGTAGTTTATGTTAATGATATTTAATATTTATGTCTAAGATATTTTCAATGACAAATTTACCTAAAATTTATCAATCGTTCCTATAGTTATTATTATTATTATTATTATTATTATTATTATTTAAGTAAAATTTCTTTATCAATTTGGCAAAAAAGCACTGTAGAAGTTACTTAATGTAAATAATGAATTCTCAAAATTAAGATGCGTGATCCTAAATACGAAAAATGTACAGATTAATATGGATAACATTAAAAAAAGAAAGAAAGAAAAAACTATACATTTTTTCAGTAGTTTAAAATTTAGCATACATGCGATTATTCAAGATAGATGATTTATATAAAAATATTAACAATAGACTAAGACCATATTGCCATTATTAACCATACTGCTTTTGGGAGGATTCTAAGAGTGATTGAAATGAAGAAACTTTATATATATATATATATATATATACATACGCTATTTTTACTTTCTGAATATTCATTATGTAAGGAAAGTATTACAATCATGAAAAAATTCGACTATGAGATTTTAGTGTATCTATACGTTTTGAAGTTTTCTGAGTTTATTCTTGTTATTTTTAGGATGATGTAAGTTTGTGTACACGTGTGTGAGTGTGTGTATACATGTGAGCGAACACGACGACGTCTAAATCTTTTGATCAATTGAGCTGAAGTTGGTGTGTATATTATAGGCCACTGACGCACGAATTGTATTAATTTTGGCGAATCTAGCACTTATACATTTTTTTCCAGGAACACAAAGAAATTTTCTTTATCATTACAGATTTTGGACTCAAACTATGTAGAGTGCAATAACATCTGAACGCCTCATTAGATTCAGCTAAAAGTTGTTAGAAATGCTATCAGTCACCGTCGGACAAACCGTATCGAATTTTAAAAATCTGAGACTTATAGTTTTTTACAGGGACACAAAGAAAAAATTCTTTATCATTATGGCGTATGGATTTAAAATATTTACAGTGCTATAGCGTTTAAATGCCTTATCTGATTGTGCTAAAAATTAGTAGGTAGGTTATAGGTCACCGTCGCACAATTTGCATAGATTTTGATGTGTAGAGTATTTATAGTTCTTTTTAAGAGATACAAAGAAAACTCTTCATCATTATCGCCCATGAACTCAAAATATTTGAAGTGTGATAGAGTGTAAACTCTACATTCGATTAAGATATAAATTGGTCTGCATATTATAGGTTGTTATCACTATAAATGTACAGATTATACTTACTTGAGTGTAAGACTTATAGTTTTTGTTGTTGTTGTTGTTGTTGTTGTTGTTGTTGTTGTTTGTTTGTTTGTTTTTTGCTTTACCGGTATACAAAGTAGAATTTTTATACATTGCCATCAATGGGCTCAAATTATTTAAAATTTGCTTTAATAAATTGCTAAAAAAAAAAAAAAGGTAAATGTTTAATATATTATATTTTCAAAAGCGCGGTTCTTGCGAGTGTGCGTAGACCGGGTGTCACTAAACTGTTGCCATTTTTTGAAGGAGCACCCAATGGACAGTCATCGCTACCTCTAACAGGAACAGCACATCCATGCTTTGTCCAGGATTTGAACCCGAGCCCTACACTGTTAAAAATAGTTTCTTAAAAATGAGCTAAATTGTCTCAAAATAGCTCTGAAACAATATATACTTAAATTTGAAACCCATTGTACTCATTTTTGAATATACTGGCATGCTCAAAAATGGGGTTGACCAATAAGAATCCCAAAATCCCCATGTTTGACATGTTAATATACTCAAAAGTGAGTACATGGGTTTTCAAATTTAAGTATATATTGTTTCGGAGCTATTTTGAGACAATTTAGCTCATTTTTAAGAAACCCTTTTTAACAGTGTACCATGTAACAGTCAGGAACACTAACCACTACACAGTATGAGCGGTGTAAATGTTTGAAATTGAGAGTTTATTATTTGTAATTCGTTCACGGATAAGAACAAAAGAATTTGGATACGTTACGATCCATTGAACAACATATAATTTTAGAAAAATCACTCAAACACCCTATTATGATTTTCCTTTTTGTATTTATTTTTCCTTACTTTTCTTATTTAAATTAATTTAAACAACCATTATTTACTGAACGTTCTGTAAATTTGTTGAAGTCACTGCAGATTTTTAAAAATAGGGGAAATGTTGAGCTTCTTTTGCATCAATCACATTAATCCTATATGTAATTACAATAAACAAAACTTGTTTAAAAAGAGTTTGAAATGTAGTTACTATATAAATCTGTCACTAAGTGCTGTTGCATATAAAATACATTTACGAGTATTTAAATAAAATGATTTGTTTGGACATATTATTTGAAAGAAATTATCCAATTATCTTTTTTTTTTTTTTTCATGGATGAAGGAATACTCGATAATCAATAATTTATCCTTGAAAAGCAAAGAATCAATAAATTGATTTTTAAGCGAACATGATAATATTAAGCGATAATTTCAGTTAATTCTGCTCTTTTGGTATTTTTCTGTACTGCAATACTAGAAATATTTCATGCCATGATAAAATTTAACGGTATTTTAAACGTTATTTTACACCATAAAATATTTTCAATATAAAATTGTACAGAGTTATCAACTGAAAATTATTTACTTTATTTGCATATGAAGAAAAATTAAAAACGTAAATATCATTTGTTACGCATAAAAAATACTATAAAAAAATTGTATGTATTTTTGTTTTTTAACAATGCTATTTTTCTATCGACATTAATTATTATTTTAAATATTTTATATATACTTTAGAGTTTATTTGTATCACTCGGTACAATTTTACTAAGTGTTATTGAACGTTATGTTTACAGCTGCTTATGTAGATCCATATGCGAAAATATAAATGGCCTATATATAATTCAGTTAACCCTTTAACGTTCACTACTTAATTTATTTTAGAAATTACTAAACTAATGGTAAAAATGGCTTTTAGACACATAGCTGATCATAAATAGTTAAAAAATAAAAAAAAAATAGCATAGTTCCTTTTCGATAAATTTCTGTTTGAAACATCTATAAGTTAACCTTATTAAATTAAAATAATATTACATTTATTAAATAAAACACTTTGTAAGTAAACATTATCGACTACAAAAACTCGTAAAAGTTGTTTCAGGTGAAAATAATAGTCCAGCTCTTCATTAAATGAAAAAAACAAGACATGAGTGCATCATCAAACCAGCAATTTGAACTCGCGCACACTAAGAAACTTCAAGTGACTTATGCATATAGCTTCCTTTGAAGCATTACTTGTTAATTTTTGGAATAGTGCTGCTCTACCGGACAGAAAAGGAACAAAAGTTTAAAACCTGATTAAAATAAGGGGGAAATGTTAAAAAACTGCTGCATTTTTATTTATTTATTTATTTATTTTTTATTATTTTGTCAAATGTTTGGTTTTGCTGCGAAACCAATGAACGTTAAAGGGTTAAAATAAGTATGTATATGCTTTCTATAAAATTAAGGGAAAAAATCAGATTTAAGTTTAATCTTGATAATCTGGTTTTGTTTCATAAACTGCAATTATTCAATCTAAAATAAACGTTTTAATTTATCAACAGTATATCTGATAAGAACTTTTTACAAAATAATATGCTTATATAATATACTCATAAAAATCATTGTATTATATATAATAGAAACAACTTTTTCTTTTCTTTTTTTACTTTCCGAACATACGTATATAAGGAAAGTATTGTATCCATGATAAAAAATCGATTTTAAGATTTTGGTGTATCTACACGTTCTCAGGTGCCCTCAGTTAATTATTGCTATTTTTATGGTGATGTGTGTGTGTGTATGTGCAAATGTGTGTGAGTGAACATGACAGCGTCCAAATGCTTTGTTGAAATGAGCTGAAAGTTGGTACGTATATTATAGGTCACCATAAGACGAACTCTATTGAATTTTGTGAACCTAGCACTTACAGATTTTTACAAGGACACAAAAAAATATTCTTTATAATTATGGCCCATGGGCTTAAATTATTTAAAGTGCGATACCGTCTAACTGCCTTATTCGATTGAGCTGAAAATATATGTACATGTTGCATGTCACCGTCGCAAGAGCTGAATAGATTTTGGTGAATCTAGCACTTACAGTTTTTTTACTGGGACACAGCGAAAAAATCTTTACCATTATGACAAATAGGCTCGAATTATCTGAAGTGGAATAGCGTTAAATTAAACAACTATATGGGAGGGGAGAATACTGAAACAGCCTAAACTGCAAATTTCTGCCTTACTTCGTTATAGGGCAGATATCATATAACTATTCTTAGGCATTCGACTTTTGCCATTTACTCATAAACGTAACCATTCTTACAGTACACATCGCACTACAAAAAGCTAGATGGTGAAAATAGTTTACAAACTTCTAAATGGTAGTCATTTTTATTAATGATTGCCGAAACGTCAGTGGAGGCCCTCTGTTGAGACTCAAAAAGATTTTGGGTTCCGCCTGTTTGTCTGTGCGTTTGTCGCGCGATAGCGGCCGCAAAGTCAAGCTATTGGCTTGTAATTTGGTGCACATGTTCATTAGCCACACGAAATTAACTGCATAGTTTTGGGTGTGTATTCGATTTGTAGTTCGCGTACAGGGACACACCAAAGTTTTTCTTATCATTACGGCCTATGGGAATAATTTGTATGTATTACGATATCGGCCGCAAAAATCACGCTATTGAGTTACAATTTGGTACACATGTTTATGAACCACATGGAATTAGCTGTGTAGTTTTGTGTGTGTATTCCAATTGTAGTTCGTGTACAGGGACACACCAAACTTTTTCTTATCATTACGGCCTATGGACAGAATTTGTATGTACCACAATAGCGACTGCAAAAATCCTCCGATTGACTTTCAAATTAGCACACACGTTCAGACTCTATATAGAAATAGCTGTATATTTTTTTATATCTATATTGTTTATGAATTGTGTACAGGGACACGCCAAAATTCTTATCATTAAGGCATATGGGGTGAATTTCGTTTAAACACATTTTGACATCATTAATTTGCAATCAACAAAGTGAAATTAGCGTGCATTAGTGAGATGTTTAAACTTATGTTTTTTGCAGAAAATATGTGCTCTTAGGCTTCCTAATTAATGTACAGGACCTTACAAAAGTGTTCTGACAATGTCGCGTAATCATTCAAATTATGTCAAATTTCGAATAATTATTCATGACAAACGTAGAATAAGCTGAATATTTTTTACTGGTGTATACAATGTTTATGGTTCGTTTACAGAGACACACAAAAGAATTTCGTCATATCAGAGCGTATAGACAAATTTTTATTTAAGCGCACTTTAATGCGTTTATGCTGCATTGAACATAATGGAATTAACACACATTATAAAGATGCTTAAAAGCATGTTTTCTCTTAAAAAAGGGTATGTATAGGCTAAATAATTTATGGGACCACACAAAAGAATTTCGATGACGTACTGTAATCATTCAAATGATGTCAAATTAGTTTGAATGATTAATGAGTTATAATTAATTAGGTGCATTGTTATTATTGGCGTTTATAATAACCGTGGCTCCTTTTCCGGGATACATAAAAGAATTTCGTACCATTACGGTCAATAGTCGGTATTTCTTAAAAGTGCATTATAACATGGTTACACTCCATTAAATATAATGAAATTTTATAAGAATTTTAAAAACATGTTTTTCTGTTGAAAGTTGTGGGCATAGAATTGGTAATTAATTTACAGGGTTACGCAAAATAATTCCGATATGCTATGTATTCTTTTTGCATGAAATTCGGCACAAATATTTATGAATTTCAGGGAAATAATACAAGACTATTTATTATTATTTTATAGGGCATTATTTTTTTTATTCATTTGTTAAAATACTCTTTTTTTTCCCCCCTTATTTAAGTGTATTACTCTACCATCCATACCAACGTTCTTTTCCAATAGTAATTTACTTTTCACAGCCATGTATATAGCATAGCTGCCTTAACTTATTGAGAAAATGATACTTTTTTAAGAAAACTACACAGCAACGTATAAATAGAATTTTTTTCATAATAACTTCCTACTGAGATATTTCAGATTATAAAATTGTTTTATATAAAAAAGATTTATTAATTAAAGTAAACTTTTCAATGTAATTTACAGAAGTTTAAAAATTCCCGACCTTTTAAAATAACATTAAAAAAAATTTATTAAAATAGAAATCGAATTTTTTATTTATTATTATTATTATTATCTCTTTTCTTTTCCTAGAAATTCACTCTTCAAAGTTTTATGTTAAAATTATATCTTTATAATTTGATTTCATATTACTTAGAAGGTTACAGAAAATTTTCCGTATTCATATATGTTCAAGTTTATTAAATATTTAAATTCATCCATTTGCCAGAGAGCATTTCACAAAGAATAGTAAAGCAGACTTTGAAATTCGTTACAGTGAAATATTCAATTCGTGACGCTGTCAGAGATGCAACTACTGAAAGTCTCTGAAGCTATATTTTTCCTTCTCAGAAAGTATAATTTTATACAGCAACTTTATTTTCTTCATACTTTTCGCTACTGCTTAGCGCCGTCGAAGTGAATGCATGCATTATTAATCCCTATAAATAAAGAGAGATTCTGTATGTCTGCGTGTCTGTATGAGCGAAGAACTACAGGACTCGTCAGGAGAGTAGCCCGAACTATGATGGAGTGTAACTAACGAGATTGCCTAATTTTTTTTTTTTTTTTTTTTTTTTTTTTTTTTTTGTGTGTGTGTGTGTGTGTACGTATATGTATGTGTGTAGGTGTACGTGTGTGTGTGTGTTTGACATAGACAGATTAAGTGATTTCGTGGGTTTTGACGTAGAACTAAAGCTACACGAAAAGGCAATCTTTTACTATAGAAGTCTCCTTTAGTTGTACGTTTGGACGTCATTTATTTCATATGTATATGCATTTGTGCTACACTGCTACAACCCGTGCGCGCATATATAATTAAAACAGTCGAATAAATACCTATATTAAGCACCGAAAAGATATTACAAAAGAGTTAAATGAATGTTCTTAAAAGAGAAACAAAATATTTAAAGTTTAATTTATTTTAACATTTTTAAGTATTCCTTCGCCCAATACAAGCAGAGCACTTAATTCTGTACATGTGAAAGCAAACTAATGTTATTCGTACGCAGATAGAACTTCTTTTTCTTTTTTCTTTCTTCTTTTTTTGTTTTTGTTTTTTTTCTTTTGATCGGTTATAAAATTGAGAAAAAGAAAAAGTTTGTAACACTAACAATTAGCCAAAATTAATCAAATGTATTTATTTACAAAAGTGTACCTTCAATTTAATATATATATATATATATATATATATATATATATTGAAAAGAAAAGAATTTAATAGAAATTAAAATTTTTAGCTCAAAAGTTTAAATTTTACTGTTTGAAAATCCTTTCAATAAGAATACTTAAAATATTACATTGTATAAGAATTCTTAACTATAACTGAAATAGTAGTATTACTTTTTTAAATAACAAGACATCAAATAATAAGAATAATAATAATAATAATAAACATGCTTTTATTCCAGAATACACCAAAAATTTTAAAATGCGGATTAAAAATTAATCGCAAGATTTGACCAGAGATACACATTTTTGCTTCTGGAATATGCTCCTGCGAAGATAGATGCCTCAAAAAGTTTGCATACTGTATTATCATCAGTTATAAACTTGTGCTAAGTTTATAGCTTTCGAGAAAATATTAATTGTTGGAAAAAATTGACTGCAAGATTTGATTTAGACAGACAGAACAACCAAATTAAATGAAAGATTTATAAACGAAATGAAATAAACCTGAAAAATAGATAATGTTAAAAATGCTACTAATTTATTACTGTAAGAAATAACTGGTACCCTTACATAAATAGTATCACAAGACAATGAATAAAAAATCTACTATATAACCAGTCGACAAGTACATTGAACATCGCAAAAGATCATAAGAACATTTAGGAGAGCTTTAAAAAGAAAAAAAAAAAAAAAAAAACGAGAAATTTCGGATTTTTTTTTCAGACTTTGTTATATAATTATATTTTATTACACTTAAAATCCTACAAAAATGTATTAAATACATGATTTTAGATAATTAAATTTCTAGTAATGTGATGGAGAATTTTTGTTTCTAATTCATTCAGTTTTTAAAATACAGTGTTTCGAATATATAAACAAAGTTTCGACTGATGGAAAAGCTTTCGCTCAAAATCTTTTAACTTGTGTCCTTAAAAAAAGAATAAAATAAAATAAAATAAATCAAAAAATTAGAACATTTTTCATAGAGTATTAAATTTGTTACAGTTTTCAAGTTCGGAGTTTTTCGAGAGCGACAAGAACAAGAAAAAACTTACAATATTTTCATTTCATATTATCACTAAAATAAGAAAAATCTGTTCTATACATAAATTATAGCAAATTTAATTTTTTATAAGACATGTACTTATGTTTTTCATTTATTTATTTATTTATTTATTTATTAGGATGATTGGGAGAAAAATCATCCAGCAAAAATCTTATCTTTGAACTTTCGTATCTTGTAAACTTTTAGAGTTAGAAATATACATATTATATATACATGTATGTATATATGCGTGTATACAGGGTCAACCAAAATTCCCACATCCCCCTCCTATCTCGAAAATCTGAAAAATGGCGAAACTTGCATTCAATGAATTCGAAGGGGAGATCTTTTGTTGAAAATATTTTGAACCCGAGGGGGCTAGGGTGGCCTGTGGGGAAAGAAACTTGAAATTTTCAAATAGGAAGGCATGGCCTGTGATACATCCCTGGAAACTTAAAATGAATTTGATATAAAAGTTTCGTCCTGCAATTATTATTAAAGGAGATACATAAATTTTTAGAGTTTTGAAATGTAAATTTTATACTTATGTATCTTATTTATAAATCATCACAGGACAAAACCATTTATATCAAATCCATTGTCTTGAAGAGATGTACCCAGGGATATATCACAAGACATACCTTCCTACTTGAAATTTTAAAGTTGTCCTACCTAGAGGCACCAACCCCAGACCCAAAATTTTTCACCAAAAGAGATCCCTATCGAATTCAATGAACACGTGTTTCGTCATTTGAAGGTAATAGTTTATTTGAAAAAAAAATTGAAGAAATGTGCAAACATATCATGGTTTTGTATGTCTCCAGCCTATAATAGACAAGGTTCTAAGAGGTCGAAAACCTGGGTTTTTACCTAATCCCTTGGTAATTCAACATACCCCCAAAACAATATTTTATGACTTTTTGTAAGAAACCCCTCTTTCCCAATATCTGCCGACAGGACTACTAAGTTATCGACAAATTGTGAAAGCATGTATTAACGTTACAGAATATTGAAAATTGCAAAAGAAATTAAATGATTTGTTATTATTATACCCTTTTATGTTTATTTTACTTAATTTACTAGTTTATTTATGCATACGATACAAATATGCATATAGAATACAGATATGATTCTATATGTGATTACACATATGATTCTGTTTATATATAAATATAATACGCATTCAAATTATTTCAGGAGGAGCAAGCAGGTGTTGATCCAGAGTTGTTTAGAAGCAAATTAACATATAGGCCACCAAGCGTAACAGACGATGGTACGTAGAAATCTTCTTAGTCATCAATATTATTACTGTTCAATAAATATATCTTTTTTTGTTGTTGTTGTTGATTTTTTTCCCTTGCTATTTATTCCTTTTCTTAACTGTTATGTAATATATTCTTCTAATTCTCCATGTACCAATTAAAATCCTCAATAATTACTATGTTCTCCAAAATAAAAATTTATATTAACACACAATGTTATTTATACAATTTAAATTGAATGTATGATCAATATCTATTGTACATACATATACATGTATGGATATTCAATTTTTTAGGCATATTAATTCTAATCTACATTATTATTAATTTTAATCATCTCTTTTCATAATTAACATTATTGTTACCCTGGATCTTAAGCCTTGGTGGCGTCTGCGTTTTCTTATTGTTATTTCAATTACATTTGTTTGGATATTGTCCTTGTTTCACATAGTTTTCAGTTCTTATATTTAATATATGTATTCATTTCTTATATATATATATATATATATATATATATATATATAACTGTGGTTAAATCTAAATTTAAATTATGTTTGTAATGCTCAATTTCTTTTCTTACAATAAAATAACTGTTAAACCATTTATGTATTAAAATTAACGACAGCAAAAATGTCACATAAATTTCTAATTTTAGCTTTACTATTTTAATTATATAATGGAACATTTTATTATATATTTTGTTAAAAATAAGTAATCTATTTGTATTTTTATTTTCATATAGAAAATAAACAAATATTATATATATATATATATATATATATAAAATAGATGATAGCATTTTTTTATTCTTAAAAATCAAAGTGAATTATTTTATAAAAAATATTTTACATGTTTATATATTTATTTTATCAAAATATAGTGTTACTTAATTGATTTGGTGTAATTTTATTACATTTACTTTTTAAGAATTATCATTTTGCAAAATCAAACAGTTCGTATTAACCTCTTCATTCGCTCCTATCATAAAGGAAATTTATTAAAATTACTTTAAGAAAAAAATTGTCTTAAAAAACTGAATTCGATACGAGAAATTTAATCAAATTAAATCACCCCTAAAGTATCCGAAAGTGAATTTGTACATTGCTGAATGTTGCATATATATCTGTTTAACTCAGAGAACTACATACTGCTTAAATAAGGTACTATTAATGAAAGACAGAATTATAACATTATACTTTTATGCTTGTGCTTACAGCATTTAATACTTCAAAACTATGTAGAAGAGGCTTTTGAACTATTTTTAACACTTTCCAACAATGTTGAAAAGTGTTTATGACTTTGGTTTGTCTGTCTGTCCGTACTCTAACTTCCGTAAATATTCATGGAATTCCTTGAAACTAATATATGTTAATTACGTTTTCTATGGGATGTGCCCTATGTAAAATGGAGTAAATATCACGACTAGTTTGCGCACATGGACACCCTAAAAAATTCCAAAGCATTACGTTTTATGATAGATATTTCTATAAAGCATATTTTAATCATTTTATTATGTATTAATGAAATGGGCATTTATTATTCATACGTACAAAAATATGTTTTCTTTGGAATATAGTATTATTAGTATTAAGATTTACAGGGTCATACAAAAATGTTTAGATATATTTAAGGGCCATAAGTGTAAATTGCTGCAATTCCTTTCCGTTAATGTTAAGCATTTTTAACACTTTCCAACAATGTTTAAGAGTGATTATAAATTTAATTTGTCTATCTGTCTGTCTTTTTGCCTGTCAGTTGCGTGATCGTGTAGGCAAAGTACGTTACATGCTTAATAATGCAACGAGTACATACAGTTAGAAAGTGTTAATAATCTATGCGAACCGCATGATTTTTCGTTCTTGTTGTTTATAGAAGGGGAATGCTGGAGAGTGATTTTCCCCATGCTGAGCTGCTATGTTGGCTCTTTGCATGTGCATGTACTCAAGAAAGTATGACTCATGAAACAAATTTTTACTTACATACTTGTCGCTTTACTTATTCCCCCCAAAAAATCCCCTTTTTTTTTTTTTTTTTTTTTTTTTTTTTAAAAAAAACAAAGGAATGCATTATCTTATTCCTTTAAAATTGAAAGAGCTCATGAATGTGTGTAAGAGATGCGTCACGGCTCACTTGTATGCCATGCTTCTGCATCTTAGTCTCCCCTTTTTTTTTTCTCCACACTCTCCTCCAAAACCATATACCTAATGTTTCACCCGAGATTCGCTGAACAGTAAGATATTCACAAAGCATGGACCATTGGCGTCACAATGCTCAGTTATGTTCAAAACAACACTCAACAGTGTTATTTTCATTTCCTTCAAAAACAGATTTGCTAAATTAGATAAATCATCAGAAAAAAATTTCTTTACAGACTCTAACAAAGTATTTTTATACTTCTTATAGAATGGAGTAGAAGGCTGATTTTTACCAACTATGTGAAAAATACTAGAGCCGGGAATCGAACCCCGGGCCTTCCGCTTAACGCGCGGATGCTCTAACCACTGAGCTACCCTGGCTGATAACCAGCTCGGCACTTCTCACATAATTTACGTTGGCTAGGTCACCGAGTCTGCATTAAAGCAGCTATATCAAGTGACAAATTCGTGGCCGTTTGGAGTTATGCCATGTTCGAATTTGTCACTTGATATAGCTGCTTTAATGCAGACTCGGTGACCTTGCCAACGTAAATTATGTGAGAAGTGCCGAGCTGGTTATCAGCCAGGGTAGCTCAGTGGTTAGAGCATCTGCGCGTTAAGCGGAAGGCCCGGGGTTCGATTCCCGGCTCTGGTATTTTTCACATAGTTGGTAAAAAATCAGCCTTCTTCTCCATTCTATAAGAATTTAATTTCCAGGTTGGTGAATTAAATTTCTGCATTTTTATACTTGTTAAAACTGTAATGTTCAATTGCAAGCATTTATAATTTATTCTACAGCTGTAGATTTTTTTAAGTATATATCATAATTTGTAGTTGAAAGGAAGACCGTGAAAAATCAAGAGATAACTGTATAGTAAAAATAACGTCTACAGTATGATTCCATATCTCATTGTCAGTCGTAAGGAAGACCGCGAAAAATCAGGCGATTACTGTATAGTAAAAATAAAGTCTGCAGAATGGTTCCATGTCTCATTGTCATACTATAACACTAGTAGGTATTTTATTTGGAAAAGGTTTTTTTTTTTTTATTATTATATTAGCGAATTTGTAAGAGTTTTATTTCGATAATCAAAATTTTATATATCCTTTCTAAGAATGTACCGAATTCATTCTGTGCAAATGAATTTTAAATTTTTGAGAAATATGATATTTTTTGAAACATTAACATACGGTCTAGCGACGTTATATTAAAGCCTCATGTCGAAATCTCTTGAAATGTAATTAAAACAATAGAAGAATCAAAAGATGTGATTTCTTCTAATGGCTATAAGTTTGTAAAAGTACAAGTCAGCAGAATAAAATGTCTCCCTAAACCATCATAACAGTGGTCATTTAACTAAACCAATTTGTACATTACATTTTGATGAACATATTTTGACATTTCCACACCCATTCATACACGTAATTTTAATTACAGTTTATGTGTATGTAGTATCCAACATCACATAAAATTTCGATATCATTTTTGTCATACAATAGAATCCTGTATGCTAAATGCACAATCACCTTATCATATATTTTAATAATCATCTTAGTTTGTTGCCAATACATACAGTTCTGTTCCATAAACTCTCAAAAAGAAAACCAAATGTCGTTTATGAATGAATCAAATTCAAATTTACCACATTTTGCTTCCAGTTATGTTGTTTTGCTTCAAAATATCTAATTTATGATCATGGATCCATTGAGAAATATATTTATAGAATTTGTATTTCTCACTCTCGGCGAATACTTAATTGGTTTCCCAATTCAGATTAATATTTTGCATTCGCTGGCTGTTGTTGCTTACAAGACAATTTTTAATATTATTTAAAACTCCCTAAAAGTCTTATATAGCAATGTTCGCGCTTGAAAAACGATGTTACTTTCACGCTTTATACCCCATCATCCGGTGTCTCTGATCCATCACAGTAATAAATTATTCATTTGAAAACTCTCCCATTCCATTACCATGATCGGATGATTTCATAAGCTCCAGTTACACTACAAATCAATAACCACATAACATATTAATAATAATAGGTAATATTTATTATTAGTAGTAGTAGTAGTTGTAGTAGTAATAGTAATATTTATTATTATTATTATGACAAGGTACAGAATTTTTTTCCCTTTTATTTATTACAATAGTTTTAAAACGATTCTTAAGAATATTTGCAGTTCCATCACGGTATTCTTTTAAGAATGGTTTATAAATATACGTCTATAAAATCACTTGGTGTATGTATTTGAAATTAAAAGTCGGCTGATCATTATTTTTAAATAGTTGTTTTGTATTATTTATACATTTTATATTTATATTTCTTGTATATAATTTATTTAGAGGACCCTCGGACGTACGCTTATCAATATCCCCGCCCACGTCGAAAACGAAAAAATCGGCGGACGTCACTTCTTGGTGATGGCATTTATAGTGATTACGAATATGACGAGGACCAAAGAAGGTATAGTGGTGGACATGGTACATTAGAATTCACGCCAGACAAAGCCGGATTGGACATCACACCAGCCAACCTCGATTTCTCTGAAAGAGAAGAGAAAAGGCCTAGCGTACGGCATTCTATATCTGGTCGGTAATGGTTATTATATTTTTTCAAATGCAATTTCAATTTGTATCATGTAGAAATAATCAATGCTAAATAGAGCTGCACTTTTCTGTTATCAAGGCCATATTCTAATATCAAAGCGTCAGCATTTGCGGAAAATCGTTATTAATTCACGTCAATCAATAACAATATTTTTCCATATATTAATTATTTCTTTTTCAAATATTAAAGAGTTGATTTCTTCAAAATATGAATGTGTGTTTATGTATTTATAAAAATTTATGTATGACAGCAATATGTATGTAGAACGTGTGCATGTTAGTAATATGTAAATTAGGTAAAGTATGTGTTTGTTAGTAATAAGAAAAATGACACGTAAAATGTTACTTTGGTTGAGTAAATGTCACTTTATATGAACTTCTAGGCAAGTTTAGGAAAATATTGGCAAGTTAGAAAAATATTTGGTGAAAAATCTGGTCTTGATAATAGAAAAATATCAATAGAATATAATGATGCACTAATTTTGTAGAAACCCTGTTTTAACTCATTGAAAGATAGTAACTCTTATATAGGAATAAGAAACTTGCCTTAATAGATAAAATGATAAAACAATTAATTTTAGCAATAAACCTATCCTTTTAATTCACTTGTAAAAAGTAGCATTAGCAATGCATTTAATATTATAATTCTTTACTTATAGAAAAACACCTTACTCTGCAGCTTACTCAAAAAATTAAATGCAAAATTTTCCTACAAAACCTTCTGAAATTTTAATCATTAAAACTAATCGTAGTTCAAATATTTTATTTAAATCGATTTTAAGAAAATTTCACAAAATCTACAGATCTTTACGAATGCCGATTCGTTTTTTTTTTTTTTTTTTTTTCCAAAAAATAAATAAATAAATAAATAAATAAATAAAATAAATAAATAAAATAAATAAATAAAAACACCCTCAATTCCAAAGCTTTAGAGCTACATATTCACCAATATGTTCATCACCCATTTCTTTTTCTGACAATAATTTTAGATTCTAATATAACAGAAAAGAGGGAAAACGAACAAATTTGACTGACGTTAGTTTGTCAAATTTAGTAAAATAAACAAGCAGGTTAAACATTTATCCTCTGTTAATATACTCTGTAAACAAGCAGTCTCTGTTATTATATTACATATTTAAGAAAAAAAAATACTCTTAAGCTGTTTTTTTTCACTTGTAAAAGCATGGATTAACAAAGAACAGGAATGAAAGAATAGCACATTGATTTTTTTCCAGACGCCATCGAGAGCGTAACAAACCTAACTAGTGCCATGTTTGGTGGAAGCACCATCAGCAAGACTCGTTCCAGAGGTTCCAGCCCTCCACCAGCAACTAAGGGTTCCAGCGCCCAGGATCTAAGGGTGGAAATCTGGACCCGGCCCGCTACACTCACACGTTCGTCCACTTCCCTTAAGCACTTTAAAGAGAAAACATCCTTCGTAGGAGCTTCAGATCAAGGTCAGCTCCTTCATTCTTTCTAGACTATTTTCATTTGAATGAAGTACAAATGGTAATACCGTTAACTCTTTAAGTTATGACATATGTCGATGGGGTATACAGTTTTAATGAAATTTATTAAAAATCTAAAAGTTATTTTTGTTTGACGAAAAGGGTTTGTATTTGGATTGGGTTATCGGTCTACGATACTTTTCGCACACTAAGGTTCCTAAGATCGAAACCTATGGCTTACAGTGTTTGACGAAATGACAGTACCTCGTGTTTTGTAATGTATTTTTATAAAAAAAATATACATGGTAAATTAAGGGCATGTCATTATTAGCATGCATAATAAGAATACATAAATAATTTAAAAAATCATTTGAGTAATTCATTAACGTAAATTTTACTGATATGCAAAAAAACATAATTGAAAAATTTATTTTTACAACTGTAATCATTAATTTGTGTAACAGTAATTTTAAAACAACAAAATATTTTGGGTTTTCAGATCGTCTCTATTTTAATTACCTTGGTTTAAGTAAATTTCGCTTTTTTTTTTTTTTACTTTGGATATTTTAAGAAAAGTAACGTCGCTTAGTATTATGATGCTATAGTCTCCTATTGTAAAAATTTTGATTTACCTTTGCTTTATAATAGCTCTCCTTTAACTTCTTCCCCGTCTCTAACTTTAACTCACTTAGATTCCACTCACTTGCATGGGTGTGTTTTGTTCCTTTTTCTAATTTTATATTACATTATTAAATAAAACAAAATTTCAAATTATGGAAATGAGTTTGTTCTCAAATTATCCATTAAAATAATCTGACATTTGCATTTTTTTTTTTTTTACGAATTGTTACATTAAATATTTTGTAAACAAATATTTGGATTTTAAGGGCATATCTTTCTTTTTAAATCCAGGCTAATTTAAAATGCACACACTAGCCAATGAATTAGGAGAGTATCTACAAATGCGAGCTAATGGTGTAAGGTGTAAGTATGTAAAACCTGTTATCATGGTGTGGACAATGTTCTGCTGGAATGGAAGTAGTCCCCTGGTGTTACTTGAAGATCAAAAAGTCACGCAATACCTTGACATAGTGGCAGATCAAATACATCCTGCAATGTTACATTTTTTACTCCGGAGGCAACGGATACTTCATGGAGGATAATGCAAATATATATCGTGTCAGAATCGGTCGCGATGGATTCAATGAACACCAATCTGACTTCCAACAGCTGCCCTAGCCGATGCAAAGCCTAGATCTTAATCGAACTCAAAATGTTTGAGACATGTTGGAAAATCGTATCCGACAACAGTCTCCTCTCCTGTACAATTTACAGAATGTTGTAGTCTGTGTAGCCAATGTATAGTATATTCACTGAACCTAAATGCATCCTGGACGCTTGTAGAATCGATGCCCATATGGGTTGTTATCCATGCAAAATGAAGTCCAGTGTGCAAAATGTGGTCTAATAAAATATTAATTTAAGATTTCTAATTCATTGGCTAGTGTATGCATATATTACATTGTCTAAAATTTTTAATAAAAGCAGAGAATATACAAGAATAAATGGGCAAAATTAAATATATAAAACTACTTAGTATATCACTACTTTAAAATTTCGTGAATAACTTTAACAAAAGTTACCTGACGTACAATTTACAGAATGTTGTTGTCTGTGTAGCCAATGTATAGTATATTCACTGAACCTAAATGCACCCTGGACGCTCGTAGAATCGATGCCCATATAGGTTGTTATCCGTGCAAAAGGAAGTCCAATGTGCAAAATGTGGTCCAATAAAATATTAATCTAAGATTTCTAATTCATTAGTTAGTGTATGCATATATTACATTGTTTTAAAATTCTAATAAAGGCAGAGAATATACATGAAAAAATGGGCTAAATTAAATGTATAAAACTACTTAGTATATCACTACTTTAAAATTTCGTGAATAACTTTAACAAAAGTTACCATACTTTAATGAATTTTCTACAAATTTACTGTTGCTGCTGGGAAATTTTATAACAACACAACAAATATTAATCTTAACCAATATCTACGCTTCTTATAATGGCTATTTTTAAATACCTTTATATTTTTTTTTTTCTACGGTGTCTTACTTTTATTTCTAATGCAGAAAAATACATTAAAATTTTCAGGCATTATATATATATATATATATATATATATATATATAATTCTACTTAATTTTCGTTTTTTACCTAAACTGATTTTTCAATAATTAAAAGTGCAAAAAATCTAAAGCCTATAACTCTTTTATTTTGTTCATGATTTGGAATAAGAATATATGATACGAATATCTGGCATAAGAATATATACATATATACATATATATATATATATATATATATATATATATATATATATATATATATATAATTCTACTTAATTTTCGTTTTTTACTTAAACTGATTTTTCAATAATAAAAAGTTTAAACATCTATAGCCTATAACTTTTTAATTTTTGTTCATAGTTTAAATAGGGTGATTCCACGGAAAACAGGACAATTATGTCCGACATGTGACAACTATAATTTCATTAAAAAAATTATAATTAAAAAATACAATCGAAAAAAATTTTGTGCTTAAAAAATCATATAAGTAAAGAACTTTCACTTGGTCATTAAATAAGAATATATTATGAAATTTTAAATATATTTATATATCTATATATATGAAGTAAATATTTGATTGCTGAGTTCCTTTCAATATCATACATAGTTTTAGTAAGATTTTATCATACGGACATTTAGAATGTGCTTTTACTCATTTTTTAAAATCATTTTTCAGCCTCGGGAAGTTGTTCCACGAGTTCCCGTAAGCTGGCCGTCCTCGTAAGTCCTACGCAAGGACCCAGCGGTGCATTGCCCCGCACACTCCAGGACGAGCTTGAACCTGGAACTGAAGGGGACGTAGAAGAAGAGGACGAAGCAGAAAAGGCCGAAGCCGAAGCCGAAGGGAGTACCTCTGGTCGGTCTAGATCCAGGTGGGGATGACTGTTATTTAATATACTAAGATAAAAAACAGTTTTACAGTATTATTACCAGTTGAAAAATAATCTGCTACTGCAGATTCCATACTATTTTTGTAACATCTTAGAAAAGGCAAGGGTGAAAAGACATTTCTACCTGTTGGCTAACCGCGAAACCTAGTAATTTACAAAACAGAAAAGAACTGTAACCTTGTAATATGATGATGAAAATATTCGGTTAAATTACAGCGTAATACAATTGATATCTTCATTTTCAATATTTTTTTAATGTTCTCTAAGTAGGCCACATGATTTAAAAAAAAACTCACTTGATAACGTACAACGGACCGATAATAAATTAAAATATTAATAAGTCATTATTAGTTAGGTACCGTGAAAGCTGCAGCTATAGAACCAATAACATAAATTTCAGAACTAATCATCAAAGAGATTATGTAATTCTTATCGTTATATCTAGATATTTAAACAATAAAAGGTATTTTGTTTCTCTGTTAAAGTGATTCTTTTTTCATCTATAAAAATGTCAAACTTTAACTATATTAAAAACTTCAACACTTTTTTTATTTTTTATCAAATACACTACTGACTATTGAAAATGCTACACCGAATAAATATAAATAACAGAATGACATTTATTGGACACATACATCATAATGGGAAGAACAATTAATTAAACTTTCAAGAAATTTGAAGATATATATCTTGAAAAATCAGTATACAAATCAACGACCTCTGGCAGCAATAACAGCATTTATCCGCCTAGGTATTGAATCGAACAGTGATCGGGTGACATGTAGGTATACATCATTCCAATCAGCTTCAACGTGATGCCACAATCCATCGAGCGTAGATACTAGAGAGTGGTGGCGTGGCAGTCGATTGGCAACATTTTACCAAATATTTTCATTTGGTGCGAGATCATGAGAATGCGCTGGCCAGAACAATAATCGAACACATTTTTTATCAAGAAAGATCCAGACAACACGCACAACATGCGGTTGTGCATTATCCTGCGTATACGTTGTATTACGGAGATCTCGAATAGAGTGCAGAGCTCATCAGAAATGTAATGGCCGCTATTCAGAGTGCCTAAAATGCAAACAAGAGGTGGTCGAGACATGTATCTAATGGAACCACATAGCACCATTTCAGGTGATGGACCAGTATGATGATATCGAATGCAAACTGATAATGCACATTCTCCGCAATGCGCTAAATACGTATGCGACTATCTCAATGCTGTAAACAGAATTGTGACAACTCTGAAAAGATGACGTCATGCTATTCTTACGTCCAGGTTCGTCATTGGTCGCGCATTAAAGGGGCTTATATCTGCGATGGAGCTTCTAGTGTAGCAGAAATCGTGATCACCCGTACGTGTAACCAATAGCACCTCATACCTCCTCATAGCACCTCCACTTGGATTGATGTTATGTGGGTCTATTGGTTACGCGTTTCAATCACCTCTTGTTTGTATTGCCAGTACTCTTTTCAGTGGCCATTACGTTTCTGATGAATTAAGGTCCGTAGCTCTTCCCTACATTCAAAACCTTCGCAACGCAATATTTAATCAGGACAATGCATGATCGCATGTTGTCCGTATTGTCCGAACCTTCCTTGATACAGAAACTGTGCAACTGTTGCTCTGCCCAATGCATTCTCCTGTTCTCACATCAATTGAAAATGTCTGATCACCTGTTGTTAAACACGACTGGCACGTCACTACTCTAAAGTGACTATGGTTAATGAACTGTGGAATCTCGTTCAAACTGCATGGAGTGATGTAAATTTGCATGCCATCTAATCGCTGTTTGATTCAATTCTTAGGCGGATAAGTACTGTTACTGCTGCCAGAGGTCGCTGCATTATGTACTGACTTCTCAGGATATATACCTCCAAATTTTCTGAAAATTTAATCAATTGCTCTTCCCACTATAACGTGTGTGTCCAATAAATATCATTCTGTTATTTACATTCCTTCATGGCGACGCAATTTTAATGGCCAGTAGTGTATTTTTAATGCTTCTAAAAAATATATAATGTTTTTTTTAAACCAGTATGCTAATGTCTTCATGAAATTTTCTTTTCTAAAATAAAGTATTTCAAAGCCATTATCTTCTCATTATTAGGCTCAGTAAATATAAATTTGGTCCATTTCTACCCAACAGAATATGAGAACCATCTGTAATGTTCATCTCGAAAGGCATGCCATACCACCATCCCCTGTTGCATTATTCAAACAAAAATTTAATCAGCATAATTTTTCATAATAATTATTTTATCACTGAATGTGATTCAGTTCAATAAATTCTAAAATATCATTATTGCGAACACAGAGAGAAAACGTAGCATTCACTGTAGCCATGTGATATACATAAAACCTAATAATCATCCGTAAAAACAACTAAATATAAGCTTTCATTGAAATTATTCCATCAATTTTTAACGTATAAAGACTACGATATCTGTGTAACACTCAAATAGGTTTGTCTAAAGATAAATGTATCATATATGAAACATTCCAGTGTGTGTAAATTCCTTATAGCTATTTTTACTAATATCCCAAAATCTATTGACCATCGAAATTTAACAAATTGACTTTTGTCTTATAACAAAAAATAAATAAATAAATAAAAATTATCATTTAATAGAAATCTAAAAGATTCTCAATATTTAACTTCTTTTTTTGAGACTATTTTTAATACTCCATCTACAGATGGCTAAATTAGGAATACCTAATATATTAAAAAATTTTACCAATTAAAAATAACTCCTGTGTTGTAAAACTGGTATGTTTCTTTGAATTTATTTTATAGTGATTAATGATAAATGTTAGAAAATAACATAATCATATTGTGATTTTTTTTTTTTTTTTTTTTCCAAATATCTCAATATTCGATATCAGTGACTAAGTAATCACTTTACTCTTGAATCAAAATGACATGTGAGCAAAATAAAATTAAATATGTAAAAGTGATGAAAAATGTTTCAAATGTTATAAACTTAGCATTTTATTTTTCTTTTCAGATTATCTAAGTCCAGCCACGGTCGCCTTACAACTACCAGTTCAGCCCTTCCAACCACTACGAGCGGTCCCAAGTCCATTTCTTCCTCAATGACCATTCCTCCTATGTCGTGCAGCTCCTCCACCGCCCAGACTCCAGGGGATGACAGTCCCGCAGCAGAGCAACCTCCGGATGAGCTAAGAACAATAGAAACGAGGATAGACGACCTCTCAAAGTAAGTTTCGGAATCTGAAAACTATTTTTACCGCCAATGCAAAATACAATATCCTGTGTTTAAATGAGAAATAACTATTTTTTATTGGGTGTAATAATATGTTGTAAAATGAATTTTGTGTATCGTTGTGAGCAAATTTGCACACATATTATCTAAATATATCTCTAGTTTATTTTAAAATTATTAAATACCTAATTATAAAGTAAAATAATCTTTTAAATAATAAAATTTAATTTAAATGTAATTCTCACTTAAGCTATTTTATTTAATCTAAAATATTTGAAAACTTAATTCTTAAGAATACCAGTTCACTCATTTAAAATAAGGCAAACATTATTATTATTAACAAAGTGATTTATGAAAATCGCAATTTTATATTTCCCCTTTTCAAAGACAGGGAGAAAACTTCAATTCATTAATTTTATCTTATTTGCTTCATCTGCGTAATAAAATGTCATTAAATAGTGCAGTCATTAATCCTCTCTCGGCCGAATTATTTCTCCCAGTCTTGGTGTTTCTTTGTAATGGTCGTTGCTCGGCATGCTTATTTATGCCGACACTTAGGGTTAATATTTTCTGCTATTTAAATAACATTAAAACAAATAAATATTTATGTGGTGCACTTGCGTGTTTTTTTTTTTTTTTTTTTTTTTTTTTTTTTTTCGCTGCTTAATCTGGAAAACAGAATTTTTGACTCATCATAGGCTCTCGTCATCATTCTACTAAAATACGCAGTCCAATTAAATATGCAAAAATTTGCTCTCTCTCCCAGGTTGCTATCCAACCAGGATTCTTATTGACCAAGATTTTTAGTCAGTACGAACCTGGCTCTTTTCTCTATATTATGAATATTGACTATAACAATTCATAAAAGTAATGAAACTCATCGTCTAATATTAAAAAGTGTCATTTCTTCATTGTATGTGTTTCAGTTTGTTTTTATATGACTATTATCTTTAGAAGAAAATCACCACCTTCTTTATAGAGGTCTACTGGGAAATAGCACACCAATTAGTGCATCGTGTTTATGGCGTGTAATAGGAATTAGTTTAGAGTTACCAAACCCATGCAGAAATTTGGATAAAAGTGAAAGTAAATTTGTAATTTCGTAGTTGAAAGGTGTCATATAAAAAGTCGCAAGATCTCCCCATTAAAGAAGCCTCTCAAACGAAAAAAAAAAAAAAAAAAACTGCGAACAATTATAGGTATCACAAAAAAGATTTCTAATGGTTTACACGGAATTGGAAAGATTTAGAAGAAGGAAGGTGTGTACCACATGCGTTCAGCCTGAAGAACAAGGTTGAGTATATCTTGAAGTGCTTAAATATATTCAGAAAATATGTTTCAGTTCTCTGAAATATGCTTTAAAATTCTTCACACCTCATAAAGACATAATTTACTTTTCTAGGTTTCTATCAGGACAAGGGCGTTCGCAACTTACGAGATATTTTCTCTAACATTAAGGAAAAATTAACACAGCAATCTAAATACTATAATATAGTTTAAAGATGTGAAAATCTGGTTTTTTAAGTAATTAATATTGAGCTCTCGTTTTGAGCATTAGAAATTAAGAGAGGAAGGGAGGAAATACTCAATATAAAATACTTGTTTATTTTATATGTGTCTTAATTTTTTAGAAGTTAAAGTTCGTATAAGAGTTAAAAGGCAAATTTACCCATAGTACTGATAAAGCAATTAATTTGAAGAATATTGCGGAAAGAATACCTGGCGGCATGGTTATAGAAACACGGAAAGTTGTGATACATAAAAAGAGCGATTAACAAATATGAATATCTGCCACATTCTTGTAATTAAAGTAGTATTCATGTATAGCCCTAATATATCTAAATTCTTTTGGAAGCTTTGGAAGCGAATGGTACGTGATTTTCCTACCATATTCCACAAAAAAATTTGCTTATTTCATTTTATTCAGTGCAGTCTATAGATGTTAAACTGTACCAGCTGGAAATTTCACCCATAGAGGTAATGCATTTAGTTCTCTTGGATATCCCTGTATATGGACATTTTTTGACAAGAAAAATTTAGTGTAGCTTGATACAGATTTAGAGTATCAAGTATAAATTTCCTGCTATTATTTGTTCTTGAGATATACTGGTGTTGGACAAAATAATGTGAACACTTTCGCCTTTTGGCATTTTGTCGAATACCTTGAAAAATACTTACCTTGTTGTTCTTCGATTTTGGGAATAAAGAAAACATGTATTTCCTCATATTTTTCAGTAAAAGTTGTGTCCTGAAAAGGAAAAAGGGACCAGTAAAAAATTAAACAAAAATCAAGATGTTTTGGATCACCCTGTAAAAAGCAATGCGTTAAATGCGTTTTGGCTGCAGCATGGAATTAAGAGGATTTTTCTCATTATCTGTATAAAATTTTATGAGGCTACCACATACATTCATGGAGATATAACAGTTTCTTTAAAAAACTGCAAAAATAATTTCCATTTTTCTAATTATAACACATAGGAAATTAGACCTAGTGTAAAGCCCTTTTTAGGAAATATGGCATACTAAATTAGACACAGCATACATCAATCAGAACGAAAAAAATGTTAAAAACATTTCATGACATTTTGTCAAATGTCTAGAAAAGTTCTTTAGGAATCAACTTGAAACTTTGGTAGTTTAAAGAACATACTATACCTCATATATTTCAGCAAAAATTATGTCCTGAAAAGTAAAAGGAGACCAGTAAAAAAATAAACAAAAATTAAAATGTTTTGGATCACCCTGTAAAAAGTAATGCATTAAATGCGTTTTAGCTGTAACATGTGATTAACAGGGTTTTTCTCATTATCTATAAGCTTCCACAAATATTCATGGAGCTATAATGGTTTCTTCAAAACTGCAAAAATAATTTCCACTTTTTTAATTATAACACGTAGGGAATTAGACCTAGTGTAAAGCCCTTTTTAGGAAATATGACATACTAAACTGGATACAGCATACAGCAATCAGAATGCAAAAATGTTAAATACCTTACGAAATACGAGCACTTTTACTAAATAATTTTTAACTACGCATGCCTAAGATTTATAAAATTTTCATTTGCATGATTTAATAGCCAAAGGTATTGAGCAACTTATATGAAAACCCCAAACAAATATCATGTAAATTCAAAACATTACAAGAGATACAATGAACAGAATTTAAGTTCTTTCAAAATAAAAGCTAAATTATAAGGGGTTTTACTCACATTTTTATCTTGATTCAATGAATGCGCAATGGTAATACAGTGTCTTCGCTAATTGTAAATAAATATTGATAAAACCCCCTAATACCTTTCTTTTTTTTTTCGAGAAGAACTTAAATTCTGTTCATTCTATCTCTCGTAATTGAAAAAGAAATAAATAATTGTTTAAAAAATAGTAGAATACACAAACGACCAAAAAAAGAAAAATTATAACAAGTTGTAGTAATATGATCAAAACCATTTTCCTTTTTTTTTTTTTTTTTTTTTCTGACGGCTTTATTCTCCAAATTAAGAAGCATTCAAAAGCACTGGTGCATAGCAGATCACTGGCGTATACAATTAAAATTACACGGAAGGAAAAAGCCTGCAGCGTACTGTTAATTGCCAGAAATTTTATTTTCAGATCTTAATTTTTACGATACGTTCGTAATCTGGGATTAATTGAATCTCCTATTTTTCTCTTTATTGCATCGTTTTACACATCGATTCCTCAGAAGCTAAAATGAGAAGAAATAGTACAAAAGAAAGTCGTAATTGGCATTAAGAATGTAATATGTTGTGATACAACTACAAATTAAAAAATGACTCTGAAACTTTTTTTTTTTTTTTTAACCTGTCAGTTGAGTTTTGTTTCGTTCTTCGTGTTAAATATATGTATCATATACATGCTGACATCTTGTTTCATTTTTTAAAATAATTTTTAAAATTCTAAAATAATATTTTTTGTGGGATAATTAGGCTGAAATAAATTTTACCATACACATATAAGAACATGGAAAAATAAAGTTTATAGTTTAAAATTTCCTTCTTTACAAATTTACATTTTATTTTATTACCTTTTCGTGCATAATCTTTAATTAACATTAATTACATTACGTATTTATTTAAATTTTTGCTAATATTGGAACTAGTGCAAATTAGATTTAATGCTATTTAGCCTACATAATGCACTGTTAATCTCGGAACTAGCGTAAATTAGTTTTAATATTATTTAGTCTACACAATGCATAATATGAAAAGTTAATACTACTAATACTAAAAGTTAATACTCATTCATATATGCACCAATGTCTATAAATCCAGCTTATACGGTGGATGGTAGTGGTTTTGTCTGATACAGAAACACTTTTTTTTTATTTAACTGACTTTTTTATAATGTTGAAATGAAAAAATATTTATTATTATATGCTTTAACTTGCCATAACTCTGCTTTATAAATTTTATAAAATGAAGTTACTTCGCTTCCATTTTTGTTGAACCTGTGGGCGTTTAGAAAATTGTACTACTAACAGACATATAAAAGTGGGCGGTAAGCATGAAATAGTTGACTGCCGCTGATCTAATCATAAAATGCTTCGTAAACTCATCAAATTGACCATAATCTAAATATAAAACAAAAGATCTAAATAAATAACAAACAAACAATACATCATAAAGAAATAAATATGTAAACAATCTCCCCAGACTCAAAGTATTGTTGTGTTTGGGAATAAGGCCAATTCACAGAACAAGGGTCCTAGGCCTGAGGGGGATTGCCTTCCGTGGAGGTCTTTCTAAGGGGTTAGCCCCGTCAGACTCAAAGGAAAAATTTCTTTTCTAAATATACATTACGAGAAACAAAGATCCTCTAATGAAGTTTTTTTTTTTTTTTTTTCAAAGTTTATAACAAATCATATAACCACCTTTTATAATTTTATATTTTATTGTTACGCTCAATGTAAAAAAAAGTACATACATTGTATTAAAAATATCTTGAATAATCTTGTTATTGTGTATTCCTGTTTTACCAATATATTGCAAATTTTCAGGCAAGTACAGAGCTTGGAGGATAAACTGGGTACTGAACTCCAGGGTCTCATCCATTTACTAAATCAGGTGATTGTTGCCAGGTCTCTGCCCCCGTTGGACATATCTGGTCCTCCCTCAGTTCCGCCCTGCAGTACTGACTTTCCCGCGCCAACTCTCTCTGTCCGGCCTGCCTCTGTCCAGCTGTTGACTGAGAAACCGAGGGTTAGAGTCTATAGGCGTGCGGTCAGTCTTCAAGGTACACCAGCAGATGGAACAGCAAGACAACTTTCGAGTCGGGGAAGCAGGTAAAAACACTGATAATATTTTCTGTGCAAAAATATTACCAATGAAAAAAGTGTGGGGGGGGGGGGAGGAGGGCTACAAAAAACACTGCCAGTATACATCAATATCATAAAGGTATTACTATTTAACTTAAAAAAAATCTTTTTTTTTTTTAATCTTTTTAACTCTGTTATACTGAGAATTTCAAGTAATATCTTCAAGCCCATATAAATAAATAAATAAATAAATAAATAAATAAACATTGTAGAACACATATTACGATATTACCGGAAATTTCATAGTTATTTTCTTTATTTCAATTTTTTACTTGATTAATCTTCACTTCTTACTTTATTTGTGTTTCATTTTTGCTCCAGTTAGTCATAGTGTTACGATTTTATTATTTAAATTTATATACACTGTCTTTCCAAAAACGATTTCAGACGTTTTTTCAACTATCTCAAAAAGTACTTGACGAATCATCTTGAGACAGCAGGAGTGAAATAACATGTTACACCTCATATATTTCAATGAAAGTTTTGCCCTGGAGTAAAAAATTAAATAAAAATGAAAATGTGTGGAATCACACTGTAAAAAATAATGCATGGAATGCAATTCAGCTGTAGTATACCATTAAAAGGCTCCTTCTTATTCTCTGTATAAATTTTTATGAGGCTACCACATATATTTATGGAGATATAACTGTTTCTTCAAAAAACTTTTTAAAAATAGACATTTTTTTAACTATAACACGCAAGGTATTAAATCTAGTACAAAGCCATTTTCAGTAAACTTGACACACAATATTATACACAGCATACTGCAATCAGAATGCAAAAATATTAGATAGCTAATGAAATATGAGCATTTTTACTAAATAATTTTTAACTGCGCATGCACAAGGTTTAACGAAATTTCATTTGCATAATATAATAGCCGATAGTATTGAGTTACTTATATGAAAGCCCCAAACAAATATCATGTAAATTAAAAAAAATATTTGGTGTGTGCAAAAGTTCTACCCGTTTTTATTGCCCATAAAGAAGAGCAAATAAACGCAAAATGAACAGTACCTATTATTGTGCATAATCCCCATTGCTGTCTGTGACCTTTTGTTATATTTCTGGTAGGAGATGAATCCCACGGCGCGGCGGTGAAATTACGGCGGTTTTGAGTCAGAAAAGTCTTGGTTGGCAGTTTTCATAGCATCAAGATCATCAGATTTTCTGACTGAAGAAATTTTTCAACGCACGAAATAGGTGATAGTCAGTTGGTGCCAAGTCAGGAGAATAGAGAGCGTGGGGTAAAACCTCCCAACCAAAGCCCAGTAATTTTTGGCGAGTGATGAGAGCAGCATGCGGCCTGGCATTATCGTCATGAAGGTTAACACCACGACGATTGATGAGACCTTGCCGCTTTGCTACCAAATTTGAATACAGCCTGTCTAACTGTAGACAGTAGAAGGCAGCATTGATGGTTTGGTTGAGTGGAAGGATCTCCCAGTAAATTATTCCCTGCACATCCCACCACACACTCAATAACACCTTCTTGGGATGAAGTTCAGATTTCGAAGTCGATGCAGACGGATCAGAAGGGCGATACGCAGTTCTACGACGCTTTACGTTACGGTACATAACCCACTTCTCATCTCCTGTCACAATTCGTGTCAAGAATGGTCATTTTTGTACCGGGAAAGCAAGAAAATACAGGTGGCAATTCGGTCATCTTGTTGATTAGGTGTCAGGTTATGTGGAACATAACGGTCTAACTCACACGTTCAACATCAACATCACTTGCGCAGACACATTCAAGATTCTTCTTATTTAAGACATTTCTAGTTTTTAGAAACTTCTTTCCCCCTGAAAGATACTGTTTCTTATTGAAGGATCTTTCTGATATACTTTTCTGTTATTTCTCTGTGTTTGCGTTATTGATTTCGTTTCAATGAACCACCATAAAGACTGGATTTTCTCTAATAGTGTTGCCTATCTGCTTAATATTCAGTCCAAAAGAATATCATATTGAATTAAACGTTGGATGAACTATAGATATAGTAATAAGACATAGACTGATCATTGACAGGGGAAAAGTGATACCTTTTCTAATCGGGAAAAGACGGCCATTTTACTCTCTTATGGATGTATTTCCCCGAGTGAATATACACGGGAATACACATAGGTAATTTAGCAAATAAAATTTATGCACTAAAAGAGAATGAAAAACTCTAGATACCCCTTTTTCTTTCTTTCTTTCTTTTCGTTTTCCTTTCCTTTTATTTTATTTTATTTTATTTATTTTTTTTTTTACTATACATGAGTGATGTAGTATACTCATGTCTGCACAAAACTGTCTTTCTTTCGGCATTTATTATTATTATACTTCTTTGAGATAAAAATTGTCTGCATTCATCATGAAAAATAATTTTAATAAATTATAATTTAATAAATTATTTGTATTGCGTAAATTTGTATAGGATTATATATGGAAGAAAGTCTTGTGGTGGCCACAACATGCTAGTTATATATTAAAACTTTCGCGGCTGATAGCTACATTTAAAAGAATTTTGAGAATTCCATATTACTTACTAATATAAAATATTAAAAAATATTAAAATTTAAAAAAAGTATTCCATTAAATATGAAAATAGTAATTATCTCATAGTAATAACAATGCAACTGATAATAAAAATTATATTTTTCATAAATTACTTGAATATAACATAGATATAGTAATAAGACATAGATTGATCAGCGAGAGGGAAAAAGTGATACCTTTTTTTTTTTTCGAGAAAAGTCACTCTAATGGCTGCCTTTCCCCGAGTAAATCACATACAGGAATACACACGGATAATTTAGTAAATAAAATTTATGAATAATTTATTTACTAAAGGTGAATAAAAAAACTCCAGATACAGTTTCAAATTCATTTTTCTTTTTATTTTTATTTCAATACTCTCTAATATGTGATTTTAGAACTTTTTTTCGGCATCAAAATTTTTTGCTCGATAACATGGGGATGATAGATCTATATATATTACTATATCTATGGAATATAACTTATTTATGGAACCTACCCCCATTTCTTTTCATATATTTATTAGAACACATAAAAGCTGCGCAACGTTTCGGCATTTTAAAAATGGCTGATAATAAAAAAAATTTTCGGCATCAAAAATCTTTGCTCGTTAACATGGGGATGATAGATCTATATAAATTACTATATCTATGGGATCAACGCATCAAAAGTAAACATAACATTGCATTCTAATTGTCGCTAAAAACAAAAGAAAGAAACATGCAATTATAACACGCGCAGACGATATTTACAAAAGAAAAGTTATTCAAACGAGAAAAAAAGAATTGTGTAGGGCAGCATTCATATTATAAAAAGAAATGTATGACTTATTCTACGCATAAATGCCATAACTTTGTTTATATCTTAATTATTTTATGAATTATTAAATTGCAAAATGTGGCAGAACTTTTATAGACACTTTATACCTTAAGCCTTTTTTTACCGGTGATATTTTAAAATACCGTTAGATTTAAAAGTATATAAAATCGAATTTATGGAAGAATGTCAAAGATACTAATAAGAATCTTATGTTTATATCTCATTTTAATGGCACGAGACACAATATGAATATTTTCTGTTCAAGAAGTGATTTTATAACGTGCTGTCACTGTTTTTGATCGATATTTCTCACGATATCTTCACCTGTGTTATAATTAATTTATACATTACTTCCAGAATCTTCTATCAATCTTGGAAATAGTATAAATATGATTTAAAAAAAAAATACTTTCTTAATTTTTTCGATGGTCTAATCTTTTTTAGACCACTATGTATACAATAAAGTACTACCCAATTAAATCGTAATTAATTACTATGATAAGGTGATATGCATACTTTTTATTACCTATATCTTTAAAAATTCCATTTAAGTAACTAAAACAATATAAGGTAAAGCTAGGAGAGATTGCGCGGTAGGAGAGATTGCGCACATAGGGGATCGACAGGAACGAGTACAAGGAGCGCTCTGAAACTCCAGGTAGTTCTACAACACCGATAGCGGAGTGCCCAGTTAAATATGCATGTTCATTGCTTGAACAGTCTAAGATTAAACGTGGTTATTTTGTCTCGTTTTCAAAAATGTTTCCTTAAATTTTCAAAACCCTTTCTACGAATTTTTATATGGTAGTATTGCAAAATATTTTTTAATTAAACGATTTCCCATGGACTCGTTTATAAATTTTACTTGTGGCAGGTGGTTGCATGAAAGTTGCATCATTTATAACAACGAGTGCAACGATTATAAACAATGACAGATTAGGCCAACAAACAAGAAACCATTCAAACTGAAAAGGAACTTTATTAATTTTAAGTTAAATATATTATCTAGTAACTAAATGTTATTTTTTATTATCTAGTCTTGTTTTTTATCTGCTTCTTTAATTTATTTTCTTTAAATAAAAATTTTCATTTTTTTTTTTTTTTTTCTTTTTCTGATTTTTTTTTTTTTTTTTTTTTTTCATTAAATTGAAATACTTACATGTAATACAAAAATATTTGTTTACAAAAACCTTATACCAATGTCATTTAAGTGCAATTATCATTGTTAATAATTTAATTGTAGTTAAAATTAAGCGCAATCTCTCCTACCCTATAAGGAGAGATTGCGCAAAATAGCTCTTTTGGTTTTATTACAGCTGTTGCTTAAAATCATAGTATAACAACAAAATAGTAATGGAAATGCGTAGAAGAAGGATCATTTCAAAGCTATGCACCAACAGTTTAGCAAAAAATTAAAATTTAGATTTTTTTATAATGTTCTGTTGAATTGTGCGCAAACTCTCCTAAATTTACCTTAGATGAAATACATTTTTTTTTTCCATAATGTGGTAAATAAAGGGTTAAATAAAGATAACATATAATTTCTCCCATCGATCTTATATTATTTATTTAGTTAAATTGTTTAACATGTGCGTTATGATTTTCTTTAATATTTTAGATTTTTCTTTTTTTTTCTTTTACAATAAATGATATTTTTTGCTGAATCTGCAGTCGGCTGCAAAATTATTCGAGCACTAGCAATAATCCTTGCCAAAAAAAAAATACACTTAATACAGCTTTGTTAAATAAATCCTTGTCGAGTCATGTTCTTAATCAGTCTAAGAACATGATACGACAAGGATTTACTTAGCAAAACAGTCTTAAGTGTACTTTTTAAATATAGGAATTATTGGCTAGTGCTCGAATAATTTTGCAGCCGACTGTAGATCTCTGCTCGGTTTCTCTTCATTTTTTCAGCTAATCTTTTGCCTCTTTTTTCAATCTAGGTCTCAAGAGGAGCTGCTGGACGACTCCTTCCCGGAGTCGATAGCCGAGGAGCCCGCTCATCCGCCTGTCAGCCATCATCATCTCTCCAAAACTGTGCCTGCCTCTCCGGTTTCCGGAAGCACGACATTACTGCCGGAGAGGTCTCGATCCCAGCCTCATGCACTCCATTTTACACAGGTACAAACTAATAATTTAAAATATTTCTGCTTAACCCATGGCTCCTCGTAATGAAAACTTCATTAAACATTCTTTTACTTTACTCTATTCAAAAACATTATTAAATTTTCATTATTATTAGTCTTCGCATAAAACCATATTAATTAAATGCAAAAGTGGCAGCATTATTACAGTCATTAGTATAATTATCAATGAATGTGCAAAATCACTACTCAAAACTGTATTTTGTTTCTTATATTCTTTCATGAGGTTTCTCCATATTTTACAATTCATATAACTTAATATATTACAGAATTAGTTTTGAGCGACAAAATGTCTGGCTTTCCCATATAGCAAAGTGTTCCTTTTTGAAATAGAGGACAAGGCTTTGTTTCCTTCGATAGCGAATTTCAAAGCGATAACAACGTTTCTAAATTACACGCAGTAAATTCTGTAAGACTTCAAGAGACATTTTTGTATGTCTGTAATTCTCTTTTCAATGAGGAAAAGAAAGGGAAAATATTCCAATACTCATTGCATACATCATGTAAAAAAATTATTTCCTGTTGAAGGCCGCGATAGCCTAGCTAGTACAGAGTCGTGTTCATAATCGAAGTATTGCTGGTTCGATACTCGAGCCGGTCAAAGACCATCGAGTACATTAATAGTAGTGGTTCACGTAAAAGCCGTCTGAATGCGGTGTCTTCTATGCTCCGTAAAAATAGTGTTTCTGAATGTTATGAAGCCGAAGAACCATCTCCTCCACGGAGGGTCAAAATTGTGATGCCATGCCTCCAGACCATCGCCAGAGGAATCCCAGACCATCGCCAATCGCCAATTGCATAGCTCTAGCGCGACGTAAAACCCACTCAAACTGTTAAGCAAGTCTATCTTAAATTTAAATTGCTGTTACTTGACTTTAAATCTTAAATCTTTACTTTTCTGATATCATTTTCGCCGAGTTGCAGTACCTCTGGGATTTACAGAGCTCTCGCCACCGCGAAAGACCAAAATTATGATGGCAAGTTTCCGGACAATCCTTACCGGGGAATCCCAGACCGTCGCCAATAGCACCCTGTGTAGCACTAGTGCGATGTTATACCCACTAAATCTCAACATGAGTTCAAAACAATACAATTTAAACCCACTCTTTTCCAGTACTTTAATTAGCGTTTGCAGGAAAAATCGCAAATTTGAAAGGTCTCTTTGCATTTTGCACAACTTTTTGATAAAAACTGCGTCCAGTATGACAATCGAAAAAGATGTATACATTTTTAATTTCTTGAAAATAAGGTGGGAAATCAAATCTCGTGTTTTTGTATTTTTCGAACGTTAAATGCTGACAGATCGAAAAGGCAAAATCACAATTAAAATATATGAAAGACGATCCATATGATCTCCGGACTATCCCTAGGGGGTGAGTCTCAGACCGTCGTCAATTACGCATAGCGCAGTACTAGTGCGACGTTAAACCCAATCTACCTACCTACCATATGATTTTTTTTTTGTGTGTGTGTGTGTGTGAGAGAGAGAGAGTATATGTGTGTTTCATATAATGTAGTTGATTGGTATTGCCCTCTGATACAATAAGAGGAATGTGATAGTTTCGAATTGGCACGAATATTTTTGCGCACGCTAAAATGCTTCCATTCTGATCTTAAAAAACAACTTTGTGATTTAATATATTAGACAATAGAATTACTAAAATTACTATAGTATTAACCTTTTATAACTAAAAAACTCCATTTCAAAAGTATTTCCCCACGTGTTAGAGTATATTATTTAACAAAAAAAATTTTAATATTTTTAAAAATATTTTTAAAGAATTATTTAACATTAAAGAAATAATATATATATATTTTTAAATATGGAACAAAATACTAAACATTTATTGACAAAAAGTTGTTTGTCAGATGTTCCCCTAATCATTCAAAAGGACACAGAAAATTCAAAAGATTTCAATTTTAAAACAAATGTTGATTTTGTTGTAAGGAGACTATACCACATTTCTCATAAATTGCGTCTGCGTACATCCTTTATGTTTTAGATATTTAAGTCTGTTTTTTTTTTTTTAATAAATTGGACTTGTGGGAAAACATAACATAGTACCGTCATCTGTTGAAAATCTTACTAATATTTTTTGTCAACTGCAATGTTGAGGAAATTGTATAATTATTGTATATATTGTATATAACGGTCCACTGCACTTTAGAATGTAAAAAACGGGCGGAAAAGGCTAAAAATCTATAGAAAAAAGCATGAGATAAAAACGAAAAAAACTCACAATCACAAGTATGTGAGGAAAAAAAAAAAAGCTGACACCGGAAGAAATAAAAGGTCAAATTGACTAGAAAAAGTGGTGTAAGCCCGGGAAGGGATTGGGCTCGGGGCCCTGAACCTATCGTCGAGGGCTTTATGGGTTTGGCCTAATAGTTTACTGTCATTTGGTGGAAATTCTAAAGTAATATATGCTTCTTACATTATATCTTCAAAAGGATGGTTTCACCTTTCCTTCAATAGATAGTAAAAGTAACGGTTCGAATAAATATTAATTAATATATTTAAATAAAATAAAATAAGGATTTATTCATTTAAATATTATACGAGCTTCATGGATAATGTTTTAACCATATTTTAATCCTGAAGTATTTGCTTATTTTCTCTCTCTTATAAGTAATTCCGGTTTCTTTCTTTGCAGTTATTCACTTGCATCTTAAATTTAAATTGCTTGATTCATACGTATTTTTACATTCTCTTACCCATATGCATGGTAGAGAAAGTAGTGTTTTAATGTCAAATTTTCGAAATTGAGTTTTTGTTATGTTTACGCGTTTTGACGTCCCCTGAATACTAAAATCAGGTTTCTAGCGCTTGGCCTATGTGTGTGTGTGTGTGTGTGTATCTGTAATTATGACTGTTATTAGCATATCTCAAGAATAAACAGTAACAAAAAGTTCAGACTCGATATTCTAAGTCCTTGTGATATAGAGATACTACACTAAACTTTTCGTTGAGATCAAGCAAATGTTCAAGTACCGAGACATCCAAAAGAATTTGAATACATTACGTCTAAAGGAAAAGTTTTTGATATATACAGTTTCACATCTATCAGACAACACCGTGCCATTCTAAAAAATCCAGAGGATGTCATTTTTGGGATAACCTGATATCCTCTGGACAACGGAAATTGTGTAGTATGTCTTCTGGACGTCAATATGTCCTACCTGCAAATATCCTAAGGATGTATTTTCATGATTCTTATAATACAGAGGTAGGAGGAATATAGACATCATCCGGATGACTACAGACATCCTTGAACTATACAGAGGATAGCACATTCATTGAAACCTGGCATCCTGTGGATGACAAAAATTGTCCTATAGACAGATTACTTCTTTGACAAAGTAATCTGTGTCGTCTCCACACTGAAACTGTAACAAGCTTTAAAATTTTCAATACGAAAACTTAAATTTTACACCGTATTTGGATTTAGACTATTACCAAGAGACCAAATTTGAAGTCATTTAGTCAAAAAGTTTAGGAGAAGAACAGATGTAAAATCTGCAATTCCCAATGTTCTACTTTTACCATCTTCATCCATATCTCCAATAACATTTGTTTTTCATGATGATTTTTTTATGTTGTTAACATATATTATAGTGGCTTACAAAAGAATCTGGATAATTATTTTATTGTTTTGAATGTTTATAAATTTTACGATTAACAAAAAATTACCACAAAAAAATAAATGTTACAAGAAATTTGAAATATTAATGTATAATTTAATGATTTAATTTAACTCATAGTGTAAAATATTAAGCATTATGAGTTAAAGATTTGAAATCTGAATATTTTCGAAAAAAAAACATAAAGAATGGCGTGCAACAAACTGATAACTTCTACCTTATAAACGTGAAATGTCATGGTGGTCAAACGTAACTCACCTATTTCATTTTCCGCGCAAGACTACACATGCGCTGATAGCGCATGTGTGTGATCAGAAAATGCAGAGGATTTTTTGGAGGATGATTTCATCGGATGGTCCGATCAGAAAGTCCACCATCTTTACAGTGGAGAAAAGTGACTGAGTAATCCGTTTAATATATCTTTCAAAAAATCAATGGGACTCTTATACAGTATGACAAATTTAGGATCGTATGATAATTATAATTATCATACGATCCTATATTTCCTATATTTGTCATATTGTATAAGAGTCCCATTGATTTTTCATATCTGTCCTGTCCTATGGACCTCCAATATATTGGAGGTCCATAGGACAGGACATACTTGAAAAGTGCTGAAAGTGCATTTTAAGGTTGTGCTGTATGTTATTAATATAGGGCTATATTTAAGTACATAATATGGTGTGTACATAATTTATAGAAAACGTACACATAAGTGCTACACATAAGTGACAACATGTTTTTTTTTTTTTTTTTTTTTTTTTTTTTAAAATTGAATGTAATTGGTGAAAGTTCTTTACTATATTTTACCATGTCCAGGAAAACTATTTAGAAATTAAAATTTCATCATCCTATACGGTAAAGGTATTATTTTAAGTTAAATTTTCAACATTTTTTTTTTATTAAGCGTTTTGAAGTTCTTTGAATACTAAAGTCATGTTTTTAACGGTTCATGTTTGTGTATGTCTGTTATCAGGGTAATTTAAAAACAAATAGTTGCAAACAATTCATATGTTGTATTTTGGAATCGATATGAGGTTGCTATTTGAAAAGTTTGATTAAGATTCATAAGCTTCAAGGAGTGGTGCGAGTGAAAGTTAGATGAATAATTTTGAATAAACTTTTAAGTTTAAAAACTGCCTTGAATGCTATATAAATGTAGGTACTATATTGAAATGAGTTGAGGTGGCGGTAGCCCTTTCACATATAATTATATGTAAAACAAAACAGTTTTTAACACAGATTTATATACAGCACTTGTTATCTTTCAGTCTATCTTTATATTATTGAAATGCAGGGTAAGGGAAAGTCATATGAGGGCCACACCAGATTCTAGATTATTTCTTTTTAATTCTTTACCTTTCTGCAATGTTTATCAATCTAAAATATAACCCTATTCCTTTACAGGTAAAATCAAAGTCTCCAGAAAGTGGTTCCAAAGAGAAAATCGAGCTGCAAATGTTGTCAAGTCGCCTATCAAAACAGGAGAAGGAATCTTCTGCTGTAGAAGAGGAGGACCCACAATTAAGCAGGCGAGATTCCCTAAAATCCATGGAACCATCAACCTCTGACAAAGAACACCACGGGAGTGACAAGTCTCCACTTATTGAGCCTTCATCTAGGGCAGAAGCCCGAAGCCGGAGTGTAGAAGACTTACCTAAAAAGCCAAAAACTTTTAAATTTAGAGACTCAAAGTCCTCGGACGTCTAAACCCAAAAGATGACAAAACATGAGGAAAATAAAATAAAACTTTGTATTCAACTGTTGTGACGTCGGATTTTATGGCTGTTATTTATTTTTGTAATGCCAAAGTTTTCATTTGGTGTTTCTGTACATTTGTGTGGATGTTTCTTGGTTCGTTTACTGTACCTAAAGGTGTGTTTTCGGCAAATCTTCAGCGCCGAAGCTAAGCAGAATGATGATTGTGGCAGAAAATCTTTGTACAGGAGGATTCGGTTCGAATTTGTCAAGGAAATTCAAAGAGCTAAAAGTGTCGTGATATTAAAGAAGTTCGACAAGTTTAAGTCCTCTTCAATTATGTTCTCATGGATACCCTCAAGACTGATTACATCAGGAATAGCATTAACTAAAATTTATGTTATGCTATCATAGATGGAGTTTTCGAGAAAAATCCTTTATAAATTATCACACACTAAACGAATTTTCTTTTCATTTTTTACTACTTACTTGAAATTCAAAAAGTTGTTGATTATTTCATCTTATTTTAATGTGTTCGATTTATAATTTAAAAAATGATTGAATGACAACGACGAAATTTTCATAAATGAACATTTTATCAATCTAAATTCAATGAAATAAAGTGAACGCCTTTAAATGATGGTTTTTATAAAAATGTATATATTGAATGGGAGTTTTATAAATTATAGACAGAGAGGATTGGAAATAATTATTCACAACATTGTTATTATTGTTATTATTGTTATTTTTATGTGTTAATAATAACAATAAATATAATGTGTTAATAATAAGTTATTATTAATTAATAAAGAAAAAAAAAGCATCAAATTTGAGCATAAAAAATTATTAGCTGTTTAATTTATGTATAACTTACAAAAATTTCGCTTTAAAAGGAGCATTCAAGAGAGGAAATTTACATTTCTATTTCTATGTAATATATAATATAAAAGTATTTCATTATTGCAAACTATAAATCTATTTCATTAAAATGTTTGAATAAGAACAATTAGGTAAGTTAATTATTTAGAAAATTAGATAAATAATATTATTAATGTAAAATAAAGTTTAGATTTAAAAAAAATACATTTTCTTTTAATTATTTTATTTTGCATTATAAAAATTCTACGTAGGAATTTCCACCTAAAAAACGTGCTTTTTTCTGTGGAATAAAGTATAATTAAATATTAAGATTTAAAAATACGTTAAACTATCAAATTATTTAACTGAATTTCTTATTTAAAAGTTTTAAAAAAATTTAATTCACTTTGAGAAAAAATAGTAAATATTATAAAAGTTAGATTTATTCCATAATACTTATTAGATAGTTTAAAAAATTCAACCGATATATAAATTTCAAAACAAAAATCATATCTTCACAAAATTAAATTGAAAAAATGAAATAGATTTTTTTCTTTTCTTTTTTTTCTTTTTTTTTAATAAAATTACTACGTTAACTCAATGCACAAACAAATTTTATCAGACCTCTTTTTACAGGGTAAAGTTACTATCTGTAATAATTGAACTGTTATTAACATATCACTTGTTTCACCACGATTTTGTCAGCTCAGCTTACTGAACATGCTCTATATAAAACTATTAGAATCCAACTACTTCATAAGTATGTTTGTATATCATAATACTTCATAAGTATATCGAGATACTTTATAAGTATGTTTAAAAGAAATCGATTAATATCGCGAATAAAAGATATTTTGTAAAATATGTTTAGATTATTTTTTCAGAAAATTTACAAAAGATTGTGCGCAGTACTGAAATATCACTACCACTTTAATTCAAATATTATTCGTTTAGTGATAATGGCTTCATGTTGGTTTAATAAAAACACATATGTTTAAATGAAATCAATTAATATCGCGAATAAAAGATATTTTGTAAAATAAGTTTAGATTATTTTTTCAGAAAATTTACAAAATATTATGCGCAATACTGAAATATCACTACCAGTTTAATTCAAATATTATTCGTTTAGTGATAATGGCTTCATGTTGGTTTAATAAAAACACATATGTTTAAAGGAAATCAATTAATATCGCGAATAAAAGATATTTTGTAAATTAAGTTTAGATTATTTTTTCAGAAAATTTACAAAATATTATGCGCAGTACTGAAATACAACTACTGGTTTAAATTGAAATATTATTCATTTGGGGATAACGGCTTCATGCTAATTTCAAAAGAACTTATATGTTTAACCCTTTCAGGGGCAAGCAAATTTTCCTCCTTTAAAATCAACAGCCAACATAAATCACCAACAATATTAAAAGACAAGAAATAAATGAACTTATTCGTCTAAGTTATAAAAGAAAAATTTTATAAAAAGAATTCCGGGGACAGTTTTTGCAATTTTGAATTAAAATTTGTGCGCCCCTGAAAAGGTTAAAAGAAATCGGTTGATATTGAGAATAAAGGATATTTTATGAAATAAGTGTAAATTATTTTTCAGAAAATTTATAATATTATGTGTGGTACTGAAATATCACAACTGTTTAAATTGAAAGTTTTTTATTTTGTTACACTGGCTTCATGTTGGTTTCGAGAGAATTAATTCATGAAAAAACATATTGTAAATAGAAAACATTGCAAAATAGAAAATTAATAATTAATTAAAAATTAATTTATTTATTTGTTTACATGAATAAGCACGTCGATATCAGATCATAAACAAATTAATAAAAAATACAGAAAAATTGATCAGCGATTCCCCAAAAACTTTTTTTAAAGTCTGATTATCTTTAAAGTCGCGATCTCTTTTTTCCCACCTATCATGTTATCAGTATTTCTTATTATTTTAAAATTGAATGTTTACTCATACGAAAAAATTGAATATGATCAAAAAAATAAATTTTATCAGGAAAAAAAATAAAAATCGGCAAATTAAGTTACAAAACATATAACATAAAGTTAAGATTAAAATACACACACACACACACACGCACACACACATATATATATATATATATATACATATATACTTGGAGATTTTTCTGTAATATTTTGATCGTTTCAGTTACATTAGAATAAAATATCGGCATTTTAAGAATAAGGAATTCATTATATATATACATATAGGTTTGTAACAAGAAAAACAAGTTCTTCAATAATGTATTAAATTCATATATTTTTAATTGTTATAAATTACCTAACACCCTTCTCTTTATATAGACGTGAAAACTTACACTGTTATACCCTCACACGGAACCATTAGAAATTCATAAATAATCATAAGCGTTCATAATAATCGAATTCTCCAAGTCTACTGCGCGATTTGGAATCCATCATAGAAATTATTGTTGAAATTAAGCATGAGTTTTGAATTAGAAGCATACTTCGCAAAAGATTAGATAACTTATAAATTATATTTAGGTTATCATTTACTTTAGAAAATGAAGAAAAAAAAAGAGGGGGGGGGGGGGTCCAGAAAAAAAAAATTGTTTAAATGAGTCAGTTTCTAATTCACACATTCTCTCAAAATAATATAAATCGTTATTGATAGATACGATCACGTAATTCAACATTGTTCTATATATTTATACTTTTCTATCCCGATTGAAAATTAAAAATTAATTCTATAAAACAATTCGACATTACTTTTAATATAGCCTAAATCATGATTTGAATTATTGGAAAGATACTTTTCAAAAAATCTGAATTTTTTTCCTTATCTTTAAGAATGTGTAGGAATCCTGAAAAGGGTTTGGGTTTGAACGGATAAGCAATTGTTCTAACGATCAGAACATTATCTCATAGTCGAGTAAAGATAAATGTCAGATCAATATACTTCATAAAACTTTCATGGTTAGAATAGATAAAACTTTGCCAAATTTTAACATTAGTGCCTTGGATGGAAAAAAAGAAATTAGTTAAACTCAAATTTACAAACCGCTAAGGTTGGTTAATAATTTTAAAATTTCACTAGAATTTTATATTTAACATATTTGGAAACAAAGTAGAAACTAAATGTATGCATCTTGTCACATTATAGCTTTATGAAAGAATTCATTGTATCATAAGAAAAGATTTTTTTTTCCTTAAAAAAGCTGATAATTTGTTAGAAAAATTCTTATTCGTGCGCAGTGGGATTCACTCGAACGAACACCAATATAAAAAAGCTGGTTTTACATTCTCATAGTTATTAACTTTTTAAATAATTAATTTTTAGTCTTCATTTTGGAATTTTTTTACGATTTATATTTCAAAAAATTCTAATATTATTTTAACTACATATTAAAAGAATAAAGTTTGAATAAATATAATACAAATATAAATATAAATATACATACAATGAAAAGAATTTAACTATCACTGTATATTCTGAAATATTTTCAAATTCGTTTCTATTTGACATTTATCAACAGATTTTTGCCAAATACATTATATTCCACAACATCACAATTGAAATATTTTATAATTCAAATTTTTTAAATTTCAAAAATTCCAAAATTTGTAACAAAAACGTTATTATAATATTGTTATGTATAAATCTTGATATAAATAAATCATTTTCATCAATCTCTCTATAATCTATATAACATTCTACTGAAAAGGGGAATAAAAAGACAGGGAGAAATAAGCAAACGAAAATGAGAATTATTTTTCATTTCTAAGAAGCCCTATTTTAGGAAGACTAAATTATGCCATATGTGCTTCAGAGATTTACTCTTCTTTATGTACTTTAAAATATTTTTAAAATATAATAAAGAGAGAAATTCATAACTGCCCATTGCAACAGAAACCAGTTTTAATAAATGATATCTTAACAGCATGTAAATTAATTCGAAAGCAAACAAAATTATGTACATTGCATACATTGTAATTGTTTGAGAATTAAATTCACAAATTTGCGTAAAAACATATCCATTCTTACTAATTCACATGTTATTTGTTAAAAATGTTTGATGTCTTCCATATTTAACATGCAGATTATAGAAAAAAAAAAAAAAAAGTAAAATATTCATGAGAACATTTCATTATATTTCATGAAACAAACAAAAAAAAGAAAAAGAAAAATATAGCGTCATTGGTTTAATAAAACACAAAAACAAATGAACAAAAATTTGTTTTTAATCAGAAGTTAAGTTAAACATGAAAGAGGACTTTGTTAAATTAATGTCTGTGAATTTGAAGAATTGTTTTACTTCACTGGTTAGTCTTGATTCAAATACTGAAAAAGTGAAAAGTACATAAACTTGATACATACTTCCTATTAAATGTTATTCTACAGAATGTACAGATCTTTATTCCTTTTTCATAAAAGTACAATGTCAATCTGTGCCTATCATTTGTAAACCAACAAGAAACTTGTAAATAAGCACCATATTATTAAAAAAGAGTCACAAAAAATCGCTCTTAGCTTTCCATTCAAAAAATTGCCTATTTCATCCAGTTTTTAAATATTTGCAAAATTAAGTTATAGTATTAGAATTATAAACAAACAAACAAACAAAAAAAAATTAGGATCGAATACTGCTAGATTACATTTGGGATTAGAAAAGATCAGAAAATGAGAAGAAAACTGTGCAAAACTACATTATAAAAGTTTTAGTTATTTAAAATAGATTAAAACTTAATTAAACTGCATGTTCTATGCTGAATTATTCAGAATTCGTTTAAATATTACGTCTGTGAATTTTTACACTTTCGAAATGCAAAAGTTTAGTGTTTTTATATAAATAATATTTTAGTGGAAATTCTTTTATTCAATTAATTATTTAATACAAATATTGAGTTTTAGCATTACATTTTGCATAAATTATTCAACCCATTTAATGTCATGACATAAAAATAAAATATATTGGATAAAGGCGCATTAAAAAAATTGATTCAAATATATTTTTAGTGATTAAAAACTAGTCAATAGATCAACAATTTTCTAATTAATTTCTTTTTGTAGTGTGTAATTTACAAGTAATAATAGTTCGTTAAATATTTTGTAACACTTTAAATGCTATAAATGTAGTAACAGCAGATTTAACCAACTTTGAATTTCATAATAACAGAACATAGTAATGTGATTATAAGATATTTAACATAATGTTTTGTGATATAGTAGTCAGAAAGCGAGCGAGCGTCGGCAATATTGTATATGGTAAAAAAAAAAATTAAAAAAAAGTTTTAGCCAGCGCGGGAATAACGCTCGAAATCTGATAGATTAATTTAAAATTAAATGACCTCATGTTATAAAAACATAATTGCGCTATATACCTCTTATAATTTTTATTTGCATTTCATTAATATGGGTTCAATAATTTAAATATATCTTAAAAATTACTGAAAATTAAAATTTACTTTTGAAGTCTAAATAAATTTATTTGCTCATTTATTTATTTATTTAATCTACTTTATTTTATTTATATATATACATTTGATTTTGCATTTTAAATACAAAAAATGTTAAAAATAACTTTTTTTACAGATAAATCAGAATAACAGGGTTTACTTTATGATGCTCAAAACTTCATATGCTTGCAAATATTTCTTTTTATTAATTTATATAAAATATGAAATACTAAGCAAATTAGAACGCATTTATTATTAGTGCAATATTTGTTCAATTTATTGTTCAATTGTAAATACTTATTTAGAAAAGTCTCTGTAATTGTTACGACCATTGGAATTTTTTAAACTGTTCATATTTTGTATATTTTTAAAATCATCGTTATTTTAAAGAAATGTTACTTTATCATGTAATTATTATAATTTTCATATAGAAAATAAAAGTGTGGAATGGTGTCATGCTAATGTCATTGTAATCCAGTGCATAACTGCTTGATCCAGATGACCATGATATGTGAATTATTCCATTAATTATACAAACAAATTTACTAAATTAAAAACTATTAATTTTTTACATGTATATTTTGAAACCAAATCAAATTCATAAATATTAATATGTTCATATTGTATATAATGAGAGTTTTTATTACAGTTATCAAGGATTACATAGAATCTCTTAATTTTTGTCTCTTTAAACTTTGCACTGTTTTCTGTGATAAGAAACTATGCAATCTAGTCATATATTTTCCATTATATTCTTTGGTAATCTCAAAAAGGACAATTTAGCAAACAAATTCTAGTTTAAAGATCTCTAAGGATATACTACTGAAATACAGTTATGATTTATGTTTGTTTTAAAAAATATATATATCCATCATAATTCCCAAATCAAAACTAAATGTTGGGTTAATGTTCTAAAACATATTTACGTGAGGCCAGTGATGCCAGATGGTCGAAAATTATTTCCCCAAATAGGTCTTAAAATTTCCCCAAATCAGGGGTTTTTTTTCAAAAAAATCCCCAACTTAATTTCTACTAAAAAGGGAAAATAAATTTTTTTTCAAAAAGAAATATCAAGCAGAATTAAATGGATTTAAGAGCTGATTTTTCCCCAAATAACAATAAAGCTATTGAAAATCCCTGATCGTAGGGATAAATCGTTATGTTGCAACATTGACAGAAAATTGAAGAATTCCCCAGATTTGTCCCCCAAAATTTTAGAATTCCCCAAAAAAGTCCCCACAAACATTCGGTCCCCAAAATTGACCCCAGAAGCCTCAAAAATCCCCAAAATGGGACAAAATCCCCAATCTGGCATCACTGCGTGAGGCTTTCATACTACTCACATACACTGCTTTGCTTGTTTCCATCAATTAATCAACCAATATTTCTGCAGACGATATCTGATTGGTTCGTTGATACCAATTACAAATTTTTGTGTATTATATGTGTGCTAAAAATAAAAATGAATCTCTGATTAAGAAGCATTTAGCCATTAAGAAACTTGGCAGAGAGTTTATCTCCAACGACTGATGTATTAAAAAAAAAAAAAAAAAAAAAGCACATGATGTGGAATTAAAAGACTGTATGATATGAGTGTGTGATATTCGTTTATTTGTGGTGCTATCTCATTTCACTATTTTCCTTCAAAATTAAAGAGTGGTTGTTGGCAGAATGTTAGCAAGAAATGATGATCGGTGGCCTTGATTGGTGAATTGTAAATGTAAGAATAAAAATATGTAATTATTTTACTGTTTCTTAATATATTTAAATGTGTTGTCTAAATTAAGAGAATCCTGTTTTCTTACGAGTTAAGGGGTTTTCGCACCAAACTTTTTATTTATTTAATTGAAATTTAATTTCTATTTATTATTGTCTGCCTCTTTTACTTTTTTTTTTTACGATATATTCTCCTTCTTTTTTTTTTTTTTTTTTTTTATTCATTTATTAATTTTATTTTATTAAAATATGTGAAGAAAATTTCTTTTATGCTTTCTTTACTTTTTTTTAATGTATTTTTTAATTTCTATAATTTTAGCATTTAATTCAACAGTATTAGAAGCAAATTTTAATTAAAAGTTTGCATGAATAACATTTTGAATAAAAATAAATAAAAGCCAATTTTATTAAATTAAATCAGAATTAAATAATGTATAAATTAGCTTTAAAAAAAAAAAAACTAATATGTCTCTTTTAAAGCAATTTATTCTCGTAGGAAAACAGGATATTTAAGTAAGATTTTTTTTTTTTTTTTAGTCTAATTGTGTGAAAAGAAAAATTAACAAGCCGACTTGTTCTAAAATTTACTTGCTCTATTTTTATTACTCGACTGAATTCAGCTGAAAGTTGTATGGAGTCTGTTGGAACGATATCGCATTTTTGTGTGTTATCACTAAACTAATGCCTTCTCCTTTTCAAACGTCTGTCCATGGTGGATATTTAGAGTGGATAATTATCTTTTAATTTTAAATAAATATGCATTTAAACTAGTATGTTGTGGCCATCATAAAATTTTCTTCTGCATTTTAATATACACATTCCAGCAATTTAGATCAAATCACAGTCACATAGTTCATTTCTTAAGTCTTTTTAAAATTCATTGCGCCGCAGCCTAATCGACCTATCCATGGTATCTTAGAAAATATATTTTCTTCGAAGATTTTTCTTTTTATTTATTTTATATTATGATTATTATTATTATTATTCCCGTCAAAAAAAAAAAAAAAAAAAAAAATCGATAACTTTGATGACAAATCAATAAATTTCAATCGATAATCGATAATAAATTTACTCAGATATAGGGTTCAACCACTATTTTAAAAGTTATTCACGAGTTATTTTGAAAAATACTCATATTAAAAATTTATACCCTCTAGGGGATAGTTACCCATATAAGTGGAAGCGTTGCTTTTACGTGCAGACGAAGAAAAATTATTTTGGCTGACTTTTAGTATTACAAACAAAACTTTTTAATTTCACTATAATTGGTGAAATATAATTCTTTATAGAGTATATTTATACGAAATTTCATCCTGTGCTGTCATATTAAAAAATATGTTGGGGGGGGGGGGGGGGTAAGGCAGCGCGATACGCACTTATAATTGATCGACACTAATTTATGTCAAGATGCAACTAAATATAAAACGCCATGAAATTCTGTGTTTCAGTTCTTTATCGATAGCTATCACGAAATTTTTGTGACACATCCTACACAATATTTCAAAAATGATCAAAACACGTTTAAGACCTCTTAAAACATATAAAATCGTCAAAACACTGAAGCTGATTTTTTTTTTTTTTTTTTTTTTTTTTTTATGCAATACTTTCTTCGTATGAATATAGAAGAAAGTAAAAATTTTTAGAAATATAATGCTTTATAAATTAAATGAAAAGGGGCAATTTTGTTTAAATTTAGAATAAAACTTATTTTAAAAACTATTTATTCTTTTTGTGAAATAAATCTAACTTTTGACTTTTGAAAGATTTTTTTTTAAGCGAAGCGTCAACTAAAGTTGAAATAAAATTCATGTATGCATATATTAAATCAAATTCATGTATATATGTATATTAATTCACTTTTTTTTTTTTTTTTAATCTTAAAAAATAGATACAAGAATTGATGCTAAAAAGACCAATTTAGTAAAAGGTGACATCGCATTAATGTTTCATTTTTTATTATTATTATTATTATTATTATTATTATTATTAGTTTGGATGATCATCTTATTTTAAATAAATAAATAAATAATAATAATAATAATCTTTTTTGCATAAACTTCATATCCATAACTTATTCATGACAAAAAAAATTATCTTAATTTTTTTTTTTTTTTTTTCCCACCAACTTATATTATTTTTTAATTATATATTATATATGTACATATTTTACAAGTTCAGCTATTAATAACGGGGGGAAATCATATGTATATATATATATATACATATATATATATATATATATATATATATATATATATATATATATAAATTCTGTATTTCTTTAAAACTTTTAAGTCAATTTTAAGCTGTGAAAAAAAAATTAAAACTAAAATTAAGCGTATTATTTAAATTATATTGGTATAAAAAATATTATGAATTGTTTAATAACTAACGAAGAAAACGTTTTTAATATAAAAAATCATATTTTAAAAGAAAAAAGTTATTTATTTATTTATTTTCAAGTTTTATTCGTTACACTTTAAAATTTATAAAACTACTCACTTAAAAAGAAATCTCTAAAAAAATTGTTATTCATCAACAACATGCCAGTTTAAAAAATTAAATTATATTTTAAATACAAAAATTTGAAAAAAAAATTCTTTTAATGCTCTTTATCGATTGTACATTTTTTATCTAATAAAATATGCTTTTAAAATACTAAATAAAAAAAAAAAGATGAAATTTAATTATATAGCACATTTATTATATCGATTTAAAGTCAAATTATTATTTTTGACAACTTAAAATGCATTCTATTTATCCACCACATTCCAGTCCTTTTTGCCTACGCTTATTTCTGTACTGCGAATTTTTTTTAATAAATATCTTACTCCTTTGTAAATAATAATATTGTTTATGAAATCCATTGTGATATAACTTGTTATATTTTGCTGATCTATTGTTTTTACATAACCTGTATTGTTTGTTTCACGGATATCCAATTCAGAGATCGCCAAGATCAATAACAATGTAAATAGCGTTGAATATATAAGAATAGATCTATGAGAAAATGAAATTTAGAAAGTTTTGATTTAGAGAGCCTTTTTCGAAAACGTTACTGGCAACACTATCCAACTCTCATTATAAAATTTTATTTTGAGTAACTATACGAATGCATTTAAAGTTTTTTACCAATTAATTTATAAGGACACCTAAATATAAGTTTAATTCTTTGAAAAACACTTTTCATAATGTAGGATATTTTTTAAATATCTAATACAAATTTGATATTCAAAAGATCAAATTAATTAATTATTAACAAAATCATTATTAATATTTTACTTATTAACAGATAATATTGTATAAATTCAACTACACTATTTTTTTTTTTTTTTTTTTTTAATGCAAAATGTCATTTCGGAACTAGTACAAAAAGTATCTATCTTTAATTAATTCATTAATAAATGCATCTGTGAACCGTATCATGTAATTCATATATAGACATTAACTGAAACAAATTAAAACATTAAATAAATTAATAACAAAAATTTAAAAAAGAAAATTAGTTGTTGTCGAATGTGCCATGTATAATTAATATTAAGCAATTTGTTTATTAAAATCGATGAAAGAAAACTACAAGTATCTCCTACGCAATAATAAGGATAAATCAAACAGCATTACGGAAAATATATATATATATATATATTCATCCAATTAATTTAATGAAAATATATAAAGACATCGACTGATAACTATAATTTACAATTAAAATTAAATTACAAAAGAGATAACAAACCTATTATAAAGTTTTTCCATATTTTACATTTAGTTTAAATAAAAATGTATTAAAACATTCATTACAAACTAATTTATCAAAGAAAAAAAAAAAGATGATGATGAAAGATAAAACTGAAAAGATATGTTTTTTTTTTTTTTTTCCTAGGAACAAAAGAGAAGAGGTATCAATATTTACATTTCGTAAAAGTAAAATATATCATGCAATTAAAATAAATACAAATAAATTAATGAATTGCGTATATATATATATCCATTTATAACTAAAAAAATTTTTAAATATATATACATTTATTTATTTATTGTCATATCCTTTTTATTCATTCCATTTATTCAAAATTCTATTTATTTCTATATATTCAAAAGCAAATCTAACATTTAATGAAGCTAAATTAAAAAGTATAATAGTAAACTAATAAAAAATGAACACAATGAAATCTAACAGAAACAGATTTACAATGTTGGCTACGATTTTTCCGTACACAATGGGCATTTAATTGTTTAAAAAATAACTATTTTTATTCTTAAAAATATTTTAGAAGCATGAAATAACTGTGAACAATAAAGTCATCATCTTAATATTTATACAAAAATTAATGGTTAGAACGACAGTCACATAAATATATACCTATATTTTAATTCAGCTATGAATTTTAATTAAATTGGTTTTATGCGAACCAATTGCTGCATTTATTTAAAAACTGTATTTATATTATTATTATTTTATTTTTAATAATATAAAAATTTCACTCAGTTGAACGAAGTGCTATTTTTTATTTTAGAAGGAAACATATGTAATTCAAAAGAGAAATATTTTACTTTAAAGAACGTTATACTGGCCATTTTTCAGAAATTTAAAAGTACTAAGCCCAATTATGACAGCTAATTGTTCCATCACGTACTAATTTTTTAGGTGTGTGCGTGGTTCCTTATTGAGGCATTAGCATTATGAGTTTGCTATTCCTTATTTTTCATGTTATTTTACTTAATTTTCTTTTCATTTTTTGTCAATAATAATTCCCAAGAATAATAAGCTTTTCTGAAAAAGTTGTGTACCCTCCTTTGAAATTTCTATGATTTGAATTCACACATCAGCAATCTCAAAAGACAAATATCAACAAAAAAAAAATTTCCGTGAGAGACTTCATTTATTTGTAAAATAATGTAATGAAAATTGCTCATTTTTCATGATTTCATTCCTTTGTAGCATATATAATGTCTCTCTTAAAAACGATACGTGATGGATTAATTTCGGTGGCATATTTGGAATCAGGAAGGTCAAATTTATTTATTTATTTTATTTTATTTATTTATTTATTGCCAACCAGAGTTATTCTTGAACAAATACAAAAAAAATATGATTTGGATAGTGTTGCTACTGTAACAGCCTGAGATAATCGCTAGAAAAATAATCCATTTTGTTTCTACCATTCCAATGCAGTTTTGTGATAATAGTAACTTTTCCCCATTACTTGTCTAATTTAAATTACAGTTCAATAACTATTGCATATATTGTTATATTGTCAGATAAATAAAATGTGAATTGATTACTGAAAGAAATAAATCTTATTCAGAATACATACTTTGTTGCGTTTTTTTTTTTTTTTTTTTTTTTAAGATGTGTTTTATGAGCTGAATTCATATCATAAGCAAATGTAACACACTCATGATCTTCATCACAAAGTTATTAAATATCAGTAACTCAACAACGTACACAGCTTTGGGTATGTTATTAAATACTGGTGTTTGACCCCCTGTTTTACGCTATAAACTATTTCAGTATGTCTATGTACATATATAAACAATTTTCGATCGAGAATGCAGTTTAAAAAATATTAAATTCACATCTTCTTAAAGCGGCTAAAATTCCAAATATTAAAGTTATAAACTATGATATAAAATACAAAGAGAAAAACAAATAATTTCACAAACCTTGTGCTAAATTAAGGCTGTTCACTACCTCTTACAATTATCCCGTCTTTAGTCACCAAATCCCATGGAAGTCTATGGCGAAATTTGTTAATAGAATTACTCATTACTTAATCAGTATTTTTAAATTCCGTTTTCACGTTCAGAAAATTCACAATAGTTAAATAAGCACCTGTTTTCTAAAAATTGAATTTTTTAACTTCCACTATTTAATTTTTATAACTAAAAAATGAGAAAAATGCATTTAGTAAAAATTCGCATTCCTAATCTCAAATTTCAAATTACAAAAAAATTTTAAATAAATTTTTGGAAAAATGAGTACTAATTAAATGGTTGTATATTTTCAGAATGCGAAAACGGAATTGAAAAATAACAGTTAGGTAATAACTAATTCCATAAGCAACTTTACCCATAGAATAACATTGGTTTTGGCTGACCTTGACGATCTGTGATTCACCCCTTAATGTGCGTTAGCAAACTTATTTTCAAGATTAACCTTTGTGCTGCACCTAAATTATTTGATAACATAAGTGCAAAGTCAATCAGAATCTAAATACACACTGGCTAATGAATTAGGTGGGAGTTTTTACAAATGTTCGCTAGCTGCGTAAGTATGCAAAATGTTCTGCTGGTATGGAAGTGGTCACCTCGTATTACTTAAGGGTGAACAAAAAACATGCAATTCCTATACATATTGGCAGACCAAATGCATCTTGCAATGTTACATTTTTACTCCGAAGGGGACGGATACTTCAGGACGATAATGTAACAAGACATCGCGCCATAATCGTTCACGATTGGTTTAACGAACATCAATTGACTTCCAAGTTTCCCTGGCCGCCGTAAATCCTGGATCTTAATTCAATCGAAAATATTTGGAACATGTTGGAAAAGCGTATCCGACAGAAATCTCCTATTCCATCCAATTTACAGGATCTTAAAATCTATATAGCCAATGCAGGGTTACGCTCTGGAGGACGTAAATGCAATCTAAAAGCTTCCCTGGCCACCGCAAAGCCTGGTTCTTAATTCAATAGAAAATGTTGGTACATGTTGGAAAAGCGTATCCAAAAGAAATTTTGTCTTCTAACCAATTTACAGGATCTTAAAGTCTGTGTGGCCAATGCATGGTATTCTTCGGATGTAAATGCACTCCAAACTCCAAATAAAGAAAATACAAAAATACATTGCTTTCTTAGTAATCAGACTTTAACGCAACCTACACTTACCCCAACACATTTCTAAAGGTTATATAAGTCCTAGAAACTGACAAAAAAATATGCTTTTACAAACCCACGAGAAAATTATTGTCACATATTTTTAAATATGCAAATGTCGTTCATGCCTAATTATTTCACTACTAGTCGGTCATTGGTCGCCTAGCGGTCGATATTTCCAAATGAACCTATTTTAAAATTTGCCAAAATTCGCCATATCAAAAATGTGACTAAACGTCGTGATAAACACTCAACAATGAAAAAACGATTATTTGAAATTTAACTGATTTTTTCATTAGATTAATGGAATTTGAGTCATGAAATGTAATTTAATTATTTATAAAATTCATTAAAATCGTCACTAGTTTATTTATGAAGGAATAATACCTAAATAGTTAAAATTTATTATTATTATTATTTTTTTTTTTTTTTTTTTTTTTACTCTACCTGGATCCGTCCCTGATGACAGAGAAGTACCATAATTTTATTCGGTTTGAATTTATTAATATTTACGATATTTTTAATATTATTTTACTTTCTCTTACCTATATATATGGTTGAGAAAGTATTGGTTTTGGGTCATATTTTCGAAATTGAGTTTTTGTTATACTTACACGTTTCCAGGTCCCCTAAATCCGAAAAACATGTTTTTAGCGGTTGGTCTGTGTGTGTGTGTGTGTGTGTGTGTGTTATCAGCATATTTCAAGAAAATAATACGACCGAAACTCCAAACTTAATATTCTAAATATGTATCACATAGAGGTGCTACACTAAACTTTCCGTTGAGATCAAGCAAATGGTTCGTCTACAGGGACACCCAAGAGAATTCAAATACATTATGTTTCTGAGGAAATTTATGTTAAGTACAGTGTAACATCTATAGGCTGATTTAAACGAAACGGAATGAACAGAATTTAGTATATACATAAAAGCATGTTTTGTATAGATTGTGGTATGGAAATCATTCATCATTTGTTTACAGGGCTACCTGAAATATTTGGATATATTGAGGACAATATTGGAAATTGCTAGAATTGTAATTCTTTTTGTGTTAGATGTTTTTCAAGTAAGACTAAATTTAAGTACACAATATTGTTTATAGTGCATATTGATTACACGCTATCTACCAATAAGTATTTGGATACTTTCGAAATTAGACTTTTGTTAAATATCTTGAAAAGTTCTTTAGGAATCATCTTGAAACTTTGGTAGCGTAAAAAACATGTTATATCTAATATTTTTTAGAAAAAGTTGTGTCATGAAAAGGAAAGGGGGCCAGTAAAAAATTAAACAAAAAATGTTTTGGATCACCCTGTAAAAGGTAATGCTTTAAATGTGTTTTGGCTGCAGCATGTGGTTATGAGGATTTTTCTCATTATCTGTATAAAATTGTATGAAGCTACCACATATATTCATGGAGATATAACGGTTTCTTTAATAAACTGCAAAAACAATTTCCACCTTTTTTTATTATAACACTAGGTTTTAGACCCAGTGCAAAGCCATTTTCAATAAATATGGAATACTACATTAGACACAGCATACAGCACTTAGAATGAAGAAATGTTAAATATTTTGCGAAATACGAGCACTTTTACTAAATAATTTTTAACTACGCATGCGCAAGCTTTATAAAAATTTCATCTGCATACTTTAAAAGCCAAAAGTATTGAGCAACTTATATGAAAACCCCAAACAAATATCGTGTAAATTCAAAACGTTACAAGAGATAGAATGAACAGAATTTCAGTTCTCTCAAAATAAAAGCTGAATTAAGGTGTTTTACTCACATTTTTATTTTTATTCAATTAATATCCAATGGCATTATAGTGTTTTAGCTGATTGTAAATAAATATTGATAAAAACCCCTAACATCTTTCGTTTTTTTTAAGAACTTAAATCCTATTTATTCTATCTCTCGTAACGTTTTGAATTTACATGATATTTGGGGGGGTTCGTATAAGTTGCTCAATACCTTTGGCTATTAAATTATGCAAATTAAATTTTTATAAAACTTGCGCATACGTAGTTAAAAATTATTATTTTTTTTTAATTTATTTATTATTATTATACTAGTTTTCACATATGAGACAAATGCCCGATTTGCTCATGCAATTATGTGGCCCTGAGTAATGGCAAAGGAAAAAATGAACCTTAATTGTGACTCATTATGAATTTCAAGCCATTCAATAAAATCCGTAAAACAACCGTAACTTTCGTCAGGAAAAATAATACCAAAAGAAAAAAAAAATGAATTAGAGTAATCTTTTTATAATAATCATCTTACACATCAAGTTTAGCTTCATTGCATGAAATAGCGGATATAACAATCTGTACATCGAAAGAAGTTCATGCATCAAAGCAGCACAACCTGATTTATCACTGCTGTATCTAACTAAACATAAAGTTTCATAAAATTCCTTGCCTTTATTCTTGTTAAATCGCTAAATTCAGTTACATACAGACAGACACATATATAGACCCGATTTTCAAAACAGAAGCCAAATCTAATGCAAAGAATTAAATATATATATTTATTTAGTACCACAAGACTATTGCTTTCAAACAGATATTTTGCGTTGTCACCATTTGCTATGTTAACCTTGAACATGTCATGATGTTCGCCGACATCCAGCTTTATCGTTTTATTATTTTACTTATAATAATATATCCAACTTGTAAAAACTTTTACATATTTGAAATTCGACTGTTAACTATTGGATTGGCAAGTACTAAAATAATTAAAGTAAACACAAGTCTCTTATTTTCTGAGAAAAAAATTCAAACCGTTAAAAAGTTAAAGGAAAGGAAAAAAAAAAACGATAAAATGTACGAATTAGCCATTTTTCTTAAATCCATTAGGGATATTACTTCTGGCGTCATTTTCATTAACTGAAGCTTTTTCTAGACAGTTCGATTCAAAATCATCTATTTTTTCACATTCTTACAGTTAAATAAATAAATAAATAAATAATTTTGAATTCATTTTATTTTGTTTATTCTCTATTTGGAGTTGAAAAAAGTAACATAACATCTAAATAGTATAAATTTCTACACTATATATATATATATATATATAGAGAGAGAGAGATATGCAACTTTAAAATTTACTAACAGGCATTGCCGTCCACTATGTTTAAATGAATTCTCAAAATTCCAGATTACCTATTGGCCCCACCAATAGGCGAATAGGTAGACGTGAGGACCGGGTTCCATCCCAGGTCGCACTCGTCACTCTAACCGTTGAGAATTTTCCGTAGTTTGCACAGAAACTTGCGTAAATACGGACTAGGACCCTTTATAAAGACCCACGGAGACATCTCCCTCCAGACCTAGGACTCTAATGCAGTCAATTGGCCTTAACGCTAACACCAACACCATATCACCTATTAAACAAAAACAAAAAAAAAAAAATTAAATTTAAATTTAAAAAACCATTATATCAATTAAAACCTACATTTGTGTTCCATCTGCCTTCCTGCTTTGGGCTTTCTCCGCCGCATGATGCTGACAACACTGCCTACGGCACGCCGTAAACGAGTCATTGTGCAGAAAAAAAGTATTCACTCACGAACTTTGGTTGGGCATCCAATGCCTTTAGTAGGGTCTTTCCCGCCTGCACTATATCAGGTTCCGGTACTCACTGCGAGCGGTAGCGTCATACTCTTCCTCCATCTACCTATTTTAATTTTACAGGCTCGGAAGCGCAATCAATTCCCAGACCCGAAAACCAACTCACACACCAAAAGTTGCCTTCCTGAAGCAATTTGTAACAGAATTACACAAGGAAATGTGTTTTCTTTTTTTACCTCTCCCGCCTCTAAAGGTAGAAGTATGGGAATTTCACAAAATCCCTTTATTATGTGTGTTGGGTACACATAATCAAGCCACGGTTAAGGAAGCGATTGAACACGCTGTGAGAATAGGACAAAATGAAGTGGATGTCTACTATGAGTCAAAATTGGTGCTTCCAGATCAGTCTTTTTACGGCCTGGTGCCAGGTCACATAGTTGTGACTGAAGTTAAAGATTTGGTGAATCAAAATGGAATCAGGTTATTTATGCATTAGATGAAGACCCACATATGTCATCATTTCAATGAACTAGCTTATAGTATCGCTAAGAAAACAGCTATGAAAGACGAAATCGATCTTTCAGTGAAGCTACGACCAAAGGTCACAAGAAGTACTCTTAGAACAAAATCGTAGACTTCAGAGTAATTTCTTGGTGAATCAGGTCCTAACGGAAAATTGCTCATTCGGTATGCACTAACATCCCTTCTTTAAGAAGAATCTTGCATGTATTTGTAGGACTAGCACTAGCTCAGTAAGATACATGTTGTTCGAGTGCGTTCGATGTCGTTCCATAAGGGAAAGGTACTTCCCGCTGGACTTCCATCGTCGAACGCGGCGGAATCTTTGTCTGGACTACTACTGTAAGAGGATCGTGACTATAATGTCGGATCTTCTTTGCTAGACACTGAATCCGCTTGGTAGGGAAGCCAAAATGGTTGATGAGCCTGAGCTCTATATCCTATCTATACCTTCTGCGAGGTCGTCTCAAATGCAAGGAGCAATAACTGCCGTCCCGACTGCCTAAAGTGATGGATTCGTGAAAATAATTATGGGTCTTTTACCTAATCCACGCGAGAATTTTTTTTCTCCAATGATGATCGAGTTTCACGATCTTTCTGAGAAATGTTCCAGTAAGTTGTAGTGTCTAAAATTTTAGTAGTGCACGATTGGATATAAGCTTCCTCTATCACTGGTGCATTGAGATTCCTATATAGAGGTTAAGAGCCCATGAAACAGGAGCGTGTCCAGCGTCCTGAGTGGAGTCTGTAGCATAGCAGAAAAAAACTCCAGCTTACATAAACGTGAAGCAAGTGTAGATTCTCCTAGTTGGCGTAGTTGGCGCGCATTGTCTAGTGTGGTGAACGCCGTTGGAAGCACGGCTTAATAGACACCTCAAGTATTTTCGGAAAGACTTGACTTTCCAACTGCCAAACTACAGAATTGACGGACCTGAAATGACAGTTCCGAGGTGGCCGGAAGCTTCTTAATCTTTATTTGCAGTCCTTAGCTGGGCTAGCTGTTATGATACACAGAAGTTACTAACATAACTGTCAGAGCTTCAAATGTGAAGATGGACTGCTGGCAACTAATTATCTCCCTAGAGCCTGGGACGGTTGGTGGTGGGCGCATGCGCCAATACCATACCAAAAAACCACCTTCCTGGGATAAATTGTAGCAAAGTTACGCTTGGAAACCTGTTTTTTTTACCCCCACTCCAAGGAGAGAAACAGGGCATTCCTTTTAAATCCCTTTATAGTGTGTAATAAGTATAGGTAATTAATGCACACACCGAAAACACAAACCTGAGATAATTTAAAGCAAACTTATGCCGGAAAAAGTTTTTTTCTTCTTCTTCTCGTCGTCACAAAGGAAGGAATGAGGAAAATTTCGCAAAATTCTATTATATTCCCATAACTAACCCACGCACCAAAATTCGTGACTCCAGCTCGAATGGGATTCTCAGATTTGCCCCTTGCAACTCCTCTCAAAAAAAAAAAAAAAAAAAAAAATCGAAAACCACAAAAAAAAAAATAATAATAAGGGTTTTTTGGAAATATCCTCAGTAATACGCACAGCCGTTTTCAAACTCTTTGTGCCACTTTTGGTAGAGCCGTAGAGCATGATTGAAAATCTAGATTTTGTAAAATCTCACACCTCCCAAAAAAGTCGATTTGCTCTTTCCTCCCCTTAAGGCCGGTTTCCATTGCAGTTGGAACTTCGAGGTTCAAAAAACCATTAATCACGCTTCCGACACAAAAAGCCAAATAAATGTCTTGTCATCAATTGTAACCTTTTTTTATCAGATTGCGCAGTTACTTCAAAGGAAAGCATGCAAAATCGACAAAGATAGCTGCCTCTGACCCCTCAATTATCTCAGCTGGTGGTTAGAGCCAGGGACTCTCTCTTTCGAACCAACCCGTAGAACCAGGTCCAACCGCTTGACCACATCAAAGGATTCTGAATAGCGCCGCTCGAAACATTTCCAACCAACCTCAGTGGAAGCTGCACTTTAAAATAATAAATTCCAAAATCGAGTTTTTGAAATCACGTTCTGCCATCTCTCCCTTGATGGACGAACTTTGTAAAATCACTTATTTCTAGAGGATTCCGTGACAAGTGAGTCTCAACATTACAGAATGAATGTTTTAATCAAATCTTATACCTTTAGGTGCAGGGATTTGGGCTGGGACAAAAGATTTTATATATACTATAGAAAAAGAAGAATGTAACTATTTCCAAAACATATCAAGAATCATCATATCAAGTTCATAATATGAAAAATAGTCCTGCGATACTAAGTTAAATTCTTTCTCGGACAGATATATATATATATATATATATATATATATATATTTAACTGGTCTCATGTTTGATTTCTGATTATTTATTTATTTATACCAAAACCTGAAGTTTAAAACTTTCACGTTGCAATCATGTTGCAGAAAAAAATGTGATTTCACTATAAGCTTCTATTCAACAGAATTTTTCAAAAGCAATAGTAATAAATTGTTCTATTGTATTACTCTAACGAAAAAAAAAAGTAATAAAAACTTTTATCATAGTTCTTCTATTTGCATTTACTTATAAATAGTATTATGCTTTATTATATATATATATATATATATATATATAATAAGACTACACAGAATTAGAAAATAAAGTGCTTATTCAAACAATACCTTCAAAAAGATAACCGAAGAAAGAAAAAAAAGAGAGAGAGATAAATTAAGAGAATACAAAATACTCTATTTACAGACTCAAAATTACCCAAGAGATCAAAAGTTTTTCAGTCATAATTGTAAAACCAGCAGTTCTAAAATGAAAATACTTTCATTCTTTTATTTGCTTTGGATGATCATTTACTTTTAGAGTAAGATCTGAAACATTTTACTTTATAAAGGAAATTTTGTATAGGAATAAATAAAAGAGTACTTTTTACCAAAAATACCTAATTTTTGAGTATTTTCTTCTGGGAATTAAATTGTAAGGTAAACATAAAATATTGCTATTATACCTTTTAAAACTTTCTTTTTATTATTATTTAATTTTTTTACAATAGGAAAAATATATATTAAAATTCACACCATAAAATAGAGAAATCAGATATGATACTGACAAAAAAAATGCCTATATCATTGGAAAATTACTTTAGCCTCATTAAAAATATATAATTGCACACCCATATGACTGAAACCGTCAGAAATCTTTAAATGTGAAAGACTCTCCACCACACTCTTTTACCCAAAAATAAATTATATGCAAATAGAATGATAAAAAGGGCAGGATTTTGTTCATGATTTTATTATCTATATGTACATTCATGGCAATTATCATTGATAATAAAATACAATTTATCACTTTATTAAATTATTTCAAGGTTGGAAAAAACATTTTGTTTAACTTTGTTTTCCAGTAATATTATATTTTTTTGTAATTGCCATTTTAAATTATTAATAAATAATAAATTTAGTAACAAATATTATTAAATATTATACATTAATTATTACTATTAATGTATGCATAACCGATGTTAATTATTACTTTATCTGAATATATAACCAATCTTCATATTAATAGACTAGAAGGCTACGCCCGCTTCGCTGGTCACTATATTTAAATGAATCTTCAAAAGAATTGAATCACTATTTATTTTTTATATCACATTATAAATAAAAACTAAAATTTAAAAAAAAAATTACCTACATTGAAATCGCTCTAAACCTCGCTTCGGGTCCCGTTGCCTACGGCAGCTCTTTTTCCGCCCACACTGCATCGGACAATTTTCCCACTACCTGCAGAAAGGTCTTTTCCGGGCACCTCAATTTGGGAATTCATCGACGACAGGTGGATCTGCTATTATAAGAACTACGATTTTAAAGATGACTGTATCTCAGCATTCATTAACTTCAGTTTCTGAACCATGTGTTTTATATCACCGCTCCTCACACTATATTACGATTTGATTCCGACCAATTCAATAAATAAAGTAAATGTAGATTTAACTTTAAAAGGAATTAAATTAATAATAATAATTTAAAAAAATGCAATTAAATTTCAGTTTTAATAAGTTTAATCCTTTTTAATATATACAATGGAGCACCTTTTATACGTTTCTCATTTATACGTTTTTCAACTTCGGTCCCAAATCATTCCATTGAATTCTAATGTTAAAATATTTCATTTATACGACACAAGTAAATTCTTAATTTCACTTATACGTTTTTTTTTTTTTTTTTTTTTTTTTTTTCCTCCTTGTAAAATCCCAAGTTTAAGTTTCATTCCAGGATTTAAAAAAAAAAAAAAAAAAAAAAAAAAAAGGATGAATGCTCTTTATGTTTTATTCTTATTTTTTCGATTATTTTTTCTTAGAACTATGGTAACAAAGTGCGGCTATAGAACAAAGTGCGACTTGCATCGATAGCCTGGGGGGAAGGGGGGGGTTAGAGAAATTTTCAGAGATAAGCCAAGTAGCCAGTGACCACTTGAAGACCTCCCACTTTCTCTTTTAATTGATTCCAGGAATGGGGTATGAAAAGAAAAAAGCCCACAACTTTATAGGCATTTTGTAAACTTGAAGATTTATTACTCACTTCCGTTGGGCGACTAGGAAGATTTTCTTATCGTGTTTATTTGACACGGTTGGAGAAACATTTTTTCTTCTTTTGTTCCTTTTAATCATTTGCAAAAATGTCATCTTCGTTCAGAGAACAAAAGGCTTTGTCTTTAAAGGTTAAAATCGAAATCTTGAAAAATTTTTCTGAATTTCTATATTTTTAATTATTATTTAATTTTTATTCAACTTTTTAAAAATATTTTAAATATAATTAAAATATATTTTTATTCGAATAAATGTAAAGGAAATCATGAAAATTGATTAGACTTTTATTATTAATATGATACTTTATTGTGTTTTAATGTTAACACGAGTTTTCAGTTGTACGTTTTTTCTGTTATACGTTTTTTAGGAACGGTCCCTTGAAAAACGTATAAACGGTGCTCCACTGTACTACCATTTTTTCCCGATAAACACTATATATATATTTTTTTTTTTTAATTATTTTTCTTTGAAAGGAATTAATTTAAAAAATAAAAAGTTGTCATACACTGAAAAAAAAAAAATAAAAAAAAAAAAGAAAGAAAGAAAAAGAAAGAAAAAAGAAACGTTAAAAGTACAGGAAAAATCTGGCAGCTGGGGTGCCTGTATTTCTCCGTCAAATATACAGTTTAAAACCGTAAAATTGTATCACTGACATATATTTTACACAGTAATCCTGTAAATCAAACAGGTTTTTTGTTAACAGTACAGATGTGTCCTGTATATCTGACGGAGAAATACTGGCACCCCAGCTGCCAGATTTTTCCTGTACTTTTAACAGTTTTTTTTTTTTTTTTTTTTTACAGTGTACTATAAAAATTATGCATAAACATAACTGATATAAATACGTTTTTAAATTTAAAATTTAATATACTTAATTTTTTCTACTGCAATACCATTTGATTTTTAATAAATATAATAATTAGAAAAAGGAAAAAAAAAAAAAGATTTAGCCTTCAAATGAATGAATGAATGAAATAAAAAATAAATAGCGTGATAGCCATTGCTAAGATACGCAGATGATTAAAATGAAAGAATGAGAATTAGAAAAATGAAACATAGAAGCTAATATTTAAAATTGAAAAAATAATAAAATAAATAAATTCAAATTCAAAAAAATCTTATGAGGTGCACACCTATAGGGTTCCAAGTATCCATCTGCCACGTTTTGTAGCTTTGCGATCTGTAGTGTGAGCACCAGAGCGCAGATGGATAGACACACAGACAGACACTTCTCTTTATTTATATAGGTAACCAAAATTAATTATTTCTTCATCTGAAAATAAATTAAGATATAATAATAAAGAATTATTGCATGAAAGTGCATTGAATTTTATTACAGCCAAAATCTTTTGTATTTAACAATTGTAGTATTTTACAAAATAAAAAATTATACACTCATGTTTATGAAAATTGCAACACCATAAAGTGGTCAAGCCAATTTTAAAATATCACTTATGATACTGGCAAGAAACCTATTAATTTCCGACATTATAATAAGAAAACTTTGTAAGTCATTCGAAATTTAACATTTTCTTAACATTGAAGAATATGGCAAAATTTCATATAAAAGTGCATTATAAGAATAATTTTCACCATAAAGATCTCAGATCAGTTTTAAAATATTATATATGATGTAGAAATAACATTATTAACTATGAAAGTTCCAATTTAAAAACTTCAAAAGTTATTCAAATTTTATTATTAGGACTTAGACCAGTTTTGTGTAACACCAAAATAAATTAGAAATATCAGTCCTATCGTTACAAATTCAGTACCAAATGAAAGGGAAGATTTTTCCTGAATCCAGAGTTGCAAACAGTTTTTCGACACAACAGTTCGATTTTTTAAAATTAACTAAAGTATGAAATTTAGGTGGAAACACTTCATTTTAATTCATTTGAGTCATTTTAAAAAGTACGTGGCCCAGTTTTATGGTCAAAAAATGAGATAAAAAATAAATTGAAAATTTAAATTTTACAGATTGAAATTAATAGTCCTCCGTACTAAATTAAATTCTGCCTTTGACAAAAGTTTTACTTTTTTTTAATTATTTTTTTTTTAATTAGAGAATACTGAAGCAAAATTTCACAAAAACATGAATTATGAGAAATACTTTCATTGTAATAATGCTATTCAGATCAATTTTTAAATGTCATTGATGATGCTGATATAAACATAGAGTATGAATATTCTAATTTGAAAACTTTGTAAGTTATTCAAAATTTAAAATGTTCTTAACATGGGAAAATCAATGGGTAAACTTGAAATTATGAGGATTATTGTACTGGAAATCGTATGGAATTACATGAAATCTAAAATACGAAATTAACACTAATAAAAATTAATTAGCAGTTTATAATGAGGTAAATGTATCAAATGATCAGAGGTACGGCTACCTAGTGGGTGAAGCATTTCAGTCTGGCAGATGCTGAGTAATCAGAAAATGCTGAGTTCATATCTGATAACATGCATGTGTAGTGTACCCTATTGTAGAAATTTATGAGAAATATATGATGAGGAACTGATGAGTCTACCTATACAAACAGTTTAGAATGAATCTTAAATCTAAAGTACTTTATACATGTATATCCAATTATTTAATGAAATAATTTATCCTAATAGCAATAAAATTCTTAACTTAATTTTAAAAATTAAAAACAAATTTCATTTTATTTCCAAAACAATAAGAAGATTTGTAAGAAAAGATTTAATATATATATATACATACATATTTATAATACTTTTATATATATAATATATATATGTATACAATAGGATTATTTGATAGAATATTAACATCCATTTAAAATTTATTTATTGAGTTGGATTGGTTTTAATCTATTAAATAAAAGCCCAAATTTCACAGGTTTTTTTCAAACTGTCTGTTACGCAATTTGATCATACAATCTCAAAAGAAGAAAATAAATATTCTCTCTGCATTTGTTATAGGATCTTTTTTTATTTAAAATTATTTCATAATTTTTCAATTTATAAATATTTTTAAAATTTTAATGTTATCTTCCTGGCTTTGCCACCATTCAAGGACTTTTACATTGATTTTTAATATAATCATCCATAAAAAAGTTCTTAGGAATGTTCTTAAAGCATATTTTAATGAAATTTCAAAAACAAAGGTAATAAGATGATTTTAGGAAAAATTGCTTGAGCATATTCTAATGCTGGTTCTTGTGATTGGATTAGTTAAAATCACTGTATCTTATTTTTAGATTAAAGTTAAAGGTAAGAAGATTGGCTGATTTAGTTTTTAAATCCACTTTGTTCAGTTTTGTGTAGTATATATTATTATATACACATCTTCAAAAATAAAAAGAGTTTCTTCAATTATGCACTAATGCATGTTACTAATGAAACCTCAACCTTCAACTTTTTCTTTCTTTAATGTATTTAGCCCTATATTCTTTTATCATTTATTTTAATTCATTAATATAGTTAAAGTTTTCTTCCGCGAGTGCTAGACATATTCATGTTCACAAAAATAATAATTTTCATACTCATGCATAATTAAAACTTTGATTGAAGTAAGATTGCATTTGAAACAAAACGAACTGTTTTGTTAAAAGTTTTAATTTAATAAAAAAACATTTTGTGAATTTATACAAAAAATATTTTGAAATTTAAAAATAAATAAATAAATAAATAAACATAAAACTATGGGATCTTTTTTTTTTTTTTTTTTTAAGGGGGTAAAATGATTTAAATGGTAGTTAAAACCAATTGATTTAAGCCATGCCAACCCTTTTTTTATTCCATATACATAAGAAGAATGTATGGATTCATTAAAACTTTCAGTTTCTGGTTTTTGATAGATTTATACTTTTTGAGATGTATTGAACATGATTTGACCATTTTCAGAAAATGTTTGCTAGGGTGGAAGTTCTCTCTGCCTATGTGTGTGTAAGGAAAATTTTGTAGTTGCTTTGCTGTATATCTCACAAAAAAATAGAAGAAATTCTATATAATTTTATATTTCATTGGACCTTCATAGAAATTGGTGTTAAATTTTGGTATATATTGGCTAACAAATGATGCTGCTGTGCAAGAAAGCTACATACCAGCTTCTATTGTGTATAAATACAGTAAACGTAATATACGAAATGGCTATTACAAAACATACTGATTCAATTTGGGTGCATATAGGCCCATACTTGGATTTGTTATGCTGCAGTTTTCTTCATTTACATAATCACTATATCTCAGCTTCCATGGTGCATTAGTGGACTAAATTTGACATGTGAAATAACTACTATGAAACATTATGCTCATTCAATTCATGTGAACATCATTTGACAGGTTCTGCTGATATGACGCAATTTTACCTCATTAGCAGGAAAGCAATATTTTAGCTTCTATTATGTATAAACGCATCAACTTGATATATACCAGGTGTATAAGCTTAAATCCGCTGTTTTTTAGTAATAAAAACACATTTACTTTTTATAGAAAGCAAAACAAAATTTTATTCAAAATAGTTTCCCTCGCTAACTATACATTTTTCCCATCTTTCGGGCAATTGGTGAATTCCACGCCAAAAGAATTCCTTATCTTTTGAGGCAAACCACTCGTCCAGCCATTTTCGAACGTCTTCGTAAGAAACGAAGTGCTGTTCGGCGAGTGCATGGCCCATTGATGAAAACAGGTGATAATCAGAAGGAGCCAGGTCTGGTGAATTAAGCGGGATGGGGTAACACCTCCCAGTTAAGTGTTTTGAGATAATTTTGGACCAATTTTGACGTGTGTGCTGGCGCGTTATCATGAAGAAAAATCAGTTTGTCATGTCTTTGTTGATAATAAGGTCTTTCCCATGGCATGTAGACGGATAGAAATGGCTGGTTGAGTGACACCTAACTTCTCGGCAAGCATTTTTTTCGATTGGGTATCATCTTCGTCCAAAAGAGCCTGTAATTCATGGTCGTCAAACTTTCGGGGCCGATTTTCACGCTCTTTGTCATTTCAGTCAAAATAGCCATTTTTGAACCGACGAAACCAGTCTCTGCAAGTTGTTTCTGACAAAGCACTGTCACCATAAGCTTCCACAAGCATTCTATGCGATTCGGCAGCTGATTTCTTCAAATTGAAGCAGAAAAGCAGAGCTTCCCGCATATGCTCTTTTTTTGGTACAAAACGAGACATGTTTACACGAAGAAAAATTAATGTTTTTATATGAAATCACTAACGATTTGCACTGATTTATGTGAACAGACGTCAAACTAATACAAAAACAATAAGACATTTAAATGTCCGCTGTTAATACACTCACTAGCGCCATCTATACGCAAACAGCGGATTTAAGTTTATACACCTGGTAAGATTCCTACAGTGAAACTGATTCAATTTTAATGCATATTGGCCAATAGGTGGCACTATAATTAGGTAATTTTTTTTTGATTAACAGCAAGACTACATTTCAACTTCTACAGTGCATAAATGCACCAATCTTAATCTGTGTAATGATTATCATAAAAGACTATGCTTTATTTTTCTATACATTTTACAGATATAAAATAAAGCTTTTAAAAGTCAGGTGTTTGTTTTTTCAACATTCGTTTAAAAAAAAACGGAAGTGATAAAAACAACCAATACAATCCACATCATGAAAAGCTGCTTTTTCATTTATTTATTTTTGTGAGTGTGTGTGTAATGTACTTAAAAAAATTATGGCATTATATAAGACAATCTAAATACAGTCGTACCTCGTTAACATGAATCTCAAGCGGAACAAAAAATTTCTTCATGTTATCAGTAGTTCATGCTATCAGTAACTCAGAAACTAATCTTCATTTTAACAGGGATTGTGGAAACAGTTCATGTTAATTCACATTAAGCATGTTCACATTAACGAGATTCGACTGTATTCTGATATCAGATACACAAAAAAGATTATCTACTACATTACTTTTTACAAGTCAGATTTATAAAAAAATTTTAAACGTTCAGAAAATCATTTTGCCTACTTTATAATTTGATAAACATATCAACTTATAAATATAATAATAATTTAAAAATAATAATACAGTAAAAGTACAGTACAAATTTAGGAAAGATAGTATATTGCATATACGAGGTTTGTCCGGAAAATACGTATAAAAGTTGAATAATAACTTTATTTTAGAATTATTCAGATATTACAATATGGTCTCCTTCAAAGTACTCTCCCTGAGACAAGATACACTTCTGCCAACGCCGTTTCCACTGTTGATAACATTGCTGAAAGTCTTCAGTTGTGATGCTGTTCAGTTGCCGTGTCGTTTCTGCCTTGATGGCTTCCACATCTCCCAAGTGCCGCCCCCGAAGCACTATTTTGCATTTCGGGAACAAGAAGAAGTCACAAGGGGCTAAATCGGGTGAATAACCCGGGTGGTCTGTCACGGTGATTGAGCTTCGGGCCAAAAACTCACGCACAACGAGCGACGTGTGTGCGGGCGCATTGTCGAGATGAAGGAACCACCTGCCCCCTTGTGCCAAATCCGGTCGACCTCGGGCCATTCTTGCCTAGCTTTGCAAGAAACTTGAAGTTGATGCGCTGTTCCTCAATCAGAGAGAGCTCCATGTCGACGCCAGGTGAAAAAGGGTAACTTTCAACAAGCAGCCGCACACTCTTACTTACACGCTGAGCACTCTGACTCGAACTGAGCGTTGATGGGATTGGCTAGAGCAGTAGTGCTACCTGGCAGTGACTGCAAACTGTAAAATGAAGTTATTATTCAACTTTTATACGTATTTTCCGGACAAACCTCGTACATCTGTATGTACGTATACGTATCTTACACAACTCAAAAACAGTTAGAAAAGCAATATCACATATTTGCATACACGTTTTGTTGTAACAGGTAGTTGTGCATCTTTCTTTTTGGTCTTTCTATAACTTTCCATTTGAGACATCTCCAAAAATTCTATCTATAATCACCAAAAACATTTTGGTTATTATATGAACTATCACCATCAAGATTTCAACAGATGCTTATGTTGAACCCATAATGATATTATTATGAAAGTTGTCAACATTCTTGCATGTATAAAATAGTTTGTAAGGAAATAGGCAAGTTCTAGTTGATAACTGCATTTTATTTAACTGTATTCGAGTATTCTTGAAACACTCCAATAAAAGTGTAATTTGTACCAAAGAAGTTAAAATCAAAAAATATTTGTGAAACAGACCAATTTTCAAACAGTCATTCATAAAACAGAAGTCAAATAAACAGTGTTAAATACACCATAGAGCAAGAAACTGCTTAAAGTACAGTCTTTCACAGATGATCACACACACTCAGCTCAAAGTCTGAGCACAAACAGAACTCCTCAATAGTGACGCTTCTTTTTTCATAAATCTCGTTAATGACGTATAGACCATTCAAGCTAGTGCTATGCTAGAAACAAATGGATCATTTCAGAAAATTCCAGAACTCACCTCTTATTGAGGTTATAGCTTCCAAACTTTGACAACTCTAAACTAACATTTTTCACCATATTGACCATCAACTTGCAAAATTCAATGTCAAATCACCAAATTTGTCGACAGATATTGGTGTCGGCTACTTGGCGAGATTAGTGACCAAAATTGGCTAAAAATAACAGTTCAGGTTTGCCAGAATCAGTAAGCTTTTACTCAATTTTATGTCCATTGAACTTTGATCTGTGCATTTGTCAATGAGAAATTTTGCAATAAGATGCAAAACTATTCCTGAACAAGCGATATTTGAGCAAGTAAATTTGCAGTGTATATAATCCTATTTTTGTGACTTTTGTGATTTGAGTAATAGTTTTCTTCGTTTATTTTAGAAATTTTCATGGACTAAAACCTACCTATTTATTTGAAAATCACTTATTGTACATGAAAATATCAATATTTCTTAACAATATGTATAAGGAAGTCCTGTGGTGCCCACATCAATTTTATTTTATTTTTTAAATCCTTTATTCATTTTTATTAAATCAGTTTTGTGGATAATGAGATGGCTTGCTCAAATGTTATTGATTAGGTGTTAATGAAATTGCTGGATTGAAATTGAGAAGTTGTAATGGTATATAAATCAGTTAATGAAATTTAATTTAACACACCGTAAATCAAATTTAAAATATATGTTGAATTTACAAACCACTTGCCACATATGAAAATAAAAATGTTTTCATAACAATATACATATAAGGAAGTCCTGTGGTATCCACGTCAGATTTTTTTCTGTAAAAGCTATTTCTACAAGGTGTCTGCCAAAATCCTGCTCCCCTTTTCCACCCATGCTTAACTTAAGAGTGACGATAGCTATTGCCTTAAATGTAGTGTTTTAAGAACAGTAATGTGGCCACATGCTCAATTACACCACTATCTATTGACAAACAATGGAATCAAAGTTCCTAATTTGGAAACAGTATTAGATATAGGATAAAAGTTTTAAAGCATTCTCGATTTAGTATGGAAGAAAAAAACCTTACACAGAAAAATGTTGAGAACAGAACATACAAATATACTGCACATTTGTTTGATAAAGATTTCCTTAATCCATGATTTTAAAATATGCAAATGAAAGGAGAAAAAATGAAAGGTATTTCAACCATGATGATTTTGAACATTAATCATGTACCATACCACTGAATTACGATGCCAGAGGATTTTTGAGTGAAGATATTTTCTCCAGTCATCAATGGTTAAGAAAAATCACAAGCAAACATATATGCATTTTACAATCTTGTACACAAAAATTTGAAGAGATGAACTCTTCAAATTTTCTGTACAAGATTTCTTTTCATATTAAATTGAGAATACTTTCAACTTTGTAATTGATTATTTCCATATTTTTTACCATTTTCAGGACAGGAATGCTAATTCTGCTGTTCATCACTGGACAGTAGTGTAATCAACCTTAATTTGTAGTGGCATAGCCATTCTACCTACACAACATATTAAGGCAATAGCTATAGCTGTTCTCAAGTAACGATGAAGGGGTTGGGGAGGGGAAGCAGGACTTTAGTGAACACCTTATATACTCAAAATTTGCTATGGTGAACCCGATATATACTGAAATTTTTCAGCAGTTCCAACAGAATACCTATTTAACTGTTGCTTTTAATGTTTATAGGGAACTGATGAGAAAGTCGGCTTATAGTGAACTGAAGCAGGCCCTTCTACAGATTTTTTTTTTTTTTTTCATTCAAAGGTAAATTTGTACATTCATCAAATTCCACTTTTTCTCATTCCTTGCCGTTTTACTCTTCAATGCCAGCTAATCCAATGTCAGATAAAAATAATTCTTCCTTCTCCATCCAATCTGTCATGCTATTTAAACCACCTCTTGAATGCTAGTGGAACAGTTCTAAAAACATACAACGTTCTCTTGTTTCTTTCTCAGTGCTGTCTGCCACATGACCACTTTGGATTAAAGAATTGGCAAAAATGACAAATTCTGTGAAGAAGAAAGCATTTTCAATTGACTATAAAATCAAAATAATCAATCAGACATACTGAATATGGAACCAACCAATTGGAAATATGCAATGAATTTTCTTCATTGAAATCTACAACTTCCAATATTTGGAAAAATCAGAGTGAGATTATTGCTGCTCAAAAAAAAAAAAAAAAAAAAAAAAAAAAACAGAATGGGGCAAAAAAATTACATCAGGCTGAAAAAGAGAATGGAGAAGAAGATCTTTTAAAATGGTCCCTCATTCAACGGAATTGAAATCTTTCAGTAACAAGAATTATGCTGCAAAATAAAGCAAATGAGTTTTCTGGATATTTCAAAGTAAATCTTTTGTACGCTCTATCAACTTGCTGAACAGATTTAAAAAATGGAACAATATTTCATGCACTAACGTTGTAGGCAAAGCAGCTACTGTTACTGTATCAGATGTACAGAAGTGGAAAACCAAAGTGTAGCCATGGGTGTCGGCAGAACGGGGCAAGGGAGGCACTTCCCCCCCCCCCCCCCTTGAAAATTCTACTAAGCATTTTTCTTTACATTTAAAACTATGCTATCAGAATTTTATTTTTTAAAAAAATATTTTTTCAGGTTGTGCCCCCCCCCCCCCTGAAATTTTTTCTGGTGACACCACTGAGTGTAGCTGGATGTCCAAGATTATGAAGAGAAAGACACTTTTCATGCTGATGAAGCTGGGTGATTTTACAAAATGACTCCCAATCAAACTTTAAAATTTAAAAGTTAAAAAGGCAGCAATGGTAAGCTTCCAAGAGTTAGAATATTTGTTCTTGTGTGTACAAATATGGATGGTTCAGAAAAATGAAAACCAACCACAATAGGAAACTCTTGACAGCCTAAATCTTTTAAAGATGTTAAAAAAGTTACCTGTAAATTACAAAAGTAATAAAAAATCCTGGATAACTGCTGATCTGTTTGAAGAAGAGCTTCACCAGTGGTTCAACAACTTGCTGAAAATAAATCGCAAGACTGCACTACTGATAGACAATTGCACAGCTCATCCCCACTTAGAAAATATTAAACACATAAAGCTTGTTGTTTTTGCCTTTCAATACAACGTCTGTGCTGAACTGATGGATCAGGGCATTATTTGTCGCCTTAAATCTCACTATATCACACAGTTTGTTAAGTGTATTTTGGAAAGCTGTGAAAAGAATAGCAAATATAACATCTCTCTTTCGGAAGCAAGTATTTTAATGGAGAAGTCTTGGAAACAAGTAATAGCTGCAACAATTTGCAACTGCTTTCAACACACGTGTATGTCGAAGAATGCACTGGAGCAAAGAAGAAAAAAACTGAGGATGATGAAGATGAAAATCTAATAATTGCTAGCTGATTGGAATAGCATGATGTAAATATTTCTTCTAGAAATAAAATTGAAAAATTCAAATCTTGTGATAATAAGATGTGTACCTCAGATATTCCTACAAATGATGACATTGCATGTAAAGTAAAACAGAAAAAAATTATTATGACAAAATAGCTTCTTTATCCTCAGAAGAAGAAAGTGAAATATCAATATCATGATCATCAATCACTGAAGTGAAAGTGGCTGCAAATATTCTGAATACATTTTTGTCTACAGAACATGGTGATAAAAAAAAAAAAAAAAAAAAAAGTGGATTCTTTCCTAACAGTTGAGGAACTTTACTTAAAATCAAAATATATTCAGTCAAAAAAAAAGTAATATTTCCATGGGATGTAAAAATAAATGTATGTACTAAAATTCTTATGTTCTAAACTTTTGTTTAACCCTCCACGTACGGTGCCCGTGATTTCAATGGGCAAAAGAACTTTTTACATTAAATTTCATTTACATCACAATTTCTAAAATACTATTTTTAACAGATAAATTATTGAAAATTATTATCCCACTAAATTACATTTCCACCACTAATTGTAAAATGCAATGTTTGATATTTATAAATCCTGAAAACTAATGAAACATGTTTTTATTCAAAAATAGTGGTATTAAAAAATAAGACTCTTTGCAACCTGTGTATGTAAACAAAGTAAATACAAAAGAATCTCCCCGTACGCAGAGGGTTAATAGTCTACTTAAGTGTTTAATAATTTATTAGTAAATTGTGTGTATTATTGCAGTGAATGTTTCTAACAAAACCACCATTAAATTCTAAAAAGTAATCAAAGTTTGGTCATAGTGAATCTCAGGATACAGTGAACTTTTTTTAAGTCTGGAGATGGAGATAATTCACTATAATGGAGTTTGAATGTATAGTCATCTCAGTGTAATCCACATAGGTTTGTCCAAAGGTTATGTGGATTACAGGTCATTGTTTTTGTTTATAATTTTTTCCATACCGGCAATGTACTTGATTATCTGGTACACCAAAAACATTGAAACCTCACCATATGTATGCAGAAACGTACACCATAAACGTTTCTGCTATCTTTTCTGTATTAAATAAAGTACTGTCTGTATTAAAGTATTAACTTTTTTCTTTAATTCAAATTTATTTTTTTGAGTAAAAGATGGTGTAAATTAAATTTACATTGGCATTTAATAAAATTAAATGCTTAAATTAAATTCTTAAACGATAATTCCACTTATGAACTTTTAGACAAAGACTTAACCCCCTCGCAAACTTTATTCGCTCATTAGTGAATTTGAAAAGTCTAAATCTATTAATCGTGCTCTCTCATCTAAACAAAAATGTTATACTGGTTCTGCACCTATCTTTTATGGTTTACCAAAAATCCATAAATCTAAAATCCCCCTTTGTCCTATTGTTGATTATACTAAGTCGCCCTTTACAATCTTTCATGTTTTCTATCAAATTTATTAAAACCCCTCATTACTTCTTCAAATTACAGTTTAAATTCTGCCTTTCAGTTCTTAGATGCTAGTGCTGGACGATATCAGAAATTAAATATTGCGATATATCACCAAGTTAATATCGATATTAGTGATAAATTGCGATATTTCTTTCAAGGTAGGAAAAAATAGACATTTGTTATTTTTTAAAGACATATGCACACGAATTTTAAAGTATACAAGTATAGAGTGTTTTCCATGTATTTTCTGGTATATTACTAGCATAACTTTATCATTAAACGAACAAACAAACAAAAAAAAAAAGCATAAAAAGTGAATCAATATTTTGTGTTTCTTATAACTTATACTATTGCTTTTTAGTATACCTCTGTATAGTTTATCCTCTATTCTTCCCATTTTAAGCTTTAATTATTTTAAAATCATATTTTAACACAGCTAATATGTGATCTGTGTTTTATTTGTACCAAGTATATCAAAATTCATAATACTACCAAAAATAAAGCTTAAGAAAAATTGTCTTAAGATGTAGGTATTAAATAAAAAGGAAAATCATTTTAAATAGTTAAGAAATGCCATTGGATTGGATACACCTTTTTTGGTCGTAGAGAGTAATATTTTTTACTTAAAACTCTTATATGCATCCTAAATGTCAGTTACTTGTCATTTTTATTTTTGTTTCTGCTTACCAAATCATTACAATATTTTTTAAATGTATATGTGTTCAATTCACATTCGTAATAGTTTCACAACAATTGAAAATTGAATTATATATATATATGTATACATTGTCAGTATAAAAATTATATTATTTAAACAAAATTATGTTAAAGTTTCATTTTGTTACTTAAAGTAACTCATTTTGCATTTAAACCAATTTTATTTAACATGTACGGCTTAAAAAAAAAAAAAAAGAAAGAAAGAAAGAAAGAAGGAAAAGGAAAGAGAAAAAATAAATGCTACATAAAAAAAGTAATAAACTATCCAATATTATATATTTCTATCAAGAAACTGTCACTGTAAAATTACTGAAGATAAAACTTTATTTTACATCAGTCAGATAGCACCCTTTCTCCCTTCCCATGTTATCCAATGGGATTTTTGTCGCGTCGTTTTATAAAAATATTTTATTAAAAAATGAACTTTTTCGAATTCTGTTTTTTGAATATTACTCTTTGAACAGGTCGTCTTTTAGCTTAAATTCTGTTTTTTGAATATTACTCTTTGAAGAGGTCGTCTTTTAGCTTAGTGAGCAATTTTTCGAAAAAATAAATTTAAATATTTTACTTAGAGATCCACACTTAGAGTCCATAATTTACTTATTGAAATAAAATATTTAAATTAATTTTTTCGAAAAATTGTTCACCAAGCTAAAAGGTGACCCATTCAAAGAGTAATATTCAAAAAACAGAATTCGAAAAACTTCATTTTTGAATGAGATATTTTTATAAAACGAAGCAACGAAAATCCCATTGGATAAAATGGGAAAGGAGAAAGGGAGCTAAAGTACAGCCCAAGCCCAAAGCGAGTTAAACACATGTCGCATCTTATTGGCCAGAAGTTATCGATACTTTGAAATAAACCAATATCAATGAACTAATAGCAGGAAATGAGCTAAAACAAAAGATATTGTTTTCATTCGTCATAATAAGCGTTTGTTTTTATATCGCCCTGTCTGTGGTTACTGTGGTATTACGCCTACGATCCACGAGCGGTGATGTGCAATATTATCAAATACTAACAGTAGTATAAATTCTTTCATATTATCGTTTAGGGTCAGTAAATGCATGAATGTATCGATATACTGTGGGAAGTCAATATACTGTGGGAAAAGCAGATGGCTTTCAATAAATACTGTTTATTTTTTTATTATGCGGTGGACTTATTAAAGCAGTGATATTTTAGATTTGAGGTTTCGCACGCAGGAATAAAGGAAGAGGAAGTATATGCATTGTGGGAGTGCAGTGATCGTTTGGGGTGGGGTTATATTTTTTTATTTTATCAGTGAGGGATGGGAGAAAAATAAGAGAATGGGTATTAGTATAAGATATTGCGCGCTCTTTTTATTCGGGTTTCGTTCGGGAATCCGGGTTTCATTTGTGATGCGCGCTAGCGCAGAAGCATAATTCTATTAATCCGTGGTTGGCGTTTAACGGTACTTATCGGCATATCAATTGATCGCGCGGTACGCACTAGGTAATATTGTTAAAGGGATATATTGGCAGAGCAAAATCTTAAATATTGTTATCGGGATATTTTAAAAATATCGATACTTGGGGATATATTGATAAATAATCCAGCCCTATTAGATGCTCTAAAATTAATTCAAGTCCCCTCTAGTTGTGTTATGATATCATTAGATGTTGTATCTCTTTTTACTTCTATTCCTATATCACTTGCATATGATATTGTTCAAGATATTTATCCTAATTTCAATGCTGACACTAATTTAAATTTAAATACTGTACTTGATCTTACCACTTTCTGTTTATCATCTAATTGTTTTCTTTTTAATGATTTTTACTATCGTCAAATTAACGGAACTGCCATGGGTGCCCCTATACCTGTCGTTATAGCCGAAATTGTAATGCAACACTTAGAAAACAAAATTAATTCCCAGTTACATGATAAAAAAAAAATCTGGAAAAGGTATGTGGATGACATTTTCATAGTAACTAAGCAACATTTTGTTACTGATATTTTAGAATTTGCTAACTCTTTATGTCCTGATATCCAGTTTACCCTTGAAATTGAAATTAATAATGAGCTACCCTTTCTAGACATCCTTCTAATGCATAAAACAGTCAATGATTTTTTACATTTTTCTACTTCAATTTATAGCTGGGTTTTATAACAGTGTTAAATTCTTCAATATATATATATATTTACAGAGGATGGGTGGTGTTGTTTGGTTGGGTAGGATTGTGAAATTAAATAAAAAAAAAAAAAGGCAGAAGTCTTGTTGCATTTACTTTGAATTAATTTGCAGTTTTTCTTTATCTATTAAATTTTCAGTTTCTTCATTGTTGAGTTGTCAACTATTCTTAAAAATCTAATCATACACATGGTAATCAAACTATAAATTTCATTGTTGCTTCACGGTTTCATTATTCTTTATATGCTATGAAATTTTGCTTTTTTTCCATATGACTTATTCTGGTTTTGGCAGGCTGGGGGAGTGTTGCTGGCATGAAACTAGTTTAACCCCACAGGCAAGTCACAAGTCTTGCTGCTTGCCTCCTTCCTTCCTTTCTTGAATTTCTTAAATTGATTTAACATAAATTTTGATTTAGTTTATGTTTTTCTGTTAAGATTTTGTTGAGTTGCTTTATTGTTTCATTTGTTATGCAGACTATTAATTAATAGATTTGGTTTCTTTAAATATGTGTATTTCATCCCCTGATGAATTTTTCCACCTTTCTGAGCTTCTCCTACATAAAGAAATTTTTCATTCTTATTGGTCTTAGTGGTTTCAGTGATCTTGTATCTGTGGCTTGGCTTCTACAACGCTTAATAAATCATTATTATATACATATAATTAATATTACAGCTATCATAAATGAAAAAGAATGTTTGTTTCCAATTAAAGATTTAAATTTATCTCCTACCTTCAAATATCCTCTTCCTCTTGGCAGAAAGATATTCAATTATAATTCTGTATCCTAATCTACCTATTTTACCAACACTGTAACACGTAAATGCAATGATCCTTCTATGTCAAAATATATTGACAGAGACCATGGACACATTATCACTGGTAATCTCAATATTATTGATAATTATCAATTAAAAAAATTCATGAAATTTGGCACCAAATTTAGACTTTCAATTAAAACTAGCATTCCACAAATCTTTCAACAGTTTTCTTATGACCTAGATTTATTTATTTATAAAATTTCTATTACTCATAATAAACCTATTGCTTAGTGTTACAAAAAATTAAAAATGCTTTAATCCTGAATTATTCAAATCTGGTGTTTTTTTAAAAATCTGTACTTCTTAACTCAATTAAATCACTAAAGGAAGACTTTGTGATAATTTATGTTGACAAATCACCTAATAATTATGCCATTATATGTAAATCCTACTATCTCTCTATTTCAAACTCTTCAGTAACTAATAGTAACATCTTTAGTTTAACTAATAATAACCTTATTATTAATAACTGAAAAATACATAATTACTATAAACTACTTCAACTTCCCTTCAATAACTTTAATTATCCTTATATTGTTCACATACCTAAGTTTCACAAATCTACAATTAAATTTTGCACTACCACTATTGGCTGCAACAGTTATAACAATGCTAATAAAACTCTACTGGATATTCTAAAACAAATTTACAATTGTACTTGCAAAGTTGATAATTTACACTGTCTTAAAAATAGCTTTCAATTAATTCAATACATTAAATCGTTCAATTCAATAGCCAATATTATGACTTTTGACTTTCAAGATCTTTTCAATAATATTGAGTTATCAGATCTTAGTAATATCATTTACAGTCTTTTTCACGAATATAAAACTCAAATTAATCTTCCTCGCAATTTTAAAGCAGAAAAATTCAAAACACTTCTTAACTTTTTTATCCATAATAATTAATCTTCCACAACAACATCTATTTGCAACATGTAGGAATCCCACAAGGAGGTAGTAGCTCCAGTGTTTTGGCAGATCTCTATCTTTATAATTATAAATAGCAAGTTTGTTATGATGATGTCCGGCTTTATCGTAACATAGATGATATTATTGTATTTTATCTTAACAAGAAATCACAAAATGTCTTATCCTTAAATTATCTTTCTAACTTAAAGCTAACTCAAAATACTCTAACTGATCAATCAATTAACTTTTTGGATCTAAAAATAATCTTTGATGGTAATAAAATTTACACAGATATCTATCACAAGCAGCAAGATTTTAGTTTTAAAGTAATCTTATTTACATATTTTAATTCCTGTCTGCATCTTTCGGTATTTAGAAACATCATCATTAACCATCTATTTCGAATTAATAATTTATGCTATCCGAAGTATAAAAACAAGAATATTAATAAACTGATCACAGCCACTGCAAAAATGGGTTTTCCTAAAAACTTTGTATTTTCTATTTTATATCCTTAACCACCATGTCTCTGTCAGTACATAGAAAAAAAAAATGTGCAAACTTTGGTGTATCTTAACAAAAAAAAATTATAAAATTATGAAAGACAATAAAAAAGGTAGTGGTTGGGTGGATAGATGTTTGATTATGGAGGATGAGTGGTGTTATTTGGCTGGATGGTTGGGTGGGATTGTGAAATAAAAAAAAAAAAAAAGCAGAAGGCTTGTTGCATTTACTTTGTATTAATTTGCACTCTTTCTTTTTTCATTAAATTTTCAGTTTCTTCATTGTTGAGTTGTCAACTATTACTAAAAATTCTAATCAAACTATTAAAGTAATCAATAAATTTCATTGTTGCTTCATAGTTTCATTATTCTTTATCTGCTATGAAATTTTGCTTTTTTTAATCCATATGACTCCTATTCTGGCCTTGGTAGGCTGGGGGAGTGTTGCCGATGTGAAACTAGTTTAACCCCACAGGCAAATCGCAAGTCTTGCCGTCTGCCTCCTTCCTTTCTTAAGTTTCTTAAATTATTTTTTCATAAATTTCGTTTCAGTTTAAGTTTTTCTGTTAAGATTTTGTTGAGTTAGTTTATTATTTCATTTGTTTTGCAGGCTGTTAATTAATAAATTTGGTTTCTTTAAATATTTGTATTTCATACCCTGATGAATTTATCATTCATCTTGGTCTTTGTGGTTTCTGTCTGTGATCTTGTATTTGTTGCTTGGCTTTTCTATGCTTAATGATTTATTATTATATACAATAAAGCACCATTTATACATCTTTTACATTTATACGTCCTTTTAGTGAAGTCCCGATTCATTCCTATTCATTTTAATGCAAAATTTCTTCGTTTATACGCTGCTAATATCAGTTATATGTCTTTTCCACTTTACTAAAATTCGCAAAATTTCTCGACCTGTCATTATTTTCCATTCAAAATAAGACGGATTTTCCTAGGAAGCATCTTAAATGGAGTAACACAGGAAAGATTGAAGAATGCTGATCAAAGAATCAATTGAATTCATAGTAGAATTTTTAATACTCATAGACAAGCAGCAAATCAGACGAATACTAATGTTATTAAATAATTATCTATATATGGACATAAATCGCATGCTTATTATTAAAGATACGCAATATGTATAATTAATATTCAAGATGTGTTCATATAGTTCTTTAGAAATGTAATATAAAATGTATATCTGATATTTGTATTTAGTACCCAGTCATGCATTAATTGTATGATTTTTCTCACTTTTTATAATAAATCTTTTTTTTTTTTTTTTTTTTTATCATTTATTGTCTTAAAAAAGTATAATATACATTTACTAACTTAAGAAACTTTATTAATTAGTATTTTCATATAAATTTTGCTTAAGTGTATTAAATTTGTAGTAATCAAAGTGTTATTATTAAAATTTTGATTATACGTCTTTTCATTTATACGTCCTTTTACGCCAGTCCCTTGAAAGACGTATAAACGGTGTCGTGAAGCAGACTTTTACTGCTTGCGACATAAAATGTAATTTTAAGTTTAATTCTTTTGTAATAACAGTTTACGTAGAAACTATAGCTATGACGATTAACAAAATTAAGTTCAAAAGTTTCATAGACATTGTGGTTAGATATAGCTAGATAGTTTCAGTGAATAAGAAAACTGATGATCGACATCCAGGTTCTATAATTGTTAACATCGCTGGTGAGGTCCACGCATTGAAGACTTAATAAAATTGAGATAAAAAAAAAAGAGTACATACCACTTCTTGAAGAATTCAAAGAATATGGAGTCAAATGGAAAATTCACCAATTTTATTAAAATTCAAATAATGTAGGAAGGTGGCACGTGTAGGGGATCTGTCGGCACCATCGGCATCTGCATGCTGCTCCATTGGGATCCAAGTTAGGATCTTGTTCCATCCGGGTGCATAATCGCGACCAATAGAAAACTATCCTTGAATAATATTACCGATACACTATTGCATCGAAATATAGTATTATATTGCGAAAATACAAAAAGTTGGCGTTCTAAATAAAAGTATTTAATTATGGACAACACATGTGTCGATTATGACGAATGCACGCTTCGTAATTTGCAATCTTCTTGCATCCTCTTCAAATTTATTGAAAATCGCACAATCAGTATTTTACTTGATCCGCAATGCCCTGGTGATAAAAACTATTACATAATTTTGTAAAAATACAAAGTTTCAGGCTATCAATTAATTAGGTTGTAAATGCCGAAGTTCGCGAGGCGATGCCGCGGAAGGCATGTGGTCCGCACAGCGCGGCGACCGGCGAACGCGACCTTCTAGTAGGTGTTAAGCAATCCAAGTGTGTAGAGAAAAGTTTTTCTACTCTCAGGTCAGCGAGCCTCCAAAACGTCACGGCGCTGGCAGTCAATCAAAACGAACGATCGCGGAGGAGTGTGCTAAGAGTAGATGAGAGGGGAAAACCTTAATAGAAGATCCAGCGAGCGAATTTTGCGCGTTGCTGGGAAAAGAACTTACAGGGGCGAAATGGGAAACTAAAGCAACTTAAGTAATTTTGGATAAAATGCGATCTAATAATTTGGATTTGTTAAAATAACTGAAAAATGATTAAATTAAATAAAAACACTGTCGTGCTTCACGACAAACGGTGCTTTACTGCATATATATATACATTTCAGTTCTCAAATAATATATATTAAATAATTAATATTGAAAAACTAAATAAAATCAATCTTAAAATTGTATTACAATGTTTCTTTCCAATAACAATAGATTCAAATCTATGTTTTAAAAATGATTCTGCACTGTCTTATAGCAAGAAAATATTTTTTATACAATCTGTCAATGAATCCAAAATATGCCCCACATGTTTAAGCATTTAAACTCAATTGCAACTATAAAAAAAAAAAGAGGGGGGGGGGGGGGTATGGGAAATGGATCAATGAATGTATTTATTCGCCTAAGAAACTTATGTGAAATGAAATATATTTTCTTAATTAAGACAAACTTCATTTACATTTAAAAATAAATTTTTAATATAATGGTTTTTAACAGATACATATATTTAGATAACTCTCCTTAGAAAATTTCTAATCATTTTGAAATATACAAATGTGTTAACAATTCAATATTTAACTGTTTTTGTTTCATATGTAGTTTCTTCAATTTTATAGTAGCTAAAGTAGAAAAAGAGAAATAGCTTTTCACATAGATAATAAAAAGAAATTATGAATGAGCAACAATATTAAAAGCATAATAATAATAATAATAATTTAGTTAATGGAAAATAATCACAATATCAAGCCAATTTGCAGAAATAGGCTCATTTTAGCGAATAATAACAATTTCTGACCAATTCTTTAAAATATTTTTTGGGAAAAGAAAAAAAAAAAAAGAACTTTTGAATTTTTTATTTTTACAATTTGAAAAAAAAAAAAAAGTACAAAATCTTTTTAAATAATTATTTTTTTCTTTAATACACTGTATAAAATTTCCAAAAAAATCAGTAGATCTTTTAATGTAAAAGAGCGAAAAAATACTTATAAATTTAGAGAATTTTTTATTATTATTATTATAATAATTATATAGCTTATGCAAAATTTAGAATTTGGAAAGAAAGGAAAAAAATAAATATCTGTTGGAAATACAATAATTTCTACAGTTATAAAATACTTGAATATGTTATTTATTTATTTTATTTTGGTGGCTTTTTAAAAATCAATCAACGTTTATATGAAAAAATAAATAAATAAAACTTCAAAATAAAGGTTGGCTAACACATAACAAAAACTGGTCCCAATTATTCAACAATTATCATTCATTTACAGAAATATAATACAACTCAAGGCTAAATGAAATAAAAAAAAAAATAATTGAACTTCACAATTAAAAATCAATAGAAATGACCTTCAATAAATAAAACATGTATAAATATTAGCATTTTACATTTTAAGGCTCATAAAGTTTGAAACCATCAAAATGGTCATTAAAAATTTTTTAGAATCATTTAAAAAAGTAGCAGTACTATATAAGTAAAGATATATAATTACATAACATATTAAAAGTACAATTGTAAAAGCAAAATATAATTAATAATTCAACTAATAATTATTTTTGTCGTATTTAAACACAGCTTAAAAAAAAAAAAAAAAAAAAATACCCTAGAATAATATAGTAACAAAAACAAAAAAGAAACTCATGTCAAGGACAACTTTGCAGTCTTATCTTTTTCCCTTAACAGTTTTCTGTTTACATCAATCAAGTAGTTAGTTCTGTCTGTCTTCTATATTTACATCATTCAAGAAATAAAGATGATCAAGAATTAAATATGACTAGGATAATTATTTATTAGAAATTGAGGAAGAATAATAATGAATTGAGCAAATTATGGTACAGGTAACATTTTCTTCACCAATGAACTATTAAAACTAAGTGTTTACATTTACAAATATACTTTGCATAATAAGTATCATGACAGATGCATGAGTAATTGTAGCTCTTTTTTATTACTTTTGTAATAACCAGGGTTCACATTAGCATGGCGACATAGCAACAATTTTCCCAAAATCATGAATGAATTTTGCCAAAATCATATACGATACATGGATGACAAATTTGTCACCTAAAATATTTTTACAAATCTAAATGTTTTACTTTCTATTTACATTTAAAAGTACAGAAAAGCAAATACCTTGATATTTACACAATGGCAGTAAAAAAATTTCTTTTAGAATTTCAAATCTATGTATCTAAAACAAGCTTCTAATTTTTATTATTATTATTATTATTATTATTGTTTGTTTAATTAAACATTGTTTTAATAGATCTGTTTCACCTGCATAGTTGACCAATTTTGATCAAATATCACCATTTTTATAAGCATGTTCATGTTCTTTGATGCGGATATCAGCCGAACGTCCTGTCTCTCCAATATAAGTAGCTTTACAATTTTTACAAGGAATACAATATACAGGTTTAAAATTAGAAACAAGGTTATGAATCTTATTTTGAAGTTTAAATGCAAAAGAAATGCTAACAATTTAAAGAATTTTAGCAATATTTTCAGAAATACTTTTATAGTAAGGTATACAAAAGAAAAGCTTTGAAATTAAGAACAGGAGAGGAAAGAAAATATTTAGGTATATGAAGTTCACCAGAGATTCTTTTTAGAAACAGATAAATTATTAAGATTTAAAAAAAAAAAAAAAAAAAAAAAAACTAGTATCCTCCTCCCCCTTAAACGTACTAGTATTGTACATTATATTTCATGTAAAAATTGTGAAGCTACCTTTGTTGGAGAGAGAGGACATTCAGCTAATATCTGCATCAAAGAAAACAAACGTACTTAAAATGGTGATATTCAATAAAAATTGGTCAACCATGCAGCTGAAACATATCATACTGCCGACTTTGAAAATATTAGAATTATCAGGCTATAATAACTATCATTTGCATATTTTCATGGAATGATGGCTAACAAAAAATTCAACCCGCTCCAATGAATGGCACACGTGCTATACCATCCAAATATGCAATCCTATTTTAAACTCCTCGTTTATGCAGTTGTAAGTTGTTTCTTGGATGATGTTAAACATACTGATCAGGTGCATGAAATGTTTATGTTTTTTTATGTATTTTTATTTATTTTAACTTGTACTTTATTTTGTATTTTAAATAAATGCCTCTTATACAATGGTTTTTAAATGTTTTAAATTGAATTATCATTGCTGACATGAACCCTAGTAATAACATAAAAAGGCAGTCTGCTTAGCATTTATGAATGTGAACACATCAGAAAATACAATAAAACTAAATAAAAAGTTAATTGAAATATGATTATTGAAAAATAAAATAAATAAAACACTTTGACCAAATTTAAAGCTATATTATTATAAAGCAATATTGCATTATCATGTAGTATTATGTTGATACTTCACATTTAAATTTATGACAAAGATGTAAACAAAAACAAAAGACAACTGAGGAAAAGAAAAAAAAAGTCTTAAATAGAGCTTAATTTTATATTACAAAACAAGAATTAAGAAAGACATATTTAGCAGATTGCAGTTTTCAAGAATCAAAGATCTTGGACGGAACTGTGAAAACTTTGAAAGACATTATGATATTTCCTTAATATGCATAGCAAGACTGTACTGACAAATAAGCAACTTTTAATAAAATAAAACCTAAATGTGATTAAACAAACAATTGAATTAGAAAATTGTAATAAATTAAAGATATTATACATTGAACAATGAATATATGAGTGTAGACAATGTCTAACAAGAAACTCTTAAAGTGCTAATCACCAGTTTTATTTATATATTTATTTATTGATTTTAGTTAAAAAATTACTAAAAGTGTGCAATGAGTTCATACGTGCAATATCTCCAAAAAAAAAAATAATAATCACCCTGTGTGGAGATTCTATTATTACGATTTTTATGTGCACTTGGCTAAGGAGCTGCATTTTTATTTCTGGGTCAATTTCAATTAATCTGATGTAATTTTATTCTTTTGTTGTCTGCGGGATAATACAAATGCACATGTTGAGTAAACTTATCATAATTCAAATACAACCCTGTTTAACAGTTTAGCAAGATTTGCAAACGATGTTTTTTTTTTTTTTCAAATTAAAAACTTATCTCTCAATGTAATGTTTTCAAACATTGGGTATTTAAAGAACTGGGTCTTCCTCATGTTTTTCAGTGAAGATTGGTTTAAGACAACAATTAGGGGGCCAACAACAAATTGAGCAAAATTAATAATGTTTGTGATCACCCTATATCGTTAAGTAAATGAAATGAGCTGTAACTTAAGAGTATGTTAACATAGACTCAGTTCAATTTGTGGATGAATTCTTGTGATGATAGCATGTTAAATAAGGGAGATATAAGCATTTATTTTAAAACTCCAAAAAAAAAAAATCAACGTGTTTTTTTATTTATAATATACAGAGTTTTTAATGAAAATTATTCCCACTTTTTCAGATAAGTTGGAAAAACACTTTTAAAACAATATACTGCAATCAGACTACAAATATCTTAAATATCTCATGAAATATGAACATTTTTATGAAAAACGTTTTCACTGTGCATGTGCGAAAGGTAAAACACTTTTTATTGCTTAGGTTGAAAGCTAGATGTATTGGGCAGCTTTTATCAAAAGTGCATTTGAATAGAATAAAAATTAAGTGAATTGTATGAAAAAGAACGAGCTAGATTTTAGATATTTTCCAAAAGTTGAAATTTCTTAAGGGGTTTTTCACATGCTGTGTAATTTATTTGTAGATCTAATTATTTCAACCACTTTCCAAAGGTTGTTTTTTGGGAAAAACCCTTTATGATGTCACAAATCATAGTAAATAAAAAAAATATGTTAGAGTTACAAGCTTATAAGGGAATTTTCACAAAAAAAAAAAGTACATTTGGAGTGTGGTTGAAATAACTGGATGTTGTAAAAGTAATGCAATTTAACACAAAGAGTGCAGAAATTTCTACAGTAAAAATGTTTTCACATGAGATTCAAATATCCAATACTGCAAATAAATAAATAGAAATAAATAGAAAAGAAAATTTCAGAAGTAGAAAAGAAAAAAGTTATACAGAAAATTTTATAAAATAACAGAACTGTAAAACATGAACCATAATTAAAAACACATAGTAGTGTTGATGTAAAGGCAGATTGTCTAATCGGGGAACCTAAGTCTGGATGGAATGCCATATGTGACGATCTTTTTAAGGGGACCTAGCCCATATTTACATGAATTTCAGAGAAAATCACAGAAGATTCCACATGATTTGGCTGATAAGCACAAATCATAACACATACAGGAGGTTAAATTAACAGTAAGCTTACTTCCTTAAATTTTAACTATGGTATTTCAAAATGTTGGAAAATTCAAACTTGAATTCATTTTTCCTCTAACACTTTTTTCAAAGCATATTTTAGAAAAATCAAAACTCAGAAGCTAGAGTTTTGAAACAGAAAAAGAATAATCCATTGTATTGTATTAATAAATATCTATTTATTTCAAAAACTCACAATTGTAAAAGAAAAAATAACCATTTTTTTTTTTTTTCTTTTTTTATGACACAATACATAAGAAACAGATTAAAGTGTCAAACTTATTAAGAAATATTTGAAAGAAAAAAGTAAAATTTAAAAATGATAATAAAAATAAACAGATTATCATCCTTAATCAGCTACAAATATATCAGTGGTGTATACTGAGCTATATCCAATAATAAATTGAAAAAGAAAAAAATTCATTCAAAGTATAAATTATTAGGGTAGGGGAGAGGGGAATGTGGAACATTTAAATTGCTTGAAAATTTAAAATTAACTCCATTCTTTTTCTTTCCTTAATAAATTCCAATGTGGCGTTTTCATAAAATTTTCAATTAAAATCTAGGAAATGATTGAGGTTTGGCTTGCCTTTCTTTCAGTTTGAAGTTTATCAACAATTTAAAGTTGGGGAAATGGTATCATTTTAAACAGTTAAGATGATATAGTTCTTTTATTTTATATTTATATTATATTTTATATTAAATGGTACTAAAATAATGTCTAAAGGTTACTCTACCAGCTAACCATTGAACAGCAAATGAATCACTGCTTTATGATAAAAATAAATATGCAAGAATAGCTATCTCTTTTAGCCTGCAAAATTTTTATTAATTTGAACTCATGGCTTAAAAGTATACAATACCTAATTTCACCAACAGCCAAAGTCCATATTATTCTAATGAGTAACTGTGGAAATTAATTTTCACATAGAGTAATATGAACCTTGATTGTCATCAAGATTAGGCATTGTAAGTTCTTAAAGCCAAACAACACTCCAGAAACATTTTGCTTTATCTAAGTGAAGTCTATTGAACTAATTTCTCTCTAAAAATGTTTTTTTTTTTTACTTGAATTAATGAAATGAATAAACTCCTATGTTTCACAGCTACTATTTTTAATGTAATAAATATACCTAAGGCTGTCTCAGATAGCTTAGCCATTTTTGAGTATATGCTTGATATAAACATATATAAACACATTTAAAGATTTAAAAAAGAAAAAAAAAAAAAAAAACTTTTTCAATCTTTATGATTTTTCTGTGCATTCATTTATGATTTATGTTTAGTATTCATATTTTAAATTCAGATGTAAAATGAATGCCAATGCCTCCTTTTTAATCCTAAAATATTTAAATCCATGCAAACTTTGACCTAGAGCTGTTTAAAATTTTAGCCATCTACCACATTAAAAAAAAAAAAAAAAAAAAAAAATGAACATAAAAATAGGAATTTTTCCAATTAAAATGAGATTCAGGTAACTAATAAACAAAATGCAATAAACATAAAATTTCTTTTAAAAGTATAAACACTTTCAATATACGTTTAACTAAAGAAACTAGTTAAAATTACATTTAGGATCTTCAGTAATAAAATATTTTTCAAGAACTATTTAGTATGACTTCCGTTTAATATCAATTAATTATAACAATAACGACACAAATATCATGACAGAATAACACAAATAATATGACAGAATAATATTTAAAATATAAAGTGACTATGTTTGGAATTTAAATAAATAAGAAGGTGGAAGGTTAAAATTATAAACAAGAAAAATATTACTAAAATAGCAATACTTAAACCATTTAAAGTATTACATATAGAATCGCTACTTGAATATAATCTAAAATTAAACTCTAAAAAATTTTAAAGTTAAATAAATTTAAAACATCATTACCAACTATAACCCTGAATTACTGAAACTTCTCATACTTGCAATCATGCAACAATTTCAATCACATTGTTATTTTGAAAAGTTTAAATGGAGACTGCATCACAACAAATGAAAACATTATACTATATTACTTCAGTTACAATAGCAATGCATAACAAATTTAAAATGTTATATATAAAATCACTACTTGAAATAAACTAAAATTCAATTCTAAGTCGAATAAGTTTAGAACATCATTACCACTATAACACTGAATGTCTAATACTCATCCATAATTTTTATTCATACTTACAATTCACTCAACAACTTCAATCACATTATAAAATTAAATAATATAATGTATTTTTAAAAAATAATGTTTCAAAACGTTTAAAGGGAGACCACATCACAACAAATGAATAAACACTGTACTATATCACTTCAATTCGCACAGTAGTAGAAAATAGCAATAAGCAGTTTCCAAAAATTTTAGGGGCTTGGATAGATAATGTTACTTTTGAAGAACAAATTGTATTAAATATATGATCTATAAATAACTAAACTAATAAACGAAATTAGTGTTGAAAATAACTAGTATAATGCAGTATGCACACAGAGCATTTATTTAAAATTTTTCCCACTTTAAATATTGTTTATAAACATCTAAGTAGGAAGAAGTTTGATTTGTTGCTGTACTTTATTATTATTATTATTTTGGCACATTGAGTTTAATTAACTAGAACATACAGCTTAAAGTGGATTCCAAATCACTATAAGATCCATGCCTGAACTTAAATTCAAACCCGGAAAAAACACAAATTATAAAAGAAAACAAAAAAATAATATTTTTTGTAAAAGACATTTACAAAATTATGTTTTAAATAAGTTACTGAAATTTAAATTCAGTACAATAAATATCCATATAAAGATATATACAGCTGTTAATCATTCCAATACATTATATTTTTATAATTTCCATATTTTTATTTAATTAAAGCTCAAAGTTCATCAAGCATAAGCCATTTTTTTTAAATGCTTATGTTAAGAGTAAAACCCTGTTACACCTATAATACATAGTTTTAGACGCTATATATACATTAATAACAATTATTTCCAATTTCAAGTATAAAGTAATGACTTTTCAAACATTTATTACTATTTTCTCAATCAGTTTATTTCACTTAGTTAAAAAGCATATTACTTAAACCAAATATAGGTTGAGAAAAGCCATGGAAGATACCTAAATTCTTAAATTTTCTGCAGAATTAACAATAAAATAAAATTCTATCATGGCAGAAAATCTTAATATCAAATATTTACATTTATCATATTGTAACATAAACAGGCATGAAAGTGCTAATCTACCAAAAAGTCTGAATTTGCACGCAATACAAATTTATCACAATGTAATGTAAAAATATGTATTTTGGGAATTAAACACAACAATTTATAATTGTTAATTTATAGTAAACTAACCAGTTAATTGGTAAAAATTAATTGGTAAATTAATTGAAAGACAGAAAAAAAATTAAGAATCAGCAATTTTTGCACATTTGTTAATAACACATTTTAAAAAAGCAGAAATTTTAATAAACTAATTACATATTTCAGGCACACACACATTGAAAAAAAAAAAGTTTCATCCCGGTTGCCAAAATATTCATTATTTTGGAAACTGGCAGCAAAAATTGTCCATAATTTCAGTATTTAGCTGTAAATAAATGTAATTTTTTTAAATTTTCTTTCTTTTTTTTTTTTTTTTTTTTTTTTTAACAGCAGTAGCAGTGAGATGAACTCATAAATCCCCAAACAACTGTGAAAATATTGCATATTTCAGAAATTTGCTACCGAAAAAGCAGGAATTTTGTTTTACACTAAAATAATGTTATTTCTAGAATCAACTCTGAAAATAGTACAAAATTTTGTTACAATTATCATCTTGTTATTTCAAGAATTTACAGCAAAATAAAAGTAAAACAATAATTTTGTTGATTTTTCAGCAAAATAATCACATACTTTGGGAAGTTAACAAAGTTTGTTATCCCCCCCCCCCCCATAAAATTTTGTTATGGTTTCTCCTTGGATTTACATTGATCTCAGAAACAGCCAAGATGGCCTTCAAAAGGGAGGATTTCAGACTAAAGTCTGAAAACTTTCATGCCTGCATAAAACACACATACATGTGTGTATTACAATATCATTAAATTTATATACTCAATCAAAAAGATAAATCTTTTTGTTTTCTTTATTAACAAAAACAGTCTTTTAAAAATTTAAATAGAGTATATAATTTATTTTAGACTTTTTAGAATAACATTACTAGTTGGTTTATATAAAGAAATTATAAATATCTTATGTACCTTTTTTTTCAGAATGTAACACTACTATATAAATAACAATGAGATTCTTCTCTCCAATACATTCAACAGATACATAAACAATATTTTTATCAATGCATATATATCACAACTAATAATTTGGTCAAGTGATACAGAGGAACAAATATAATTTACTTCTTGGAGTACTTCTTAATACCTTCTTCATTGATTATACATACATGCTATAAATATGAAAATATATAATTAAGATATTATAAATATATATATATATATATGTATAATAGAAAGTACATCATAAAATATATCTATACCGATAAGTATAAATGATTTAAGTCCATATTCTTGATTTTTCAGGAGACAAAAAATAAAGTTAAATTAACTAAAAACTAATCAGAAGAATCGATTAAGAAAAAGGGATTAGGTTGATTTATACCCTTTATACCATTCATTGATTGTCAACCTTCATTTAATAAAGGGAAACAATTGAATTAAATATTTTATACCAAAGATTAATGCTAAATTTCTGACTTGAATCTTTTTTTACCAATGGATTTTCTCAAAGACTAAATGACATGGATTTAAATCTTTTATACCAATCAATAGAGAATTTTTTTCTGAGTCTGACAATGTACTTAACTCAAAATCGACATTTTTGGACTTAAATGCTTTATACTTATCAGTACAGATATGCAAATGCATATATTTGTGTGTGTGTGATAAAGAAAAAGCTTCAGTAATTCCAAAAATATAAAATCAAGTAAATCAAATTAAAAAAATCAAAGCAAGCATAAAAAAAAATTAATTAAAAGCAAAATTTTGTAAAACCTGCTCATTAATGAAGCCATTATTAAGAAAGAAAAATAATAAATGAAAACAAATTTCTTAAATTTCAAAGAACAAAAGAAAAATTGCATATGGAAGAGATAACACTTTCATAATTTCTAGAGCTTAATAAAATAATCTATATTAATAAAATCAGACTTTTGTCAGTAAATTTCTCATAGTCAAAAAATGTTGTGATATTTTCATGTTTTACATTTCGTGAAAGCCACAAATGACTTCAAAGCATTTTCTGTGTGTATGTGGGGAGGAGGAGGGGTTGTTGTGTCTGTATGTCTGTAACACTAATTTTGTCTGGAAATCATGTGAGAATGACTACATGGAATTCAACGACACTTGGCAGGGATTTAAGTCTATATCTAACTTAAAATTATATCCATCAAATATTTCGAAATTTTTATTAGAATTTAGAAATATGGATAAAAAAAAAAAGCCTATGCATGTGCCATAAGGCTTTTGACAGTAAAAGGCTTAGAAAGAAAAAAGAAAAGAAAACTGAATAATCTTTACATTTTAGACATTAGGTAACCGAAAAATGATTTCAGAATATTTTCTCTGGGTGCATGAAAGGGGGGGGGGGGCAGAATATAGAACAATTTTAATTCGATTCGACCATGAATGATGTGAAAACAGCTGGACGGAATTCAATGACACTTGGCTGAAGTTTAGGTCTGTAACCAACTTAAAATTATATTTATCGAACATTTTAAAATTTTAATTAGATTTGCAGATATGAGTAAAAAATGCTTCTATAACAAATGAAAAATTATATCTTGGTATTTAGATATGTTAAAATGACTATATGACAAAAACTTGACTTTTTATTTTTTATTGTTTTGTTTTCTGATACAATCTCTGTTCTCTTACACAGACGTTAGCTTTCCTTATTTTTGAAAGTTCTTTCTAAAATTTATACTTCCATTTAAAAGTTGGATCGTTTTGTATATAAAATATATTTTATAGCATGCAATGGTGGTTAAATGTTCTGTAGAAAGCTCCAAAGAAAGTTCTGTAAAAGGAGGATCTATTACATTTCACAGGTAAGATTATTACTACATACTTGCCAACCAATTTTATTAAAAAAAGGGAAGATTTCTGTTGAAAAACCAGAAGATTTCATAAAAAAAGGGAAGATTTTTTTTTTTCTCCCTTTGACGTATTAAACAATGCAGTTTTACAATTTTAATATTTAGAAGCAATCTATAGAAACGTTTTACTATAGATTGATTATACTAAATATATAAAAGTTTTAAATGAAGTTATTCCTCTTCAACATATAAATATCTACAAAACAGAATATGTAAGAAATTTATTTAACAATAGACAAAAAAACTCAGTTAAGTTACAGTATAACTAATTTTTTAAATAAATATAGAATATGACTTTTGTGTATGTACATTAATCATACATATAAGAAATATGTAGCAGCAGCTAATTATCAATTTCAAACGTGCATAAAACCAACTGAGTATTAATATTCTTAAATTGATTTCGGGAAATATTTTCCTACCTGAAAAAATTATTCTTCATTTTTTCCCCCATGTTTACACATTTGGTATAAATATGACATACAAATATTTAATTTAATTGAGGAAAAATAAACAGATTCATTAAATTCAGCAATAAAGATCTAAAAATAATTACATATGTGAGAAATATTGAGCACTTCCATTGCTTTATTGTTTCTAGAATTGATCACAATCCGGGGAAAGGATGGAGGGGGGGGGGGGGAATAAAAAAATAATTACTGAGTAAGAAATATTTAACCTTTTTCAACTCTACTTCTAGAATCTAATGTAATAACTTTAAAATTAATATTATTATTTATGTTGCAGCTGGACAAAGATTAGGAAAGAAAAGACTTCTGCAGAACATTTGATTGCTGATCACTAATTGTAGATAAATAAAAGGGGGGGGGGGGGACAAAAAAAAATTACATCCGCAAGAAATATTTAACAATTCTATTTCTTTAAATGTTCTAGAATCTCATAAAGCAAGTTTGAAATGAATATTGACATTTATGTTATGGATGGAAAAAGATTGGGAATCAGGAATTTTCGTAGAACATTTGGGTTTCTTTTTAAAACGAACGATATCCGCGATTTTTTTAAAAACGGAAGATTTCATCATCTGTCCGGAAGACCGGAAGAAACGTTAAAAAAACGGAAGTCTTCCGGGAAAACCGGAAAAGTTGGCAAGTATGTTACTATTATTATTTTGTACTTTTTAAGCAATTATTTTTGTAAAGTGCTTATAACTGGTATATTTAGTTCTTTAAATTAAAAAATAACAATTACATGTATTATTTGCGAAAAAAAAAAAGCAATATTGTTTTTATAATTTTATATCTGAATGATTGTATTGAACGAAAAAGAAAATAAAGATGAAAATGTAATGTTTTACATAAGTTTTCTGTTCACTGTAATAATAGGTCTATGGATGCAAGTTAATATATTATGCATTAATTTCCACATTCTAAAGAAAACATTTTTGTACTTTTGTTAATTTTGAAGTAATTTGTAAGTAAAGTAATATTAATTTATTACAAAGAACTGTGTTCTTTAAATGACTTGGGTACAGTTTTAGTGCAGTACCCCGTTAAATTTTTCCCCCGCATTTTGCCGCTGAATTAAAATGGCTATTGCAGTTGTGTTAGAAAAGACCTTGACGAGAAAAACTGAGCTACTTTGGTGCCAAATTTCAAATTTCACCAAGAGGGGCTACTAAAACTGTTTTCCAAAATATAACTATTTTCTCTATTTTGTAGTATATATAAAGTGATTCTTTGTTACTGATATTGGATTCAAATATCGCCATATATTCTGCATTTGACACTTTGTTCACAACGCTCGTGCCTAGTTTGTTTGCCAGACGAAGGGTCATGCTTTCTTTTGATCCGAAATAATTATTGCGAGTTCTTTAAACGCCAGTTCTGTGGTGCTTTTTTCATAACACCTACAGCATTTCAGGCATGCTGCATTTTAATGCACTTGACAAATATAAGTTAAAACCATGAGATAATATACATTGAGTATACATAGTTTAAGGATATTTGTTTTCTCAAGAAATCTGGAACTCCTCCTAATTGTTTGCAAAGTTATAACCTTATCCTCTAAGACAAATATCTTTTCCTCTATGACATTTGATAGAGATTCACCAGTAAAATAAAATATTAGAAGAAGCATTACAAAGTCTTCTCATGTAAATAAGGTTTAGATTTCTGATGTATCTCAGGCACAGTAAAAAACTGTTCCGTCTGTGATAAATCTGTTGTTTCACAATCTAAAATGCTTTTTGTAACATGTTTGTTAGTGTTCTTTGAATTAGATGAATAAATAACTCAATAACGGCCTTTTTGATTTTTGGGGACATGTACTTTATATTTCTAAAACTATTTTCATTGTGATCTCTTAAAATTAAAACTCCACCATTAATTTTATGTCTCAGAAGAATTCCAAAATTGTCATAATTTTCTTTGGGTATTTTACCTTGAAACACTTTCCTAATCATAATCTATACTAAATAGGTATGTATTAAAAGTTTCTTGGTGTACCATATAAAGCCTTCTTGATGAGGTTATAAGTAAATCTCTTCCTTCTTTCTGTATTTTTGTTCGTGAATGTTTATTATTATTTATTAATTTTATTTTGCATGTGTGTACATTAGTTTTTATGTATTGAGAAAAAAAAAAAAAAAATTCATGAAAAACACGACTTTGCTTTTTATATTTTGGATAAATAATAACTCTGATTTAAAAATTCTAAAAATAAAAATAGTAACTACCCTCTTGCGCATCATAAACTTAGTAAAGTGCATCATGCTGTTTTCTTTTTCTTTCTTCTTCTTTTTTTTCTCTTTTCTTTTTAATTGGCTTAGTTCACAGTTATCATGGGAAAATAAAAATTAACAATAACAATGGCAAAAATTTAGTAAGATTAGATGCATCATCCTGCATATGAAATTAGGACTGACCAGAAATATGTATCATGACGAGTTATTTAAAATATTTAAAAATCATTATATTTTGCACAATTTTATTAAATTTTAATTACATTAAATATCGAGGCAATATGCATTAAAATATACAATTTAGAATATTAAAATACACATAACATAAATTTAAACATTTCAAGCCTTATTCTAGGCTCCTTATCAGTAAAAAACATCAAAAATAAACTCTGAGAAGAACAGTCGATTTCCTTTACGAAAGAAATGGACCATCTACCTGATTTTAACAATACTAAAATAATCATATCTAACTGTTCAAATTATCATTCAAGAATTTTCCTGTAAGGCTGGTATATGAAACAGTATTTTTCACCGCTTAATGAGACATGCGCAGTCCCTGCTGAATACGCTGTACTTTCGTAAAGGAAATCTATTGTTCTTCTCAGTATTTACCTTTGATGATTTTTACTGATGAGGAGCCTGAAATAAGGCTCAAAACGTTTAAACCTATGCTATGTGTATTTTAATATTTTAAATTGTATATCTTAATGTATATTGTCTCAATTTTTAATGTAATTAAAATTTAATATGACAAGTTATATAATCTAGTGTGACACTCACACTTCTTTTTCTTACCCAACATTAATATAGAGATTTTCTTACAATTTAGGGTGTAAGATATGAAATATTGTAGGTATTTCAACATTTATAGAGCACTATAAACAATAGTTTAAATGTGCTTTAGAAACAATTTATTTGACATAAATTTCAATGTGAGGGGCTGGCTACCATCCCTCCAACCATTTTTTGACCATTTTAGTTAATATTCATAAACCCTTTATGGTTGTCAACAATTTTTTTTAATTTATTACAAATTACTCAGAGTTGCCACCCACACCATTCTCTGACACTTTTTCAACTAATTTTAAATAATCTTGGACATTATCTATATATGTATGCTCAAAACAATGTACTTAAGTTTATTACATCAAAAAAGTGTATGACACAATTTAAAAAGCACTTCAAGTGACTTTCAAACAAAGCACTAAATTAAGAAAACTCTAAAAGTTGTAAATATAGCAAAATTTCAATATCAGGAATTTGACCCTAAAACAGCTCTACAATTAAAATTTATATAGGCCAACACTGAAACAACTGTTGTTTCATTAAAATGTTTGTTAGCCAACAGCTATACATTGGCCAATGGCTGCATAGAGTGTTGGCAACGGCCCATATACAGCATTTTACATTGGCAAATATAGTTTATTTATTATTTGCTATTTTTATACTTTCATGCAAAAAATAATGTATTTGATGTTACTTTATTTAATGTACATAATAAAACTATATATTCTCTTTGAATTTTGCAAAGGTTAGCAATAAGTCATAATATGTAAATTTAATGCATCAATTACTGTTGGACTCATAGCATTGTTTTTTATAGTGATCTAACCGTAACTAATAAAATGCTGATGAAAAAGTAAAAAATGTACTATTCCAGCTAATAACACAATTTAAACTAACCAAGTGCCAGCTAAACATCAATAGAAGTGCCAATGACTCATTTGTAGGGAATACTTTCTTATACTATATCCAACAGCTTCATGTTATGTTTCAGAAATAAATCATAACATAATTTTTATTTGATTAACTTGAAAACAAACAAAGTCTACTAAATCTTTTATTTCTGTGAATAACAATATAATTTTATTTAGAATTGATTTCATGATATTTTCAAATGGATTTATTTATTTATTTATTTATTTAATTTTTATTTGACTTTCTATTTTTATTAAACAGCAAGTTTAAAGAAAGTGGTAGGTACAATGCTATTATTTATCACTCAATTTTGTAAAATAAATATTTGTTTTAAAAAGTAACAGAACATCACTTGCACATTGATTATATTCATTTTTAAAATAGTAAAAACAAAGTAGCAAAAAAATATTGAAACTGCAAACAAAATATTACATTTTTCCATAAAACAAAATTGATATAAAAAGATTTTAATATTTACTTACATTCAAATCTCTAAAATATTCATTATAATCAAGTGCATATCCTACAATAAATTTGTTAGGAACTTCAAATCCAGTATCTTGAAAAAAAAAAAAAAAAGATAATTTAAATATAATGCAAATGTTTTGAGAATTTTATGAATACACTCTGTTTAAGCTATAGAAAAGAAGAAAAAAAATTACTTTGATTTAGAATTTAATAACTAAAAGTACTTACAATCAGGTTTATAGCCACTACTTTTAGGAGTTCTTTTAACAAATAGGCTGTTAAAATAAATAAATAGATAAACAAATAATGATAATAAAATTAACAGCATTTTTATAATTGATACAATAATAAATAAAAAATCAAACTCAATTTAATTACAGTTATTGATGCAGTGAAATAAGGATAAAAATTATTGCCTGATCATCCAGAATTGAATTTTAGGCAAATAGGTAAATAAATAAAACATTCAAATGTACAAATTAAAAAAAAAAAAAAAGAAAAGAAAAGAAAGAAAGAAAAAACTTATTAAAAAGACAATGATGAGAATATAATGATGAAAAGTCTAAAAGATGGAATAGTAGTTTAGAAATGATACAAAGGTTATGGGAACAATATAACATACAACAAAAATTTTTATTATGCGAGTAATTTTAATCTAATCCTAAGTATTTTTTAACATTAGTGCCTAGGTAAGTTGAAAGAGTCAATCCAGACCAAAATTAAGGCCATCTAATTGCCACTTCACAAAATGATACTTCGTAAAATGGCTCTTTCACAATATTTAAATTCATAAAAATGACCCTTTCACAAAATTTTGTTTTTCAAAAATGATTCCTTTATAAAAAGTTTCTCTGCTTTCTACTGTATATTAAATTATTATTACAGTATTATGACCACTGCAAATTAGAAATACCACAGTAAAAAATTAAATAAATAAAAATAAATGCACAATCATGTGAAGGAAAAAAACTGACATTTATAAACCTAGACAATACTGGACTGTGATTGACTGTGCTGGAGTCCTAGAACTTGGGTAAAATGCCCTCCGTGTTTTTTTTTTTTTTTTTTTTTTTTTTAAGGAATCCTAACCCAAATTTATGAAATTTCAAAGAAAGCCAGAGTAAACTCCAAACAGCTAGGTCAATGAGTATGATCTAGGATCAAACCTGGCACTTTCAATCTACCAGCTTTGAGAACTTATGTTGTTGTTATTTCTTATGCCACTCGGAAATTCTGAGCCCCAGTAATGGAAGTACCTGGATTTAAGGCAGGAGGGATGCGCCTTCCGTTTTACAGAGAAGTGCCACATAGGGAGGAAGAACAACTTAGCTCTAGAAGTTAGCGAAAGATGGCAGCACCAGGAACTCTAATTTTGATCTGGATCAAGGCTGAATTAAACCCATGTTCCAGTACCCCCAGAGGTATAATTTTTTATGGGAACTTGGAGGACTTTGCGACCACAATGGAATTTAATGTGCACCAGTCGCTATTAGCGTACAAGACGGTCTTCGGCCAGCATAAGAACTGAACCAGCAATCTTTCAATCACGAACTCGCTGCTCTTACAGACCAGGCTATCGTGGCCCTTTGAGAACTTACGAATCTAGAAAGTAAATTAAGGTAGAAAGTAAAATATATTGAAGTGGTTCAATTAAACATTACCAGCTTCATATTAAACATACATTTTGATATTAAACACAAAATATAGTGGCAGCTAAACACAAAATAAGTGAAAGTTTTACAAAAAAAAAAAAAAAATTCACTATTTTGGAGAAATTTTTTTAGAAATTTTTATTTATTTCTATGAGCTCAAAAATTAGCTCCGTTTTTCTCCCAAAACTGAATAAAACATTGAAGTGAAGATAAAAAAGAATCCTTTATGAGACCAGACTTGTAGTAATCTTAACTATGTAATTGTAATCAATTGTAATCCATGATAAAAATTGCATAATCTCACTGAAATTGTAGTTATCAAATTTTATAATGCTAAATTAATCGTGATAGAAAAATTCATTCACATTTAAATCATAATCTAATTGTAATCTCACTTTACTTATCTGTATCAAGAATCTGTAAAATCATAATTCTTCACTAGAATGAGATTATACCATATTTTTTCTCCTATCCTACTTCCCATTCAATATCTATCTTACATATGCAAAATCTTGTAATCTCACACACTGTTTTAGAAATTCTGTGTCCTACAAAGTGCCAAAAATCACGTCCCTTTTTGCATGTAAACGGGTCAGTGTTCTGGTGGAAGGTATTAGATTATGAGAATGTGTTCAGCATTCCCGGAAAGAGAAGATTAAAAAAAAGGGGAAGAGACAGAAATATCATTTTTACATTTTTGAGCTCTTGATCTTATTCTTATCTCTACATCTAAAATAGAACTATGCACATAAAAGGGGGGAGTTAAACTGTCAAAAGAAAAAAGTATCAAGTTTATTTTGTGTAATCAATGAAATACACAAAACATGAATTAATTTCTCATATATTAAAACAAAGATATTTCTTTAAGAACAAAATGAGAGCTTTTCAGTATATGTAAAAATTTTTGAGTCAATCTGCCAACTTCTCACTGAAAGAATCAAGAAGATTGGACTCAAAAAACAAGATTTCATTAAAATCAAGAAGATTCTCTATATATAGTAAGCACAGTAGACTTTTTTTTTTTTTTTTTTTTTTTTTTTCTAGCCATAGTTATGAGGAATAAAAAAATTATTAGCCATTGATTCCAAGATAAACCATTAAACTTAATTTTGAACATTTAACATCTGAGGAACAAATAATACAGTCATATGAATTTATTTTTGGCTTCTTTAGAAAAATAGATTCTACCATATATATGTGTTGCAAAATATCAACTTATATTGCTTCTTCTTAGTGGTACCCATTTTTTAAATGAAATATTCTTAAACACAAATAAAAAATATACTAATATTTTATACAGGATAGCAAGCATACAATTTACAATAAGTTTGTTCTCATAAGTAAACACATATTATGTTGTATGTTGTGTAAAGTTTTAATCTGCTCTGCAAAAGCCCTTGCAAGATACAATTTATATTTTGGAACAAATCCCATCATGTTCCTTTGGCTAAGACGAAAATTTAAAACACACCAATTTAACACATAAATAAGGTTTTTGCATATAATTTATAAATATATTTTTAAAAAATTTCTTATTTGGAAGCAGAAAAAACGAAATACACAGAAAATCTGAAAATCAAGAAGATTCTATTTCCTGGCAGAAAGAAAATAGAAAAATCGGGAAGTCTTATTGGAAATCAAGAAGACTTGGCAGCTATGCAATCCAATATTATTACAATTTTCTCATTAGATGCTGGCCAATAATGAACTGACTGCTACATAGAAAACAAGAAAAAAGAAGGTTGAGGTTTAGCATCTTACTAGACTTCAATCATTTATTTTAAGGCTATTGATGATTTCTTTCGAAGATACCCATATTGAAATATTACACCTCTTGGGAGGGGAAAGCGACACTTCTGCATTCACATAATTTGTTTCCTAGTTTACTGCTACTATTATCAATAATTCATATTAATTTTACAATCATGCACTAAAAATAAGTTTCATTTTTACATTTATATGAAATTTTATTCTATGCTGCCATGTTAAAAATTTAGAAAAAATGGAATTACAGTGCCACCTGTTGAGCAATTGATCCCCATATGTAATCAGAAATAGTTTAGGTCAGGGTCCAACTAAATACCAAGTTTGGATTAATTTCGTACATTGGTTTGTGAAAATATAGCATCCACAAAATTTGTGATACACACGCACAGACAGACTTTTGTTCAAGTCATCTTAAAACGTGTAAATCCATTGAAAATTGTCACGAATCTAATGCTTTCTTTTTACACATATAGAAGAAAGTAAAAAAGAAGAATATTCACTTTAAAATAATTCTGATAAGAATACAAAACATATAGAAACATAACATAATCAAAAATTTTCTCTTCAAACTGACAATATCAAAATGAACAAAAAAAAAAAGAAGGAGAAAAACTAAAATTTAGGGAACAGGACATAAATAATTGAATAAATAATAAAGTAAATGTCTCAGAATGCAAATGTAATTCATCAGGAATCATCACCCTCAGACTGAGCTGAAAAAAATGCAAGGTTTCATCTTTTGGCAAGTGATACGCAAAATACACAAAATGTGACTCAACCTTGTAATTAAAATATTACTTTTAATAAATAAATAAATAAAGAAAGAAAGAAAGAAAGAAAGAAAATAAGATAGATTATAATCTACAATTAGAATACACAGAGTTTGACCAGAAATAAATTCATAAAGCACATGGTAAAAGCCACACTAATCATAAGCACTATGAAATATCGAAGCAAACATGAAGTTTAGTTGAAGATTTCAATATGACCTAGGAACTATCATTATTGAATTATTTACTTTAAAAAACTGTGAATATAATCTTAATTACAATTATTAAATATATATTAATGTTTTTACCTGACAACTTTAACAGATTTTGGCTTAAACTCTTCCAGCATTTTAAGTAGATTAGCCATGGTCAGACCTGTGTCAATTATGTCCTCAACAATCAGCAAATTCTGTACAATAAATAGATCGACATCACAAACATAACAATAACAGTCATTAAATGCAATCAAAAAATGCAATGTAATTCAAAATATATACATTTTACTTCCCTTACTACCTTTTTAAGTATCTCAAAAAGAAAAATATATATAATAGTCAAACAAAAGGAAAGAAGAGCGGATGTACAAAATAAAACTTAAAATTACAAATATAAATGTATAATAAAAATAAAAGAAAATCAAATGAAAGTTACATTATAATATGTGTGTTTATACATCAAAATTCATCATCTCCTACAAATTAAATAATTTCACTTTCTAAAACATTTTTATTTTAGAAAGTCTTTCATTATCAATGAATGATTTTACTTTTTTGTTTTTTAAATAACAACTCAATCACTTTCGGACTCTTTTTCACTTTCACTAAAATTATGTCCTGTAATGTGAGAAGAAAGAGTTTCATGATGCATCTGTGATGCACAATTTTACTTTATCGTTTTTTAGAAAACATTAACAATTATTCTGTGACTTATTTTCATTTCTACTACAGAGTAGGTCACATAAATCTAGCTTTTTTTATGATTATTTATTTATTTATTTATTTATTTTTTTTAAATATAGCAAATTTCACTCTAAGATACAGATTATGCTTAAGACTGCTGCAACTTTCGACATGTATGTTCAAAGTTATGGTACAACTGAATATATAATTCAAATAACATTTTTTTTTTTTTTTTTTAATACTTCTTGCTTAATGAGATTAGTTTTATGTGACCTATCCTGTATAAGTTAAAATACAAGAAAGTATTTCATAATTTATCAGTGATGGATAATTTTAATTTCTTGTTTTGACTATAATATAGATTTGCCTTTTACACATGTAAATTGTATACATAATTAAAATAAATTCTTTCTTCCGCTTTATATGATTTGTGAAGTATAATTATACCCTGTTACATAGGAAAGTGTTCAATAATATATCAGTAATGCATGACTTTATGTGTATATATACACCCAATCAATCTCTGACTAACTCTAACAATATCCTATAATAATATGGGAAAGTTTCTTGATAATTTATGAGTGACATGTAATTTTACTTTGCAAACATTATATTATGTAAGGAAAGAATTGTAATCATGGAAAAAATTCAACTTGGAGATTTTGGTATACCTGTATGTTTGGAGTTCATTTCTGCTATTTTTACGATGATGTATATGTGTATGCAAGTGAACATGATATTGTCTACACACTTTGTTTGAATGAGCTGAAAGTTGGTATGTATGTTATAGGTCACGTAGCACAACCGTACTGATTAGATTTTGATATATCTTATAGTTTATTTACAGAAGGAAATTTTTTTTAGCATTATTACCTATGGGCTCAAATTATTTAAAGTGTGATAGTGTCTAAAGACTTTATTCAAATGAACTGAAAATTTATATGCATATTATAAGTCACTGTCACACGAACTGTGTAGATTTTGGTGAATCTAGCCCTCACAGACTTTTACAGGGACACAGCAAAAAATTCTTTATCATTATCACCTACATGCTCAAATTAATTAAAGTTCATTAGCATTAAATGCCTTATTTGATTGAGCTAATTGATTTCAGACTTCTCTTACTTTGATTTATTTAAACAATTGTTAATTACTTAATGTTCGAAAAGTCCAGTGAAGTCACTCCAGATATTTTTGTTATTTACAATAATAGAAAATTATCTTTATACATGCATAAAATAAGTTTTTCATTCTTGCTTTCTACAAGTTATAATTTTACCTTGTAATATGGGAAAGTGTTTCCCAATTAATTGTTGATGCATAATTATGCAGCTGTTTGATATAATTCTAAAAACAAGTATTTATCCACAGATTGAAATAAACTGTTGTGGAGTAAAAAGTCATATTTTTTTTCTACTAAACTACAGATAAAAAAAAAAAATTAATCCAACAATATCTCTTGATAGGATGAAAAAATCTACAAATAGTAAACTATAGTAGCTGAAAATAGTAAAGAAGACTATACGCAAGTGAAGTGTGATGTCACCGACCGCCGATGGGGGCCAAACAAAAGATTTCCTATGTTAATTATCCATTGTATTTTGCGTAAAAAATTACCATGATTTTTGAACGGAATTAAATATTTACCTGAACTTTTAAACTATGAAGCCTACAAACTTATTTAAAAAATATTAATAAAAACCTTACTTCAAGTTTCATCCTAAGTCACTTTCACCGGGGGTCCGAGACATTTTCAAAGATGAGACTTCTATGGTAGCATTTTCAGCAGCAAGTGTGCTGTGCCAATTTTTCTTGACATTAGCTGGCTGATTCTCCAGTAGGTGGCGTGAAATTTGATCAACATCTGTGCGGTGTTCGTTGCCATTGCAAGATTCTGAATTGTTTATAATTTAGATTGCCGATTATGAAAACCCAACATATGCATTCTATCGAGAAACCACAGAAATTTTAAATAATTCTGAATCTTGCAATGGCAACGAGCCCCGCGCAGACGCTGATCAAATTTGGCACCAACTACAGGAGGATCAGCTAACTAATGCATTAAAATTAACACAGCACACTTACAGCTGGAAACGCTACCATAGAAGTATTGCCTTTAAAAATGCCAGGGGGACCTGGCGAAAGCGACTTAGGATGAAGCCTGGTCTGCACGGGGCAGAATTTCGAGGCCCAGCCCGTACGAAAACTTTACTTACCCGGCCCGTTATGAAGTCAAAAAATGCGGCCTGGGCCTGGCCCGGCCCGTTTATTTTTTAACGGTTTATGGCCCAGCCCGGACAAAAAATGATAAAATCAGGCCCGATTCAAAAATATGTAAAATAACAAAAGAAAAAAAAAAGAATGCCTTTTTATGAAACAGATTTTTGGTATGTGTTTTGCAGAGGTTTTATATAACCAAACAATAGTACGTTCTTTAACAAAACTGCTGAAATTTTACAAGACAATTATATATAAACAGAAATTCATTATTATAGACAAGGCACAAAGACAAACAGAAAATCGAATCGAAAATATTAGCATTCATCAAACAATATAGGAAGGTATTTAAAATGGTTAATACTACTGAAAATGCACTTTCAACCATTTTCTCTTATGTACAATAATGTATCCGAATCTTTCATGTGTTCCGGTAAACAAAACTTTAATGTTAATCCAACCATATTCAATGGAAAAGTTGCTTTTGCCCATGATAAAAATGATGCTACTTTCGTCCACTGGAGAAAAGGAAAAGGAGCCTTAGAGAAAAAGTTACAGCGGAAAGATTTTTATAGCCTTTATACCACCTAAACTCAACAGATCATAAGAAACAAACCCTTATACACAGTAATGTATCTAATTTCTTTTGTTATGCACATGTAAGCAAAATGGTAGTGACATGCATACTATTTTGAATAGGAAACCATCTAATATTACTTTAAAATATATTAACTTTGAGGCATGCTAAAAATATTTGCGAAAAATCAGTTTTCGAACAGACAGACTGATAGACAATTAAATTGATGTTACAAACACTTTAACAAAATAGAACTTTATGTGACACACAAGCCTGTAAAATTACGTAAAATAAATGACTGAAGAAATATTTTATCATTTTCCTTTCTCGTTGATTAACGAGGAAACCAAAAAAAGATTCGGGCCGACACGGCCCGGAGAAAATTTTATTCAGGCCCGGCCTGGCCCGACTATACACAAAAAAACTGGGCCTGAGCCTGAAAAAAATTTTTAAGCTCGAGCCTGGCCCGGCCCGTGCAGACCTCTAGCCTGAAGTAAGGTTTTTATTACTTTTTAAATAAGAATTAAATATGTTTGCCAGATAATTTGGCGATCTTTTTTTTTTTTTTTTTCACCAAGGATGACATATCAAATCTATTCCGTTGCAATATATTAGTATCTTATATCAAACACTTTACTTAGACATTTGAAAAATTGAGGAAATTGTTTCTGATTTTAATCCCCATATTTGAGTATAGATATGTATCAGTTATCATGTGCATGCATTAGATTGAGTTATATTGCTGTCAATTTGACAAAATTTTAATTTTAAATTTCAAAACTCTGCCATCCTTGGCTTTTTTTTTTTTTGTATTTGGCAATCAAAAACATAACACGACATACATGCCAGATGCATATTTTCGTAATATGTATTGTACGAAATATTGTTTCATATTATTCACTACTCTCTTAATACAAGTTGTTAAAATAACCATGACTTTTTGAAAGGAATTAAATGTGTTCGCAAGATAATTTGGCTATATATATATATATATATATATATATATATATATATATATATATATATATTTTTTTTTTTTTTTTTTTTTTCCCTCCGCTAAGGATGACAAATATGAAATCTATTCCGCTGCAACATATTAGTATCTTATATCAGATACTTTATTTAGACATTTGAAAACAAATTTGACTTCAAATTATGATAGATTTATCATTTTTCTTTTAATCAGTATATTAGTTGGATATTTATTGTACAAATATCACCCTTTGAAATGAAATGTTTTCATTCAAATATGGAAGTTAGCCTTTTTTTTTTTTTTTTTTTCCCCTAGAGTTTTGAAATTTAAAATTGAAATTTCATCAGTTTTACAACAAAAATACCACAATCTAAGACATGTAGACAGTAACTTACATATAACTATACCCAAATATGAGGATTAAAATTGGGAGATAATTTCCCTTAATATTTAATAATTTTTTACAAAAAATCCAATGGACAATTAACATAGGAAATCTTTTACCTAGCCCCACGGATGGTCAATGACATCATCACTGCTTGCATATTAAAAGCTTTTAAGTTTTAAATTTTAATTCAATAAATTTTTCACACATTTCTTAATTTTTCTTTTTCAGATACTTACTAGAATATTTCTTCTATCCGTACAATAACTGTACACATTTATAAGATTCATTAATTAAAATTCAATAAATTACATCGATGTGCATCAATATTTCAGAAAAAAATTATAATTTTTTTAATAAAATATTGTTATATATTCAAAGAATGTTCATACATGTAAGATTTAAAAATTTCTTAGAGATAAAAATTTCAATTTACATTTCCAAAAGCAAGAAGGCAATGAAAATATAATTTTATGAGTAACTGTCCATCATAAAATATTTTGGTTCAATAGAAGTATTTTTTCTATGCATATTGATATAAAGTACAGCAATCAAACTAAATAGCACTACTAACTTTTAATGAATGCATTCTGTAATATAAATATCAATATACATTATTCATGTAAATCAGTAACATAACCAAAATTTAGCACAATAAATAAGAAAAAATAAAGAATATGAAAAAATAATTACTCTTCCATTTAAAGATGTGAGATTATCAATACCCATCACTTTCAATTTGCCAGTAGTTGCTTGATTCTGTATTAAAAATACATTTTTGAAATTCTTTACATTAAAATTGAAAGAAAGGAAATAATATAAATTGACATTTAGAACACAGTTTATCTGATAAAATATATTTTATATTATGAAAAAATATAATATAAATTTTTATTTGTTTTGTTATAATAAGTTAATATAAGTACCATTTAGATACACACATATATTTGTTTTTAAGATATATATGACAAAATTTGCATATAAAATTATATGTATATATAACACTTTTAAATATGAAACGATAATAACTTGAGAAGTAGTACATTTTCCATAGTTAGCTCCAGAGCATGCCCATATTAAAATACCCCATTATTTCAAAATATCAGCACTAGTACAGTACAGTGGCAGATCCAGAACTTTTTTTTTTTTTTTTTTTTTTTTGGGGGGGGGGGGGGGGGGGGGGCTAAGATTTTTTTTTAAATGTTATTCCAGCAAGAAATTAAAACTTCTTCACACACCATAAATTTTAAATCAGCACAACCGGTTTCGAAAGGACGTAGCCTTTCTTCATCAGGTGCAAACACGTGCAACTGCCTTGGAGGCAAAAGCAAGACTGAAAGCAGGACAAAATCCAGAGGGGGAGGAGCAACACAAACAAACAATATGAAGCAACATGCAGGGCAGGACCAATCAGAGAGGAACACACGTACACACACACCACAAAAAGAGGAGGGAGGAAAGGAGTAAACATTTTTTTTTTTTTTTCAATAATATTAAACTAATAAGTAAATTTAATAAAATTTATCCATTAATTATTATCAGTTTTATTTTAATTAAAATTATATTATTATAACTAATATGATGTTATAAACATAATGAAGGAAATTATTTAATTGAATTAAACAAATTTTTCCAGATCTTTCATGCCAAACGCGTTTCCGAACTGGATTTTTTGGAAAATTTAGCTATTTACCTTAATCGTGATAAAATTGTCAATGAAAAATCTGATTCCACTTTGCTGTCTACAGCCTGGAAAAATTTGTTTAATTCAATTAAATAATTTCCTTCATTATTTTTATAACATCATATTAGTTATAATAATATAATTCTAATTAAAATAAAAATAATAATAATTAATGGATAAATTTTATTAAATTTATTTATTAGTTTAATATTATTGAAAAAAAAACTCCCTCCTCTTTTTGTGGTGTGTGTGTACGTGTGTTCCTCTCTGATTGGTCCTGCCCTGCATGTTGCTTCCTATTGTTTGTTTGTGTTGCTCCTCCCCCTCTGGATTTTGTCCTGCTGTCAGTCTTGCTTTTGCCTACAAGGCAGTTGCACGTGTTTGCACCTGATGAAGAAAGGCTACGTCCTTTCGAAACCGGTTGTGCTGATTTAAAATTAATGGTGTGTGAAGAAGTTTTAATTTCTTGCTATTGTCTGTAGGCCAGTTTTTGAATTTATTTTTGGTGTTATTCCAGATTAATGAAAAGTTTACAACTGTAATATTTTCAATTGTGAATGTCAGTACTCCCCCCCCCCTAGATCTGCCACTGGTACTATACACTCCTGAAAATCCACACAGCTTAGGACCAGACACTATGCATATTTTAGAATTTGTGGATTTTAGGTATTTTTTGGTTTTATTTCTGAATTAGAATTTTAATGCTATACTGCATTAAAAATGATGATGATATGAGTAAGCATGTAAAATATATAAAATATTTTAAAAAAATAATTAATTAAGGCAATTAAAGAGTAATAAATGCAGTAAAAGATACTGTTATATATTTTCAATTAAATTAAAATTCCCTCCATAAAAAAAATATATATATATACAAAATTTAAGTATATAAATATCTGATACAATATATAGACTTGTGTATTATAAACTTACAAATTTTATTACAATTTGGAAACATAAATCAATGAAAAAACATTTTTTTCCTTTTTTTTTTTTTTTTTTTTTTTTTTGGGCCCCTCCCTTTTCAGTCTTTGAACTGTTGTTTTTTTTTTTTTTTTTTTTCCAAACACAAATACAAATATTGCATTAAAAAAATTTAGGTACTCATCTGCAAGACCTGGCCTTCAATTACCTTTCCTTATCTCATTAGATTCAGTTTCTAAATATCACCATTAAAATAAGTACTGTTTTGATTATTTTTCCTTCAAAACACTATTATGAATTTCGTTATTTCTATTGGTTGTGATGTGCTGATTTCTAGGAGTCTACTGGTCTACTGTATATATATATATATATATATATATATAAAATAAATAGTAATATATATATATGTATAAATTAATTAATTAAAAAAATGTTTATGACTTACTTCATAACTTTTTAGTCTGATAAAATCAACAGATATTGGTCCTGTTGGTTCACTTGCATTTCTAGCATATTGCTTAATCTTATCAAGCAGATCAGCAAAGAATTTATATCCACCTTTAAGTACACACAAAGCTGTGAATGGCTGATCTGTATAATCTTGAGCAATATCTCTTGCTAAACGCTCAATTCTGGAAAGAAAAAATATATATATATATACATACACACACACACTAATAATAACAGCAACAATTTTAATACCTTGCAATGATATGTACTTTTATTCATTATACTTATTATATTACAATGACAGGGATCGATCCAGGTTTTAATTTTTGGGTCCCTTTTTTGTGAAAAACAAAATATTTTTGTGAAATTTTTATTTATTTTTTTGAAATATAAAATATTTTTGTGAAAAAGTAACATATTGTGTAAAATCTTCAGTTTTTACAATCACTTTATGTAATGTTTAATATCAAGTTAAAAAAGTCTCGTTGAGCCAAATTAAGGCATTAATTAAAATTAATACTGAAAATATGAAAACATTTAATAAAAGGATCATTTTTATAAAACAAAATCTTGTGAAGTGACTCATTTTATAAATTTGAATTTTGTGAAGGGTCCCTTTTTATGGATTTGAATTTTGTGAAGGGTCCCTTTCTATGAATTTGAATTTTGTGAAGGGTCCCTTTCTATGAATTTGAATTTTGTGAAGGGTCCCTTTCTATGAATTTGAATTTTGTGAAGGGTCCCTTTCTATGAATTTGAATTTTGTGAAGGGTCCCTTTTTACTATGTGGAATTTTGTGAAGGGGCCGCAAAAGGGACCCAAATTTTGCCTGGATCGACCCCTGAATGAACAAGATTAATTAAAAAACAATACAGTTATCGAAATAGCTCACTATACAGAAAATGATACAGAGCTGCTACTCAAACAGGAGAATAAAATTCTTTGACTTTTTCCTGACCTGTTTTCCAGATGCATTTTACAAATTTTATCTTATTTCTAGCAAAGCATCTCCATGAGGGCAAAATAAATTATATGATTTAGTTTTAAAGTTATGTTTTCCCTCCAATAATTTCATCTTAAATACAACAACTCCCATTAATTCATAAACACATCTAATCCGCAATTGATTTTTTTAATAAGAACAAAGAAATTTACAGCTGAAATTTAAAAAAAATCAAGAACTTTTCTCACATTTTAACCTTTTTTTTTTTTTTTTTCTTTTTTTTTCTTAAAATTTTTGGCTTAATCCTTGCTTTCAAAACAATTGAAAACACCGATGAAATTCTCGTATTTATTATTCCACAATTCTTACTGACTAGAATTAGAACAGGCCAAAGAACATTGGGTAAATATAAAAATTTAAAACAAACCACCATTACACCAATATTTAGTAAAGTTAAAAATAATTAGATGATGAATATTCATCCAAAGAAAAAATGAAAACCTTACTTCAGCTTTATTGATTTAACTTAACGGTGGAGTACTTTCTTTTAGCCCCCCCCCCCCCCCCCCCCTCATTTTCAACACCAGTTACCCTGTGTTGCATTGAGTCTCTGCAACACAGACTCAACACAACACAGAGTAACTGGTGTTGAAAATGAAGGTTGGGAGGCTTAAAAGAAAGTACTCCACCGTTAAGTTACATCAATAAAGCTGAAGTAAGGTTTTCGTTTTTTCTTTAAATGTATTTGTGGCTTTATTAATAGTTATTAAAGTTGATGAATATTCATTTCTGCACACTTATAATATATTTTCTTTTGTATTTTTCAAATAAATATGTATGTTTATTATTTTACTAAGATGTATTATTTTACCTTCATATGATTGACAAGTCCCCTTAAGATAAAAGTCATAAGGCTTATCTTTAAATGTATAGTTATATATTTTTTAATCAGACTATAAAATATCCTAATGAGTATTTTAGTCTGCAGAGTTCCCCCTAATTTTTTAAAAAAGGTCATGGTGCCGGTACCTAGAAAAAAAAAAAAATAAAAATGCAAAATGCCTTTAAAAAAGAAGGCACATTTGTGGTGTTTTAAAGAAAAACAGTTACAAAAAAAAGGCATTTTATTTTGTGAAAATTCACTTCTGTAATGAGCACCTTTGTTTATGAATAATTTTTAGTTTCTCTTTTACTGTTGGTGGTTGTATAAATGAGAAAGAGTACCTAAAAAAAAGTAAAACAACTGGAGCACTATTTTTAGTCACAGAAATTTGGGCATATTTTGAGGGGCAAGAAAAGCCTATTTTGCAGAGCAAAGTGGTGTATTTTCGTTCTTTAACGGCCCTCTTCACTCACCGTCGCCGGAAGCCCAAGCCAATGTTTTTCTATGGGGAAATTTTCTTTACAAATAACTTATTAACTAATACATATTTTTAAACTCTGTTTTCACATTCTGAAAGTTCACAGCTGTTAAATTGACGCACCTTTTCTAAAAAATTATTTTTTTAATTTTTTATATTTTATTTTGAAGCTGCAAAATACGAATTTTCAATATGTGAAATTTTTACATTTTGCAATTTCGAAATAAAATATTAAAAATTTAAAAAATACATTTTTAAAAAAGGTGCGTCAATTTAACAGCTGGAAACTTTCAGAATGTGAAAACAGAATTTAAAAATATGTATTAGTTAATAAGTTATTTGTAAAGAAAATTTCCCCATAGAAAAACATTGGCTCGGGCTTCCGGCGGCGGTGAGTGAAGAGGGCCCTTAAGGGGTTTTAGCAGGGTTGGCAAAAAACCAAAAAACCCGGTTTCTTTGGTTTAAACCAGGTTTTTATTAGTATATGTTTCTCAGTCATATTATACATATTTGTAAATTAAATTACCACTTTTAGAAGTAGTTAATACTCTAATATTAATTATTACTTCATTTAAAAATAATTTAAATTTCTAACAATAAACAGGTATGAGATTTTTTAAGCCGCAGGTTGTGATTTTCTTTCTGCAACAATGTACAAGAAACAAACCTTGTAGTACTTTGTAAATCAAAGCTTGTACTTTCAGACATGAAATTCTGTTATATCTCATCTAATTAAATAAGTTTTCACATAGCCATATTAATAAAACATTTATTTATTTTTATGTTTAAAGATAAAACCATCAAATAATTTATTTCTGTAATTCAGGCTTTTGCCACCTGAATTCTTATATTTTGCTTTTTCATAAAGTTATTTATTTTTACACTTTTGACGATCTCATTCTTGAATAAGAACTGTCGTTTTTTCAAAGTGCATTAAATTTTATTATAGCTAAAATCTTTTATATTCAAAATTTCTATAAATATTCCATAATTACAGTATTGACTTTTCATTAAAATGATGTAAATGGAAATAACAGAATTACTGAGAGTTGACAAAAATTTGTTTTTTCAGAATGAATGTTAAATCCAACATACCTTTTCCTACAATTTAATAATAACAAATTAACTTAACACTAAAATTCTTAATTTAATGAACTAGAGGGGAAAAAAACTCCAATATATTCAAAAAGAGTTATAGGAAGAGACTTAAGAAAAAAATTATAATTTTGAATTATGTAATGGAATATTGTGATCCATTTGAAAGTGAATTATTGAATAGAATTCACATTTAATATTTCATATAAAATTACAAGTTTTATAGCTTTTTTCAAATTAAATTTTCTATTTTAAGAAAACACAGTACACCGGTTGTAGAATCTTTTGCGATTAGAATTATTTCAACATTTTCCTATGCTTAGATATTAAAATTTTTACTGTCATTTTCTTAATTCTACTGCTGTCACATTTTAATAAAATAATTCACAAAATGTCCTTGAATGGAGAACTTTTTGTTTGAAATTTTAAAATCAAAGTGTTTTTTTTTTTTTTTTTTTTTTTTTTAACTGCCTGGACATATTCTAATGCAAATTTTTTTTTATTTATTTATAGTTGAAAATCAGCATATGTTGCTTTTAGATTTACTATATAGATAAGAAAATGGGCTGCTATTGATTCCCGTATTATAACAAATACCCAGTTAAAGACAACTTTATTCAGTTTTGAATAAAACAAAGATAGAGCACTTTTCTTAATTATACAAATTTCACCTTATGTCTTGTATAAAATAAGTGTGCTTTCCACTGTTATTTATTTTAATTTACTGCATTTAGCCTTAGACAATTTCATTTATTTTTTCTTACATTTTTCTTTTACAATTTCTAGATCTTTTGTTGTTATTGTTGTACATTACATACATAACTTTTAATACAGCCAGGCAGTCACACTTAAAACACATAACTAAAACCTTCTATGAAGCAATATTACAGTGAAATAAACTGAATTAAAAGTAAACATCATTTACATAAAAATAATTTATAAATTTCATTTAAAAAAAGGGACAAAAGAATAAAAATTTTGAATTTTTTAAAAAGGGAAAAAAACAATTGGTTTTTATGGGGAAAAAACCAGTTGGTTTAAACCAATTGGTTTAAACCGTGCCAACCCTGGTTTTTAGGGTGCTCATTGAATTTAGAAGAGCAGGCAGAGAGTAGTATCCTTCTCTATGGAGAACCATGAATATGTAAAAACTATACAATGAAAAAATTGCCATTTCAAAATGCCGAATTAATACTTTAAGGAACTAATACCCTATGAAGCAATGGTTCATAATGGCTAGGAATGCAAAATGCATCTAAGGGATGCCCTTCATCTTCATCTGAAATCTGTAACATAGGAAAAAAATTGATTCTGTTTATTTGCATTACAAACAACTCTCTTTTTTTTTTTTTTTTTTTTTTTAATAACTACTTATTCTAAAAATACAATAAAATTATATTTTTTAATTAGTCATAAATGCTATAATAAGAACAAATTTTGAAAACAATTATTTTTAAGTATAAATTTTGAATAGTTAATCAGATACCCTATGACAGAATATTTTTATGCTTGCTGCAGCACGCCTTGTTTGTGCAAACCTTTTCTGCAAATAATATTGATATATTTTTTAAGGTATCATTATTATTATTAGACTGTTGAAGAATTCTTAAATATAAGACATGAGTTTCTATTTTCTACTGAAATTTAGGAATATCTTTAATTTTTATGAGCAAATCTTTCTGCAAGTGACAATTTTTTTTCTGTGACAATGTCGCTGTGTCACTTAAATTCTGCCATAGGGATCAGATAAATATCAATTTTCACTCTTTCCTCACCCGTAAATGAATTATTTTTTTTCTTTTCTTTTTTTAATATGCTTTAATGAATCTTTACTAAGATATAGGCTACAATATAACAAAGCTTCTGATCTTGTTTCATTAATTACTAAATAAAAATGGGAAAATAATTTTAAATATTTGAGATAAGTTACATCCTCTTTTCTACTATGTCAATATAAGTATTTTTATTTGTATTTAGTTTTATGTGTATTTAAATTAGTTGTGCTTTACAAACTAATCTAAAAAGAATTAAATAGTAGGTTATTCTGTATATTAGAAAATGAAGACGATCTTGTTAACATACAGGATTTTTAACTGCCTCTCTAATTTGCTAAGTTTTAATGAGAAAAGATTGAAATAATTAAAAAAAAAAAAAATCATGATATAGTGCATGCATTTAATTTGGTCATTGTTTGTCATAAGTAAATACTAACAGGGTGATGAAAATCTTATCTTTAATTATAACGTTAGTCATAACTCAAGTAATATCAATTGCAATTTTTTACTTATAAAGCTTTAAAAATAACCTGATTTAAGTAAAATATATATACAAGGGTTCGTTGATTTAAATCAGCTTGATTAAAATCATGATTTAAATCAATGGATTTTTTTTTTTTTTTTTTAAATCATTGATTTTAATCAACTGATTTTTTTAAAAAGTCATTTATTAAAATTGAATCATTTTTCAATATTTTTTTATGATCTAACCCCAGACCATCTTCAAAACTGTTCTGTGGATACTCCATATTTGTTAGTTCTGAAGATGCTCCAGAGCTGCAGCAAAAGTACACAAAGTAAAGAAATTTTGAAAGGTATTAATTCAACTTATCAACATCACAATATCGCTTTTTTACAAGGCTGTCAGTCACGTGGCTAAAAATACATTATATTGACAAATTATACATTAATATAGTTTATTTACTATACATAAAAGATGAGATAAATAGAGAAAGAATACCTATCATGGATTAATCCACAAGGAACTAATACCCTATGAAGCAATGGTTCATAATGGCTAGGAATGCAAAATGCATCTAAGGGATGCCCTTCATCTTCATCTGAAATCTGTAACATAGGAAAAAAATTGATTTGGTTTATTTGCATTACAAACAACTCTTTTTTTTTTTTTTTTTTAATCATTGATTTTTAATCAACTGATTTTTTTAAAAAGTCATTTATTAAAATTGAATCATTTTTCAATATTTTTTTTATGATCTAAATTTTTTAAATCTTGTTAGAATGAGTTTCAAAGACAAAATATGTTGCATTTACAACCTTCAATTAGCAAAACTATATCTATATCAAAGTACTGCATACATTAGTTTTTATGAAATTACTATTTAATGATTTATTTTATTTTATATGAGTTTTTATGTTAATCATAAAATTGAGTGATTTCTATAATGAGAACTTTTATATGATAATAGTTTTTCTCAAATATATTTCTATTTTTCACTAAAATTTGCCTTAAAAATTAAACCTAGATCGACCTATACTTAAGCTTCAGTTATTTTCTTTGATAACATTTTATTTTGATTATTTACGTGCATTATTGGGATTGTGCATATTTCAAAATTTTTTTAGATAGTGTTAACTTTCATGTCATAATTAACTTGGTTTATAATAATACCATGGATAATTACATATTGATCCATTAAATTAATAATACAGTATGTTATCCAGAATCAGAATGGTCAAAGAGATGTTTTATTCTTCCCTAACACTCAGAGACGTTTATTTTTAAATATGGAAATTGTCTGCTTCATTTGTATTTTTAAATTTTAAATAAAATGTATTTAGTTAAAATGAGAAGTTTCATCTTTTAATAATAAAGAGATCATATGATTTTACAAAATGATGAGCTGAAAAATCAATATCTTTATATAAAATAGAGAACTTATAATAATATGCATTTAGAGTAAAAGTAAATACTCATATAACATGACAGTTGTTTTTCATATATTCTGCTTTCAAAACTAAAAGAGAAGGTACAAATTCATGTTAAATTTGCTTGTTAATTTGTATTTTGATTTGAGTATGCTATAATTCTTGTGGCCTTAAATGATAAATTTCATTATCCATCAGTGTTAAATGTTAAAACGGATGTATATATGCTTATAAAAAGCATAGCTTCTAATTAATAGCATGAAATTTACTTAAATTATGTTTTCAGACATTGTTTAAGATATAGATTACTTTTACAGGTATAAAGTAATGAGTAACTATAAATTTGTAGACTTTTTTTTAAAAAATCCGATTTAATTTAAAAAAATCTGATTTTTTTTATTTTTTTTTTTTAATAAAAAAAATCACGAACCCTGTATACAACAGGGTGACCCAAAAGTCACAGAAAAACTATGTATATATATTATTCAAAAAGTATTGGTCATACCACTATGCAGTTTTCACTGATATGTGCAGAAACACATGGCATTTTTTTTTAGGGAACAAAAGATTTATTAAAAAATTAGTTTTGATATCCTTCACCAGGTGATGCTTTAATTGTAAAATTACTTTTTTACAGTGGTGCAGTACCTTTAACAACGTTTCTATGACTGTAAATGCTTAATGTGATGGATGTCATTCATTATAATGACCGTCAGACACTGTACAATTGGAAATTCAGTTAAAAAGCTTCAGAATTCGCAATAAGGTGTCATTTGATCAGACCATAGATATAGTAATATATATAGATCTATCATCCCCATGTTATCAAGCAAAAAATTTTGAAGCCGAAAAAAAGTTCTAAAATCACCCATTAGAGAGTATTGAAAAAAAATAAAAAGAAAAATGAATTTGAAACTGTATCTGGAGTTTTTCATTCATCTTTAGTAAATAAATTATTCATAAATTTTATTTACTAAATTATCCGTGTGTATTCCTGTGTGTAATTTACTCGGGGAAAGGAAGCTATTAGAGTGACTTTTCCCAAAAAAAAAAAAGGTATCACTTTTTCCCTCTCGCTGATCAATCTATGTCTTATTACTATATCTATAGGTCAGACGTATCTGTTTGAAATGTGAGAGGATAATATGAATACAGTGAGATATGTTAGAGAAAAATGTAACTAATATATATATATATAAATAAATTCCATGTTTTTCTGTACATTTTAGTGAAAACCGCATAGAGCTACAGTCAGAACTTTTTGAATAATATATTTTTTATTTTTTTCTGTGACTTTTGGATCAATCAGTACATGCATATAAAATATAGGTACTCAGGGTAAAAAGTTGGTCTATTTAAAACTTTCTGTAGCTGTAACTAAAATGCAGATTGAATGGAAAATTTGTATATAAACAATTCAAAGAATGCACTGAAAGATTCTGAAAAAAAAAAAAATAAAAAAAATAATAATAATAATAATAATAATAATGATTTTTGTTACCTATTATATACATTCCACAATTTTAAGTATATCACACTCTTGTGTAACATGCTTGCCAAACCACTGCAATTGAAAAAACTATACCGATGGGCAAAAGTATATCAATCTTTTTATTTTTTTTCTTTGTTGATTTTGTTAACATACACAAAAAGGAAAATAAAATTCACAATTTTTAGAAAAATTAACAAAATCATAAAAATATGAATCATCTTAATTGCACAACATATTAATATCAGAACATAAAATTATTTTTCAAGTTGGTGCACTAAAAATATTTAATAAAAAAACAAAATGAGACTTTTTTTTTTTTATGTTAACTTGGCAAGATTCAACTAGAAAGCAGCCAATACCATGCAATCATGGCTAAGATTATATCTGTTTAGCGATTTTTCAGTTGTGTTTCAAAAGAAAAATTAAAACTTCCGTGATTTTTGGATGTTTTTACAAAATTCCCTGATTTTTCCATAATGTCCCTTTTTTTCCATGATTGTCACCACCCTGATCTTCATTTATTGCAGACATTTTTGTTAGACTATTAAATAGTGTAAAGCAAAGCATATTGTTCAATGTGGGGACCCATCATTTATTTATGAACAACCAATAAACAGTCGAAAAGTGACTGATCAACAGCTGGCTGCAGCTGATCGCCTGTGATCTATCATACACTGACCTTCACATCAGCCAAGTTTTTGTAACTCATTTGCAAAATTACCACATTTTTTGGTAATTTAACAGCTATCACAATTGAAAGAATGCTACTCACTCAATCTCCTCCTTTTATACCAAGAACTTACGCTGAATCCATCCATTTACACAAACCAGATTTTTTCTTCTTCTTCCTTCACTTACAGTGCCACAATTATTCATTGTATTATAATGCTTTAAAATGAGAAAATTGGCATAATGTTTGGAAATGTTAAATAGGCCACAGCTATTTACTACATATCATTTCAAGCAATTTGACTGTAATGCAGAATCTTTCAGCACATCCTTTGAAATGTCTATCTGCAATGCTAGTAAGACTCAATTCATATTTTGGTTACAGCTACTTTGAGTAGCCAAGCTTAATTATGATCACCCTGTACATATTTATCCAATTGATTTGGTGTTTTAAAACAAATATTTTTCAACCCTGAATTAATAATATGTAGAGAAATTGACTTCTATAGATAACTTCTATGACTTTGTGGATGTGTAAGTAATGGATTTGGAGAGATTCCCCTCAAACTATCTTATTTATAAGATAATCAAAAACACCAAAACTAATCAGAAACATCCTTAAAATGTGTTAGTTCTGCTAATTGAAATGCAAAATTTTCATTTTCTTTATTAAGGGCTTTATATTAACCCGTTAGTAGTCGCTATAGACAGTGCCACCTATTACAGATTGCGCACCTTTTATTTAACTCTCACCAATAATATACAGAAGTTATGTGATATGACATTCCTTCGATTTTATTCGCATTTTGTGTATACCAAATGCTACTTCTAAAAAATTTTGGTGGCTATTGAATAAAAAAATCTGGCAGCACTGAAGGATGGGCGGCAAATCGACCAACTAGCAACTACTAACGGGTTAAAAAAAGAAAGAAAAAAAATTAGTTTTCATTTTAACAAAGATATACATATGTATATATATATATATTTTCCTCTCTCTCTCTCTCTCTTTAATACAAAATATTTGATTGGTACCAATTTCATTTTTTGTCCATTATAGACAGGGTTCCAAGAATTTGAAAAAACTGGTCGCCAGCGAAAATTTCCAGTAGCAAATAAAGAATATTCCCTGCCTTTTTTTCTTTTCATTTTGAAATTTACTTGAATACAGAAATTAAAATTCTATGCATAAAAACCAAATATTTACTAGGCTAGAATGATACATTAGTAAAACCTGTTTAAATTTAACATCATAAAACCAGTTTTATTATTTTCACAAACACATACGCCATTGGCATTGATACAACATTACACTAGCCAAAGATTCAGCACCAGATTCCTAAGCATACATAAACAGGAGCAGTGTAAACCAATTCTCTAAAACGGTGTACTAATTTAATACCGAGTTATGAAACATGCATGAAGAAAAGTGGTGTAATTCTAATGGTGTATTCATTTAACAGAGTGTCTCAAAACTTAGTGAGAGGAGCGGGAATCAAAATGGCGAGAGTTAGACTACATTGAAAGTGGAATAGGAGCCGATTCTGGGACCAACTTTTTCATCAAAAATATTAAAATTACACACACACACAAAAAAAAAAAAAAAGTTGAGTTTTCATAAAGTTTAAAGCATAGTCGCCACTTAAAATATATTGGTCGTCAAAGGTGACCAGGCAGCTGTAATTCACGAGCCCTAATTGTAGATAACAATTAATAGAGAATTTCCTTTTTTTCCCCTCCAGGTCTATACATATTTTCAGTAACATTGAAATTAATATTTCTTTTAATTATTATTTCTCTATTTCTATGTATGTCAAAACTTAAAATACTGAATTTACATAAAAATAAAGACAAAAATTAAAAGATTTTACATTATTATGTTATACAGAGATGTGAAATGAGAATAATTCCCTTGAAGATAAAATTTAGAGAATAATTGAGAATATTCTCAAGAAAAAACGGCATAAAACACATAGTTGAGATTAATTATAGAACAATACATTTATCACTAAGTAAAAATATTTTATTTATTTATTTTATTTGTGTGCATGCTTATCACATCCTAATTAAAAAATAAAAATAAAAAAAATTCTTTTTTTACCATAGCTACAATTCTGAAAAACTTACTCAATTGAATAAATGCATCCCCCCCCCTCCCCCAACCCCTGTAAAGAAAAGCATTTGATTAAAATTTCTAAATTATTTCAAACAAAATTTTATATAGTTGTAAACGAGAAATAATCGTAATTTTCAAAGATACATCTTCGGACATAGTTCAGAATCCTTTTCTTAAGTGAAATTTTTAACACTGGTGTTTCTTCAAAACACAGCAAAGCTCTACAATTATAATGATTAATGGTATTTATCATAAACGCCAATTGTTATAATTTTTTGTTTCCCTCCCTAGTAGATCTTTTTTGCAAGAATCGAGCCAGACAAAAACAAGTGTTATTTAGCTGCTCTTTCACAAAATTCTACTCCATAAAAACATCCCTTTTATAAAATTCTTTCATTCATTCGTAAAAATGTAGCCTTTTCAGAAAATTTTATTTTATAAAAGAGATGATCCTTTATAAAAAATTTTCCTGTTCAAATCCTGCTTTTAATATTATATCCAATGGCTGCAAAACAAATGTTTTAAAAGACGTAAGCTTCTTTGATTTACAGACAATATATAGGTACAAAGATAATCTAATAATATAATTAGTTTTATAAGTTTGCACTTGTTGATAATATATTTCCAAAACATTTTACTGTTTATGTATCAACATAATATCTACAGACATATATAAAGAAATTACAATATAGCACAATGGGAAATAATTTTTTTAAACGATATCGAATGCTTAAATTGGTGAATGCCGGTACAAAAATAAACAAATATACATACCTCTATATATTTACAAGAGGACATTCTTTAAAAAATTAAATCAGAAAGCTCAATTTGTACGAAAAAACAGAACCACATTTACTATACATACATAGATAGAGAAAGTATACTGACAAAACATTTACAATTTCTGATTCCAAATGAGAGCCCTATCAATTTCAATTTTATTTGTCTGCTACAGCTACAATGTTTAGAGAAAGTTGAGAAGCTATTTTCTATTTGTGCCATTGAGCTAAGATTGACTGAAGGAAATGCTAGGGTTGGCAGCAAAATTATTAAAGCACTAGCAATAATTCCTACGTGAAATGTAGAGAAACTATTTGCGAAGATCTTCGAAAAGTACAGTCGGCAGCAAAAAGTTACTATCTACATGTGTTAGATTGTGTTATTTTTGCTGTAAAACTGATAATTTTAAATTTCAAAACTCTAGAAAAAAAAGGCTAACTTTCATATTTGAATGAAAACATAAACATTTCATTTCAAAGGGTTTTCACATTTGTACAATAAATATCCAACTAATATACTGATTGAAAGAAAAATGCTAAATATTCTATTGTAATTTGAAGTCAAATTTGTTTTCGAATGTTATTATTTAGAATAGACATATACAATTTGTTTCGTATAAAGTATCTGATATAAGACACTAATATGTTGCAGCGGAATAGCTTTGATATCTGTCATCCTTGGCGGGGAAAAAAATATCACCAAATTATCTGGCGAACGTATTTAATTCCTTTCAAAAAACATGGTTATTTTAAAAACTTATATTAAGAGAGCAAGGACAACCCAACCTCCCGCCAACCCGAAGGTTTATGGCGGCCGAAGCCTGGGAGGAGGTGGGAGTGAAGGAACCCAACCACAACCCGCCAATTTCGGCCCGTGCAGACCTCTAAATCGCTTATTACCTGCTTTGCAGGTCGGGTGCAGGTAAAATTTGCATTCATTTTTACAGGAATCTCATTTTTAAAGAAAAAAGATAATCTGTGAACATGGACTCAGGCCTAGAGCAATATATCAATAGTCCTGTGATAGCAGATCCTTTCATTGATTAGCATCGTCTTTATCAGCGAGAAATGAAATTTCCAGTACTTTTATGAGAGAGCGGCAATTTGTCACACTGCCTCAGGGCTATGGGGTATGGTAGATGGTACATCTCCCGTAACTTTTGGGTGGTCTTGCCAAAGATCTTTGCATCGTGGCACCAGCGTAAACCAATGTTCTACTAGTATTTTATAGTATTGTAGAATGCAGGAAGTTGTCTGCTGCCGAAGAGCCGAAGTATTGTACTATGTAACAAAAGGTTCTCACGCTTTTTTCTTTTGAATGCAATACAAGGTTGCTGTGTATCCACTTACTAATTACCTAAACACTAAACCAATCCCTCTCTTCAAAAATGGTCAACAGATTTACTGAAAATGATCCCTCTGTACTCACCATATAACTGTTATTTATAAAGTGCATTTATTCGCAATAATTTCCAAGAAATTTTATAAACATGTTTAATTTGTTGTGCAAAAAAACTTATACCTCAGATTTATCAATATATATTACTATGTAAAAAGATGAAATTTATTTATTTATTTTAAACTGTTTTAAGCTTTTATTAAGATTTATTTTTAGTTCTGTAATATACATTTGAGCTTTATAAATCAAAGATTGAACTTTATGATGTATATGTTGTTTGCATAAGGCTGTAATCATTTTAGTTTCCCATCATACTATAGGTATGGGGAACTTAGGTAATCGTGAAAAATTTCGACCTCGGTTTTTTGACTTTTCTACACGTTTTCAGGTGTGAGGAATCCGAAAATGACAAAATTTCTATGGTGTCTGTCTGTAGGGTGTCTGTTAGTCTGTTAGTGTGTTAGTCTGTTAGTGGGTCAGTCCGTTAGTTTGTTAGTCTGTGTACACGATATCTCAAGAACAAATTGTCGCAGAGAGGTCAGATCAGTTTTAAAATATTACTTTCGACACTGGCAAGAACCCTATTCATTTGCAACATTCGATTTTAAAAACTTCGTAAGTTATTCGAAATTTACGATTTTCTTAACATGGGAGAATAGGACAAAAAATCACTTAAACGTGCATTAAATGTAAACTTTTTACTGTAAAAATGTCAGACCAGTTTTAAAATATCAGTTTTGATGCCGGAATGAACATCAGTAACTATAAATATGCTACTTTGAAAATTTCGCAAGTTACTGGAAATTTACGAATTTTTTAACATGGCAGTATAGGGGAAAATTTCACATAAACGTCAATTTTGAGAGATATTTTCATCGTAAAGATGTCAGACTACTTTTGAAACATTATTTAGGACACTGGCATGAATATTAATGACTATGAATTTTCCAATATAAAGATTTCGTAAGTTATTGGAAATTTACGAATTTCTTAACATGGCTGAATAGAGCAAAATTTCACATAAACGTCAATCTTGAGGGATATTTTCATCGTAAAGATGTCAAACCACTTTCGAAATAATATTTAGGATACTGGCATGAATATCATAGACTATGATTTTTCCAATTTAAAAAATTCGTAAGTTATTTGGAATTTACGATTTATTTAACATGTCAGAATAAAGCAAAATTGAGCATAAACTTCCATTTTGAGGATCCTAAATACGTTAGACAACTTCAAAATTACGTTTATGATATTTGTTTGAACATGATTGAATACAAATATTCTAGTAGGAAAATTTCGTAAATTATTCGTAATTTACGATTTTATCAACATAGCGAAATTGTAAATTTTTCATATAAATATGAATTTGAGGATTATTGCATTGGAAATAGTAGCATGAAAACTAAACAACGGAATTGACCCCGATAAAATAAATTAATAGATTTGAATAAGATAAATATATCAAAGTGAACGGTGGATAGCCTATTAGGGGGGATTTCATTCTGTCACTGTATGAAGCTTTGGTCAAATTGATTTCTTTTAACATTATTGCCGAAACGTCAGTGAAGGCCCTCTGTTGAGACTCAAAACGGTTTTGGGCTGTGTCTGTCTGTCGCGCGATAGCGGCCGCCAAAAAAGTGCTATTTACTTGAAATTTGGTACACATGTTCATGAGCCCCACGAAATCAGCTGTATAGTTTTTGGTATGTATTCCATTTGTAGTTCGTACACAGGGACACGCCAAAGTTTTTCTTATCATTTCGGCCTATGGGAGAAATTTATATGTATCACGATAGCGGCCACAAAAATCACGCTATTGACTTGCAATTTGGTACACGTGTTCATGTGCCCCGCGAAATCTGCTGTATAGTTTTGGGTGTGTATTCCATTTGTAATTTGTGTACAGGACACGCCAAAGTTTTTCTTATCATTACGGCCTATGGGAGGAATTTGTATGTACCGCGATAGCGGCCACAAAAATCACGCTATTGACTTGCAATTTGGTACACGTGTTCATGAGCCCAACGGAATCAGCTGTATAGTTTTAGGTGTGTATTCCATTTGTAGTTCGTGTACAGGGACACGCCAAAGATTTTTTATGATTACGGCCTATGGGAAGAATCTGTATGTACCGCGATAGCCACCGCAAAAATCAAGCTATTGACTTCCAATTTTTGCCGAAATGTGAATGGAGGCCCTCTGTTGAGACTCAAAAGGATTTTGGATTCCGTCTGTCTGTCTGTCTGTCATGCGATAGCGGCCGCAAAAAACACGCTATTGACTTGAAATTTTGTACACATGTTCATGATGCCCACGAAATTAGCTGTATAGTTTTCGGTGTGCATTCCATTTGTAAGTTCGTGTACAGGGACACGCCAAAGTTTTTTTTACTATTACGGCCTATGGGAAGAATTTGTATGTACCGCGATAGCGGCCCCCAAAATAACGCTATTGACTTGCAATTTGGTACACATATTCATGAGCCCATTGAGCAAGCATTTGACGAAACTGATATAGATCTGAGACTGACCGCCTTGACGAAAATAATGCTCCTTTTATACTTTTCTATCGAAAACAGACTGTTCTGGAAAATTCTCGTATCACATCAGCCAATGAGATTAGAGCTTCCATATTTGGTATATCCCTAATAAGGATTTTCTCGCCAAGATCGCCAATAAAATCGCCAAGGAAGGAAATAGTCGCCAAATTTGGCGCCAAATTTATTTCTTCCCTTATAGGAGCTTTTTAATGCGTTTTTAAAGGAAAATTTGGCTATTTTAATGCTAAAACGACTATAAAGGCACAAAATTAGCATTTTATCAACTTACTAAACCTCTTTGAAAGAATTTATACAAAAATAAATGCAATTATTTACAATTTCGTAACACTTTATATCATATACAAATAGGTATACAAAGAGAGATACAACGGGGGGTTGATGGGGGCTCCTGCCCCCCTCAGGAATGTATTTGATTTTGGTAATAAGTCGATCGAATCAATATATACTATTATAAATTAAGGAATAAATAAAAATGACCTATTGAATAATGTCTGATGCAAATAGGACGTTGAGGCTCCTGATCTGCAGATCCACTAGTAATATGTCTCGCACTAGAAATTTCTGAGAACATAAATATGATGGAGAACTGAGCAGAGTCCACCTATGCCAACTAGTTTTTTCCTTAATTGATTAAATAAAAGATAAAATTTCTTAAAGATAAAGTAATATCTGTAATAAAGATACTTTTGCCATCTAAATTCCGGTATTTTATTTTATTGCTCTTTTTTTTTCACGTAAAGTTTCAACATATATTTATTTATTAGGACTGAGGGCCTATTAGTCTCAATCTGGAATTTTTGCGTTGTCGTATTCGATAGTTGGACATTTGTCGAAACCTAAAATTTATCGAAAATATAATTGAATAATTTGAAAGCGATGTTATAATTTGAAAAAAGAAAAAAAAAAAAAAAAAAAAAAAAAAAACTAATAGTCCTCCGTTCTAAACTAAATTCTGGTTTTGACAGAATTTCATCCAAATTTTTTCTTTATTATTATTACTAGCAGGCTTCGCCCGCTTCGCTGGACCCTATTTTTAAATGAATCACTATAATTACTGAATTCTCAATTTTTATTTTTTTTTTGCCCCACCACTCTCCCCCCCTTCCCAATAATTTTAAAAATTCAAAAATATCCGCAATCGATTTGTAAGTATCGAAAACCTCTATGTACCAATTTTGAATGATCTAACTCTATTTTATTTTTTTTGCCCCTCCGCCCCCTCTCCCTTCCCTCCTAATAACGTTACACTTTCGAAAATATCCCCATTCGACTTGCAGGCCTCTAAAACCAATCTGTACCAATTTTGAGTGGCCTAACTGCATTTCTATTTGTTTTTGCCCATAGCCCCCCCCCCTTACCGCCCCTCCTAATAATTTTACAAATTCAAAAATATCCGCATTCGATTTTAAGTATCGAAAACCATTTACCAATTTTGAACGATCTAACTCTATTTTTATTTTTTTGCCCCCCCCCCCCATCCCCTCCCCTTTCTCGCCCCTCCTAATAACGTTATACTTTCAAAAATATCCCCATTCGACTTGCAGGCCTTTAAAACCTATCTGTATCAATTTTGAATGCCGTAACTGTATTTCTATTTGTTTTTGCCCATAGCCCCCCCCCCTTACCGCTCCACTCCTTCCCGCACCTCCTAATAATTTTACAAATTCGAAAATATCCGCAACCGATTTGTAAATATCGAAAACCTCTATATACCAAATTTGAACGATCTAACTCTATTTTTATTTTACTTTTGCCCCCCCCCCTCTCCCCTTCCCCCTTCTCTCCCCTCCTAATAACTTTACACTTTCGAAAATATCCCCATTCGACTTGCAGGCTATTGAAACCTATCTGTACCAATTTTGAAAGGCCTAACTGTATTTCTAATTGTTTTTGCCCCTGCTGCCCCACCTGGGGGCTGAATTTTTAAAATTCCAGAAATTGGTTTTTAGATACTTGTATTAGCTATATTTTATAGCAAAAATTTCACGTATATCTGTTTTTTTTTTTTTTGTTGTTGTTTAAGATATCTAGGATTATGCGAAATCGCGTTTTACGCATGTAAAATTCCGTTTTGCCCCCCCCCCCTCTTGGGGACCGAATTTCGAAAATTCCAGAAATTGGTTTTTAGACATTTATATTAGCTATATTTTAAAGCAAAAATTTTACGGATATCTGTTTTTTTGTTTGAGATATGAAGGATTTTTTGAATTCACCGAATTTTTTCAATTTTTTTTTTTCCTAAACCATCCCTGACCTATAAGGAAAAAAACAAAAAAAGAATGATCGAAATCGGTCAAGCCGTTTACGATTTTATAAAGGACATAGAGACAAACATTCATTTTTATATACCGGGTGATTCAAAATAGATGTTACAGCAATTATATCGTAAACTAAGAAAGATAGAAACATACTTCCAATTACAAAATTAGAGCAAATTAAGAGTAGATTTCAGATATGGCATTTTTTTGTCAAAGGGGCTGTATACATATTAAATACCAAATTTAATTTTTATACGGTCCCTCCTATCATGTGACTTATATTTAGAAAAATATTCTCCTCGTTCTAACAAGCAAAAAAAAAAAAAAAAAAAAAAATCATCTCTCTAAGTCAAAACCTCGCTGAGTTATTGCAATTTGAAAATGATGACTTACACCACTTTTTTTTTTTCAATTTTGGCATCTATTTTTCGACGCCAACGGGCTAACTTTAGGGGGTTATCTATGAGTTGAGAAAAAATAAAAAAAGATCCTTTATTTTAAAATAGCAACTAAAATCGTTCAAACGCGTGAAATCAACAATTTTAAGAATTTAATGCAAATTTACATTATTTCGTATTGTTAAAAAATTTAATAGTTAAATTTCTGAGGGGGTCACCTGCAAATTAAAACACGTTAAGAGAGGGAAAAAACTAAAAGACTAGCATAACCGTGTGAAATTTTCGCGCTTTATTTTTACCACTTTCCATCATGGTTGATAAATTTAATGACTTCGGCTCTTTAACAATTCCAGCAAGATTGAAAAGTGTTAATGACTTCGATTTGTGTGTCTGTCCATCCGTCTTTCTGTGTGTCTGCGCTCTAACTCCCGTGAATATTCATAGAATTTCCTGAAACTGATATATGTTATTTGAGGTCACTATCGGATGTTCCTTATTGAAAATGGAGTGAATACATCTGCTAGCTTGTGCACCCGAAAGTATTCCAAAGCATTGTGTTCTATGAGAGGTATTTTTATAAACCATATTTTAATACCTTTAATTTATGCATATATTAATAAAATTGAAATACGTTATTATAGTTTTCTATCGGATATTTTCTATAGAAAATGGAGTAAACACCATCACTGGTTTGTATACAGGGACACCCGAAAGTATTCCAAAGCATTTTGTTCTATGTGAAGATATTTCTATAAACCAAAATTTAATTACTTTGCATAAATCTTAATGAAATTGAAATATGTTATTCATATGCACAAAAGAATGCTTTCTATACTGTACAGTACAACTAACATTAGATTTACAAGGCACGCAAAAATATTCAGTTACGTTAAGGGTTATTATTGGGCATTTGCTGGAATTGTATTTTCGTTTACATTAAACATTTTCTAACAATTTTTAACTGTGAATAAGATTTCAATTTGCATTTTTTTTTTCTTTTTTGGTCTGACTGTCCATCTGTCCGTCTGCCCGCCCCCAGAGTCTGTAAATATTTTCAGAAATTTTCAGAAATGATATATGTTATTCAGGTTTACTATATATGATATTCCCTATTTAAAATGGCATTAATTAATTCTTTACAAATGGTTTATGTACAGGAACGCACAAAAGATGCCAATGTATTGCGTTTTGGGACAGATATTCTTATGAATTACATTTAAATAACTTTATACTGTAAAAATCATAAGGAAATTCATATTTATTATTAATATTCTAAAATAATGATTTGTATAGAATATGATATGGTATAGATGTATAATTCTATGCCAGGGGGTTACCGCCCTTCTCAACCCCCGTTTAATTATAGTGCCTATACTTATCAAAACAAAAATCAAGTCTGTTATCAATTTCCTTCAAACTTGCAAACCTTCATCAACTTTTCAAGTGGCAACTAGATATGGAATCCAAAGTACCAAATTCGCATTTCCTGTACTTATTACTTTCTCATACCCATAAGCTAGAGAAAGTATTGTTTTTGGGCCAAATTTTCGAAAGTAAGTTTTTGTTATATTTAGGCGTTTTGAGGTCTCCTGAATATGAAAATCGTGTTTTTAGCGGTTGGTCTGTGTGTGTGTGTCTGTCTTTTATCAGTTTATCTCAAGAACAAATAGCAGCAGACATTCCAAACTTGGTATTTTAAATATGTATCATATAGGGATGCTACACTAAGCTTTTCATTGAGATGAAGCAAATAGTTCGTGTACAGAGACACTCAAGAATATTCAAATACATTACGTCTATGGGGAAAATTGCAGGTAAGTAGAGTTTAACACCTATAGACTGCACTAAACCAAATGAAATGAATATATATTTTTTATATGCATAAAAACATGCCTCATGTAGAATATGGCAGGGAAATCATTCACTGTTCATTTACAGGGCTACACAAAATAACTAGATTATAATGCGACAATAGCTGAAAATTGATGGAAGTGCATTTTAGGTTGTGCCGTATATTATTACTATAGGTTTATATTTAAGTGCACTTTGTGGTTTGTGCATATTCTTCAAAAGATATACAGGGTTACAAATATTTAAGCTATAATATTCTTTTTTATTGTTAGTAAAAGTGCTTTACTATAATATTTTACCATGTCCAGGAAAGCTGCTCAGGAATGGAAATGAATTCCTCATAGACATATGATAAATAATGTATGTTTTTAAGCTAAATATCCATCGCTTTGTTATGGTGAATTTCGAATTTCTACAAAAACAATATTTTTTAAATTTTAATATTTTAAATTTTACCAGAACTGTTTCATTTTTATTCAAAACTTGTATACTTTTACAAAACTATATTTTTAAACCCTTAAATATCCATCGCTTTGTTATGGTGAATTTCGAATTTCTACAAAAACAATATTTTTTAAATTTTAATATTTTAAATTTTACCAGAACTGTTTCATTTTTATTCAAAACTTGTATACTTTTACAAAACTATATTTTTAAACCCTTAGTACAGGAAACTAAAATTTTTTTTAATTTTTCAATTTTACAAAAACTATACCTTTTTATAATTTTTTAAATGTCAGAAAACTAATTTTTTTTTAATTTTATCAATTCTACAAAACTATATGTTTCTATAATTTTTTAAACGTTACACGAACGGTTTAATTTTATTTAAAAAAAACTTTTATATAGATTCTTAGTTTTCTTTATTCAAAAACTGTGTGTAATTGCACTTAAGAATTTTCTTAGCTTATTTACGAAAACAAGATAGTCGGTTGGAAAGGAATGACCGTTATATTGTTTTTACTTCGAGGGAAGGGAAGAGTCTTTGCCCACAGATGGTGTTGACAACAGTGTCGCAGAGATTTCCATTTTCTGGGAAAAACAAGCGTTAGGGAGCTATAGGAATTTGTTCGTGGGTGGTTAGTACCTCTTTCGCATGATTTTTGGTTTTTTCGGGAACTCAAGAATGCTATCTTGCTCGTAAAAAGGCAGAGGAGTTGGGTAACTTTAAACTTTAATGTTATCTGTCGATTACATAAATTCTCGTCCTATGACACGGGGATTTCAGTAAATCTGTCAAGTTCAAAAAAGGTTAATACTGGAATTTTGTTATAATTGCCATATGTCTTTTCCTTCGCGACTCTGGGGTCGGAGAAATTTTTTTTTTCTTCTTTATTTCATCCGTGTGGGGTGAAGTGGGCACGCCTTGACAGGGGCTCCGTGGCCAATGTTCGCGTTACTAGGAGGAGTTTTTTGAATAGGTTATTTTTCATTGGCGAATGAACAATTTAGAGAGCTGTGTTGGCAACACTGACCCGAATACTCTTCCCTTTTTGGGGGGTAAAATTTTATCATTCAACGTTAGGACAGAGATACAAGAGGACATGTAGCGAGGCGGCTCATAAAAGGAAGGGGAGCTCGCGGGCTCCCCAGAATATGGCAGAAGGTTTTGAGTGTTCGAGCTGCATGGTCGCCCCTTCATACTTCTCCCGGAGGCCCGATGTTAGGTCTAGAAATCGACGTAGCAGAGATGCACTTCCTGTGCGTGGCCGCAAAAGACATTTAGCCTATTCGCCTACGTGCTGCTAGAATTTGGTTCGTGAGATGACATGCAAGAAAGATTTTGGCTGGCTAGGAGAGAAGAACTGATTTTTAATCGCTCCGGTCTACCGGCGGTAGGAACAACTTGACCCGGCAAGGGCTGTCGGGATGGGGCTACTAATGAAAATCTCAAGACGGCGGTGTATACCTCGTAGGGTACATGAAGACTAGAGAATATTCTTATAGGAGGCTAATCGGAATAGCGTCGGGCAGCAGTGAAGAGAAACTCTCTCCTTTGGTACTGATTTGTGGACCCGTTTGTCGTTGGTATTTATCATTGATAAGTCTTTAAAGTGCCTACCACCTAGGTCGTTGAAGCCCTACTAAAGGGGGGAGGCCTGGGAGGCACCCGGACTACCATGAGTGCGACTGCTCCGGACCTCGTGAATACATTTTACCTCAGCGAGAAAGTCTCCGACTAAATTGCGTATCATATCCCCAGTGTGGTTTGCCACCGGCTAGCGCTTCTACAATGATCCCTGAAAGCGAGAAAAACCTACCTCTAGAGTCCTTATCCGACCATTGGTTATCCTCCTGTGTACGCCCTCGCAAAGAACTGTAAAAGCCCCTGCCTATGACGAGCAGCCGAAATGTACATCTCTTCGGACAGAGTCCCCACTCCTGGAGAAGCCTTCCTTGAAATGTAAGTCCATTAAATTTTATATACTACGAATACATTATGTGGTGGTATTGAAACGGGAATTTTTCTGAATTTGTAAGTTTTGTTCTATTTTTCTAATATTCTATACCTTGTTGAGTATTAACTTATAATCTAAAATGTTTAAATACTAATCCCAGGATTGTTGAAGTTAATTAAAGGGGTTTATATATATATATAAAGAAGTAGAAACAATTTTGTGAAAATTATGTACTAAAAAAAAAAAATCTTGTTATTAACTAATAACTGTGTAGTTTTACTTTGTCATTAAATAAGAGTTTATTTCTTATAAAATATGTAATAAAATTTTATGGATATAATTATTTTTATTTATTTATTTTATTTGAAAGAAGTTCTCTAATTCATTCTTGGGTAAGGTTCAAATAAAAACAAAAAAAAAGAAGAAAAAAAGGGGTAGAAACCTTATAGTAGATAAAGAATTTATGAAGTTAGTAACTTTGCGCAAGAAAAAGTTTTATTTAATACTCAGTGATGGCGGTGTCCTCTTGTTAATTTTGTATATGATTAATGAATAATTAAGCACATAATTAAACACAAAATAATCTAATAGATCAGAGAAGCCATGAAAATTGAATAGTAAAACTTTAATATAGCTTAAATGTAGCTGATAATGATTATCATATATATAAATAAAAAAATTGTTAGCAAGTAAATATACAGGTGTCTCGAACACAAATATGATCAGGAATCTGGTTAGTGAGTTAGTTCAGTCTTCTGATCGGGAATTGTGTTTTGACTGCTAATGGTAATATAAATAAAAAGAGAAAAGAGTTAAGTGAATTATTTAGACTAAGATAATTGGTGGTGATATCAAATGAAAAGTAAATTTTTGTTGCTAGCAATTCCAGAGGAGGATTGAGCTAACAGTTTCCTTTTCAGGTCCAGATTTATGAAGAAATAAAGTTATTATACATTATTTTTCTTTTTTCTTTTATTTGATTTAAGTACTACCCGATTCCTGGTGATAATTTAAAAACTTAAATAGATTAAAGAAGTGAAATTTTTTTTTTTTTTACATGTTCAGTTTCCTTCAAGATAGGTAATAATTGGACATTGCTATCACTGGTGTTTATACCTGGGTCCAAAATTGCAATTACACAACGCGGTTTTATTTTAGTCATTATTAAAGAAAATTATTCATTGATTTTTTGAATATTCAATCTGAGGAGTAAAGAGTTCGAAATTTTCTTTATTTCACTATACGTACAAAAGTATAATAAATTCTGATGCTTTCTTTATTAAATGGTAGGGATATGAACTTGCTTGGATATAGATCTGTATGATTAAAATTGTTTTGGTAATTTAGTAGAAAACCAGGGTAAACCCTGTACTGTAACCTTTTGGCCTTACATCAGAAAACATAGATATATTAAATTACCTGTAAAAATAATAAGTTAGAATTAAATTTATACACGAGTTTTTTTTTGTTTACTTCTTTATTTAATTTTGTAATCTTTTATATACAAAAAAAAAGTTGTAATCTGTTGAATCTTAATATTTAGTAATTTGATAAATTTTATTTGAAATTAAAATTATTATTTGTAAGGATAAAAAAAAAAAAAAAAAAAATCCAGGCAGAGTTCAATTTACTAGTGTAGACAAAACTTGATAGTTTATCTAATTCAGAAAGTGTAAATAGTTTTTGTTTAAAGAAAGCATCAACTTTAAGAAAAGCAAAGAGAAAAACCATTATAACGATTAAAGTAACTTAGTAGTATGAGGAAAATTTATATATGTAAAAGATAAAAGATTAAATTTAAAAATAATGGTGAGAAAAACAAATTTAAACTTTCACACCATAATAACTGGCGCCGTGAGTCCAGGATCTCAGATAATAGTTATTGCGGAATAGAAAAGATTCATTTTTTTTTTATTATTTTTATTGTGATGCTTAATGTTGTTAATTTGCAGTATAGTATTTCTCAAAATTATATATATAGAGCTTCTTTGGGGGAAAATAACATTTTTTTTTCATTGTTTTATTCTTTGAAATTACTTTTCTTTTAGGTTGATTTCTTTAGAAATCGACCTATTGCAATCACTTCGTTTATCTATATATATATATATCTATCTATCTATAATGAAAATTTTGTCATCACGATAACTCCCGAAATAATACTCGAAATCGAACCAAATTTGGACAGTGAACTAATCTTATAAATATCTTGGATGAGTTCGTTAACCAAGTTGCTCCGACTGTTTGTTTTCAAGTGGCAGCCACTTGAAAATTTCAAACCGACATTGTAAAAAGCATATTTAAAGCAAGATTTGCTTGAATTTTGATGTAAATACAGGCCACATAAGGGTCTCAATGAAGTTTATCCGCCATTTTTAATAAAGTGGCAGATATTTTAAGTTAAGCGGGACCACTTGAAATCAGGCTACCACTTGAAAATTTAAAATCACTATAACTTCCGAAATAATACTCCAAATCGAACCAAATTTGGACAGTGTCTTAACTTATCTTATAAATATCTTAGATGAGTTTATTAACCAAGTTGCTCCGCCATTTTGTTTTCAAGTGGAGACCACTTGAAAATTTCAAATTCAAATTTTAAAAAGCGTATTCCGAATTTGTTTGAAATTTGATGTAAATATAGGCCACATAAGGGTCTCAATGATGTTTATTAATGAAATTTATCAGTCATTTTTAATAAAGTGGTAGATATCTTAAGTTAAGCGGGGCCACTTGAAATCACGCTACCACTTGAAAATTTAAAATCACAATAACTTCTGAAATAATACTCCAAATCGAACCAAATTTGGACAGTGTCTTAACTTATCTTATAAATAACTTAGAGGAATTTGTTAACCAAGTTGCTCCACCATTTTGTTTTCAAGTGGAGACCACTTGAAAATTTCAAATTCAAATTGTAAAAAGCGTATTCCGAATTTTTTTTTAATTTTGATGTATACATAGATTATACAAGTGTTTCAAATAACTTTATTAATGAACTTTATCCGCCTTTTTTAATAAAGTGGCGGATATCTTAAGTTAAGCGGGACCACTTGAAATCAGGCCACCACTTGAAAATTTAAAACCATGATAACTTCCGAAGTAATACTCCAAATGGAATCAAATTTGAACAGTGTCTTAACTTATCATATAAATATCTTAGATGAGTTTGTTAACCAAGTTGCACCGCCATTTTGTTTTCAAGTGGAGACCACTTGAAAATTTCAAATTTAAATTGTAAAAAGCGTATTCCGAAATTGTTTGAATTGTGATGTAAATACAGACCACGTAAGGATCTCACTGAAGTTTATTAATAAACTATATCCGCCATTTTTAATACAGTGGCAGATATCTTAAGTTAAGCGGGGCCACTTGAAATCAGGATCCCACTTGAAAAATTAAAATCACGATAACTTCTCAAATAATACTCCAAATCGAACCAAATTTGGACAGTGATATTATCATATAATTATCTTGAATGTTTTCACTGGACAACTTGTCCCGACATCTTTTAAAATACTAAACTGATTCAAATAAAAGTTGGATAGTGAACTTATGGTTCAAATACCTATGGATAAGTTCACTTGGTGACTTGATCCGCAATTTTATTTCCAAGTGGCGGCCACTTGAAAATTTGTCATTATGGTAACTTTAGTAATACAGAATCAATTCGCATCAAATTTGGGTAGTGGATTTATCATTCAAATATCTCAGATAAGTTCGCTGGGCATCTCACTCCACTTTTTTTTACAAGTGGTGCCACCTGAAAATTTCTTATAACGATAATTTTTTAAATACTGATTTAATTTGAACTAGAACTGGACAAGGAACTTATACAAGTATACTGGATGATTTAGCTGGGGAAGTGGTTTTGCCATTTTGTTTCCAAGTTGCAGCCACTTAGACTGCCACTTGAAAATTTGCCATAATAACTTTTGAAACACGGCACTGATTTAAACCACAGTTGGACAGTGAACCTATGCTTCAAATATGTTGGATGTGTTTGCTGGGCAACTTGTTCCACTGTATTGTTTCCAACTGGCGGCCACTTCAAAATTTGTTATCACGGTAACTTTAGAAATACTTAATCAATTCAAATCAAAGTTGAAAATTGGATTTATCATTCAAACAACAAAAATCTAGAAAATTCACGTAACTCGTGAACAAATCACGTTATTGCGTCCATCTTTGGTATATCGATAATAAGTATTTTCTCGCCAAAAGTCGCCAAAAAAGTCGCCATGAGAGAAAAGTCGCCAAATCTATTACCTGCGTTACTGGATCTTTTTAATGCGTTTTTAAGGAAAATTAGGCTATTTTAATGCTAAAACAAGCTAGAAATGCAGAAAACTAACATTTTTATCAACTTACTAAGCCTCTTTGAAAGAATTTCTACCAAAAAAAAAAAAATTATTTTCAAATTTGCAACGATATCTTAGATGAGCAACTTTGTCTGTCATTTTGATCGAAGTGGCAGTCACTTAATTTTTCAACGTGATGACTTTTGAGATTTTGAATTAATTCTAACTATATGTGTACAAGTAGACTTATCTCCCAAATACATTTCATATATTTGTCAACTTAACCCCACATTTTGTTTCCAAGCGCCGGCCACTTGAAATTTTTAAATTCACATAAAAGTGTATTTATGAACCGATTTGCTTAAAACTCCATATGTGCGTAGCCTACATCAATATTTTTACCAAGTGCATTTATAATTTGTAGCCGCCATTTTGAACAAAATGACGGCTACTTGATAAGGAAAAAGAAATCAACCTACCCTTACGAATAAGCCGGAAGGACTTGTTATTATTGTGTTTTGTGCTTTTATTGATTTTTTTATAGAAGTATATTTATATCCATTAACAGTGTGTGGTTTGAACTGTATGATGTAAAAAAAAAAAAAAAAAAAAAAAAAAAAATGCAAGTTCAGTGAGAAATTTTCTTGGAGATACTTTGTCACTCTGAGTGTGGGTCACAATTTTAAAGTTAAAAAAAAAAAAAAAAAAAAGAGAATTATTACTGCAGGTGGAGGATCATTCAATAAAAGATAGAATTATTTATTTGCTTGGGGGAAGTTCTATTTTATGTAATTTGTGAGCTAGTATGGATATGCAGCTTAAAATCTGTGTTGCTCGTAGAACTGAGATAGTTCTACTGCAGTTTAGTTCCTCGTGTTGAGTTGATTTTTTTATAGAGATTTTAGCTGTATGGAGTGCCTAAGTGCATGAGTTTGAATTTTCTGTACCAGCTCTGGTTGGGTAGCAAGATGTAATTAAAATTTCCCCAGAGTATGTTTTGGGTTAAGGCTACCTGCTTACGTAAATAAAAAGGGGCTTCTTTCCAGCATCTGAATATTTTCTGTGTAAAAATAATAATAATAATAATAATAATAATAATAGTAATAGGCGAGTAGATAAAGGTAAAATAGTTAGCTAAAAAAATGCTACCACCTGGATATATTTTGGTGACCATCTCTCAGTGTGGCAGAGTGTAAAATTGAAAAAAAAAAAAAAATTCGAATGATATTTAATGATAAGTTGATGTGGTGAGAAAAAAAAAAAAAAAAAAAAAAAAAAACCATAGTGAATGTGCTACGGTGGAGTATAATTTTTTTTTTTAACTGCCAGTGAAACAGAAATTAATTTTGCTTCTATAAATAGATTTTTTTTTTCCCTCAATGTAGGTATAAGTTGGCATAATGTGAAGTTACAATTTTTTTTTGATATTATGAAGGGGAAAATTTTCAATTTTGGACATGTTAATGTGAGAACGGGAGTCTGCCAGAAAACTCGGTGCTAGCAGATTTAAATAAGATAAATCTGTCGTGGGTCTCCCACAGAAATTTGTAAAGGGCTGTGAGTTTGCATATTAGGGCAACAATTTGTGTTGCTAGTACTTTCCAAAGTTCTCACTGACTGAAGGGGTAAGCTCTGGAAATTGGGTAATGTTGATAGCAATATAGTGCTAGTGGTAAAGAATTATTATGATGCAATTTTTTTTTCTTCTAAGAAAAGTTTATGTTGGGAAAAGGTTCAAATTAGTGAAAATTTGAAGGTAGAATCGAGTGTTTCGATTGTTGTTTCTGGAAAGGTAAACCAGAAAATTGTAGTCTCTTCGAAGAAAAGTTTTTGTTGGGAAAAGGTTCAAATTAGTGAAAATTTGAAGGTAGAATCGAGTGTTTCGATTGTTGTTTCTGGAAAGGTAAACCAGAAAATTGTAGTCACTCAAATTTTTTTTCCTCGAGCTGCCCACGTTGTATGTTCCATTTAACCCTATTCAAATATCTTGCAACTTAATAGTAATAGTTGGAATTTTTCCTAGAAAAAATATGAAAGTTTAGAAATTGTTCTTTTTATGCACTAGGTTATTAAAATTGAGTTTCAGTGAGGTAAAGAATTTTACTTGTAGGTACTTGGTTAATTGTGAAGTAGTGAGGTCTCTCAGTGCATATTGATTTCTTATATGAGTGGTCAGGGAGGTAAATTGGGATAGTTTGGAGTAAACTGAGGACTAAATGTTAAATATAATAAAAATAGAAAAAAAAAAAAAAAAAAGGTGTAAAAATATCAAAATTTTTAATATTTAGCTTCTAAAGTTTAGTTTAGTATTTCCTGACTTGGATATGTTGGGGTTATGAACATTGCACTCTTTGTAAATTTCAAAAGAAAAATCTTTGTTTACCTCATAGGTTATGCACTAAGTGAGCAGAATTTAAGACTCAATTTGAAGCTGTAGTGTGGTAGAGATAAAAAATAACTATAGTAAGACCCCCTGGCACATTCCACTCCTAACTTTAATTTGGTTTTTTTTGTGATTATGCTATATTATCTTCTGTGTAACTATATACCTCTCAACTTATATCACCTATTATTCTTTATATTTAATTATATTGAAACTTATGCCCAACGGTGGGTCAAAACAAAGCTATATAGCATCATGATACATGCATATATATTGTATTACTTATTGTGATGTCCATTTATTTTCTTATTCTTATTATGGTTATTTAAAGCATAATCTGTAAAAGGCTTTTTCCGGATGTTGCTCTGTCCGATAAATTAGATTACTAACCCTTATTGCCTAGGAAAATTTCAATCCCAAAAATGTCTAGTCCTTTTTTTTTGTAAAGCGAGTAATTTAGTTTTTTTCTTCGAAAATATTTACATCACCGCGTCAGCAAGATGTTGGGGTTGGAGGACTCATCAACTGGAGGGATAAATGTTCTCATCGGTTCGTCAGACGGAGTGATTGACAGCCGTTGGCTACAGTAGAGGGGAAAATCCTCTTAGGGTTCTTCGCGGAGTGATTGATTGGTGCGATGGAGCGACAGGAGGATCAGGGCTTATAGAAAGAGAAGGGCTGGCTCATTCCTTTGAGATAACGCTCGCCGCTCTGAATCCACCCTCTCTCTAAAACAGGAAGTCTCATGACGTCACTTGGTCCACGCTGTGGTGTGGTTCACGTTCACACGCCAAGAAAGATAGAGATAAGCTGGCTGGGGATAGACGATTATTTTCATTATTAGAATATATAGATAAATGATTCTGAAAAGCTTTTTTTTCTTCTGAATTTTGCTTTAATTTTATTTAAAGAATAAGTTTAAGTTATATTTTACGTAAAAGCGCGTAAATAATGTAAAAATGCCTTCTTGCGCTATTGCTACTTGCAGTAATACGCATAGAAATAAGGAGAAGAATGTTTTATTTCATCGATTTCCTCAAGATTTAGAACTGCAAAAAGAATGGATTCGCAGATGCCGAAGAAAAGATTTGGTTAATCCGAAAAACGCACGAATTTGCAGTGATCATTTTCTTGAAAATGATTATGTTGACGATATCCAAAATAGATTATTAGGTTTACCGCTTAAAAGAAAATTGAAAAATTCTTCGGTTCCAAATGCAAAATTACCTTTTAAGAAATCCGAAGAAGAAATAACCCCTCGATCTGAAAGACAGAAAAAAAGAAAAATTTTGAAAAATGCACAGGCTAGACTGGATGATTTGGACAATATAAAAATATGCAGCAAAGAAATAATTAATGTTGAAGATATTAATACAAATGTGGATGAAGTCGAAAACTCAGCGAGAGAAAATTGCCAAAAATGTGAGGTGTTATTAAAAAATCAAGAGAGTTTAAATCTTCAGTTAAGATGCGTAAAAAGTGAATTGTCTATATTAAAGAGAGAAAAACGTAATGCATTTAGAATTATTGCACAAAAATTGAGAAGAACTCAACGTAATAAGAGAGAGACTATAGCTGAAGTAAAAAAATTGAAGAAAAAAATTCAACTTCTGGAACAAGAAAACGCAAACTTAAAAAAATTTAAAGAAAATATTAAAGGTGTATTGAGTGAAACTCAAATAGCTGCAATTGCAGGCAGTAAAAATGTAAACTGGACTGCTGATGATATTTCAAAATCCATTGTCTTAAAATCCTTATCGTCTAGATCTTATGATTATTGCAGGAATGTAATGAAAATACCACTTCCATGTAACAGCACAATTAAAAGGTGGTGTGCTAAATTTGATTGTACGCCAGGTATTTTGAAAGACGTTCTCCTTTTAATGAAAAAAAATGCTGAAAATTTAACTCAAGCTGAGAAATTAAGTGTATTAAGTTTCGACGAGATACACATTGACTCGAAATTATGCTATGATATAAAACTGGATGAAATACTTGGTCCTTTTAAAAAAGTCCAGTTTGTTCTTCTTAGGGGCCTTACATCTCCATGGAAGCAGCCAGTTTATTTTCAGTTTGAAAAACAAATGAATAAAAATCTTTTATTTCATATCATAGAATGCGTTGAACAAACTGGTGTTCAAGTTACAGCTATTGTTTCGGATTTAGGTGGATGTCAGACACTATGGAAAGAACTGAAAATTTCCGAAACAAATTCATTTTTCTCTAATCCATCAAATCCTCTATCAAAAATATGGGTTTTTGCAGATATGCCGCACTATTTAAAATTATTACGTAATCATTTTCTTGATAAAGGACTGTTATTAGGAGATGGAACAAATATTGATTCTGGAATTGTAAAAGACGTTTTAGAGAAAGATAAAGGGGAGATAAAGCTGTGCCATAAATTAAAATTTCAAATGCTGAATGTAAAAGGTAACGAAAGGCAGAAAGTTGCCCCAGCTAAAACGTTGTTTTCAGCCACTACAGCAAATGCAATCAAGCATTTAACGGGTAATGATAAAGCCTTTAATTTTTTTTTAATGATCGATAATTTTTTTGACATAATGAATAGCAAATTTCCCGAACCCCCCAAAAGTAAACCAATGAAAGCTGCTTTTGGTTTGGAGAAGTATTACAAAGATCAAATATCAGTTTTAAATTCAATGAAAAAAGAAATTTCAGAGCTGCGAGTGACTGGAAAGAAAAGTATGATGCCTTTTCAGAAGGCAATTCTTGTATCAATAAATTCTCTTGTTGGTCTTAGTGAAACTTTAAAACAACACAATATAAAATATATCTTAACAACAAGATTGACGCAAGATGCGCTTGAAAGTCTATTCAGCCAGATTAGAGGACTTGGGAGATTCAATGACCATCCTTCACCCTCAGAAGTAATAATTAGGTTAAAAAAATTACTTCTAGCGAATAAACTTCCAACTTTATCACCAAAGATAAATCATATAGATTATACAGAAGAGGCGAATTCATATTTAACTAGTAAAATGATCCAAAATGCTTTTGATTCAAATGAATTATTTGAAGATACCGAAGCTCCCGACGAACACGAAGATTTCATAAATTTTGGAAATATTTTTGATGAACCAATATCTGAAAATACAGACGTAACTTTATCAGAAAATGAAGAAGAAGCACTTGCTTTTATTGCTGGCTATATAGCATGCCGTGAGCGTCAGAAAAACAATGACTTTTCTTTAGGTGTTTTAACAAAAAACTTACCTGATGCCCCTCTGTATGCTAAGTGGATACTAAAATTATCAGCCGGTGGACTTACAATTCCTACTCCTTCGTGGATGGAAACTGTAAAAAAAATGGATGCTGTATTTCGAGTTACTCATGGAGAAAATTTCAAAAAAGGAAGAGGAGTTATAAAAAATATGATAATAGAACTCCAAACTCGCTTTCCATTTGTACAGAAAAGTGCTATTCAATTATTTGCGAGAATTCGAACTTTTATTAGAATTAGACATTTAAATCGAACAGCATCTCTTGTGTCAGCCCGAAAGGCTCAACAGAAAAATAAAAAATGGATTCAATAATTTGATATGTAAATAATGGATTAAATAAAACTAAAACTTGAGGTAAGGCGCTTAATTTTTATAATAAATTCGTATTTTTATGCATTTATAACTTTCCTTCTAGAATTTTCGTTATTACTCTGTATACTGCCCATTTATAATGTAATTAAAAATATTTAATTAGTTTAATAATTACTAATTTACTTATAACTATTTCAATTACTTAATTATTTGGATATGCATTACCTTGTTAAATCAGTTACTGAATATCTATATTCAATAAAAATGGCTAGATTTTTATAACATAAATACTAACACGATTTATTTGACAATATAAGAGAATGAAATTCGCTTTCGTGCAAATTCTTAGAATAGTAAATGTATTGTATTGTAGGATTTGAAAGCCAAATGTCTATACTTGGGGTCTAGGTCTGTGTGAGATGCCCTTCATGGTGGGTCTTTCTAAAGATCTCTATCTTGTATTCACGCGAGTTTCGCAGAAAACCATGGAAAACTCTGATCGGTCAGACCATTAAGCCTTACATTACTTCGAACCAGGCACCTCCTTTGAACTAGCTTTCAGAGCAGAGCTGCTCAGAAACAAAAAAGATAGATTAAAAAAAATCCAGAATGTTAAATAAAATAAAATATTCATAAATTACGCTATATTTTTTCCCTTTTCTTTCTTTCTTTTCTTTTCTTTCTTTGTTTATTATTATTACATATTTATTTATCTATATTTATTTTTATTCAAAAACAATATTTAAAAATAAATTATTTTATGATAAATTATCTATTGCAACAGTTATTTTAAAATGCTTACTTATTCCTAATGAAGTTTAAGTTTTCTTCCTAGATTTATATATATAAAATATTTAAATATTTCCGCGTAAGAGAGAAGCATTAACTTTGAAATTTTAATATTAGAACAAATAACGAAATTTCTGTTAAAATCATTACACAGTGCAATTGCGTTTTTTTTTTTTTTTTTTTTTTTGAAACATTATAGTAATAACAAATTCGGATGTCTTTCTATAGTTAAAAATATTACCAATTTATTTATATATTTATTAAAAAAAAAAAAATATTTTATTATATTAAATTTCAAATTCTACAGATGTTATCAAGTACAAATAATTTTGAATGAGAAATTGTGAAAAAAAAATTAGGGAAACGGTGTTTCTCCTATGTTTTATCTTATCCTTTGATTCGAAGCGTGAACCATACTATGTCATCAGTGACCATTTCCTGTCTTCACTTTTCGGAGACGATTGAGCAGGAGGATGCTCGTAGAAAAATATCGTTCGCGACGGGGTACACGAAAAGAGAAGAAAACAGCTGTTGTTTGTTTACATCGCAGCGAGTTTGATTACATCACTACGGTATAGATAGCTTTGCCTTTCGCTTCTCGTTTTCGTTCCGGATTACGTTATATATCACGCAAAAACTAATTTAGACATTATGTGAGGAATATATTTATTAAAAGAAGCTACTTTTATTATATTGATTGCAACTTTAAATACGGGAACTTAGTTTTTTTTTTAGAAGGACCGGGGGCTCAAATCGAAGGCCTGTTTTGGGTTCCTAGGGGAGGTTTTGTGTACGGGTGCTCGCGGCGACAAAGGGGATCGGTGTTTGATTTCCATGTCGGCAAGAGCGACTTAGCATTTTACCCATTTTTCTTAAAAAAAAAAAAAAAATCATTTTAAACACTTACAAAAAAAAAAAAAAAAAAAAAAAAAAAAAAAAAATATTTTTTTTTTTGCATAAAAGGGAGGGTGAAATGTTATGGTGAATTTCGAATTTCTACAAAAACAATATTTTTTAAATTTTAATATTTTAAATTTTACCAGAACTGTTTCATTTTTATTCAAAACTTGTATACTTTTACAAAACTATATTTTTAAACCCTTAGTACAGGAAACTAAAATTTTTTTTAATTTTTCAATTTTACAAAAACTATACCTTTTTATAATTTTTTAAATGTCAGAAAACTAATTTTTTTTTAATTTTATCAATTCTACAAAACTATATGTTTCTATAATTTTTTAAACGTTACACGAACGGTTTAATTTTATTTAAAAAAAACTTTTATATAGATTCTTAGTTTTCTTTATTCAAAAACTGTGTGTAATTGCACTTAAGAATTTTCTTAGCTTATTTACGAAAACAAGATAGTCGGTTGGAATGGAATGACCGTTATATTGTTTTTACTTCGAGGGAAGGGAAGAGTCTGCCCACAGATGGTGTTGACAACAGTGTCGCAGAGATTTCCATTTTCTGGGAAAAACAAGCGTTAGGGAGCTATAGCAATTTGTTCGTGGGTGGTTAGTACCTCTTTCGCATGATTTTTGGTTTTTTCGGGAACTCAAGAATGCTATCTTGCTCGTAAAAAGGCAGAGGAGTTGGGTAACTTTAAACTTTAATGTTATCTGTCGATTACATAAATTCTCGTCCTATGACACGGGGATTTCAGTAAATCTGTCAAGTTCAAAAAAGGTTAATACTGGAATTTTGTTATAATTGCCATATGTCTTTTCCTTCGCGACTCTGGGGTCGGAGAAAATTTTTTTTTCTTCTTTATTTCATCCGTGTGGGGTGAAGTGGGCACGCCTTGACAGGGGCTCCGTGGCAAATGTTCGCGTTACTAGGAGGAGCTTTTTGAATAGGTTATTTTTCATTGGCGAATGAATAATTTAGAGAGCTGTGTTGGCAACACTGACCCGAATACTCTTCCCTTTTTGGGGGGTAAAATTTTATCATTCAACGTTAGGACAGAGATACAAGAGGACATGTAGCGAGGCGGCTCATAAAAGGAAGGGGAGCTCGCGGGCTCCCCAGAATATGGCAGAAGGTTTTGAGTGTTCGAGCTGCATGGTCGCCCCTTCCTACTTCTCCCGGAGGCCCGATGTTAGGTCTAGAAATCGACGTAGCAGAGACGCACTTCCTGTGCGTGGCCGCAAAAGACATTTAGCCTATTCGCCTACGTGCTGCTAGAATTTGGTTCGTGAGATGACATGCAAGAAAGATTTTGGCTGGCTAGGAGAGAAGAACTGATTTTTAATCGCTCCGGTCTACCGGCGGTAGGAACAACTTGACCCGGCAAGGGCTGTCGGGATGGGGCTACTAAAGAAAATCTCAAGACGGCGGTGTATATAGGGTACATGAAGACTAGAGAATATTCTTATAGGAGGCTAATCGGAATAGCGTCGGGCAGCAGTGAAGAGAAACTCTCTCCTTTGGTACTGATTTGTGGACCCGTTTGTCGTTGGTATTTATCATTGATAAGTCTTTAAAGTGCCTACCACCTAGGTCGTTGAAGCCCTACTAAAGGGGGGAGGCCTGGGAGGCACCCGGACTACCATGAGTGCGACTGCTCCGGACCTCGTGAATACATTTTACCTCAGCGAGAAAGTCTCCGACTAAATTGCGTATCATATCCCCAGCGTGGTTTGCCACCGGCTAGCGCTTCTACAATGATCCCTGAAAGCGAGAAAAACCTACCTCTAGAGTTCTTATCCGACCATTGGTTATCCTCCTGTGTACGCCCTCGCAAAGACCTCTAAAAGCCCCTGCCTATGACGAGCAGCCGAAATGTACATCTCTTCGGACAGAGTCCCCACTCCTGGAGAAGCCTTCCTTGAAATGTAAGTCCATTAAATTTTATATACTACGAATACATTATGTGGTGGTATTGAAACGGGAATTTTTCTGAATTTGTAAGTTTTGTTCTATTTTTCTAGTATTCTATACCTTGTTGAGTATTAACTTATAATCTAAAATGTTTAAATACTAATCTCAGGATTGTTGAAGTTAATTAAAGGGGTTTATATATATATATAAAGAAGTAGAAACAATTTTGTGAAAATTATGTACTAAAAAAAAAAAATTCTTGTTATTAACTAATAACTGTGTAGTTTTACTTTGTCATTAAATAAGAGTTTATTTCTTATAAAATATGTAATAAAATTTTATGGATATAATTATTTTTATTTATTTATTTTATTTGAAAGAGGTTCTCTAATTCATTCTTGGGTAAGGTTCAAATAAAAACAAAAAAAAGAAGAAAAAAAGGGGTAGAAACCTTATAGTAGATAAAGAATTTATGAAGTTAGTAACTTTGCGGAAGAAAAAGTTTTATTTAATACTCAGTGATGGCGGTGTCCTCTTGTTAATTTTGTATATGATTAATGAATAATTAAGCACATAATTAAACACAAAATAATCTAATAGATCAGAGAAGCCATGAAAATTGAATAGTAAGACTTTAATATAGCTTAAATGTAGCTGATAATGATTATCATATATATAAATAAAAAAATTGTTAGCAAGTAAATATACAGGTGTCTCGAACACAAATATGATCAGGAATCTGGTTAGTGAGTTAGTTCAGTCTTCTGATCTGGAATTGTGTTTTGACTGCTAATGGTAATATAAATAAAAAGAGAAAAGAGTTAAGTGAATTACTTAGACTAAGATAATTGGTGGTGATATCAAATGAAAAGTAAATTTTTGTTGCTAGCAATTCCAGAGGAGGATTGAGCTAACAGTTTCCTTTTCAGGTCCAGATTTATGAAGAAATAAAGTTATTATACATTATTTTTCTTTTTTCTTTTATTTGATTTAAGTACTACCCGATTCCTGGTGATAATTTAAAAACTTAAATAGATTAAAGAAGTGAATTTTTTTTTTTATACATGTTCAGTTTCCTTCAAGATAGGTAATAATTGGACATTGCTATCACTGGTGTTTTTACCTGGGTCCAAAATTGCAATTACACAACGCGGTTTTATTTTAGTTATTATTAAAGAAAATTATTCATTGATTTTTTGAATATTCAATCTGAGGAGTAAAGAGTTCGAAATTTTCTTTATTTCACTATACGTACAAAAGTATAATAAATTCTGATGCTTTCTTTATTAAATGGTAGGGATATGAACTTGCTTGGATATAGATCTGTATGATTAAAATTGTTTTGGTAATTTAGTAGAAAACCAGGGTAAACCCTGTACTGTAACCTTTGGCCTTACATCAGAAAACATAGATATATTAAATTACTTGTAAAAATAATAAGTTAGAATTAAATTTATACACGAGTTTTTTTTTGTTTACTTCTTTATTTAATTTTGTAATCTTTTATATACAAAAAAAAAGTTGTAATCTGTTGAATCTTAATATTTAGTAATTTGATAAATTGTATTTGAAATTAAAATTATTATTTGTAAGGATAAAAAAAAAAAAAAAAAAAATCCAGGCTGAGTTCAATTTACTAGTGTAGACAAAACTTGATAGTTTATCTAATTCAGAAAGTGTAAATAGTTTTTGTTTAAAGAAAGCATCAACTTTAAGAAAAGCAAAGAGAAAAACCATTATAACGATTAAAGTAACTTAGTAGTATGAGGAAAATTTATATATGTAAAAGATAAAAAGATTAAATTTAAAAATAATGGTGAGAAAAACAATTTAAACTTTCACACCATAATAGCTTGTGTTTTGTGTATTTACACGTTTTAAGGCTTCCTTATTACCAAAGCCATATTTTTTAATGTTTGATTATTGCCTGCGTCGAACAATTTCAGGAAACGAATAATTTCCGGAGATCCCCCTCACACAGAACTAATTATCATTAAAACTCTTCCGAGGTCTAATTTGAAATATTTTAACGTAGGTTTACATAACAGTACTCTTTATGTTACCTCTTAATTTCCAACCTGTATTTATGGTATTAAATTTCAGGGTAATAGAAAGTCGTGTGAGTGGCACACCAGATTATTTGTTGTTAAATTATGCTGATAATTCATGTATATACAGATCAACGAATAAAAATTTACCTTCCGTATTCAGGAGGCCTCAAAATGTCATATTATACAGAAAAAAATCGCTCTCCAAAAGCTACTTTGTTTACAGTATGGGTATGAGAAATTAATTTTGCGTTCTGTGTCAGCAGTGTTCTTCGAAAAAAAAATGCAGCAAACAGTTACACCAGTTACATTTAATAATAATTAAAAAAAAATGTTTACCTTAATTTTGGGTAGCCCTGTATATTGTCTATAAACTATATACACATGACTTTGTGTACGTAAATTTAGTGTTATATGTAAAACAAGTAGCACAAAATGAAATACACTTCCAGCAATTCCCAAGTATAGCTCCAATATATCGAAATACTCTGGGTAACCCTGTAAATGAATGATGAATGGTTGCTATACCACAATCTACATAAAACATGCTTTTATGCGTATAAAAAATTTGTTCTTTTCATTTTGTTTAAGGCAGTCTGTACATGTTACACTGTACATATGAGAAATTTCGCTCACAGACGTAATGTATTTGAATTCTTTTGGGTGACCCTGTAAACAAACAATTGTCTGATCATAACGAATACTTTAGTGTAGCACCGCAATATGATACGGATTTAGAATGTCGAATTGGATTTTCTGCTACTATTTGTTCTTGAGATATTCTAATAACACACAGACACACACACACACACAGAGAGAGAGAGAGAGAGAGAGACTAACCACTAAAAACATGATTTTTGAATTCATAGGATCTGAAAACGTGCAAATATAACAAAAGCTAATTTTCGGAAATTTGACTGAAAAACAATTCTTTCTCTACACCGCGTATATGAGTAAGAGAATGTATAAAGAAAGAAAAATGAATTTGAAAATTCCCTTTCAGTACATAAATTTTTCATAAATTTTATTTGTTAAATTATCAGTGAGTATTCTCTTGTGTATTCACTAGGGAAAAGGAGACATAACAGGTTAAAATAACCGTCTTTCCCTGAATGATTTCTTTTTCTTTCCCCCCCCCCCCAAACGCTGATCAACGTGTGCCTTATTACAAAAGCAATAGTAATTCACTTTTGATACAACCCCTTAAGACTTGGCGAAAAATGCTAGAATTTTCAAATTGCAATAACTCAGCGAGATTTTGACTTAGAGAGATGATTTTTTTTTTTTTTTTTTTTTTTTTTTGATTGTTAGAGCGAGGAGAATATTTTTCTAAATATAAGTCATATGATAGGAGGGGCCGTATAAAAATTAAATTTCGTATTTAATATGTATACAGCCCCTTGTACAAAAGAATGCCATATCTGAAATCTACTCTTAATTTGCATCAATTTTGTAATTGGAAGTTTGTTTCTATCTTTCTTAGTTTACGAGATAATCGCTGTAACATCTATTTTGAATCACCCGGTATATAGATTATTGAAAGAAAAAGAAAAGAAAATTAATAATAATCAGTATCGTTACAAGCGATATCGAAAAAGTTTTTTTTAACAATTTTGAATTAGGAAATAAAAAGTGCGCGGGAAATAATATGAAATAAAAATAAGTGAATTTAATGATTTAATGTTTTTGTTTTTCGGGGGCTGCTCCTGCATATAAAAAATGCGTATTAAAAGGAATCGAAGAAGGAAGCGAAATAAGTATTGAGTTATATTACGATATATAATATGATACGATATATTAGACCTATCGTCCAGGGTTAGTAGGCGTTTTCGTTGAAAGAAATAGTTTGTTCGTTCGGTGCAACTTGCACATTAGTCCCGTGAGGTACAACTTGCACATTAGTCCCCTTTAAATATATAGTGATTTTATTTACATTTAGATTATCCTGAAAGTTTTATAGATTGGCAATAATTTCGCCGTTTTGGCAATATACTCGAACTTTAAAAGAATATTTTTTCAATTCGGCTTATACACGGGTTTGCAATTTTGGGCAAATTTCTGCAGGGAAAAACGTACTCTCAGCTTATATTCGGAAATATACGGCAGTTTTCTTTTAATTAATTAAAATATGAAAATAATAACCTCCTAATAGCTATCCGCGTTTGTAGTGATCGATAGATGGCGCTTTTTTAGCTCTTGTTGTCAGTAAATATTACAGCCACGTGTATCTATTTTTGTTCTTTTTGTTATTCTACTTAATATTCGTACTATAATTTCCCCGCCATTACATCATGGAAAATTGATTGCTTTTGGAAAAAAATATTTCAGTTTATTCAAAGTTCGATCGAAAGTAGATATTTAACCGAAGCTGAACAAATATTAGTTTCAAATCATCTGATTAATTCTTTACTTCCATTAGCCGAAGCAACTGAAATTTTAAATTTGTCATTTGGAAATAAATGGAAGCTTAATTCTGGATTTCTTGGCCCTTTGGAGTTACACTGGAGCACACAACAGTATGTGTTATCTTTTTTACCGGATTTATTCATTTTTATTCAATAAATATATGTGAAACTAAACATCGGCTAGCAATCACGGCTTGATGGAATTCGAATTAAAGCATGTTTATTGCAATTTCCCCTTAGCCCACCAGAGGGCGAGCATTTCATTACAATCGCGGATAAAAATAGACATTAAAATATTAGCTGTAATTTAATTGTTGCCAAAAAAAAATAAAAAAGAGTTTATTTTCTTTTGACATAAAAATAAATACATTTAACGCGAACGTTAAAAAAATGTAAAAAGTTAAATTATGCATCTCACAAAAATTGATATCACATTAAAAATTCTATCCGCGATTGTAATGAAATGCTCGCCCTCTGGTGGGCTAAGGTGAAATTACAATAAACATGGTTTAATTCGAATTCCATACAGCCGCCATTGCTTGCCGATATTTAGTTTCACATATATTTATCGAATAAAAATGAATAAATACGGTAAAAAAGATAACACATACTTTTGTGTGCCACAGTGTAACTCCAAAGGATCAAGAAATCCAGAATTGAGCTTCCATTTATTTCCAAATGACAAATTTAAAATTTCAGTTGCTTCGGCTAATGGAAGTAAAGAATTAATCAGATGATTTGAAATTAATATTTGTTCAACTTCAGTTAAAAATCTACTTCCGATCGAACTTTGAATAAACTGAAGTATTTTTTCCAAAAGCAATCAATTTTCCATAATGTAATAGCGGAGAAATTATAGTACGAATATTAAGTAGAATAACACTAATGGAACACACGTGGCTAATGTTTACTAACAACTGCAGTGTTCACAAAGCGCCGTCTATCGATCATTACAAACGCGGATATGCATTGATAAAGTGCTAACGTAGTTCTACAGCTATGATTCAACAGAAATTTTAAAAACATGGTTTATAAAAAGTTTTTTTTATCTTATAATTATTCTACAATACATTTACAATTCAAAATTATTTAGCTATGAATTTTTAGCTTGTGTTTCAAGTTCGAAGGTCTTAAATAATCCGCGATTGTAATGAAATGCTCGCCTTCTGGTGGCCTAAGGTGAAATTACAATACTCGGATAGCTTTCGTCAAAACGCCATTGTGTTCTGTATATTCAATGTTTAGTTTCACTTATTTATTCAATAAAAATGAATAAATCCGGTAAAAAAGGCTACACACACTGTTGTGTACCACAAAGGATCCAGAAACCCAGAATTAAGCTTTCATTTATTTCCAAATGGCAAATATAAAATTTCTGTTGCTTCGGCTAATGGAAGTAAAGCTTCAGTTAGTAGAAAGTCTGAATGGGTTAGACTTTTACGAATTGGGAAATAAGTATCACCGAGAATGACTGTTTGCTCAAAACATTTCACACCTCAGGATTTCACAAGTAATAATATGTTTAATTTTGCTTTAATTATAAATTCTTTCAGGTAAAGCTGATCGTTTCCTTCGCTAACGAGCAAAGCAAAACGATCACATTTCATGGATGTCATGGAACAACTATAGTGTTGGTCCACAAGTGCATTTGGCGATTTTTCTTTGGTGATTATGGTGAAATGCCATTTTTGCAAATGGTTGCGATGGATTCCAAGCGTAAACAAAAGTGTATTGTATTGCAAAGAATCCAGAAAGGCATCGTTATTGTTCAAAACGGTGCCAAAGAAAAACTGCCAAATCCTGTTATGGACTAACTCTATAGTTGTACTTTTTTTTTTTTTTTTTTTTATGTACCTTTGTTGTAAGATAACATATAGATGCAGTTAAAATACAGTGGAATTATTAAATAATAAAACGCAATAATTTTCGTTGCATCCCATTATTATGTTTTATTTCATACATATTCTCTTTAGTAATTATTTTTATTGCATTGAAATAAAATGGAACGACGATGTATTAAGAAAATAACAAACTACTTACCTATTACAGTACAACAACACTGCAACGTAATGTTTGCAGGTATTTTTTTTACCCGCTTTGCAGGAGCATTCAACATCTTTAATGTCCCACACATTTTCATTGTTTATTAAAGAACAATTAATTGTGTGTGGGGTTTTTTCCTTCACAGCAGTGGATCTGAGACAAACTGCTTCTATAATATAATAACAGTATTATCATCGTTCGGTTTCACGCCGCACAAAATCAGATGATTAGAAACTAGTATTTGTTCAGCTTCAGTATATTTGTCTGTACTTCGGTGCTAGGCATCTACTTCCGATCGAACTTTGAATAAATTGAAATATTTTTTCTAAAGGCAATCGATATTCCATGATGTGACAGCAGAAAATTTATAGAACAGATAGCAAGTAGCAACACAAACACAACAATAATAAATACACGTGGCTATTATATTTACTAACATCAATAGTTGAAAAGCGCCATCTATCAATCATTATAAACGAGGATTGTTTTAAAAAAGTGAAATAACATTTTAAGAGTACTTTGTTTGCCAATAGCACCCGTACATGCTGCTCCGTTCCGGTTAATCCGTGAACATAAGTAAGCCGCATCGGTCGAGGTTAGCAACTGGGAGGGTGACCATAAGAACCTAGGGTGCCTCGATAAGATAAGAGTGGCGACAGATCTGTGACAGATTGTCATTGGACGAGACTGACCATCAGCCGCCCGGGGCGATTGTTGGATGATGCTCCATAGGTTTTACATTGCATATGTCGAAAAAAACATTTTTATCTCTTGATATTAAGTAACTTTGATTTTTTTTTCCTTTCAGAAATACATTAAGAAAGATTATTTGTAAAATATCAAAACATATTTTACTGAATAATGTTAATTATTAATCTGTTTTATTAACTTTATTGATGGACGAGGTAGGCAGATTCTTTTACTAGCCTGTTTCACAGCTTATAAATTGATATAAATAGAAACTAGTATGTTGTGGCCACCACAAGACTTTCTTCTATATTTACCTATACATATTCAATCAGTAACAATATTTAAAAAAAAAAAAAAAAAAAAAAAAAAAAAAGTACGATTTTTTTTTCTAATTTTTTTTTTTTTTTGTTAAAAGTGAAAAAAATCGATAACTTTGTTTTAAATTATCACAGATTTATAGTTCAACCATTCGTTTTAAAGGTATTGACGAGACCTTTCGAAAGATACCCATCTTGAAAATTTATCCCCCCTGGGGGGGAAGTACCCCCCGGGGGGGATAAATTTGCGATGCCCCCCCCAATAAGCGATGCCCCCCCATGCAGAAATTTTTTTTCCTAGTTACATACTACTAATATCAATAATTCATATTAATTTTACAATCACAAGTTTAAAACAACTCTAATTATGCACATTTATACGAATTTTTGTCCTATGCTGCCATGTTAAAAATTTAGATAAAATGCTATCACAGCGCCACCTGTTGAGCTATTGATCCCCAAACATAATCAGCACCAGTTTATGTCGGGGACCAACTAAATACCAAGTTTGGTTAAATTTCGTTAAAAAAAAAAAAAAAAAAAAAAAAAATTGCGATATTTTTCTGTTTTTTTTTGTTAAAAGTAAAAAAAATCGATAACTTTGGTTTAAATTATCACAGATTTATCGTTCAACCATTCGTTTTAAAGGTATTGACGAGATCTTTCGAAAGATACCCATCTTGAAATTTTGCCCCCCCCGGGTGGGAACTTCCCCCCCCGGTGGGGGGGCAACCGATGCCCCCACATGCACAAAAATTTTTTCCTAGTTAACTACTACTATTATCAACCTGATCTTTCGAAAGATACCCAATGTGAAAATTTACCCCCCCTGGGGGGGTATTTTTCCCCTAGGGGGGGAAGCGATGCCCCCCCATGCAGAAAATTTTTTTCCTAGTTACATACTACCATTATCAATAATTCATATTAATTTTACAATCACAAGTTTAAAACAACTTTAATTATGCACATTTATACGAATTTTTGTCCTATGCTGCCATGTTAAAAATTTAGATAAAATGCTATCACAGCGCCACCTGTTGAGCTATTGATCCCCAAACATAATCAGCACCAGTTTATGTCGGGGACCAACTAAATACCAAGTTTGGTTAAATTTCGTTAAAAAAAAAAAAAAAAAAATTGCGATATTTTTATGTTTTTTTTTGTTAAAAGTAAAAAAAATCGATAACTTTTGTTTAAATTATCACAGATTTATCGTTCAACCATTCGTTTTAAAGGTATTGACGAGATCTTTCGAAAGATACCCATCTTGAAATTTTGCCCCCCCGGGTGGGAACTTCCCCCCCCGGTGGGGGGGCAACCGATGCCCCCACATGCACAAAACTTTTTTCCAAGTTAACTATTACTATTATCAACGAGACCTTTCGAAAGATACCCATCTTGAAAATTTACTTCACCGGGGGGGGGATTTTCCCCCCCAGGGGGGGAACCGATGCCCCCCCATGCACAAAATTTTTTTCCTAGCTAACTACTACTATTATCAATAATTCCTATTAATTTTACAATCACAAGTGTAAAATAACTCTCTTTATGCCCATTTATACGGAATTTTGTCCTATGCTGCCATGTTAAAAATTTGCATAAAATGCGATCACAACGCCACCTATTGAGCGAGTGATCCCAAAATCTAATCAGCACCAGTTTATGTCAGGGTGCAACTAAATACCAAGTTTGGTTAAATTTCATTCATTGGTTCGTGAGATACAGCGTCCACAAAAAAATGATACAGACAGACAGACAGACAGACAGACAGACAGACAGACATTTTCTAAAAACTATTAATTCGTGTTCTCCATATCCCAAAACATGTAAATCCATCAAAAAGTGGACTTCGAAAATTTTCGCGAATCCAATACTTTCTCTATATTACATATAGAAGAAAGTAAAAATACTGTATGATTATTGTCATAACTGATGTGTAGTCATCTTATTTATTAAATATATTACTTTTGTCCTATTTTTGTGCTATTTAAATTAAAAAAAATAATGATTTCATTGATAAAGCAAAGTAGAAACATTTGGCGATATTTAACATGGTACTTGGCGAGAGATTCTCAGCCAGTGTTTTGACATCTTTTCACAGAGAAAGCTAAAAGCTTTATAAGTGTGTATCTCTGTGTGTATTATGTGTAAGAGTATGTACTAAGGAATATATAAATTGTTTCGTATTTATTACGTCTGACTAATTACGAATGAATGTTTAATTTTCTTCAATAAAATTGATAGTTATTTACTATTTTGAAAATAAAGATAAAAATAAAATTACTAAAAATTAATTCATTAGTTTCTTTCTTTCTTTCTTTCTTTCTTTTTTTTTTTTTTAATAGTGAGTTTTATAAGCATTAAAATTTATAAATATATTTAAATATTTTACAAACGTTGTTTCTTTTTAATTGTTTGTTAAAACATTTATTTTGTGGAAGGCATATTATTTCTCCCCTAGAAATGTTTACATAGGGTGTGAATTAAATCTGGTGATACCTTTAATTAGAAAAAAAATGATGATACGATTTTAGATTAAATTATATGGTGTGTCACTCACACGACTTTTTCTTACACTGCACTTCAATGTAACAAAGACAGATCGCATATTAAGTTCAGTAAGGTAAGGTAGTATTATGTGTAAGAGTATGTACTAAGGAATATATAAATTGTTTCGTATTTATTACGTCTGACTAATTACGAATGAATGTTTAATTTTCTTCAATAAAATTGATAGTTATTTACTATTTTGAAAATAAAGATAAAAATAAAATAACTAAAAATTAATTCATTAGTTTCTTTCTTTCTTTCTTTCTTTTTTTTTTTTTTTTTTAATAGTGAGTTTTATAAGCATTAAAATTTATAAATATATTTAAATATTTTACAAACGTTGTTTCTTTTTAATTGTTTGTTAAAACATTTATTTTGTGGAAGGCATATTATTTCTCCCCTAGAAATGTTTACATAGGGTGTGAATTAAATCTGGTGATACCTTTAATTAGAAAAAAAATGATGATACGATTTTAGATTAAATTATATGGTGTGTCACTCACACGACTTTTTCTTACACTGCACTTCAATGTAACAAAGACAGATCGCATATTAAGTTCAGTAAGGTAAGGTAGTATTATGTGTAAGAGTATGTACTAAGGAATATATAAATTGTTTGTTATTTATTACGTCTGACTAATTACGAATTAATGTTTAATTTTCTTCAATAAAATTGATAGTTATTTACTATTTTGAAAAATAAAGATAAAAATAAAATAACTAAAAATTAATTCATTAGTTTCCTTTTTTTTTTTTTTTTTTTTTTTAATAGTGACTTTTTAAAGCATTAAAATTTATAAATATATTTAAACTAGCTGTTACCCGCGACTTCGTTCACGTGGAAATTTTGATGTGTATGTGTGGGAACTGACGGTTTGATCATAATATGAAATGAAATGAAACCTTATCATTGTGGTGCTGTGCAAAACAGAGTCTGATAAAGTACACTCAAAAAAATTTGTAACTCATTGAAAGCCAAAATAAAATGCCAAAATAAATAAATAAAAAGTTATCGCCAACATGGCGATAAAAATTTAAAATTCGTCCATAGGGATTCTGTACTAAAACAGTACTGCGTTGTGGAAGTATAAAAACTGGGTCGTCAATTATGAATTTTATTTCGAAACCTTCCTTTGTATGATTTTAGTTCACTATTGCACAATATTAATCTGGTTCTAATAATAATTTGGTGACTGGTTAATTAAAATTTTAACTATGTGGTGAAATTCATATAATATTTATGAGTTTCAAATTTTTAATTTTTTTTTTTACAAATAAATGATTTTTTTTTTTTTTTTTCATTTCCCGGCGAATTGTTGAATAATATTTTAGTTCTTAAACAATTTTGGACGGCTTTGCCCGCTTCGCTGGCAAACTCTTTTCTATATGCTTTATGGGAAAAAAAAAAAAAAAAAAAAAAAAAAAAAAACTGAAATCGGTCAAAAGCTTGCTTTGGGTTCCCGCTGCCTTAGGCAGCGCCTTGTTCGTCTTTGCAATCTCCGGTGCCTGTCCCTATTGCCTGCGACAATGGCTTACCCGTGGGCTTCCATTTGGTTGCTTATCATACATAACAGTTTCGATACGGACAGTATCGAAAAATTTGAAGTAACTCTTTTATATCTGAATCCCAGTTACATATGAACAACATTATGTGTGATGTACATAATATTTGCTCTCAAGTTATTTCCTATATTTATTTGATTTAATCAATCAACCATAGAATGACAGCGATTTCAAGCCACATATAATAATACAATATGCTATGATCGGCAACTTCTATCGCATGAGACAATTATTATTTTGTGGTTATATGTACTTCATGCTTAGTTAATAGTAGTTGGTATATAGAAAAATAAATAAATTAGTATGTAAACTTGATCATGGTGCAGCCTTAATTCCCTTGGCGACTTTTAAATTTTTGTTGCCGTTTTAGACCAAAATATAATTTATGCGATTATTGTTTCTATACGCAAGCGAAGTGTGACATCACTGACCGTCCGTGGATGCAAGAAAATGATTTCCTATGTCAATCGCCCATTGGATTTTTTGTAAAAAATGATTAAAAATCGAAGAAAATTATTTCCCGATTTTAATCCCCATATTTGGGTACATATATGTATTAGTTATCATGTGCATGTGTTAGATTGAGTTAATTTTGCTGTCAAATTGACAAAATTTTAATTTTAAATTTCAAAACTCTGTCGTTCTTGGCGCTTATTGTATTTGGTGATCAAAAACGTAATACGAAAATATACATGCCAGATGTATATTTTCGTAATATGCATTGTACGAAATATTGTTTCATATTATTCATTACTGTCTTAAAATAAGTTGTTAAAATAACCATGATTTTTGAAAGGAATTAAATTATGTTCGCCAAATAATTTGGCGATATTTTATTTTTCAACCAAGGATGACCGATATCAAATCTATTCCGCTACAACATATTAGTATCTTATATCAGATACTTTATTTAGACATTTGAAAACAAATTTGACTTCAAATTATGATAGAATATTTATCTTTTCCCTTTTAATCAGTATATTAGTTGGATATTTATTGTGTTAATATCATCCTTTGAAATTAAATGTTTGTGTTTTCAATCGAATATGGAAGTTCGCCATTTTTTTTCTAGAGTTTTGAAATTAAAAATTCAAATTTTGTCAATTTTACAACAAAAATAACTTAATCTAATGCATGGACATGATAACTAATACATATCTATACCTAAATATGTGGATTAAAATCGGGAAATATTTTTCCTCGATTTTTAATAATTTTTTACAAAAAATCCAATGGGCGTTTAACATAGGAAATATTTTTCTTGCATCCACGAACGGCCAGTGACGTCATCACTTCGCTTGCGTATTTCTTTCTATCTTTTCCTTGGCGAAAAATGTCCGATCTACTTCAGCATCAAAATTATAAAAAATTGTCAAGAATTATCAATAAGAAAATACCTTTACCATAATGCTGAATTAACTTTTATGCCAAGCGTGTTTCATCCGCCATACTAAAAAAAAAAATCTGAAGTTGAGGTATATAAAAAAAATGCTGTGAAATAAAATTCAGAAGAAATATGTTAGATTTGTAATATTACTATTTTATTTTAAAATTATAATGTGCCATTTTCTCATCGACCAATTTAACATTTAGTAATTTCTTATTTTTCGCATGTAAGCATATTTCATTTTATGCTGAAAACAATAAATAAATATATCTCGTAAACATTTTTTGGCAACAATTAAAAATTTAAATGGCTTATATTAAGTCAATATTAGTCAATAAGTTTATTATTTTCATATTTTAATTAATTTTAAAGAGTTTTTCAATTTTTTTTTCCTAAACCATCCCTGACCTATAAGGAAAAAAACAAAAAAAGAATGATCGAAATCGGTCAAGCCGTTTACGATTTTATAAATAACATACAGACAAACATTCATTTATATATATATAGATATTTTACAAACGTTGTTTCTTTTTAATTGTTTGTTAAAACATTTCTGTTGTGGGAGGCATATTATTTCGCCCCTAGAAATGTTTACACAGGGTGAGAATTAAATCTGGTGATACCTTTAATTAGAAAAAGAATGATGATACGATTTTAGATTAAATTATATGGTGTGTCACTCACACGACTTTTTCTTACACTGCATTTCAATGTGATAAAGACAGATCGCATATTAAGCTCAGTAAGGTGAAATAATATAGTTCAATGTACTCTAAAATTAATCTAAATAATATAATATTATAGTTTAAAAAAATTAAAGAACACGCTTTTATAGAAATGTGAACTAAAAAGCACAAAATATCTATCTTAGTATTAAAATGCAGGGTAAGAGAAAATCGTGTGACTGACACACCATAATACTTACATACCTTTAAATCTTTAATTAAAATAATTTAGAATTAAACAAAAACCATTTTTAAAAAATCTCCCCTGACTGGGATCGAACGCTAGACCTTTAGGTTCGTAGCGCGGAGCTATACCTCGACACCACGGCATTCACGTAGGGAACGTCTTTTTTTTTTTTACAATATAGATTTTTTGTTTGCTCCCAGAGCGGTTACAAACATACATACATACAGGTGAAGCTAATAAAAGCGTGTTAAAAAGGTGTAGGTCATTGTTTCATTTGGAATAAAATTCTATGCGAGAGGAGCTGCCGCCCTCCTAACCCTCCCCACCCCGTTAAATTATAGTGCTTACAATAAAAAAAAAAAAAAATAAATAAAGTCTAATTTTAAAAACCTCTCTTTTTTTTCTCTGTCACAAAAACTTTGTGGTAGCTCGAGATCAAGATTCTAATGCACAATATTTTACGAAAGTTTTTATTTTGCCACATTTTAGCATAAACTGGAGTCTTTCAACTTTTGGTGCATATTAGTTGACAAATGGTGCTACTAATGATAATGAAATTAAATCGGGATGGATTATGAATTCTATGAAAAATTTCCCTTAGTTCACTATAAAAAAAAAAAATTCTTTAGTTCAGTATGTTTTTGGTTTTTAAAAATCTAAGTTAAAAATAATGGTTTAATAATAATAATAATAAATCGAAAATTAACACACAGAAAAAATAAAAATAATCTATATCATTATATAAAGCGCAAAAAATTGTTTGTTTGTGGAGTAATCTCTGAAACTACTGAACCGATTTAAAAACTTCTTTCACTGACCGAAAGCTACAGTATGCCATATTGTTATAGGCTATATTTAATTTTGATGAAATAAATTTTAGTTTAAAATCTGAGCATTTTAATTAAAATCTTCATAGAAGCCGTAATAGAAATGGAAATAATGAAATATTAAAAAAATTAGCTGCTGCCAACATAAAAGAAACATTTACATATTCATTTCGTTTTTAAAATATCTTGACGTGAAAAGAAAAGAAATATATTTGCACGTGCATTAAATTGAAATTCATATAAAGCTTTTTTAATTGTTAAACTTACACGTTAAATCTGACGTCATTATAGAATTAAAAGTGTTTATTTTTCTAATAATTTAATTTGATATGATATGATATAATATAATGATCTAAGCATCAATGTTTAAACCACGGAGTCTTTATTACTCCGTGGTTTAAACTGATGTGTGTAAACGAAATTGGAATTAAAAAAAAAAAAATAAATAAATAAAATAAAAAAAAATAAAATAAGAAATTCTATTTTATAATATTATTTATTTTAATTTATAATTGTTGCCAAAAAGATTTACGAATTAATTTATTTTTAGACATATAATAAAATATATTTTCACGCGAACAATAATATAAAAAGTGAACTGGATTTTTTGTAAAAAAATAATAAAGATCGAAGAAAATTATTTCCCTATTTTAATCCCCATATTTGGATATTGATATTCATTAGATATCATGTGCATCCGTTAGATTAAATTGTTTTTGTTGTAAAATTGATAAAATTGGAATTTTAAATTTCAAAACTCTCGAAAAAAAATGGCAAATTTCCATATTCGATTGAAAACATAAACATTTCATTTCAAAGGATGATATTTACACAATAAACATCCAACTAATAAACTAATTAAAAGGGAAAGGATAAATATTCTATCATAATTTGAAGTCAAATTTTTTTCAAATGTCTAAATAAAGTATCTGATATAATATACTAATATGTTGCAGCGGAATAGATTTGATATCCGTCATCCTTGGCAGAAAAAAAAAAAAAATATCGCCAAATTATCTGGCGAATATAATTTAATTCCTTTCAAAAATCATGGTTATTTTAAAAACTTATATTAAGAGTGTAACGAATAATATGAAACAATATTTCGTACAATACATATTACGAAAATATACATCTGGCATGTATATTTTCGTATTACGTTTTTGATCGCCAAATACAAAAAATGCCAAGGGTGACAGTTTTGAAATTTAAAATTAAAATTTTGTCAATTTGACAGCAAAATAACTCAATCTAACGCATGCATACAATAACTAATACATATCTATACCCAAATATGAGGATTAAAATCGGGAAATAATTCTTCTAGAATTTTAATAATTTAAAAAAAAAAAAAAAATCCAATGAGCGATTAACATGGAAAATCTTTTTCTTGCATCCACGGGCGGTCAGTGATGTCACACTTCGCTTGCGTATTGAGATGTTTAAATTTATTTGGCGACTATTTAGCAACTAACAGTTATGGCAAGTAGCTCAATATACATAGCGCATACAGCCATTACTGAAATGTAAATAGCATTTAATTATTTGAGTTACATTATGTTGATTGGAAACCTATTTAATATACCTATGCTCTATAGCTATACTAATATAAAAAGAAGAAAGGTTTATATGCATATCTAGAGAACGGTCGCTAGAACTAAAAAGCCGATTGCTTTTTTTTTCTTCTTTCAATAATCAAAAGTTACACTGTCTCTTTCTAAGTGCTAGAAGCTATAATAAATTTTGGTAAAATAAATTTTTAATTAAAAGTTTCAATATTTTAATTGAAAACAAAGCACAGATTTGATATCTATCGTCATTGGCGATTTTTGTATTTGGCGATCGAAAACGTAATACGAAAATCCGTATATTATCGTAGTAAATACGAGATGTATGTGTTTACTTCAATTACCCTACTACCGTAGGTAGTGGAAGTATTTTATAGGTTTTGGCAATTGGTCAGTGTGTGTGTATATGTGCACGTGTGTGTGTAATCTTCTGGCTGTCATATCTCCAAAACTAATAAAAATAGAACTACTAAACTACACAAGTGATTCAGGTCTGGTGTACAGATAAATTTTCCAAATTTTCGTGAAAATTGAAAAACCGGAATTGGGTCATCGAAAACCAGAAATGGGACCGTAAGCCCATATTCAAAAACACCTCTAATGATTTTCTTCAAAGTTGCTATATAAATAATATATTAGATGCCCTTTCGATTGAAAAGTTGCTTAGTTCAGGAAAATTGATAGGCGTCCTCTATAAACAGCTCAATTTCAGACTTCGCAAGTGCGTTCCTTTAAAAACGCCTGTACGGATTTTTTTCAAACTCGCCATGTTAACTTCCTATTAAATATCCTTTTGTATGTAATTATTGTTTTTAGGTCAATAATTGAGTATGCTAAGTTTTGGTAAAAGTTGGTATCTCAAAAACGGCTCTAACGTATTCTTGAAAATTTTTTCTTTAAATCTAATTTAGATAACCTTTCTCAAGTATTACGTGCTTATTACAGGAATATTAACGCTCATCCTGATTAGGTAGTTCAGTTTTAGATCTCGGAAATTCGTGTTTAAAAAAATAACTATCTATTTTTTTTCCCCTTATTTTTTATCTCGCTATGCAAACTCTGTTGTATGTGTCTTTATACGTGTATCAAGTTTCTCTTACTCGAAAATCTCAAAAAATGCAAGTAATATCTCCAAAAAATTGTATATATTACGTGTAATAGTGGGTAATGGAAGTCGTGTGGTTGTTTCACACCAGATTCTGTAATAGTATATATTGTACGATTATTGTTTCATATTATTGATTTTTCCTTTAATATACATTATTAAAATAATATTCAATTATGGAAAAAATTAAATATATTTGCGAAATGAACAAATAAATAATAATTAAAGCTATTATGACGTCAATTTTATCAAAAACATTTTCATGTCATAGGTTTATTTTTCAATATTTTTTATTCATGACTAAAGAAATGTTTCTTTTTATGAAATAAATAGATAAATAAATAAATAGCATTAAGTAAAAATTGCCAACATTTAACAACTAATTAAAAAAAATAATTGTAAAATTATATTTTGACTTTCCAGTTAATAATATTGCCTGACTATAACATATAAACTGATATATTTCTTGATTATTTACATATCAATCCATTTTTAACTAAAATTTGTTCATCAGTGCGAAGCCGGACGGGTCAGCTAGTTATTAAATAAAATTGTTAAAAGTCATAAATTTGTATTTCTAAGAGCAATTCTTTTTTTTTTTTTTTTTTTTTTTTTTTCTTTTTATAAATTTGGCAATTTAAGTCTATCGATAACTTGTTATTTGACAAAACTAAAAATAATTTAGTGAAAAGAAAATGCTTAATTTCAATACAATTTAAACGAATTATGAATAAATTAAGTCTTTTTTACTTAAGAAAATTAAATATCCCGCCAGAAAAGTAAATGTTCACCAGAAGCATTTTCTCGCCAACGTAAGATAACAGTCATATCTAGAAAGGATCAACCCCCCCCTCGTAGCTCACGCAAGCAACCCAAGATTTCATCCACAGCGGTTGCGCACTGAGAACTGTCGTCACTCTAGTAATATAGGCACCCTATAAGAACCCAGTTGAATAATAACCGCGAAGCTATTGGCGTATAAACTTTTTTGTTTTTCTCCTTGTCAGTTACATTACATCCCTATATTTTAATATTTCTGTTGAAGAAAGAAAATTTCTAAAAAAAATTTTTTTTTTTAGTTATTATTATTCAACATTAATTGTAAAATTGCTGTTAATTTGAGGTTCAAGATATAACACTTTCAGATAATTATCAATTGATATTTCTTGAATACATATTCTAAAATTAAAAATGGTTTGAACTAAGAAGTTTTGTTTATATAATTTTGGAACAAATTAAAATAATCATCTAAAATATTTTTCTTGCTATAGTAAAATTTTCGTGTACATGCTATTAACAATAGCAGAGATTAAGTTCATGAGTGAGAAAATCGTGCATTTGAAACTATTAGATAGTCCTATAAACTACTTTTAAATTGATTTCTTATCTATATATATAAAAGAGTACTTCCACTCACTCACTCACTCACTCACTCACTCACTGACTCATCAACGCACAGCAAAATCTACTGGAGCCACTGACTTGAAACTGGGTTAGGTTATAGAACATGTAGTGTAAGCACCCCCTAAGAAGCGATTTTGCGAAATTCGCCCCCCAAGGGGGGTGGGGGGGGAAGACGTGATTTCACAGAAACCTTCATATCTCAAAGAAAAAACCAGATATCTGTAAAATTTTTGCATTAAAACATAGCTAACACAAATGCCTAAAAATCAATTTCCTGAATTTCGGAAATTCGGTCCACAAGAGGGGGTGCGTGGCAAAATGGGATTTCACATGCGCAAAAAGTGATTTCATAAAAAACCTTCATATCCTAAATAGAAAAACAGATATACGTGAGATTTTTATTTCAAAATATAGCTAATATAAATACCTAAAAACCAATTTCTGGAATTTTAGAAATTCCGCCCCTAAGGGGGGGGGACAGGGGGCAAAACGTGATTTCACAAAAACCTTTATATCTAAAAGAAAAAAACAGATATCCATAAAATTTTTGCTTTAAAATATAGCTAACACATATACCCAAAAACCAATTTTTGGAATTTTAGAAATTCAGCCCCCAAGGGGAGGAGAAGGAAACAAAACGTTACCTATATTGTATCTTCTATATAATAATATAGATATTTCTTCCATAATAAAGTTTTAAAATAATTATTTTAATTTTTAATCGTTGCCAAAAAAATTTACGAGTTGATTATTTTTCGACATATAATAAAATATATTTTCACGCGAATGGTAAAAAAAATATTAAGTAATAAATTTGCTTAGGCTATGTATGAAAAAATGACGTCATTATCAAAATTAAATAATAATAATAATAATAATCCAACATATTTCTTCAAATTTTGTTTCATAATCTTTTTTAACATACCTAAATTTTAGACTTCTTTTAAATAGTGTTTTTATTTATTTCTTGGCACGAATAATACATTTGGCATGAAAGCTAATTCAGCATTATGTTCAGATTTACTTATTCATAATACGCAAACGAAGTGTGAGGTCACTGACCGTCCGTGGATGCAAGATAATGATTTCCTATGTTAATCGCCCATTGGATTTTTTGTAAAAAAAATATTAAAATCGAGAAAAATTATTTCCCGATTTTAATCCCCTTATTTGGGAATATATGTGTATTAGTTATCATGTGCATGTGTTAGATTGAGTTATTTTGCTGTCAAATTGACACAATTTTAATTTTAAATTTCAAAACCCGGTTGTCCTTGGCGTTTTTGAATTTGGCGATCAAAAACGTAATGCGAAAATATACATGCCAGATGTATATTTTCGTAATATGTATTGTACGAAATTTTGTTTCCTATTATTTATTACTCTCTTAATATAAGTTGTTAAAATAACCATGATTTTGAAAGGAATTAAATTATATTCGCCAGATAATTTGGCGATATTTCTTTTTCTGCCAAGGAGGACAGATATCAAATCTATTCCGCTGTAACATATTAGTATCTTATATCAGATACTTTATTTAGACATTTGAAAACAAATTAGACTTCAAATTATGATAGAATCTATATATTAATAGGCAAGCATAAAATTTGTAGTCCCTTTTTAATATATTAATTATGGGAGTAGAGGGTTGAAAATGGTATCATTCGAAAGGTATGATTAGCCGGAAGGTGCGAATACAAATATTATTTTCTTACGATGTCAAGAAGGTATTTAAAAATACATTTATTTTTTATGCATTTTCCCCCATTTTTCCCTTTTATACACGTATTCCTTTACATTAAAAAATACCTAAAAGTAGAAAGTTGTTAAATCTGGCAATTTCATAAAGCTCAAATAAAACCATAGACACAGTAATTTGTATAATGTAGCATCACTATACGCAAGCGAAGTTATGACGTCACTGTCTGTCCATGGAGCCATGAAAAAGATTTTCTTTGTTAATCGTCCATTAGATTTTTTGTAAAAAATTATTAAAAAATAACGGAAATTATCTGCCGATTTTAATTCCAATATTTGGGTATAGTTATATATAAGTTACTGTCTACATGTGTTTGATTGAGTTATTTTTTCTGTAAAATTGATAAAATTTTAATTTAAAATCACAAAACTCCAGGAAAAAAAAATGGCAAACTTCCAGTTTCGAATGTAAACATAAACATTTCATTTCAAAGGGTGATATTTAAACAATAAATATTCAACTAATATACTAAATAAAAGGAAAATGGATTTGTTACTAACTGCTGCACGTATAAGTAGACGATACGGAAAAAATTCCGATTTCCGTTTTTTGCTGAATTTACATGTTTTGAGCTTTCTTTACGTTTCAATTAACTGAAATTGGCTACTTATTTTTTAAAATAGTGTCTTTATTGCTAGCTTTTGGGGGTTGAAGAAGCAAGTAAAAGATACATAAAAACTTTTGATTTTCGGTTTTCGATTGATTTTCACGTTTTGAGATTTTCTTGCATTTTAATTAAGTGAAATTGACTACTTATTTTTATTTTTTAAAAAGTGGATTTATTATTTTTTCCTCTGCATATATAAGTAGAAAATATAAGATTCAGAAAAGTTTTAGATTTTCGGTTTTCGATAAAGTTACACGTTTTGAAATTTCCCGAACTCAATTCGACAATTTTTGAAAAATATCTTTTTTTTTTTTTTTTTTTTTTTGTTCAAACACTGTACTTTATGAACCAATCGAATTAATTTAACATAATTTGATACTTGGTTGGGCCTTGGTTTGACATGGTACCTATTAGTTTCTGGGCTGTATCACGCAACAAGGGGCGTTTTCACGTTGCGATTTTCTCTCATTTCAGGAAAGGCTAACATCTACAGAGAGAAATAGTTATATTAAGTAAAACTCTGCTGATTCAGTTAGAGTGAATATCGGCAATCAATTGCCGCAGCTGTGTTGCAATTGCATTCCGTTTAGGACAAGGCAATAACTTTGCTTTGCCTTGCTTTGCAAAAAAAAATGGTCGAGTTTTGACCACTGGGCGATACTAGTATTTATAATTTTCCTTTTAATTAGCATATTAGTTGGATATTTATTGTGTAAATATCATCCTTTGAAATGAAATGTTTATGTTTTCAATCGAATATAGAAGTTTGACATTTTATTTTCTAGAGTTTTGAAACTTAAAAAAATCCCTTTTCGGCAAGCTTAAAGGCGAAGGTAGATTCCTTTACGTTAATGTTACAAATATAAAGAAATTTTACATATGCATTAATACTTAGCCAATGGCTGTTTTCTCACACATTGAATTTTTTACGTCGCTATTCTGTTTTCAAGAAACTTAATTTTCAGCTAAAAAAGGATTTTATTCAATCTACTTAAAATTTTAGGCTAGATTTATTGGTCTGTAAATGCTTCAATTTTTTTTTTTTTAATTCAAGCTCATAATCATTCAACAAATAGAAGTCTTAATTATATATAATCCCAGCAATGATGAATCCCGGAGGGGGCTATTGGGCTACACCCCCCCTCCCCACCCAAGCTTAATCAAAATTATAATTTGTATTTAAATTCCATATAACTGAAGTTCATTATCTTTCTTTTAAATAAAAAATAATAGAAACGTGAAAATGCACTTGTGACCTTAATATGGTCAAGCACTGGTAAGTCTGGCGTTACTATGGTCAAGTCAAATACAGTTAAATGGTAGCGGTTTTTTAGATAGTTATTTCATTATAATTTTTATCGAATTATTGAAAGTTTTGTATTATGTTTTTATGATTCTTATTGTCAGATGAATAAAAATTGTAAAGTGAAACTGTTTTGGTTCACATAAACTGGAACATTAACATTAACATTAGTTAACATTGGACCATTTGGCACCGCTGAATTTCAATGTTAATTGTTATGAATTTAGTAAATTGTATGATTTGGCGAGATTTTGGTGACAAAACTTGCGACTTAGCAATGAAATTTGTGATTTGGCGGCAAAATTTGATAGTTAACGACGAAAATTTTGACTTGGCGACAAAATTCGTTGTCTGACGACAAAATTTGGCGAGCTTGGCGATGGAGAAAGGCAGCTTTGGCATCATTATATTTTCTTTCCACGCAAAAACCTCATATTTCTTCATCGACCAATATCTTGTTTCGACGAGATAAAAAGTCAAAGGAAGCTGTAACGTATTACTCTCAATCGTAAGTTTTAAATTCTTGCCTAAACCGACATTCTAAGCTATTCACCACAAACGATATTTGTATTAAGATTGACGTATTATTTTAATTTTATATTTTTTAATGATTAATTAAAGCGTTTAACATGGTTTTTAATTAACACACTTTTATTAATTATTACTTACAAACTTTGAATAAGCACCATAAAATGCAATAAACTCGCAACAATTGTTTCGGGTCGAAAAAACACACGACCCTTCATCAGGCGAACAAAGTAAGCACGAGTGCTGCAGTCAAAGCGGCAACGCACCGAAGCGTTGCCGCTTTGACTGCAGCACTCGTGCTTACTTTGTTCGCCTGATGAAGGGTCGTGTGTTTTTTCGACCCGAAACAATTGTTGCGAGTTTATTGCATTTTATGGTGCTTATTCAAAGTTTGTAAGTAATAATTTTTACAACGCCAGTTTTGTGATGCTTCTTTATTAAACACTTTTATTAACTTGATATGATGCAACTATTAATGTATGTAACGGAATTTTGTAATTCAATTTTCGGTAACTTCTTGTCGTCCGAAGAACCTGAAATTTTGCACACGACTTCATAATCAATGACAATACTAGATACAAGTATTTCGAGGCATTTTTCTCGTCAGGGGCAGGTTCCAGGAGCAGACAAAAAATCTATACTTATACAAAACTATCATATGTGACCCAGGATTTGGATGTATTTATATAATGTCGAGTGGCAACAATTAATTTTTTTTAATAAAGATTTAAAAGTATGTAATAGTTTTCTAAATCCTTTATTAGTTCTTTTTTCAATCCGCGTTTGTAATGATCGATAGATGGCGCTTTTTCAGATCTTGTTGTTAGTAAATATTACAGCCACGTGTATCTATTTTTGTTCTTTTTGTTATTCTACTTAATATTCGTACTATAATTTCTCCGCCATTACATCATGGAAAATTGATTGCTTTTGGAAAAAAATATTTCAGTTTATTCAAAGTTCGATCGGAAGTAGATTTTTAACTGAAGTTGAACAAATATTAGTTTCAAATCATCTGATTAATTCTTTACTTCCATTAGCCGAAGCAACTGAAATTTTAAATTTGTCATTTGGAAATAAATGGAAGCTTAATTCTGGATTTCTTGGTCCTTTGGAGTTACACTGTAGCACACAACAGTATGTGTTATCTTTTTTACCGGATTTATTCATTTTTATTCAATAAATATATGTGAAACTAAACATCGGCTAGCAATGGCGGCTTGATGGAATCCGAATTAAAGCATGTTTATTGTAATTTCCCCTTAGCCCACCAGAGGGCGAGCATTTCATTACAATCGCGGATAAAAGAGTGTTCTTTATATATTTTTTAAATGGTATAATTTTATTTATCAAAATAAGGGAATTCGAGTAATGAAATACTTTAGTTTAAATTTAAGTTTTTATGAAAGGAAACTTCAACGGAAAATTCATTAAAATCGTCCCTAGTTTATTTGTCAAAGGGATAATACCTAAATGTCCCCAAATTTATTACTTTTTCTATCATGCCAGTTTAATTCGTTTAGCATCGATTTACACGATTATTTTATTTATTTATTTTTTTTTTTTACGATGACATTTATATTTTACATTTACGGAGTTTACATTATAGCATCTATATCATAAAGCTAAGTCTAAATCTGCTTAGCTCTAAGATATGTTGATTTTAATTACATATTTATTTACTAACTTTTATTTTATTTGTTTAAAATCACGGATAAAATTTTATTTCATTTTTCTCAGTAGTTCAGTACATTGGTTGTAATTGTGACGTCATTTTTTCTGTTAAACATATTTAATTTTTTTTTCTTTTAATCAGATTATTATATTGTTTAAAAACACGATTAAAATTTTATTATATTTTCAGTGATATTTTTTATCATCGTTTGCACGTGACATACGCATCAGATTATAAATTTTGCAATGAAATAGCTATATAGAAAATGTCGGCTATATAGAACAATTGACGAAAAATCACTTTTTAGCTTGTAACTTCTAAGCAATTGAAGCTATCGAAAAAGTTTAAATACAAAAATTGTTCTTTAGGGTAAGGCGGTAATTCGCCTGATTTAAATGTTTTTCTTATTTTCAATATTAAAGAAATTATGGGGATATGAAAATTTCCACCCCCACCATTCTTACCCCCTTTGATCTGGATACCCCAACTACGAACTCGACCGAGATTTTTACTGTCCTGACAACATATCCTGAGCTGGTTAAATTTAAATAAAAATTACTCCAGTTATCGTGTTCACAACTTAACATGGGAAAAAGCGTTATACATATATATATATATATATATATATACCTATACATATATATATATATATATATATATATATATATAAACTTTTGAACGGAGGGTGGTTTTGGGTTCTAGGGGTCATGATCGGTGAAGATATGAAGAAATTTTCCAGAAGTCGTGTCATGAGAACCATTGCAATAGGTAGATCTCCTATAAGGAATCTACCTAATTCAAATTTTATCAATTTTACAGCAAAAACAACTTAATCTAACGCATGCACATGATAACTAATACATATCTATACACAAATATGAGGATTAAAATCGGGAAATAATTTTCCTTGATTTTTAATAATTTTTTACAAAAAATCCAATGGCGTTTAACATAGGAAATCTTTTTCTTGCATCCACGAACGGCCAGTGACGTCATCACTTCGCTTGCGTATACAGGGTAATTTTTGAAATTTTGATGCTGAAGTAGATACGACATTTTTCGCCAAGGAGTTTACTTTCGGGATAGCCACTTTAAGTCAAATAGCCCATAAACAAATAAATTATAAAATATTGAGGAAAAAAAAAAGGCTAGAAAGAAAGAAACAAAAACAATAACCTCATAAATTATGTATTTTTGTTTAAAATGGAGACAAAGATTCAAAAGTCACCAAGGGGAGCAATAATAAGCCTGTACCACGATAAGAATAAATATTTATTTATTTATTTTTCTATATACGAACCACATACAGCCACAAAAAGTGAGTTGTCTCACAGCAGATATTGTAATATTATATTTGACGTGAAATTGCTGTCAGTTTATGGTCGACCGGAAAAATCGAATAAATATAGGAAATAACGTAAAAGTAAATATTATGTACAGTACGCATAGTGTTGTTCATATGTAATTAATATTCAAATGTAAAAGAGCTACTTCAATTTTTTCGTTACTGTCTGTTTCGAAATTGTTATCTGATAAGCACAAAAGTGGAAGCCCACTGATATGGCATTGTCGCAACAGCGACACACACCCGAAGCGAGCTTTTGAGCAATTTCAATGAATTTTATTTTTATTTTTTATCTATAAAGCGATATAGAAAAGAATTTTCTTTAAATATAGCGACCAGCCAAGCGGGTAAATTTGTCCGAAGAAATCCATAGGAGCTGAGGCCACAATTTTTAGAGTGTGGCTCTTTTGCGTGTATCCAACATCCATTGCAATGGGATTTTGAGAATTTCCCCATTTTCCCCCTTAAGGAAGGGACAGCAATAAAGACGTTTCCAAGCATAACCTTACTTAAAATTATCACAGTAAGATTAATTTTTATGTGTGGGTTGGTTATGCGTTCTCAACACGCACTATCAAGTAATTTTATGAAATTTCCCTCTGCCTCCCTCCTTTAACGGCAGAGTGGGGGCAAAAATACGATTTTAAGAGTAACTCTCTTCCAAAGTACCTCAGGAAAGCGATTTTTTGATATGTCGGTTGGTTACGCGTACTCAACACACACACTACAAAGGGGTTTGTGAATTTCCACCCTTCCGGTCTTCGGAGGTGGGGACAAAAAACATGTATCCATGTGTAACTCTGCACTAAATTATCTCAGGAAGGAGATTTTTGATGTGTGGGTCGGTTATATGTATATCTAACTCATAGTATAAAGAGATTTTGTAAAATTCCCTCCGTCGTCCCTACTTTATGTGCAGGGGGGGGGACACATTTTAAAAAATAATTCTGTTTCAAATAATCTCAGGATCTCGATTTTTTTTCTTATGTCTGGTTAGGTATGCGTATGCAAGATGCACTATAAAGGTATTTTGCGAAATTACCCCCCCCCCCCTCCCCCTCTTCTGGGGCTGGCGGGGGCAAAAAACAAGCTTAAATATACTCCAGATTACCTTAGAATGATGAATTTTCATAAGTGGGTGTTGATTAAGTGTACGCAATATGCACTTTGATGGGAGGAAGTTTTCCGAAACTTTCAACATTACCCGTAAGGGAGGGAGAGTAAAAATTAGGTAAGGTACTGCCGAAGGAATTGGGGCTCGAGATTCAAAAAGTGTGGGGAGCAGGAAAACCGCTACCGAAGGTAACGGGAACTTTAACTTACATTTTGACTGATTTCTTTCTTTCTTTCTTTTTTTTTTTAGATTTTTTTTTTTTTAAGATTTTTTTTTATATTATAAATGATATGAAGTATTGAGAATTCATTTTGATATAATGACCAGCGAAGCGGGCAAAGCCTGCTAGTAACTTATAAATATGTTCAAATTTTGATACTTAGTAATTCCACGAAGATTTGAGACGTTTACAAAAAGTACGCATTTTTTCTCGCTAATATTTCTGAAGAAATTGAATAAATCTTAAAAACTATTAAAAAAGTGAGAGGGGGAGAGAGACTAATACTATTTTTAATATGTAGTATTTTGTAGACGAAACTTATACAAAAAGTTCGCTCATTTCTTGAAAGAAGACTTTATTTCATGTTTATTGGTTATTGATATAAGGCGATTTCTTTGAATTTCTGGAAAATGCAGATAAAGGCGAACTCATCGTTTTTTGTGAACGCTTGCTAACGAGGGGTAAGAGGGAACCTTGATCCCTCCCCCAAGTCGTCCTACACACACAATGTTAAAACAAACTGGCACATTTGGTAAATTTCAAACTTAATTGGCAAACTTCTTAAACACTTTTCAGTCATTTACAGATTCCAATTTTGCATTTCTTTCCCCCTCCCCTTTTTTTTACTTTATTCTATATTCAATAAAAGAAAGTATTGGATTCGTAAAAATTGTCGGCTTCTGGTTTTCGATGAATTTACACGTTTTTAAAGGTCCAGAACACGATTGGACAATTTTTAGAAAATGTCTGTGTGTGTGTGTGTGCGTCAAAAATTTTTGGGGACTGTATCTCAGAAACAACAGCACAGAATTACATGTAAATTTATATGCAGATGTACCTTGACTAAAATTAGCGCCAGCGAAATTTTGGTATCAATTTCTCAACAGGTGGCGCTGCTAGGCCGCGATTTCCATTATTTCATGGAAGGCTATATCTCAGGAACTGCTGCACGAAATTGCATATAAATTTATATGCGGACGCACTTTGATCCAGATTAGTGGCTATCAACTTTTAGTGATCATTACTCAACAGGTAGCGCTGCTATACCGCGATTTCTACAATTTCAGGGAAGGCTATATCCCAGGAACTACTGCACGAATTTGCATATAAATTTATATGCAGATGCACTTTTTCATTAAAATCACTAAGAAGGTAATATAAAGAAAATTATTATCTTTCAATCTGCTCCTTGACTCCCCCTTCCCCCAGGTATATACTAAGTGAAAATGTTAACAATTTCATTGATTGAAATTTCTAAAAATGTATTATGAAATAATTCTTTAAATTTATTCTTTGATGTTTATTATTTTTGCGATTTGCAAATTGCAAAAATTCCCTTTTTTCATGTGCCCTTTTTTCCGGGTGCCCTTTTTATGAGTGCCTTTTTTTCCAAGTGCCCTTTTTATGAGTGCCTTTTTTTCCGGGATCCATTTTGCACAATTATTCTCTTTTCTGACCTTTTGTTCTTCTACTTTCCTTTTTATATTTCAGACAGAAATATTTAATATGAGTTTGAGTTTGAATTGCTTTTTCACGCTCAAGTTCGTGAAAAAAAACGAGTTTCGCTCAACTCAAGTTCATAATTTAAAAAACGAACGAAGTTCAACTGAAAACTCAAAATTTTTGAGCTACGCTCATGAACGCATTCAAATGAACGCGTTCGTGCACAACACTGCCTCTCAGTTAGCTCGCGTTGCAGTAAAACCGCCTCCTTTTTGGCGTTGAGATCACACGCTTTGGTTTCTGCAATTAGGTGCTCAATTTAGACCCGGTAATATAACTCAAATGGCCGTATTCACCATTAACCTCAACCCCCGGTTCAACGCAAAAACTTGAAAAGCATCTAAAGGCAGGGTACAGCTTTCCAGCAAAATCTGTCACGTTGTTTCTGCCATCTAGCGTCGAGTATTTCACATAATCTATGATTGGTTATTTTAACCTAAAAAAGCTGAAAATAACTATACCGCTAGATGGCCAAAACAGCGCAGCAAAATTTGCTGAAATTTTCACACCGCCTTTATACGCTTTTCAAATTTTCATGTTCAACCGGGAGTTGAAGTTATTGGTGAATAACAGCCAAAGAATCTCGAGATTCTTTGATGTAACTTTCGATGAAACTCAATTTTACACAACTGATTGAAGTTCTTCAATCAGTTAGGGACATTGTGCTTAACCCACCTCAAACTAATAAATGTGATTCTCTCAAGGCAAAATTAATTTCGGTATTTGCCAAGTCTGAAACGGTTAAATTGAAACAGCTTTTGTAGGATCTACAACTGGGCGATATGTAACCGTCTCAGCTTTTATCTATGATGACAGATCTTTCTGGTGGTAATCTCAAAGATAACGTTTTAAAATCTCTCTGGTTAAGTAGATTGCCTAAGAACACACAAGCGATAGTAGTCGTAGTGAGCCGTTGGTCAAATTAGCTGATATGGCTTCTAAGATTCAGGAATTGACTACTCCACATCAAATTAATGAAGTTCGTTCTTCCTCACTTACTATTGCAACCTTACAACAGCTAATTGACGACTTGACCTTCTGTTGTCATTCGACGTCATGGTCAAATTTAACCTATATTAGGAGTCTTAATTTACCCCACAAATAGAGGACTATAGCCTAGGGGTCTGCACGGGCCGGGTTCGGGCCGAATTTTTGAATTTCCTCTCGGGTCGGGCCGAGCTCGGGCTTAAAAATATTTTTCAGGCTCGGGCCGGGCTCGGGCTCAGTTTTTTTGTGTATATTCGGGCCGGGCCGGGCCTGAATGAAATTTTCTCCGGGCCGTGTCGGCCCGAGTCTTTTTCTGGTTTCCTCGTTAATCAACGAAAAAGGAAAATGATAAAATATTTCTTCAGTTATTTATTTTACGTAATTTTACAGGCTTGTCTGTCACGTAAAGTTCTATTTCGTTAAAAAAGTGTCTGTAACGTCAATTTAATTGTCTATCAGTCTGTCTGTCCGAAATCTGATTTTTCGCAAATATTTTTAGCATGCCTCGAAATTAATATATTTTATTTAAAGTAATATTAAATGGTTTCCGATTCAAAATAGTATGTATGTCACGACCAGTTTGCGTACATGTACATAAGAAAAGAAATTAGATACATTACTGTGTATAAGGGTTTGTTTCTTATGATCTGTTGAGTTTAGGTGGTATAAAGGCTATAAAAACCTTTCTGCTGTAACTTTTTCTCTAAGGCTCCTTTTCCTTTTCTCCAGTGGACGAAAGTAGCATAATTTTTTTCAGTGGCAAAAGCAACTTTTCTATTGAATATGGTTGGATTAACATTAAAGTTTTGTTTACCGGAGCACATGAAAGATTCGGATACATTATGGTATATAAGAAGAAATGCTTGAAAGTGCATTTTCAGTAGTATTAACCATTTTAAATACCTTCCTATATTGTTTGATGAATGCTAATATTTTCGATTTGACTTTCTGTTTGTTTTTGTGCCTTTTCTATAATAACGAATTTCTGTTTATATATAATTGTCTTGTAAAATTTCAGCAGTTTTGTTAAAGAACGTACTATTGTTTGGTTATATAAAACCTCTGCAAAACACATACTAAAAATCTTTTTCATAAAAAGGCATTCTTTTTTTCGTTATTTTACATTTTTTTGAATCGGACCGGGCCGGGTCGGGCCTGGTTTTATCGTTTTTTGTCCCGGCCGGGCCGCATTTTTCGACTTCATAACGCGCCGGGCCGGGTAAGCAAAGTTTTCGTACGGGCCGGGCCGGGCCTGGGCACGGGCCTCGAAATTCCGGCCCGTGCAGACCTCTACTATAGCCAATCATAGCGGAACTTTTTCCCACAAACAAAAGGAAACTCCGCCTCGTTCTAGTCGTCCATTGATACTCTAACTGAACAGATTGTCAAGTTAACTACCCAACGGCAACCCTTTTCGCGTGGTCGCACACCGTCGAGAAACCGACAACCTTGGCGACGCCGTACACCCTCCCGAGGACGAAATATTAATAACGATATTTGTTTTTATCATCCTAAGTTCGGTAATAACGCCCGTAAATGTACCTCCCCCTGCAATTATTAGTCAAATTCGGAAAACTAAATGAGCCGTCACTCAAAGTCATGAGTGCATTTGCTCGACTATTTGTTACCGACATGCAAATCGGCCTCCGTTACCTTATGGACAGGAGCCGATATTTCCGCTGTTTCTCCTTTACCGTGCGAGTCGAAACGCCCTCCAGGAAAACTTCAACTCTTTGCTGCAAACGGTACTCCGATCAACCCCTTCGAGGCCTACGCTGGAAATTTCAGTGGCCATTCATTATTTCCGTTGTCTCCCATCCAATTATCGGTGCTGATTTTCTGCGAAATTTTTCCCTTTTGGTCGATATAAAAAATAAGCGCTTACTGGATTTCATTACGCACTTGTCAACCGTGGGTTTCGTGTGTAATGCACAAAACTTTAATATTAAGCTAATATGCGGTAATTCCCCATTCCACCAACTCCTTAAGGAATTTCCAGATATAACTCGTCCAGTAGTCGGTAAAAAACTTCCGAAGCACGACGTAATGCATTATATTGAGACTTCTGGTCCACCAATATTTTCTTAGGCGAGACGTCTTCCTTCCGATAAACTGATAGCTCCTAAAGAAGAATTTTCGTACATACGTGAGCAGGGTATATGCCGCCCTTCTGAAAGCTCTTAAACGAATCCTCTACAAATGGTTCCCACTTCCCAAGCATGATGGCGATTGTCGCCCGTGAGGAGATTACCGCCGGCTCGATGCTGTCACTATACCGGATCGTTACCCTGTTCCACACATTAAAGACTGCATGCAAGTTTTGGATGGCAAAAATATATTTTCAACTCTAGATTTAGAACGAGCATATTTTCAGATTCCTGGCAACCCTGCCAACGTACCTAACACTGCCGTTGTTACCCCTTTCGGCTTCTTTGAGTTTCCGGTAATGACATTCGGAATTCGGATTATGTAATGCTGCGCAGACGTTTCAGCGTTTTATGAACAAAATTTTATTAGGACTTGATTTTTGTGTTCCCTATTTTGATGATGTCCTAATCGCATCCGCGTCAGAAGAGGAACATTTGCGAGATATTCGCTTAGTTTTTAAGCGTTTCCAAGAATATGGAGGGAGCCTCAATCCATCTAAATGCGTATTTGGACAATCAAATATTTTTTTTCTGGGCCACGAAATTTCTGCTGACGGTGTTCGTCCACTGCCGAAGAGGGTATCGGCAATGAAGGATTTTCCAGAGCCACAAACAATTCAAGAATTGCGTCATTTCTTAGGAATAGTAAATTTGTTTAGACGTTTTCTCCCCCATGCAGCTGCTATGCAAGCACCACTCAATAGCTTTCTAGTAAACTCCAAAAAGAAAGATAAACGTCCTATTTCATGTACCTTGGAAGCCCGTAATGCATTTCAAAAGTGGAAAGATAGCCTTATTTCAGCTACTGCATTAGCTTTCCCATCGTCGTCTAAAACTTTGGCCCTTATGGTTGACGCATCGGACACTGCTATGGGTGGGGCCCTACAACAGCTAAATCAAAGTGCGTGGGAACCTCTTGCGTTTTTTTCAAGGAAATTCTTACCGGCAGAAGAAAAATATAGCACTTACGACCGAGAACTGCTTGGGATTTACGAAGCTATCAAATATTTTAGACATATGTTGGAAGGTCGCGTTTTTATCATCGTCACTGATCGCAAACCGCTTACCTTCGCATTCCATTCCGAAAACGTTCGGATAAGGCTTCCCCAAGGCAATTACGCTACCTCGATTATATTGGACAATTTTCTACTGACATTCAGCATATAGAGGGGTCGAAAAATATTGTAGCTGACACGTTGTCACCAGATAGTGAAATATCTTTGCCTTCTACAACTGATTTCACTGCTATTGCAGAAGAGCAGAAGCATGATCCTGAACTTCAAAATTTTTTTTTAAAATCCTATCCCACAAGCTAATTTAAATTTCAACCCATGCAACTGGTTCCTGAATCATCACTGTATTGCGATATTCAGTACCAGTGCATACGTCTAAATGTCCCTGAAAAATTTCGGAGTGCAATTTTTAACAATCTTCGCCAGCTGCCGCATCCTGGAATAAGAGCGTCACGCAAACTCATCCAACAACGCTTTGTGCGGCCTGGGATGCTTAAAGGTATCACTAACTGGATGCGGTCTTGTCTAGACTGCCAAAAATATATAAATAATCGCCACAATAACAGTCCTTTACAACATTTTATAACAATTAATGAAAGATTTAGTCAGGTGCATATTAATCTGGAGGGACCGTTACCACCATCTAATGGTTTTAATTACCTGCTGACTTGCATAGACAGGTATATTCGTTGGCCGGAAGCGGTCCCAATATCAGACATCTCTGCAGATACCGTGGCGAAATCTTTTTATAACATCTGGGTACCTCGTTTTGGTGTCCCAGAACAGATAACCACACATCAAGGACGCCAGTTCAAGTCTCAGCTCTTTACATCCCTCAGTCAATTCCTGGGAATGCACAATATTCACACTACGCCATACCACTATACTGACCAAACGTCCCCATTTTCTGGGGACAAATGGGGACTTCGTTTTTTATTAAAGGCATTTTTCTAAGTTTTAAAAAATTGTAGAAAATAAATTATTAATCAGTAATACTTTATTTTTAGTCCTTATTTATTAGGAATGAAAAAATACATCCATAATTGGATAATTGTAGAAATTTTTAACGCTTCTCTATTATAAAGGTGCTTTGATCTGGTCAGCCTACATACCACCCACAATCCAATGGATTAGTGGAGCTACAGCTACAGCGTCTAGAATAAACAGTGTGGAAATCGCCTATAACCGGGATGTTATACGAATGCTACAAAAATTAAGCTTCCTCAGATGTCGCTGTGATCAAAGACCTAATTGGCTTTTCCCAGTTTCGTCAGCACAATCACGTGATCTAAGAGTATAATTAACCAATAGGGAGTCTCGGTTTTGATGTCGTGACACTAGCTTCGATTACGATGACATCTGGTGACAGGCTTAATATTTTTAGTACAATTTTATTTGTCGCTATCCATACTGAGCGTTTCCGTTTCCATCGCTCTTTGAAGCAATCAATACGATGCCACACTGATATCATTGGTCTGACGTCCTTTCTACGGTGTTGCTTGGGCTTCGATCGGTCTATAAAGAAGATCTGAAAGCCTCTTGCGCAGAGCTCGTCTACAGATCACCTCTTCGTCTTCCCGGCGAATTTTTTACAGCATCAAATTCACGTAAGAGTGTCGATCCTCCTGAATTCCTAAAGCTTCTTTAACAACATATGGCCGGTCTTAAGCCGATACCCACCAGCTCTCATGGCTCAAGAACAGTGTTCACTCATAGAAATTTACACAATTCTTCACATATGTTCTTACGGCGTAACGCTACGAAAAAGACATTTGCTCCAGCATATTCCGACCCTCATCTTGTCTAATCCCGTGATCCAAAGACTTATCGAATACTCATCAATGACAAGGAAGTAATCTGGGCACATGAACTACCTTCAGCATCGCCATGTCCATCTTTTCCAGACAAAATGGAACCTCCGGTTGTTACTTTACCTGAAGTTTCCCCTTCATCTGACCATCCGAAACGCAAGTTTTCAGTAACTACAACTACAAGCTCTGGTCGTCACGTGAAGTTTAACAGAAAATATAGGAATTCTTTATCGTTGCCACTGGAGGGGAGTACTGTAGTGATCTCAGGAGTCACAGCTTTGAACTGAACTGAAAGCACGTTCAAGTTTGAACTGAACTAAAAAAACCCATAGATATAGTAATAATATATAGATTGATCATTGGAGAGAAAAAGTGATTCCTTCTCAACTAGGAAAAGACGGCGATTTTACCAAAATATGGCCGTCTTTCCCTGAGGGAATACACACGGGAATATACACGAATATTTTAGCAAATAAAATTTATGAATAATTTATTTACTAAAGGTGAATGAAATACTCCAGATACAGTTTCACTTCAATACCACTTAATGGCTGATTCCAAAGCTTTTTTTTCGGCATCAAAAATCTTTGCACGATAACATGGGGATGATAGATCTATATACAGTCGGTAACAAAAGTCTCCGAACACTAGGAAAAATTCCTATATAAAAAAAACAAACTTAATACAGTTTTGTTAAATAAATCCTTCTCGAATCATGTTCTTAATCAGTCTAAAAACAGGATTCGACAAGGATTTATTTAACAAAACTGTATTAAGTGTACTTTTTTTACATAGGAATTTTTACTAGTGTTCGGAGACTTTTGTTACCGACTGTATATTACTATATCTATGGAAAAAACACTTTCAGCTTTACTGAGAATTTATATGAACTGAACCGAAATGAGTCTCTTGTTAAAAAATTGTGAAATGATGTTGCGTTACTCTATTTGATAAAAATCTGTTTTGTTTTTGTGATTGTGATTGTACAAATTAAAAAACCTTCTGATTCCTTTAAATATGGAGTTTTTAATAGTTCTTTAAAACCCAACTACTACACTTGCTTTCTTTTCTTTTTCAAATTTACAAGTTTTGTACTTTACAGTGTTTAAAAACGATCTTTAATCTAGAAAACAATCTCAGAGCGAAAACTAAAGTAAACATAAAATAAATAACTATAAACTTTCTTTTGTTATTGTTATTAGAAAAAATGATAAATAAACAAGATAAAATTATTTTGAATTTTGCAGCATATTTTTCATCGAACAATCCGCGTTTGTAATGATCGATAGATGGCGCTTTCTCAACTGCAGTTGTTAGTAAATATTACCACGTGTAATAATTGCCACGTGTATTTATTATTGTGCTTTCTTGTTGTTCTATCATTGTTTCAGCGTGAAAGCTATCAGTGGTATGATAATTTCACCTTAGCCCACCAGAGGGCGAGCATTTCATTACAATCGCGGATATAATTTTATTTATTTATTTAGTTAATTAGTTCCGAATACACTTTCTGCATTATAAATTTTTAAAAATAGACTCTTGTGAAACAATTAATTTACATATTGATATTCTAGCATACTAGCTAAAATATTAATTTTAATAAATTGAAAATAAAAGTTATGCAGTTATTAACGTTGTTTTTAAATTATAGTGTAATAAACGAACAAATTTATAGTATTTACATATTCTTAACTGTCAAAACAAAATTTACTTTATTATTATTATTATTATTCTTATTATTACTTGTTAAATTTAAACAAGATTATAATATTGGTGATAAACAGATATTATCAGAAATATATGAACTATGTAATTGTTACTGAAAATTCATCAAGTTTTGTAAATGTTGTTTTAAGTATCTGTTATTGAAAACAAGAACTTTCATTAAATTTTGAAATTAAAGAAAATTATGTATAATTTTGAGATACCAATAGCATAGTTTTTCTTATAAATATCCTCTGAAGAACAAAAGATATTTTGTAGTTAATTATATGAGTGTATTAATTTTCTTCCATAATCATGCCCGTCATGTACAATCAATACCAAAAATGAACATATATTAGACATTTTTACATTAATAGATATGGCTTATCTATTTAGTTTTACCTATACATCAGTTTAATATACATATATAGGCTTTGAAAATTAAATTTCATTTAATGAAAAATTAAGGCTGATTTATTACTTTCTCTTACCCATAAGGTAGAGAAAGTATTGTTTTTGGTTAAAATTTTCGAAAGTGAGTTTTTGTTATATTTACACGTTTTGAGGTCCCCTGTATCCGAAAATCATGTTTTTAGTGGTTGGTCTGTGTGTCTGACTGTTATCAGCATATATCAAGAACAAATAGTAGCAGAAATTCCAAACTTGATATTCTAAATGTGTATGACATAGGGATGCTACACTAAGCTTTTCGTTGGGATGATGTAAATGGTTCGTGTACAGAGACACATAACAGAATTCATATGCATTACGTCTATGGGGGAAATTGCTGGTAAGTAGAGTTTAACGTCTATAGGCAGCACTAAACCAATTTAAATTAATATATATATATATTATATGCGTAAAAACATGTCTCATGCAGAATATGGTACGGATATCATTCACTGTTCGCTTACAGGGCTACACAAAAGAACTAGATTATAGTGCGAAAATAGTTAAAAAATGGTAAAAGTGAATTTCATGTTGTGCCGTGTATTATTACTATAGGATTATGTTTAGGTGCACCATGTGGTCTGTACATAATATTCGAAAGATACACAGGGATGCAAATATTTAAGCGATAACATTCTTTTTTATTGTTATTGGAAGTGCTTTACTATAATATTTTACAATGTCCAGCGCAGGCCCACCTTATCCATTGGGCTAATTGGGCTGCAGCCCAAGGGCGCCACATGTTTAAGGGCGCCTTTCACTTTTTTTTTTTTTTTATAATATATATTCATAAAGATGACATTTTTTTGGTCTAACTCAAAATTAATAGATCAACCTTTTTTTTAAATTTTCTATATTAAAATTATTCCAAGTATACTTAAATTGTATTCAACGTTTAAATAAACAAACAGACTAGCCTATTTCCACAAACAATTTCAAATTTTGGTGATATGAGTCGCACTTTTAATAAAATCTTAACTCATTCTTATCCCGTTTTTTTTTTTTTTTTTTTTCTTTTTTTTTTTTTTTTTTTTTTTTTTTTGGGGGGGGGGGGGGATGGAAGGTTAGAGATTCTAAAGGCCGATTGTTTACGCTAATACGTAGACCTGCTTTCCATCGGTGGTCTTTTTACAGAATCTTAGCCCGATTTCACGCGAGATTTAGAGAAAATCAACAAAAATTCTGAATAGTTATTCCGCCGAAAAAGACCTGAATCGAATCTTCCGGCACCTCTAATCTATAACTTTGATAGCAGAACCTTTTGGTCATTGGTGTGGCCGGAAAACAGAACTCTCGCAAAGTGCAAAGAACAGTCCCTCTAGTAGATTTCCATATAACAGACTAGTCACTAGTTTTTAATTTGAACTGGGGCTAATGACCTCTAGCGAATAGAAAGGGAAAAATTGATTGAATTGCCATAATTATTCAGAATTCAACCCAGAATGAGTCTTTAATTATTTGAAATTTTTTTATTATTTGTTAATTGTATATATTAATGCATTACATGGAATTAACTGTATACAGTGCTTTTCATTTTAAGTTTGGGAATTGAAACAGCTTCTTAACAGTAAGAAATATGTCTCAAGACAAATATGCCAAATAATGGAGTGATTTCCAACCACAAATTGAAGAAAACCACAAATGCTTTTGATTACCCTGTATCATAAAAACTACAAATGACTTGTAACTTTAACACATGATTTTAATTACTATCTATTTTTTTTTTTTTTTTTTTTTTTTTTTTTTTTGTGTGTGTGTATATATGTGAGTCGCACAATTATTTAGATGGATTTATTTATTTTTATTTTTTAAACAAAAATTAATAATTTTTTTGGCAAACTTTTTGCTTATGTCAAGAATGGATTTCAATAAAATTTTACAAAACTTGCATAAAGATTCACTAAAAATTGTGAATTATTATTCAGAACCATAAATTTCTCACATATACTTTGTAGTAAATACTTTTTGAGCATTTGTAATAAATATTTTTTAATGTGCTTGGACTTATAACTAACAAAATTTTATTTATATACTAAGATTTGTGAGTTCATAAAGGGTTTTTTGCAAAAAATAATTTTGCAATAAGTAATTGGATAGCTAAATTAAATATGTAGCCTGGAAAAAACACCTTATGAAATTGCACTTCTGGGAAACATCTAAAATCTTGTTCATTCTTTTGTCGATAATTTTCTTAATTTTTACTCTATTCAAATGAAATTTTGATATAACTTGCACAATATATCTAGCTTTTATCCTATGTAATAAAAAAATTCTATCTCTCGTGCACGCATATTTAAAAAATTGTTTATTATAAATGCTCATACCTCAGCGAAAATTACATGTGTGAATTTTAAGTTTCAAAATAATATTTCTCTAATGTCTTATAATTTTTTCTGAAAGTTTTGTAAAACTTTGTTAAAATATATTCTTGTTATAAGTAAAAAAACTTGTTATATAAATTAATAATTTACTACTATAATATATTAATATAATATATTTAATATTTATAATAAATTAATATATATATATAGTGTTTAAATAATCGTGTGGTTACCAAAAAAAAAAAAACATACAAATATTGTAAATATTAAGTGAAATCATGTGTTATAGTTACAAGTAATTTGTAGTTTTTTTATAATACAGAAGGATCCAAAGTATTTCTGATTTTCTTCAATTTGAAGTTGGTTCCCTAACTGCAGTTGTGATTAAACCGTTAGAAGAAAAAATATCCAGCAATTTGACCACCCACTCTATATTAAAATAATATTTTGTTTTGAATTTCGATTGAAAAAAAAAAAAAAAAAATCAAACATTCTGGCAATGGATGGCATGGTATGTTGTAGTGTTTAAATTTGATTGACTGCATGTAGATTCTAGGTCTGGGTGGAATTTCCTATGTGGGGGGACGTTTTGAGAGGTTCTAGCTGTATTTAGGCGAGTTTAGATGAAAATAACGAAATACTCCAAACGGCTAGGTCGACGAGGGCAATTTGGGATCAAACCCGGCATTTCTTGTCTGCCAGCTTCTGGCAATGGAACAAGAGAGGTAAAAATGGATTGATACAGTGATAAAATGAATTGTTTTGAATTACAGTGATAAAAACAATGGAAGAAATATGTAAATAATTTTACAAGAAAGTTATTTTGCTTATTAAAAGTATTTTTATATATTATTATTTTTTTAATTTTACTTGCACATTTATGCAAGATATACTGAAGAACAATTTTACAAATTAAATTTCTAAGAATTTTCATTTATCATTTCAAATGAAAAAGAATTATATTTAATCAAAAATTAATATTTTAATAAATATCCTAATTTTAAATTTTAATTAGATAAGTTTTTATTAAATTAAAAAACTAAATTGCATTTAAAAATTGAGCTAAACTTAAAATTAGGATACTTTTGGTAAAGATAAAGGGCGCCTGAACGTGTTAGCCCAGGGCGCCCGAATGTATTAAGACGGGCCTGTGTCCAGGAAAGATGCTCAGGAATTGAAATGAATTCCTCATAGACATATGATAAATAATATATGTTTTTAAGCTAAATATTCATCGCTTGTTTTTTTTGCATATTTGCACGTTTTGAGGCAACCTGATTACCGAAGTCAATTTTTTTAACGTTTGATCTTTGTCTGTGTATCTTAGAGTAACTTAAAAGAGAATAATTTCAGGGGATCCAAAAGTTGTATTTTCAAATTAACATAAATTTGCTGCTGAAAAAGTTAGATTAAGACTAATAAGTTACAAGGAATGTTGCGTGTGAAAGTTGTCTGAATAATTTTAAGTGAACTTTTAATTTTAATAACAGATTTAAATTCTATATAAATGTAGGTGCTGTAATCAAACGGGGGGCTTGAGGGGGGAAGCACAGCAGCCCCCACATACAGAACTAATTACCATATGAATCTCTTCCGAAGCTTAATTTGAATTGTTTTATCGTAGTTTTGCATAACAGTACTCGTTATCTTGGGTCTTAATCTCAAACCTCTATTTATAGTATTAGTTTTCACGGCAAAAGAAAGTCGTGTAAGTGACACGCCGGATTATTTTTTCATAAAACAGTGCTTTGGACAAGGTGATAAATAAATGTTCACATGAAATTATACATTTCTTTATATCAGTATTATAATTAAGGACAATTTTGTTTGCTTAGCTCCCCCCCTTCCCTCCAATATCATATTACAATTTTAGCATAAAACCTTTTATTTCTACCTGTAATATGATTCTTTAATACAATTTTATGGAAAAGTTAAATCAATTACTTTGGCATATGCATCTTTGTTTGATCATCTAAACTACATTACACAGCGTGTCATAAATATACCTACCCTTGTGTTTTTCATTGAAACCTTAAAATATCGGATATTATGCAAGTGGTTTATTAGTAATATTATTGCATTATTAAAGAATAATCTGATTTTTAAATAGAAACCGGAAAATTTTTTACAATATTAAATGAGTGTACAGATATAGAAATCTGAACATTGTGTGGCGTGTCATAAATATACCTACTGTGCTATCTTTTACAGTTTTCGTGTGCGTAAAAAGACTATTACGATTTTTTTTCAAGAATGCCACGTGGCAAGGAACTAACTGAAGTTGAAAAAGCTCAAATTGAATCTTTACGTGCTGCAGGTAGAAGTTATACTTTTATTGCAAACCACCTATATCGATCCAAGGGATGTATTCAAGATTTTGTTACAAAGAAGTGGTCATATGGCATAAAAAGAGGAAGTGGTCGTCCTAAAACACTGATTCAATGAGAAGAAAGGCAGATTTCTAGAATTGCATCGAATTCAACAAAATCTGCCAGTGAAATTAAAATAGAGTGTCAATTGCAAGTGAGAAAATCTACCATAATCCGAGCTATACATCGATATCCTAATTTGAAGAGAGAGAAAATGACTTAAGCTCTAAAATTAAAGGCGGAACACAAAATTCAGAGACGGGAATTTGCTAAAAATAAAATGAGCACAGACTGGAATATGGTTCGTATATTTCTCTTTTCATTAATCACTTGTATAATATGTACCAAACCTTATATATCTTTATTTTTATTGTACAGATCATATTTAGCGACGAAAAAAAATTTAATTTGTATGGACCTGATGGGTTTAAACATACACTATTGGAGAGATCTGAGGAAAGAAAAACGTTATTTCTCCAGAAGAAATTTTGGTGGTGGAAGGGTTATGGTATGGGGTGCTTTCTGTAGCCGATGAACTCTTTCACTTTCTTTCACTTCATCAAAGATGAACAGAAACGACTTCGTTAGTGTGTTTGACACACATTTATTGCCATTTTTAAGAAGATTTCGTCGCAAAAAGTACACTTTTCAGCTAGATAATGCAAGCATCCATTCTAGTTCCACCACTTCTCAATGGTTTTTAGCCAACTACATTCAAGTATTAAAATATCCCGCCTGCTCGCCTGATCTGAATCCAATGGAAAACCTTTGGGGAATACTTGTACGCGAGATACATATGCCAATAACAAACAATTTCATTCTACAGACGAACTTAAAGCTGCAATTTTGAATGTCTGGTCCATAATTGATGCACAAACTACAAGTAACCTTGTGCATAGCAGGAATAATCGCCTTTTTCTGTTAATCCAGAAAAATGGAAATGTAATTGATTATTAAAGATGCGCTACTTTTCATATAATCTGTGTTTTTCTTTGGGGTAGGTATATTTTTGACACGCTGCAAACACACGTTTTTCAGATTTTGTATCTTTAAAACAAAATACATCCGATATTATTCAGGTCAATTCTTTTATTTACGAGTTATAGATGTACAATTTAAAAAAATTCCTTTTCGGCAAGCTTAAAGGCAAAGGTAGATTCCTTTACATTAATGTTACAAAAGTAAAGAAATATTACATATGCATTAACACATACTTAGTCAATGGCTTTGTTCCCACATATTGCATTATTTATGTCGCTATTCTGTTTTTAAGAAATTTAATTATCAACTACTACTATTCATTCTATTTAAAATTTTAGGCTAGATTTTTTGGTCAGTAAATGATTCAATTTTTTAAAATCCAAGTTCATAATCATTAAACAAATAGAAGCCATAAAGATATACAATTTGGTGACAAAACTTGCGACTTAGCAATGAAATTTGTGATTTGGCGGCAAAATTTGATAGTTGGCGACAAAATTCGTTATTTGATGACAAAATTTGGCGAGCTTGGCAATGAAAAATTGCAACTTTGACGTCATTATAATTTCTTCCCACACAAAAACCTCATATCTCTTCACAGACCAATGTCTTGTTTCCACAAGATAAAAAGTCAAAGGAAGCTGTAACGAATTACTCTCAATTTCATTCGTAAATTTTAAATTCTTGCGTAAATCGGTGTTCTAAACCATTCACCACAAACGATATTTTTACCAAGACTAACGTATTATTTTAATTTTATATTTTTAAATGATTAATTAAAGCTGTTACCATGGTTTTGATATTTTCAGTGATCTTTTTTATTATCGTTTGCACGTGACGTAAGCATCAGATTATAAATTTAAGCAATGGGCTCTTCCCGCCTGACGTCAGAGGTCACATGATAGGGGAAAAACAAATAGCAGACGAAGTCTTGTTTATCTATTGCGATTGCTGAAATAACGTATTTTCTATTCTTATTTTCGATGAATCGTATTTAATCTGTGTTATTTTTTTATGCAGCATCATTTTTAATTCATTTTATATCATTATTCATCATCTTTTGTTTGCTGTATACATTTGCAATCATCATTTAGTTTATATTTGTTATTGATGTTCATGAAGAACATGTTAAATTCTCTGATTTTTGGTACTTAAATCAGTGACAGTGCAATATCGTACTGCGTAAATCCATTTAGACCAGTAACTAAGTTAATTAACTTGTTGTAACAACTTTATGCAATTAAATTAAATGAAAACATTTTAAGATTTCAAATTATAATCCATAAACATTACACAAGAACAAGCTATTATTTATTGCTAGATCAGTTAATGTAACAGTTACACTGAATATACAAAAATCGATTCTTACATTTGAAAATAAACAAACACCTAAAGTGTTTTTAAAAAATTATTAAATTTACAAATACAACTATACTACTGTTTACAAATGCACAATATCACTTTTATTTTATTTTATATTAAATATTAACATTTTTGTTCTTAAGAACAATATTTAATTGAATTCGATTATTCGTTTTCCTCCATCACACGACTGAGCAGACGACGCTGGGAAGAGCCCATTAAAGCTATAGAAAAAGTCGGCTTCATCACATTTGACGAAAAATCACTTTTTAACTTGTAACTTTTAAGAAATTGAAGTTATCAAGAAAGTTTAAATACAAAAGTTGTTCTTTAGGGTAAGGCGGTAATTCGCCTGATTTGAAGTATTTTCCTATTTTCCATATTAAAGAAATTATGGGCAAATCAAAATTTCCACCCCCCACCATTTCCACCCCTTTTGAGCTGGATGCCCCATCTACGAACTATATATCTATACTAATATATAAATGCGAAAGTTTGGATGGATGTATGGATGGATGTTTGCTACTCAATCACGCCACAACGGCTAAACGCATCTGGATGAAATTTGGTACAGAGATAGAGAATAGTCTGGAATAGAACATAGGCTACTATTTACCCCGGAAATTTGATTAGATTTTTTAAAATTAATTAAAATATGAAAATAATAAACTGGTAATTGACTTAATATAAGCCATTTAAATTTTTAATTGTTGCCAAAAAATTTTACGAGGTATTTTTATTTATTTATATTTATCATAAAACGAAATATGCTTTCACGCGAAAAATAAAAAAATACTAAATGTTAAATTTGTCGATGAGAAAATGACACTTTATAATTTTAAAATAAAATAGTAATATTACAAATCTAACATACTTCTCATGAATTTTAATTCATAGCATTTTTTTATATACCTCAACTTCAGATTTTTTTTTTCTTTAGTACGGCGGGTGAAACACGCTTGGCATAAAAGCTAATTCACCATTAAATTAAAGGTATTTTCTTATTGATAATTATGGACAATTTTTTTAATTTTGATGCTGAAGTAGATCGGACATTTTTCGCCAAGGGAAAGATAGAAAGAAATACGCAAGCGAAGTGATGACGTCACTGGCCATTCGTGGATGCAAGAAAAGTATTTCCTATGTTAAACGCCCATTGGATTTTTTGTAAAAAAATATTAAAAATCGAGGAAGATTATTTCCCGATTTTAATCCCCGTATTTAGGTATAGATATGTATTAGTTATCATGTCCATGCGTTAGATTAAGTTATTTTGTTGTAAAATTGATAAAAGTTGAATTTTTAATTTCAAAACTTCAGAAAAAAAAAAAAAAAAAAATGGCAAACTTCCATATTCGATTGAAAACACAAACATTTCATTTCAAATGATGATATTAACGCAATAAATATCCAATTAATATACTAATTAAAAGGAAAATGATAAATATTCTATCCTAATTTGAAGTCACATTTGTTTCCAAATGTCTAAATAAAGTATCTGATATAAGATACTAATATATTGCAGCGGGATAGATTTGATATCGGTCTCCTTGGCAGAAAAAAAAAATATCGCCAAATTATTTGGTGAACATAATTTAATTCCTTTCAAAAATCATGGTTATTTTAACAACTTATTTTAAGAGAGTAATGAAAAATATGGAACAATATTTCGTACAATGCATATTACGAAAATATACATCTGGCAAGTGTATTTTCGTATTACGTTTTTGATCACCAAATACAATAAGCGCCAAGAACGACAGAGTTTTGAAATTTAAAATTAAAATTTTGTCAAATTGACAGCAAAATAACTCAATCTAACACATGCACATGATAACTAATACATATATATATACCCAAATATGGGGATTAAAATTGGGAAATAATTTTCCTCGACTTTTAATAATTTTTTACAAAAAATACAATGGGCGATTAACATAGGAAATCATTTTCTTGCATCCACGGACTGTCAGTGACGTCACACTTTGCTTGCGTATAGGAACAATAATTGCATAAATTATATTTTGGTCTAAAACGGCAACAAAAATTCAAAAGTCGCCAAGGGCATTAAGGCTGTACCGTGATCAAGTATACATATTAATTTTTTTTTCTATATACTAACTACTATTAACTAAGCATGAAGTATATATAACCACAAAATAATAATAATAATAATAATAATAATAATAATAATAATAATTGTCTCATGCGATAGAAGTAGCCGATCATAGCATATTGTAATATTATATGTGGCTTGAAATTGCTGTCATTCTATGGCTGATCGATTAAATCAAATAAATATAGGAAATAACTTGAGAGGAAATATTATGTACATCACGTATAATGTTTTTCATATGTAACTGGGATTCATATATAAAAGAGCTACTTCAATTTTTTCGATATTGTCCGTATCGAAACTGTCATATATTATTAGCACCCAAATGGAAGCCCACGGGTAAGCTACTGTCGCAGGCAATAGGGAAAGGCACCGGAGATTGCAAGGACGAACAAATCGCTGGCGAAGACAGCGGGAACCCAAAGCGAGCTTCTGACCGATTTCAGTATTTTTTTCTTTTTCTTTCATAAAGCTATATAGAAAAGAGTTTGCCAGTGAAGCGGGCAAAGCCGTCCAAAATTGTTTAAGAACTAAAATATTATTCAACAAATTCGCCGGGAGATGAAAAAAAAAAAATAATAATGAAACTCATAAATATTATATGAATTTCACCCCATAATATAAATTTTAATGGGCTCTTCCCACCGTCGTCTGCTCAATCCCGTGATAGAGGAAAACGAATAATCGAATTCTGAGAATCGAATTCAATTAAATATTGTTCTTAAGAACAAAAATGTTAATATTTAATATAAAATAAAATAAAAGTAATATTGTGCATTTGTAAACAGTAGAATAATTGTATTTGTAAATTTAATAATTTTTAAAAAACATTTTGTGTGTTTATTTATTTTTGCCTATAAGAATCGATTTTTGTATATTGTAGTGTAACTGTAACATTAACTCATCTAGCAATAAATAATAGCTTCTTGTGGAATGTTTATGGATTATAATTTGAAATTTTAAAATGTTTTCATTTAATTTAATTGCATAAAGGTGCTACAACAAGTTAATTACCTTAGTTACTGGTCTAAATGGATTTACGCAGTATGATAATGCACTGTCACTGATTTAAGTACCAAAAATCAGAGTATTAAACATGTTCTTCATGAACATCAATAACAAACATAAACTAAATGATGATTGTAAATGTATACAGAAAGCAAAAGATGATGGATAATGATATAAAATGGATTAAAAATGATGATTTATAAAAAAAATAACACAGATTAAATACGACTGGTCAAAAATAAGAATAGAAAATATGTTATTTCAGCAATCGCTATAGATAAACAAGACTTCGTCTGCTATTTGTTTTTCCTCTATCATGTGATCTCTGACGTCAGGTGGGAAGAGCCCATTCACCAGTCACCAAATTATTATTAGAACCAGATTAATATTGTGCAATAGTGAACTAAAATCATACAAAGAAAGATTTCTAAATAAAATTCATAATTGACAACCAGTTTTTATACTTCCGCAACGCAATACTGTTTTAGTACAGGATCCCTATGAACGAATTTTCAATTTTTATCGCCATGTTGGCTATAACTTTTTATTTATTTATTTTGGCATTAAAAATAAATAAATAACGGTCAATTATATGTTGGTTGTTCACGTGTTTCAAGTGCCCAGAACTTGCATGTGCTGACGGAAAATAATAAGTCATTTAATGTTGTATACAGATCGGTATTAGAATAAAAATAAATTGTATATCTTTCAATGATTTACAAATTCATTTTAGTATACTTTATCAGACTCTGTTTTGCACAGCACCACAATGATAAGGTTTCATTGCATTACATATTATGATTAAACCGTCAGTTCCCACACATACACATAAAAATTTCCACGTAAACGAAGTCGCGGGTAACAGCTAGTATATATATATATATATATATATATATAATTTTGAACGGAGGGTGGTTTTGGGTTCTAAGGGTCATGATCGGTGAAGATATGAAGAAGTTTTCCATAAGTCGTGTCATGAGAACCATTGCAATAGGTAGATCTCCTATAAGGAATCTACCTAAAAAAACTAATGCCAATTAAAAAGATTTGATTTCAAGATCACGAAACTAAAATTTCAAAAGTAGGTATATTTATGACACGCACTGTAGATAATTTTTTAACTACACTGGATTTATTTATTCTGATGTTTGACTGTACTTACACGCTTTTGAAACTTTATATTTATTGAACTATAGACAGACCTTGATTAACGGTTCAGTTAAGCATCAGTAGTGGAGAATACAATTGAAGAGCTTAGTGGATGAACATATTAAATGAAAATTTATCATATTTCAGAAATTAAACAGTAAAGAGGTAATAGAGTAGCTAGAAAACATGTACTTAATAATTTTTTATGCCAACAATTATGTTAACTTGATATTCGATATTTAACCCTCGCTTTCCCAAAATCAAGGCGTTACTGCAGAAAAATTGCTTTCAGGTGCCGCTTGGCACGTTTGGCGAAAATCACCAGCAGCGCGTCCTTTTTTTTATCGTTTAGAAGAAATCGTCATGCAACATTCCACTGATTACGTTTGCTATCTCTGGTGAATTAGCGCATTTTTTGAATGAGGCGGGCTTAACTAAATTTCAACTACAAAATGGGGTGAAAATGACCCCATCTTGTGAAAGCGAGTGTTAAGAAAGACTATAATAAGTTCGTCCAGACTTCTAATTTTTCTCAAATATGTCACTTAACAGGTTCATCCATTTTACTGTTCAATTGAAAGAAAATTAAACACTTGGCCCATTTAGCAGCCATAGCATAACTACCTAAATTTGTTTAAAATTAAAATGTTATGTGATATTAATAAAGAAAATAATCTGTTGTGTAACTCACACGACTTTCTCTTACCCTGGAATTTAATACTATAAACATAAGTTTGAGATTAAGAGGTAGGATAACGAATACTGTTATGTAAACCTATGTTAAAACAATTAAAATTAGGTTTGGAAAGAGTTTTATTTATAATTAGTTTTGTATGAAGGGGGCTACCGCCATTCTCAACCCCCCATTTCATTACTGCACCTACATTTATATAGAATTTAAATCTGTTTTTAAAATTAAGAGGTCACTTAAAATTATTCTTTCACTACAACTTTCACACGCAACATTCCTTGAAACGTGTCAGTAGCGATCAAAATTGCCTGCAACAAACTTACATTAGCTTGAAAATACAACTTTCGGATACACTGAAATTATTCGTTTTTAAGTTACTCTAAGAGACACAAAGATCGAACGTTAAAAAACTTGACTTCGGTAATCAGGAAGCCTCAAAACGTGTAAATATACAAAAAATAAGCGATGAATATTTAGCTTAAAAGCATACATTATTTACCATAGGCCTATGAGGACTTCATTTCAATTCCTGAGCAGGTTTATTGGGCATGGTAAAATATTATAGTAAACCGCTTCCACTGACTATAAAAAAGAATGTTATCGCTTAAATATTGGCAGCCCTGTATATCTTTGAAAATTATGTACAGACCACATGGTGCACCTAAATATAATCCTATAGCAATAATACCCGACACAACCTGAAATACACTTCCATGAATTTTCAGCTATTGTCGCACTATAATCTAGTTCTTTTGTGTAGCCCTGTAAATGAACAGTGAATGATTTCCCTACCATATTCTACATGAGACATGTTTTTATGCATATAAAAATTATATATTAATTTCATTGGTTTAGTGCAGTCTATATATGTTAAACTCTACTTACCTGCAATTTCCCCCATAGACGTAATGTATTTGAATTCTCTTGGGTGTCTCTGTACACAAACCATTTACATCATCCTAACGAAAAGCTTAGTGTAGCATCCCTATGTCATACACATTTAGAATATCAAGTTTGGAATTTCTGCTACTATTTGTTCTTGAGATATGCTGTTAACAGACAGACACACACAGACACACAGACCAACCGCTAAAAACATGATTTTCGAATTCAGGGGACCTCAAAACGTGTAAATATAACAAAAACTCATTTTCTAAAATCTGACACAAAAACAATATTTTCTCTACCTCATGGGTAAGAGAAAGTAAAAATTACCTAAAACTATTCTTGGCTCTAAACACTTTTACAACGATAAAATAGGCGAAACCAATTTCTGCACCTTGAGTTTTTCGCCAAATTGATTCCCGTGAATTACGTTAACCATACAGTTCGTTTTGTTTACTTCCGCCGTACCAACTCCTTTTCTTTGACACGTGGGTACGTCGAAAACAGAAAAGCTAGGCTACGAGCTATTACTCCAAACGAAAAATCGTCTGCAGGCATCCGTCTGAGATATCTAGAATGATAATAATAATAATAATAATAATAATAATGAAGTGTTACCACCTAAAATTCCTACTTTAGTTAATTAAAAAAAAAATTAATTGGCATGTCGATAAGCAGTTTTTGCTCCTGGATTCAGAAAAATCGCCCCTTTCATTTGGTACGAAATTTATAACGATTGGAACGATAGTTCTAATTTAATATCTTCGCAAATAATTAAAAATTTTAAATTCTTTTTTCCCTATCCTCTCGGGAAGGCTTCTGAACATCTACATGTCAATTTGTGCACTTCTACGTTCACTGGTGGCTGAACGTATAGATGCTCAGACAGACGTCTTCTTTTATTATTATAGACTAGCCGCCTTCGGCGACCAGTTGGTTCGTGATCCTTGAAAAATCTGACTGTATGAAACTTCCGCTCAGTGGCGGCTGCGGCGCCTTTTTTCCGTTTCAGGTCCTACAACAGCTTATTGACATACAGTGAAAATAGTTTTATTGAAATATTTAATCACAGTAAATTCCTGCACGGTAGCGCCTGCGGCGCCCTCTTCCCGTTTCAGTATCTAAAACAACCTGTTCGCTCACTGTGTTATGATCATAGAATAATAATAAAGGAAGAAGGAGCACGCCAATACTCTTAATGCTTACAAACCCCTTCTAGTGAAATGCCAGCGAAAGCTAGTTTTGCTCCTCTCAACCTTGAAGTAGGGCACCCATCCTCAGTGCTATTATCGCTGTTTGTTGTGGCAACACAACAGCTTATGTAGAAACACTTATGCTCCTTCTTCCTTTATTATTATTCTATGGTTATGACCTTTCAAAAATTTGACTTCAGCAAAGTCCCGCTCGGTGGCGCTTGCAACGCCTTATCCCCGTTTTAGAACTTACAACAGCTTTCTCGCTCATAGCGCAATGAGGAATTTGCACGTTTTCTGATTTTATTCTTATATAATAGAAAATGAAAAGTTAAGAAAATAAATACATACATTTTCTTTATTTGAAATCTAATTACTGATTTATAACAATTTTAACATAGCACTATTTACTCTATCAAGAAAACGCAGTATAATATATCGTGACGTCACTCTTTATGACAACAAACGGGAGTAATCCTTGTTTACATTCGATTTCGTGCTTTGCTTTGCTTCTTAAATCATTGAAATAGGTTTTGTATTTTATAATAATGACGGATATTAAAAAATCGTTGTATAAATATTGTATTGTACCACTCTGCACTAATACAATGGCTAATGCTTCTCAAAAGTCATTCTTTAGCATTCCACAGGATCCTATTAAACGAAAACATTGGGCAACCGCCATGAAAGGAAAACAGTTGAAAATAATGATAATGGAAAATGGTGATAATTATATTAAATGATTATAAGATGAAAAAGAAATGCTCAGAAATCACATAAACGATTGATAATTACGAAAGTTGAAACGAATTGCTGCTTGCTAACTAGGCTACAAAATGTAAACAATGAAGCATCATAAAGTGTGACGTCAGACAGCGTTTTGAAGTCACGTGATTTTTGGTTAATTTTAAAGTTATTTTTAAAATTAATGAGAACTTTTTTTGCATTTTTAATAAACTTTTTGAAATTTATGGGCCTAAAACTACCAAAAAATTAGGATTTTGTTCAAATCCCCCATGTGTGCAAATTCCTCATTCATTTTAAGTAGCTAATATCCTCAGGTCCCGGGTTCGAATCCCGGTGCGGGCATGGATGTTTGTGATGTTCTATGCCTACAAAATATTGCGCACTTGTTTCTGTGAATTTCTGTAATATGGATCAATCGAGACAAAAGTCATTGTAACTATAGGTCTCAAAGCTTTCAAATAAATTTCAAATGTCAAGAAGCAAATACTACTTACTAAGAATATAAATTTTGAAAATATACATACAACGTTTTATATTATTTAAATCAAGCGATGTTACTGTCGGCAGCAAAAGTATCCGAGCACTAGCAATAATCCTTGTATTAAAAAAGTACACTTAATATTGCTTTGTTAAATAAATCCTGGTCGAGTCATGTTATTAATCAGTCTAAGAACATGATTCGACAAGGATTTATTTAACCAAATAATATTAAGTGTACTTTTTTGATATCGGAATTATTGGCTAGTGCTCGGATACTTTTGCTGCCGACTGTAAATATTTAACGATTTCATATAGATATTTGAGAATTACAGTTTGTAATTTTAATTTGTACTTGAATATGAATGTGTTTGGCAGCGTATTTTTTTAAGCATTATAAAAATTAATTTTATTTCTTAGACGAATAGCTGTGAATGTTTTGAGTATGATTTTGTGAATTCACGAATAGTAGAAAGTGAAGGAAAAGAAAACTTCACGTACTAACCTGCTACTAACTACTCGCGAAATAGAAAAACAATTTTCGATCAAAGATGCTATTCATGTGGACCTAACACAACACATGTGGAAGTTCTCAGTTCCTGTCTGTTGACATTAGTTGTGCTACTATCTTTCCGGTTCGCGTTTTAGCCAAACTGTCCTATCTGTATCCGTCTATCTGTGGTCCGTCTTAGGGTGCATAGCCTTTCCTCAACAACGCCGTGTCGAATTTGCGTCGAATTTGACGACTTGGCGACCGAATTTGGAGGAAATTTATAGTTTAGGGTTGCCAAAGTTTGCAAGCTCAAACTTTAATAAGAAGAGAATTCTGGAATTTTCATTGGAAAAAATCATTGGTTTATAGCGCTGAACTAAATTCTTCGAAAATTCTAAAAATGACAGACAAAACTAAAACAAAATAGAGTGCATTCGTCGACTAGAACATGCATATATATTAAGAATTACTTCCTAGATACAAAAATGCCCGCAACTACTTTCATAACAATATCATTGCGTGTTCTGTCTACGTGCTGAGTATTTATTAAATTGCATTTGTCGACTAGAACCTGTTTATGTCTTTACGAATTACATTCTACACGCAAGAATGTCGACAACTTTTATAATAATATCATTACGAGCTCTTTCATTAGGTTATTTCGAAATCTGTATGATGGTACAGTCGGCAACAAAGTCTCCGAACACTAGCAAAAATTCCTATATAAAAAAAGTATACTTAATGCAGTTTTGTTAATCCTTTCATTCCCCGTGATGCCAGTTGGAATCATAACATTTCAGATTTTCTTTCTTACCATCTAACACACCCACTTATTCAAAATGAACAATATTAAAATCTATTTACATTTTCCCACCAAAAAATATATATTTTAGATGATTTCACTATCCTTGTTTATAAATGAAATTATATTTTACTCTATTCTGACAATAATATCGGAATCAGTTTCCTGTTTTGGGCAACTTAAGTAAATTAACTGTTTGAAATATTTTTTATTTTATTTTTTAATGTTTATAATTTGTATTTTAATTAATTATAATATGTACTTCAACCAAAATTTTGATATTTTTCTTTATTGAAAAGTTATGATTTTAAAGGGAATCAGTTGTTTTATTAAATGTAAACAAACACCTCACCAGTTGCTTTGTTAGCTATGTTAATTCGTCTTCTGCTACTCGTATTACTCCAATTAAAAAATAAATAAATAAATAGTTATATATATTACTGTTGAAATAAATTTATGACTAAATTTAAGATTTATTGTTTTATGGATGGAAAATGTTGGGAATGAAAGGGTTAAATAAATCTTTGTCGAATCCTGTTCTTAGTCAGTCTGAAAACAGGATTCGACAAGGATTTATTTAACAAAACTGTATTAAGTGTACTTTTTTTATATAAGAATTTTTGCTAGTGTACGGAGACTTTTGTTACAGAGTGTAGGTCATATACAGTCGGCTGCAAAATTATTCGAGCACTAGCAATAATCCCTGTCTAAAAAAAGTACACTTAATACTGCTTTGTTAAATAAAACCTTATCGAGTCATGTTCTTAGTCAGTCTAAGAACATGATTCGACAAGGATTTATTTAACAAAACAGTCTTAAGTGTACTTTTTTAACATAGGAATTATTGGCTAGTGCTCGAATAATTTCGCAGCCGACTGTATAATGGCCAAAACCTTTGTATATTTGGTCATTATGAATATAACTTTCGTAAATATCTCCAAAACGGAAAGTCACAGAAAGACCAAAATGGGAGGTGCGCAACTAGATGTCATAACAAACTTGTGTATCAATTTGCAACGTTCTACGTCCAACCGTTTTTGAGTTATGCAAGATACACACACGCATACAGACGTCACGAAAAAGCGTGTAAAGTCGCTGATATTTCTAAAATGAGAGCTCGTGTTAAGACGAAACTTGCAGGTGTAAAACTAGACATCCTGGCAGTTGCACATATAAAATTGCAACATTCGACGATGATTCATTTTTGAGGTAAGCGAGATACAAAATCTATTTCGCAAATCGAAATTACAATAATTCCTTAGATACCTTTGGACGGCCCCTGCCTGCCTGGGCTCGGCCAAGCTTAACGGGTTAGATGCCGTCCGCCGGAGCGAATAAATCGCCAGATCACCGCATGAAAGCTGCCTACACCAGCCAGTAATCTAGTAGCTAAATAGAACGAGCTGTGTCCGAAGATTCTTCGTTCAGACTTCATCCATCATCTTCAGGAACTGGATGGAACGGCTACGTCACTTCAGGGCAGCAATGTGACTAGAACACCAGAGCTCAGGAATTGCAGGGTAGCGACTTCTGCTTGGACGCACAGCTCGATTTGCACACCACACCCTCCAAGATAGCCACGGTGGAAATGCACAGACACGCTCCAGGATGTTATGGAATTTGGAATAAGTGCACTTACTAACTGAGAGTCGAAATAACCGGAATTCAACAAAAATTAAAACAATTTTGAATTTAGGCAGGGAGGGAGAAAAAATAAAAAAATAAAAAAAATAAAAAAAACGACTGGAGGAGCCGCTAAAGGTAGTGGTAGTAGTGCACACAATAATTAAAACCAAAAGTGGAGGCCATTTGAAAAGGGGAAGGGGACAACACTTAAGATTTAAGAAAAAGAAGTTGAACGAGTGAGGAACAATGAGATTATTAAAAAAAAAAAAATAATAATAATAATAATAATAATAATAATAATAATAATTCGTGAAGCCACTGGGGGATGGAAGATATTTTTGGGGTGAATAGTGAAAATTTAGAAGTTTTTGAAGTGGCAAGGCCTAAATACACCTAATTGGGCGGGAAACTACTATGCGCAGGGAGGCCGAATGGAGAAGAAAAAGAGGGATCATCGCAAATTTGATCCACCACGGGGGAATGGTACCCCGCGTTGGTAGCCCGATGACTGCTAAACAATCCCATCGAGCACTTGACGGTGCAGAACAGATTAACGAGGACCAGACACCGCCACACCCTCGTTAAAAAAATAATTAAATTAATAATTAAAAAATAATAAAATTAAATAAAATTAAATAAATTAAAGTAAGTAATTAATTAAATAAATTAGTTATTTAATATTTGAAGATTTACAATACTTCCTTATACTTTGTATAAGGAAGTAAAAAAAAAAAGTGATGAGTTGTTTCATTTTTTAAGTCGTTTCTTTATTTTATTTAGTCGCTATATAGCAAGTGGCGAGTTGGATAATTTCACGTTTACCACAAAAAGAGGAGAAAAAAACAACATCACCCAGGATGAACTTGAATAACCGCTTCTGACTGAGCTTCTTCAATGCGGCTCATCGAGTGTTCAACAGCAGCTACTGGTATTGGATTAGTTATACTTAGAAGTAGAGTGATGTTCAACCACTATTAAAGATTTAACCTGATCGTATAGGCCTTTTTTAGAGTAATAGTCATATTTTCTAAAAAACGTTGTTCCCGAATACGCGAACATTTCAGACCCCATAAGTAAACATCCCTAACATACTAGCCTTGAAATCACACGCTTTTTGATAATTTGTTTTAGTATCTGCAAATACTCATTTACAGATACAATTGAATGTTAATCTCGACGCCAAGCAATGTCTGGCGAAGATTTCGTTTTCTTTGTAATGTCAAATAATTCAATAATTCAATACTTTAATAACATCATCATAGTTTTCACCGTCGTTTTCTAAAGGGTTTAATGGAAATATATGGATCGTTCCATAAAATGTCATGCCGGTCACCAAAAATTTTACAAAATTAAATGGTAGAATTAATTACACTTAGTATTATACCGATGGCGTTGTTATTTTCTGTTAGGAGAGCATAGTTAGCTGCAGAAGCTGACAAAACTATATGCAAATAATAATTTTTCTTATATGAAATTGCAGGAAATTATTATGAGCGATTTCTATATGAAAATAATAGAGTTAAATCTGCGCCAGAGTTGTACTTTTGATCTTTACACCATTAAAATATGTCGATTTATATGAAAGTTATAGGAAAATAATCAGATGTGAAAGTGCAGAGGGTTTACTTTAGGCTATCTATATAATATTTCTCTAAAGTGGACCAGTTTCAATTATTTTTTGTCGAAGCGATATGATACGCGAGGATAAAAAAAAAATAATATTTATACATGGACAATATTTAAGCACGCGGATTTAGCTCGGTGGACTAATAAGAAAAAATGAGGACATTTGTCTGATGAGATTATTTTACGAAAATATGTGTTTTTAACAGTTGTTTCTTCAGAATCTTTGCAAGCGTCATTTTAAACCTAGCAATATTTTAAACATATATACAGAATATGAACTTTTGTGTCATAAATTGACTAAAAAACACAATCATAAAAAATATAACCAAAATAGGAGTTATTTTATTTTATTTTATTTATTTATTTTTAAGCAAAAAAGCAAATATATATATATATATATATATATATATATCATAATTAATAAAAGGTCATCGCCAAAATGACGAAAAACTTTAAAAGGAGTCGTGGGAGTCCTATATTAAAACTGTACTGCCTGTGGAAGTATGAAAATTGGGTCGTGAACCATGAATTTTATTTGGAAACCTTTCTTTGAATGATTTTGGTTTCACTATTGTACAGTATTAATTTGGTTTTAATAATAATTTGGCTTCTGGTAAATCAAAATTTTAATTAGGTTGTGAAAATTGGTATAACATTTATGAATTTCAAATATTAAAGGTAAATAAGCAAAGAAATAAAGTGCGAATATTTCGTACGGGTTTGCTAGTAATAAATATTTTTATAGTTAATTGTAAATATTTTTGCTAGTATTCATTGACGTTTGAAACATTACTATTAATTATTATATGGTTCGATTCAACTCATTCAGCTGAGACAAAAGCCTTTTTGCATGCTTCGAAATGAAGTTATGTATTTTTACAATAGATAAATGTGTCCTTATTTTAATGCATGAAAAAAAATCTTATTTTTAAACTTTGAAATCAAAGAAAATCGTGAATTTAATACTTTTAAATAAGTAAAGCATTGTAAATATTTGCTTTAATGACAAAATTGTGTCAAATGATTTTTTTCATCGATGTTTTTTCTACTCTGCCCCAAAGAATTTCTATTCATTTTCTACACTTAAATTTATCAAATAAATCAGTAATTCCTAGCATAATCTAACGAATCAAATCTATTTTGATGATATAAAAGTTTATAAACAGTCTTGTGATAAAAACTTACATTGCGAACTGAAAGTATGTTATTATTATCTGTATGCTGACATGCTTGCCATTTTGTGAAACGAATCGTGTAAGAACGTCAACGATAAAAATTTTGAGGGAAAATGTTTTTCTAATAGCTGTAGTTGACCATGAAATTTCTCCAACACAAACAAGAAGTTTCAACAATCTATGTGAAATTTATTTCTTTATTTATTTTTATATAAGTTCAGTCTTGAATGATAACAAGGGTGTTGTTATTTCATTAGTTGTTGCAACTTTTAAAAAAGTTCAAAAATAACATTTTTACTTTCCGAACATGTATATGTAAGGAAAGTATTGTAATCATGTCAAAAATCTGACCGAGATTTTCGTGTTTCTATACGATTTGAGGTCCCCTGAATTCAGTTTTACAATTTTTACGATAATGTATGCGTGTGTGTATGTATGTGTGTGATTGAACACAATAGCGCCTACACGTTCTGTTCGAATGAGCTGAAAGTTGGTACGTATACTATAGGTCACCCCAGCAAGAATCATATTGATTTTGGTGAATCTACTACTTATAATTTTTTTACAGGGACACAAAGAAAAATTCTTTACCATTATGGCCTATGGGCCCATATTTTTTAAAGTGCGATAACGTCTAAATACCTTATTCGTCTGAGCTAAAAATTTAAGCACATGTTATGAGTCATCATCGCAAGAACTGTACAGATTTTGGTAAATCTAGCATTTATAGTTTTTTTTTACAGGGACACAAAGAAAAATTCCTTATCACGATGGTCTACGGGCCCAAATTTTTTAAAGTGCGATAACATCTAAACGCTTCATTCGATGAGCTGAAAATTTATACACATGTTATAAGCCACCGTCGCGTCGCACGAATTTTGTAGATTTTGGTGTATATAACCCTTATAGATTTTTATAGAGACACAACGAAAATATCTTTATCATTATGATCTATGGGTTTAGTGCAATAGCGTAAAATTAAACAATGGAGAAAAATGCACAAGCACCCTATTACAATTTTCACTCTTACTTATTTAATAACTTGTCTTATTTTAATATATTTATACAACCATTGATTACTTAATGTTCGGAAAGTCGAGTGGAATCACTACAGATTTTTTTTTTTTAATAAAGGTTTTTAAATAACTGTACATCAAGAAAAATTTGTGTGTGATATAAGGAACATATTTTTGTTCTAGTTAAACGCAAAATAATGTTATAAACGCAACAATTATTTCGGATCGAAATAGTCAAAGACTATTCTTCTTCAGACGAAACCATTAGTCTGTTGCTGTTTTCATTCTTAAATCATGCCTCTTTTTTTTTAATCTAACAAAGGACTATGTTAAATAATTTTGATCGAAACAATTTTTGACCAGAATAATGTAGGAATTTTGTTATTATTGTTATTATCATCGTTATTATTATTTAAGCATAGGCATAATAAGCAACGTCTTGAACTCTGACAAAAATAATAAACTAGCAGACAACTGTTTCGGTAGCATTTTACTTTCCGTCATCCATCAGCGCCTAAAAGAAAGTAGACAGCAACCGAAACAGCTGTCTACAATTTTATTATTTCCTTTGGCGTTTAAGACATTTTTGTTATTACTGTATTTATTTATCTAGCGCCAAGTCTCCTGTCAATATCATTATTATTATTTATTAGAATAAACCAGTAGCATATCAAAATGAATAAATAATTAACTACGGGTATTTATGAAACCAAACAATTCGTAAATAACACGAAGTTCAAATAAAAAGTGACAATATTGTAATATCAATGGATTTCATTTTTTTGTTTTTGTTTTTGTTTAATTAAGTTTATAAATTACACTTCTCTGTTCCTATATATATTTATAGTAACTAATTGGTTTCGCTGTTGTTCTTCTATTTTCCCTTTAAACAAACAAACTTGAAAAAATGTTCAATAGAATTTTAAACGGCATATTTTGAATAAAGAATTATCTTATATAATTTACTGAATAATTTCAGTTATGGTGATAAGGAATTGTCTCTTCCCATCAAAATTTTCTTGCATGGGAATTTTATCAAACGAATGCGATTCGTTACCGTATGCTTTCGCAAAATAAAATAAATGGCAGTGGTATGAACAATTTTATACAATCCATGAGCTATTTCACACAGCGTCACTTATTTGGTTTGTGGAATTAATAAACTGGTCATTACTTTCTTCTATATTCAACAGAATAAAGTATTGGATTCGTAAAAATTTTCAACTTCCAGTTTTCGATGAATTTATATATTTTGAGACGTCCAGAACATGATTTGACCACTTTTAGAAAATATCTGTTCGTCTGTCTCTCTGTGTGTAGCGACAAAAAATTTTGGCGATCAAAATTTTATTTACATTTATATGTAGTTGAATTTTGACATAAATTAAGGCCTATCAACTTCTGGTTTAAATCGCTCAACAAGTGACACTGCTGTAAGGTGATTTTTCTCATTTGAGGGAAAGCTATATCTCAGGTTCTATTATGTAGAATCAAACAAAACTTGATATGCGAGAAGGCCATTAAGAAACATTAAGCTGATTCAATTTGGGGGCATATCGGTAGGTGGCGCTGCTATGCTGCAATTTCTCCAGTGAATGGGAGGGCTATATCTCAGATTCTAAAATATGTAATTGCATAATACTTGCTATATGAGAGAGCAATTTTGAAAAGCTATGCTGATTCAATTTAGATGCTTATCAGCCAAAAGGAGAGTGCTGCTGTTCTGCAATTTATCCCGCAAGCAGGAAGGCTAAATCTCAACGTCTATGGTAAATACACCAAACTTGATATGTGACAAAATCATTATGAAAAATAATTGCTGACTTAATTTGAGTGTACATTCGGCCAACAGATGGTTTTGGTATTACTCACCTTCTGTGATTTTCTCAGTACCTAATGAATAAAACTTTATTCGTAAAACATTTGTTATGAGAGACTATAACTAAACGTTTGTGCACGTCAGCACAAAGCGGTGCTGGTATATAGAATGATATAGAAGAAAGTTTAGTAATAGTCACAACATACTACATACTAGTATTTTTTCTAAGATTTAAGGGGGTAAAAAATTAAAAAAGTATTTTTTTTTCATCGAAAACATTTTTAGTCCCCGACCAAAAAAACAGGGGTGTTATTAGTTTGATTAATTTTAACCAAATTAAAATATTTTCGGACTTGAACACATGACTTTTCAAGTAGTTCACTCACATGAACTTCAAAGGACGACTAGAACGAGGCGGAGTTTCCACTGCTTGTGGGAAAAAGCTGAGCTATGATTGGCTATATTCCTTTATTTGTGGGCTAAATTAAGACTTCTATAGGCTAAATGAAAGGAAATCGTCATCATGACGTCTAATGGCGACAGAAAGTCATGTCGTCCAACCTTAAAAAACTTAATTTTAGTATTCAGGAGACCTCAAAACGCATAATTATACAAAAAACAAACGCTGAAAATTTAACTTAAAATAATACTTTATTTAACGAATGGTTTGAAAGATTAATTTTCATTCCTGAGCAATTTTCAATGTGAAGTATAGTAAAGCACTTCCACCAATTACATTCAACAAAAAAGAATGTTTTCGCAATTCGTATATATTCTATAAATTATGCACATACCATATTGTATACTTAAATATAGTCCTACATTAATAACACACAGCAACCAGAAATGCATTTCCAGCAATTTTCAAGTATAATTTCACTATATTCTAGTTCTTTCGGGTAGCCCTGTGAACGAATGGTGAATTTTCACACCATATTCAACACGAAACATGGTTTTATGATAAACTATATGTTAATTTAATTTTGTTAAGTGCAGCATACAGATGTTAAACTGCAAATATAAAAAATTTCGCCCATAGACGTGATGTATTTGAACTCTGTGGGATGTCCCTGTGCACAAACCCTTTGCTTGATCTCAACGAAAAGTTTAGTGTAATATCCCTATTTGATAGAGATTTAGAATACAGAATTTGGACTTCCTGCTAAAGTTGTTCTTGAGATACGCTGATAACAGACAGATACACACACACATACACGGAGAGAGAGAGAGAGAGAGAGAGAGAGAGAGAGATATTCCAGCTGCTAAAAACCTGATTTTCGAATTCAGGGGATCTCAAAACTTGTAAATATAAGAAAAAACTCAATTTCGAAAATTTGACCCAAAAGCAATGATTTCTCTACCACATATTGGGTAAGGAAAAATAAAAATGGTTAAAAATGCCAGTCTAATTTTTATCGGAATTGTAATTTGGAAATCTACACACTTTGCCACTAATTATTAAGTTATATTCATCTTTTTCTTGAATACGTCACATGAAGGACAAATATAAAAAACATATATTATACTTCAATAAGTGTACTGAGATGATTGAGTTTACAAATTTCCATGGAAACAGATGATTCTTCGTTTCGTCGTTTTCGCAGATCTAAGAAATACATGAAAGTCTCACGGTAGAATTAACTTTTGAAACAACTATAAACCCACACCCTTCTACAAAAAAAGATATCGATCAGTTATAAATACAATAGACATACATAACTGATAACAATAAGGGAACGAAAATTGAAAACAGGTAAAATCTCAATACAGGAAAAGTGCTGAATATGGGCTAAGGAAAAAGAAGTTTTAGGAGTGGTAGCAAATTTAAAAAGTAAGAAACTTTAAAATACTCATTTATTTAAAATACCTTTTGTAATTTTTTATTGATAAATATTAATACTTTAAAAACTAGAAAAGTTTATTTTGATTAAGATAAAACTAATTTGTTTTGTTGTTTCAGTAATTTTTATATAATGTCATTAGTTATTATATATTATGAGAGAGAGAGAGAGAAATCATTTTGTAATTTACAAAAATTAAATTTTCTTTTATTTGTTTATTCATTAAACTTTTTAACTGGAAAAAATTTTAGTAACTAATTTTAAAGAATTATCTAATTATATTTTAATTGAATTAATTTTTTATATAACCAATTTTCAGGATTAATTATTTTTTGCCTGACCATATAATATGAAGTTTAATATGTTTAATCTTAACGAATATATATATATATATATATATATAGAGAGAGAGAGAGAGATAGATAGATAGATAGATAGATATATTTGTTAATAATATGACTGATATATGTGAAAATTAAATTTCGAATAAAAGAGAGAGAGAGAGAGAAATCATTTTGTAATTTACAAAAATTAAATTTTCTTTTATTTGTTTATTCATTAAACTTTTTAACTGGAAAAAATTTTAGTAACTAATTTTAAAGAATTACGCATTAAGATAAATTATTTTGAAGTAAAAGAACATTTTTTAGATAAATTATAATTGAAAAGAAGACGTTGAATTTGTGTGAAAAAATGCAATTCTTTTTGAAACAATAATGACAAATAGATAAATAAATAAAATAAAATAAAAATAAAAATAATGAATAGAAAATATTTGAAGAATCTAAAATATAATTTGCATATAGATTTAAATGCGATATACGTTTTTATTTTTATGTATCTATTTAGAAAAAAATCCACATTTTATTTAAAAAGCAACTCAACGAAGTTAAAATATTAAGTCTTTCTTTTTTTTACATTTTTTTTCCTGATATAAAACTCGAAAGAAAATTGTAGATTTTTAAAATATTTTAGTGCCAGAAGCTTTGTATTCTTTCTGCTACCAATTTGTCTCCATTATTCAGTTACTAAAATATTTAACATAATTCTGTAAATGAAATTTTGAGTTATAAGCATATTTTTAGCATCTAGAAAAATCTTTTCAGAAAAAATTCTCAGGTACAAGGAAAAGCTTAGTGGATGAACATGTTACGCAATAATTTAGTGAATTTGAGAAAATTAGCTAAGTCGCAAAGATGTGCTTAAAAGGTAACATGTCATTGAAAAAGACATAGTACGTTCGAAACAGAAATCTGTTTCAATTGATCCACTGGTTTTTTATTCCTTATTAAAATCACAAAAAAAATTATGACGTTTAAGACTTGTTTCAAGTTTTCGAAAACTATAAAATTAAAATCCTTAATTATAAAAACAAGAATGAAAAATCATACGGTGCGCAATGATTACACTGTTCGGCATGAAAATTGCCTCTGACACCATTTCAGCATATTCTTATGTAAAGTAACCTCCTGAATCCAAATATGACGCCCTTTTTGCCCTATCATCCACCTTTTTTAGGAATGGCCCCCTATTTTTAATCATTTTTTGGTGATTTTATAGCTATAAATTTGATTTTTAGGAGGGGGAGGATTATTTTAACCATTAAATGTCTTCTGAGGGGCTACAGAGTTGGAAAATTCTAAAACAGGGACATTTGCGACAAGAAAAAAATTTGGGGAGTATTTACCACTGAAATTATGCATTACATATCTGATATTTTTTTTAATCTGTTATTAATGTTAGTTTTTAAACTTCATATTTTTTTTTCGTATTTAGGGGTTAAATCAATTATTTTTCATTCTTCAAATCAAATTCATGGTCATAAAATTATCGAACAGGGAAAGAAATTGAGGGAGGGGGTGGTGTATCTAGAAAATGGTGGGTGACTGGGCAAAATGGGAGTCATATTCGGATTTAGGAGGTCATTTTACATAAGAATCACCAAGAATGGTATCAGATCTCGAATTTTTTTTTTTTTTTTTTTTTTTTTTTTCCAGAGCAGAACACTTTTAACTGTACGTCCTCGTTATATAGTTTAACCTTCAATGTTCTTAGTATACGTTATCTATCATACAATGGACAGACAGGAGGACAAAAAGGCAAACAGATAGACTAATTTGATTCATCATTCTTAAACATTCTTGGAAAGTGTTACAAATGCTTTCGCACAAACGGATGCAATTCCAGTAAATTCCAATTGCTGCAATCTGAAATAAATAGGACTGTGGTCCCCCCCCCCCTGCCCTTAAACACACACACAATAATAATAATAATACTGATAATAATGATAACAATTAATAAATAAATGTTTTAAAAAAATGAGCTTTGATTTTTATACTTCAGTAGCGATTAATTTGTTGTTACAATCATTAAGAAATATCTTTGTGTTTTAATATAATAGATTATCAAATCGACAATTTAATTTTCGAAAGCTTATTCTAATTTTAGTATTCATATGTAAATAAATCTACTTCTTTTGTATTAAAAAAAATGAGTATGGGAATTCAAAATAAAAATGTGAGTAAAACATTTTATAGTTTAATGTAAAATCTCTTTTCCTTGAAAATGAAGATGGTTTCAAATACCATATAAATACATAAATGCAGGTTCGTATTTCTTTTAATTTATACATATATATATTTTCCCCTTTTTTAGGGTAATCAAGCATAAAAATATTTGTTGATTTGCTTAACGAAATATGTCTAACATTCTTAAGACTATTTTTAGATCGCGCAACATAAAAGTTTAAGTAAAAAGAAAAAAGAAAAAAAAATTGCATAAAAAAAAATGTGTGAATTTTTTTAAATGTGGCAGAATTCAGCGTATATATTAATTTAAAGTATTAAAAGTATGCGTGTCAAGTAATTTTAAATATCTGATAAATTCTAAATAAAATAAATTCTAAATAACTGGTAAATTCTAAATATAATATTTTCACTAGCAATTAACTATATATATATATATATATATATATATATATATATATATATATATTCCCGCATAGTTGAACCAAAACATTAATAAATTGAGTAACTTTAGAAAAATGCCTTCGTATTTTAAGAATTACGGAAGTTCAGACTATGAAAAGTTCTTTGTCCTAATGAAAAATTAGATATATCTAACTGAAATAATAAAAAATCGATAAAATACTAGCATTCGCTAGATAATAGAATTCATAAAATAAGAATGATATAATTTGAATAATTTCCGTTCCGCACAATATGGAATTTCCTTTGTGTGATGAATATTTCATGCCATGTTTAAAACACATGCATTTAGACTGATTTTTACATGAAGTTTAAGAATGACAAAAGAAAAAAAAAAGTAATTGAAATCGTTTGTTATAAGATTGCATATTTATTTTTTACTTTCTAGAAGTAATTAAAAATAATCTATTTAAAAAAACTTTTAAAACAAAAATTCTTAATGTATCATATCATATAAATCTTTTCGAAGTTAGAATAAAATTTAATTTGAAAGAAAAAAAAAAACTTTTTTGTTTATTAACCAAAATTGATGAAATTTGAACTGCAAGTTAGTCTTGTGTTGTACAGGCTGTTTATTAATTTTTGTGTGAGAGGAAATTTGAAAAAAATTGGAAACTGCAATTTTTAATCCCACTTCAAAAACATGTGACTTAATGAGTAGCAGATGTTTTCTTTCCAAACGGTTTCTATACAATCTTCTACTGTTGGCACCTAATTTTAATGCTTTAGTTAATTTAAAAAAAATCTAATTGTCCGATCGATAAGCTGTTTAATCCATTGGATTCAGAAAAATCGGCCCTTTCATTTAGTACCTTATTTGTAAAGATACGACTGATATTTCTAATTTATTTTCTAATTTTCTAATTTATTTTCCCCTTTTTTCTAGCGTGACATTCACAAACTTATCTACCGTTCCAGATGAGAGCAAGTACATAAGAATTTGGGGAAAAAAAATAAATAAATAAACGATGCAGTAAAGTAGATATTTGTGCTCATAATACTGATTGCAAATTTATTTCATTTAAATAACTTAAAAAAAATATTTTATCATATTTATTTCTGTGTATGTTCAATATGAAGCTATACTTTATATCACACAGAGGTACATTTATTACGCCTTTTGTAGCCTAACAAATATCGTATATCTCAAAAACTTTAGTGGTAGTCAACTTCTGCATTTATTTTCTTTCGGATAAAATATTTAAAAGTGAGGAAATAAGAAAGTTGAATCATTATCTTATCAGATGACCTCGTAAAACAGACGTAATATCTTATATAAAGCAGCCCAATTACAAGAATTTGCAAGGACAAAATCAGTTATTAAACAAACACTTAGATTATATATATATATATATATAATAAATTTAATTGAAGATAAAAGATGAGATGAAGGTGAAAAGTAACAAACAACAAGAAAAACTTATTAAACAATGTTAATAAACAAGAAAATTGGTTAGATTTAAACACTATTTAAGCTAGAAATTCAAATTACGCTGTGTCAATCTCTTCAGCAGGTGGGAACACAGCAATTAAAAATTTAAAAAAATTTAAAAAACTATGTAGTACTAGCAGGTTTCAAAAGACATGCAGGCTAGCATACTCCAAATGTGATTCAAACTGAATAGTAATGGAAAACAATGCATAAAGTTTTACATTTATTGAAATTTTAAATTTAAGTTTTGATAAAAACTGAATTTCAATTTATTAAAAATCATATTATAGCCAGCAAAAAACTATTAAATATACAAGAAAAGGATTTTTATATATGAAATGCTAGCCAAACATATCCCCACCCGAACCTACTAGAAAAGATGAAAAAACTCACCACCTGCAAGAAAAACAACATCTTCAAAATTCATTCCAGCTTAAAAACTTGAAAAAACACTAAATTTTCTTTCCGTATCCAAAGATGTCCAAGAACTTTCCAGGTCTGGCGATACAAAATAACTCCAAACATTAGCAAAATGGTCTTCCTAGAAGGCTTTGAAGGTCTTCCTCAAAGCCTTCTAGGAAGACCATTTTGCTAATGTTTGGAGTTATTTTGTATCGCCAGACCTGGAAAGTTCTTGGACATCTTTGGATACGGAAAGAAAATTTAGTGTTTTTTCAAGTTTTTAAGCTGGAATGAATTTTGAAGATTTTGTTTTTCTTGCAGGTGGTGAGTTTTTTCATCTTTTCTAGTAGGTTCGGGTGGGGATATGTTTGGCTAGCATTTCATATATAAAAATCCTTTTCTTGTATATTTAATAGTTTTTTGCTGGCTATAATATGATTTTTAATAAATTGAAATTCAGTTTTTATCAAAACTTAAATTTAAAATTTCAATAAATGTAAAACTTTATACATTGTTTTCCATTACTATTCAGTTTGAATCACATTTGGAGTATGCTAGCCTGCATGTCTTTTGAAACCTGCTAGTACTACATAGTTTTTTAAATTTTTTTAAATTTTTAATTGCTGTGTTCCCACCTGCTGAAGAGATTGACACAGCGTAATTTGAATTTCTAGCTTAAATAGTGTTTAAATCTAACCAATTTTCTTGTTTATTAACATTGTTTAATAAGTTTTTCTTGTTGTTTGTTACTTTTCACCTTCATCTCATCTTTTATCTTCAATTAAATTTATTATTGGTCTTGTGTAAAATTTTGTGCTGCTTTAAGCGCCTTTTTTATACAAATTTATGTTTGTCATTGATATTGAATTTAATTTTAATTTTATATACATATATATATATATACATATTCAAATCATTATTTTATCCACACACTATAATTGCATGTTTTACAATATTTATTTCAATCAACTGCAAATACAGAACTACTTAATGCAATAAACTTTTAATTAAAAATGTAAAATTTTGCTGTCAAAAATTTTCTCAGATTAATTTTGTTAAATATAATAAATTGAAGCACTTCCCCAAACATTTTATATTAAACAGCAAACATAGAGATGATTAAAATAGTACTGCCGATAACTATTAATATTTTTTTTCCTGTTTCTTATTTTTTCTAAATTACGATTTACGATACCAAATTTTTTTTTTTTACTAGTTGGGTTTAACTATGCACAAGCTTCGAATTTTTTACTTTTCGAACATACGTATGTAAGAAAATAATTGTAATCATGTCAAAAATCCGACTTTGAGATTTCGGTATATGTATACATTTTGAGGTGCCTTGACTTCATTTTTGCTATTTTTACGTTGATGTATGTGTGTGTGTGTGTGTGTGTGTGCGTATGAATGAACACAATATCTTCGAAACGTTTTGTTTGAATGAGCCGAAATTTGGTCCTATATGATATAGGTCACCATAGCACGAACCCTATATTGCTTTTGGTGAATCTAGCATTTATAGTTTTTTTTTTACAGGGACACAAAGAAAAATTCCTTATCATTGTGGCCTATGGGCCTAATTTTTTTTTTAGTGCGATAACGTCCAAAAGCCTTATTCGATTGAGCTGAAAATTTATACACATATTATAGGTCACCGTTGCACAAACTGTATACATTTCGGTGAGTCTCGCTCTCATAGATTTTGTACAGGGATACAACGAAAAATTCTTTATAATTATGCCCTACGAGGCTCAAATTCTTTAAAGTACAATAGCGTATAAATGCCTTATCCGATTGATTTATTTATATGTTATAGGTCATCGTCGTACAAACTGTATAGATTTTGGTGAGTCTAGCACTGATAGACTTTTACAGGGACACAACGAAACTTTCTTTATCATTATGATCTATGGACTCAAATTATTTGAATTATTTCAAATTATTTCATTTATGGACTTAAATTATTTAACAGCATACTATGTAGAGAAGAATATTCAAACACTTTTTTCTCTTTTGTTTATTTAAAATTTTCTCTTGTTTATTTAAAGATTTCTTTTACCTTAATTTATTTATACACCCGTTAATTACTTAATGTTCGGAAAGCCAAGTGTTGTCACTCCAAATTTTTTTCTTTAATTTTCCTTTTTAATTTGTGCAGAAAAATGATAAAACAAAGTTAATTTTTGTATATTTTTTTCTGTATCCTTTCTTTCTTTCTTTCTTTTATATATATATATATATATATATATATATATAATTTTAACATTGCTAAAACATGTAAAAAAGGAATAATATTTTTGTTACGTTTTATACGCAACCAAACTTTATTTAAAAACTTGAGTAAAATCTTCAATATATATTCTTCGACCACATTTCATGAAACCATGGAAGCATCTGCGCAAGTGCTAACTCAACGAGTCCAATGCTAAAATAAGTGTGACAGTCATCTGACTCAGAGAAAATGAGCAATAACAGAGTGCGGAATTACTGGATATTTTCCAAATTTCAAACTGTCGGTCACTCTGGCATCTCTCCAACATTTTGGATGCGTCCTCACTGCTAGTTTTAGGATATGTGGCCGCACTGTAACCAGATGTTTAAGTAGGAAAATATTTTAAATTGTCGTACAGACTAATTGAAAAAAGAAACCATCGTATCTTTATTATTATTATTATTATATTTATTATTTGTTGAGGAAGGCTAACTATAGTTATTGGTTTTAAAGATAACACAAGAAAGTAACATGTAGTACAACACAGGTTTAATCTTGTGCATCGGTCATTGATCAGAGCAGTTCAGTTCTTTAAATGTATTATTAAAAAGAAAAAAAAAAAAGAAAAAAAAAATCGTTAAATTTAGTATCAGTATTCTCATTCAAAATGTTTTTCTGCCTTACTGATTGACTCGTAGAAATTTGTCATGTTATAGAAATATTAACCCAGACAGCACATCGCTTCCCCAAGATATCTTAAAGATGTCTTCTGGATGAAAAGGCATCCCAGAAACGTCCTTAAGATGTACTGCGGATAAGTTAAGCCTAACTGTGCTGTTAGGGAACAATAACTATGTTTCCGGAATTATCATTGTACAACTTGGTTATAATTAAACTTCCATTATATACAGTATTCTGTACCTAAATTGGACGAACGTTGTACCATCAGATTTAGTTTGTAGACGATTCAGGAGATGCACGTAAAGAATTTAATAATAATAATAATAATAATAATAATAATAATAATTCAAAAATGCCAACTACATGGCATTTGCAAAGGAAAATAGAAAATAAACAAAGAAAATGGCTCATATAGAACGCAAGACAATATATAGACAATTTGACAAATAGTCATATAGACAATTTGAATATTTATTGATAAGTTTTTGATCCCACGTTGAAAATAGTTCTTCTTCTTCTTTTCTTTTTTCTTTTTTCTTTTTCTTTTTTTTTTTTTTTTTTTTCAGCTCATCTTAAGAGTTTTTCACCTATACCAAATTTGGTTGCTAGCCGTTCACCTATTTTAGCTGCAGGATTCTGTTGATGCTGTTTATATATGAAGCTTAATTAAAATTCCCCTGTAGGTGATGCACTTTAGCTAAAATACCTTTCTATGAATTAAAATATGCATTTGTACATTATTTATGTATTAATGCGCAAACGTGAAATTTTTGGTAAATTTTTATGATATTAACCATAAGAGTACGTGATTAAAAGTGGTATCGTTCCAAAGGTATAGTGGATATGAATTTGAGAAAAAAAAAATCTGTAAAGATGCCAAGAAGACATGCATAAATGCCTTTATTTTTATACGACTTTTCTTTTTTTACACGTATTCTTTTGTATTAAAAATTTCTTTCATTTCAATCGTCTGAATTTCTTAGAAAAGACTTTTATCTGTATGTTAATACGCAAACATAAAATTTGTGTACGTTTTTAGCCTAAAAATACTATCGTTCGAAAGGTATAATTAATGTGGGTTGCAGAAAAAAATATATTCTTATAAGATTTCAAGAAGGCATACAAAAACACCTTTATTATAACACACTTTTTCATTTTAAACAGATAAACTTTTGTATTTAAAATTTCTATAGAAGTAATCTGTTAAAACTCCGTGATTTAGCTTATTGTATGAATTTATTTTTTAGAACCTCAAACATAACTCCATATAGGATAAGTAATCTTTACTTTATTCAACGTTTCTGAATTATTTGCCTTTCGCAACAGATATGATTCTATAATTTTCAATATTTTATTTGTCTAGCAACAGACGTGAGCATAACTTTTTTTCTTTTCAAACTGTTGATTTTTTTTTCTTATAAACAGTGTTTTTTGCTACTGAAATGTCCAGAAGAAGAACTTTAAACGTACGTATTGAGAGGTAAATAGATACAGAAGATAATAAGGATATGCATCGTTTTGTTAATAAAATTGCTAATAATGATTTTATTTTCTTTTTACAAGGATGGAGTAATTACTAAAATCCCTGTTTACACAAAAATTTTGAAATTTTGTATTTATTATTTAAACTTACTTGAAAATTTGGTCGAGTTTCGACCACTAGGCTAACTAGTTTTAAGTAAATGACTTAGAACTAGACATCATGAGAAATCTACAGAATTACATTCGACATTTTACCATCATCATAAGATATCTACAGAAAACAAGTTCCTGGCTTTTCTCCACAGAACTCGGAAAGAACATAGGATTTGAAATGAAAAGCAACAAGTCCTTCTGGCTCATTCGGATGGGTAGGTTGATTCCTTTTTTCTTATCAAGTAGCCACCCTTTTGTTTCAAAATCGCAGCTACAAATTATTAATGCACTTGGTAAAAATATTGATGTGGGCTATATACATATGGAGTTTTAAGCAAATCGTTCGTAAAATCCTTTTTATGTGAATTCGAAATTTTCATGTGGCCAGCACTTGAAAACAAGATGGCGAATCAAGTTGATAAACAAACATGTCAATGCATTTGGGAGATAAGTCTACTCTACAAATTTCGTTCGAATTAATTCAGTATTTCAAAGTTATCATCTTGACAAATTAAGTGGCCACCACTTGGATCAAATGGAGGAGCAAGTTGCTCTGTGAACAAATCCAAGATATTTGTAAGATAATTCCATTGTCCCACTTTGGTTTAAATAATTTCAGTATTTCAAAAGTTATCGTGTTAACAAATTTCTAGTGGCAGCGTTCAAGTGGCTGCAACTTGGAAACAAAATTGTGGAGCAACTTGCGCAGCAAAATCATCCAAGATATTTGTATGATAAATTCACTGTCCAACTTTGGTTCGAACTATTTCAGTATTTCAAAAGTTATTGTGATAAGAAATTTTCTAGTGGCACCATGATTTCAAGTGGCCACCACTTGGAAACAAAAGGGCGGAATGAAACGCCCAGCGAACATATCTAAAATATTCGATTTCATTCGAATTGATTCAGTATTACAAAAGTTATCATAATGACAAATTTTCAAGTGGCCGTCACTTGGAAATAAAGTGGAGAAGCAAGTTGCCTAGTGAACTTATCCCAAGATATTTGAACCGTAAGTTCACTATCCAACTTTGGCTTAAATCAGTTTAGTATTTCAAAAGGGCACATTTTCAAGTGGCCGCAACTTAGAAACAAAATGTGGAACAAGTTGCCCAGGGAACTTATCCAAGATACTTGCATGATAAGTTCACTGTCCAACTTTGGTTAAAAAATTACATAAAATATGCTGATTAATAAATTTATTTAATTTATATTTAGGTTAAATCATGGATGATCGAGCCATCGATGGGATATTTCTTGGGAGCCTGGATAACTTACCTCCAGTAAGCTCAAAGATTGTAAGAATATTTACCAGTTCTACCTTTACAGGTACACGGATTAGTATTTATTTTAATATAAATACGTGATTAATTGCATGTATCTATATATTAATAGGCAAGCATAAAATTTGTTGTCCCTTTTTAACATATTAATTATGGGAGTAGAGGGTTGAAAATGGTATCATTCGAAAGGTATCCGCGATTGTAATGAAATGCTCGCCCTCTGGTGGGCTAAGGTGAAATTATCACACCACTGCATATCCTCATATTATGCAGTCGACTTTCCATGATGAAATGGCGGAGAAAGAATAATAATTACACGTGGCTGTTATATTTACTAACAACTGCAGTGTTCAGAGAGCGCCATCTATCGATCATTACAAACGCGGATGGTTAGCCGGAAGGTGCGAATACAAATATTATTTTCTTACGATCTCAAGAAGGTATTTAAAAATACATTTATTTTTTATGCATTTTCCCCCATTTTTCCCTTTTATACACGTATTCCTTCACATTAAAAAATACCTTAAAGTAGAAAGTTGTTAAATCTGGCAATTTCATAAAGCCCAAATAAAACCACAGACACAGTAATTTGTATAATGTAGCATCACTATACGCAAGCGAACTGATGACGTCACTGTCTGTCCATGGAGCCATGTAAAAGATTTTCTATGTTAATTGTCCATTGAATTTTTTGTAAAAAATTATTAAAAAATAACGGAAATTATCTGCCGAATTTAATTCCGATATTTGGGTATAGTTATATATAAGTTACGGTCTACATGTGTTCGATTGAGTTATTTTTTCTGTAAAATTGATAAAATTTTAATTTAAAATCACAAAACTCCAGAAAAAAAAAAATGGCAAACTTCCAGTTTCGAATGTAAACATAAAAATTTCATTTCAAAGGGTGATATTTAAACAATAAATATTGAACTAATATACTAAATAAAAGGAAAATGGATTTGTTACTAAATGCTGCATGTATAAGTAGACGATACGGAAAAAATTCCGATTTCCGTTTTTTGCTGAATTTACATGTTTTGAGTTTTCTTTACGTTTCAATTAACTGAAATTGGCTACTTATTTTTTAAAAAAGTGTCTTTATTGCTAGCTTTTGTGGGTAGAAGAAGCAAGTAGAAGATACATAAAAACTTTTGATTTCCGGTTTTCGATGAATTTACACGTTTTGAGATTTCCTTGCATTTTAATTAAGTGAAATTAGACTACTTATTTTTATTTTTTAAAAAATGTCTTTATTATTCTTTCCTCTGCATATATAAGTAGAAAATATAAGATTCAGAAATGTTTTAGATTTTCGGTTTTCGATAAAGTTACACGTTTTGAAATTTCCCGTACTCCATTCGACCATTTTTGAAAAATATCTTTTTTTTTTTTTTTTTTTTTTTGTTCAAACACTGTACTTTATGAACCAATCGAATTAATGTAACAGAATTTGATACTTGGTTGGACCTTGGTCTGACATGGTACCTATTAGCTTCTGGGCTGTATCACACAACAAAGGGGCGTTTTCACGTTGCGATTTTCTCTCATTTCAGGAAAGGCTAACATCTACAGATAGAAATAGTTATATTAAGTAAAACTCTGCTGATTCAGTTAGAGTGAATATTGGCAAACAATTGCCGCAGCTGTGTTGCAATTGCATTCCGTTTAGGACAAGGCAATAGCTTTGCTTTGCCTCGCTTTGCAAAAAAAATGGTCGAGTTTCGACCACTGGGCGATACTAGTTATAATAAAACTTTAAATGAAATTATTACATAATGATAAAAATGAAAACTTACCCAATACTTTCTTTCTAATGTTTCCAATATTTTTCCTCATCTTTTATGGTAAATGACACGAACAAACTACTGTTAAAATAAGCTACGGTTTTCCTCTAGATATGTCTATGGAGAGAAATGCTTTAATGGAAGGAGTCTATCCAAGAATAAAGGATTACTGCAGAGAAAAACATGGCTTGGAATTTCAAGTAATATATTTTCTTAATTAGGTAGAAAATTTTTGTAACACACAAACACGCGTACATACACACACATATATGTGTGTGTGTTATATAATTCCTTAATATGCGTTAGATACGTTATTAAATTAAAAAAAGAGCAGAAAAAGTACATTAAAATCGGATGATTCAGGACAATGTTTCTTGCTACATGTCTGTTAAGTTAAAGAATATATAAAAAATCGAAACAGATTTTTTTTTTAATTAAGTAAAAAATGTATTTATTTGCTAAATGATATATATACTTAAGAATCTAAATCGTAAACCATTAACGAAAAACAGATTTTAAAAGTATATAATCGGTTATTAACTATTAGTCAAATCATAAAATTGCACAGAAATCATATTACATCTTTGCTTTTTCTGCTCAAAATGAGTCTACAGGGTTTTTAGAATGCAAGTTTATGGATTAAAACATCCTTATTAATAACCAATAATTCAACAATCTATGTGTATGTATGTGTGAGAAAGAAAGTGACAGAAAGGTAAAAGCTCAAAGTTCTATTATTCCAGCAGTTAAGGTTGTTTTGTCGCAAGCCTTCTTAGATTTACTTTTTAAAAATTTCAGTTATCTTAAGTGTTTATACAGCATACAGCATGGTATACACATAACGCAAACTCAAAATCAACAAACATTTTTATTTCATGTGTGAATTTTTTGTAAGATTATGTTATGATATGTGGGAGTTAAAACTGATTGTTTACACATGAACCTAGGCCTGGGTGGTTCGCCCTCCATGGAGCTTTCTTTCTAAGGAGTCCTAAGCCCGTATTCAATCGAGTTTCTAAGAAAAACTACAGAAAACGTTAGGTTCTAACACAGTTAGGTTCTAAACTGGCACCTACCGTCTTCCAGTTTTGAGTGTAGAACCTTTCGGCAACTGGTGGGACAGATACTTTTCCTCTATAGCGTCCCAACGCGACCACACTAGTACTTTTTATAGTAACTTTATAGTGCGGGGGTATTGCGGTACTCTCTAACTAGAACATTAGATCTTTTATACCAACTACTGACTCCTTAGTGCTGCTAAAGGTTATTAATTGTTTTAATTTTACACCAACTGCAACTTGGTCGTAGAGCTGAAATTTACTGAGGAATTAGTCTTATTCTCGTTCATTTCTTTTTTGCTTGTATTTACTCTCTCTTGTAGATATAGCGAGATGATCAATATATATATATTTTTAATCTTTAAATTAATTTATGTTTTATTAAAATGTAAGATTAGAATCTCATTGGAGTTTTTTCCTTATACTCCTACACAAAATATCGCCCATTTAGCAGATAATCGACATAGCTAAGCATTGGTTATTGTAATAGTACTATAAACTGGAACGCAAAAATATGCAAATAAAGGAGGGATTTTATTTCCTTATTATTTAATTTTTCAAAAGAACTTAATTGAAAATTATGCTAGATTTTATTGATTATGAATCATGTGTTAACGATTGCAGTTCAGAACATTGTCTTCTCCACAATACATTGTTGGTGACTAGAGACTCAATCGCTGCATGCTGTTGCAGCTTAACTATATAAAATAAATAACGGTCAACTATATTTAATGTACATTATTATTTAGTGCACTGTAAAATATTTTGTGTAATAATACACAACATTATTGGGGAAGCTTATTTTCCTCAACCCTGTTGAGAAATGTTATCAGCTATAGCTGTGTAACAGAGGCGCATACAGTGGAATGTTACGCCGTTACAACTGGTAACATTTCTCAACATGGCTTGGGAAAATAAGTTTCCTCAATAATGTTGTGCATTCTTACACAAAATATTTTACAGTGTATTATGATGCCCTGCTTATTTTATAATGACATTAGGCTAGTCATAATTAAGAAACAAAAAGATTTAACTATAAATTTATGAAATTTTTAAAACAGAAAACATAAAGTTACATCTGCAACTAATTTACGCACTGTTAAAAATTTCTGTAAATTTAATGTAAATATTTATCTAGAGTCTCTGTAAATTTACAGTAATTCTTTGTTAAAAGTGAATAATCGAGATTCTCAATCTTTATTCTGTATTTTTACGAAATTTTATTGTTTAATTTTTTAATTAAAATTAAAAATGACTGTTTCTACTTTAGAAAAAACATTCCAAGTCCCAAATATATTCTCACCAATAATTAATTAAATTAATATTAGTTATTAAAATGAATGTATAAAATAAGTTTTTTAACATCTCCGTTTATTTTTCTCTGTAATTTTACGTAAGACTTGAGATAATAGATTACACAGAGTTTTCTGTTGAAATTTTTAACAGTGCGGAATTTATATCTATTCTTTTGGCATAGGAAAATATTTACTAAGAGCAGAAAATTTTTCCTTCCTATCTTTTCCCGGAGCGGTTTTCTTATTAATAAACGCGTTACTCTGTAATTTGAAATAATTAACTATTACATTTTAAAAGTACATTTAAATTTTTAAATTGCGTTTAGGTTGTAGACATGCGTTGGGGTGTACGTGACGAAGCAACCGACGATCACATGACAACGGATTTGTGCATGAGAGAAATAGAAAATTGCCAAAGACTGTCCATGGGCCCCAATTTTGTGGTGAGTACACTTCTAAAAATTTGTAGATGTTTATCTTGTGTCAGTATGTAATAAAACTACTAATTTTTTATAATAAAAATTAATTTAAATATTAGTGATTACAATTATCTGTAAATGCTTTTAATTATAGGAGCAATTCACGAATGCAAATGTCTGATTCGAATTTTGAAGTTTCCGGGATTACATTTTGCAATTAGGTCAAAATATATTTACATTAATAACATAAATACTTTTATTTAGGGAAGAAATGCAGCATACCGAATATCTAGCCCTAAAAGAAGATATATTATCGTAAGCGCCGCACATAGCGTAATTGTCGCAGCAAAGCAAATGGTAACATATTCAGTAAATGGAAAATATTTTAAAGATCGTGTCGATTTATTGCAAATAGACGAGTGATATTCATTAAAATTTATCTTAAAGTATGTATGTATAGATAAGTGGATAAATAAACAGTGAACATTACATTGTAAATTGCAATCTGAAAATTTTTAAACTTATCTGATTAATAAATTGAGGATACATGAATTGGTATTTATATTTATCATCCAAATATCGGGACGCGGATCATTCACCTCACTTTAAGTGGTTGGCTTCCACTATTGCCCGCATTTTATAAGTGGATCGCATTCCTTTTGTATATTTTTTATTAGTGGATTACTTACACTTTACATACTTTTCATTAATGGGTCTCTTCCACTCTGCAGGTTTTTCATTAATGGTGTACTTCCACTTTGCAAGCTTTATATTAGGGGATGGCTTCGGCTTCGCACTTTCTATTAGTGGGCGGTTTCTTTTTGGTGCGTTTTTTACAAGTAGGTTGCATCCACATAAACTAATTTGAAACTTTAATCTAGCTGAAACCTTAAAAATTGATAGTTTAGCTGTCTGATAAAATAAATAAATAAACAAACAAACAAACAAATAATAAAATAAAAATAAATTAAAGGCATTCTTGATTAAAATTTTAGTTGTTTAATCTTTATTTTTGTAATCTTCAGTATCAAAATTTTCTTATTGAGGTATTATTTAAACTCGATTTTATGCCATCATTAATCGGCACTGCTTATTAAGCTTCCGAAGTAGTTTTGCCGCTTCTTCAATAGAAGTCTTTCTTCATTTTCCCACTTCTCGTACGTTAGTATCTACCTATTGGCATCCAGTTAACATTTCATGCGCACTTGGTTTTTAGGCTTGTATTTACAGTTAAATCCAAAATCTGAAAGATTTCGCTAAAGCTGACATCACTATTTTCGGCTTCTGAGTTTTGCCTATTCCTTACATATGTATATATACACCTATATATATCATTTGAAACTTTAACTTTAAAACTTAAAAATAAAATCCTAAATGCCGCTGAGTTATTATTATTATTATTATTATTATTATTATTATTATTATTATATTTTTTTTAACTCGTATACGCCGGGTATTTCTCCTATAAATTACGGTAGTTTCAATATAAAAGCTTTATTGTATGCATATAATAATGAGATTTAAAGAAAGTATATAATTCCTTTTATCAAATATGTTACCAACTGCCCAGTGCGCAGCTCTAGCCAGGCGTTAAATCCACTCAACTTAACTCAATACCTGTTAGTTAATAGGTTCTGAGCTATTTATTTCAGTAAATTTTATACTGATTATAAAAGTGGTATTTGGACTGATACTAAAGTGGCTTGAAAGAAACAATTATGCAAAGTTTTCATATATTTTCTTCCAGAAAACCAAAAAATCAGAACCCTTCAGAAGTTCTTCCGAAGATATTTTTCTTATACGTCCAAAATAGATCAATGCTCCACAATTTACAGCCTTTCTACTACAATAAACATATTGTAATCAACATAGTTATAGTACTAAACATTACTCTAATAAACATAAGTTACTATTCTTAAACCATTTAATTAAGGAATTTAGCCATTTGAACTTACTTCTATTACTTGCATTTTCTATTTAAAGATGATCCTTAATGCTGATTTTAATTGATTACTGTTTCAATGAATAGAATCATCTCAGAAAAAATTAGTAGAATCTTTGGTTACTTACATTGGCTGTGTGTTGGTGTTTGGGATTAAGACCGATTAATTTCACGAGGGTCCTAGGCCTGTAGGTGAAATGCTCTCCGTGTGTGTGTGTGTGGGGGGGGGATTTCTAAGGGGGAAAGACCCCCTAGGTATTAGGGTATTACCACCTAGGAAAGATCCCATAGAATAGGAGAAGTGGATAGAATCTTAGGTTACATTGTTTGATCAAAACTGGTCTGTTGGTGTTTGGGATTAAGGCCGATTAATTTCACGAGAATCCTATGCCTATAGATGAAGTGCTCTCCTTGTATGTGTGTGTGTGTGGGGGGGGGGGATTTTTAAGGGATCACAGACCGCGAGTTTCGGAAAAAATCACGATCAAAACAGGAGTTTGTGATGCTAGGTTAGGGTTAAGGCCTATTGTGTGCACGAGAAACAGGAGCCTGGGTCTAGGTGAAATGTGGGCCAAAACAGGAAAAGAGTGGGAAAATTTTGTTAAATAATAATAAATAAATAAATAAATAAAAGAACCTTGCATTATAAATTAGATAAAATTCTAACAAAATAGACATTATTACTAAAAAGAAAAGAATGTTTTATTAAAACAACAACAATTTTCTTAAATCAATCAAATGTTGATATAGCCCTAATAAAAATTTTATTAACCAGAACCAAACTATTTTGTTGTTTTAAACGAATAGTTTTGTTGGTTCAGCTCATCGCTCGCTCATTCGCTGTTTACACAGAGATCTATGACGTAACTTATAGGACTATCCTGTGACAATGAATTTTCTTTCAACGATATTTTTTTGGCTAATGGAAACAAGTTGGTCTGGTTAAGTGTGCAAAATTTTTGTTGAAATGACAAAATAAATGTAAAAAATCAGTCAACAAAGTAAATTTGGTTTTTTCACAAAAACCATTTTTTTTTTCGGTGTAAATCGGTATGTGTAAATAAAATTTAAGCTACCATCTTATGGAATTTTATGAAAATAATTAATCGAAGTACAGGGTGGTTATAATTAAAGATCTGTTAGACCTACATAGATATCGTTCAAGTAGACGCATTTCGTCGAAGCTTGGTATATGCGTTATCCTCTTCGCTCCAGAGGTCCACATATGTGGACCTCTATTCTTTCCTTTATAAAATCTATACCATTTAATATTTTTATATTTTGACTAAACTAATAAAAAGCTGAATAAATTGGCTTTAAAAAGATACCGGTATATGGCAGCATGAAACTAAATTTATTTCTGAAATATAATGTTATTTTGTCGACTTTCGTAAAACGACTCTGAAACAGTAGTCGACCACACGGTCGAAGAAAAGTACGCAATTTTTATAATTGTTTATTAAGTACTTAGACACTTGCCAGAATAAAAAGAAAACTAATATTAATTGATTTATTTAAGGGCATCAAATTTTTAATTGTGTTACAGTTAGGAAGAGTTATGTAACTTATTAATTCAGAGTTTAGTTGTTTAAAGCCATACATTTGTATCGGTACATTACTAACCCCCTAAATTATACATGTAAGAAAATTATACTTTTTTGTAACGTACAATGTGAACGTATATGTCTAAAAGCCTTCAAGTGTAACTTATGTTGTTATTATAGCTTCGGGTCCGAAGAGGTTATATATGCACCATGGGGAAAATAAATCGTTAATAAAAATTTAAAGTTAAAATTTTGACCGATAGATTTCGTCCTAAAATCTTTCTTCACTATGTCTTTGGAAGAGAAAGATCGAGACGTACGGATCACGTTTTTTTGTCCGAGCGGTAGTCATTTTTCAGTTGTACTGCAAAAAACTTCTACGTTTGAAATGCTTACGGAAATGGCCTCTGTGGAGACAGGTTTTGAGAAGGATAATAAGTTTGAAGAGACTGGAGAGTTTGGTATGCTGCGAGGTCGATGACGGTAACAGACTGCAAATGAAACTGTGAAAAGAAAAATCATACTGTCGTGGTTGAAAGAGCGACCAGTTTACATTAATCTTCGACAAGTGCAGAATCATGTGATTTGTAACTGAAATACTCTGTGAACGAGATTTCTATTAGAATTTTATTATTAGAATATGTGCCATTTTCTTTGTGTGTGACGATATGTAAGCGCAGTGAACCAACCACTGCCAATCTCTTGTCAACTCAACGTTTTATTTGTATTAAATGTTTTTGCGGTGACTACGACTAGTAGTATTTCCTTCAACCAGCGCCTATAGAATTATAGCTCACTCATCTATCGCCAACATAGTTTTGGTCCGTCGATAATAGATAAAGGCAGAGGCCTTTATCTACAGTATAAAAGTTTCTGTAATCTATTGTAAATTGGAATCCATACAAGATCCACGCAATAGACAGGAAAAAATTCATTGATTTTAATCGCCATTTTCGGTCAGAATAACTGCTAACAATACATCCGGACGCCCTTACTTAAATTTAGTTAATAACAATGTTAAATTCCTTGTTAAAATGAACTCCATGTACTGTAACGTGAAATGTTATTAGTAATTCGTAAGAGCCATATATGTGTGAATAAAAAGAAAAACTCCCAATGCATAGAATTTTTAAATAATATAATAGTGTAGATTGCAACACCCCCTTTTTTTAAAAATAAATTCTTAAATATTAATATAGACGAATTTTATTAACAAATGATATTTATTTTATCGAAATTAAGTTAATTTATTAAAAATAAAATTAATAAAATTAAGTTATTTATTAGAACAAAAATTAAAAATTATTTTTTAAAAACAAAAATTTAATGATATTTAGTTTATTCAAATTAAGTTATTTTAATAAACCAAAAATATATGAAAGTTGAATAGAGCTAAAAGGTAAGAATAACAATATATATTTTTAAAATAATATATGTATAAACGCAAATAATACCAACGACCCTCCCTCCAACCGATACCAACGACCTTCCACAAATCGTTAACTCCTCAACAAGTGTAAAAAATAGTATAAAAAATAAGATTTTAAGATAGAATTTACTCGATATTTAGGATAATCATAAACTTTAGCTTGCAGATTTAACGTTTTTAGTTCTGTATTTGGCTGTGCAAAAGTATTTAATTCTATGTAGAAAATTAAGTAGAATATTTTTATAAACAGTTTTAATTTTATTAAAAATATTTTTATAAAAAGTTGTTAAAATTTGTAAATAAATTAAATTTAAATAGAAATTCTTTTGATTTATCAAAAGTGTCAAAATATAATTTTTTTTATTAATAATATTGATTTTTACATCTAAAAATTAATTTCATTATTAATCATATAGCATTTTGAATTAAGTGTAAGAATAGGAAGATAAATAACAGGTTAAAGAATTAGTATTTTTATCATTAAAATAAATGTCATCTACAAACCTGAAGAAGTTTAAGTAATATACTATATATCAAAATGCTAGGCCCTCCAGTAAAAGCGAAAATTATATTGGAAAAAAATATTCTATTGTGTACAAAGTACTATTTTATAAACTATATTAATTCATACAACTAAAAAATAATGCTTAAGTAATATACAACACTTAAGTATTAAAATGAAAACAAAAATTATGGTAAACTGATGTTTCGAAACGATAAGTCCACTGAACTGAGCATCAAATTATTGTCCAATTAATAAGGAAATTTTCTACCGTTTTTTAGAATGAGCTTATAAATCCAATTCGGCATGGTTACCATAAGTTTTTACAAATAGCGTACCTCGATTTTTTGTCCATTTGGTGTGAAATAATATTATTGCTTCAAGCGTGTAGTACAGTTGCACTGCCTTCGGCTGCATACATTGCTCTCGGGAGTATGACTTACATTGTTTCAACCGGACTCAAGCTGGGACTGCAAGATGGCCAATCTATAATAGGTACACTATTATACTGAAACTATTAAAATGTGGACGATGCAGACTGCACAGGAACATCGTTCCACTGGAATATGAAATAAGAGCCTCCAATATTATCTGTTTTTGGAAGAAACTATTGTTCAAGCATCTGTTGATAGCCTGTAGCATTCAAACGGTTGTATGCAAATGCTATATCAGTTTTTCCTACACATCCATATTACTCCTACACCATAACGGAACCCCCACCAGCTTGCCTCTTCGTGAATCTCTAATTACCGTTACTCATATCGAGTAACGGTAATGAGATAATAATTTTTTTGTTGTTGTTTGTTTTCATTACTGAATATACCTCTGTTACAGTCTACTTTCCAGGGCATTACTTCCTGTAAAAATTTTATTCTCTTTTCTTGTGATTTTTAGTCAATTTTGGAGCCTCCTCATTCTACCAGTAAACTACTAAAATGCCGAACTTTGTCCCTCTGTGGGCCGTAGATTTTTGTATCCGAAGCTTTTGTTTTCTGCTTAAAGTGGATAAGCTCGTATTTCCAGATTTTATGATAGTCCTTCTTTGTTGGGACACCATTCTTGTTGGTCGCTCAGATGATTTTTTAATGCCTTAAGCAATTCTCATTGCGCAAAAATTTTTTACACTGCATTATGCGATTTCTCTAAAAGTTCAGCTATTTCTTTCTGTATTCGATTTTTCACTCTTCTTCAGTGCATCAAATTGTCCTTGCTCAGTCACTGAAAGACTGCAATAACGATACCGATTTCATTTGTTTACAGCGTAATGTTCAAATTTATTTAAATACCGCCACAGCTAATAGCGTAATCCTGCGGTAAGACTAAACTATGATCCTAGCAAACACATAAGTATCAGAAAAATTACGTTCTGGTATGAGATGCATCAGATTTATCTGATATGTCGTTTTTCTTTTAATATTCACATATTTTTTTTTATGATATATAAAATTATATAACATGAGCAGTGTCTGTACAACACCAAAATTATAATATTTTTTACGCAGTACCAAATAGTTGATGTTAGACAGATATCCGACACACAACAGTTTTACGAGGCGCGACTAAAGTTGATATTAGAGGCATGATAAATTTTTTAACATCAGATTTAAAAAATGAAATATTACGGTTATTGTATCGTTATTCTGTCTCCGTTTTATTTACTGTCACCATTAAATATTTATAAATAAATTTGCTTGTATGCTAAGAAACTGTTAACTTGCAGTAGTACTAAATCATGCTAATTTGTATACGTCCAACTATCATCAGGAAAGATAAACGACATCTTTCCAATTGAACGGGTGGACTTCAATTGCGGAAAATTAAAAACTATACAGGATGACAAGAAATAACTTGGACACACATGATACATTATAACTTTAATGCTAATGAAAATATTACGACCAAACTTCAATAAATATGAATACATTATTTTGTCTGTTATATTTACAAATTTTCAAAGAGCTTTAAACGTGTCACAAAATTTTCGGCTATGGGCCGCAACTCACTTACTGAGATTTTATCCCATTCGTTGCATAAGGATTCCTTTAGGGATGCCAAAATTTTATGAGGTTTAGTACACACCCTTGTCTCCAAGATGGACCAAACAGAATAATCCATTCTGTTCAAATCTGGGGAATACGGGGGCCATTATTGAGCTCCAATGAAGTCAGGAAAATTTGTCTTGCACCAATCTTGAGTGCCTTTAGCTCTGTGTGCAGGTGTGGAATCCTGTTGGAAGGTCCATCTTTTGTTTCCAAAGAACTTTTGCAACCAAAGTAAGTCGGCATCTTCCAAAATGAGTTTGCAATAGTGGTAGTTACAGATATTTGGTTTGAAACTTCGTCCAAGTTATTTCTTGCCACCCTGTATGTGTCGAAAATTAAATCTAAAATGGTAACCATAAGATATCGGTGAAATTAGTTAGGCATAATTTTTATATCAGTTCCGTATCGGTGATGATGGAACTCGCATACATTTTTCTCGTTTATGCATCGGAATTATCGCTGGCGCTCGAAATTGTGACAGGTATCTGCTGCCAGATGGATAATCATTTAACATATCAGAAAGGATATCCATTCCGAGAACACTTTCGACATAAGAAGGTTACGATTTGTTTGCATTGAAATGACACCTCGAATGCCGGACGAATGATATCTTTTTCATACCAAAATAGTACTTCTGTGTTTGCTTGGATATTTATTCAAATTTTTCGAAAATAAACGTTTTGGTGCAAAGATTGATGAAGGCGAGCCTATCTTTTCGAAATGGTTTCAAAATGAAAATTTACATAAATAAAATAAAAACGAATTATTTATATTTAACAAATTACTTTTTAAATAGTTATTACGAATATTCTGTAATTATTTTTTAAAAATAATTGATTGTTATTCTCAATTAAGTGTCGAAACTTTCAAAAATAAGTGTAGACCAATCGTTTCGATACACACTGTACAAATAAATGTGTATATACATATGCATTTTCAAATGCGTAATCTTTTTCTTCAAACTTATAGATTACGCAAATTATAGAATATAAAATTAATATATTTAAATATTAAAACGCAAAAGCTTAATTTTAATTTTCTTTCTTTATTTTTTGTAAAAATAAAATGTAAGAGGGCGAATTCAAGTGGTGTGAAATATTGTAATGAATGATAATTGATCATAAACAATGGCTAAATTCTAATAACCATGATAATTCTTTCAGACATTTTTGGGGCAAAAATACGGTTATCGACCCATTCCGACAATAATTGACGGAAGAGAATTTCGAATGATACGTGATACTCTAGGTCTGATGATGCTGGACACTGCTTTGTTGGATCGATGGTACAGGGAAGACACCAATGCTGTGCCTTCAGTCTTTGTCCTACAACCAATAAGTTCTATATTGATTCACTTCAATAATAAGGTGCTTTCTTAGTTTTACTATTTCAATTCATAATTAAATACTAGGCTTATTTTAATTGTGAAAACAGCTGCCATTGTATTAAAAATTTAAGAATCCTTCTTATCTTATATTTTAATTAGATAAAGTACTTATTAAGTTAGTCTAAGCTAATTTTATTAATTATTGTTTATTTCGAAAAAAATGCATAATTATTTCATTGACTTTATTATATAATTTTCATAACATTTTACAGAGAGCTCCAAAACTGCAAGCTGCTGATCAGGCAACATGGTGGGATACTCTAGAGAAGCTTCAAAAATTGCTACGGAAAGCAGCAAATGCATTGTACATTGCGGAGAAAATAGACCATGAAGCTATGCATAACTATATGATGTCCGGTAACGTTTCATGTTTGCATTCAAACTTTTAGTTTTGTAAAGCGTCTATTATACAGAATGGTTATAATTAAACTCATCCTATGTTGCTAAAAAGGGTTAGTGGATTGCTGTCCAATTTGGTATGCGGCCATAGCTATATGATGACCGCTGATATACGTAAAAAAAAAAAAAAAAAAAAAAAAAAAACCTGAAATGTTGTGACCATTACAAAACTTTCTTCTATTATTTTCCTATACAAATTCATTTAGTGCAAATTATTTATTAAAATTATTCTGTATCAAAATTATTTTCATGGTGAGTATAGACAATCTTTATCTTAGAAAAATATAAGTTTCGAAATAAAGTTAATTTTCGGAGCTATAGACGACATCTTATAACATGCTTTTTATTTTATTTTTTCCCTTAATGAAATAGAAATCGATAACTTTGTTTCAAATTATCACAGACCCGTGGTTCAACCATTCATTTTAAAGGAATTGACAGGTTTTTTTGAAAGATACCTATGTTGAAAATTTTCACCATCAAACTGAAGAGATCCATTCTTCCCTCAGGAGGTCGGGAAGCGATGAACTTACATAGACATAAAAAATTTTCCTGCTTGAATATTACTATCATAAATATATATTTTCTAAATTTCAGAATGATTGGTTAAAAGTAATCCTCATTGTGTACAGTTATATGAAATTTTTTCCTATGATGTCATGTTGAAAATTATGATGAAACGGAACAACAGTGTCATCTGCTGAGGGATATATCACAATAACTAATCAGACCAACATAAGTCAAGGTACAACCAAATGCAAATTTATATCGAATTCCTTCCATAGGTTTCTGAGATACGGAATCCATTTAATTTTGGTATCACCCATATACAACTGACAGACGTTTCCTAAAAATGGTCAAACCGTACTCAGAAAATCTTAAAATGTGCAAATTCATCGAAAACCGGAGCATGATAATTTTTACGAATCCAATGCTTTCTTATATTAAAGATAGAAGAAAGTAAAAAAAAAAAAAAAAAAAAAAAAAAATCAAAAAATCTGTATTAGGTGGCGCTTTGTATAAAAAAGTGGCAAACTTAATAAGCGGTCTACACGCGATCGAAAACTAGTAAATCCAAATATTTATGCATTTCTTATAAATAATTTCCTTTGTTATATCTTCCGTTTTTCTTTAAATGGCGCGTAGTGGTCGTTTATAAGCTACATTACTTTTAGTGCATCTTACATATAAAATTTGGTGGCAATCCGCTCCCTTGATATAGTTTATTCGAATGCTATTTATAACGAAAATTAAATTATAATTTACTGTACAAAAATATCCTAATTCTGAGTTTTTTCTTTAGATATTTTAAATATTGTTAATACCTCTTATATTTTGGTGATCTTTTATTTGCATTTATGTAGTCTTTGAATTAAGGTTCTTATTAATTTTTGTTTTCTATAATGCGTGCTTTTCAGTTAACGTGTTTAATCTAATTATCAACAATACACCATATAGAATGCCAAGGTATAACTAATTATAAAAATTAATTCTTTAGTTATATTGACCACAAAATTTGTGTTACACACGTACAGACAGTCAGACGTCTTCCAAAAAATGCCTAATCGTATTCAGGAAATCTAAAAGCATGAAAATCTATAAAAACCGGCAATCAAATCGTGCACTGTGTAGTCCATGTACACACTGTCTAAAAATCTTTATACTATTTTTCTAATATGTTCTTTCCTTTTGTAAAGTTTGCTGATTATTTGTTAGAAATTATTGAAACATTTATTGATAAATCTCTGCACACAAACAAATATATATAAATAAAATATAAATTTTCATTCATTTAATTTATTATTCTACAAAATTTTAGTAACTGAAAGAGAAGTCATCAATGGTATTTTGAAAGTTTCGAATACTAGAAACCACTGCTTAGCGTATATTCGACAAATAAACGCTGTCGACATGACAAACTTGAGGGAAGTCAGCAAATTCATTGATACATTGGGCAGGACTGTAGACATAGAAGCCCAGAAACTCTTGACGGACCTCCGAGATGTAAGACTAATACAGAAGATAGAGGCTTCAAACTGCGCGAAGTAAGTATAGAGTAAATTAATACTTAGAATGTAAGTACGTAGGTTTAATATTATAACTTTTAATAGTGCCATATTTAAACGTAGCCTACGACTTAAGTAGAAAGATGTTTCAGATGTCTCAGATGTTCAAAATATCTCAATTTAAACTCTACCAGTAAATAATAACTATGAAATGGCATCATAACGTCGAAGGCACAAAACGTTTTTTGATAAAACTGATGTTATATGAGCGTCATTCATTCCAAAATTTTTATTCCCGAATTCTATTATTATTATTATTTTTAAATGTTGAAATTTATGCATATAAATTCTTTAATCCGGAGTGTGTAAGTGACCGGATTATTCATCATCGGACAGACCAAAGAGGCATGAATATTGGTGGAAATATTCTTTCCGTGACGTAGACATCCACTAAGAAGCGATTTTACTAAATTCACCCGCAAAGGGGAGAGGGGGAAGGCCAAAAGGGCAAAGAACACTATTTCACAAAACTCTTCATATCAATAAAGAAAGAGATATCTGTATTGGTTTTTTACTTTAAAATATATTAAACACAAACATTTAAAAATCAATCTTAGAAATTTTAGGAATTGTTCTCAAGGGGGAGCGGAAAACGAGTTTTGAGATAGGCAAAACGTGATTTCACTTCAAACTTCATATTAGGAAATATATATAAATATTCATAAAGTTTTTACTTTACAACATAACAAGTACTAGTACCTAAACACCAATTTCAAGAATTTTAGAAACTCGCCCAGGAGGGAGCAAAACGTGATTTCACGTAGCCTTGAGATACATAAAATGGTACATCGTCCACTCACTGGCTCAACCCGATCGTGGCGGCTCTATGGAAGGTTGGATCACGAATTTTAGTGTGAAGTTGGTTACGGGGCTCTGACCCCAACTAAGGCGGGGTTTTTCGAAATTACCCTTTTTATTCCTTGGGGGTGGAGAGGATGCAAAAAGACCTTTGCTAATATAACACGGCTCCAGATTACTTCATGGTAAAGAAATTTGACATGGGACAGCTAGGAAAAAAAAAAAAAAAGAGAGAGAGAGAGAGAGAGAGAGAGAGAGAGAGATTTTAAGTAGATGGAAAGGCGCAAATCGATTTTATTTATTTATTCATTTATTTCATTTATTTATTGGGAGGAGGAGGTTCACAAAATCCAGATTTTTGGGTAGAACTCTACCAAAAAAAGCACAAAGAGGTTGAAAATGTCCGAAAACCCATTTAAAACTTTTTGCGATTTGTGATTTTAGGGAAGGGAGGGGTGTCATTAAGTGGCAAATTTTAGAATTCCCTATGTTAAATTTGTCCTGGGTAATCTACGCGCGATGTAATCACGATTTTCACTCACTGCGCTAGTTATATAATCCAACACCCACTGTGGCGAGATTCTCCCCCCCCCCCCCCAATCACCTTTTGTAGGGGGGGAAGGCCGAGGCAAAATACATGTTTCCAAGCGTAATTCTGTTCCAAACTATCTCAGGAAAACGATTTTGTGTGTGGGGCTTGGTAATGAGAATTCAACATATATTTTAAAGGGATTTTATGAAATCATCTCTTTCCCCTTTGGAAGAAAAGGGCACGAAACACGTTTTCCAGTGTAACAGCTCCAAATTATCTCAGGAAGGTGATTTTTGATGTATAAGTTATGTACCTAACAATCACGGTAAAGGATTTTTTTTTAATTTCCCCTTTCCGCTTATTTATTTATTTATTTATTTGGGAGGGGGGGGGGGAGGTTGGCAGGGAACAAAAACACTATTTTTCAAGAATAAACCTGCATCAAATTATCTAAGTACGACGATTTTTTGGTTTGTGCGTTGTGTATCTTTACCCAACATGCACTGTGATGAGATTTTGCGAAATTCCTCATTTTCCCTTTGACGCGCGGATGGGACAAAAAACACGTTTTCAAATTTAACTTTGCTCAAAATTACCTCAAGACCCTAACAGCACAAAATGTTCCAGAAACGTAACAATCATATAACTTTGAAACATTATAAACATTTCAGAAACGTTTAAAATCGTTCAGATTACTTTCTGATTAGTTTCAAAAACGTAGAAATGTCCGCGATCGTAACAAAAAATCAGATACGTAACAGAAACACTGCAATCACTTAACAGTTAGAAAATCAAAAAGGGCGAATGTTTCAGAAAGGTATAGGAGAGCATACTTAAATGTGTTACGTTTTTGAAAGATTGTAAGCTTTTTGCAACATAACTGAAACATTTTGTGCTGTATGGGGATGGCGGTTTTTTGTGCGTGTGTGTGTGTATGTTGGATATGTGTACGCAAAATGTACTTTTATAAATTTTCTACTTTAACTGCGTGGAGTGGGGAGCTAAAAACATAATTTAAAGTTTAACTCTATTCCAAATTACTCCCAAGAAAACGACTTTTGGTGTGTAGTTTGTTTTTCGGGTCTGGAAACTGATTGCATTTACTTTCGTGGCTGTAAAATTAAAAAGGGTAGATAGAGGAGGCGCGCACTGTATATGTGAATATACGAGGTCTGTCCAATAAATACGCAAACTAAGGCCATAAAAAGTTTATTTTGCAAAATTTAGTCTACATCGATTTAGTCCCCTTCAAAGTCCCGTTCGTTGCTATGCATCTTCTTTTCCACTGTTCAAAGCACCCTTGGAAGTCCTCGGCAGTCAGGCCTTTTAGTTTTCTCGTCGTTTCATGCTTTATTGTGTCCTCATCTTCACAGGGATGTCCCCTCATCACATTTTTGCATTTTGGGAATAAAACAAAAGTCGCATGGGGGCGAGATCTGGCGAATAAGGAGGATGATCAAGGATGGTGATTGAATTCTTTGCCAGAAACTGGCGAACAATCAATGCTGAATGTGCAGGTGCATTGTCATGGTGAAGGATCCATCCATCACCTTGAGTCAAATTTCGTCGCACACGACGCACGCGATCTCCCAAACGCTTGAGAACTGTAAGAAAAATAATTTATTATTTCCGTCAATTTTCATTTTCGACACACAGTAAAAACAAGGACAACAGAAACTAACACAACTGGCACAATACGCACAACTCGATGATCCGCCATGCACTGATGGTTCATTGGGTCTCAGGCAACTAGCACTGCTAGTAAGCGAGGCTATAGTCCGCGTTATGGCCGAAAGATGGCACCAGTTCGCGTATTTATTGGACAGTCGTAGTTCTACCGCGCACTATTAGGTACCCGGGGCCAGATATAGAGCAGGCACGAAAATCGCTGCCGAAGTTATTGGGGAGCCAACTGAGCTTCGTATTTAAATACTTTGTTTTTGAGCACGTGCTCGTGTAATGCGCTGTCGCAGGCAGTGGAAACTCGAACTCAGCATAGCGTGGACCAAAAAAAAAAAAAAAGAAGGAGCCGCCGAAGGCAATGTGAACCCAAACCAAGGTTTTGTGCATGTGAGTGTTCACATCCTTACATGTCAAAACTACTTAAGTGTTCTATATTATTTATTGCACGTCCATTGCTATTTACTCAATCAGCTTCATTATACATGTATTAATATTTTCGTGAACTGAGGAAAAATTGTTTTTGTCAATTTGCTGGATGCACTTGATAACTGTTTTGCAAAATATCAGTGTTGGGCTGCAAATTAATTAAATTGAAACTTAAATCTTTCACTGAAACTAACACTTAGCTTATTATTAAATTATTTTGGTAGATGACTATTCTATAGTTGAAATCAGTTTTTAAAATACAAGTGAAAGATAAAATATTCAATCAGAATTTTTTGCATATTTTGCATATCACATTGCACACATATTCATTTAAAAGTAATCTAAAGTTTATTCTCTTTCAGAAAAAATCTTAGTTTTAGAATAAATTGGTAATTCATCAAATTCAATCAGTGTATTATATCCTAGGCTTGATGCTATAAATCAGTTTAAAATGATATAATTCAATCTGGGCTATGCATATTTTCCAATTCTCAAAATGCATAATTTATTGAAGTTAATTAATTAATTAATTTATTATTTGCACATAATAAATTTCCCTTAATTACAAATTCGAAATCTTGAGATATGAATTTAATAAATTAACTTGAAATATAGCAAAAATAAATAAATAAATAAAATAAAATAAAAAATAAAAATAAATAAATAAATAAATTAAATTAAAAATTCTGTCAAGGACAGAATTTAGTTTAGTCGGAGGACTATTAATTTCAATCTGTAAAATTTTTATCTTTTTTTTTTTTTTTTTTTTTTTTTTTAATTTAAATTTAAATTTATTTTTTATCTCATTTTTTGACCGTAAAACTGGGCCACGTATTTTTTAAAATGACTGAAATGAATTAAAAATGAAGTGTTTCCACCTAAATTTCATGCTTTTGTTAATTTCTAAAAATCTAATTGTCGTGTCGAAAAACTGTTTGCACCCCTGGATTCAGAAAAATTGCCCCTTTCATTTGGTACCAAATTTGTAACGATAAGACTGATATTCCTATATTATTTTGGTATTACACAAAACTGGTCTACAAAAATCCAGATTAAAACTAATAGTCCTCCGTCCTAGAAGAAAAAAAATTGTAATTTGTGGATTACGAATTAACAGAGATATGATGAATTTAAAGATTAAAAGACAAAAAAATAAATAAATAAATGAATAAATAAATAAAATGATATTGTGATAAACTATTAATATAGCAAAATACTTAAAATTGACGTCAGAAACGAAAAATTTCAAGGTACATTTTAACACGTTCACGTATGTACATTTTCATATTTTTAAGGTACCTGCCTACACTGTGTAAAAAAAGTAGAAGGACAGTTGATTTTTGTAAATTATTTTCCGTATTTTTATCCTGGCTATTAGGTTTTTATACGGATTTTGTTTAACAAAGTTTTCTTTAATTCCACGTAAAAATGAAATCTCTACTACAAATGCTAATTTATGTATTGTAGAAAAACTAATATTCATGATTTCGAGAGTGTAAAAAAAGTAGAAGGACACTTTTCAAAAATTATCATTTGGTGGACTGTGCACGAATAAAAGAGTAAACAAGTCCTTCCGGCTTATTCGGAAGGGTAGGTTGATTTCGTTTTCCTTATCAAGTAGCCGTCATTTTGTTTTAAAATGGCGGCTACAAATTATTAATGCACTTAGTAGAAATATTGATGTAGGCTACGCACATATGGAGTTTAAAGCAAATCGGTTCATAAATACCTCTTTATGGGAATTTAAAATTTTCAAGTGGCCGGCGCTTGGAAACAAAATAGTGGGCTAAGTTGACATATATATGAAATGTATTTGGGAGATAAGTCTACCGTACACATATAGTTCGAATTAATTCAAAATCTCAAAAGTCATCGTGTTGAAAAATTAAGTGACTGCCACTTCGATCAAAATGGCAGACAAAGTTGCTCCTCTACGATATCGTTGCAAATTTGAAAATACTTTTTTTGGTAGAAATTCTTTCAAAGAGGCTTAGTAAGTTGATAAAAATGTTAGTTTCTGAATTTCTAGTTTATTTTAGCATTAAAATAGCCTAATTTTTCCTTAAAAACGCATTAAAAAGATCCAGTAACGCAGGTAATAGATTTGGCGCCAAATTTGGCGACTTTTCCCCTATGGCGACTTTTTTGGCGACTTTTGGCGAGAAAATACTTATTATCGATATACCAAAGATGGACGCAATAACGTGATTGGTTCACGAGTTACGTGAATTTTCTAGATTTTTGTTATTTGAATGATAAATCGTATTTTCAACTTTGATTTGAATTGATTAAGCATTTCTAAAGTTACCGTAATAACAAATTTTCAAGCGGCCGCCACTTGGAAACAATGCAGTGGAACAAGTTGCCCAGCAAACACATCCAAGATATTTGAAGCATAGGTTCACTGTCCAACTGTGGTTTAAATCAGTGCCGTGTTTCAAAAGTTATTATTATGGCAAATTTTTAAGTGGCAGTCTAAGTGGCTGCAACTTGGAAACAAAAGGGCAAAACAACTTGCCCATCGAAATCATCCAGTATATTTGTGTGATAAGTTCATTGTCCAGTTCTAGTTTAAATTAAATCAGTATTTCAAAAATTATCGTCATAAGAAATTTTCAGGTGGCACCACTTGTATAAAAAAGTGGAGTGAGATGCCCAGCGAACTTAAATGAGATATTTGAATGATAAATCCACTACCCAAATTTGATGCGAATTGATTCTGTATTACTAAAGTTACCATAATGACAAATTTTCAAGTGGCCGCCACTTGGAAATAAAATTGCGGATCAAGTCATCAAGTGAACTTATCCTAGATATTTGAAAAATAAGTTCACTATCCAACTTTTATTTGAATCAGTTTAGTATTTTAAAAGATATCGTGTGGCATATTTTCAAGTGGCAGTGTGATTTCAAGTGGCTGGAACTTAGAAGCAAGATGTCGGGACAAGTTGTCCAGTGAATACATTCAAGATAATTATATGATAATATCACTGTCTAAATTTGGTTCGATTTGGAGTATTATTTCAGAAGTTATCGTGATTTTAAATTTTCAAGTGGCAGCCTGATTTCAAGTGACGCCGCTTAACTTAAGATATCTGCCACTTTATTAAAAATGGCGGATATAATTTATTAATAAACTTCATTGAGATCCTTACGTGGTCTGTATTTACATCACAATTCAAACAATTTCGGAATACGCTTTTTACAATTTAAATTTGAAATTTTCAAGTGGTCTCCACTTGAAAACAAAATGGCGGTGCAACTTGGTTAACAAACTCAACTAAGATATTTATATGATAAGTTAAGACACTGTTCAAATTTGATTCCATCTGGAGTATTATTTCGGAAGTTATCATGGTTTTAAATTTTCAAGTGGTGGCCTGATTTCAAGTGGTCCCGCTTAACTTAAGATATCCACCACTTTATTAAAAATTGCGGATAAAGTTCATTAATAAAGTTATTTGAAACACTTGTATAATCTATGTATACATAAAAATTAAAAACAATTCGGAATACGCTTTTTACAATTTGAATTTGAAATTTTCAAGTGGTCTCCACTTGAAAACAAAATGGTCAGCAACTTGGTTAACAAATTACTCTAAGTTATTTATAAAATAAATTAAGACACTGTCCAAATTTGGTTCGATTTGGAGTATTATTTCAGAAGTTATTGTGATTTTAAATTTTCAAGTGGTAGCGTGATTTCAAGTGGCCCCGCTTAACTTAAGATATCTACCACTTTATTAAAAATGACGGATAAATTTCATTAATAAACATCATTGAGACACTTATGTGGTCTATATTTACATCAAATTTCAAACAAATTCGGAATACGCTTTTACAATTTGAATTTGAAATTTTCAAGTGGTCTCCACTTGAAAACAAAATGGCGGAGCAATTTGATTAATAAACATATCTAAGATATTTATAAGATAAGTTAAGACACTGTCCAAATTTGGTTCGATTTGGAGTATTATTTCGGAAGTTATAGTGATTTTAAATTTTCAAGTGGTAGCTTGATTTCAAGTGGTCCCTCTTAACTTAAAATATCTGCCACTTTATTAAAAATTACTGATAAACTTCATTAATAAACTTCATTGAGACCCTTATGTGGCCTGTATTTACATCAAAATTCAAGAAAATCTTGCTTTAAATATACTTTTTACAATGTCGGTTTGAAATTTTCAAGTGGCTGCCACTTGAAAACAAAAAGTCGGAGCAACTTGGTTAACGAACTCATTCAAGATATTTATAAGATTAGTTCACCGTCCAAATTTGGTTTGATTTCGAGTATTATTTCGGGAGTTATCGTGATGACAAAATTTTCATTATAGATAGATAGATAGATAGATAAACGAAGTGATTGCAATAGGTCGATTTCTAAAGAAATCAACCTAATATTGAATTTTTTTTTTTTTTTTTTTTTTTTTTTTAGCTGCTTTTGTTGAGGAAAACGTATTTTGTTAAAAATTGCATTGTTATTTTCTTTTCAGACTGCCTAGAAGAATGCCTTTAAATAATTTCCAAAAGGGGCAAATAGTTACATATAAAATTAATGGTAAAGGTGTTAGACAAATTATTTGCATACTGCACGTCCTCCCCAATACAGTTTCTAACTTTATCAGAAAACTAGATAGAAATAGGAAAAGAAAGAAGACTGGTAGGCCTAAATATATAATTCCTTAGGATAGAAGAAAACTTGCCCATGAGCTTAAAATAAGCAGCAGAAGTATCGAAAAGGTTCAAAATCAATCAGGACTTACTCATGTGTCAAAGCAAACAGCTTATAACTACATAACAAGATCGAAATAATTAATTTTCAAAAAGCGGAAGCATCATCCAAAGTGGAAAAATTCACAGATTGATTACCGTTTATCATGGGCCAAGTAAAACATGTAATGGACCTCAGATGGGACTTCTATAATATTTTTAGACGAAAGGAAGTTTAACTTAAACGATTCAGATAGTTACCAATAACACCTGCATTGTCTGGGTAATGCAGAAGAATTTTATTGAACTCGACAAATGGGAGGGGGGGGGGGGATGATGGATTTTTAAGCATTTGGACATGGAAGAAGAACAAGTCTGGTCTTTTTCAGTGGTAGGAAGAAATATACAGGTGATATTGAAGTGCTGAATTCTGAACTTCTTCCTTATGGCTCTGAATTAGGAGGAGAAGAGTGAATGTTTCAACAAGATGAAGCCTCCCTTCACACCAACAATGGAGTTAAAAATTGGTTCTCTGCAAATAATGTGCAGGTTTTAGCAAAGTCAGCTAAAAGCTCTGATCTTAAGAACGGGGAAAACATATGGCCAATGCTTGTTCGTCAAGTATATGTTGGTGGGAAAATGTTTGAATTCCTTGCTGAACTTCGAGAAGCTTTGAATAGCTCACAGGCTAATTTTTGCCAAACAGGAATTCAATCTTTATATGATTCACTTCCACATATAGTATTCGAAGTTAAAAGAGCTAATGGGAAGAGTATTACTTACGAATTTATATTTTATATTTTGTATTACTGTCTTTCTACACTGTAAAAAATGGTTTCTTAAAAATGAGCTAAATTGTCTCAAAATAGCTCGAAACAATATATACTTATATTTGAAAACCCATGTACTCATTTTTGAGTTTATTGACATGTCAAACATGGGCTTATTGGAATTCTTATTGGTCAACACTGTTTTTGAGCATGTCAATATACTTAAAATTGAGTAAATAGATTTTCAAATTTAAGTATATATTGTTTCAGAGCTATTTTGGGACAATTTAGCTCATTTTTAAGAAACCATTTTTTACAGTGTACTTTTTTTACAGAGTTTAAAAACGCAGAAACTATTTTTGTTGTCCTTAATAATTTATTTTTGAAAATCATGATAATGATACTGATATCTTCTTGTTAAATGGTCTTTAAAATGTTACACATAAAAATAATTTCATTAAAAATAAAATATTCCCTTTTTTTCTAAAAATATCCAGTGTCCTTCTACTTTTGTTACACAGTGTACCTTTAAAATGCAATTTTCGGTCAAAACTCCTATTTTCTATCTTCGGTTCAGTATTAAAGCCTGAAATTTTAGCTTTCCAAATCAGTTTGAATTTTGTTTCTATCTCTCTTAGAACTTGAGTTACAGGCATTTTAATATTAGTCACTCGCAAGTTTTTGAAACCGGAAGTGACCGTAAATGTTTGTTTACATAAATGTTTTACATAAACATCAAAACTTGTTACTGCACATAAAATGAATTAAAAAAAAAATAAACTTTGAAATAAATCAGGAACTTATTAAAATTATTTTTTATTTATTAGGTAAAATCTGGTTTTTAACGCGTTGAGCGCCATGTCAGCCACTCTTAGAGCCCCTAAATAAAATAATAGGCCGGCGCATCACCGCCATTTTTTTGCCTCCGAAGAGGACAGCATTCCCGCTTGGCGTCCTTATCGCTTCCCTAATGATTTTAAGAAATCTTGATCTGAAGCTAATCCGGTCGAGATAAGAGCAATAAACAACAATAATATTCCTAAAAACACATATTTTTCACAGTACATTCTCAGGATGTCATTTTATTCTGAGGATATCCTATGGATGAACTGGGGTAAGATGTGTTGTTAGGGCGGTTTATGTTTCTTTCACAAAATGTCGCCAAAACTCAAATACACAGTCTGCGAACACTTTATATTCACTTCTTGAATGATTATAGCAGTTTATCGCTAAACAAACTTCCATATCATCGTTTACTTAGCTAAAATTATGAAATATAATAAAACAAGTTACTTTAAAGTAACGTAAGACGATAAAAAAAAATGTTTGTCGTTTGTTTATCAGAGAAACACGCTGGGTACACGTGGCAACCCTAAGGCAACAAAATGCCTGATGCGCCAGCTCGTATATGTAGGAGCCTTAGCCACTCTAGATTCTAGACATTTTGTCATATATCTCTAAGTACTGAAGGAATCAGCTTGAAACTTTAGGAGTGTGCAGAACATGTTATACTTCAGTGGAAGTTTTACCCCGAAAGTAAAAGCAGTACTAATAAAAAATTAAAACGTTGAGCGCCCTGTCAGCTATCGGTGGCTGACAGTGCCAAATATGATATAAAGCCGCGTCAACCATCGGTGACGGATATAAAATAGGATATAAAACTAAAAATATTACATTTAATTATTGAAAACTTATTAAAAATTTTCTTAATTTTTATTTATTACAGGAGGAATCATTATGGAATTTTAATCGATTTTAAGAATTTGCGTGGCGCTCAACGTGTTAATTATGCTTTCTGCTTTTTCTCAAAATGAGATTTTTAATATTTTGCTTTATCGCAAAACATCATAACTCCAAAAGTTATAATTGAAACCTTGTGAAACTTTGAAAAAATACTCTACAGGAGTTGTTTTAGGGATTGAAGTACTACAATGAATCTAGCTAAATTATTATTATTACTATTATTTATTTATTTATTTTTATTTTTATTTTTATTTTTTTTTTTTGTCGGTAGAAGTTATGAACTGTCATGTATATTCATAATTTTTTTAAACATGTAAAATGTTATCTTCTCTCAAATTTTAAATAACATGGTTATAGTTTTGAGAATACTTCACTTCCTTAAAGACCTTTTAATAATCGAAATAAATTTACAGAATAAAAATATCTTTATTTAAATTTCACTTATGATGTTTTGAAAAAGTGCTCTTTTTTTTTTTTTTCAAATTTTATGTATATTTTGAGCCTAAATATCAAAATATTTTAAAATTTGCATATTTTTTTTCATGTTATTTACTGTTTTTAACTATATTCTATTATGTAATGCACATAAATAGGCAATTTTTTCAATTATTAAAAAAAAATCACCTTCGACAGTTAGGCAGGAGCCTTAACAGTATACCCGCCTTGTTGCGTTCCTTTGAAACGTTATATTATTTAACAAAAGGATTTTACATATTCGTGTTTAAATAATTTTACCCTGAGCAATCCATGCAGTAGATGTCCGTGCCACTAATGTATATATACACCAATTGGGATACTTAAAGAGCAATAAGGGCAATAATAACTTTATTTCATGGACATGAGAAACCGTAAAAAAAAAAAAAAAAAGATAATGTATTGATATTAGTATTACTTCTAAAGATGGGTCCTATTTTATTTTATTAGATAAGGTTTATCGTTTCTTTTGCCAATGTGATAATTTATCTATCTTTAATATTAATGATTGCTAATTAATTCTTTCCCACAAATTTCATATTCCAAATGTGTTTTTAAAATGTTAGGTGACCCTAAGTTCACACTGTCAATAGTTACTTCATTTAATGTCTAATAAACATCAATTTCATTTTATAAAATATATTTTTCAAAGTACAAACAATAATAATTTTTAAATAGTTAAAAATATGAAAAAGAAATACTTATACTGTTGTTTTGAAATGTGTGTTTTAAAACATATATTAAATAAATTTTCATTTATGAAGGTACACAATCAACTGGACTGGAAAAGAAGGACTGGCAGTCAAATATCACGAAGAGTATTTGAAGGATTTTACAGCACATTTTTACAAACACATAACAAAACTAGTAGATCGAGCCATGAGGAAAGAGGATCTAAGTAGTCAGGGACAGATTGTGACAGAAATTTTGCAGCATCTTCAAGCTGGTAAATCTTCAGTTTCCACATTTCAAGGAAGAGAAGAAGAATTGCAAAAAATAGAAAATTACTTTATATCGGATTCTGCACAGCCTTTTGTACTGCATGGAAAAGGTGGTAGTGGTAAAACTTCCTTACTTGCAAAAGCTGCAAGCTTAGTATGCAAAATATGTCCTAAAGGATCAAAACCTATTTTAATTCTTAGATTTCTGGGAACAACGCCAGACAGTTCAAGCGTAATTCCTATGCTCACTAGTGTTTGCTATCAAATAATGTATAATTATATGATGCCATGGGAAGGAATTCCAGACGATTTGATACCTTTGATAGCCTTTACGAAGCGTTTGCTAACAAAAATTACAGCAGAACAACCGTTGTATGTATGCTTAGATTCTGTTGATCAATTGACTGGACCCAGTGCAGGGAAATTAACATGGTTACCAACGAAATTACCATCTAATGTGAAAATCATTATATCAACAGCTTCCGAAGGTCAAGCAAAAGAGTTTAATTTGTTGTGGAAGATGCTGAGCAACGAAAATCAGTTTGTAGAAGTTCATCCACTTGGAGACGAATTAGCTGAATATACCATAAAGTGTTGGTTGAAAACAAATGGAAGAGATCTCAATAAATATCAATGGACTATTGTACATAAAGCTATTGATGAATGTACTTTGCCAATCTTTATCAAATTGATTTTTGCAGAAGTAATGCGCTGGCGATCCTATTCTCGGGCGTCGGATACTATATTAGCGTATACAGTAATGGACAGTATAATGAAGTTATTCGATCGTATTGAAAAACAGCATGGTAGGCTGCTCGTAGCTCATGCATTGTCTTATATAACAGCTTCTAAAAGCGGATTGAGTGAAACAGAACTTGAAGATTTGATATCTTTAGATGACATTGTCCTAGACGATGTCTATCAATATCATATGCCACCAGTAAGAAGAATTCCTCCACTATTGTGGACAAGGATTCGTAGAGACTTGCCGAATTACCTCTCCGAGAGAGAAGCTGATGGAGTCAGTGTTCTGAATTGGTATCACAGGCAATTCAGAGATGCCGCAATTGAAAGGTATTTCATAAAACCTGAATTAGTCAGATATTTTCATTCATCAATTGCCGAATACTTTTTAGGAACATGGGGCGGTGGAAAACCGAAACCTTTCAAATATACTGAAATACAGCGTTATAGATTTGGTCTAAAGAATGCTGAGAGTACAGCAGATCGTAAAGTACCTCTTCAACCTCTGGTATTTTATACTAAAGATGGTCGTGTTTCCGGCTATAATAAACGTAAATTTGGTGAGCTACCATTTCATCTGGTCCGATCAGAAAGATTCGAAGATTTATTTGAAAATGTTTTATTCAATTATATGTGGCTGCACAGTAAAGTAAGTAGCTGTCCATTGCAAGCTATTCTAGCCGATTTTGAGGATGTCGTCGAATTCTTAACAGACAGTGAACTTATTAAACAACTTAATATTGTAGCAGACGGAATGCGATTAGGTGGAGTGGTTTTAGCTCAACATCCTGATATGTTAGCCTCTCAGATTATTGGAAGACTTCTTCCTGTAAAAGACATATATCCAAGAGTACGGGGCCTTATAGAGCAATGTGACAAGCAAGGAATTCAACATTGTGCTTTGGTTCCAGCATTTCACATACTGCATACTCCAGGAGGACCGTTAAAATACTCATTAGAAGGACATACGTTTGGAATATTTGGCTTTTGCCTAACATCTGACCAAAGATTTGTTCTAACTGTTTCCAATAAATTTCTGATGTTTGATCTTATGACTGGTGAAATTACATGTGACGTGAATCCTGATATCCCTGGCATCATGCAGACTTTATCTTTGAGTTCTGATGACAAATATGCTTTGAGTTACACTAATCATAATCAAGTGGTTATTTTAAATTCCTTGTCTGGTGACGTGGAAGTAATTAACAATATGCTAGAAACAAAGCCGGTATCTGGTACAGCCATATCGAATGACATCGGAATAGCATGGTCGTCAATGGAATGGGTGACATTTGCATTGTCCAATGGAGCTAAGCAGTCTGTCCATACAGTTAATGAAAATGAATATTTTATTTCTCATATTCATTATTTAGATGAAGATAATTATTATATTGCTTTATCAACATACCGAAAAGGAAGAGAAAATCTTAGTGAACACCATCTGTTTAAAACGATGCTTCAAGGAAACTCAGTTAAGGAACTTATGATCGATAGTGCTTTATACATAAAAGAGGATAGTAATGATATTTACATAACGCAGAAAAATGAAAACGAATATGAAACTTGCTGCTATTCTTTGACTACGGATGGATGGTATTGCAAAAAAGTATTTGGCTCTCTTTCAACTAGATTAATGTCATTAGATATATCTTCAGAAGATGAAGTTTTAGTTGGAATTGCCCAAATTGGTTTCTATGTTTGGATTCTAAAGGACGACAGAATGGCAGAATTACTCTTACCAAATAATGTAAAAAATATTTCAACTAAACCTTTCCAGTCTCAGAGTTCTTTGGCCTTGACAAAGCACAACCAGTATGGAGTTGGTGGTGTAAGGAAGTCTTTATATATATGGAATCTTAAAGATGGACAGTTATTGAAAGAAGTAGACGCTCATATTGCACGAATAAATCGCATCAGAAGTTTGATCATCGATGATTTCAATGGAATTGTATCATCATCAATTGACAAAACGTTGAAGGTAAGATATATTATTCGTAATGAAATTTGTGAATTAATTATTTTAAGATAATTTAATGATAATTTATTTGAAACTAATTTATATTAAAGTCACATTTAAAATAGTTCATAAATTAAAAAAAAAATAAAAACACGCTTTTATTTCAAAATGTATTAAAAACAACAATTCAGTGTATAAGGAAGGGATAATATGCATGTATTCAAAATTTCAACTCAACCGGATGATAGGAAATGAGTTAAACTTTGAAAACAAATTTTTAGCTTGAATTGGGGGCCGAGTGTTCCACCTTTAAGTCCATTACTACTTGAACATGTATTGTCAGTGAAGTTACACATGCATGTGAAATCTCAGCTCCTTTAGACAATAGGAAATGTGTTAAAATAAGAAAACAAATTTTGAACAGGAGTTGTGGACAGAGCGAGATTATGGCATGGTCACATGGGGCACTGGCCCAGGGCCTCCAAATTCAGGGGGCCTCATTTCCAAAAAATCAAGAAGTAATAGTACAAATTTTTTCATTATATGTCTATTAAAAACAAAAATTGATTAAAATTTTCTTTCTATATTTTATTAGAAAGCTTAAACAATTATTAAATTTTGTGACTAATTTCCTAAACATTGACTGATCAATGTGCTTCACTTTTTCATTTGTCTTGAGCATAAAATTAATGATTTTGTCATAGGTTGCCAAAAACATGAGGAAAAGAAGGTATAATTGAAGGAAAAATGTAAAAAATGCACTATTTTTATTTACTTATTTTTGTTATTGAGAATAGGTCTTTTTGGCGAGCTGTTGAAAGCAGTGTAAGGGGGCCTCCAAATAGTAGCAGTGCCTCGGACCTTCAAAAAGCATAGTCGGGCCCTGGTTGTGGGTCCAGGGTTTCAAGAGTCCCACCCCTAAGTCCGTTACAACTTGAGCATGTATTATCACCGGAAATGTACATATATGCAAAAATTCAGCTCAATCGAATGATAAGAAGTAGGTGAAAATTAAATTCTTATAGTTTACCCCCACACATAAATAAACAACATACCAAATACTAATGTGTAGCTAAAAAATGCATTAAGACTTGAAACTTGAACTGCGTAAAAATGTTAACGCATCTATGATCTATAGGCAAAAGTCATCTTTTGTTTAACTATTTTGATAATCTGAAAAATATAATTAAACATAGTGGACTTAGATGCCTAATGGTCACAATATTTTATGCCTGGTAACTTCTATTATTGGTATCAGGCGCTAAGCAATATGCGAATGGTAAAAATTGATAGAATAGGTTGAGCTATATCTTGAAATATACCACGTTGTCTTAAGACTATGATTTCGTGTGTTTCTTGGCAACGTGTAAAACTTTTACAAAATACATCCAATTTACAATATTCGCATTGTTAAAGTAAAAAAAATTATATATCTTCTAGAAATTCAATTAAATAATCTAAAACCAATAGAGAAGCAAAAGAAATTAGGGGGTGTTATAATTATCATCCTAGATTACTGACGGTTTTTGCTGTATAAATTGTTAAGATAAAAAAATTATTATTCTTGATTATTTTAAACTGAATATTGTAAGACACAGATGCTGAACAAAATAATGTGAAAACTTTCACTTTTTTACGTTTTGTCAAATAGCTTAAAAAGTTCTTTAGGAATCATCTTGAAATTTTGGTAGTGTAAAGAACATGTCATACCTCATATTTTTCAGTAAAAGTTCTGCCATGTAAAGGAAAAGGGGACTTGTAAAAAATTAAACAAAAATCAAAATGTTTTGGATCACCCTGTAAAAGGTAATGCTTTAAATGCGTTTTGACTGTAGCATGTGATTATGAAGACTTTTCTCATTATCTGTATGAAATTTTATGAGGCTACCACATATGTTCATGGCGATATAACGGTTTCTTTAAAAAATTGCAAAAACAATTTCCACTTTTTTAATCATAACACGTAGGGTACCCAATGCAAAGCCATTTTCAGGAAATATGGCATACTACATTAGACACAGCATACAGCAATCAGACTAAAAAAATGTTAAATACCTTACGAAATATAAGCCCTTTTACCAAATAATTTTTAACTAAGCATACGCAAGCTTTATAAAAATTCATTTGCATAATTTAATAGCCAAAAGTATTGAGCAACTTATATGAAAACCCAAAACAAATATCATGTAAATTCAAAACGTTACGAGAGATAGAATGAACAGAATTTAAGTTCTTCTCGAAAAAAAGAAAGATGTTAGGGGTCTTTATCAATATCTTTTTTACAATCAGGGAAAATCACTGTATTACCACTGGGCATTGATTGAATCAAAATAGAAATGTGAGTAAAACCGCTTAATTCAGCTTTTATTTTGAGAGAACTGAAATGCTGTTCATTCTATCTCCCGTAATGTTTTGAATTTACATGATATTTGTTTGGGGATTTCATGTAAGTTGCTCAATACCTTTGGTTATTAAATTATCATATGAAAATTTTATAAAGCTGCACATGCGTAGTTGAAAATTATTTAGTAAAAGTGCTCGTATGTCGTACACTGTCAAAACAAAGTCCTGTTTGCTGTAGTTTGCTGCCAGAAATTTTCTGTAATTCAGAAAAATACGTTCTATCAACGGAAAAATTACGTTGATAGAACGTATTTTTCTAAATTACAGAAAATTTCTGGCAGCAAGCTGCATGATATTTGTTTTGAGTTTTTATATAAGTTGCTCAATACCTTTGGCTATTAAATTATGCGAATAACTTTTTATAAAGCTTGCGCATGCGCAGTTAAAAATTTAGTAAAAGTGCTTGTATTTCGTAAGGTAGTTAACGTTTTTCATTCTGATTGCTGTATGCTGTATCTAATGTAGTATGCCATATTTCCTAAAAATGGCTTTGCACTGGGTGTAATACCCTACGTGTTATAATTAAAAAAGGGGTAATAGTTTTTGCAATTTTTTAAGGAAACCATTATATTGTCAATAGAGTAACTATTAAAATATACATATATAGAGAGAGAGAATCGGTTTCAAAAGTACTTAAAAAGTAAAGAAACTTTATATGTAACTTAAGATTTGAACTGAGCTTGAAATTCTTCGCAGGATTAAAAACTAAACTAAAATGTTATATTTTTTTCTAAAATAATTCCGACGTTAGGGTTGAGTTTATATAAAATTAATATTCTACAAAAAATAATGTCAATATTAGAAATAAAATTTTTTTGGCATTTTCCTTTTAAAATTATGTGACAAATTTCTCCCCTTTGAACTACCAATACTCGAAATCATTTGCATTGTTTAGGGTGAAGAGTCGTGACCAGGGCTCCAGGAATTTGGAAAAAAAAAAAAAAAAAAAACTGGTCGCCAGCAAAAGTTTTTGGAAGTCAGTAAAATAATTATAAGCTAAAAAAAATTTATAAACCATGTTTTTTAATTTTCTGTTGAATCATATAAACGCTACTGAAGGCAGCCGGAACCCCAGCAATTGGATAAAAGTATTAAAAAAATTCCTTGCTATCGTCTTTTTTTGAGCTATTATAAAAGTTTCAAATGGCTATCTAGCCGGAAAGTTAATTAAAAGTTGATTGCAAGCTTTGTAGTGGAAACGCTGCCGAAGGCAGCAGGGTCCCGAAGCAATTGGATAAAAATATTTTTAAAAAGCACTTTCACCGTATTCTGAACTGTTCCCAAAGTTTCAAATGTCTAGCTACTCGGGAAGTTAGTTAAATGAATTTTCTGTTGAATCATATGAACGCTGCCGAAGGCAGTAGGGACCTGAAACAGTTGACTAAATGTATTAAAAAAATATATTGCCACCGTGTTCTGAGCTATCCTGAAAGTTTCAAATATCTAGCTAGTCGGGAAGTTAGTGAAAAATCGATTGCAAGCTTTGTACTGGTAACGCTGCCGAAGGCAGCAGGAACCCGAAACAGTTGGCTAAAGGTATTTAAAAAAATGCATTTTCACCGTGTTCTGAACTATTCTGAAAATTTTAAATGTCTAGCTAGTCGGGAAGTTGGTTAAATAAATTTTCTGTCGAATCATATAAGCGCTGCCGTAGGCAGCGGGACTTGAAAAATTTGACTAAAATTATTAGAAAAATGTATTGTCACCGTGTTGTGAGCTGTCCTGAAAATTTCAAATGTCTAGCTAGTCGGAAAGTTAGTGAAAAATCGATTGCAAGCTTTGTACTGATAACGCTGCCGAGGGCAGCGGGAACCCGAAACAGTTGGCTAAAGGTTTTAAGAAAATGCATTTTCACCGTGTTCTGAACTATTCTGAAACTTTTAAATGTCTAGCTAGTCGGGAAGTTAGTTAAATAAATTTTCTGTCGAATTATATAAGCGCTGCCGAAGGCAGCGGGACCTGAAATAGTTGACTAAAATTATTAGAAAAATGTATTGTCACCGTGTTGTGAGCTGTCCTAAAAGTTTCAAATGTCTAGCTAGTCGGAAAGTTAGTGAAAAATCGATTGCAAGCTTTGTACTGATAACGCTGCCGAAGGCAGCAGGAACCCGAAACAGTTGGCTAAAGCTTTTAAGAAAATGCATTTTCACCGTGTTCTGAACTATTCTGAAAGTTTCAAATGTCTAGCTAGTCGGGAAGTTGATTAAATAAATTTTATGTCGAATCATATAAGCGCTGCCGAAGGCAGCGGGACTTGAAATAGCTGACTAAAATTATTAGAAAAATGTATTGTCACCGTGTTGTGAGCTGTCCTGAAAATTTCAAATGTCTAGCTAGTCGGAAAGTTAGTGAAAAATCGATTGCAAGCTTTGTACTGATAACGCTGCCGAAGGCAGCGGGAACCCGAAACAGTTGGCTAAAGGTTTTAAGAAAATGCATTTTCACCCTGTTATGAACTATTCTGAAAGTTTCAAATGTCTAGCGATCCGGGAAGTTAGTTAAATAAATTTTCTGTCGAATCATATAAGCGCTGCCAAAGGCAGCGGGACTTGAAATAGTTGACTAAAATTATTAGAAAAATGTATTGTCACCGTGTTGTGAGCTGTCCTAAAAGTTTCAAATGTCTAGCTAGTCGGAAAGTTAGTGAAAAATCGATTGCAAGCTTTGTACTGATAACGCTGCCGAAGGCAGCAGGAACCCGAAACAGTTGGCTAAAGGTTTTAAGAAAATGCATTTTCACCGTGTTCTGAACTATTCTGAAAGTTTCAAATGTCTAGCTAGTCGGGAAGTTGATTAAATAAATTTTATGTCGAATCATATAAGCGCTGCCGAAGGCAGCGGGACTTGAAATAGCTGATTAAAATTATTAGAAAAATGTATTGTCACCGTGTTGTGAGCTGTCCTGAAAATTTCAAATGTCTAGCTAGTCGGAAAGTTAGTGAAAAATCGATTGCAAGCGTTGTACTGATAACGCTGCCGAAGGCAGCGGGAACCCGAAACAGTTGGCTAAAGGTTTTAAGAAAATGCATTTTCACCCTGTTATGAACTATTCTGAAAGTTTCAAATGTCTAGCTATCCGGGAAGTTAGTTAAATAAATTTTCTGTCGAATCATATAAGCGCTGCCAAAGGCAGCGGGACTTGAAATAGTTGACTAAAATTATTAGAAAAATGTATTGTCACCGTGTTGTGAGCTGTCCTGAAAATTTCAAGTATCTAGCTAGTCGGGAAGTTAGTTAAAAATCGATTGCAAGATTTGTCCCTGACAAACACACAAACAAACCCACAAACAAACCCACAAACAAACACACAAGAATCGAAGTTAATAATAATAAAAAAAAACATGGTGAAATATCCCTTCGCCATTTTTTTTTTTTTTTTTTTTTTTTTTTTTAAATTTTGAAGTTTACTTGAACAGAGAAATTAAAATTCTATGCATAAAAACCAAATATTTACTAGGCTAGAATGATACATGTGGAAAACCTGTTTAAATAAAACATCATGAAACTGGCTTTATTATTTTTCCAAACACATACACCATCGACATTAATACATCATTACATCGGCCAACGTTTCAGCACCAGGATGCTAAGCATGCGCAAGCAGAAACAGTGTAAACCAACTCCTTAAAACGGTGCACTAATTTTACACCGAGTTGTGAAACAAGCATGAAGAAAACTGGTGTAAATCTAATGGTATATTCATTCAACACAGTGTCCCAAAAAGTAGTGAGAGGAGGGGGGAATCAAAATGGCGAGCGAGGCTATATCGAGAGTGGAATAGGAATCGATTCTGAGACAAACTTTTTCACCAATAAATAAATAAATAAATAAATAACGAAAAAAAAAATGTCGAGTTTTCTAAAAGTTGAAAATATAGTCGCCAATTAAAATAAATTGGTCGCCGATGGCGACCAGCCGACTGTATTTCACGAGCCCTGGTCGTGACACTTAAACAGTTAAGGAAATTTTTTTAAACAAAAATGTGTTAAAGAACTGTTGAAAAATACATAAAATTAAAATAATGAATATCACACAAGGATTTTGGATTTGAAACGCAGTTCTTTTCTGGTGACATTCCGTAAGTTAAGTTTTCACATAATTTTGCCTAAATCCCGAATAATTTTAATGAAGTTGTAAAATCGTAATTTGAAACATAAATACGCAAGTAAGTCATATAAAACAAATAAAACTGAATAATAGAATCAATGAAAATAAACAACTTCTACTGACTATATAAAGTTTTAAAAAACATGCAGTAACTAGAAGCAGTTATTTGGTTTTTTTTTTTATTAGTCTTCTCCAACTTTCACCTCAAGCAAAATAAATGCTTATAACAGCACAAATGATCTGATATTTTCGAAATTAAGTATTAATTTTTGCCCATTTGAGTTGCAATTAAAGCACAACAAACTTTTTTTAAAGCCATAAGACTTAAAATATATGACTGTTTTTCTAAACCACATAAAATGCTATAAAAGTATATGGGTACATAATAAACAACACTTTAGTGTTTGACTAAAACATTCATATGAGCCATGTTATCCACAAGTTAACAAGTACTAGTGAAAATTTAAATAATTTTCAAAATTTTAAGAGAGAAACTGTCACAACTGCAGAACTCTTTGTTAAATATGAAGTGTTTCACCCATTCACAATTATTCTTATTTTTTTAGTTTCCTTCTTTTTTTTTTTTTTTTTCTTTTTTTTTTAAGGTGTGGAATGTGAAAAATATTTTTGAGAAAGTATACGTCATCGATCGCATGGAAATGGCTATCGACTCTGTTTCTTTATCAGCAGATGGCCAGCTAGCTGTGACGGCAACCCGAAGTAGTGTTGGAGTGTGGAACGTTGAAACGGGTAAATTATACGGCAAACTTGTTGATGCACCAGTTGGAGCCATTGTCACACATGCAGTTATAACGGCTGATGGAAAGTACGTAATCAGCACTGAATCTGGGTTTTTTCTCATATGGAACTTGCAAAAGGTTAGTACTTAAAACACACACACACACACACACATATATATATGTTGTATAAATTTATAGACGTTGTATGTTGTATAAATGACGTTATATGTTGTATAAATTTATTTTTTATTTTTATTAATTTATTTTTAAAATGTAACCTTTCTTAAGACATATAAAAATTTAAAAAGTGTCAAACTGTATGATCGATTATTGCCGAAACGTCAGTGGACGCCTCCATGTGGAGAGTCGAAAAGTTTTCGGGTTCTGTCTGTGTGTTTGTCTGTTTGACTGTATGTATGTCTCGCGATAGCGACCGCAAAAGTCACCCTATTTTCTTGCAAATTGGTACACATGTTCATGAACCACACATAATTAGCTGTATAGTTTTGGGTGTATATTCTATTTGTAGTTTATGTACAGGGACACCAAAATTTTTCTTATTATTACGGCCTATAAACATAATTTGTATATACCGCAATAGTAGGCACAAAAATTCCCCGATTGACGTGAAAATTTGACATATGTATCTTCAGGCGTTATACAGAAATGGCTGTATAGTTTTTGGTGCCTGTATTGTGTATGGATCGTGTACAGGGACGCACCAAAGTTTTTCTTATCGTTACGGCCAGTGGGCAGGATTTCGTTTAAACGCACTTTAACATGGTTGCACTGCATTCAACAAAATGAAATTAACATACAATATGAGGATGCTTAAAAGCCTGTTTTCTGCATGCAATGTGTGCTGAAATTTAATTATTAATGCACAGGACCTTAAAAAAGTGTTTCGATAATGTCACGTAAACATCCAAAGTATGTCAAACTTCGAACAATTATTCCTAAGCTTCACAAAGTGAGTCGTATATATTTTATTTATTTATATAACATTTAAGGCTCTTTTACAAGGACGCAGAAAATAATTTCGTGACATTAGAGCCTATGGACAAAGTTTTATTTTAGCGCATGATCAACTCAGATGCTGTACTGCCAACAACTTAAGAAATTCGCGGAAGCAATCGAAGAGAAAAGGTTAAAATTGGCAAACCACAAAGGAATCGCATTTCACCACGATAACAGGACATATTTAGCAACACGCATATTGGAGCTTAGTTGTGAAGTGATGTTACATCCCCTAAATACCGTCGAACATACACCATGGGATTATCATTTATTACAATGTTTACAAACCATTTTAAAAACGGTAAAAAATTCGGTAATTATATAACGATGACTTCAATTCCCACTTGCTTGAATCGTTTGCTAAGACCAGAAGTTGCATGAGTACGAATGCATAAAATTACTAGAAAGATGGCAGTAGAATAACAAACTGAATGGAAGACATTTCACTGATTACAGCTCATTTTTTGATTAGAACATTTTTTTATTCTACACTATAAAACCGAAATTAGTTTCTTGCCGACTCAATAGATAAAGTACATACTTTAACTTAAAAATAATCTAATGTGGCATCCACACTACTTTCTCTTATTCTGCATTATTATAGACATTATTACAGCCTAAGGTGTAATATATGAGGTCCTGTATCTGAAAATTTCTAGCGTATTTTAAACAACGGTTCAAAACAGTTTTATTTGAGAAAAATTGTGAAATTTTTGTTCGAATGACCGTTTAAATGCTGCAATTCCTAAAACATTTAAGACTTAAAATTCGTCAGAGAATTGTCATACACACCACTTTTTGAAACATATTTTACTAATTAAAATACTTTATAAGCAGCCTTGTGGTACATTGTCTATAAATTTTATGCGTACCAATAAATGTACTTCACACTTACGCGCCCGGCATACTTTTCTTTTTCTAAAACTGATTGCCAGGAATATTGAAGTAAACTAACTTGCCGCAAACTTTTAATGTAAACATGGATAAAAGTTGAATGTAATGTTTTGAAATGTTACTCTTGTAATTACCTGAAGCTTGGAATGAAGATTAGTTATATAATATTAGAACGAACCTATAATAATATCAAAAAATTGATACTCTATAATAATACTATCGAAATACACTCATGTCCATAAATTAAGGATAATTCAGAATCACACGGAAATCGAACTTTAATGTAAAAATTTCACCTGTAGAAATACCACACACATCTTTAAGAATAATATGCAAATTATAGGAAGCCATCAGATGATGCCGATATGATGTTACAGTGACAGAAGTGTAAGAAGGGGGTAGATGAGGAATGGGAGCAAAGAAGGAAAATTGTTCACAAGCGTTATGTATGCTGCTCAGTGTCACAACCGAATAGTTATGACACAGAGGACGCATGCAGATAATTTTTTACGTGGTAGAATTATCGGCTGACTAAAATGTGGGCATACTCAGATAGAAGTATCGGGGGAAATTGGAATCGCCCAGAGTGTCATCTCTAGACTTTGGCATCGATTCCAAAATGATGGAAATGCCAGTTGACGTTACAGTATTGGTCGGCCCCAAATTACAATGCCGAATGACGCCCGGTATTTGACAGTAATTGCCAAAATGAGCAGATAAAGCACAGCATCAGACCTGTCTCGTCAGCTGTCTGCAGCCACGGATACCACAGTTTCAAAGCAAAACGTGTATAGAATTTGGGAGATATTGGTCTATATGCTGGCAGGCCTGTTAGATTTGTTCCGCTCGCGGCAATGCACTGTTGCGAGCAGTTAACTTGGAGAAGAGAACATGCAATGTCGACAGCAGCACACTGGCCTTGTGTGATGTTATCCGACGAGTCCAGGTTCAGATTTCAGTGGGATTCACGCCAGACTTTTAAATGTGGAACGTCAGGTACCCGTCACTACCAAAACATCATTGAACGACACCGTTACTGTGAGGCAGGAGTGCTCGTTTGGAGGGGGGGGGGTCATATTGGACACCAGAACAGATCTGCATTTCAAATCGGAAACATGACAGGCCAAATTTATTGGGATATCTATCAGGAACAACATGTACGTTTTTTTAGGGGTGTCATGGGCCCAGAATTTGTGTTTGTGGATGACAATGCGCGTCCTTTCCGTGCAAACATTGTACACGAATGCCTACAATCTGAAGCTATTGATCGCATAAATTGGCCAGCATTCTCACCTGACTAGAATCTGATAGAGCATGTGTAGGACATGCTTTCCGGCGAGTTGCAGCCAGTCAACCACCTCCTACATGTGTACCGGAACTTCGGAGAACATTGCTTACTAAGTAGAGTAATTTTCCCCAAAATCAGATCAATAATTTAATACTCAGCATTCCTAGACGTTGTAAGGACTGTATTTCATCATCTGAGAGACATACAATGTATAACCATCATACTAGCCATGTAATGTTAAGTTTTTTTAAGGGAGATATTTTTTGTAATTGCTTCTGTTTTGCTGTAAGCAAAAATCGTAGTTTTTATAAGTAGTATCCTACGTAAATCACCTTTTTCTGTTCTTGATCATTCGTTTAATAAATGGGATTTATGAATAAGTCTTGTTTGTTTTGCCTCTGAACCTTTATTTGCCGCAGCTAACATTATCCTTAATTTTTGGACATGAGTGTAATTCTGAAGTATTGTTTTCGTAGAAATTCTTGAAATGACGTGAATTCACGTCAGCGGTAACCAGGAATAGAATCTGAAAAGACGGGAATTTACGTCAGCGGCAACTAGCTATAGAAGTTGAAATGACGTGAATTCACGTCAACGGTCGCGAATGTGTTGAGCTAAGCCCAACACACTCAAACATAAATAAAAGCATGACACAAACTGAAACACATTTCGAGACATTTTGTTGGATTATGGGTTAACTTTAACTTAATAACCCGATAAGATAAATCAATTTGCAGAGATCCATTAACAATGGAGCGAAGTTACTGCTTTTAGCTAAATTTAATTTAAATCTGGAAAAGCTTTGAAAAGATAAATAAAATACTTAAAATCATAATTTAAGAAATTTGAACAAAACCTTAGTCATTAACTTTTAAAATCTTTCAAATAAGATAATTTACACACACATGGCAAGGAAAATAAAACAGAATCAAAATTAAAATCAAATTTAGTTTATTAAAACTAAAAGAAAATTTGTTTAAATAAAATATGAAAAATGATTCGATATTGATTTCGTATGATCAGATATTACAATGGCAATTCCAAAAAAAAAAAAAAAAAAAAAAATACAAATGATCTGTTTCCCTTTGGGAATATTGCAAAGGAACCACATCAGCTAACGTAAGTAGAGGAACCGAAGAAGAAGCGAAGCAATTTGCACTTCGAGGGAGATACGGAGTGCCGAGTACCCGGGGTCTAATTAACACGACCCCACACCTCAGCGAACCAGAGATATAGGCAACAGAATAAAATAAAATTTCGCCAGACATAAAAACTGTTTATAAACACCAGTCAGAGATGATGATATGAAAAATAACAGAATGATTAACAGGCATCAGATGGGTTACAGAAAGGTAATTTAAAGGGCAAATATTAAAAAATAGAAGGACACGGAACTATAATTAACCAAAAAGAAAAAATTTAAGGAAGTTCAGGAACCTGATCATCCTCGAGGGCTTCCCAGAGAATGGTTAGTTTAGTAATGGAGTTATCGGTGTTTTTAATTTTATTTCGTGCATTTCTAAGTTTTATAAGTAATTCATTAAAGTTTTTTAATTTAAATTCGGTCGCAATTTCATTACGAATGTCAAAGAGTTCTCGAATGGGGTTATTCTTAAGAATATTGGACAAAGTATCCAGTTTTTCCCTGACTGACTATTTATACGCTTTCTTGGTACATGCATTTGAATAATACGAATTCCTCTGCTAGGAGATTATGCTGAAGAAACTTATTCGGGGAAACTGAAGTTGCGGTTTGCGTTGAAGGAAGGGAATTCAGAAGAAACTAAAGTTGCTGGTGACCGTTATGGATACTGTACCATGGAGACAGGTTGTGGAGGCTAGATAGGCAGGATTTTTCCGATGGAAGTCTGATTGTCAATGTCTGCTTGCCCCGTATACTTGACACATTTTCAAATATGACACTAATATACTGAAATTATTTTGTGTGGCCCTGTAAAACGAAGGACAAATTATTTTCATACCATAGGTCTCAGGAGTTAACAATTCTTTATACTATGTAAAGAAACAGGTGAAGTCTGTGTACCTGATACAGCGGGTGAACATTCGTCTTAGTCCAGCTTGATCTGCAACACAACAAACGGTACCATCGGGTTGCTGCTGGATGATCTGCTGAACGACTGGAACATTCGCCTGTGTAACTGCTGTGCTTGAGTGACAAACATTTTCAACCCGGTCATCATCGACATCTATCACAAATTCAAATTTGAACAGAGCCTTTATTGCACTTTTCGCCGGCCCATTTCTGACTTTAAATTTCCCTTGGAAAATGTGCCTTGTTGCAACAAAACTGTGATCCAGGTAATGAAATTCATAAATGGAAATATTGGATAATGAATAAACAAAAACAATGGAAATGAATAAACCACTTTCGAGGAATAAGCCAAAACCATATGAAAGCTTTGAGAAGCACAATGGCCGGACACTTCGATTTTAGACGTTTGGTTCAGCATCTATAAATTTTTTGACAGATTATCCTGAAACTTCGGGCGTGCAAAGAACATGTTAAACCTCATATGATTCAGTGAAAGTTTGGTCCCAAACACAAAAAGAGGACCAGTAACAAGTTAAAGAACAAACAGAATGTTTACAATAAACCCATGAAAAGTAATGATAGAGAGTTGTTGTATTCTTTAACCACATTTCTTGCGACCATGGAAGCCTCTGCGCAAGTGCGGATTGAACGAGTCCAGTGTTAAAATAGGGGTGAATGAGAGAAAACAAGCGATAAGGGAACACCGAATAACTGGATGTTTGCGAAATAACTATCTCTCGGCCAATTTTGCATCCCTCTAAACTTTTGAACTCGGCCTCACTGGCAGTCGTAGGAAACGTGGTCGCACTATAACTATAGCAGTGATTATGAAAAAAAAAATATTCTCTGTATTCATTTATTTTTGAATACCTATATATTTATGGATATTTAACGGTTTATTAAAAAATATTTTGAAAAAAAAAATTGCTTGATTTTTTATAACATGCAGAATATCCAACCCAATGCAATCCATTTTTCGAAAACTTGACGTTCTACATTAGATACAACATACTGCAAATAGAATATAAAGATAGCAAATAGCTGTTGAAATATAAGTCTTTTACTCAGTAATTTTTAATTGTCCATGCGCAGGCATAAAAAAAATTCTTTTACACAATTTTTTAGCCAAATGTATTTACCTATTTGTAGGAAAACCCCAAGAAAATATCGTGAAAATTCAAAGTTATCGTTGATAAAATGAAATGAATTTCAATTCTTCTAAAAAAGCAAAACTTTAAGTATCAAATCCTAATTTCAATTCAATGTTGTAACAGCGACATGGGTACCATACAAAAATTTAGATTTTGCAATTTTTTGCAAAAGTTATTTTGTGGATTTTTTCGGAGCATGGCATGGTTATTTACTTTATATAAAACATTTTGGGGATTGAAAGTATGCCCTTTTCACTAATAAATACCATTTTCAGTAAGAAAACAAAAGCCATCTAATGAAAATGCAGTGCGCTCTGTATCTAATAGTGCTGATATAGATAGTGCTTATCTTCATTTTTCCAAGACAACAAGAGATAAGTTAGAGTTAAAAGTATGATAATTGGCATTTGCAATTTATTTCAGTACCAAAAAGACACTGCAAATGCAGCAAACTGCTGTCATTAGTAAATATCAAGTATTAAATGTAGTTTAAACTTGAAAACCTTCTTCACGCACCATAACTAGAGCCCCTTAAATAAATAATAGGCCGGCGCATCACCGCCATTTTTTTGCCTCGTAAGAGGACAGCATTTCTGCTTGGCGATTTTATCGCTTCACTGGCAGTTTTAAGAAATTTTCATCTAAAAATAAAATCGGCCAAAAATGATAAGCAACACAAGTAATCTATTTCTGTTTCTTTCATAATTCATAACATTTGAAAGGGGGGAAAAAAAGAGCGTACCAATTAAAATTGGAAAGATTTTTTTTTTTTTTTTTATTAATTTTCTTTTCTCTTCCTCGTATATATATGATGGAGAAAGTATTATTTTTAAGTTAAATTTTTAAAATTGAGTTTTTGTCCCATTTACACGTTTTAAAATCATGTTTTTAGCGGTTAGTCTGTGTGAAGAACAAGTAGTAGCAGAAAGTCTAAAATCGGTATTCTCAATGTCTATCATATAGGGATGACACATTATACTTTTCGTTGAGATCAAAGAAATAGTTCGTGTACAGTAAAATCCTAGAGAATTCCAATACATTACGTCTATGGAGTAATTTCTGATAAGTACATTAGAGGTCTGTACGGGTCAGATTTACCGGCACTGTCGGGCCGGGCCGGACTCGGATTCATTTTTTTTTTTTTTTTTTTTTTGCGTGTGTGTGTGTGTGTGTATATTCGGGCCGGGCCATGAATAAATTTTTTATGGGCTGTTTCGGCCCGAATCTTTTTCTAGCTCTCTCGTTAATCAACGAAAAAGGAAAATCATAAAATCTTCAGTCATTTATTTTACATAATTTTACAGGCTGGTATGTCACATTTTTTTTTTTTTTTTTTTTTTTTTTTTTTTTTTAATGTCTGTAACTTCAATTTAATTGTCTATCAGTCTGTTCGCGATCTGATTCTCTGCAAATATTTTTAGCATGTCTCGAAATTAATATATTTTAATTAAAGTAATATTAGATGGCTTCCTATTCAAAATAGAATGCTTGCCACTACTAGTTTGGCACATGTACAAACAAAAGAAATTAAATACGTTACTATGTGCCCTTACTGTGTATGTTACTTCATGTCCTATAGTCTGTAGAGTTTAGGTGGTATGAAGCGATGAAGGCTATAAAGATCATTCCGCTTTAACTTTTTCTCTAAGGATCCTTTTTCTTTTCTCCAGGTCAATGGGTAAAAGTATCATCATTTTTAGCATGTGCAAAAGCATCTTTTTAATTGAATATGGTTAGATTAGCATTAAAGTTTTGTTTACTGGATCACATGAAAGATTCGGATACATTACAGTATATAAGAGGAAATGCTTGAAAGTGCATTTTTAGTAGTATTAATCATTTTAAACACCTTCCTATATTTTTTGATGAATGCTAATATTTTTTATTTGACTTTCTGTCAGTCTTTCTGTCTTCTGTATGTAATGAATAATGAACTTCTGTTTTTTATAATTATCTTGTAAGTATTGAACAGTTGTGTTAAAGAACATTCTATTGCTTAGCTATATAAAACCTCTACAAAACACATAATAAAATTATTTTTCATAAAAAAGCATGATTTTTTTTTTTTTTTTTTTTTTTTTTTTTTTTTTTAATAATTTTGAATAAGGAAATAAAAAGTGCGCATGAAAAAAGAAAAAAAAAAAAGAAAGAAAGAAACAACATAGTTAAGTTTATATTTGAGTTAGTAATTTAAGGATGCCATTGATATAGTAACTTACAAAAAAAAAAAAAAAAAAAACTATGTTCTAATAAATGCCTACTCATACACAGACGATTTTTTACATTCTAAAGTGGTTCAGCGACTTCTAACGGCACATTACATTAGTCCCGTCAGATATAACTTTTTTTTTTTTTTTTTTTCGTACTACTGTTTTATATCGCTTTCATAACAAAACTTAAGTGTTCATTAAATCAAACCAATGTGTTTCAGCTGCAGATATTATAACAAATAACGTTGGAAGTCCAAACTGTCTTATAGCCGCAAAATAACGTTTTTTCTCTTTTTCCCAATGAGAGAGAGGTGTGCCTTGGGGGGGACTCATGTCAAAGGTGTGCCTTGGGGGGGGGGGACTCATGTCAAAGTTGTACCTTGGGGGGACTCATGTCAAAGTTGGGCCTGGGGGGGGGACTCATGTCAAAGTTGTGCCTTGGGGGGACTTCATTCAATAAATCCCCATTCAATAAACCGACTGAAATAGGCCCTTAGCACTATTAAGAGTGTATTATAAAAATTCGACAACTGTACCGACTGAAATAGGCCTCTAGCACTAAAAAATTAGTTGCAGTTTTAAAGAAATTAAGTTAGCAGTCATTATTTTTATGAATTTATGTACAGTTATGTGATGTATATGTAATATTAATATAGAGACGTTTATTTCAATTTAATGCATTTTTTTTTTTTTTTTTTTTAGTTAAAAAAAAAAAGAAAAAGTATGATTTTTTTAATTTTTTTTTCCCTCTAGAAAGTAGACATAAATTGTAATATGAAATAAATATCTCAAGAAAACGAAATCTAAAAATAGAACAAAATAATTAATTAATTAATCAAAAGTTCAATTTAAAATATATATATATTAGGTGTTTGCATAAATTCGTGCGGTTTTTTATTGCTTCATTTCATAAAAATACATCAAATCAAATGACAATTTTTAATCAAAATATTCTCCATTACTTTCTACAACCTTTGCCCATTTTTCGGGTAACAAATATATATTACGGCGATAGAAGCTCTCGTCTTTGGAGGCAATAAAATGATCCGCGTCCTCCCTCACAAACTTTTACAACGACCGAATACTATCAGGACACGGAAACAAGACAACTATGGCGAACCAAAAAAACGCCGCCAAGACTCTACAAACACACAGTAAAAATGCGTTTCTTAAAATAATTTATGGTTATTAAAATACATATTTAGATTTAAATAGTACTTTTTTTTTAAATTTTTTACTTTATAAATGTCAGAAATGCAAAGAAAAATATAAATGAATAACAATAAAACTTACTATGCAAAGCTGTGCATTAAGTCCCGGGATCCAAAAATCTGGACGACAATTCGTTGCCCATTTTCTCCTTCTTGCATTATCTGAAGGAAACCTAAACATTTTGTATCCTTTTCTCGAGTGTTTACAGCAGTTTATCGCTGAACAACCTCCCATATTGCAGTTTATTTCACTAAAATTACGAGCAAGACGGTAGAAACAATGGCTACCGTTTGTTTATCACGCTGGGTACATGCGGCAACCCTAAGGCAAAAAAATGTCGGATGCGCCAGCTCTTATATATAGGAGCCTTAACCATAACATTACGGGAAGCACTACCGGTTTCGAAAGGACGTGGCCTTTCTTCTTCAGATGCAAAATACGTGCTACAGCCTAGGAGACAAAAGCAAGTTCACTAATTTTAGGGTGTGAAGAAGTTTTTAAAGTTTAATATTAAATGTAGGCCGATTTTCTGCGGATGAATTTTATTTTACATAAAATGATGCTCAAAACAAACTGTTTATATCTTTTAATAACTATGCAGAATACTCAATGTCAACAGAAAAAGAAAATATTTATGTAATATAATTCTTAACATTTAATACCTTTATAGTAATGATTTTCTCTTTAACGTAGGGTATCGTCGTATTCAGAGAACAACATGCTAACGTGAAGCAACTTCTTCTTGGAATGGAAGATAAAATCATCATCATCATAACTTTAGAAAGCGAGCATGAGGCCCGATGCACTTCAAGGCTCGTACCAACTGGAGATAAAAATTACTCGTTCACTTTTCCTTGTGAAGTACTTGCACCAGCAGTTATTACCAAAAATAATATGTATCTGGGACTGATCAGCATGGAATCCATCCAGAAGGTAACAATTAAATTATATATTTATCTAGACACTTCTGAAGAAAAAATTTCTACTTGTAATCTACAATGATTATTAATTATAAAGTTAGTGATAGTGGGAAATTTCTGTAATTTTTTTTGTTGATTTAGTGAACAAATATCGAATAAAAAAAAAATGTAAGATCAAATGATGGTGCAGCTTGTATGCGACTTTTACAGTTAAATTATTTAATTACACTGCGCTGCAAAAAAAGAAAAAAAAATTGTTTCCGAGACCTGATACCATTCTTGCTGATTCTTATGTAAAATGACCTCCTGAATCTGAATATGACTCTCATTTTGCCCAGTCACCCGCCATTTTCATGGAACGCCACCTCCTTCCCCAATTTTTTATCACTGTTCGGTAATTTTATGGCCATGAATTTGATTTGGAGAATGGAAAAGTATTATTTTAACATTTCAAGGGAACTCTTTGAAGTGCTAATTGCCGATTTTCTTGAAAATAATCTGGCGTGTCACTCATACGCCTTTCTCTTACCCTGAAATTTAATGTTATAAACACATGTTGGAGATGAGGTAACATAACGAGTACTGTTACGTAAACCTATGTTAAAAAATTCAAATTAGGCATCGGAAAAGTTTTATGTGATAATTCGTTCTTTGTACAGAACCTCAGATTTAATAATTTTAATCTGTTAATAAATTAAAACTACACTTAAAATTATTCAGACAAATTTCATACGCACCATTCCTTGAAACTTATCAGTCTTGATCAAACTTTTGCAGCAACAGACTTATATTAATTTGAAAGTGCAACGTTTGGATCTCCTGAAATTATTCGTTTATAAGTTACTCCCACAGACAAAGATCAAACTTTTAAAAACTTGACTTCGGTAATCAGGAGGCCACAAAACGTGTAAATATACAAAAAACAAGCGATGAATATTTAGCTTAAAAACATACATTATTTATTATATGTCTATGAGAAATTTATTTCAATTCCTGAGCAGCTTTCCTGGGCATGGTAAAATGTTATAGTAAAGCACTTCCACTAACAATAAAAAAGGTTATCGCTTAAATATTTGTAGCCCTGTATATCTTTTGAAGATTATGTACAGACCGCATGGTGCACCAAAATATAATCCTATATTAATAACACACGGCACAACCTGAAGTACACTTCTATCCATTTTTAAGTATTGTCGTAGTATAATCTAGTTCTTTTGTGTAGCCCTGTAAATGAACAGTGAATGATTTCTATACCATATTCTACATGAGACATGTTTTTACGCATATAAAAAATCTATATTCATTTCATTTGGTTTAGTGCAATCTATAGACGTTAAACTCTATTTACCTGAAATTTCTCCCATCGACGTAATGTATTTGAATACTCCTGAGTATCCCTGTACACGAACCATTTGCTTCATCTAAACGAAAAGCTAGTGTAGCATCCCTATCTGATACACATTTAGAATACCAAGTTTGGACTTTCTGATGCTATTTGTTTTTGTGATATGCTGATAACAGACAGACACACACACTCAGGCCAACCGCTAAAAACATGATTTTTGGATTCAGGGGACTTTAAAACGTGTTAATAAAACAAAAGGTCACTTTCGAAAATTTGACCAAAAAGCAATACTTTCTCTACCTTATGGGTAAGAGAAAGTAAAAATACTGGCATAAGATTTAATAATAGATTTAATCATCTTCCTAAAATATTAGCAGCTGAGTCGCAATAGCTAAGGTAGAAAAAATTATTAAAAATGAGAACATGTCTGCAACATTTTCAAAAAAGCGCCTGTTTGGCGAATGCAATTTTGGGAATTTCATTGCAATGAAGATTAAATAGATGTAGATGTTCTTCTTTCTTTTTGATATCCAAACGAATTCCATACGCAATCGAGCATTTGAGAATATAGAATAGATTATCAAAAATCAGATAATTTACCAGATTTCGACTTACTTAGTCAAAATTCCAAATATCATTTAACATTTCAATTAAATCAGCTGTGCCAATGACAACTGCTAGTTCCTTAACGCCAAGTTTTTAATAACGACATTAAAAAAATATATGATCAAGACTTTTATATAAATTTAAATAAAATAAAACATTATATATTAAAATACAAAGCTGTTTTTTTTAACTAAAAAGAAATTGAAAGCATTTCGAATCCGAATACAGTTTTCTTGTAAGATATTGGGCAGTACGAACCATCGACGAACAAACAACTCCACAGAAAATGAGTTGTGTGGGTTCAATATCACATTAGTGCTACGCAATGGGCTGTTGGAGACGATCTACAATTCTACCGTAAATTTCGTCCCGTTCGTTGGTTGGGTTTAACGTTGCACAAGTACTGCATTGTGGGTAATTGGTGACGGTATGGGATGCACTCCTGAGGATGGTCCAGAGACATCTGCAGGTGATAAATGGTTGTATTCTGTGCATGTTATTTATTTTTAATATAGGGTCACGGTAACCCAGTCGATAGAGCGCCGGGCTCGTAATTGGAAGATTGCGGGTTCAATATTCGAGCCGTCCAAAGACTGTCGTGTACACTAATGGTGGCTGGTGCACGTAAAATTTGTCGTGGCCACAATGTCCTCCATGTTCCTCTCAAAATTATACCTCTGGGGCTTACCAAAGTGGGAGAGCTATCCCTTCCGCGGAGGATCAAAATTGTGATGGCTGTCTCCAGACCACCTCTAGGGGTGAGTTCCAGACCGTCGCCAATTGCCCATTGCGAAGCACTAGTGTGACGTAAAACCCAACAGTAAACCCTTTTTAATATGTTCATCCGATTTGTATTCTTGACTCGACATCCCCCTCCTGTAAATTTCGTCAAGATGAGGACAGATATCCCTCAACAGGATTACAATACAAAAAATTACAAAAACATCCAGGGCCAGCAGGGGAATCGAACCCATTCTTTAACAGTTGAAGACGATTAGCGAGGGTGACATACTCACTCGGCCACGGAGGGCCTGCATTCAGCATAATTATTTTTAAACTAACAAGATTTCGCAGTTAATAATTCTACAAAATTCCCTATGAAATTTTAATGCATATTTTTTATAAAATTTTTAACATTATTATTCATAAACTTATATAAAATAAACTGCTAGAAGTGTAAGAAACTATAAAGTTGTAGTTACATGCACAGGTTTTTCCAATTTTAAATAATTCCCTCCACAAAGGATCAAAATTATAATAGCACGTCTACGGACCATCCTAGGAATGTATCCCAGACTTTCGCCAACATTGCATAGCTGTAGTACGAGTTATAACTTACTCAACCTCAAACATTTTAAATATTTTAATTTTGATTTATTTATTTCAGTATCATTTTCAATCAAATATTATAATTCAAATTAATTTTTAAATCGTCTACAAATTTATATAAATGCACATCATGCCGAGAACTTCAGACATTAAATTACTACAGATTACGTGTAATTTGGAGTAATTTAACACGTTCGCTGCCGATCCCGCGCCAGCGCGGGATGTGACGTATTGCTTTACAGGTGAAAGTTTACTTTAGGCTGCCGCTTGGCGAAATTTCGAAAATCGCCAAGACGGCGCCATTTCGCATCGTGTTCCGAATAGCAACCTTACACCGGCGGCATACGAAATCGAGCTTTTCGGCGATCTAAACTAAAAAGAAAACGAGTCTAAAAAAAAAAAAAAAAAAAAAAAAATCCGAATAATAATAATACATAGTACAAAAGGAAAATTTTCATAAAATAGAATTAAAAGAAAAAAAAAAAAAAAAAAAAAAAAAAAAAACGAAATAATTACGAATTTATATCTAATCACAAATAAAAAAAACTTAGATTATACAATCACACCAAATGTCCCTGAAAAGTGTGTTGCTTTAGTAATTGATGATAAGTGTTTAGATGATAGTGTTTTTATTTCCAATAATTTAACAGCTATAAGTACAGTCGGTAACAAAAGTGTCCAAACACTAGCAAAAATTCCTATGTAAAAAATGTACACTTCACAAGGTTTTGTTAAATAAATCCTTATCGAATCATGTACTTACACTGACTAAGAACAGGATTCGACAAGGATTTATTTAACAAAACCGCATGAAGTATACTTTTTTACTTAGGAATTTTAAATTTAAAAGTTTTCAAAAGTTGTATAAAGTAAATTATTTATCATTAATATTTTATTTATAGTCCTCATTCATTAGGAATGAAAAAATAAATCCGCAACTGGATAATTATAGCAAATTTTAACGATTCTCTATTATAATGGTACTCTGATCTGTTCACTATACCCCTATCTCAAAATACATGAAATTAAAAAGTATACAAAATTTTGTACTGTAACAACCGGTATTGGCATGAAATTCAAAAATATGCCTCTAAAATTCAGGACCGTGGTTGCCCAGTCGGTAGAGCGCCGGGCTTGGAATTGTAAGATTGCGGGTTCGGTACTCGAGCCTGCCAAAAACCATTGTGTATACTAATGGTGGCTGGTGCTCATAAAATCTGTCGTGCCCGCAATGTTTTCCATGTTCCCATATTAATTATACATCTGGGTGTCTACGAAGCGTGAGAGTCATTCCTTCCGTGGAGGATCAAAATTGTGATGGCATGTCCCTGGACCACTCTAGGGGTGAGACCCAGACCATCGCCAATTGTCCATTGCGCAGCACTAGTGTGACGTAAAACACAATCAACAAACCAACCTCTTAAATTTAAAAATACCTTTTAAATTCCAACTCTATTCAACCAGCCAAACAGTACTAACGCAAACATCACAAATATTCCTATTTCAAAATAGATGGTTGGTTGGGTTTTACGTCACACTAGTACTGCGCAATGGGCGATTGGCAACGGTCGGGTACTCACCCCTAGAAGTGGTCCGGAAACATGCGATCAAAAATTTGATCCTCCATGGAAGGGTATTTCAAAATAGAATACTTTCTCTCTAATAAAACACGTATCATTAATATGCAACCGAAGTGATGGCGTCAGCGAGATATTTTATCTGCTCAGTACAAAAGAAACTAGTTGCTATGGAAATTTAACTTATTAACTCCAGAGTTTGCTTGTAACGAGCAGATGAATTTTTACACGTTTGACGTAATACAGCGTATTGACGTAACACATGACGCAAACAAAGAAAGGTAAACACAAAGCCTAAAACATTTGGCGATGTAGCGCTCTTGTGCAACACGTCAAACATATTCGGCGGGTTAAAGGAAAAAATCGTCATTTCAAATTTTAGTCACGTGAAACCGGCAGCGAACGTGTTAAAAGAAAATCTGAAATGAAATTTCATTATTTTAAATAAATGCAATATTGAAACATTATATAAAATAATTGAAAATATTAGATTTAACATAAAACATAACGCCACTTTTTCTATATAGAAACCACTGAGCTGAAGAACAACTGGAGGAAATGCTAGACCGGTTTTCGCGTGCCGTTTTTTGAAGGTTTGTCTTCCGAGCGTTGCATGGCAAGAAGCATTTGATATATTTATATTTCAAAGTAAAATTGTGTAAAGGTTGTCTGTTCGAACAACCATATGCTAAACATGACATTACAATATTAAATTTTAATTCTTTAAAGATTATAATAGTAATAGACGACCCGACAAATGTTGCTTGCCATGCAAGGCAAGCGAACGATTGCAGAAAAACTGGCACGCACGAACACTGTTTAAAAGTATTGGAAGCATTTGCTCCAGTTGTTCTTCAGCTCAGTGATAGAAACTTCTAGATTTCAGAAAATGTGTTGAGTGTTGAGTGTGTTTTAACATCGCACTATAACTACGCAGTGGGAAATTGGAGACGGCCTTGTATTCACTCCTAGGAATGTTCTGGAGACAAACCATCTTAATTTTGATCCTTCGCGGAGGGGATGGCTTCCTTACTTCAGTAACCCCTAGAGGGATAGAAAATACTACCATCCTATACTTAAGTTCCTTGTCATCATTGAAGGAAGGTTAATGTGATTTGGCGATGACTTTTTCGTATTTGGCGTTCAAAACGTAAAGTTTAATAATATTTTGTGACTTTCCTGTCGCGATTCAACAGCTAATTTTTTTACCAGTGAATTAAGTGCAGCGTAAACTATTTTCTGTAATTTTTTCAAGAAAATCGGTGATTAGTATTTGAAAGAGTTCCTTTGTTAGAAACAGAAAAAATATAATGTATAATAAATAATATAATAAATGTAATTTATAATTTCAGAGGTACAGTCTAAGAACATGATTCGTCAAGAATTTATTTAACAAAACAATATTAAGTGTACTGTTTTTTTTACATAGGAATTATTGCTAGCGCTCGAATAATTTTGCTACCGACTGTAGATCTCTCTCCCCCCCCCCCCCCCACTCCCCCCACAAATTTTCAACTTGCTGCAAATGTTCGTATTTTATTATTTTTCACTTCTGTAGCTCCTCAGAAGATATTTAACAGTTAAAATAATCCTTTCCTCCCCTACAAATCAAATTTACAGCCATAAATTTACCGAAAAGTGATAAAAATAGGGGGGGAGGGAGTGTCCCCAAAAAAACTGTGGGTGATAAGGCAAAATGGGCGTCATATTCGGATTCAGGAGGTCATTTTACATAAGAATTTGCAAAAATGATATTAGAGCCGATTTTCCTGCAGAACAGAGTTATCAATGAGGCAATAACACGACAGTATTAATAATAATCATCTTATTTTTTCTTAGCCAATAACATGGGCTACTGTTTCTCTTTTACGAGCTTAACATATCTGAAAAATTTAGAATCTAACCTATCTTGACGTTCTTGTGAGGCGGACTGTCATCTTTACTCGTTCTAAGACCGCATAGTTTGTACACACATCTTTTTTTATTTTTCATTTATATATAATTTTTCCGCTGGCACATTTGAGCAAAAACAGGTCATTTATTATGACTAAAGTTTTAAAAATACCTTACCTTCAACGTTCTTGCCTTTCATTATTGTTGATGTTATTTAGTGATTTCTCCATGTTGTAAATTTAATATTGTATCTACTGATATCAATTAAATAAAAAATTCTCATTGAATTTATAGCTTTTTTAAAAAGCATTTTAAACTTTAATGAGAAACAAAGTGTATCTATTAAAAATATCATGTACATATACTAAGCTAAATGAATCTATTCAACGTATGTGTCTCTTAAACAAATACATTCTGGTATTTTCTTTAACTTTTCTGTATTTTACGTTATTTGCCATGGTAATAATTCTTATTATTATCATTATTTAACAATACCGAACATTAATCATTAACAATACCGAATTAATCATTAATCATTAACCATTAATAATTAATCATTAACATACATCATTAACAATACCGAATTTCAACAAGCATTGATTTTCATATAATTTTTAGACATGTTTTATCTAATTCATTATATTCTCATAGGTTCTTCTTGTACATAGCTGTAGGAAAGGTTCATCCCTATTTAAGATAAGCCTAGAAAATATGTCTTTGGTGGGATTTTCTTCCGTTATACCATATCCAGGTAAAGCATCCGCAGTTGTTATCATCAGCAATGAAACGTCATGGATTGTTGATATCGAAAGCAAAAGAGTAGTACGGGGAATTAAACGGTGGAATGGTGCATGCACAGACGATGGAAAATATGGCTTGGTCTCACCTAATCAGGGTGGCTTAGAAGTCATAGAAGTGAAAAGTGGTCAAACGGTCAAAGTACTTATACCACCTATAAGTGAGGGTGTATTCGCTGTTACAGCTAAATTTAACAAAACCAATGATTACGTCTTATACTATCACAGCGGAAGAGTCACAATAAGATTATTTCGCCTTTCTGATGGCAAAATGATAGGAAATTATAAACTGGCGGCAGAAGCGAGTGATTTTAACACAACTCAAGATGGTTTGTCAGTTGTAGTAGGTGGCGTGGACGGCAGTTTTGTTGTCCTTGCTTTAGCTGATCCAGAAAACAAAGCAGCAAAAGAGAAACTTCAGCAGCTGCCAAGTAGATGTGATGCTAGCGTCAGAGCAATGAAGACGTCTGTCAGTTTCAAAACGGTTTCTAAAGTGACAGCGTCAGCAGCATTCGTTAAACGTCAGTCAGCATGTGAAGAAAGTCCGGATTCTAAAGTTTGCGTCATATCTTAAAATTGCTTTTTTGTCTGATATTAAATATATAATTTCTAATTTACTAACTTGAACAAAAATCATTTTCTTTAATATAAGTAATCCTTTAGTGATTTTAGTATTAAATTTATTTATAATATCAAAATTTAATGAAAGTTAGATTTCACCTAATAGTAACAATCAATGGGATTTCTGCATTACATAAATATTTTTGAATTATAGGTGAAGATATTTATTAATTATAGAAATTTGCATTAATTAGGAAAATAGCAAAATTTGGAGATAGATGTATATAATTTATAATTATTAATACATAATTATAAAATAGTTATGATACTGCTAACATTCTAATAGGCTTAATATTCTTGGTTATTATAATGTTCACTTACTTGGTATTTTAAATCAAAAATTGTTATTGTCATGTTAATGTTAGACTCAAAACTATGTAAATTGACATGTAAATAAAATTATTTTTGTCTTCTTTCTTGTAGAAGAATTAATTCAATTATAATATTCCCGTAACACTACAAGGCTGAAATGTTTTTTAGTGCGCGACAAAAATATATAGGTTGTAATTAGTGATCAGAAGATAGGGAAAACTTATAAAATTAAAACAATATTTTACGGAAAAATCAACTTTTTAGATCAACGTACCGTATGTGGAACATACATAAAAATATGATTTACTAATACGTTTACTATTACAATATTAAAAAAAAAAAAAAAACTTACCTCTGCAAAATATACATTTCGTTATAACACACAGTATTTTTTTCCGAGTCAAAACTGGTCAATAACTATTCTTTTTTATTTTTGAATTCAGACAAACGACTAACGTATCACTTTCATTCAAATTTCCCACTGAGTGCACTATAACAAAAACACGAACGACATCTTTAGGTAAAGATTCGTATTACTACATTGCTAAATGTCAGTAGCTTCTATCAAGATGTCAAGAGATGTCGCTACTAATAGTTTTATAGCTATAGGAACGATTAAAGTCGGTGTTCCACATATGGAACTGGGTGCCTTGTAGGGTTAAGTTATAAAATACCATGTTCAATAATTATAGGAAATTAATATTATAAAACAGCTAAACAGATTTTTCGATTTCTCAGTCTATTATATATGGAAGTAGGTTTTACATAACAAGTGACGGAAGCTATTCTGAATTTAATATTTACTTGTGTACTTACATAATTGTTTGTTTGTTTCTTTTCTTTATTTCAACAATTTTTTTTTTTTTAATTCATTCAATATTTAATTCAAAATATTTAAAGATACTTTTATGTTGTGGTGGACAGCCTGACGCGCAACGTACTAGTTAATAAGTGTCTACAGCAATGCTACTGTCCCTCTGTTCTGGTTGTAGCAAAAGTCCGAGAACAATTAAATAGTTTAAAATACACTGATTTTCAGAATTTAAGCTACAGTCATATTTTTCTTCTTCTTCACACAAATTTAAAACAAATGAATGTGAAATTTGGATAGCATATTTGTTATCAAATGACACAGGTCTACAAAAAATATTGTTGGCAAAATTTGATTTCAAAATTTTAGCTGATATATATGTTTTTTGGTGTGCTGAAACCGAAAACGAAGCCTGTTTTCCTGTATCAGGTATAGATTTTGTCAATACAGGGTGTTTCTACTGGCAAAATTTCTTCATTTTCGGTATATTCAGTTTCTGGTATATTTCAGTTTCTAGTATATTTCTATGATTAATTAATCATAGAAACATACTATAAAAGTTACCATATAATAATATTGATTGAAGAGTCACGGAAAAAATTGTCTCGGTAGACACCCTGTATTGACAGAAATTTATACGTGATAGAGAAAAAACTGCCTTTAGATTCGGTTTTAGCACAGTAGCAGAAAAAAAAAAAAAGTCACAAAGATCAGTCAACTATTAAATCAAAATTTTAGATGTAAACCTGTGTAATTAATTACATTTCACACTGAGTTAATATAGGGAATATAAATTTTAAACTGATTTTAATAAAAAAAATTTCCAAAGTACAGTCGGTAACAAAAGTGTCCGAACACTAGCGAAAATTCCTATGTTAAAAAAAAAAAAAAAAAAAAAAAAAAAAAAAACCACTTCATACGGTTTTGTTAAATAAATCCTTGTTGAATCCAGTTCTTAGTCAGAGTAAGAACATGATTCGATAAGGATTTATTTAACAAAACCGTATGAAGTATACTTTTTTTACATAGGAATTTTTGCTAGTGTTCGGACACTTTTGTTGCCGACTGTACGTTTTGAAGAATATGAAAAAATTCGAACAGTTTTAGAAAAGAAAACTAAATAAGAGATGATGTTAAGGATACAAAGAATAGGTAAAGATGCAAGTGTATTCAAATATTAAATTAAAACCCTATTTTATATATATCTTTTTTTTTTTTTTTTTTTCCTTAAAAAAATTATGCATACGAACAGGGAATTTAGGCAAGATATTCGTTATAAAATTATTTATTGGAATTTTTATTATTTTGGTATTGTTCTTAGTTTACAAAATAAATCAGTTTTTTCTCAAAAAGTCGGTTACGGAAGCAAAATGAAAATAAATAAAAGTTTGGAGGCATGTGTACCTAGCTGTAATCTGTAATGCATTCTCAATACTACTATTTTTACTCTCTTCTATATTCAATAGAAGAGAGTATTGGATTCGTAAAAATTTTCGACCTCGGGTTTTTGATGGATTTACACGTTTTGAGAGCTGTAGAACACGATTTGACCATTTTTTAAAAATGTCTGTCTGTTTGTCCGTCTGTCTCTCTCTCTCTCTCTGTGTGTGTGTGTGTGTGTGTGTGTGTGACAAAATTTTGTGGCAACTGTATCTCAGGAACTTATGCACAGAATTTCATACAAATTGGTATGTAGTTGCACCTTGACATAAATTAGTGCCTATCAACTTTTGGTAAAAATTGTCTTGCAGGTTGCGTTGCCATCCCGCTTTTTCTAAATTTTTAACATGGTGATATAGAACAAAATTTTGTATAAATGTGCATAAAGAGAATTATTTTTTAGTAATCATTATGAAATTTACAAGAATTATTTATAATTGAGGTAGTCAACTGGGAAAATTCTTTTGTATGTGTAGGAGCCTCGCCCACCCCCCCCCCCTCGAGGGGAGTAAATTTTCAAGATGGGTATCTTTCGAAAGGTCTCGTCAATACCTTTAAAACGAATGGTTGAACTATAAATCTGTGATAATTTAAAAGAAAGTTATTGATTTTTTTTACTTTTAACGAAAAAAAAAAAACTTAGAAAAAAATCGTATTTTTTTTTTCTTTTTTTGCGAAATTTAACCAAACTTGGTATTTAGTTGGCCCCTGACATAAACTGGTGCTAATTAGATTTGGGGATGAATCGCTTAACAGGTGGCGCTGTGATCGTATTTTTTCTAATTTTTAACAGGGCAGTATAGGACAAAATTTCGTATAAATGTACATAATAAGAGTTATTCTTAACCTGTGATTGTAAAATTAATATGAATTATTGATAATAGTAGTAGTTAATTAGGAAAAAAATTTTGTGCATGTACGGGCATCTTTTCCCCCCCAGGAGGTAAATTTTCAAGATGGGTACCTTTCGAAAGGTCTCGCCAATACCTTTAAAACGAATGGTTGAACTATAAATATGTGATAATTTAAAACAAAGTTATCGTTTTTTTTTTTTTTTTTTTTTTTTTTTTTTTAAATATTGTTACTGAGTGAATTTGTATAGGGAAATATAGAAGAAAGACCTGTGGTAGCCACAACATACTAGTTTTGGTATTGTTCTTAGTTTACAAAATAAATCAATTTTTTCTCAAAAAGTCGGTTACGGAAGCCAAATGAAAACTAGTATGTTGTGGCCACCACAAGACTTTCTTCTATATTTTCCTATACAAATTCACTCAGTAACAATAAAAAAGAAAAAAGCAAAAATAGGATTTTCGTAATAAGTTTTTTTTTTTCGTGAAAAGTAAAAAAATCGATAACTTTGTTTTAAATTATCACATATTTATAGTTCAGCCATTCGTTTTAAAGGTATTGACGAGACCTTTCGAAAGATCCCCATCTTGAAAGTTTACCCCCCAGGGGGGGAAGCGATGCCCCCACATGCACAATTTTTTTTTCCTAATTCACTACTACTATTATCAATAATTCATATTAATTTTACAATCACAGGTTAAGAATAACTCTCATTATGTACATTTATACGAAATTTTGTCCGATAATACCATGTTAAAAATTTAGAAAAAATACGATCACAGCGCCCCCTGTTGAGCAATTGATACTCAAATCTAATCAGCACCAGTTTATGTCAGGGGCCAACTAAATACCAAGTTTAGTTAAATTTCGTAAAAAAAAAAAAAAAAAAAGATTTTTTTTTTCTAAGTTTTTTTTTGTTATAAGTAAAAAAAAAATTAATAACTTTGTTTTAAATTATCACAGATTTATAGTTCAACCATTCGTTTTAAAGGTATTGACGAGACCTTTCGAAAGATACCCATCTTGAAAATTTACTCCCCTCGAGGGGGACTTCCCCCCCGCGGGGGGTGGCGAGGCTCCAACATATACAAAAAAATTTTCCCAGTTGACTATCTCTATTATAAATAATTCTTGTAAATTTCATAATGATTACTAAAAAATTATTCTCTTTATGCACATTTACACAAAATTTCGTCCTATATCACCATGTTAAAAGTTTATAATAAGCGGGATGGCAACGCAACCTGTAAGACAATTTTTACCAAAAGTTGATACGCACTAATTTATGTCAAGTTGCAGCTACATACCAATTCGTATGAAATTCTGTGCAGTAGTTCCTGAGCTACAGTTGCTACAAAATTTTGTCACACTCAAACACACACACACACGCAGAGACTGACAGACAGACAGACAGACAGAGATTTTCTAAAAATGGTCAAATCATGTTCTACATGATTTGATACTATACTTTCTTCTATTGAATATAGAAGAAATAAATAAATAAAAGTTTGGAAGCATGTGCACCTAGCTGTAATCTGTAATGCATTCTCAATACTACTATTTTTACTTTCTTTTATATTCAATAGAAACTAGTATGTTGTGGCCACCACAAGACTTTCTTCTATATTTACCTATACATATTCAATCAGTAACAATATTTAAAAAAAAAAAGTACGATTTTTTTTCTAAGTTTTTTTTTTTTTTTTTTTTGTTAAAAGTAAAAAAAATTGATAACTTTGTTTTAAATTATCACAGATTTATGGTTCAACCATTCGTTTTAAAGGTATTGACGAGACCTTTCGAAAGATACCCATCTTGAAACTTTGCCCCCCCGGGTGGGTACTTCCCCCCAGGGGGGTGAACCGATGCCCCCACATGCACAAAAATTTTTCCCAGTTAACTATTACTATTATCAACGAGACCTTTCGAAAGATACCCATCTTGAAAATTTACTTCCCCGGGGGGTACTTGCCCCAGGGGGGTGAACCGATGCCCCCACATGCACAAAATTTTTTTCCTAGTTAACTACTACTATTATCAATAATTCATATTAATTTTACAATCACAAGTGTAAAATAACTCTCTTTATGCCCATTTATACGGAATTTTATCCTATGCTGCCATGTTAAAAATTTGCATAAAATGCGATCACAACGCCACCTGTTGAGCGATTGATCCCAAAATCTAATCAGCACCAGTTTATGTCAGGGTGCAACTAAATACCAAGTTTGGTTAAATTTCATTCATTGGTTCGTGAGATACAGCGTCCACAAAAAAATGATACAGACAGACAGACAGACAGACAGACATTTTCTAAAAACTATTAATTCGTAATCTAGACATCCCAAAACATGTAAATCCATCAAAAAACGGAGGTCGAAAATTTTCGCGAATCCAATACTTTCTCTATATTACATATAGAAGAAAGTAAAAAGCATTGGATTCGTAAAAATTTTCGACCTCGGGTTTTTGATGGATTTACACGTTTTGAGAGCTGTAGAACACGATTTGACCATTTTTAGAGAGAGTGTCTGTGACAAAATTTTGTGGCAACTATCTCTGGAACTGCTACACAGACTTTCATGCAAATTGGTATGTAGTTGCACCTTCACATAAATTAGTACCTATCAACTTTTGGTAAAAATTGTCTTACAGGTTGCGTTGTCATCCCGCTTTTTCTAAATTTTTAACATGGTGATAATGGACAAAATTTTGTGTAAATGTGCATAAAGAGAATTATTTTTTAGTAATCATTATGAAATTTACAAGAATTATTTATAATAGAGATAGTCAACTGGGAAAAAAATTTGCATGTGTAGGAGCCTCGCCATCCCCTTGGGGGGGGGGGCACCCCTCGAGGGGAGTAAAGTTTGAAGATGGGTATCTTTCGAAAGGTCTCGTCAATACATTTAAAACGAATGGTTGAACTATAAATTTGTGATAATTTAAAAAAAAAGTTATCGATTTTTTTTTTTACTTTAAACGAAAATAAACGAAAAAAATCGTTTTTTTTTTTTAACGAAACTTGACCAAATTTGGTATTTAGTTGGTCCCCGACATAAACTGGCGCTGATTACATTTGGGAATCAATAGCTCAACAGGTGGCGCTGTCGCATTTTTTCTTAATTTTTAACATGGCAGTATAGGGCAAAATTTCGAAATGCACATAATGAAAGTTTTTTTTTAACTTGTGATTGTAAAATTAATATGAATTATTGATAATAATAGTAGTCAACTAGGAAAAAAATTCCGTGCATTTGGGGGCATCGCTATCCCCCCTGGGGGGAAGTACCCCCGGGGGGGGGGTAAATTTTCATGATGGGTATCTTACGAAGGTCTCGTCAATATCTTTAAAACGAATGGTTGAACTATAAATCTGTGATAATTTAAAACAAAGTTATCGATTTTTTTTTTTTTTTACTTTTAACGAAAAAAAACTTTTTTTTTTTTTTTTTAATTGTTACTGAGTGAATTTATATAGTAAAATATAGAATAAAGTCTTTTGGTGGCTATAACATACTAGTTTACTTTCTCTTACCTTACTTTCTCTTACTTTCTTAGGTAGAGAAAGCATTGTTTTAGAGTCAAATTTTCGAAAATGCGTTTTTGTTATATTTACATGTTCTGAGGTCCCCTGAATACGAAAATCATGTTTTTAGCGAATGGTCTGTGCGTGTCTGTATGTCTGTCTGTCTGTCTGTGTGCCTGTTATCAGCATATCTCAAGAACAAATAGTAGCAGAAATTCCAAACTCGGTATTCTAAATATGTATCATCTAGGGATGCTACACTAAGCTTTTCGTTGAGATGAAGTAAATGGTTCGTGTACAGGGATACTCAAAAGTATTCAAATACATTACGTCTATGGGGGAAGTTGCAGGTAAGTATAGTTTAACATCTATAGACTGCACTAAACTAAATGAATCCAATACATATTTTTTATAATAGAGATAGTCAACTGGGAAAAAAATTTTGTGTATGTAGGAGCCTCACCTCCTCCCCTGGGGGGAAGTCTTAAGCTAAATATTCATCGCTTGTTTTTTATACGCTTACACGTTTTGAGGCTTCCTGATTACCGCGGTCGAGTTTTTTAACGTTTGATCTTTGTCTGTATTTCTTAGAGTGACATAAAAACGAATAATTTTACGAGATCCAAATTTTGTATTTTGAAGTTAATATAAGACTGTTGCTGGAAAAGTTTGATCAAGATTGATAAGTTTCAAAGAATGTGAAAATTGTCTGTATAATTTTAAGTAAACTTTTAATTTTAATAACATAATTAAATTCTATATAAATGTAGGTGAATTAATGAAACGGGAGGGGGGTAATGCAGAACTAATTATCATATAAAACTCTTCCGAAGACAAATTTGAATTGTTTAACATATGTTCCATTACAGTACTCGTTATCTTACCTCTTAATCTCCAAGCTGTATTTATAGTATCAAATTTCAGAGTAAGAGAAAGTCGTGTGAGTGACACACCAGATTATTTATTTTACTTTTCAAAAAAAAAAAAAAAAAATGTCTTTGTTTTTCTCAAATTCGGAGTTTTAAGAAAAAATGGAAATAAAGTTAAATTTACAAACAAAGATAATATGAGTTTAAAAATTATTCAGAACAACAAAATTATACAAATTCTAATGTTGATTTAAAAACGAACATTTTGAAATTTATGTTCATGTCTTCATTTGTTTAAAAATTATGCGCAAAATAAGAAAAACCAGAAAACAGGTTGTTGCTTAACTTTTGAAAATTAGCCTGCATAATTAAACAATTATTAAGCTCAGATGGTATGTGCATATACATAAGCATGAAAGTTTTTGAGTTCACAGAAAATGGAAGAGCCCATACACAGGAAAACAATATGTTTAAGGAAGTTTAAATATCGCACTTATATTAGAAAATAAGATGTTTAAATATAAGTAGACCCAGCAGTATCCGAGAATTTCTGCTCTGAATATTGGTAGACAATGTTGTTTTTACATCTTTAAAATTTAAGAATATTTTATAAAGCAGTAAATTTATAAATTGGAAAAAAAAAAAGAAAGAAAGAAAGAAAACGTTCGTTTATAAATTTTACTAAACAATTGAGCAGTATGTGTATGTCAGATTTTTAAACAAAATAGAAGCGAAGTAAAATTTTATTTTGATTTTAAATTGTAAAATATGAATAACTATAGTCAATAACTATCATAAACTTTTATAAGATACTACTTTAATACCCAGTAAAACTTTTATTCTTCTAAATGATCCCAAATACACCATCTACCAATAAGTATTTGGACACTTTCGAATTTAGACATTTTGTCAAATGTCTAGAAAAGTTCTTTAGAAATCATCTTGAATCTTTGGTAGTGTAAAGAACATACTATACATCATGTATTTCAGTAAAAGTTATGTCTTGAAAAGCAAAAAGAGACCAGTAAAAAACTAAACAGAAATCAAAATTCATTCAGAAAATTTTGGAGTGGAAGGCTGATTGTTTATACCAACTATGTGAAAAATACCAGAGCCGGGAATCGAACCCGGGCCTTCCGCTTTACGTGCGGATGCTCAAACCATTGAGTTACCCTGGCTGATTACCAGCTAGGCATTTCTCACATAAAAAGAAATAATTAAAAAATATTTCTAAAATTAATTAAAAAAATTAATTTGTAATTATTTCTAAATTAAAAAGAAATCAAAATGTTTTGGATCACCCTGCAAAAAGTAATGCTTTAAATGCGTTTTGGCTGTAACATGTGATTAGTAGGGTATTTCTCATTAACTATGTAAAAATTTATGAAGCTATCACATATATTCATGGAGATATAACAGTTTCTTTAAAAAATACAAAAATAATCTCCACCTTTTTAATTATAACACGTACGAAATTAGACGTAGTGTAAAGCCATTTTTAGGAAATATGCCATACTAAATTGGACACAGCATACAGCAATTAGAATGCAAAAATGTTAAATACCTTACGAAATATAAGCCCTTTTACCAAATAATTTTTAACTAAGCATACGCAAGCTTTATAAAAATTCATTTGCATAATTTAATAGCCAAAAGTATTGAGCAACTTATATGAAAACCCAAAACAAATATCATGTAAATTCAAAACGTTACGAGAGATAGAATGAACAGAATTTAAGTTCTTCTCGAAAAAAAGAAAGATGTTAGGGGTCTTTATCAATATCTTTTTTACAATCAGGGAAAATCACTGTATTACCACTGGGCATTGATTGAATCAAAATAGAAATGTGAGTAAAACCGCTTAATTCAGCTTTTATTTTGAGAGAACTGAAATGCTGTTCATTCTATCTCTCGTAACGTTTTGAATTTTCATGATATTTGTTTGGGTTTGAATTGAAATATGTAAATCCGTCGAAAAATTTTACAATACATCCTTTCACTGAATGTAGAAGAAAGTAAAAATATGAAAAATACATTTTTGTAAAGATTTCATTATTTTACTGCAACCTACAAAATCACCTGTGTTATTTACACTTCTATCAAAGAATTAGCATAATATATTGGTTACATAAAGATTGGGGGTCCCCTTAATTTCCAAAAAATGCAAATATTTAAGTTAATGAAACTACAATATTTAGACGACACATAGAAAAATTCTGGAGTGGCCCAGTTGACTTCCGAAACATTATAATAATTAATTACCAGACATTTAAATAAGTTTGAAACAGTGAATAATTTATCAAACAAACAAAAAGAAAAATATATTAGAGTGTTCAAGTATTTTTCCTCAAGTTCGCATGTTTGTACTATGGACCGTAAAGAGTCAGAATTCTCTTCTTCCTCCCTGTAAAAGAACTATAGAAGGTGAATACAATATTTTCAGTAAGTAATGACAAAAATGTACATAACAAATATACAATTTGCATATATAACAACAACCAAGATATATTACAGAACAAATGTATAGCAAATTCTAAAACATATACAAAACTTTAAATTTCATTTAATTTTAACTAACTTAATGCACAACTTCCTTGTAGTTCTTCTCCCAAAAAGTTGTACATGAATTACCATAATGATCCATACCTCACCAAAACAATAGAACGTATATAATATTTAGTACTGTTTTAAATTATTTAATAATAGGAAATACACTTTAAATAATTTGAGTTCATTGTCTGCAAAGTAAAAATTTTTGTTTTGTACAGTCGGTAACAAAAGTGTCCGAACACTAGCAAAAATTCCTATATAAAAAGTAGAGTTAATACTGTTTTGTTAAATAAATCCTTGTCGAATCATATTCTTAGTGAGTCTAAGAACATGATTCGACAAAGATTTATTTAACAAAACAGTATTAACTTCGCTTTTTTAGCATAGGAATTTTTGTTAGTGTTCGGACACTTTTGTTACCGACTGTATCCCTGTATAGAAGTTTGATACCCATGAAGGTGTATAAAGTTTGTACGATGATGACTTTTACAATACCTACCAAATTTGAACTCAGTGCAGTAAAGTGTTTAGACGCTATCGTGTCCACTCACATACACACATACTTACATATACACATACTTACATACATACATCACTGTAAAAATATCGAAAATAAATTCGACATATCTCTTAAAATGTATTGATACACCAAAATCTCATAATCGAATTTTCCTGTTTATAATATCCTTTTATTACAAAGTATATGTTCGGAAAGAAAAAATAATGTCATTTTTTTTTAATTCTATCTATCCAGAACAGACCGACAATTGTCTATATAACTATTAAAAAATAGTAAAAAAATAATAAAGAATGCACACTGTTTGGTGAATGTATTATTATTGGACATTTTGGGAACATTTTCTGGCTATTTTTCATGCACTGCTCTTAATTTTAGAAGTTGTAAGTGTAACAAATGTTCGATATCGCATTTAACCGATACCTCCTACAATAATGCCTCCGAACTGAGCTTTATGTCACGGAAAATCGGCTGATTACATCCAATCAACGCTTCCTATACTATCTATAGGATGGTGTGTATTCGATGTAAGAGGCAGATCTTCCATGACGTAAAGATCAATTCGGAGGTATTAATATAGGAGGTGCTGGTTTAAACACTCTTTCTGTACATGCGTGTACTGCAAAAAATGTAATTACTGGACACTTGAAAACCCAGTAGTAGATACCTTTTCTTTTCCAGTAATGGTCATTTTTGAATTTTTTTTTTTTTTTTTAAAGATGCGAAATGACAGAAAATATATATTTTATTAATCAAAGGTATTTTCTGTTTCATTAACGCATTATAAGACTAAATATGTATATATTTATAGAAATATATAAACTTGTATCATATAAATTGAAAACAAATTATCTTATAAAATTTAACGATTTTAATAATACATTATTTTATTCAAAACGAGTTTTAACTTGTAAACAGCATTTAAATAGCTCAGTGTGATAATTCAATAAATACCAAGTTTGTTTCTCTCAGTTTTGCTAAAATTTAGTGCGCCATTAAAAAAAAAAAAAAAAAAAAAAAAAAAACGAAAATCTTTTCTTAAAAAAATTATATGTATAAAATCTCCTATAAGTATATTTAAATATTCCTATCAGACTTTGAATAAAATGATTAATATTTCGTTCCACTTTCCGTACTTTGGAGATTACGGCATTATGTATCTACTACTGGTTCCTCCCTTTTCATTGGTAGCAAAGTCCCCACTACACGTCAGTCCGGTCCGCTACTGGCAATAATACACTGTTAAAAATGGTTTCTTAAAAATGAGCTAAATTGTCTCAAAATAGTTCCGAAACAATATATACTTAAATTTGAAAACCCATGTACTCGTTTTTGAGTATGCTGACATCTCAAACAAGGGGATATTGGGATTTTATTGGTCAACTCCATTTTTGAACATGTCAATATATCCACAAAAATGAGTACATGGGTTCTCAAACTTAAGTATATATTGTTTCGGAACTAGTTTGAGACTATTTACCTCATTTTTAAGAAATCATTTTGGGCAGTGTACTGAGACGTATTATGGTAAAAGTAGTGAACCCCCATAAAAATTATCCCTAATTGAAGCAACATGGGTATTAGATGTTCATCAAGGATTTCATTGCAATAAGCAATTTAAAAAAAATTCTTTTTTTTTTTTTTTTTTTTTTTTTAATGAAATTTTTTACTTTTTTTATATGGTCAATACTTCTTAAAGATAGAGTGATAACTGCAAAAGATTTAAATTTGAGCGTTAATATGAGGAATTACTTTTCATAAAAATTCATTTTAGTAAATTTAGGATTTTGTAGAAGCTTGGCCTTAGTATACATGATGTACTTAAACTTTTGGGGAGCCCGTACATTAAAGTAACATGTCCATTGTTTTTGCATGAAACTTTCACTTTTTATAATGCCACCAATGGCGAACCCTGCAGTATGAAACAAGCATTCTGTTTCACTGTCACTAACAGCAAAAAATGTGCACTTTTTTAATTTATGGTGCCTGCCTACCTTCGGAGGTGATTTCTTTTTAATAATTAAAAAATTGCTTATTTATGTGCATTATATGATAGAATATAATAAAAAACAGTGAATAACCTGAAAAAAAATTTGTAAATTTTAAATTATTTTGAAATTTTGGCTCAAAATATTCATAAAATTTGCGAAAAAAAAAAAAAAAAGCAATTTTACAAAACATCATAAGTCAAATTTAAATAAAGATATTTTTATTCTGTAAATTTTATTTACATTATTGAAAGGTCCTTAAGAGAGTGAACTACTCTCAAAACGATAACCATGTGATTTAATATTTTACAGACGATAACATTTTTACATGCTGAAACAATCATGAACTTTACTGACAGTTCATAACTTCTATCGACAAAAAAAAAAAAAAAATAATTTACCTAGTATCATAGTTGTAGTTCAATCCCTAAAGCAACTTCTCTAGAGTATTTGGTCAGGGTTTCATAACGTTTCAATTATAACTTTTGGAGTTATGATGTTTTGGGAGAAAGCAAAATGCTAAACATCTCATTTTGAGAAAAAGCAGAAAACAGCTTTAAAAACAAGAATCTACCTATTAAACAAAAAATAATTTTAATAAGTTCCTGATTTATTTCAAAGCCTTTTATTTTCCTTTTTAAATTCATTTTATATTCAGTAACAAATTTTGATGCTTATATTGAGTAAAACATTTATGTAAACAAACATTTACGGGTCATTTCCGATCATTTCCAGTTTCAAAAACTTGCGAGTGACTAATATTAAAATGCCTGTAACTCAAGTTCTAAGCAAGACAGAAACAAAATTCAAACTGATTTAGAAAGCTAAAATGTCAGGCTTTAATACTAACCCCAAAATAGAAAATCGGAGTTTTGATTAGAAATTGCATTTTAAAGGTAGGCAGGCACCTTAAATTAAACCTTTAAACGTTTAAACAATGAAGAACTTTAACTTAATTCTATTATAAATGCTAAATACCTTTGTAATATTATTTTTCAGTATATGTGTATGCGCATGTTTGTTTGGCAATTTACACCTTATTTTACTTGCATTATTTTCTAATTTTTATTTATTATTATTATTATTATTATTATTTTCTTTAATGGGCAGATGTTGTACATTTATTTGAATTAACTGTCATTTAAAATCCTTATTTATCTATATCATTATATAAAGCGCAAAAAATTGTTTGTTTGTGGAGGGTAATCTCTGAAACTACTGAACCGATTTAAAAACTTCTTTCACTGACCGAAAGCTACAGTATGCCATATTGTTATAGGCTATATTTAATTTTGATAAAATAAATTTTAGTTTAAAATCTGAGCATTTTAATTAAAATCCCCATAGAAGCCGTAATAGAAATGGAAATAATGAAATATTAAAAAAATTAGCTGCTGCCAACATAAAAGAAACATTTACATATTCATTTCGTTTTTAAAATATCTTGACGTGAAAAGAAAAGAAATATATTTGCACGTGCATTAAATTGAAATTCATGTAAAGCTTTTTTAATTGTTAAACTTACACGTTAAATCTGACGTCATTATAGAATTAAAAGTTTTTATTTTTCTAATAATTTAATTTGATATGATATGATATAATATATTGCTCTAAGCATCAATGTTTAAACCACGGAGTCTTTATTACTCCGTGGTTTAAACTGATGTGTGTAAATGAAATTGGAATTTAAAAATAAATAAATAAATAAAATAAAATAAAATAAGAAATTCTATTTTATATTAATTTATAATTGTTGCCTAAAAGATTTACGAATTAATTTATTTTTAGACATATAATAAAATATATTTTCACGCGAACAATAATATAAAAAGTGAACTGGATTTTTTGTAAAAAAAATAATAAAGATCGAGGAAAATTATTTCCCCATTTTAATCCCCATATTTGGATATAGATATGTATTAGTTATCATGTGCATCCGTTAGATTAAATTGTTTTTGTTGTAAAATTGATAAAATTGGAATTTTAAATTTCAAAACTCTAGAAAAAAAAAATGGCAAATTTCCATATTCGAATGAAAACATAAACATTTCATTTCAAAGGATGATATTTACACAATAAACATCCAACTAATAAACTAATTAAAAGGGAAAGTATAAATATTCTATCATAATTTGAAGTCAAATTTGTTTTCAAATGTCTAAATAAAGTATCTGATATAATATACTAATATGTTGCAGCGGAATAGATTTGATATCCGTCATCCTTGGCAGAAAAAAAAAAATATCGCCAAATTATCTGGAGAATATAATTTAATTCCTTTAAAAAATCATGGTTATTTTAAAAACTTACATTAAGAGTGTAACGAATAATATGAAACAATATTTCGTACAATACATATTACGATAATATACATCTGGCATGTATATTTTCGTATTACTTTTTGATCGCCAAATACAAAAAACGCCAAGGGTGACAGTTTTGAAATTTAAAATTAAAATTTGTCAATTTGACAGCAAAATAACTCAATCTAACGCATGCATACAATAACTAATACATATCTATACCCAAATATGAGGATTAAAATCGGGAAATAATTCTTCTAGAATTTTAATAAAAAAAAAAAAAAAAAAAAAAATCCAATGAGCGATTAACATGGAAAATCTTTTTCTTGCATCCATGGGCGGTCAGTGATGTCACACTTCGCTTGCGTATTGAGATGTTTAAATTTATTTGGCGACTATTTTTAGCAACTAACAGTTATGGCAAGTAGCTCAATATACATAGCGCATACAGCCATTACTGAAATGTAAATAGCATTTAATTATTTGAGTTACATTATGTTGACTGGAAACCTATTTAATATACCTATGCTCTATAGCTATACTAATATAAAAAAAAAGAAAGGTTTATATGCATATGTAGAGAACGGTCGCTAGAACTAAAAAGCCGATTGCTTTTTTTTTTTTTTCCTTTCAATAATCAAAAGTTACACTGTCTCTCTCTAAGTGCTAGAAGCTATAATAAATTTTGGTAAAATAAATTTTTAATTAAAATTTTCAATATTTTAATTGAAAACAAAGCATAGATTTGATATCTATCGTCATTGGCGATTTTTGTATTTGGCGATCGAAAACGTAATACGAAAATCTGTATATTATCGTAGTAAATACGAGATGTATGTGTTTACTTCAATTACCCTACTACCGTAGGTAGTGGAAGTATTGTATAGGTTTTGGCAATTGGTCAGTGTGTGTGTATATGTGCACATGTGTGTGCAATCTTCTGGCTGTTATATCTCCAAAACTAATAAAAATAGAACTACTAAACTTCACAAGTGATTCAGGTCTGGCGTACAGATAAATTTTCCAAATTTTCGTGAAAATTGAAAAACCGGAATTGGGTCATCAAAAACCAGAAATGGGACCCTAAGCCCATATTCAAAAACACCTCTAATGATTTTCTTCAAAGTTGCTATATAAATAATATATTAGATGCCCTTTCGATTGAAAAGTTGCTTAGTTCAGAAAAATTGATAGGCGTCCTCTATAAACAGCTCAATTTCAGACTTCGCAAGTGCGTTCCTTTAAAAACGCCTGTACGGATTTTTTTCAAACTCGCCATGTTAACTTCCTATTAAATATCCTTTTGTATGTAATTATTGTTTTTAGGTCAATAATTGAGTATGTTAAGTTTTGGTAAAAGTTGGTATCTCAAAAACGGCTCTAACGTATTCTTGAAAATTTTTTCTTTAATCCAATTTAGATAACCTTTCTCAAGTATTACGTGCTTATTACAGGAATATTAACGGTCATCCTGATTAGGTAGTTCAGTTTTAGATCTCGGAAATTCGTGTTTAAAAAAATAACTATCTATTTTTTCCCCCTTATTTTTTAACTCGCTATGCAAACTCTGTTGTATGTGTCTTTATACGTGTATCAAGTTTCTCTTACTCGAAAATCTCAAAAAATGCAAGTAATATCTCCAAAAAATTGTATATATTACGTGTAATAATGGGTAATGGAAGTCGTGTGGTTGTTTCACACCAGATTCTGTAATAATATATATTGTACGAATATTGTTTCATATTATTGATTTCTCCTTTAATATACATTGTTAAAATAATAATCAATTATGGAAAAAATTAAATATATATGCAAAATGAGAAAATAAATAATAATTAAAGCTATTATGACGTCAATTTTATCAAAAACATTTTCATGTCATAGGTTTATTTTTCAATATTTTTTATTCATGAGTAAAGAAATGTTTCTTTTTATGAAATAAATAAATAAATAAATAAATAGCATTAAGTAAAAATTGCCAACATTTAACAACTAATTAAAAAAAATAATTGTAAAATTATATTTTGACTTTCCAGTTAATAATATTGCCTGACTATAACATATAAACTGATATATTTCTTGATTTTTTACATATCAATCCATCTTTAACTAAAATTTGTTCATCAGTGCGAAGCCGGACGGGTCAGCTAGTTAAAAATAAAGCACTTATTGCCAAAATCAGTTACAACTAATTGAACTTTTTACATAATGAGTTGAGTATGAACGTTTATTTTGCGCACATTAACAGCATATGCAAAGGAAATTGTCCCCTCTAAATAAACACATAAAGCAAAGACATAAATAAAATATAATGAAATAAAATAAAAAAGACAAAACATTGCACACATTTTGCACACATTTTGTTACGCATGCACGCATTTTGTTACGTTACAGAATGCGTATTCGCGTTATTGTGAATTCAATTTTAAGGATGTTTGAATTTCATATGTAATTTGTAGGGGTGGGAATCGATTAACAGATTTAACTGGGTTAATCGTAGTTCATTAATCGATTAATCGGATTTTTAATCGGTTTTCATTTTTCTTTTTATAATTTTATTTGAATGATGAATAAAACTCTCATTTATATATATATATATATATATATATATATATATATACATAGTAAGGTAGACAGATCACGACAAACCATAAAAATGATATAGATGTTAATTTAACTAGTTCCTTTAACAATGAATAATAATAATAATAAACATGCAAATAAATAATGAAAAAATATATTCCTAATATATTCTTAAATAAACTTTTTTTTTTCGGAAATACAGCTGAGAAATAACTTATATTTATTATTATTACTTTTACATTCAAAAAACTAAATTCTGTTTAATATTATTTTATTCATAAGTTTGACTGTTTTTTTTTTTTTTTTTTTTTTTTTTTTCCGTCTAATTGATTATATCCATTTCATAACTGAAATTTAATTCAATTTTCAGAGTAATAATTGACGACTTTAAGTGTTACTTTTATATGAATATTTTCGCTTATTTAATTTTTATTTTAAGAGATTAATTTTCAATTCACTTTGAAAGAAAAATTAAATGAATTTACGCATATTTTAGTTTTACATTTGCTGGCCTTGTCCACCTCACTTGTCACTATTTTTAAATGAATTTTTTTAAAATTCCATATCATTATTATAAAAATATCAAATTCTTCATTGTTTTATTATTAGTTCTTCACTTCGGACTAGAAAACAGAATGTTATTTTCTGTTTCTACTAATAGTTATCAGCAATTCTGAACAGACATTAAACGCTTGAAGATATTGCAAAACTCTGTTGACATTTCCCCGAACAAAAAGATAGTAAAAATCTACAATACTTTCTCTCTCTCTCTCTCTCTCTCTCTCTTCTTTACCTTGAGCATTTCCATTTTTTGGAAGCTTCTTGTTTCTGGGAACTATGGACCATATTCCTCCTTTGGGTTCGAGACTATAAAAAATCAGCTGTTTTCGGCAAACAATTCTCAACTCTACCATAGCAAAGCATTGTGGCTTGCAAATTTTTATCTTGCAATATTATTTTTAAGAGTTACAGATTATATGAAATTGAAGTAAGAGTGATATAGCGATAACTTTGTTTTGTTTTTAATCCAGATTTAGTAATATACTTTAATATTAATCAACATATGTAATATTAAAAGTTGCCGTGTGAACTGTGGCGATGTTAACAAATTTAAATGGATGTTCCATTTAGTAAATTCCTTTATTAAAGTGATTGAAATTCTATTTATTTAAGCTTTGATATCTATATATATATGTGTGTGTGTGTATAAATTGTTCTTATTAATCTTTTTTTCATTATATATATGTATGTATGTGTGTGTATACATAAAATGTTCTGCAATTTTACGATATGGAATATAGTCTTAACTTTATCATTCGATTCAGTTGTTTACATTTCACTTTTGTTCTTGTTTGAACATTATTATTAAGTTTCACTGCAGAAATATTTAGGAAAATGTTATACGTAACAATAAAATGTCATCTTGAATCTAATTTGTTTACAAAATATCGGCCACGTGTTCGGCGATTTTACCTACGGTGACGTCACAGGAATATTGTCCATTGCCCTAGCCAACACTCCCTGTAGAAGAAGAAGACTACAGGTAGTGTTACCGCAGCATAGACATAAAAGAGCATTTTGTTTAATAACTGTCCTCCCCCTTTTCACTATCAACAAAAGTGCAACAACTTCTTTTGAGAGGTTATATTTTTATTTGTTTACTTTATTTATTTATTTATTTTTTGCTTTTTCATTATTTAGTGGAAGTTTCTTAGAATGTTTGTTAGCAAAATATGTGAAAAAATATTTTTTTAAGCAGAACAGCATTTTTACTTTAATTTGTAATTTGAAAATTTTAATCGGATTTTGAAGATTTTTAATCGAATTAATCGATCCGATTAATTCGATTAAAAAAACTGATCGTGACTAAGCATTGATCGATTAACCGAACCGATTAATCGGCACAGCCCTAGTAATTTGTAAATCTAATCCATGCTCTTCCCCTTTACAAGCTCTATAACATTTGATATGAGGAATGAGAGTTCGCATTTGATTTTCTATTATTTTAATATTATTTATTACTATCATTATTTGTTCTCAAGGTCATAACGAACGAATAAAACCTCCCAATTCCCGGAATTTTCAAATTTGTGGAATTTTTCGTGTTACACATAATTTTAAAAATCCTATATTTTGTGCTAGACTTGAACCCCCTCCAAAATCTTTTGGCTACGGCCTTGGTTATTCTAACAAAATCAATCTCATTCATATTTATTCCTATTTACTTATTTTTAAATATAATATAAAAAAAAAAATATTAAGGACTATAGGACTTTAGAATTTTACAAATTTATAGATTCATTTAAACTAATAACTAGTCACTTTTTCAAAATTCTAAAAATTTGGAAAAAATATCTCTAAAAAAAGCAAAAGAAAGATGATTATATTTTTCTTTTTCTTTTTTTCCTTTTATTAAATGAATTAAATGAGAATTATCTGTATAATTTTGGTAAATTTCTTCAAAATGTTAGATTGAGTTTTATGGTGCTGCCATCTCTTGTAAAAAGATGAAAAAAGAAGATAATCTTTTCTAAAATTTTCTGACACGGTATATAATCGTTATAAAATATATACAACAACAATTATGAAGATATCATAATCAAAGATGAACGATTTAAAAATCAGCCAAGTAAGCAGAGTAGGAGGGAAAAATATACAAAATACTTAATATTTAAATAGCTTTAGAAGGTGTTATTAGGAAAAATTCTGGAAAAAATATATCTCCCGAACGTCATTAGCCAATAGTTTATCGACAGTTTCGTTTTTTTTTTTTTTTTTTTTTTTTTTAAACTAAGAAAGAAAGAAATATAACTATAAAAGTCAGAAATCGTTTAAAGTAGGCAATTATCAAATCAAGAATCATAATTTTTTTTTTTTTTTTTACTTTCTTCTATATGTAATATAGAGAAAGTATTGGATTCGCGAAAATTTTCGACCTCCGTTTTTTGACGGATCTACACGTTTTGGGATGTCCTGAACACGAATTGATAGTTTTTAGAAAATGTCTGTCTGTGTGTCTGTCTGTCTGTCTGTCTGTGTGTCTGTCTGTCTGTCTGTCTGTCTGTGTGCCTGTATCATTTTTTTGTGGACGCTGTATCTCACGAACATATGAATGAAATTTAACCAAACTTGGTATTTAGTTGCACCCTGACATGAACTGGTGCCCATTAGATTTGGGGATCAATAGCTCAACAGGTGGCGCTGTAATAGCATTTTATGCAAATTTTTAACATGGCAGCATAGGACAAAATTCCGTATAAATGGGCATAATGAGAGTTATTTTAAACTTGTGATTGTAAAATTAATTTGAATTATTGATGATAGTAGTAGTTAACTAGGAAAAAAAAATTGTGCATGGGGGGCATCGGTTCCCCCCCTGGGGGGGAAGTACCCCCCCGGGGGGGTTAAATTTTGAAGATGGGTATCATTCGAAAGATCTCGTCAATACCTTTAAAACGAATGGTTGAACCATAAATCTGTGATAATTTAAAACAAAGTTATCGATTTTTTTTACTTTTAACAAAAAAAAAAAAAAAAAAAAACTTAGAAAAAAAATTCGATTTTTTTTTTTTTTTTTTTTTTTTTTTTTAATTATTGTTAGTGATTGAATATGTATTAATTTTCACAAAAAAAAAAAAAAAAAGAAAAAAAAAAAGAAAAAGAAAAAAAAAAAATCTTTTTTTTTTTTTTTTTTTTTTTTTAATATTGTTACTGATTGAATATGTATAGGAAAATATAGAAGAAAGTCTTGTGGTGGCCACAACATACTAGTTTTACTTGTGGTTATAAACTTCCTTGCCAGTCTCTAAAACGACTTCATATTCTGCAATATATAAAATAATCAGTATGCTAAAATTTAAAATACATTTTTTACATTTTAATGAAAATTTCAAACAAAGCAAAAATGATATTCTGGATCCACTACAAAACTTTCTTCTATACCCTTCTACGTAACATCTTCCTCACCTACAGACTAATATCATCAAAAGTTTAATCAACATAGATGCGCAAATTTAAACATTTAATGTATGCAGTTAGATGCAGTTAGGTACAGTTTCAACCAATATAGGCTGCTGAAACATAGCTATCAGGATTATCAAAGAAAATTAATAATAACTCTCTTATGATATACATCAAAATGGTTTTTAGGATAAGCATATTTTAAATCAAGTTTCATGGAATTACATTTATTAGATCTCGATCAGGGAAAACGGTAATAGAAAAATCTTGAAAAACACTTTATACCATTTGTAGGCATTGTCAGGTGATATACACCTAAATTTAGTCCGCATGCTTTTTCAGAATGAGCCTGTTACAGATCGAGTTTGGCAAGATTCCATGCAAGATAGAACCTGAGATATTGCGATCATATAAACATCATCAATAGTGCGGCTGAATAGCGTCAATAGTTGACCGATATACTTCTAAATTGAATCATCAACATTTTTTTATATTAGCTATCTCATGTATGAAATTTTATTTACTTACACACTACAGAAGCTGAGTTTCATGCGGGCAAAACTTCAACACAGCAACGCAACCTGCTGGATCATATCCGCCAAAATCTCATAAGCACCAGTTTATGTCAAGGCCCAACCAAAAAATAAATTTCGTGAAATTCTGTATAATATATAAAAAAAGAAATAAGTAAATATATATATATATATATATCTTTCTTTTTTTTAATAACGTGGACAAATTTTTGGAAACCCACAGAAAGAAAAAAAGTTGCGAGACATTTTCTGAATATGGTCAAATAATTCTCAGAGAACATTCCAAAGCCTCTAAATCCATCGAAAATTGGCAGACAAAACTTTTCAAGAATCCAATACTTTCCGCGCATCTTCTAAAAGCCCAAATTTCCTGAGAATAACGGTAGAAACTAATGTCATGGCTACAAAAGTGTATTGAAATAAAGAAGATAAATTTTTATCCTTGGTTTGGAGGAATGAATAAAATAATGGGAAAGCATGGTTTAACGTTAAAGAAAAAATGATGTCACAATTGCGACAATGTAATGACAGAAAATAATTTTTACCCGTGATGCGAAGCAAATAAAATAAGAACAAAAGTTATTTAAAAGAATATGTATAACTCTATATAAGAATTGCCAATTGGCAATTTGGTGGTTTTCTTTCTTGGCCGCATCGTTTTAAATCACTATATTATGGTCAGAATATTTAACTAATTTAGAGGACAACGAGAAAAAAAAAGATGAAATAATTATAATAAATAATTTAATAGCATTAATAATATTCATAATAATATGAACAATAATAAATTCACACCCGAAAAAAAAAACCTCTCTTTTTTGTTATCAGGATCGGATTCAGGTACACAGGGGGGGGGGGGGGGGGCTAATAAATTTGAGTTATTTTATAAAGGTATTATCTCTTGGACAAATAAATTAGGAACTATTTTGATGAATTCGCGATGAAGTTAAATTTCATAAATAATTAAACTTAAATTGCATTTTATGAAATCGAATTCCATTATTTCGATTAAAAGAAAAAAAAAAGTTAAATTTTCAGTATTTTTTTTTTTTTTTTTTTTTTTTTTTTTTTTTTGGGGGGGGGGGGCTTTCATCACGACATTTGGCCGATGTTTTTGATTTGGCGAATTTGGAAATAGGTCCATCTGAAAACATCGACCACTAGGCTGGTGAAGACTGACTAGTTTATATAGAACGACAGAGAAGAACCGTTCAATAGATAGATTTCGTTTTTATAGAATGACAGAGAAGAACAATTCATTTTTTATTTAACAATATTTTCTAATATCGCTCAATAATATTTTCAGTTTTTGCTCATATTTTGTAAATGGAAAAGGCGATAGTTAAATAAAAATGCTATTCATAAATGAGAATTCACATGAATTTCAAATTTCAATGAGACAATATTGAAATTTAGAGAAAATTACACAATGGGGGAAAGAAGAAAGAGACCGTCTCTTATTTTCAATTAAAATACATCTACGTACACAATTTACAAAATTACCATTTTTTAAATTTTTATTTACTTATTTATTTGTTTATTTATTTTCTACAAGAAGTCGTTTCCCGCTTCGCTGGTCACTATATTTAAATAAATTTTTAAAATTACATATAACTTATTAATATAAAAATCTTATAAAACAATAATAATAATAAAAAAAGGATTAATTGAAATCCATAATAAATCTGTCTTTTTGTCCCTCCCCCATGAAATGGGAGGGAATTCACAAAATTCTCTTATTCTGTGCGTTGGGTGCACATAGCCAACCCACATATAAAAGAAATCACATTCCTGAGATAATTTAGAGCAGAGTTACTATTTTAAACGTGTTTTTTGCTTCCCCTCAAAGGGGGGAGGGATATTTTGCAAAATCAATTTATAGTGCGTGTAGTTGTGTAAACTTAGTACACCCACATAACAAAAAATTGCTCGCCTGAGATAATTTTAAATGAAGTTACGCTTGGAAACGTGCTTTTTGTCCCTCCCCCTCTAAAGGGAAATTTTACAAAATTCATTTATAGAGTATTTTAAGCACATAGCCAAATAATACACCGCAAAATCACCTTCCTGAGATAAATTAGAAGAAATGGAAAAGTGTTCTTTACCCCCCCCCCCCCTCGCATCTCCAAGGCAGGGAAAGGGGATGCTTCGCAAAATCCCTTTATAGTGCGTGTTGGGTACACATAGCCAAAACAAATACCAAAAAATCGTCGTCCTGAGATAATTTGGGATAGAGCTACGCTTGGAAAACAGTCCCCACCCTCCTACCACTCTCATGGGTTGGGGAGGAGGGAATTTCGCAAAATCCCGTTTTACTATAGTTATGTGTTAGCAAAATTAAAAGTTTATGTTTCAAAATTAGTTGAATAAACACCGCTAAGATTCATTTATTAATTGTAATCAATGAATAATTTGATTAAATTATAAAGATATCAGCATTTTTTTTGAGCTGATATCTAAAATAAGCGACGATTTCCCTAAAAAAAACATTTTTTTTTTTTTTTTTTTTAAGTACGAAAGGTCGTATTGTTTCTTTCAGACAGAGTCGTTGCCATTTTTTATCTGTCACCTTGAATGAACGTGCGAACATTTTTGTTTTTATCTAACTATATAAAGCTGAACGTATTATATTTAGGAGGAGGAAGATTTATGATAAATATTTTTACACTAAATTTAATGAAGTACGAAGAACAATACAGCTAACTTACACGTATTATACAAACGATTACATTTTTTAAGACTGATCTGTTTTGTTTTAGCATTAATACAAGCAAAGGAAATTAAAAAGATCATTTTATTGGACGATACAGTTCAAGGTACCTGTATATTTATGTGATCTCACATACTAGATGGTCAATAGATTAAATCAGGAACACAATGATGTCATGCACCACAACTCTCCACCCCTTAGTTTCTTACACCATACCTGATAGGAGGTCTCCTAACTCTATTTGATCTTCTTAAAACCTGTTGGGAAAAATACATGTTAGAGTTTTTAAAATGTGAATGTTCAGATTTTAGTTCATTATCCGAAGTACACAGATTTTTATCATTTTGATCAGTCATATTAATTTCTCTAGGCTTTGTAGACATCGTGGATCTCCTATCGGTTGGTACCGGATCTGGTGTAGCAGTGGGCTTTTCACTAAGTGCCTTTTTTCTTGAATCAGCCGGATCCGGATCTGGTGTCATGGAAGGCTTCTCACTAGACATGGCTTTTCCAACATATTGTCTATGCAGATTCTTGTCATCGGGAACCATAGGATTATTTGCATCGAGGATTTTTTTCCTCACTTTCACTAGGACTTGTAGTTTCTTCCAATTGTACTTTGGAGCCTACATTTGTTATTTGGTCGACATGTCTTTTCCACACATATGGACCTACTTGAATTTTATAATGCAATTTTCTAGTCTAGCAATTATGATGCCAATTTTCCATTTATCTCCCAATGTGTAATTATGTACTGCAACTTTTTGATTTACTTGAAATTCTCTTACTTTTTACTTTCCGAACACTATAGTGAGGAAAGTATTGTAATCATGTCAAAAATCCGAATTCGAGATCTTGATGTTTCTATACGTTTCGAGGTCCAACGAGTCCGTTTTCACTATTTTTACGATGATGTATGTATGTGTGTGTGTATGTATGTGTGTATGTATGTGTGTATGTATGTGTGTATGTCTGTGAGTGAACACGCTAGCGTCTAAACGCTTTGTTCGAATAAGCTGAAAGTTGGTACGTATATTGTAAGTCACCATAGTACGAACCCTATAGATTTTGGTGAATCTAGCACTTATAGTTTTTTTACAGGGACACAAAGAAAAATTCTTTATCATTATGGCCAAGGGACCAAAATCTTAAATGTGCGATAGCATCTAAACGCCTTATTCAATTGAGCAAAAACTTTATACACATATTATAGGTCACAGATACTCAATCTGTATAGATTTTGGAGAATCTAGCACTTATAGTTTTTTTACAGGGACACAAAGAAAAGTTCTTTGCCAAATTTTTAAAAGTGTGATAGCGTCTAAACGCCTTATTAATCTGAGCAAAGAATTTGTACACATGTTATAGGTCACATTTGAACCAACTGTATAGTTTTAGTGAATCTAGCACTTACAGTTTTTTTACAGGGACACAAAGAAAAATTCTTTATCATTATGGCCAAGGGACCAAAATCTTAAAAGTGCGATAGCATCTAAATGCCTTATTCAATTGAGCAAAAACTTTATACACATATTATAGGTCACAGATACTCAATCTGTATAGATTTTGGAGAATCTAGCACTTATAGTTTTTTTGCAGGGACACAAAGAAAAATTCTTTGCCAAATTTTTAAAAGTGTGATAGCGTCTAAACGCCTTATTAATCTGAGCAAAGAATTTGTACACATGTTATAGGTCACATTTGAACCAACTATATAGATTTTGGTAAATCTAGCACTTACAGTTTTTTTACAGGGACACAAAGAAAAATTCTTTATCAATATGGCCTATGAGACCATATTTTTAAAAGTGCAATAGCATCTAAACGCCTTATTCAATTGAGCATAAAATTTGTATGAATATTATAAATCACTGTTGCACTAACTATAAGCATTTTGGTGAATTGTGGCCACCACGAGACTTTCTTCTATATTTTCCCATACAAATTCACTCAGTAACAATAATAATAAAAAAAAAAGTGGGACTTTGACAAAATTGTGGGTAAAATGTGAAAATTTGTTTAAGTTTGTCAGAATTTATAGATTTTTACAGGGACACAACGAAAAATTCTTTATCATTATGATCTAAGGGCTCAAAGTTCAGTAGCGTTAAATAAAACCTCGTGTGATATATGGAGAAAAATACTCAAACACTTTGTTATGGTTTTCTCTCTTTTGTTTGTTTAGCAACTCCTCTTTCTTTATTTTATCTACAAAACTGTTAGTTACTCAATGTTCGGAAAGTCGAGTGGAGTCACTCCAGATTTTTTTGTGTTAAGAGCATTTTTATGTTGCTTATTTTCAACATGATTCTTAACGTTTGGTACCAGTAAATTTAATTTTGATGTTATATTTCTTTTTAGAAATAATGATGCGGGGCTCTCCCCTGTCGTAATATGAGGCATTATTCGGTATTGAAGTAAAAACTCGTTTTATTTAAATTGTAGATTTCCTGGTTCTGTGCATAAGGACTACAATCCTTTCTGTATCGTCTGGACATATCTTTTAGCCTGACTATTTGTAGCGGGATGATATGGTGCAGTAAAGATATGTTTTATACCCTTATTTTGTAGAAAATGTTTGAACTGTTCTGATGTAAATTATGGACCATTATCAGACACAAGGGACACGGGATAAAAAGAGAAGAAAGACAGTTTATTGTATTCTCTGTAGTTGTACTAGGAACGATGAACACTCCCGTCCATTTGTTGTGTACCTCTACCACAATTAAAAACATTTTCCCATGATTGGACCAAAAAACAAAAACAATGTGTATTCTTTGCCAAGATGCTGTGGGCCATTCCCAGTGGTGATTGTCTATTTCGGGAGGATTTTGTTTTAATTTTATGCAAATAGAACAATTATTTGCCAAGTCCTCAATGTCTGTCGATTCCTGGCCACCACACAAAACTACGTGCCAGTGCTTTCATTTTAACTATGCCAAATTGGCCAAAGTGTAATTCTTGTAAAACCTTTTGCCTATGAACTGTCGGAATTACAACACGATTTCCTTTTAATATGCAATTATTTAATAAAGAATAGTCCTCTTGTTCGTGTCCGAAAAGTAGATGATTTGGCATCTCTGTGCCTGAAATTAAATGTTGATACATTTCTTTCAATGTTGGATTCCGCTTAGAACTTGCATATAATATCTTTGTAGTTAAAGGTAAATGTTGATGGATAAATAAACTATCAGTTTCATCAGCGTCGCGAATTAAATTTGGTGACTTTTTTCTGGTGGTGACGGATCAGACGACGGCTGCAGTAAGTCTTTACTACGTAATGGAAGACGCGACAGAACATCGGCATTTCCGTGTCTGCAGATTTTTTTAATTTAATACCACATTGGAATATTTGTAGGTATAACGCATATCTTTGCATTCTCGCTGCCGAAAGTACCGGAATGCTTTTTGTGGGTGAAAATATGGACACTAGGAGTTTTCTATCCATATACAGAGTAAATCTTCTACCATGTAAAAATTGAAAAATTTCTTTACTCCAAAAAATATTGATAACCTTCTTTATCTACCTGACTATACCGCTTTTCTGCGGAAGACAAAGTTCTAGAAACAAAAGCTATGTGTTTTTCGGAGTTATCTGGCATTGTATGCGAAAGTACTGCAGAAATTCCATAAGAAGAAGCATCAGTGGCTAAAATCAGGGGTAGTTTAGGATTAAAATGTGCGAGAATCCTTTCGGAAGTAATTTCCTGTTTAATTGTATTAAATGAATTCTCACAATTTTTTGTCCACCGAAAATTTACAATTTTCCGTAATAATTCATTTACCGGATAAGCATTTGCAGATAACTTAGGAACAAATCTAGAATAGTAAGACACTAAGCATAAAAATGCTTTCACTTGAGTTACTTTTTTAGGTGTCGGAGCATTTAAAATAGCAGAAATTTTTTCTTGTGTTTTATGTATGCCTTTTTATCAATTTTATACCCACAGTAAGGAATTTCATCATTCATAAAAAATGGTTTTTCCTTATTTATTTTAAGGTTATATTCACGTAACCTTTCTAGCACTTGTTTTAATCGCTCTAAATGTATGTATTTCATTAGTTTCCCCTGAAATGCATATGTCATCGGTAAAAACTGAAATACCTTCTATACTTTTTAGAATTTGCTCTATGGCTCTCTGCCATATTGCTGGCGAACTGGCAATTCCGTATGGCAGTCGCGTGAATTGAAATAAGCCCTCAGGAGTGTTAATAGTAAGTAATTCTTGTGATTTTTTTTCTACTGGTAAATGCAAGTATGCTTGATTCAAATCGATTTTTGTAAAATGTATACCACCCCCGAAAGTAGCTAATATATCCTCAATTTAAAATCACTGCACAAACGAATTTTCCCATTTAGTTTTACGACCGGAACAATAGGAGTCGCCCATTTACTCGTACTAACAGGTTTTAATGTACCTTCATTTTCTAATCTTTCCAATTCTTCATTTACTGCATTCCGTAAAGCATATGTAACTGTTCGCGCTTCACAAAATATTGGTGTTGAGTCTTTCTCTAAATGTAATTAAGCTTTAACATTTTTAATTTCACCTACATTATTTGTAAACAAATCTGGAAATTCATTCAGTAAGTTATTTAAGTTTTCCGAGATTGTTACTTTGTTTACCGGAGCAGTTTGTAAATTATTTGGAAATATATTAAATGCAGTTATCCAATCCCTACCTACCAATAAAGGAAAATTGTCCTTTTTTACTAAATATAACTTAACATTTCTAGTTTTATTTATGTAAGTTACATTTACTCTGACGAATCCCTCAGGCTGGAAAATTTCTCCTGTAACTGTTTTTATTTGTACAATGGTGGGGAAAATTTTATGTTCAAGAAATAATCTCCGAAAACGATTTATTGGCACAGCGGAAACAGCTTATCCCGTATCTAACTCCATTTCTGCTTTAGCACTATTTTCTATCAAACACCAAATTTTTATAGGTTTAGTACCTTCAGAATGTAATGACAAAATGTCTAGTATCAAGAACGTTTACACTTTTCTTTTGGGCAACATTGTTTAGTCCGTTTCTGCACACCTTACTCAAATGCCCACGTCTTTTACAAAAATTGCAAACTTCATTAATACATTTCCAAACATTTGCTATAAATGAGAACCATTTCCACACCAGTAACACTGAATTTTACTTTTATTTGCGCTCGCAGTTTTATTAACAATTTGTTTGCTTACGTTATTTTGAGAATACTTTTGTTTTAGTTTCTTATGAGTAGAAAGTTTATTCGAATTCAAATTTTTATTTTGCAATTCTACCATATCATTCTCTGTACCTTGCATAGTTACGGCCTGTTCTACGGCTTTCTCAAAAGTTAAACCCTCAACCTACGATATTAATTTGCTTTGAATTGTTTCATTTTTTTAATTCGCATAAAAATTGTTCTAACAAATTTTCTGACAGCGTGTCGCCCGTAAATGCGCAATATGTTATAAATTTCTTTAAACGAACACTGAAATCTTGAACTGATTCATTTTCCCCTTGAAAGCATTTTCTATATTTAATTCTTTCAGTAATTTTGTTTGAGCTTTTGCACAGGTGTTTCATTAAAACATCCACTATTTTAGAATATGTTTTCGATTCTGGAAGGTCTGAGAAAAGTAAATTTGTCAGTAAATTATATAATTTCGGTCTGAGGAAGGAAATTATTGCAGGGACCCGTTTTTCGTACTTAACATCGAGAATAATAAAATGTTGTTCTAAACGGCGGATACATGTAAGTATCAATGAAGTAACATGAACAATTACAGCTAACATACACGCATTATACAAAAGATTACATTTTCTAAGACTGATCTGTTTTAGCATTAATACAAGTAAGAAAATTAAACAGGTTATTTTATTGAATGATACAGTTCACAGGTACCTGTATATTTGTGTGACGTCACTTACTATAAGACCAATAGATTAAATCAGGAACATAATGATGACACCACAGAAAGAATGCCATTGTGTCTGACTGGATTTTTAGTCCGGATTATTAGATTTTATCTAAAATTCATATCCTTATATATCATGACAAAATCTAGCTGAAGCCGTATATTTTTTAATTCAATCGGATAATTGGTTCAAAGATTATTAAATAAAAACCTCATTATAACTTTAAAATTATTTTTTTTAATGATGCATAAAATAAATAAATAAGTAAATATATTTCTTTTTATGTCGGGAAAATAAATAAATAAATAAATAAAAAATAAGTGTACAAACATCTCCTTGTTAGTTTATTATTTTTCAATTTTGCCACTGCCAGCAAAAATACATCATCTTGCGAAATAAAAGTAGAATGCCTCAAGTCTTTCCCTAATCACGTATTCCGCGACAGAGTAGTACTCTATTCTGCATACGAAAATTTCATTTCTCTTCATTCATGTCGATGCAGAGAAAACATATAGGCGGGTTTCTGCTGAGATCAAAGATCGGAGTGCTGAAGGATATACGTTGCACATTGCATCTTGTTAAGATTTAGATAGGTTTATCATTATGGAAAAGAAGTAACAGAAAAGAAATGGGGATTTTGTTTTTAATTAAAAAAATAATAATAATAAAATAAAATAGATTCTTGGAATTTGGTTACCCGGTCTGTAACTTTTGTCGCCGTGGAGACCAGGCTACTGAGATTTTTCAAATCCTGCATAAATATTCAATAGAAAACAACTAAAAGGCTATAACAGAAAGTGTAAATATAATGCATATATATATATATATATATATACTATATACAATAAGCGACAAAAAAAGAAAAAAAAAAAAGGCTGCACTTGGATATTTTCCTTTTACACCTTCTACAAGCGCCAATTTTATCGTTTAAAAAGCAAATTTTCACACAGTTTTCATTATGTTGTCTTCCACATACACTTTAGCATTGAGTCCAGTGTTAAAAACAAAATTCAACTGTCAGAAAAACTATAATTTTAGAAATTGTTTAAAAAATTATAAGAATAAGGCAGTTAACGATGCCACAAAAAGTATTAATTTTTGAATGAAAATCAAAAAATATTTTAATACGTGAGATGGCAAAATAATTAAATGTTAATGAAATATTGGTAAAATGGTTTTTAGCAAAATATAAAGTTTTTTGGCCGTTTAAACTGGAAAGTTGGCTTTAGGCGGCCACGTTGCTTATCCAAGCAAGATAACCGCAAGTTAAAAATCAAATGTTTAAAAAATCGATTTGTATCATGTTCAGAACTTAAAAAAGATAAAATAAAAAAGTGTATAGCAAAATACTTTTTTCAAAAAAAGTCCAAAAACAATTAAATAAGTCAGGTTAAAAACCAGAAGATCTGCAAAAGAGCCATTACTAAGGAGAAATATTTAAAAAGCAAAATATCAGTTGACCAAAAATTTAAAAAAATTAGCATTTAATTATCAGAGTGAAAAGAGTTTCTCTGATGAGTCAAGTTTAATTTATTTCGAGCTGATGAAAAAAACTACTAGGACGGTAAAAATGGGACTGACTTAATGAAAACTGCTCTCTTAAAACAGTGACACATTCTTCGTACATTATGGTACGGAGGTGAATACTTTTTTAAAGAATCAGACAAATTTTCATGCTCCAGGGATCAATTAACTCAAAATAAAACACGGTGATTATAAAAGTGGCGCCTGGCCGACTATTTTGGAGGTATTTCAGACTTTTTTTCAAACAGCATTTCCAGATGATAATGCACCTTGCTGTACAGCGTCTGTGGTATGTTAATTTGAATCAAATTGTTAAAATTACCTATCCATTCCCATAAGCACTTATAATTTTGTAAATAATAATATCTTTTTTCACTCTAAGTTAAATCCGGCAAAGAATATCGTAGAATTTCTTCTTTATTAGACTTGGAAACAGTCCTAATCTCAATTCGCTCGAAAATGTCTAGTCATAAAAAGGCGCTGGGGGAGAGGGGATGACTCGAAATTTGCAGCCTACAACTTTGCAAGAACTAGAAAAATTATTTACAATATTTAGCACAGTGAAATTTTTGAGATTTATATCAAAAAACGGTATAATACTATACCACTGTGCATTAAAGCAGTAATTCCATATAAATGCGGAATTAACCCAATGAAGAATGCGTATTTGTATTAAAAAATTGCTTAGATCTAACAAATAAATAGTTTTATTTCATATGTTAAAACATAATTTGTTTATTTCATATAATAAATCATAATAGAATACAACGTGTATGGTTATTGTATTATGTTTAAAAGAAAGTTTTATGTAGATTTTTATAAAGTACTTCGTAGAGTGCAATAAAGCGAATTACTAAATCGAAAATGCACAAAGGTATCAATTCATCCCCTTGATATTATGCAAACATGACAGTTTTATTTGTTTCAACCATTAATTTTAAAGTTACTACAAATAAAAAAAGGTATAATTCATTTTTTCTGCAGTATGGCTTTTTTTTTTTTTTTTTAACGCTTAGTGTGTATACATACGTATACATACAATAAATTATTCTTGAAGAAAAATATAATAATTCATTTGATACACACATATATATATATATTACGATTATTTAAAAAAAAAAAAAAAAAAAAAAAAAAAAGGACATTCATCGAACCTTTAACTGATTACATTAAGGTAAAAAAAAAAAAAAAAAAAATGATAGTGTAATGTTAGTAATGTCATTAAAAACTTAAAGTACAAATTAATTGACTTTACTTTTAAGGTTACTGATTCTGACATACATCGTTGTTTTTTAACATTTGTAGTTGTAGGATACTCCGCAGACTTTCGGGATAACATCCACCTTTTCCGATTGCGTGATTCGTTTATAATCACGCAGATGACAGCCTAAGAGAGAGAATAAAAATCGATATTCAGTTATGTACGACAAAATATCACGTTAAATGGTTATTAAAACAAAAATTACATATTAGAGTAATAAATGTTCAAAATTAAAGTTTAAAACCCTTAAATGGCTGATTATTTTTTAAATCAATTAAAAAATGTTTTATTCTTACCTCTATTAAATAAATCTCACGGAGAAAATACTTTAAAAATCATACGTTATTTTAACTATGGTTTACAGATAAAAATCCATTTGTTGCCAATCTGCAAACATGAGGCATTAGAGCTTCAATATTATTCCAACTAGTTAGTTGGAAGGCACCCGTTGAAAAATGATATCATTTCATTTTATTTATTTTTCACTACAAATAATTCATTTGATATTTTTTTTTTTCATGTGAAAGCATATTTTATTTTATGAAGGGGAAAAAAAAATAATAATCTGGTGTGTCACTCACACGACTTTCTCTTACCCTGAAATTTATTACTATAAATACAGGTTGCAGATTAAAAGGTAAGATAACGAGTACTGTTATGTAAACCTGTGTTAAACAATTCATATTAGGGTTCTGAAGAGTTTTATATGATAATTAGTTCTGTGTGAGGGGGGGCTACCGCCCCCCTTTTGAAAGATACCCATCATAAAAATTTACTCCCGGGGGGGGGGAGGCGAGGCTCCTACATACACAAAAAATTTTTCCCAGTTAACTATCTCTATTACAAAAAATATATATTCGTTTCATTTGGTTTAGTGCAGTCTATAGACGTTAAACTCTACTTACCTGCAATTTCCCCCATAGACGTAATGTATTAGAATTCTCTTGATTGTCCCTGTACACGAACCATTTGCTTGATCTTAACGAAAAGCTTACTGTAGCATCCCTATATAATACACATTTAGAATACCAAGTTGGAACTTTCTGCCATAATTTGTTTTTGAGAAATGCTGATAACAGACAGACACACAGACACACAGACAGACACACAGACATACACACAGACCATTTGCTAAAAACATGATTTTCGTATTCAGGGGACCTCAAAACGTGTAAATATAACAAAATCTCGCGTTCGAAAATTTGACCCAAAAACAATACTTTCTCTACCTTATGGGTAAGAGAAAGTAAAAAGGCAGCAATTAAAAATTTAAATGCCTGTTTTAAAGCTGTTATTTTCCTATTTTAATTAACTTTAAAAAAATCTAATAAAAAATTCGTTACAAATAAGGTACCAAATGAAAGGGACGATTTTTCTGAATCCGTCGGATTAAACAGCTTATCGATCGGACATTCAGATTTTTCAAAATTAACTAAAGTATGAAAAGTAGGTGGCAACTTGCGTTCACACCATGGGACAATGGCAACTTTTTTCAGTGGCAAAGATAACTCATTAAAAGGTCGTGTGACTGTTGATCGACAGGAAGTCAAACTGGCCAATATTGAAATTTACTCGCCATGCTCTCAACTCTGCTTTTTATTAAGCAGACGATAGTTTCCCTTTTTCTTTGAAAGTTCTTTTTTACTTTCTCTTACCCATAAGGTAGAAAAAGTATTGTTTTTGGGTCAAATTTTCGAAAGCGAGATTATGTTATATTTACATGTTCTGAGGTCCCCTGAATACGAAAATCGTGTTTTTAGCAAATGGTCTGTGTGTCTGTCTGTCATCAACATATCTCAAAAACAAATTATGGCAGAAAGTTCAAATTTGGTATTATAAATGTGTATCATATAGGGATGCTACAGTAAGCTTTTCGTTAAGATCAAGCAAATGGTTAGTGTACAGGGACAATCAAGAGAATTCTAATACATTAGGTCTATGGGGGAAATTGCAGGTAAGTAGAGTTTAATGTCTATAGACTGCACTAAACCAAATGAAACGAATATACATTTTTTATAATAGAGATAGTTAAATGAGAAATTTTTTTTGTTTATGTAGGAGCCTCGCCTCCCTCCCTGGGGGGGGGGGGGAGTCCCCCCTTCGAGGGGAGTAAATTTTCATGATGGGTATCATTCAAAAGAGCTCACCAATACCTTTAAAACGATTGGTTGAACTATAAATCTGTGATAATTTAAAACAAAGTTATAGATTTTTTTTTTTTTTTAATATTGAGAGTAAAATGGACTGTTTTTGGATATTTAGTGTTACACTACGTCTCTAATATGGAAATCGTCTGCATTATCATAAAAGATATTTTTTTTAAATAATAATTTTAATAAATTATTTTTTTAAAACAGAATTATTTTTTAATAACCGAATTAAATTCTATATAAATGTAGGTACATTAATGAAACGGGGGGTTGAGGGGGGTGGTAGCCCCCCTCACACAGAACTAATTATCGTATAAAACTCTTCTGAAGCCTAATTTGAATTGTTTAGCATAGGTTTACATGACAGTTCTCGTTATCTTACCTCTTAATCTGCAACCTGTATTATGTATTTATAGTATTAAATTTCAGAGTAAGAGAAAGTCGTGTGAGTGACACACCTTTGAAAGTTCTTTTTTAAATTTATATTTCCCTTTAAAAGTTAGATTATTTTGAATTTAAAAAGAATTTTATGGCAAGAAATAGTAATTAGATGTACTTTAGAAGCCCTAGAAGTTATTTAAAAATAAGGATTTTATTTCACAGGTAAGATCCTTTTTAATATTTTATTATTTCGTACTTTTTAAGTAATTATTTTTATAAAATGCTTATAATTTCTATACTTACTTCTCTAAATTGAATTAGTTTAAATATATTATACCTTATATGATTTTAAAAATGTCCATCATTATTTATGAGAGTTAAAGCGAGTATAGACAAACCGAAGTCATAAACACGTTTGAACTTTGTTGGAAAGTGTTAATAACAAGGTAAAAATAAATTTCAGCAGTCGTTTCGTTTTACACAAGTTTTTCTTGTAAAATTAGAAGAATGAATAAAGTAATAGAAAAAGAGCGATTTAGGAAAAAAATAATCTGGTGTGTCACTCACACGACTTTCTCTTACCCTGAAATTTAATACTATAAATACATGATGGAGATTAAGAGGTAAGATAACGAGTACTGTTATGTAAACCTATGTTAAACAATTCAAATTAGGCTTCGGAAGAGTTTTATATGATAATTAGTTCTGCGTGAGGTGGGGCTACCGTCCCCCTCAAACCCCCGTTTCATTAAAGCACCTACATTTATATAAAGTTTAATTCGGTTATTAAAAATTAATTCTACTTTAAAAAAATAATTTATTAAAATTATTATTTAAAAAAAAGTATCTTTTATGATAATACAGACGATTTCCATATTAGAGAAGTAGTGTAACACTGAATATCCAAAAAAAAGTTGAATTTATACTCGATATTACAGTAAAAAAAAAAAAAAAAATTGTTAAAAATGAAAAAAAATCAATAACTTTATTTTAAATTTATCGCAGATTGATGGTTCAGCCATTCGTTTTAAAGGTATTGGCGAGCTATTTTAAAAGATGCCCATCATTAAAATTTACTCCCCTCGAGGGGGGGGGGGGCGGCGAGGCTCCTGCATACACAATTTTTTTCCCAGTTGACTATCTCTATTACAAAAAATATATATTCGTTTTATTTGGTTTAGTGCAGTCTATAGATGTTAAACTCTACTTACCTGCAATTTCCTCCATACACGTAATGTATTTGAATACTTTTGAATGTCCCTGTACACGAACCATTTGCTTCATCTCAACGAAAAGCTTACTGTAGCATCCCTATACGATGCACATTTAGAATACCGAGTTTGGAATTTCTGCTACTATTTGTTCTTGAGGTATGCTGATAACAGAAACACAGACATCCACACAGACAGACCTTTCGCTAAAAACATGATTTTCGTATTCAGGGGACCTCAGAACATGTAAATATAACAAAAACTCACGTACGAAATTTTGACCCGAAAACAATACTTCCTCGTCCCTATTTGTAAGAGAAAGTAAAAATGGCGTTTCAAAAAAGAAAGTCTAAGTGATAATTTAAAAGAGTAAGATGTATTTATGTAAGGAGCACCAGTTGGCGACTTGGCGGTTTTCTTTTTTGGTCACGGCTATAATATGTCAAATTATGTTAAAAACATTTAGTTAAATTTGATGAAAAAAATATATATATATATATATAAAAGTTTAAATCATTATTAAAAAAAAATTAATAAAATTAATAATAATAAAAATAGAAAAAATGATAATAAATTGAAACCGAAAAAAAGTACGGTACTTTTCTATTATTGGGATCTGATTCAGGTAAAGTTAAAAAAAAAAATAAGTATTAAAATTGGGGTATTTATGCCTTCTATAAATAAACTAGCGACAATTTTGATGTATTTGCTCTGAAATTAATTTTCATAAATAATTAAATTTCAATTGCATTTCAATAGTCGAATTCCAGTATTTTTTTTTTTTTTTTTTTTTTTTTAAGTTAAGTTTTAAAGAATCGCTTTTTTCATTATTGGCTATTTATCACGATATTTGGCCACTGTTTTCTATTTAGCATATACGGCAAATATGAAAATAGGTTCATTTGAAAATATCGACCGCTAGGCAGGGGAATATCGACTTGTATTTATGCAATTATATAAATATTTACATATAACTTGCATACATACATGCATAAATCTTAAAATATATCAAGATACACACATATTTGCAAAACGTTCACATATATAACACAGTATACAATATGCAACATTTTTTTTTTACATATACCTCACATGCGTACATGTTGTGTTGTGTGTTGCATGATTTAGAGCCTATTGTCTATTGGAAACTAGGCCTGGGTAGGTTTTGTCTAGTCTTTCTAAAAAGTTCTAACCGGTATTCAAGTGAGTTTCTCAGAAAAACATGGTAATTTCCGAACAGTAAGACCGATGAGAGAGACCGGGATTTGAACCCAGCTACCCCGGCCTACCAGTTTTGAGAGGTGAACCTCTCGGCTACTGGTAGGACGCATAGATATTAAATTTCTACATGTATACATCTTTATGACTGTCAGATATATATCCATTTTATCAACTTATGGCTTCTTATAATTCGAAACAATTTCTAACATACGCAAAAACTGAATACAGATACTATAATTATAAGATAAAAAACTTATAAAAACTTATAATTATAAGATAAAACGATGTTTTTAAATTTTCTGTTGAATCATAGCTTTATCAATGTGTATAAATTTTTTAAAGTGATAATGACGTTAATTTTTGTGAGATGTCTAATTTAACTTTTTATAATTTTTTAATGTTCACGTTTAATTAAATGTATTTATTTTTATGTCGAAAGAAAATGAACTCGTAATTTTTTTTTTTTGGTAACAATTAAATTATAGCTAATATTTTACTGGCTATTTTTTAAAGATATTAGGAGGTTATTATTTTCATATTTTAATTAATTAAAAGAAAACTAATCAAAAATTCGAAAATCGGGCTTCGAAGTATTGTGTTGTCACCGGGTTCTGAGCTACTGTGAAAGTTTCAAATGTCTAGCTAGTCGGGAAAATAGTTAAAAATCAATTGCAAGATTTGTACCGGACAAACAAACAAGAATCGAAGTTATTAAAAACATGGTAATAATAAATACAATATCCATAACAGTCCGTTTTAATGGAATGAAGTGATAGAAAATTTCACTCGCTTTATCGCCAGTAAGAAATCCTGTAAAAAGTAAATCTCTAACTTTTTGCAAACATTTTCATGAAAACAATTACTCCTTTGTTGTAAATAAAATATATTTTCCCAAAATTCCAGTAAGGATTCGAAAGAATGTTTAACACTTTCCAACAAGGCTGAAAAATACTAATGCCTTTGGTTTGTCTGTCTGTCTGTCCGCACTCTAACTCTCGTAAATATTAATGAAATTTCTTGAAAATGGTATACATTATTCAGATTATCGGATATTCCCTATTGAAAATGGAGTGAATTCTTCTACTGGTTTGCACACAGGGACACTCGAAAGTATTCCAAAGCATTGTGCCCTATGAGAGGCATTTCTATAAACCATATCTTAACCTTTATACCTTTACTTTGCACATATATTAATGTAATTGATATATGTTATTCAATTTCACTATAAGATATTCCCCATTGAAAATGGATAAATACCATCACTGATTTGTAAACAGGGATATCCGAAAGTGTTTCAAAGCATTGAGTTCTATAAGAGGTATTCCTATAATCCAAATTTTAACAACTTTACAGTGCACAAATATTAATGAAATTGAAGTAGGTTATTCATATGCACAAAAGAAAGCTTTTAGTAATATATAGTATCATTAGCATTAAAATTTACATGGCTGCACAAAAATATTCATTTACATTAAGGGCTATTATTGGAAATTTGCAGAATTAGTCTATATGTCTGTCTGTCCTTCTGTCTGTTCATTGTGTGATAATGTAGGCAAAGATTATTGAAAGTTATACGATACAGAGTGTAAATATAGTTGGAAAGTGTACATAATTAATGCGTACTGCACGAGTTTTCGTTCTTGTTAGCTTTTAATATTGCTATAGTACTGTAAATAGTACCACAAATGGAATCGTGGTCCTAAAAGTTTTAGCAACATCTTTTTTTCAACAATTGAAAATAATTGTTTCTATATCACTAATAAAATGAATCTCTTTCAAATATTAATTTTTATTTTATTTTATTTTTTGTTTTACTTATTTTATTTATTTATTTTACTTATTTTATTTTATCTTTTAGTAATTTTGAGCAAAAGGCTCACTCTAAAATATTTAGCTTTTAATATTACCGTGGAACTGTAAATTATTCAGTATTTAGTAAAAATGGAATTAGTTTGTAATTTTTAGCAACAACCCTATTTCAACTAATAAAAATAATACATTCTTTAGCAGTAATAAAATAAATATCTTATATATATATATATATGTATATATATATATATATATATACATACTTTTCAATAACTATGTGAAGGAATTTTTCAGGTATTATTTATATTTTAAGCAAAAAGCTCACTCTAAAGCATTTAGTGTTTTTAGCTTTTAGTACTACTGTAGTGAATCCCAGCAATGTGTTATCCATTCCTGCGTGATTTTCGGTATTATTCAATGATTTCGGGATTGCGTGCACATTTACTGCGGATGGAGAAGGGGGGGGGGGGGGAGTCCAATTAGGGTGACGCCCCGCTCGGAGAACAACAATCGCCTATAAATGTCAGATGTAGGTGGGATCTGATTCGAACTGTTTAACATGCACAATAATACAAATTTTTCAATTTCAGTACCATTAACAAACAATAAATGCTTTGGTTTTTCTGTAAAATTTACTTCTTCGTCTTCTTTTTTTATTATTATTATCTTGCTTTTGTTCTTCATAAAGAAAAAAATAAGAAATCCCTATTTAAAAGTATGATCTGTCGCAAAACTAGTATGTAATACAAATTTTTAATTCAAGAGAAATACATATTTTGAAGGGAATTTAAAAAGAAAAAAAAAAGTAGTATAAATCACAGATTACCATATAGTTACCATTCTCTCTTAAGTTCAATGGTAACTAAACTACGACTACAGTGACCTATGGGCAGCGGCTGTGAGCTTCTCGAGCTTTCCTGCCTTAGAAATATCTCGTCTTCCTTTTATTACATCGATCTTTTCTTTTGGCATCACTTGAGCTTTGTAAAGACAAAAGCAATTTATTTTAAAAAGCCAGTACTAGATATTAAGCGAATGCCTTCGTCAAAAGTATTTGAATACCCTAAGTAACTTGAATCCTTTGAATATGTTTTTTAAACAGAAAAAAGAGAAAATTACCTACTAAACTACTCCTATTCGTGATCGTGATATCAAAAACTATCATTCGATCAAAGATGTCATTCATGTATACTATGCATATTAAATATAACATGGGGGTTTCTTAGCTTTTTGGAAATAGAGAAACAAAATTATGTTTGCTCTTCCTTTAAAAAAGTAATTATTACTGATGGCAGAAAGCTTAATAATTTTCAAATGACAAACAACAGCATATTACAGTGCAGCGCAAATGTTTATGAACAAACTAAATTTTTAATAAAATAAAAAATATACACTGGAATGCTTCGAAAGTTTTACAGTATCTAAACAATGGGATTACATTGTTCATGTTTCGAATTCGAAAACAAGCAATTGAAAGGAAAATAGTAAATTATATAAAAATCAAAATTGTGATGGCTCAAAAGTTTCTGCACAAAACCAAAATATCTACAATTCACAAAGCACAAAAGTCCTTTAGTAGTTTATAATGTTTCCATTGCACCTGGTGAGATCAAATACGCGATTTTACATTGATAGTACGAGCTTTTGGAAGGTTTCGGGAGCGAGTCTGCACCAGGCTTCCTTCATTGCTGATTTGAGCTCTTGCCCTGAGTAATACTAGAGAGCTTGTATGAAGAGAGACGACAAGTCAAGAAATTATGCTATGATGCATGCTCATAGCAGACATTTTTTCTACCAAACTGGATTTTGGTTGTAAAACTCGAACACTTTTCAGTTGAATATCAGTAACAAAAAATTACAGATATCGTTTTTTTTTTTTTTTTTTTTTTTTTTTTTTTTACAGTAATCCTTTATTACAGCTATAGTTTTGAGCACAGCGCTTTAAAGTCATTAAAAACACTTTTAAATGTGGATAATAGTCAAAATATTTTTCAAATAAATCAGAAACTGACTCGCTATTGACGCTTCTTTCCTTGAAAACTCTCTAATTAAAACTGCATCCCATTCTTGCAGACATCAAGTGAGAGGATTCCCCAGATGTTCTCCATCAGATTGAGATCTAGGTTGAGTGCTTGCATGTTTGTCACACTGATATTTTGTGATCTAAGCTCTTCTTTTATATAATGGAAAGTGTGTATTGATGCGTTGTCCTGCTAAAAGATCCAGACATTTTTTTTCTATTTAAGAGTTCACCGAACTGAATTTTGTCTGCCATTTAGGAAGCAGAGACCATTGTAGTCAAAAGCGTCCCGAACCATGAGTGAGTCATCACACTGTTGCAGGCTGAATATGTTCTTCGGATCTTTTCTCAAGTCACGCCAATAGAATGAAAACCCATCTGGACCATCCAAATTCCATTTTTTTTTTTCATCAGAGAAATATTCCTAATCCATTCGTCACGATAATACATGGTTTTGTTTTGCCCATTGAAGTCTTGCTTGTTCCATCAGAGAAATAACCCTAATCCATTTGTCATGATAATACATGTGCTGTTTTGCCCATTGAAGTCTTGCTTGTTTGTGACACTGTTTCAGGAAAGGTTTAGGGGCTACTTTTGTGTTTTGGTGTATCCTGATTCGGTTATTATTCGTCTGCGAATAGTGTCACTTGATATCTTTAATCCAAGTCGATTTTCTATCTGATTAAGAGACAAATTATCAGTTACAGCCATTCTTTTAATTCTTCTATCCGTACGAAATGTGGTTTTTCTCGGTTTTCCTGACCGATACACAATTTTGAATTGTTCTCTAAGTTGCAAAATGCTTTAAATACCACGTTTGAACCTATTTAAAATAAATGACATTTTCAAAACGCATTTACCTTCCGTTTTCAGCTTCTATACTTGCACAACTTCTTCAGGAGAGAACTGCGGCGATTTCGGCATTTTGATTACTCGTACAGCGGTGACTCTTATCTCCTACACTTTATAGTCTCACAAGGAGAGGTTACGGTTACGACATGGAAAATTCAGATCGGGGCGAAATTCCGCAGGATTGTAGTATACTATAAAGGTAACAACATATTAAAGCAGTAGAACCCACTAGCCACAGATGTAAATGTTTTACTGCAATTCCTGGTGCACAAGGAAACTTTGTTGTGCTTACAGCATCATTGCAAATGCAGAAAACATTGCTAATAAAAAGACAGATTCTCTAGAAAAACGAACCTTAATAGTTTCTAATATTTCCAGTACAGAAATATGCCAGTGCCAGTTAATATGCCAATTAGCTTTTGAAACAATAACAGATAATTAACAGAATTATCTTTTGCAAATAAAAAAATTTTCTGTAAATTTTTATTATTTAAATTTGCCCTACATTAGACGCTTGTATTATAAGTAAAAACCTATTCTCATGTGTTAAATTTTGTGAGATGATTCCTCGAAAGAAAAAATATTAACAATCCTCAATTTACAACAATGTTAAAGATATTAACTTTTTTTTTCTTTTTTTTTTTTTTTTTTTTGCAACCCAGGAAATAATTTTCGGCATTAGAAATGAACATTTCTCGCCTAAAAGTAATAGCTGTTGCTGGTAATTAATAGTAAAGTCATGTCGTAAAGATCTGAATTAAACAATCACCAAATTTCTAATCCAGATAAACACAAATATAAATTAGCGATAACCTTTTGGGTACACATTAGCGTTTTAATACACGCATTATTTTTAATACACATTAGCGTTTATTAGGGACTTCAGCCTCCGACAAAGACTAATGGAAAATCGTTGTGACATGTA